>CM053146.1:131951430-133201430 GCA_028571685.1 Heterohyrax brucei | reverse complement strand
ATTTCTACTTCTCCTTTGCCTACACGGATGCCCTTTATTTCTTTGTCTTGTCTAATTGCTCTTGCTAGAACTTCTAATACAATGTTGAGTAGGAGTGGTGAGAGCAGGCATCCTTGTCTAGTTCTGTTCTCAAGGGGAATCCTTTTAGTCTCTTTCCATTCAGGATTATGTAGGTGGTTGACTTTGTATAGATGCCTGTTATTGCATTGAGGGATTTGCCTTCTATTCCCATTTTGCTGAAAGTTTTTAGCACGTATGGGTGTTGGGCTTTGTCAAATGCCTTTTCCACATCACTTGACAAAATCAAGTGATTCTTATCCTTTGTGCTATTTATGTGGTTGATCTCATTAATTGTTTAGAATTCTGATGTCAAACCAGCCTTGTGTCCTGGTATGAAACCAACTTGGTCATGATGAATTATTTTTTTAATATGTTGTTGAGTTCTATTGGCAAAGATTTTGTTGACAATTTTTGCATCTAGGTTCATGAGTGATATTGGCCTGTAATTTTCTTTTCTTTGTGGGATCTTTCCCTGTCTTTGGTATCAGGGTTATGCTGGCTTGGTAGAATGAATTTGGGAGTATTCCAGCCTTTTCTATGATGTGAAATACCCTCAGTAGTATTGGGATTAACTCCTCTCTAAAGGTTAGGTCAAATTCTCTGGTAAAGCCATCTGGGCCAGGGCTTTTGTGATTGGTAGTTTTTTGATGATTTATTCAGTCTCTTCCTTTGTGATGTGTTTACTAAGTTGTTCTATTTCTACTTGTGATAATTTTGATAGGTGACTTGTATCTAGAAATGTACCCATTTCTTCTAGGTTTTGAAATCTCTTAGAGTACATATTTTTATTTCAGTTGGGTATGTTGTCACATCTCCCATCTCATTTCTTATTCAGTTTGTTTCCTCTCCTGCTTTTTGTTTGTAAGTTTAGCCAATGGTTTATCAATTTTGCTGATGTTTTCAAAGAACCAGCTTTTGGTTTTGTGAATTTTTTCAATTGTTCTTCTATTCTCATTTAGTTCTGCTCTAACCTTTATTATCTGTTTTCTTCTGGTGGCTGAAGGGTTTCTCTGTTGTTCTCGAAAGGTTAATTCTTTGGCTTGGACCCTTTATTCATTCCATATGTGTGCATATATAGAGATAAACTGCCCTCTGAGTACTGCTTTTGCTGTATCCCATAGGTTCTGGTAGGAAGTGTTTTCATTCTCATTTGACTCCATAAATTTATTTCGTCTTTGATTTCTTCTATAAATCTTGGATTTTTGAACAAGGTACTGCTCTGTTTCCATGAGTTCAATTTTCTACGTATGTTTTTCCTGCTATTGATTTCAGGTTTTATGGCTTTATGGTCCAAGAAGATGCTCTTGAATAATTGAATCGTTTGGATTTTGTTGAGATTTGCTTTGTATCCTACCACATAGTCTATTCTGGAAAATGTTCTATGTGCCTTGGAGAAGAACGTTTACTTATCAGTTGATGGGTAAAAAGTTCTGTATATGCTGATAAGGTCTAGTTGTTTAATTATTGCAATCAAGTCTTCTGTGTCTTTACTGAGCTTTTTTTTGAATGATCTGTCCTTTACTGAAAGCAGAGTGTTGAAGCCTCTCACTGTTATTGTGGAGTGATCTATCTCATTTTTCAGTGTAGTCAGTGTTTGTTCAATATATTTATGTGCTCTGGAATTGGGTGCATAAATATTTAATATTGTTAAGTCTTCCTTGTGTATTGAACCTTCCAGCAATATATACTGACTGTCTTTGTCCACGATGGTGAATTTTACTTTAAAGTCTATTTTCTCTGACATTAGTATTGCTATCCTGGACTTCTTTGTATGTTGTTGGCTTGGTATATTTTGCCACCCTATGATTTTAAGTTTGTTCATATCTCTGAATTTAAGGTGTGTTTCCTGTAAGCAACATATAGACGGATCATGTCTTTTGATTCAAGATGTCACTCTTTATTGGAACATTCAGTCCATTTACATTCAGTGTAATTATTGATAGGTATGTGTTTAGTGCTGTCATTTTGATGCCTTTATTTTTGTGCTGATGTTTTCTATGTTCTTAATCTTTTTCTCTGGGTCATTCTTTCTTATTGGTTTCGACGGCACTTGGCTTTGGCTCATGATTTTCAGTGTTGGTTTTATGTTTGTTGAGACTTATGAATTATGTTTCTTTTGTTGATGTATTGTTATTTTGTTTCATAGCTATCCCTATGATAGTTAATATTCTAAGTTTAAAGCCAACTTTAACTTCTGCATATCTTTTTAAATTTTCTGTCCATCTGAAAGGATGTAATATATAACCCCTTTTAGCATGATAATGTCATGGTTTCTGTATTAAGATCACTGGTTCCCGTCTTTTAATATTGTAACTTTGTTTGAGCTTTATGACTTCCCTGGCTGAGTAGGATTCTGGATACTGCATCCTGTATTGCCTCCTTAAGTACACACTTGATGCTTTTAGTTTTCTAAACAAAGAACCTTTAATATTTCTTGTAGTTTTGGCTTGGTTTTTACAAAGTCTCTAAGCTTCTGTTTATCTGCAAATGACAATTTCACCTTCATATTTGAGAGACAGTTTTGAAGGATATAAAATTCTTGGTTGGAAGTTTTTCTACTTTAAGGCTTTGAACTTGTCATCCCACTGCCTTCATGCCACCATCATTTCTGCTGAGAAGTCAGATGAAAGCCTACATGGTTTCTGTCTGAATGTTACCTTTGCTTTGAGCCTTGTTGCCTTTAAGAGCCTCTGTTTATGTTTTATTTTATTAAGCTCAATCATAATTTGTCTTGGTGTCCTTCTTTTGGGGTTTGGTTTTTGTGGCTTTCAATATGCATCTCAGGTATCTATATTCTCTTTCATAATTTTAGAGATGTTTTGTGTCAGCAACTCTACAATACTTTCTGTATTTTTGACTGTCCCTCCCAGTTTGGGATCCCCAATTGTTCATAGATTACTCCTATTAATGGAGTCCTACATGTTTCTTAATGCTTCTTCATTTTTCTTTCTTCTTGTCTCTGATTTCTTCTCATAAATGCTGGTGTCAGTTGCTCTATCCTCAAGGTCACTAAGTCTGACTTCCATCACCTCACTTCATCTCTTTTTGCTTTGGATTGAATTGTCTATTTCTGTAATTTTATTATTGATCTGCTGGATTTCAGATTGTTGATGTTCCACCAGTTTAAATAGCTTGCTTAAGTTTTCATTTTGTTGTGCTACATTTTGTTTAACCTGTAGGAAGGCTCTATACATAATTCTTGTCTACTTGACCTCTGATAATTTCAGAAAGCCTTCTTCTTGTGGGAAGTTTTTTGATTCTTTATTTTTGGGGAGTTTTCTGGAGCCATGGTGGACTGCTTCTTTAAATAGTTAGCTTTTGATTGTTGTCTTTGTACCATCTAGAAGGTGTTTAGTTTCTCTGGTGTTATCTCAACAGGAGCTGAGGTATAGTTCTAAGAGGGGAGTAAGGGCTCTACTAGTTTTAGACATTGGCTGCCTCTTTGTGCTCTGTTGACTGGCCCTAGGTGGACTCTCTGGATGGCAGGCTCTCCATCCTGGCTGGCAAAGACAGAGCCCTACTTATGGAGTCACTGGGGGGCTGTCTGCTGATGCTGTGATGTGGATTAGTGAAGTGTGGTGGAGATGCTACCAGCAGCTCAGTAGTCAATTCTCCAGGTGGTCTTATTTTAAAAAGGTACTTTGTTGTTGAGCAAGGAACTGTCCAACAACTGCTGAAATCACTCATGCCCTCAGGTGTGGCAGGACACACCTTCCAGCTGACAACAAAAGCTTCTCTTAGGCCATCCCCAGGTGCTATCATGTGTTTCAAAGTGGGAGGGATTAGAGCCTTCCTGCCATCCTATGCCAAGCCCACCCACAACTCTAGGTACCATCATCCTCAACACAGCTTTTCTGCTGGAGAAGCACTTTCTAGACGGGGTGTGCTCAGCAGGAGAATTAGTCCCAGCTAAGACCTTGGGTGACTGATTCCACCTCCCAGCTGACCAAAATGGCATCCCACCCAAGCTGCACTTCCTGCTATGAAATGGTAGAGTCTATGGCACAGCTCAGTAAAGAGAAGGTGGAGGGGCAGTGCTAACCTCAGTCAGCAGCTGGACTCTCAAAATATGGCCATCCCAAGCACAGTCTCCCTGCTGTGCTATATGCTGTTTACTTAAGCATGGCAGTTCAGCATATTAGCTAGCTCATACTCAGTCCCCTCCTCC
This sequence comes from Heterohyrax brucei, assembly GCA_028571685.1. NCBI lineage: Eukaryota > Metazoa > Chordata > Mammalia > Hyracoidea > Procaviidae > Heterohyrax > Heterohyrax brucei. The sequence continues at coordinate 133,197,202 of CM053146.1, read as the reverse complement.
CAGATAACAAAATAGGAGTCAATACCTGTAGTACTCCCAAACAACGAGTCAGCAGAAGCAGGACTCGGTGTGCTGCTGCCTCCTGTTAGAGAGAGGTAGTTTCCCCCTTACTCGTGCCTAGTCCAATCTGACAACCCTATGCCAGATCCTAGGGCTCCCAAAATGTCCACACCACTCTGTTCAATTATTATTCCAGGCCTTAGTTCTCAGAAGGAATCAAAGAGACCTGTGTCTAGTCTGCCACCTTGGCCCCATCCCCTTTTTTATTGTGATTAAGTGAAAATACAGTTTCTTTTGCATGCCCACCTATCTTCAGCTCCCTTTCTTCTTCTCACCTGGTGATAGCACACTCCTTTTTTTTTCACTCTATACATCTAGTGCCCTCTTAACCAGTGTCTGTCTCCCTCACCCTTTTCTCTTCCATCTGGAAAGAGACTAGTAGTGCAGCCTGTTGTAGATGCATATCTCTTGAGATACTGATCTCTTGGTTAGTGGCTGCAGCACTTAACCACCATACCAGCAGGATTTACAAATGTACGAGGTCTGACAAGTGTGCAAACTTAACTTCTAACTGTTACATACCTCATTGCTGAATACCACTATGGTCAGCTTTGAAGTACTCCCCATAGGAAGCTGTGCACTAACACCAGCACTCAGTGTACCCTTAAAAGCAATATTGGAACTCTTCCTGGAATGGCTATTGCACACGGTGGTAAGTTCTCAAAGTTAATGATATAGTTTTCTATGAGGGAGTTTTCAGACAGTAAACAAATAACTATGTTGGAACACTCACCCTACTCACCTAATCTAGCACCCAATGACTTTTTCTTTCTTTCTTTCTTTTTTTTTTAACCTAAAGATAAAGGAAATATTGAAAGGAAGACATTTGGATGACATTCAGGACATCAAGGGTAATACAATAACATCTCTGATGGTCATCCCAGAAAAAGAGCTCCAAAATTGCCTTGAAGGATAAATTAGGCATTGACATAGTGCATAGCTTCCCAAGGAGAGTACTTTGAAGGTGACTGTAGTGATATTCAGCAATGGGGTCTGTAACAGTTTGCCTAGGATCAGTTCACAAGTTTAATTGTCAACTTTTGTATAACAGGTATCTGTGAATTTAGACTCAGCTCTGGATCTTCCTGGCAAACTTGCCTCTCCAAGCCTTCCCCTTCTTAGTCAAATAACAACTCTATCCTTCCAAACTGTTCAGGCCAAAATCTTTGATGTGTTTTTCTTCTTTCCACTTGTCAGCAACTTATCTGGAATTCCGCCACTCCTCAGCACTCTCACTGTTACAAGACTTACCCGTCCACTACCGTTTTCTTCCTTGAAGATTGAAGTAGACTCTTAGTGTCTAGGGCTGATATAACAAGATACCACAAACTAGATGGCTTTTAAAAACAGAAGTTTATTTTTCTGGAGCCCTGGATTCTGAGTTCAGGGAATCAGCAAGGCCCTATTTTCTCTGTCCACTTTAAGGGAAGGTCTTTCCTTGTGCCTTCCAAGACACACAGCTACACACAGAGAGGAGCAAACACAAATAGCAGGAAGACACAAAACACACAAAAAAATAGGCTACACACAGAGAGGAGCAAACACAAATAGCAGGAAGTCAGATGATATTCGATGACAATGGAGGCTATGAATCTACAAGCCCAGGAATGCCAAGGGTTGCCTGCAGATACTGGAAGCTAAAACAGGTAAAGAAAGATCTCCTCCCAGAGCCATTCTCTGAATTCAGAATTGTAGCCTCCTGAACTTCAGGATAATAAATATCTGTCCTTGAAGTCACCCACTTGTGGTGTTTCTGTTACAGCACCACGAAGATACTAAGCCAAACACCTTCCAGGATCTGTCCCGCTATAACTCTCTTCGTTTCTTAGTACTTGGGCTGTAGACCTGCCATTCTGGTCTCATTTCTGCTATTCCAGCCTCATTGGCTTCTTGTATTCTTTGCAGCTGTCAGGTATACACCATCTTCAGAGGCTTCACCTGCTCTTTACTCTACCCAGCATGCTGTGCTCTTTGCTTGCCTTGCACCCCCCTCCTATAAGATTGCTATTCATAATTTACTTCTCAGCCCTTGGCCTGACTTTTCATATTCCCCTTCCTTTATTTATTTATTTTTTTCCTTACCCCAAATTATTACCCAATGCAAGATAGATTTTGCTAAGTTATCTTATTCATTTACTGCTCTTCCACCAAAAGGTAAGCTCCATGAGGTTAGATGTTTTTGCTCCAATGAGTAGAAAGAGTCTGGTACACTGGTACATCAGTGGCACTCAAACAATTGTTCGATGTACAAAATAACCATTCCTTCCTGAACTATCCTATGATCATTGATTATTCTTACTCTTACCCCCAATTCCTGCCTTCAGGCCAGACTTAAGAAGACAGCTTAAAACATGTCTGCTACAAAATGCCTTGAGGAAAATAATTCAGAGAATATGCCTTGTAAAAGATGAAATAATAGAATATTGTAAACAGACAACATCATATTTAACTACCTCTATCTAGTCATCTATTTCTATTGAAATGTAAAAACTTCTAGCAGTCCATTTTCCATCACACATTTAACTGAAACTTGGTTTAAGTAATTTTCTGATTTGCTCTCATTCAGAACAGCATCCTTTCTTTCTTGTTCTCTGTCTCAGCAGTGGTCCAGATACTAGAGGAACAAGAAATACCTCACTTTCTGGCTCTTTATTACGAATTGTAATTCTTCTAGCCCTCTTCCTAGGTACATTTTCACATCCTAGTGTTATTTTTAATCATTTCTGCTGCTTATTATTAGACAATAAAAGCATACATGTAGATAGAGCCAGTTGGAGATAGGAAGTGAAATCATGGTCTAGGTTCTTCCATGAAAACAATTATTCTACTGGGAGCTGCCCTCATTTAGTGAGGGATGGTTAGCACCTACCGTTAGTTTCCTAGCAACCCAAAGCTTTCCTGCAGCTAGGACAGAGGGTCATTTTTGCATCTTCTCTTGGAATCTGTGAGGAGAAATTAGTCTAGGAAAAAAAAAAAACAGAAGGGCACAGAATGTATTCACAAAACGTGTGTAAGGCGTTGAAGGGGAGATGTACCAGGATACAGAGACAAGGAAGGAGACAAAGGGAAAGGGGAGTGACCTAAGGGATTAGAGAAAGGAGACTTAATGAAAATGTCAGCGAGACCAGAAGACTGTTAGCAGTGCGCATTCTTATTACAGCCCAAACAATGTTTATTCTAACAGAGGCTTAGACAATTAATGATGTTTCTTCTCCATTTTAGAGCCAATTTTGCTGGATGTATATGTTAAACAAGCATTCTAGACCTCTGCTTTTCTTTTCCTTTTCTGAGCTAAACCTACAGACATTTTCTGTCTAAATTCTGTAGGTCTTTTATAAGGTAGCAGTGCTTGAATATTGTTTTCCTATTGCCATTCTCCGAGAAGCTGCCCCCTGTCGGGAAAACAACACTGGTATTGAGACTTCAGACAGACCTGGCTTCCTTCTCTGACATCCACCTATTAACTATGTGTCATGGATTGAATGTGTTCCCACCAAAATGTGTGTAGCAAGTTGGGTGGACCGTAACTCTTAGTATTTTGTAATTGCCCTTCATTTTGTGATTTTCCTGTGCTGTAAATCCCAACTTTGCCTGTAGTTATTAGACTGAATTATGTTAAAGAGGATTACGGTAGGACCATAACACCCTTCCTAAAGTCATCTCCCTGCTTTAGCGTTAAGGGTGTTTTTCTGTAGTGTGGCTTGCACCACATTTTATTCTTATGTCCTACATGAGAGAAAAGGAAAGGGAAGCAAGGAGAGAGTGGGGATCTCATACCATCAAAAAAGCAGTGTGGGGAACTATGCTTGTTCTTTGGAGAGGAACTGGGGTCCCTGTGCCTCAGAGGGTTCCAGTCCAGGGCAAGACTGATGATAAGGACCTTCCTCCACAGCCAGCAGAGAAAGCCTTCCCCTAGAGCTGACACTGTGAATTTGGACTTTTAGTTGACTACACTGTGACAAAATAAAGTTTCTCTCTTTTTTCAAAAACCATTCACTTGTGGTGTCTCTGTAGTAGCAGCATTGGATGACTAAGACACTAAGTGGCTTTGACTGAATTATTTAACCTCCTAAAATCTCAGTCTCATCACAGAAAAGTAGAAATAATACCTGTGTGGGCAACACCGGTGGTTCCGTAAGCAGTAGCTTTTTGTTATTTTTCTTTACCGGTGGAACTCTGATTTTATTTAAGGCAACGATGTGATCCCTGTCAGAGCAGTAGCTGGTAGTAGCCAGGCATGTCTAGTTCTTGGCTCTGGCTAGTGGAGGCTGTCGTTCACATGGTCTTCTAGTCCTTCAGACTAGTAATTCCCTTGTGTCTTTGGTTTTCTTCTTTCTCCTTTGCTCCGGATGGGATGAGACCAATAGATATATCCTAGATGGCCACCTGCAAGCTTTTAAGACTTCAGATGCTACTCTGAATTTTCGTTATGAGCTATGTTAGGCCAATTGACCTAGAAGTTCTGTGAGACCATGGCTGCCAATACTCATCCCAAGTAACTCCAGTCCTCAAGGAGTTTGGATGTGTCTAGGAGGCTTCAATGACTTAGCCTTGGTCAGGTTGTGCCGCCTTACCCTATGCTGTGTTGTCTTTCCCTTCACCAGAGCTGATATTTGTCTACTACTTAGTGATTTCCCTGCCCTACTCTTCTACTCCCTCATAACCATCAAAGATTGTTCACTATCTATGTGTAAATCTTTTATTGAGTGTTTATCTAGTGTCCTCTTACAATAATTTGTCCTTCTGTGATAGACTTATTTCATATAGAGACCCACCTACAGCATAATGCCCTCCAGATTCATCTATATTGTGAGATGTCTCCTGGACTTCTCACTATTTTTTAACATTCTTAGTATTCCATTCTGTGTATGTACCATAATAGTTTGTTTATACATTCATCTGTTGATGGGCACTTAGGCTGTTCCCAATTTTTTTGCTGTTGTTGTTGTTGTTAAGTGCCATTGAGTTGGTTCCAATTCATAGAGACCCTACAAACAACAGAACGAAACACTGCTCAGTCTTGCACTCAATGTCCACAGTCATTTTGGTGCTTAAGCCCATTGTTGCAACCACTGTGTCAGTCCGTCTTATCTCTCCTCTTTTTTGCTGTCCCTCTGCTCTATCAAGCATGATGTCCTTCTCCAGGGACTGATCCCTCCTGACAACATGTCCAAAGTGTGTAAGACACAGTCTTGCCACCTTTGCTTCCAAGGAGCACTCTGGCCGTACTTCTGGGTAGATCTGTTTGTGCTTCTGGTGGTCCATGGCACATTGAATATTCTTCTCTAACACCATAATTCAAAGGCATTAATTTTTCTTCTGTCTTCTTTGTTAATTGTCCAGCTTTTGCAGGCATATGATGCAATTAAAAATACCATGGCTTGGGTCTGGTGCACTTTGGTCTTTAAGGTGACATCTTTACTTTTCAATACTTTAAGGAGATCCTTCGAAGCAGATTTTCCCAGTGCAGTGCTTCTTTTGATTTCTTGACCGCTGCTTCCATGAGTGTTGATTGTGGACCCAAGTCAAATGAAGTCCTTGACAACCTCAATCCTTTCTCCATTTATGATGATGTTACTCACTGGTCCAGTGGTGAGGATTTTTGTTTCCTTGATGTTGAAGTGCAATCCATACTGAAGGCTGTGGTTCTTTTTATTTTATTTTATTTCATGTTTTTTTTTAATTATGACTGAGCAAAAATGTACATTCCAGTATAAATTTGCGTGCCTACCTATATGCAGCTTCCACTGCTCTCCCTGCCCAGTGACAGCACACTATTCCTCTCTACTGTGGTTCTTGATCTTCATCAGTGTTTCAAATCTTCTTCACTTCCGGCAAGTAAGGTGGTGTTGTCTGTGTAACGCAGGTTGTTAATGATTGTCCTCCAATCCTGATGCCTCATTCTTCTTATAATCCAGCTTCTTGGATTGTTTGCTTGACATACAGGTTGAAAAGGTAGGGTGAAAGGATAGCACCCCGACTCACACATTTCCTGACTTTAAACCATGCAGTGGCCCCTTGTTCTGTTTGAACGACTGCCTCTTAATCCGCATGCAGATTCCTTAGGAGCACAGTTAAGTGTTCTGGAATTCTCTTTCTCTGCAATGTTAGCCATAATTTATTATGATCCACACAAGTGAATCCCTTTGCATAACCAATGACACAACTAAACATCTTTCTGATATTCTCTGCTTATAGTCAAGATCCATCTGATATCAGCAATGATATCCCTGGTTCCACATCCTCTTCTGAATCCACCTTGAATCTCTGACAGTTCCTTGTCAGTACACTGTTGCAGTCGCTTTTGAATGACCTTGAGCAAAATTTTACTTGTGTGTGTTATTATTGATATTGTTTGGTAATTTCCACGTTCAGCTGGATCACTTTTCTTTGGAATGGGCACAAATATGGATCTCTTCCCGTCAGTTGGTCAGGCAGCTGTCCTCCAAATCTCCTGGCGTAGATGAGTAAGCACTTCCAGCACTGCATCTGTTTGTTGAAATATCTCAATTAGTATTCCATCAGTTTCTGGAGCCTTTCTTCTTGCCAATGCCTTCAATGCAGCTTCAACTACTTCCTTCAATACCGGTAGTTTCAGATCACGTGCTACCTCACCAAATGCCTTAACGTTGACCAGTTCTTTCTGGTATAATTGCTCTGTGTATTCTTCCATCTTCTTTTGATGCTTCCTGAGTCATTAATATTTTCCCTGTAGAATCCATTACTATTGCAACTTGAGGTTTGAATTTTTTCTTCAGTTCTTTCGTCTTGAGAAACGCAGAAAGTGTTCTTCCCTTCTGGCTTTCCATTTCTAGCTCTTTGCACATGTCATTATACTACTTTCTTTTGTGTTCTTTATTTTTTTGCTATTATGAATAATGCTACAATAAGCCTTTGTGTTTGTATGTCTATTCATGTGATAGTTTCTGTTACCATTTTTTCTTTTTTACAATGTCATTTCTGTGTTTATGCTTGATAAATCATTTTGAGGATTATTAATATTTTATTAGAAATGTATTCCCTTATGAGTTCTGTTGCAACCACACATACCAGCTGCCAATGGGTTGACTCTGACTGCTTGCAACACCATGTGTGTCAAAATAGAACTCTCCTCCACAGGATTTTCAATGGCTGATTATTTGGAAGTAGATATTCAATCTTTTCTTCTGAGTTGATTGCGGATGGGTACTAATTTCCTGTATTTCAGTTAGCATCTAACCATGTTACCCATTCATACTATCCAGGAATTTGATTTTATGAATATTGTGTTCCTGTTTGTTTTCATGTAATTCTGTTGATCTCACAAACCCAGGGACACCTTTTATAATTATATAGCTATAATTAGACAAAGCCAGCCAAGTGCCGTCGAGTCGGGTCACCATGAATTAGACAAAAGCTAGTAGAAAAGTTAGGCAATTTTTAAGGAGTACATTTACTTTTCAGTGAAATTAACATTTAAGAGCATGATAGGAGTTTTCAGATTTATTTTTCCTAAACTTAAAATGAATTTGTAATAAAAACAAGTCATATATGGACTTATCTAGAGAAAAAGAACACACTTTAAAAAAATTACGATTCATTGTAGGCCAATTCTATGAAAAACATTAAAAATGAATTACCAGAAAAATGAAGCAGGCTAAAACAGATGTACAAAATACAAGCCTCAATATTTTTGTTAGGGCCGTAGACAGAAAGCTATTCAGTCAAATTGCTGAAACATTTCTAACTGCTTACTGTGACTCTCTGGCATATTTATTTCTTTAAGGACCGTTGACAAAGAGCTTATGGATAGATCATTATGGTCTGTGGGACATGCTTTGAGTTGCACTGATACAGAGTAGGCTGTTAGATGTTATCATGCCAATTTAATTGAAGAGATAAAATTCAATTAAATGAGAACCACTAATCTACTAATCATACAAGAGTTTATTAATTTCTTGCTCAGTCTGTCTTTGACCATGGCCCTAGCTTGAAGAGTTAAACACTATTATTTCACATTCTTATCTCAGCCTGAGGTAATTTTTCTACTGAATGAGCTCTCCTAACACTTAGCAACTCTTTGCCTGAACACGTTGTCTTTGTTACCATTATTCACAAAGCAGACTTTTCTCAGCTACTAAACTGTGAGCTTTCTAGAGCTCCTCCCCCATTATTCAGACCTTAATTCATCTGTGATAGATGGAGAGACACCATGGCTGTGTCCCCAGATTCCCTAGCCCGTGATTTCGAGGGATGTATAAATGTCCAGCCCCAAAGATCAGAAGTTCAATCCCACCAGGTACTCCATGGAAACTCCAAGAGGCAGTTCTACTCTGTTCTATAGGGTTGCTATGAGTCAGAATTGACTCGATGGCAGTGGGTTTGGATTTTGGGTTTAGAGACACTCTAATGATCAATATTAGCTTTAGAGCTCCTTGCCATGTTGGTGGACAGTCTGCTGATTTGAACTGCAGTTCAGCTTATCCCTCTGCCTGATATTGCTTCCCATCCTTGTTCTTTTCACAGATGTTAATCTCTAATAAGTAAGCCTTTTGAACCACAAACTCCACCATAGCATCTGTTCTGGTGAACTCAATATGCAACACAGTCTCTTACAGACTCACCCCCAAAATTAAACTCATTGTCACTGAGGTGGTTCTGATTCACAGTGATCGTGTAGGACAGAAGAAATGAGACTCATAAGAGTTTTCAAGGCTATAATCTTGTGGAGCAGATTGCCACATCTTTTTTTCTCAGAGCAGCTGGTGGGTGGGTTTGAACTGCCAAAAAAGAACTCCCATGTTCAGCTCTATCAGTCTGGTTTAAGAGCTCTTCTTGGTGGAGTTAGATCAGAAGGATAGCTACAGGCATTGATTTCAGGGCAAGAGAGGATGAAGACTCGCACGATGACGGTTACAGTAATGAGAGCAGCTCTTCCTATGTGATAGATACACCTCTATGACAGCCTTATTATCATAGGAGTCACTCTACTATCACGCTTGTTTTAAAAATAAGAAAACTGATCAACAAAAGGATTCAGAAATGTGTCTCTCACCTAATTAGTGGCAGAGCCAGTATTTATATCCAGTCTCATAACTGCTTGCTTTCCTTTTCGGCATTGAATGCTCCATGAGGGCAGAAATTTTTCATTTTTGTTGATGTTCCCTATAGAACCATCAAGAGCTAGACGAGTGCCTGGTACATGGTAGACACTCAGTAAATATTTGTTGAATGAGTGCATGACAGTTAATTAAGACTTCCAGATTAAATTCAGAAAAGATTTGTTACAAGAACTATGGTTGTTCCTTGTTTTCAAAAGATCCATATTATGTAACAAGTGTTTTGGATATAGTACATACTCTATTGATGGTTGTTGAATTAAACTGAGTAAATACAGAGCTTTCTATTGACTGATACCATATATGAAGTCAATGTTTAAACAGCCCATTTTGTACATGTTGACTTAGCCTTTGCAAATTAAAGTTAGGTGTCTCCAGGACTACTTACCCTTACACCAGAGGAGTTTGAGTGGTGCTGTGTGTTCATACTGAGCCTGTGTCTGTTAGACTCCTCTTAGGGTTGCCTCTTTGGGCAGAGTAACTCTTCCTTCTCAGCCATAAGTTTCAAGACCTAAGTTTTGACTCTTAATGGATACATGTACAGCCATGGATCCTGTCCATAGCCAGATGATAGAACCTAGCATATTAGGTTCCAAGAGCTCTTGCGACAAAACAAAATACCGTGAAGTAGGTGGCTTATATGAACAAAGTTGCTTTCTCTGACAGTGCTGGAGGCAGCAGGTACTCAGGGTACACCTGTGCGCTTCATGGCTGTCCTTTCTCTGCAGGTTCTGGAGAAAGATCTATTCTCGTCTTGCATCTTCTGCTAGCTCTTGGTGTTCCTTGGCTGTCAGCTCCATCTCTACCCCTGTCTTTAGATGGCTACCTTCCCTCTATGTCTGTCGCTATGTCTGTTCTCCCCCTTTAGAAGCTCACAGGGGATTAGGATACCTTACACTGGTATAACCATATATTTACTGATAACACCTTCAAAGACCCTATTCCATACAAAATAATATTTATAGGCACTAGGAATTAGAACTTCAGCATATCTTTCTGGGGATTACAATTCAATATAGAAAACCAGGATTGTCGCTTGTCCCAAGCTGGGCCAGTGAGATATTCTCTCCTGAGAATCTGGACCGTGGAACCAGGAGACACCAAATCTGAGAGCCCTTTAATTTGTGTCATGTGAAGTATAAAAGGTGACTGAAAGGTCTGTGAATTCTAAACAGCTGCTATCTCTGAGGAAAATCTGGTGACATAGTGGTTAAGTGCTGTGTCTGCTAACCATAAGGTAGGCAGTTCAAATCTGCCAGGTGCTCCTTGTAAACTCTATGGGGCAGTTCTACACTGACCTGTAGGGTCGCTGTGAGTCAGAACTGACTGTTTGGCAGTGGCTGGCTGTCTCTGAAATCTCTGCGGTTCCCATCCTATCTGAGGCTTCACTGTGATTGGGATACCACAATGTCTTGTCCATAAATACCCTCTTTAGCTGACTCACCAGTGCTGGCTTTTGTGATTGGCAGTGCAAAGATCCATAACAAACACCCTGTGACTCAGGGGCTACCCATGCTCACTTAGCTATGGGACATAGCTTACAGGACCAGACATGTTTGCCTGGACAGGCAAAAGAGGAGGCGCCTGGGGGGAGCCTGGAGAAGACTATGATAGTTGACAAGTTTATTTATAACTCCAGCTGGTCAATTCTAACACTTGTGGGTAGAAAGGAAAGACTAGTAAAGGGCAATGAATCAATGTATTATTGCTTTTAGTTTTGGATTCAGGGAAAAGCCAACTTTCTTACATTATAATAGCATAATGGTTAAGTGCTATGTCTGGTAGCCTAAAGGTCAGCAGTTCAGATCTACCAGGTACTCCTTAGGAATTCTAGGGAGCAGTTCAACTCTGTCCTATAGGGTCATTGTGAGTTGGAATCAACTAGACCACAGTGAGTGGTTTACAGGGTTTGTTTACTAGTATATGTAAAGTTCCACTTTTTTTTTCACTTTGGCTTTCTACTTTAGAAAGATCGTTAAGGCAAACTCTTTCTCATGCCATGTAGCATTCCCAAGGAAGATTCATGATTGGATTATGTTCCTAGGCAATATAAATCACACTTGATGGCAGGGATATGTTGATGGCTTGAAGTAAGTGAAAAATAAATTAGGAAAAGAGAAGGCCTGGAGTAGCAAAGACATAAATTTAAAATTTAAATCTCAAAAGAGGAAAAACTGCAAAGAGCCATGTTGAAAACCTGGCTTAGACTCTTTTAAACAAGGCAAAATGGCAAGCAGGGGGAATAAGTTAGCAGAAAGTGAAAGAATTTGGTTTACATATAAGTCCTTACAAATCTTATAGAGAAATTCTAAATGTTTCCAGCAATACCAGAAGGTTCTTTCAAAAGGTATTATAGCCTCAAGAGGAATTATTGAGAAGGAGTTTAATAAAAGAACAGATTACTCACGGCATTTGAAAAGAAAACTTTATATTTAATGTACACAGTCACCAGGCAAAGCTACTGTGGTGAATTTATTATATACATTGATTGTACTTTTCTTGTCTTATCTAAATTTGCTTTTCAGAATGCTAAATGTACATGATTTGGAGTTTACATTAATAGTCAGAACTAATGGGAACAAATATGAGTGATATAGAGGGGATGAACTGGAGACTTTGAAGTCAAATAGGCCTTGAATTTGAGCCCATTTCTAAACTAGCTGGATAACCTTATGCAAGTTACTTGGCCCTTCAAATGTAATGTTTCCAACTGAAAGCCCTGGAAAAATGTCTAAACCAAATACCATTGTATCCAGATCATAGTACGCAGCCCAAACCAAACAACAACAACAGCAAACCACAGTGCTGAATCCTACTCATGGCAACCCTATAAGTTACAGAGCAGAACTGAGCTCCACAGTGTTCTCCTGGCTATAATCTTTGCAAAAGAAGTTTGCCAGAACTTTCTTCTGCACTATCCTGCCAACCTTTCAGTGAATAGTCAAGCACAAAATGTTTGCACCATCCAGGGACTTACAGTGCTCAATTATAGCTAATAGTATAGATTATCAGTACTATTACTAAGATCAGTTGCTGTTGACTCAGTGGGCTGAAGGTGATCCCATGTGTTTCAGAGTAGAACTGTGCTGCCTAGAGTTTTCAGTGGCTGATTTTTTTCAGAAGTAGATTGCCAGGGCTTTCTTCCACAGTGGCTCTAGATGGACTCAAACTTTGATTATTAGCTGAGCTCATCAGTTATCTGTGTTATCCAGGGACTAGATTATTAGTAGATATGTATTTCTCTTTCCTCTGGAGCTTGAAGCATAACAAGGCCAAAAAACCAAAGAAGCAAACAAACCCACTGTGGCCAAGTCAGGTTCAACTCATAGGGACCCTAGAGGTCAGAGTAGAACTGCCGCATAGAATCTCCAAGGAGTGTCTGACAGACTTGAACTGCTGACCTTTTGGTTAGCAGACATCGCACTTACCCCACTATGCTACCAGGATTTCCTGACAAAGCAAGGCCTTAATTTATGTAAATTTGTCCTAGTTTAGAGAGATATAGTCCCTTGTGGCAGAGGTAAGGAAGGCGATTGTAAAATTCTAATAAATGAATTAAAAAGGTACATTACTAATCCACAGAGCTTTCATTCTACCAAAACATATTCCAGATTTCCATTTCTAATGGGCTATAACATCAGTTTACACCAGCGCACATCTCTTTTCCGGTAGATGGGGTCAGGTTTTATATTATTTAAATCAGAACTGAAAGTGAATTGCTTTCAGAATACTTTAGTGTCAGGAAATCTGAATACATTATGAATAAGAGCTTTTTCTTTTTCATTACTCTAGTATTTGATTAGAAACCCTGGTGATATAGTTGTTAAGTGCTATGGCTGCTAACCAAAAGGCTGGCAGTTCAATCCACCAAGTGCTCCTTGAAAACTCTATGGGGCAATTCTACTCTGTCCTATAGGGTTGTCATGAGTTGGAATTATCTCGATGGCAGTGAAATACTTGCTTTTCTAGATGTTATTTCTATACCTTTTTCATCTTTTTCTCTCCCTTAAACGAAAGTCATACGAAGAGAAAGCATTTCCTTTACAAAGTTGAAGCTACATGTTGCTAGCTGCCGTGACTTGGCCCTGACTCATGGCAACCCCACACGTGGTGGAACAAGTGTTGCCTCTCCCTGTGCCACCCCCATGATCAGTTTTAGATTAGACTATCATAACCCGTAAGGTTTCCGTGGGTTAAATTTTCGAAAGTAGATTGCTGGGTTTTTCTTTGTGGTCCATCCCAGTCTGGAAGCTCCACTGATACCATGCCACATCATGGCCAGACAGAAATCTCCATGGACAGGTAGGTGAAGGCCACACGTTAGGTGTATTGATTCAAAACCAAGCTTGGGTTTCCCCATGGAAGGCATGAACTCTACCACTGGACCACCAATGCCTCACGTAACTACGTGCGTCAAGTTTTATGTGACCAAATGGCAATGCCCTGACAAAATCAAAATCTGGCTCCGATATGGCGCTCTGGTGAGGGGCTGCTCTGACTCTTCTTCCTTGGATTCTCACAGTTTAGGATGGGTGTTGCTAGATAGCTAGTGAAGAGTTACTTGTGTAGAGTGAGGGATGGGAGGAAAATTTAGCTTGGTCTGCATGTTGGTTTTTACCTTCTTTAAAAGTAATATGCTTAATTCTTTCAAATAATACTGTCTAAGTTTTTCCAAAAGATGCTGATAGTAATGGTCGCATATAGTCTTTGGTGGCTTTCTCCTGTCATGGGAGCATTTCTGTATCCACCAAGGGGCTCCTCCTCTGTGGGGTCACTATTTCATAAGGAGAAAAGCCATTACAGAAGCTCCAAGTTTTGCCTCCTTTGGCTTGAAGTTGTGAGTGTGGAGTTGCGTCAAGTCTGCCCTATCTTAATGATAAAAGAATTTGGTTTTAAGCTATAAAAAATTAAAAAAAAAACCCTATAATAAATGGTTATAATAAATTGGTCTACCCTGGCCCCTGGGGTCGCCATGAGCCAGATCCAACTTGATGGCACTTGGCATAACAAATTGGAAGCGTCTGAGTCAACTCCAACACACAGCAACCCTATAGGACAGAGTAGAACTGCCCCATTGGATTTCCAAGGCGTGGCTGGTAGATTTGAACTGCTTATCTTGTGGTTAGTAGCTGTAGTTCTTAACCACTGTGCCACCAGGGCTCCAGTTTTAAGCCAGGGGAAATATATTTTAAATGCTTAGTTTTCTTTTATGGTATACATACTCATCATAGAAAATATGAAAAAAAAATAGGTCTAAGAACACAAATCTCTAAATCTACTGCCCAGAGATAGCTGCTGATTCATTAGTTGTGAACTTCTTCCTGATGGTGGGATGAGGGGGACTGAGCTGTGGAAAGCCTGCCACCCCGATCAGGCCATGTAAGAATGGTGGCCTGTGATGAATGAGGAGGTGATGTGAGGTTGTCAAGGAATGGCCATGCGTTTCAGAGACAGAACTCATTTTCTTTGACTTTATGCCATGTTCCAACTGCCTTGTCATCTTGTCTCAGGTGATGAGTGAAACTTGCCTTCTTCACTTTTGCCACGTGACTCTCATCTCCAGGGCACAGGCACATCTTTCTTGTCAGCTGGTTCCTGTCAGATTTGCATGTGGCTGCAGAGGCATGCCAGTCCCCTTAGGGCTTGCCGGCTCACACATGTTCTGTGAGGATTCTTGGATAAATCTCCCAACTGTGGGTATGATGGAGCAGCACAGAGCATTCCTGGTGTCAGAGCTTCAGGAAATGTGTGCTAATCTCTTTAATCTGGGTCCACTGAGCTGGCATTTCTCCAGGACGCCAGATTTCTCCAGGAGCTGGCCATCATTTCATGAGAACTAAGGTTCCACAGAGCAAGTTTCCACACTATGCCAGCATAGAAACAATGCTAGATCTTTACAATTATGGGAAAGACAAGCCATTTGTAATGTATTTATTAAGAGAACTTTGGTATAGCCTTTTAAGTAAATAGTGTACACCGGGCTTGGGGACACAGGATCATCTTTACAGGATGATGTCCTTACTAAACGTCTCACTACGGAGAAATCTGAATCTGTACAGAGAAAAATAAACAGATAGAATATTTTAAATTGTGAATGAAAACCTCAGAGCCCTCACATCCCTCCTCCTTAACTCAGAGTCCTCCAAAGTGACAAGCTCAGCATTAAAATATTTGGAAGTAAGAAAATGCTGTGAATAAACAGTCTGTCCATTTCTCTTCATCTCCCAGCATGGAAGGATTCAAAAGTGACAGTCTTTGGGATCACCAAAGTCCTATTTCAGAAACACTATGACTGATAATTTAGTCTTATCATTTCTACATAAGCCATAAAAAACACAGGGCAAGCATGTGAGATGACTGGAAAGTAAGCCGGTGGGCCAGGCTGGGCCTGAGTTTCTTAAAGAATTTTCTTTTCCCAGAGTCTACCATGTTATGAATTTCTTCAGCATCCCCATGGGCATCCATCCAATTTCGCAAGATGTACCCTCATGTTAGGGAATCTACCTCTCTAGCTGACATTCATCTCTAATTCCCTTCAGCTTTCTACACTTATGGCTTAAATCTACAATTTGTGATTCTCCAAACTGTTTCACATCTGAGAACTTGGACTCAAAAGACCCATCTCGCTAAACACAACCTTCTCTCCTCCAAGCTTGCTGGCTTAGAAATGGCCTGAACATTTCTTCTGGGGTCTTTTGAGACCTTGAACACTCCAACTGCCTTTTCCTAAATTACTAACCGGTCACCTTTTACCTCTGCTTCCTTCCCTACCAAACTCCTTGTCTGTGGTCCATCACTTCACCCTGCTCTTTTTCCTGTCCCACCCCCTTACCCTCATACTCTTCCAATGCAGTTGCCTCTCAAAAGTCCAGATCTGTCACTTGTCTTATCAGACCCCATACTTGAGCTGAAGCATATTGGGGGAGAAAGTTTACACAGCTGTAGAAATCTGCCTTTATCAATTCATAGCCATAACTCAACTCATTCAGGCTAGCATAAGGCACAAACTCTGTCATCAGATTGACTAGATTCAAATCCTGACAGCCCGCCCACTAACCAGAACAGAGATCTGGGTAAGTCAGTAATTCAAAACCACCAGCAATTCCACTGCAGAAAGGTATGGTAGTCTGCTTCTGCAGATATGTATAACCCTGGCAACCTTATGGGGTTGCTATGTGTTGGAATCATCTAGATGGCAGTGGACTCGGTTAGCTGGTTGTGTTAATCTTCTGGAAAACGCAGTAAATAATTTTAAGGTTCTTTCTTCCTTGTGCAGAGGGGAATAGAGTTCCTTACAGACTATAAAGCAGGCATTCTCATAATTTGAAATGATAGTGCTAATTTAACAAATGCATATCAAATAGGTGTTTGTTTACAGGTGTCTGCTTAGGCAAACAAAGGATGAAAGGGCAAATTGAGTGGGCATGAGCAAGAAAACCTTGTTTCTTCCTCCATGTCCACATTGTGTCTATTTCAGCTTGGAAAAGAACCTTTCCGGTTTCTCATTTTACTGCTTCCTGTTTCTTTCTTCTTCTATCTTGAAAAATACCCTTTGTTTGTAGCTCCATTGGAAGGTTTGTTACTGGGGCATTTGGTGAAACAAACCCAATCAAACATGTCTGGTTATGAAATGGAAATAGGCGGTGTACACATTGGATCACAGCTTGCTGCTCCCTTCTTAAATTTCAAGAGTTTGACCCATGGATTTGGAATCCATGCCTCCCAAGAATTTCAAGTTGGAAAAGATCATTTGATATCCTTGGGTGTAATTTTATCTCTTACAAACTTTATTATACTCCAAATCATTTACACTTATGTAACTAATACTTCAGGTTCATATGACAAATCACCAAACTGCGGAAAGTTAAACATCTCAATTTCCTGATGACGTGATTTTAAATAATCACAAAATATTATTAGAACTAATGCACAAATGTAGCAAATATGGTAATAAAAGATTAATGTACAAAACATGGTAGCATTTGTGTACATTCATAATGAACAATCTGAAAAAAATCAATTCCACTTGCCTACCATCAAAAATAATAAAATACGCAGGGATAAATTTAACCAAGTAAATTCAAGGCTTGCATATTGAAAGACACAAAATATTAGTTGGAAGTAAATGGACAGACACCCTGTGTTCATGGATTGGGAGATTTAACATCATTAAGGTGGAGACATGAACAAGCTGAAGTCTGTGTGGAATTTCAAGGTATTCCAAGTAGCTTAAAATAAATAAATAAATAAATAAAAAGAGAAAAGAAAATTAAAGGACTCTCAATTTTAAAAGTTACCACAAAATCTACAGTAATAAAAACAGTGTGGTTCTGGCATAGAGTATATATATAGACCAACGGAATAGACAACTGACAGTCAAGATATAAACTCATATACCCGTGATCAATTGATTTTTGACAAGCATGCCAAAGCCATGCAAAGAATAATAATCATTTCAACAAATGATGGTGCTGGGAGAATTTCATATCCACACGCAAAAGAATGAAGTTGGATGCTTATTTCACACCATATATAAAAAACCAACTAACGATGGATAAAAATAACTAGATAAAGATATTATAACACCCTCAGGCAAAAACATTAATGTAAGTTTTTAAGACCTTGGATTTGGTAATGGAGTTTTAGATATGACACCAAAACACAAGCAAAACAAAAGAAAAAAAAGATAAACTAGACTTCATCAAATTACAAAATTTTGTGCATCAAAGGACACTATTAAGGACGTGCAAAGGTAGCTCACAGAATGGAAGAAAATATTTACAAATCATATATTTGATAATGGAAACTCTAGTGGCAGAGTAGTTAAGTGCTATGGCTGCTAACAAAATGGTCAGCAGTTAAAATCTACTGCGTGCTCCTTGGAAACCCTATGAGGCAGTTCTACCCTGTCCTATAGGGTCATTATGCGTTAGAATTAACAGCATTTTTTTTTGTTAGTATCTGCTAATAGTCTATTACCCGGAATATACTATGAAGAATTCATATAACTCAACAATGCAACAAAAAAAATCTAAACCTAATTAAAAAATTGGGCAAAGGATTTGAACAGATACTTCTCTAAAAAGTATACTAATGGTCAACAAGTATATGAACAGTTTATCACCATTGTTGGCTGTTGTCATTGTTGTGGGCTTTTGAGTGGATTCCACCTTGTAGTAACCAACTAGGGAAATACAAATCCAAACCACAGTCAGATACCACTTTACACCTAACACAACTGGAAAAATAAAGTATAATAACAAGTGTTGATGAAGATACAGAGAAATTGGAGCCCCTACATATTACTGATAAACAAAAACAAAAGCCTGTTTCTGCTGACCTGATTCCAACTCACAGTTACGCTATGGGAAAGAGTAGAACTGCACCATAGAGTTTCTAAGATTGTAAATCTTTATGAAAGCTGATTGCCACATCTTTTTCCCACAAAGTGGGTGGTGGGTTCAGTCACCCTTTCAGTTTGCAGCTGTCCTCTTTAACCTCTGTGCCACCAGCATTGATAAGGATGTTAAATGGCACATCCTTTGTTGAAAACAGTTTGTCTCTATGTAAACATAGTTATCACATGATCCAGGTAAATCCACTCATAGGCAAATTATATGCCCAAGATAATTGTAAGCAGGTATTCAAATAAAAGCTTGAACAAAAATATTCATAACAGCCAAAAATTGCAAACAACTGAAATGATCATCAGTTGATGAATGGGTAAATAAAATGTAGTATATTCATATGATGGAATATTACTTGGCTGTAAAAAAGGATAGAAGTATTGATACATGCTATAGCGTGGATGAACCTCAGAAACAGCATGCTAAGTGAAAAAGATGAGACAAAAGAAGTGACATATTGTATGATTTCATTTATTTGTAATACCCAGAGTAGGCAAACTGCCAGGGCATATGGAGAAAGGGAGATGGAAAATGGCTACTTAATGAGTATGGAGTTCCTTTTAGTGGTAAAGGACATATTCTAGAATTAGTGGCTATGGTTGTACAAAACTATAAATGTACCAGAAGCCAATGACTTGTATACTTGAAAATGTGGTGAGCTTTGTGTTACATGAACTCTATTTCAATAAGAAAAAAGTTCAGGGGACAGCAGAAAAAAGAGAGAGAATGCTTCAAGTTAACAAAATCAGAATATTGGTTTAAAAATGAGGGTTAGCCTTAGATGGCCTTAAATCATGTAGACTGTGTTTCTTTTTGAGTTCTTGTCCTCTCCCCAAAAAGCTTTATGCTTCTTTAGTAACGCATCCTTTGCAGAAAAGGCCTGTATCACGCTCCTATAATTAACACAATTTCCTGGTGAAATTAATTTGCATAACTCTAGATATATTTCCAGTGGTCTTATATTCCTTCCACATAGCACACCATTATCATGTATTATGCCAGGAATTGCAATAATTTAATCAATATTATAATTAAACGGTGCTCACTGTAAGTATATATTTATATTCTGTGGCATTGACAACTGGCTTTAAAAGAGCCCAGAGTTTAATAGTTTTGTGCATCATTTACAGTGGCCCTGCATGGCTGACATGATTGATTAGCACCACAATAAGAAATTATGTCCTCTGCAGAATCCATGCTGCAGTGAGAGAATTGATTATATTTCCCTGAGGAGGTCAGACCTTGTAATGCAAATGTTAATTAATTTTTTGTATTAAAAGCTAAATACAGAGATTGAAGCACTTTTATTAGGAACTTCTCTTAATGAATTCACTGTCCTTTGAACCCAAACAGTTTATCTTATAGCACATGCATCCCATTAAAGAACAAAAACAACTGACTGTACAATCTTTGACTTGGAGTCTTCCTACTAGGTTACCTAGATAGGTATCAGTGTATGTTCCACATTAAATTTAGTCTCAGCTGTTAGTAGGTTTTCTTCCTTTCATTTCTCTTCTTTTTTCCCCTCTCTCTTTCTCTTTGAAAAATAATTTTATAAACAAGTCAGAAAGTTAAAGCAAATAACATCATTATATCTTGAATGTCAAAGTTTAGAGTATGAAGGAGCTACATATACGATTGATTACAAATCTGTTGTACTAGAAAAGTATCATGTCAAAAAGTATTATGATGATGTGAATGGTCAAACACTCTTATTTAAACTAGAAAACTAGCAGGATGTATTTCATCAGCTTCAGTGGGTAATGAAAGCTCATGACTCCCATGGAGATCACCTGGTAAACATAATAGAAATTCCACTGAAAATTTAAATAAAAATGTAAGCAATGGTGGTTTGCAGTTGACTGCTCTGTGTAATGTCCAGGTCTGTGTGCAAGGCTTGCAGAGATATGAAATTCTGTTAGAATCTAGCATTACTGTATTAAGTATTCCTCCTTGATTATTTTGATGAAGTGAACTTTGGTTACCATATTATTTAAGAATAGAATTCTGGGACTAGGGGTATCTTATTTAATTCTTCCCAGCAGGGGATCTTTGCAATGGTTTGTTTTCTTAATGTGGTTTCTGTCTTTGAAAAAGTTATGGTAGAGCTGCAATTAGTTTGAACAATCTCATTAGGTAGCAAATGAGAAAATCATTAAAAGTGCTTCACTACAGAAATCATGCCATACTTTGAAAGCTACTTTACTTGGAGTGTTTCTATTCGGAGCCTGGAGCTAACCGAAGTTTGCAATGACCAGGCCATTAGAGACGATTTCATCAATGGGCCATCTTCCGTTTCTGAAGATATGTGGTCTTTGACTCATCTGTGTATAGTGATAGCAGTAAAACATTTGGGGTCCTCAGTTATGGATAAATTACTCCTAGACAATTTTCCTGGACTACATTACTGATACCTCATGGAACATCCTTTCCGCTACCTCTACTCCAGGGCCCAGATGAAGCCCAGAGTGACTTGGGTGGGTTGTCTTTAGAGTTATTCTTTGTAGTTATTGATTTCTTATGATGTGTCCCCTGACTTTTTATCTCAGCACCTAAAATCTCCTGTTGGTTTCTGATTCCCAGAATTCCTTAATGTAATGCTCTACTCAGATGTATTTCATCAAAATAGTACCTGAGTAAATGGTGCCAGGATGTCCCCCTTCTCCACACCTTTAATCCCAATCATCTAATATCCCCAAAAGAGGGAAGAAAATTCCACAGATTTCATAAATATATGAACATGAGAGTGTATGAAATCTACATCATAAATTATCAAACACAAATCAGTTTTATGGATTTTGATATGGTATTTAATTGCTTATTTTCAACAATAAAGAGAACAACAGCAATTTTTAATGACATATCCATAAATGGTACAGATTTTCAGCCTCTTGCCTACTCCTTTACTTGAAAGAAGGAAGATTCCTTCTGGATGAAGTAATTCCTAGTGTTTCGAGGAGATGGGAAATGGCCAAACAGCAGCCAGAGGTCTCAGATAAATTTGTCTACATGGCAAAAAGCTGAGCTAAACAGGAGAAGGTTAAAAGCCAGCAAATCTTCCAAGAGCTGGGTCTGTATCCAGAGAATGTGGAGGAGCCTGGACTTGGGAAGGATCAGGATGGGGGTGGGGCAGCTGTGCACAGAAAGAAATAACACGGAGAGTCAGGGTGATGGGGGATAAGGATTTTTGGTAAGTTTTATATTATAAATGTGTTTTTCCTTTAATGGCTTACAAAGAGACTGGAATGGGCTAAATACTTTTTAATTACTTTGGATACTGAAAGGTTGTCTTTGAATGGCACCTGAAACAGAGCTTGGACCACAGACGATCAAGTTTTATGTATGTCGTCTTGCTTTAACTATGATCACCCTCTTGTTAAGAGATGAGCAGCTACCCAATCAGAGCTGGCCTTTTCTGGACTTTTTTTTTTTACTACACCCCTCCACCTTGCCCAGGTGTTCATTCATGCTTTGACACATCCAGTGAGTACCAAGCCCTTTCTCTTTAATTAATACTACCTCTCTATTAACTAATTTCTTGAGATTTTGTTTTCTCCTGCTTACCTGTTCGATCCGTCTGAACTAATGGTTCCATTCCAGGTGGCAAATTTAACCCCCCTGATTTGAGTTTCTACAAAATATGCATGGCTTGACTCAAAGAAATTTTCAATCATGGAGATTCCAGACATCATGATATGTCAAAACATTCGTTTTCCTTGACCATCAAAATATATAGAATGGAACACTATTTCAATTTGGTACACTCCTGCTTCAAAACTGTTTTTCCTATTCTTTCTGCAGAAGAGGTTTCTTCCATTCTGTATTTAGTAATTAAAGGGACTATTAAAGACAAGTTAGAATAAGAATCAAGCAGCTGACCAAAAAGCATAATATGAAAGTTGTGCTTAGAAACTCCACTCAAAGTAACAAAGTAAACTAAAAAGACAATGATTTTCTTCCTCAATATAAGAATTATTTGAATACATAAATATTCAATAGCACTTATGAAATATCTAATTTAAGCCTGTATTAGTAATCTATTGCATGTAACAAATCATCCCCAATTTTTAGCAGTTTTTTTTAAAAAAAGCAAACAAGAAACCACATTATCTCACACATTTTCTGAGGGTTAATGGGTCAAAAATTGGTCATGGCCTGGCATGGTGTTTACACCTTGTGATCTCTCATGGCCAAGCTCTTGGCTTAATCTGCAGTTATTTCAAAGTTCAGATCGAGCTGAGGTGCTTCCAAGATCGTGTGTTTGTTGACTGGCATCAGCTGCACACTGGCTGTTGGGTTGAGTCCTTAGTTTCTTGTGACTTGTCCTCTCTGTGGGCTGCTGACAACATGGCAGCAGGCTTTCCCAAAGAGGGTGCTAAGAGAGTGCACGCAACAGAAACTTCAGCATCCTTATAACCCAGTCGTCTGTTATAGTCTACTAGCCTCTCAGACCAACCCTTATATAAGGTGGGAGGAAACTGTACAAAGATGACCACCAGGAAGAAGGCATCATTGAAGATCATGTTGGAGAGTAGCTACCACGGTTCTAGATATCATGTTAGATCTTTGGATTACACGAATAAATAAAATCTGGTCCCTGCCTTCATGTGCAGTGGCTACTACCATAGCTAAAGACTACTTTAAAATAGCTCAATGCAGTCCATACACACACTGAAGAAATGGAAGCCATAGCATCTTACTGACTGCATTTTGATGCTTGCTTCCCGGTAGTCACTCTTGCATAGTTCCCTTCCACCTTGTATCAGGGTTGGTCTGTGAGGCTAGCGAACTATGACAGAGGATTGGGTTATAAGGATGCTGAATCTTCTGTCGTGTGCACTCTCTCTCATCACATCCTTTGGGAAAGCCAGCTGTCATGTTGTCAGCAGCCCATGGGGGGGAACAAGTTTTCCACCCTCTTTGTTGGCAACCCATAGAGGCAATCGGCAGCCAAAGAAGAGCAAGAGCACTTCTGATTAAGCATTGCTCTATGGAAAGGGGATAGCACATATGAAAAAGTTTTCTCAATTACAAAGTGCTGTATAAATATTGTAGCACTTCTTAAGGAGTCCCTGGGTGGCACAAACAATTATGTACTTGACTAATAGCTGAAAGGTTGGAGGTTTGGACCAACCCAAAGACATCTTGAAAAATAGTTTTGGAGCTCTGCATCCAAAAGGTCACAGCCTTGAAAACCTTGTGGTGTCACTTGACTGTGTAACACATGGAATTGGCATGAGTTGGAATTGACATGCCAGCATCAAGTCTTTGTTTTGTTTTAGTCCTAGGGTAGGATCAAGGGTGTCTTCCTTGGTAAAGGAACAATAAAGTCAGGGTATTGTTTGCAGGCATTGAATAGGTAAAAAAGATGGAGGAAATAGTCAGTTGCCCATAGAGAAAATGTGGTAAGCAAGGAAGATGGGTGAAGGTCGTGAGGCAGGACAAAGGGAGGAATATTTGTCCGAGAATCAGAAGGAAGTCATTGTGAATGTGGCACTTGAAAAGAGGTAGAGAAGGTGAAATATGGGCATGAAGAGATAGAGGCGGCAGAATTATGTTGGGTCTGTGAGCTGTATTAAAGATCTTTTTCATAAGAGTTATGGAAAGCCGTAGACATGTGTCAGGTAGGTAAGTTATATGAGTTCCAACCAACAAGCCTGGGAAGTTAATTGTTCTAAACGCTACGTATCTCATTGCTGAATATCACTGTGGCCACCTTTGAAGTACTCCCCTTGGGAAGCTATGCACTGATGCCTATGCCTAGTCCACCCTTTGAAGAAATTTTGGAACTCTGGAATGGCCATTGTGCATGGTGACATGGTGGCAAGTTTGTCAACTTAATTGTGCAGTTGTCTTTGAGAGATTTTTTAGTTAGTAAACAAATAACTGTATTGGAACACCTTCCTTACCTGACCTGGTGCATGTGACTTTTTTCTTTACCTTAAAATAAGGGAAATATTGCAAGGAAGACATTTTGATGCCATTACCTAGGACATTATGGGTAATATGATGAGAGCTCTGATGGCCATTCCAGAAAAAGAGCACTGAAATTGCTTTGAAGGGTGGAATAGATGCTAATGTCAGTGCATATCTTCCCAAGCAGAGTACTTCGAAGGAGACCGTAGTGATATTCAGCAATGAGGTACGTAGCACTTTTTCTAGGATGAGTTCGTGAGCTTGGTTGGCAGGCCTCATATGATCATATTTGTTTCAAGAACATCCAGTGGACAGGAGTGGATGCTGGGAAATGAGTCTGGAGATTGGTGCTCCAGTTCAGATGAAGGATGGTGGCAATTTGGCCTGGTTTTGTAGTATAGGTGACAGAAATAAGGGAAAGACTTGACGCTATATAACCAAATCTGTTTCCACTGAGTCGATTCTGACTCATAGTGATGCTATAGGACAGAACTGAACTGCCCCATAGGGTTTCCAAGGAGTAGCTAGCAGATTTGAACTGGCAACCTTGTGGCTAGAAGTCGTTACTTTCAGCCACTGTGCCACTAGGGACCTTGATGGTGTATAGAAGACAAAGCTGTGTAAGACTGAATGCTAACTTGAACGTGAGGATAAGGGAGAATGAGTCAAGAATACCTCCCAGGTTTCTGGCTTTTGCAGCTGAATGAATGGTGGAGCCATTCACCATACTAGGAAACACTGGGGAATGACCAGACAAGAGAGAAAGCAGGGGTGATGATGGGACAATTTCGTGATGAGTTCTGGGTTCATCATGCTGAAGTTTGGATTGTCTTTGAGGTACTCAAATTGAGATTATATCCTCTCTACAGTGAAAGAATGGTACTTGTTTTACAGGGTGGTTCTACAGATTACAGGAGTCTGTGGGTTTGTATACACATAGTGTATGTAGAAATGAAACCCTCTTGAGTCAATTCTGACTCATGAAGACCCTAAGGGACAGAGAATAACTGCCTTTTAGTGTTTCCAAGCAGTGCCTGGTGGATTTGAACCACCAGCCTTTTAGTTAGCAGCCAAAGCTCTTAACTACTATGCCACCAGTGTTTGCTGTCATTCATAATAGACTTGAAAACAATTGGCTTTCTTTCTTTTTTATTTTTTAGTGTATTTAAAGCATGATTCTTGTCATATTATGTTGTTTGTTAGTTGCTGTTGAGTCAACCCTATCTCTTGGTGACCCCATGAAGAACAGAAGGATACATTGCCCGGTCCCATGCCATCTTTATGAGGGCTGGTGTATCCTTCTCTGGCAGGCAGACCCTGCTGCTGATAAGCCCAAAGTATCAGACAATATTCTGTGATCCATGGGGTTTTGGGTGGCTAATTATCAAAAGTAGAGTGCTAGGGCTTTCCTCCTGGTCTGTCCTAGTCTGGAAGGTCTGCTGAAACCTGTTCACGTTGTGTGACTCTGCTGGTGTTCGAAGTACTAGTAACATAGGTTTAAGTATTACAATGCCATGCAAGCTGCTACAATATGACAAAATGACCAGTAGAGAATGGTGTCAGGTAATAGGCCTTCAGTAAAGTAAGGGGATGGCCTAAGTATAACATTATGCATCTGTGTACATGTTTACATTCACGTATGTGTATAATCAAATTAATATTTTCCACTGACATTTAAATTCCACCGATATAAAGATACACAGAGGATAGTTCTTGTGCTTATTAACCTCTGAACTCTGAGTAATTTAATTTGAAATACAAGATAGACAAGATAATATATATAGCCAACCTATGCCACCCTGCTTTATATCTGCATTCATTTGTGCCTGCGAGTTCATGAGCCAGTAAAAAATGGAACCCTGTTCTAAATAATTACAGTATTTTAACATTAATTTAATTATGGTGCGTTGAACAGTAGACCTTTAAAACTATACAGTGATTTGCCTCAGTGAGTTAGACTAATCAGTGTATCTCATTATACTCAACACATAAAAGAGTGTATGTTGCCCACTTTATAACATTCTTAAAGGCACTCCCACCATGCTATCAAAATGGATTCTTAAAGACTTGCAAAGCTGCAATTTTCCCTTTTTAAATAAAAGTCCTCAAGTCAGGCATTGAGGGGCAGAGCTATAGAGAAAGAAAGTTGGTGACTTGAGGAGCGAGCTGTCTTGGCAGTATCTAGCCCTTGTGGCAGACACAGTGTACTGGTGGCTTGACTTTTTTTCCTGACAGGTGATATAAACATGACCTATTAGGTCGTTACTATCTCTATGTGAATGGAAAAAGAATTTTAGGAAACTCTAAATGAAAAAAGTGTTGCCCTGATGTCCATTCACATTTCTACATAAACGATACTGAGTGAATATTGGGTATGCTCCTTTTGGAAACACTGATATCCAAATAGTTAAATTAATGAGCTAAATTAAGTAAAAAAAAATTTATTCATTGAAGAAGTTTATTCTAAAACAGAAGAGTTTTCAAAGAATTAAAACAGCTATTGAGTTAGTCTCCTATTTCTCCATCTATCTGACTAATTGTATGAACACTGAAGATTGGGTGCAAAAGGCAAAAAAGTTGGAGTACCACGGGTTTGAGTCACTGAGTGAAATTTAAAACAGATAAATTAGGTTAAGTAATTGGACAGTGAGAATGACTGGTTGAATGATACTTTATTGGCTTGACTTACTGTGGGGACAGAAGATGAACTACTTGGAGCAATGAAAATGCAGGCTCTGACTTGAAAGATGGCCAGAAAGAGACTTCAGGACTGAGGATCCCAGGCCACCTACAGGACATTGTAGAATAAACCTATAGTGTTTAACTGGATGACATACTGACGAATGTGGGCCTTGGCTATCAAGTAACAGGCGTATAATCCCTGAAATATTAAAAAGCAATATAGCTTTACTCATTTACCAATGAATTACAGGAGATGATAGTGAAGGTAGAAAGGCAATAATCCAGTTGGCACCTGTAGTTTGGATAAAAATTTAACACCCTTCCACCCCCCGCTCCCAATATTCCTTTAGACATTGGTATGGGTTTGCAGTTGCTGGGACCTTCCAAAGTAGGTCTGTAGCAGAAGGAAAAATATTCCGGTCATGGAGACACAGGAAGAGGTAGTATTGAAAGAGGCCCTGAACTTGAGAACGTTTTTCAGAATTATAGGAATCTGGAATGGGAATTTACTTGGTCCTATGTATATATATATATATTTTCTTTTTTACTCATTTCTGGATTCCTACCACCCTACTGGGGTTTTTAGAATAACACAGACATTTAAAAACTACTCAGTAAGATAACTTTGGAGAACTAACATATCGGTGAGTATATATTCACCAGCATGGGTATGCATGGGTAGCATTCAATAATTCGACTTGCCTCAATTTTCAATAGCCTTACTTCCTAACTTCCTTTTGTTGTTGTTGGGTGCCTTTGTGATGATCCGACTCATAGAGACCCCATGTGACAGAGCGAAACCACTCCCTAGTGTTTTCTAAGCTGTAATCTTGAAAAAGTAGATCTCCAGGTCTTTCTCCTACTGATCCACTGGGTGGGTTCAAACAACTGATCTTTTGGTTAGCAGCTGAGTGCTTAAATGTTGCACCACAAGGGCTTCTTGACTTCTTCCTAGCTGTCTCCAAATCCAGGGGCAGAGACATCTCTGGAAATTTGTCTCTATTTTCTAGCTCTTGTTCTCTTTCAGCTCTCTTGGGTCTCTTTTCATTCTCCTGGTCAGCAATGAGATGAAACCCTTCCCAGCTTGCTTCAGGATTTTCTCTCAGTTCAGTCTGAACCAACCTTTCAAAGTGGAATTGTGAGTCTCTATGGGGCCATACTCCCCTAGTGGCCTCATAAACATCTCTCTGAATTTCCTGTTTGCTCTGGACCCTTTCTTTTTCTTTTATTTTTTATGATTGAATGAAAATATACATTCCCGTATAAATTTGCATGCTCACCTATATGCAGCTTCCACTGCTGTCCCTGCACGGTGACAGCACACTATTCCTCTCTGCTCCATTCATGTGCCCTGGTCACTTTCTGTCACCTGGAATGTTTTCCTGTATTTAGGATTTTTCTAGCTGACTCTAGTGACCAGTTAATAGATTTCTTTGGGTTGTTCTTGCACCTTTTCAAATTAGATCAGATCTTGTTTCTGCTTCTACAAACAGTTTCCCTTTTGCTTTTCAGGTCCCATCAACACTACCTCCTCTCTGTTTCTCTCTCTCTCTCACACACACCCACCCAACACACACTATTAGCAGGATCTTGCCCTGCCCATAACTGATACTTTTGAATCCTATGTTAAGGCTTTAGTCTCGTGACCTGATTGCTATTTTTCTGTTTTGGCTTGTCTAACACATTATTTAGCATTTGACTGTTTCTTCTCAGCAACTAGGCAAGAGGTCAACAGTTTGAATGTACCAGTCACTCCTTGGAAACCCTACAGGATAGTTCAGCTCTGTTGTAGGGGTCACTACGAGAATCAACTTGATAGCAATGGGTTTTGTTTACTTGTTTTTACATGTACACTAGAACAAAAGGCTGTATGGATGAGGTCAAGGGCAGGGAAATTACTGCTGTTGATCTAGTATGATTTGCAGTCTACTTTGGAAAGCATGGCACTTTAGAATGTGTGTTTGCACCAAGTATAGCTAGAGGCATAGACTGCACACATATGAGATCGCATTCAAAGCAGCAGGGTACCTGTCAGGGAAATAAATTTTGTCATAATGTGGATTCTTGATTTTCATGATTATTTTGAATTTTGGGGAGCTGTTTCTATCAATTTGGAATAGCAATGACTTGTTAACACTATGTGATTATGTGAACAGAAAAGGAAGCGAAAATGAAATTGTCATTCTGTACAGACATACTGACACTTTTGTGCAAAAGTGATGACTGGTTTGAAAAACACATACACAAATAGAGAAGTCATTTTCTTTTTTCTATTCCTTGCTTTAAGAATATTCTAATTCACAAGACAGAGAGAAGTTTACTCCTGTTTCAGATTTCTAAACAGCAGAGGATCAGTTTATACAACTGAAAGTGAATTCACCTGTTTAAACTTCTGCTAAAGAGACAATGGTATTTTATTTCTGCCCCCAAATTAAAATGCTTGGACACCATTTCATTGTCTTATGTGCCTACTCTGTGTGGAGATTTTATTTCCTATTCCAGGCACTGAATTTTTTGTTGGATATCTCCAGTATTGATACAGAAACACTCAATTAAAAAAAAAGTTTTCATCAAAATAAAAAACAAAGAAAGAAAGCCACCAGCATCGCATGGATTCTGACCCGTAACAACCTTCTAGGACAGAGTAGAATTGCTCCATTGGGTTTCCAGGGAGTACCTGGTCCGTTTAAATTACAGACATAGCACTTAACCAATTGTCACCAGAGTCTCCATATTCTTCAATGGCTGGGTGAAAATCTTGGAAAGCACTGACTCAGATCTGCTTGTCTTGAGTCCTGAGATCTGAAAAGCTGGCTGTTCTCAAGCATAGCTTTCTCTGCATCTGTGCTGGGGATAGAACATGAACGCAGAGGTAAAGGATAGGAGTCACAAAGCTGAGATGCTGACACAGGGTAGGTGGGGCAAAGAAACAAGGAGAATGACTCCTCCCAAACTCAACTTTCTAGAAGATACACCGGATCTTTCTTTCTCTTTTCTATTTTTTTTTTTAAATTGTGATTAAGTGAAAGTTCGGAAACCAAGTCGATTTGTTGTATATGAACCCCGAACACACATCTCTGTGCCACTGTATCTGCTCTCCTCACCCTGTGATGGCACAGTACTCCTTTCTACTCAGTGCTTCCTGTGTTCATTCAGCCAACACCTGTCCCTTCCTCTCTACCCTCCCTTCTCATCTCTAGAGAGTAGATGGTCAGACAACCTCACATATATACATTTAAGCCAAGAAGTACACATACCACCTCCATCACTCTGTCTTATAGCCCAGTCCAAGTTTTGTCTTAAGAGTTGGTGTCAGTACTAGATTCAGCCCTGGGCTAGTAGCAAGTCCAGGGGCAATGTTCTTAGGAGACCCTCCAGGATATCAGACCATCAAGTCTGGTCTTTTAACAGAGATCTAGATCCGCACTCCCCTTTTTCTTGAACACACTGCATCCTAATATATGTAACCCTGTCCCTCAACTACATTGCAACAGAAAAAAGACAGTCCTATTACTCCATTAACCTGTTGTCTGCTTGTCAATTCCAACTCATGGCCATGCTCAGCTGCTAACGAAAATGTTAGAAGTTAACATCTACCCCGAGGTGCCTCAGAAGAAAGATCCAGTGACTTATTTCTGAGGAAACAACCACTGACAATCCCATTAGAACACAGGTTTTTTTCAAACATAAATTACATGGAGTTTCCCTGAGTTGGAATTGGCTCAATGTTAGCTGAATATACCTGATCATAAATACAGAGTCCAGAATAATGTCTGAAATTCTCTTTCCCCCAGTGTAGTCTCCCATCACTCAACACAGAGCTGATCTTCACTCAACAAATTTTCTCCTGGGAATTCCTCAATCTTAGTCTTCTTCTTACGTTCTTTTTCTACCACTCAGGTTCACCTCCCACCAATGTCTTGGTTGGATAGTGTTGGAACTCCACTGGACAACCAGGTTGTCCTCTGTGGTCAAATCTAGGAAAAACATTTTTCTATCTACACCAACCCCATTGTTTGTGCAAGTTGATTATAATCAGTGGCTCCTAGACTAACAAATCCATCTGAAAACCTTATCTCCTTACGTGGTATAAGCTTTACTCCACACCATGCACAAGAATAAGAAGTAGCTGGGGGTGCAAAAGGAAGAGGGGAACCATACTGCCATGTTAGGTGTTAACTTTCGTTCTGATGGCCATGAATTTGGGTGATGAATTTTTCAATTTAAAGTTACAGTAAAGTAATCTATTTGAGCCCTCTTGGGATCTTAATTTCATAGAAAGGGACTTCCGTGAGTCTGTTTTACTTTCTGACATCTGTTTTTTCACCAAAAAGCTATAGCTGTTCCTTTGCTCGTAAAGAAGCAGCATACAGAGTTAAAGGAGACAAAATCTCCATCACAGGTTCTTTGCTGAATAGAGGTTAGAATTTGGAATCCCTGGTGTTCACGAGGCATTAGCCCAGGTAACCCTAATTTCAGACAGATCCCTTCAAGGATAGCTAATTTTACTTTAATTCTCCTGGCATCCATTTTGTGAGGAATCCAGGAATACAAGCAAAAATCCTTGACCCACTTAACTGATGAGAGTAGTGGTTGATGCCCTGTCATTTGTCTTGTATAGAACTGAATATTTCCAAGGTGATGTCTTAGTCTTGGTTCTGTAGTGAGGCAAAACCAATAATGCATGTAAATGTATTTACAGAGAGAGATTTATATCAAGGAAATGGCTCACGTTGTTGCAGAGGCTGGAATGTACCACGTCCATGGGTCAGGAGAGAGGCTCCTCTTGATTCACATGGCCACAGGGGCTGGTAAATCTCAAACTAGCAGGATAGAGAGCAGGGCTCTCACTCAGAGGCTGCAAAGAGTAATGTATCCCAAGACTGGCAGGCAAAACCACAGGAAAGCTGCTAGTCCAAGTCCCAAGAACTAGAGGTCAGATGAACAGGATCCAGCTACGCAATCCAGCAGGATCAAAGGGCCCCTAAGCTTTACCAGACTAGCTACTTATATTCAGTGCAGGCCACAGACTCAAGGAAACTGCCCTTCACCCAACTGGCTACTCACAGCAGATCTCTCAATGGAGGAGAGACCAAAATCTCAAATCTCATCATGAAAGTGATTACACCACCATATGGTTTCCAAGAAACCACTGAGAATCATGGTGCAAACAAGCTGACACACAACCTTAACCATCACGGGTGAGTGGCCAAATTAGGCTTCATTTTGATTTAAACTACAACTTGGAGAAGCATATTTGATCCAGTACTCGATAAACTGGCTTTGAGAAAGATGGATAGCAGTTACTTTACCTGGGGAATCTGAAAGCAGCAGGATTAGGAAGAGCAGGTCTATCCCAGGCTGGGGTTTGTTGTTCTCTACGGTTCTAACAGTCCATCAAACCCAACTGATAGTTTTAGAAGAAATGCAAAGCAAAGGATTTATTTACAGACATTGCTAAATTTACAAAGTACGATGAAAAGTTGTGTTGTCAACAATGCTGCTTACCCTCTTGGTCCTCCTCTTCTTACCAGTTCATTCACTTATTCCTGAATAACTCATTCTGACTTCATTTGCATGTTCTGTCACGTTGGTTGGATTTCCATTTTTCATTGTTATATTTTTCTAAGGTGTAATGTCCTTGATTCAAAGAAACAGATCAGTGGCTGAAAAGTTGTTCACTGAAGCATGAAAGTAGTGATGAAATTAGTAAAGCAAATACCACAACTTCTAATAGGATCGTAAATATAAATAGTCAGCAGAGCTTGGATGTGAATGTGATTCTGTATGTGCTGAGATAACTGAATTTCTAAGTGTGATGAATTTTCACAACTTGAAAAAGAAAAGTGCAAATAGAAATAACGGGAGTCTGAAAATCTCATTTTGTTGGACCAACTTTCCTTTTTCTCTTAAGGTTTCAGTGCTTTGTCTGATATGAAACTTTGACAAATAGTGACACGGAGCCACCAGAGTCTCAAATCATTTTGAAGCATAATCAAAACACTAGTAAGTGTATTAGTACTTTTTCTAGGACAAAAGTAAAATAATGCTTTTCAACATTCAGTAGGCATATACATAGATTTTCCCTGAAGGCTCAGGAAAGAGTTTATTTCTTTATAAGAGAGAAAGAGAGAGAATGCAAAGTAAAACAAAGAAGAAAACTCTATTCAAGTTACAAGCTTATAAAATTTAATGACAAATACTACACTTGGATACAAGTAATGTATGCTACTGGCAAAATTCTTTTATAAAAGGACACTGTTGGCTCTTACATAGTATCAATGACCTGGTAGCAGTTATTTTGCTTTACAGTTAAATGAAATCACTGATATGCAGAGTGTGCCAATCAGTTCTCATCAAGCAAGCAAAAGCTATACGAGACAATTGAGCAGATAATTTACTGAGAACTTGTTCTGTGCTCTGGGCTTCGTGTGTATTTTCACTCAATCAGCCCAACAATCCTATAATATACCTATTGTTCCTATCCTCATTTGATGTTTGAAAAATCATACCTTGGAGAACATTAGAGGAGCAGCTGGGTTGCGTGACCACCACCAACTCCAGAGCCTGTACCATCGCATTGGAGTCTTTTTTTTTTTTTTTTAAATTACACTATAGATGAGAGCTTACAGAGCAAATTAGTTTCTTTTTTTTTATTGTGATTGAGTGGAAGTGTACAGTCTTATTTAAATTTGCGTGCCTGCCTATCTGCAGCTCCTTCTGCTCTCCTTGCCTGGTGACAGCACACTCCTCCCTTCTGTTCTATATGTGTCACACCCTCTTAACAATCTCCTGTTAGTTTCTCATTCAAAACAATTAATACACATATTGTTTTGTGCCATTGGTTGCCAACCTCATGACACCTCAATACTCTCCCCTTCTTGACCTTGCGTTCCTCATTATCCAGCTTGCCTGTCTACTCCTGCCTTCTCATTTTGGTCCATGGGCTGGTGTGACCACTTAGTCTCCTCTTGTTTTACAGATCTGTCTAATCTTTGGCTGGAGGGTAAACCTCAGGAGTGACTTTGCTGCTCAGCTATAAGAGTGCCCAGCAGCCATACTCTCAGAGTTTCGTCAATCTCTGTGAAACCAGTAAGTTTGATATTATTTTTCCTTTTAAGTTAGAATTTCATTCCATGTTTCCTCCAGCTCTGTCTCAGCCTCTCTACTGTGATCCATGTCACAGTAATCTGTAATGGTAGCCGGACATCGTCTGTTTGTGCTGGACTCAGTCTGGTAGAGGCTGTAGTAGTCGCAGTAGATTAGTCCTTTGGTCTAATCTTTCCCTTTGTGTCCTCAGTTTTCTTCATTCTCCCTTGTTCCCAAAGGGGTGACACCAGTCAGCCAGCCAGCCAAGTGCCGTCGAGTCAGATCCGAAGTGGAGGATCTTAAATCGCTGCTCATAAGCTTTTAAGATACCAGATGCTACTCACCAAAGTACAGTGTAGAACACTTTCTTTATAAACTGTTATACCATCTGAGCTACATGTTCCCCAAGACCATGGTTCCCACAGCCTATGCCTAGTAATTTACAGTCCCTCAAGGAGTTTGGATATGTCTGTGAAGCTTCCATGACCTTGCCTTGGACAAGTTGTGCTGACTGCTCCAATAGTGTGTACTGTCTTACCCTTCACCAAAGTTACTACTTATCTGTTTTCTATTTAGTGTTTTTCCCTCTCACCCTCCCATTCTCTCATAACCATCAAAAGTTGTTTCTTTTTGTTAGATAAACTCTTTATAGGGAGAAGTACTCTATGTCTCTTGTTTCATCCTTGAAAACTATGTCAAAAAACTTAATCAAAATACTTGAAGAGGTGCATTGGCTGAAGCAGAAAAATGGCTTTCTTCTCAATTCCACCAAAACTGCTTGATACCGATATATAGTGTGTGTCTGTCTTTCTGCAAATGTCTCATTATGCTGTAATTATTTAAATGCATCTATAAGATTTTGCTAACATCTTTTTTGTAAGCTTGGCATTTTCCTCATTGTCATGCACATAGAATGCATTATACAAATATTTGTTGAGCAAACTGTTACAGTAAATGGATACAGTTACTCCCTAGGTCTTCTTTAAGGCCACTCTACTATGCTGAGAATATGTTGCAGAGTGGACATTCCGTCTGAAGCTCCTGAAACATTTATCTACAATACCTCCAAAGAGCAAGGGTATTCTCCCAGGAAGTAAAAAAAAAAAAAAAAAAAAAACAGTAGTATGCATGGGGAATAAAATGTATAAAACTGGTTCTTTTCCTATTTCTTTGATTTAGGTACCTAAGAAACTCTATATGTAATCTGATATAGTATTTAAATAATTTAAGCCATCCATTCTCTCACTGGGGTGAATGGAACCCTGTTTTTTCAGTGATTATACATTTGACTGCTGAGAGTTTGAATCCACCCACCAGCTCCACAGGAGAAAGAACTCGAATCAGCTTCTGCAAAGATTGCAGCCTAGAAAACCCTATGTCACAATTCTACTCTGTCACAGGGGGTCACTACAGTGGCATCACCATGGAGGTATAAGGGTGTGTGGACAGCACTGGGTGACACTATCAGAGGAGTGACACAAAAAGGACTGTTTATAAAATTTTTCTGCAGTGTTTCAGCAGAAATTTATTGTTTTATTAAAAAATCCCTGTAGTTAGTGTTAACAACAGAAATGCTTTCCATAAGCCCCATTTGCCTGTATCAACATACGCACAAGGCTGAAACTCTATGCTAATTTGCATTTTGAATCTTCAAATTCCCTCAGCTCAGAGCTGCTGTTGTCACCTGTTTACAGTGCTGCATCAAATCACGTGGTTTCATCTGTACAGGCTGCAGGCATGTGCCGCAGGAACCTACTGCTATATTTTGCTGCTGATGTTATAAGCTGCTGATTTTGTCAAATTTTCTAGTGTTTTAGCTTCAGTGTCATGGTAAGCAGTTCTTGTGAGACTCTGAATAACTACTTCGAGAATGAAGTAGTAATTAAAAGAAAAAAACCAAATCAAACCAAGTCCATTGCCACTAAGTCAATTCTGACTCATAGACACCCTATAGGACAGAGTAAGATTTCTCCCTAGAGTTTCCAAGGAGTGCCTGATGGATTCAAACTGCCAATCTTGTAGTTAGCAAACGTAGCGTTTAACTACTACACCATCAGAGTTTTCAATTAAAGGAAAAGAAGGCAGAAACTAGTTACTAATAATATTGTAATTCAATGTGAAAGATTTTACAAGACAATTTTGTTTAGTATTTATATAATCCCAGAAATTTCAACTATATTGATCACATATTATTCTGTGATTACAACCAATAATAAATATTACTAAAGATTCTGTATGGTCTGGCACAAGAGAAGGCCCTTGGGAGAAGTGACACCATGAGTTATGGCACTGGGTGATACCATCCCTAGTAAAATCACTGGGTCACTGTAAGTTGAAATGATTCAATAGTGTGCAATCATAAGACTGGGGGAAGGAGTTCAAATGTACTTTCTATTGACATTTGAAAGCTCAGAATTCGTGAGTTTAGGGAATTGGGACAAAAGCAGTTTCTTCCACCTGAAGGTCTTAAGAAGAGATCTATGCTGCGGGTGGACCTTCTTCATTCTAAGGAAGAAAAAGTCCTGAGAGGCAGGAAGGTGAAGGCTCTCTTTGTGGTCCCCATCTTTTAATCTTGTTTTCCTTCTCATTCTCAGTCTGAATTATGCTTTTCCATCATCACCATTTTATGTTCTTCATTCCTTATTGAAACCACCAGCTTCAGGCTTCAGTTGCCTGCGTCTGGTCTTAATTCATTTTAAAAATGCTAAATTTATTCAACAGCATTGAGTTATAGGAGCAAGGTGATAAAGTGTATATCCTTCCATTTCAGGGATCTATGTACATAAATATCTCTAAGCAATAAACCCTTACAGCTTCGTCCTTTTCAAATGGTAAGTCCCTATGTGAGCTTGAAAGCTTAAGAAAAATGTTATGTTTTAACACTACAGTATTATTTACCTAACCACTTCAATAACTACCTGTATGTTATTATAGTGTATATATTTCTTCCCTGCATATTCTGTTTCCTCTGTTCTTGGTTTTGAAAACAGGAAGAAAGCTCCAGTCCTAAAGATAAAATAATGATGGAATAGTCCTGTATAAGGACTGTCTTGGAATATGAACCACAACACACTTTTCAGAAAAAAATATCTTTTGCAGGCATAGGTAAAGTATTAATGCTACTTGATTTCCCTTAAATAACACTCACATAAGATACTAGACCAAATACTAAACCCTATGCCACTGAGTAGATTCTAACCCATAGTGATCCTATAGGACAGAATAGAACTGGCCCCATAGGGTTTCCAAGAAGCACCTGGTGGATCACAGTTTCTGAACTTTTGGTTAACAGCCAGACTCAACCACTATGCCACCAGGGCTCCATATAAAACATTAGGACCTGCAAATATAGGCTAGCAAATCATTTTTACAGCCTGAGATTGCCATGCACAATCAGTTGTGTATTATATGTAGACTTTATTGCATTTATTGTTTGGATTAGAACTCAACATAAATCTTAATTTGGCATCATTTTGGTCGAGTTCCAATTCCTATTATTAGATAGATTAATTGCTCTTATTTAGAAATGTTTTCTGCCACAATGTCCAAAAATAATTTTTAAATAAATTATCTGTCCAACAACTATTATTTTTTTTTCTCACCAGGATAATTAACTTCATAGTTTCTCCCCATCATTAAATATTTTAAATAGGCAAGTCACTGGCATTTAGTACTGTCTATCACAGCGGTGCTAAGAAAGTCTATAGAATCTGGTTTGCGGGGATTTTGTTCCCAGGCTTCCTTAATAGGGTGCATAAAATAAGCTTAAAATGATTACATATTTCTGATAAGATTTTGTATTTCACAAAGCTGGGCTTGGGAGAATGCAGACATGTATCAACCACTGGCTGGTTTCCTCCCTCTAGTGAAATGGCTCTCTGCTCCTTTGAGCCCAGAACAATGAGCTGATGTTATGAAGTGATTCCTCACTGTTCCTTGCGAACACTATGGCTGTGCATTCCATGACTGTTAAATTTGTACAGAACTGACTAGCTGGCTTCAACCAAAAAAGATACGATATCATCTACTATAGGTGTTTACATTGCTAGACCCTTGACTAGAGATGTGAAGAAAAGAGAAAATGAAACCTGTTTCTACCGTTGTGGAACCTGCAGTAACTAAGAGAGTCACACATTAGAGAAAGGATCACACAACGAATGTAAAATTTCCGTCCAATGCAGACTGGAAAAAGAACGTGTTGCAGGTGACTTAAATCTGACAGTTCGTGATGATAAGGGTATTTACGGTAGATGAAGGTGGGCTCCAACAACTAATCTGGGACAGGTCTGCAATTCTCCTTAGAGGAGTGAGGAAGGTATCAGTTAAAGTGACAATGGAAGTCTCAGTTGGAATTCTGTCACACAAATAGTTATCAATAGGCTTACATCCAGAAAGAACATTTTTTTCAAATATATGCAGCCTGGTGTGTGCTGTTGATGAGGTTTCAGCCTTCGTTGACAGTCAGTGCATGCACAAATCAGTGGGGTTTTGTTAAAATATCATAGGTCTAGCTTAATGTGTGAGAATCAGCACTTCTAACCAGTTCCCAAACATTACAGATTCTGCTGTCCCCAGACTGCGCTATGACCAGCCAGGCTGTTAAACACCCTGACAAAGCACTTGGCAGTAACAGTCCTCTTGAAATCCACGTGACTGTATCCTGGCAGCAGGGTTTGGGTGTCAGCACCCTCTGTCAGCATTTGGGTGCACAACCCAATGGTCTCTGGAGCCCAGGGTACCATTCCAAAGAGTTGATGCTGCTGGCTGTCCCTCTTTCTGCAAAGGTGAGAGAATGTGCACGCGATTTCTAACCAATCTACATTTTTAAACTGGCTATTCATTAAGCAAATGAAAATTAATTTTTAAAATACAATTTGCTGATGATGAAACCCTCTGGTGGAGCAGAGATAAAGAGAGTTGAAGCCTTTTTGTAGCTCCTTCTGCAGTGTTAGTTTTTGATGAGAGATTTTCAGTGCTAACTAACCATACCTTGAGCCCATATTTTAGATTAAAGTCCTTCAGTATGAATTAAAAACCCCCAAGGTGGTGATCAAGACTAACTGCGTATGCTGGGACAAGTAAAAAATAATAATAACAACCGTCACCATCAAGTCAGTTTCCACTCTGGCTGCCCCATGAATGCCTGGCTAAAGCTATGCTCCACTGGTTTCTCATTGGTTATGAAATGGAATCACAAAGCTTTACCTTGGAGCTACCTTTGGAATGACTAGAATCTCCAACCTTTCCATTAGCAGTGCATGACAGCTTGCACGAGCCAGGGACTTCTGTAGTGTTGGTACACACCACCTAGTAACAAAATCAACAGGGACTTCCATGTAAATTGCTGCTGCTGTTCTTACAGTTTTTCGTGACTGAATAATTTAACTCCTGCTCGTAGTTACCTTATGTATAACAGAAGAAAATGTAAGTGGGAAGTTTATATCGAAAAAGTAAGTTTATAGACAGCATAACCCTGGTGGCATAGTGGCTAAATGCTATGGGCTGCTAACTGAAAAGTCAGCAGTTTGAATCCATCAGGTGCTCCTTAGGAACTCTTTGGGGCAGTTCTACTCTGTCCTCTAGGGTTGCTATGAGTCGGAATTGACTCAACAGCAGCAGGTTTATTTTGTGGTGGTTTATAGCTCTGTCGGAAGGCCTTCCACCGGATGGATTGACACAGTGGCTGCAACGGTGGGCTTCAGCGTAAAAAACAATGGTGGGCATGGGTCGGGACCAGGAGGTGTTTTGTTCTGTTGTGCATGGGGTCGCTATGGGTTGAAACTGACTCAATGGCACCTAACAACAGCCATAGCATAGCTTGTCAATAACCTGTGGTCTAATCATGCCTGAAATCCACAGGCTCAGTGTTGGGTTGGAGATGACAGGATTCCAGGCGAAAGGAACGGCACACCCCAAACTCCCTCCTGTAACAAGATAGGGGCAGCTGTCTTACAATATACCTTCGTCAGCTAATTCAGTAGGCCGTGATTAGTCTCTCAGCTTAGACAGAGAACAGAAACTTTTCGTCTTCTTTCCTTTGGGATATAGTCTCAGTCGTGGAGTACACTTGCAGCTGCAGAATCACACTTCCCTGAAGCTGTTGCTAAGACGAAAGCGACCCTCCACTCACTAGGTTTTGTCTTTTATCTGTGTTCCAGTTAGCACCTGGACAGTCGGTGCTCTTCCTGCTCTAAGGAAAATCTTAACAAATCATCTAAGAGACCCAGGCACTGTTCAAAGAACACCATCTGATATTTTCTTACCTAATTCAAACCCACCTGATTCAAGGCTAAGCCTGATGATAGAAGACAGTTATGTTGACGTAGCCACTAAAAAAGCTCCATTAAGAGGCAGCAGCATAAACACAGGCTATAATTAATAAAATCTTAATTTAGCTGGATTTGTATTGCTTCAAATTTGTCGTTCGAGTAAGACTGTATTGATATTTTTATATTTTACTTTTTTCCCCAACATAATTCAAGTTAGTACAATGTGTGATTACAGGAATATACAAGTGCTGGTACCTGATGTGTAGGGGTCGGGTTGCACAGTGGTTAAGTGCTATGGTGTCCTACAGCTGCTAACCAGCTGCTGGCAGTTCAGATCTACCAGCCCCTACTTGAAAAGCTTATGGAGCTGTTCTGCTGTGTCCTGTAGGGTCACTGCAAGTCAGAACTGGAATCCATTCAATGGCAACTGGTTTGATTTAATTTTTGGTCCTTTATATAGTTTTATGAATACATCGCCAGTGTGTTAAGTTCTTGTTCTTTGAATTTGAGTTTCTGGGACCTAGATTTTACTAAACTATGCCCATAGTCTGGAAACCCTGGTGGTATAGTGGTTAAGAGCTACAGCTGCTAACCAGAAATGTCAGCAATTTGAATCCACCAGGCATGAGGAAGCTTTACAGGGTAGTTCTACTCTGTCTCATAGGATTGCTATGAGTCAGAATTAACTCCATGGAAGTTTTTTTTTTTACATTCTCATAGTCAACCAGTTTTACCTCTAAACAGCTTCCCCAAACTCCACCCTCACAGGACGGGGTGAGTGCCTGATGCTGTGGGAAAGAGAAGGGCCAAGGAAAGGAAATCCAATCAGATTCTATGAAGCATAAGAGGTTTTCATTTCCAAAATCAACACAACTGTTTGGAGATGCAAATTCGTTACCTCAAGAAACAAGAAAGCCTAGCAACATGCCTGACTTTACCTTAAAAAACTATATAGGGGTGCTTTGGTGTATACGTGCCTATGCCCATATAAATGCATGTTTGTACACACTCACAGAGACACTCACACATAATATTTATTTTGGCCTTAATAAAGATAAATTTTCAGTCTAGGGCTGTTAGAGATAAGAACAGGAAGAGCTTATTTATACATACTTTATCTTCACAACTCTAGATTATACTATGGGTTATGAAAAGCCTTACAGTAACTTTAATTTTTTTTTAAAATGCACCCATCTTTGACTCTGGGAGGATTTATTGGATTGGCTGAATAAGGTCTTTAGTAATAAACAGAAAGTTTTCTTCTAATTCTACTGCTTGACTTTGGATTCCAGTTAACCAAAGCTGAGTCTCATGAGGTCAAATATGTGTATGTACATTTATTATCTGTCCTGCCTGATGCTACCCTTTTATCTCCATGGCTTCTACCAGGCTTGTTTAGACCCCGCATAAGCTAGAAACCAAACAGCTTCAGAATCTTTAGGTAAATTCATGGATGGGCTGTGTAATTAATTATTAAGAAGAAGGCTGGCATGGTTTGTGTTACTTCACTTTTTTTATTTTTTGTGGTTGCGATCAAGGGGAATAAACACACTCTCCTGTCAATTGCTATCAGAGACAATGACTGGACCGTCCTGAGGAGTAAACATTTGTTCTTAATCCCCTTCTATCCTTAAGAATGGATACAAGCACATAATATCTCGGGTAGATTTCTTAAGTCATTTAGACTAAGACTGTTAGAGAAATTGGTCCATCATTACCGGCAAGGCAGGGTCTAGTCTGCCAACACTGACTGCCAAGTTGCAAACATGGGTTGAGTCAAAAATGTGCTTATGCAGTATTGAAATGATTTGCTGGTTATGCAACTATTTCTGCAGTCCCAAACTTGAAGAAAACAAAAAGGTAGCTAGAACTGTCTGAGAGTTCATTATCCTAGTCTATTTTAATGTATGCTTGACATTTTCCATAATAAAAAATTTAAAGTAATTGTCAGTACTGCTGTTACTGAAAAAAATAAGGAAGACAAAAGTGTATATTGGCCTAACTAATTTGTAGCTGAATATGGAATCATTTAGTCATGCTTAGCACTTGACCACTCAATGGGCCAAGTGCCAACATAAATTCGAAATGTAGTCATCACGGTTTCCAGGGATATGATGGGTTGGCTAAATGGAGGTGGCATACAATAGTTTTCCCTGGGAACACATGGAAGTAGGTCACTATCAAGACCCAAGAAAACTTAAGAAGCAGGAGAAGTCATCTGCTAACCTGGAGGGTGAGCACAGGGAAGCTTCTGCCAGGACTCAGGTTGAAGGCTGGGAGCCTGTGATGTACTAAATGAGAAACAAGAGAGAAAGAATTGATAATAGCCAGAAAATAAGGGATACGACCAAAATAAGAAGAGACTCTAAGGCTTTTCCCTAGCCTCTTGTACGCCTCAAGCTTGGTTTATTACACTGAAGTCTCCTCATACATGGGGAGCACTAAAAGTCTGCAAAATATCAAGCTCTATGCTCAGCCCTGCCACATCTTGAAGGAACTTACTCCCTTGGAATCACAAATTAGGATACTCTTTAATAATTTCCCCCCAATTCTCCCAACTCTGAATATCATGCAGGCACTTAACAGAAACAATGAAGTCAGTAAGGAAGACACTTGAAAAATTACTGTAGTAAAAAATATGTAACAAAATGTCATTTTAACCATTTTAAGTGTACAGTTCAGTGTCATTTGTTATATTCACCTTGAAGCTTAACCACCATCACCATTTCTAAATGATTTCCAGCACCCCAAATAGAAACTCTGTAGCCCTTCATCAGGGACTCCCAGTTTTCCCTCCTCGCAGACCCTGGTGGCCACTAACAAACTTAGGTCTCTGTACATTTGGCTGTTCTAGGTATTTTACATAAACATGGTCATGCAATATTTGCTCTTTTGTGTCTAACATTTCACTTAGTATAATTCTTTTATTTTCATTAGGATAATATTTTCTTGATTTCTTAAGGTATGTTCAGTGTAGGGACATTAAATACACTGTACATTGTTATGGTAGCTAGTCTTTTGAGTGAATCAAAAGTCCTAGCGGGTATAGGAACATCATTTTCCTACATGGCTGAATAATGTTCCATTGTATGGATACAGCATATTCTGTTTACCCATTTGTTGATGAGCTCTTGGATTGTTTCCATCTTTTGACTATTATTAATAATGCTGAAATCAACACTGTTGCACAAGTATGGTGAAACAGTATAACCTTACACATACCTTTTCTGATTTTCAACCCTGCAGTATCCCTTATTCTGTTTGAATGACTGCCTCTTGGTCTATGCCCAGGTTCCTCATGAGTACAATTAAGTGTTCTAGAATTCCCATTCTCCTCAGTGTTACCCATAATTTGTTATGATCCGTAAAGTCAAATGCCTTTACATAGTCAACAAAATACAAGCAAACGTCTTTCTGATATTCTCTGATTTCAGATGAGATCCATTGGACTTCAGCCCTGTTATCTCTCAACAGCCATCCTAGTGTGGGTGAGGTGGTATTGCAAGCCTTTTGCTCTTTGCTTGCTGTGGTTTTAATGAGTTATAAGTGGTTTGCATTTGTCTACTAATCTAAAGGTTGGTGGTTCACACCTGCCCAGGTGAGCTGAGGTAGAAAGCCCTTTGAAAAAGTTACAGCCAAGAAACCCTGGTGGAGCCATTCTACTCTGTATGTAACACATGGGGTCCTCATGAATCACACAATCAACTACATGGCAACAAGTAATGACTAATCACATCGAACATTGTTCTAGGTGCTTATTGGCCATTTATATATATTCTTGAAAAAGAGTTTATTCAGGTCCTTTGCCTATTTTTAAAT
Source organism: Heterohyrax brucei (assembly GCA_028571685.1). NCBI lineage: Eukaryota > Metazoa > Chordata > Mammalia > Hyracoidea > Procaviidae > Heterohyrax > Heterohyrax brucei. The sequence goes on along the minus strand of CM053146.1, from coordinate 133,152,862 downwards.
TGGATTGTTTCTTTTTGGTTGTTGAATTATATATTCTAGATATTAAGTCTTAGACACATGGTTTCTAAACATTTTCTCCCACAAAAATATTTAATTTTGATTAAATCAAATTTATCTTGTCTTACTACTTGTTCTTTTGGTGTCATAGCTAAGAATTTATCATAAAAAAATAGGTTCTGGAACTTTACCTCTCGAAACACATTTTTTGAATGAACAAAGTAAGTGAATTCTAGCTCTTTGAAAAGCTCAGCACTAATGCAACATGCTAGAAGAGAAAGTCCTCATCTGTTGTTACTGCCTCTAAGGGTCTGACTGCGATCCCTCCAGTTCCCAACTTTAACCTATCACTCTGGTGCCAGGAACAGACCTTAGCTGGAGGTACTGGTCAGTGCTAAAAAAACCTGCTTATAATCAACTCTGGGAAGATTTTGGGAGTTTTACTCTTTCCTCACTCTTTCCCTTGTGTCTCTTCCATTCAAACACCATTCCATCAACTTCCACTGAGAATCTCTTGGCTCTAGTTAACAGAACCTGGGGATAAAATTCTCAATGAATTATAGTTTTTTTTTTCCAAGTGCATGTGGACGTGTTCTGCTGATGTCTAGTGATCACCTTCAACATTGTGAAGATAAAGGGTGCCTCTTGGCTCTGAGAGTACACCTGTGGTTTACACTAGTTGGTCTTTTTATTGCTAGTCATTTGCTCTTTCTACTGTCTCCATTAAGTAACTGCAAGAGGGGAAAGTGTCCAGGAACAATAAATATAGAACATTCTCCTCTACCTGAATGCCCTGTCTGATTTTTTAATTTTTTCTGGCTTTTGTTGCTGAGTAGATTTTCAGAACACAGTCTTAGTTGAGATGAGTGGTGTCACAAACTCATCCCCGTGGAACCACAGAATGATTCTCAGAGAAGAAGCCTGATACACCTTTCCAGGCTGTCAGAAGCTTCTAATAACTAAACATTTCCTGGCTGCTGAAACCTCACAATGGGGCCGTGTGGGATTTCTGTATTCCATTGGTTTAAATTTTTCTGAGCCATTCTTAACACAGTTCCCTTCCAGAATGAGTTGTCTCTCTAACATGAAATGTGTTTGGCAAGCTGCGAATTGAGGCAGAGACAGTTTCATGTGGAGTACTGAATGTATTCCTAGGGTAACATTTAGCCAGAGTTGTCTTTCCACTCTCGCTGCCAATCATTTCCAGCTGTAACAGCAATAGCAGTGTCTAGCCCTCTACAACTGTGTTGTTCTTTGTGAGGTGTTGATTTAGACGGTTAGAACCATTCATTGTGACAATTTTCCTCCTTAAGGCCATTTTATTGCCTGCCCTCTTAAACAAGAATCAGAAATGGGAAAGATATCTACCCTAATTTGACAAAATCACTCTAACATTTTACTTCCTAGGTCAGCGAGTTTTTTTGTGCTTTTCAATTTTTGCCTTTTTTGTAATCTCATTGCCCTCCTCAGGTTGCCTTTTAGTGAACTCCTAGGTTTGGAGAAAGAACATTCAACTCATATGGGGAATAACAAACTCCTTTATATATTTTGGATTTTACCTGTTAAGAAATAACGAAGGCAAGGTGTTTTTATTTCACAATCACCGAAATTTCTCACAGCCGGTGATCGTGAATTTCTTTTTGCTTTGATAACCACCTCTTTCTGTTCACTTGGAGCACTGGGCAGGGGTAATAATAATAATTGCAAGCATTTACTTATTTTATACCATAAGCCAGGCATTGTGTGATATACTTTTCAGATATTCCTTTTCTCAGTCTTTGTAGCCAGACTGGCAAGGTGAATGTTATTACCGTGATTTTACACGTCAGGAAACTGAGGCACAGACAAGGTAAGAAATTGCTCAAGGCCACGTAGCCTTATGTTACTTGCTGTGTCTAACCTAAGGTTCATGACCTTCAAAATCTTACAGTCTTTCTCTTACAATGCCCTCTTCACTCAGTGTAGTCCCATCCTTTATTTTAAATATATAACTCAGGAAGGGCACTAACATGAATACAAACATGGAACATTAAAAGAGCTAAAAGTTGTGTTTCTGAGTTTGTGCCCCTTTCAAAAATGCAAATAATGATACCGATGCTTTAGGACTCCTTAAATCATGTTTCTCTCACATATTAGAAGCTCAGTAGCTGTTAGTTCGCTTTCTTTCCTGTAATCATCGTGGACTTCGTGCCCACCTCCCGTCACTTCCTTCTGTACGTCACCCAGGGCTTTGAACCAGCTCATTCTGTTTTGAACCTCTACTAGTAATTTTCTTTTCCATTCCAGATACACTTAATTGGAACCTACATTTTAACAAGAGCCCTAGGTGACTCTTGTGTATAATTCTGAAAACCACTCCTCTACTAGTGGTTCTAGTAGAGTTGGTCCCCTGGGAGCTTGTTAGAAATGCAAGTTCTCAGCAGGGGTCAAACCTGAACTAACTGGTTCAAAGACTTGACCCCACTTCATTGATCACAGTGGAGAAGGAGTTGGGGATATATGGCCAACGCTGCAATAATTAAAGTACCCTGGGAACCCTGGTGGAGTTGTGGTTAAGTGCTACAGCTGCTAACCGAAAGGTCGGCAGTTTGAATCCTGCCGGGTGCTCCTTGGAAACTCTATGAAGCAGTTCCTTCTGTCCTACAGGGTTGCTGTGACTTGGATCAACTCAACGGCAATGGGCTGTTTTTTGTTTGTTTTTTTTCCCAGTTTTGTCCCTGTGATCTCAGTGATGGGTCCAGAGAAGGGCACATGGCATAAGTTGATTGGGGGCAGAATTGGGATTGAATTGATGGGATTTGGGGCTGAGTAATGAATACATGGTGGTTTATTATACTACCCTGTTTACTTTGTATACGATCTAAATTATTTAAAATAGAAAGTTAAAAAAAAAACCCAAAACAGCAAAACGCAAACAACAAAAATAGACCAAGCCATGCAACTGAATTGAACAGAATCATATCTCAAAAAAGAGGGTGGATGTGACACAGGAGCAGTTTGTGGCAGAAGGCAAAGAGAAAGCACTTTTGATACTGCGAGGTGGAGGCCTAAAGAGAGAGAAGGACAAGAAAGGAGCTCAGCTGAACTTATTCTGACTCCTACTCAGGGTTGACCGTCAGTGAGATGGATTGACACAGGGGCTGCAACAATGGGATGAAGCAGAAAAAGAATTGTAGAGACGGCACAAGACCAGGCTGTGTTTTGTTCTGTTGTGCATAGGGTCTCTATGAGTCAGAACCGACTTGCCAGCACCTAACAACAACAATTCAGGGTTGAAATCCTAGTAGGGCGGAAAGAATGAGCATAAAGGGAGACAGTCAGAGTATACATCCTAAACAGACTCACAGGAAATTCGCTTCCCTGGGCATAACCTGGAAAGGCTGGAGCCTCCTAAATAAACCCTGCCCTTCACATCCCACCTACCATCCCCACTTGGCTCTGGAACAGTGAAGGGATGTGAGGCTATGGGTGGCTTCTCCTCATTCAGTGATTCTTCCACTCATTCACTCATTTATTCAATGCTATCTGATTCAGAAAACAGAAAATCCTTGCTAATGCAGTGCCTGACAAATAGTACTGCTCAATAAATATTTGTGGAATTAATGAATGGATGATGGGGGAGTGCTGTAAAGAAACACATTTAATGATGGCCTTCTTTTGATGTGATGTCAATATTCAATCTGCTATGTCTAGAACTTGCCAGGAGACTGTGCTGCAAATTCTATTTTGAAGGCCACAGTAAGCTGGCCAGGAAAATATTACCACTGAAATGTTGCATAGGCATCCACAGCTTGAAATTTGTTCCAAGCAGCAAAGTTTGAAACCTCTAAATCAGTTTTTCAGCTTTGAGTGACAGAGATGTCAAAAAGAAGAAAATTAATCTTTCAAAATAGAGTTTTTTCTTGTTGAACTGAAAACTTTTCTTTTTCTTCCCTTCGGTGGAGAAGTTCTTTTAATATGCTGAATTCATGAAATAGACTTAATTGCCTTTGTAATTTTAATAGCAGTTAACTTTAAGATGATGTGTTATATTTAATTGATAAGACTCTAAATTGATTGTCATATATTTTCTTATATTAAATTTATAGACCACCCTATGTTTATCAGTGCACCTATTTATAGCATTCATCTGAATTACAACTATTTATTGAAGACCTACTATGCATACAGGTACTCTGTGTTGCATGAGAGAATGAGAAAGCATGGTTTATATCTTCAAAGAATTAGCAACCTCATGAGGAACAGAAACAATATATTTTTGGCTTTTTTATAGGCAAGTTGATTGCTTTAAAAATAAACAAGAAAATCATCATAAATTATGTGCAGCCTTTTGGCATGCACCATGCTGTTCAGTCCCGTTTTTCACACCAGGCTGCATTCCCGCAGGGCAACACACACCAGCAATCCTTCATCCCACTGTTTCTATTTGTCCTGAGACACGTGAAGGTAAACATAACCAGAGCTAAGAAAAATTGAGAAGTTAGCGAAGTCTGTGTAACCCTTGCATCCCAGACATCTCCAGTCTCCAGAAGGAAATGCTCTCCTAATTTCTTTTAAACAAATTTAAATTTTAGAACAGTCTTAGCATTATGAAAAAAAAATACTAAGATAGTATGGTACCTTTGTTGCAATTAATGAGCCTGTATATATATATGTATATATATATACACATATATATTGTTAGGATTGAGTGAAAATGTACATTCCCTTATAAATTTACATGCCCACCTATATGTAGCTTCCACTGCTCTCCCTGCCCGGTGAAAGCACACTATTCCTCTCTGCTCCATACATGTCTCATCCTCCCAACAGTCTCCTTTCCCCTCCTCACCACCCACTCTCCTTCCTCCAGCCAGAGATCAGCAGGATGATAACCTATAAATGCATAGAACCATAAAGTGTGTAAAACAACGTTAGTTCCTGGTTGTGATGACTCCATGTGTTGCAGAGTAGAAGCACTTCAAAAGGTTTTCAAGGTTGTGATCTTTCAGAAGCAGATTGCCAGGCCTTTCTTTGAGGTATCTCTGAGTGGTTTTGATCAGCAAAATATTTGGTTAGTAGTGAAGAGCTCAACCCTTTAGGCCACTCAGGGACTCTAATGAACCACTGTTGATAGAACAGTAGCTGAAGTCCATCCTTTATTCACATTTCCTTAGTTTTTAGCTCAGTTCTTATTTATATAAATAAGAATGGTCTGAAACTGAGAGAAAATAAAAAAGGAAAACAGAATACGAAGGGAGAAATTATTGCATAACTATTTATAGAATTCACAGACCAAGGCATTTCATAGGACCACGTTGAGTTATTTTTATCTGCGACAGATTTATGTCTGCCTCCATGAGTTGGATCCAACTCGTCGGCACTTGGCTTGGCTCTGTTTTGAGAGAGTCAGCGGACCCCTCCCATGCTCCCATCACTAAAGCCCTCACAAGCGAGCTCTCCAGCACGTCATACTTCTCTTGACCCCCAAAGGAAGTAAACAATGACAAACTGGTTTTTCTAAAAGAAAACACAATCTGAGGAAATGTACTAGTGCTTTCAATGCAGGCAACTTTTTACATTGTTATGCCCAAGTATCTTTTTCAAAACATGACTTTTGCTGTTTATTTACCTGCATGCAGGAGGAAATGGAGGACTGGATCCCATCCAGAGGCCAGGGACTATTACAATCTCAGTTCTCAGTACTTCCATAGTATGAGTTCTCTGTCATCCATCAGCATGACTCAAAACTACCCATCCAGCCTGTTCCACGGCTTCCAGGAATTGGTTGGAGATCCACAGGGGAGATTTCCGTGTATATGTAAAAAGTCATTCCAGAGTATATTATGACCAGCACCACTAGATTGTGCCACGCTACCAACACTGACTGCCCTGGCAGGGATCACAACAGAGGGTCATGGACAGAATGGGGGAAAAACAAACTCTAACTCATAAAAATACCAGACTTACTAGCTTGACAGAGACTGGAGAAACCCCTAGAGACTGGCCCCTGGACACCCACTAGCTCGGCACTGAAGTCACTCCTGAGGCTCACCCCTCAACAAAAGACTAGACAGACCCTCAAAACGAGACTAAGTGGGCACACCAGCCCAGGGGCAAAGACTAGAAGGCATGATGGGACAGGAAAGCTGGTGACAGGGGACCGAGGGTCGAGAATGGAGACAGTTGACATGTTGTGGAGTTGGTAACCACTGTCATAAAATAACATGTGTACTAACTGTTTAATGAGAAGCTAGTTTGCTCTACAAATCTCCATCGAAAGCACAAAATTTGTTTTTTTAAAAAAATAAAGGTATATTATGAAAACAAGGAACTCAGTAAACAAGATTAAATCTGTTGACTTTGGAGACTCAGACACACTTACCAAAAGGAGAGGAGCCTGGCATCCACGCAGAAGAAGAAAGGAACCACACTATTGAGGAGGGGTTTCACACTAAAGGAGAATTTGGGGGGCCAGTAGGGACGTTTAGAGTACTTGACAAAGAGTTCAGTTGATGACAGGGAACCAGGCTCCTCTCTTCAGTCCCAGGCTGGTATTGTCTACCCTGCACCACCTTCCTTTGAACCTGTAATAAACTTTGGTAGGAATTTCAGAGACTTTGTTTTGGAAAAGCTTTTTGGTGACATGTTCTGGCCAAGAGTTAGGGTTCAGAGTGGAGGGACTGCTGATATGTTAGTCTTGTTCATCCCTGTATCCCCAAGCCCTGACCCACAGTCGTTCCCTTTATTGGCTGTCCCACAGGTTGGTGACAAAGCAGATGAAGTTCAGGTATGAATATTTGTGGAAGCATTTTTTAAAGGTGGTGATCCAGGGGATGAAGAGAGAGCAGCAAAAATTAAACTCAGAAATGCTAAATCCTCATCTTAAATAATAGTAACATTTTCCCTACCCAGAGGTATCCCTTGGTGGCACAAACAGTTAAGCACTCAACTACTAGGTAAAAGGTTGATGATTCAGACCTATCCAGAGGCTCCTCAGAGGACAGGCCTGGTGACCTGCTTCTGAAAGGTCACAGACGTGAAAACCTTACGGAGTACAATTCTACTCTTACAAAAATAACTGCTACCCAGACCTTTTCCTAAACCTGCTAAGAGAAACTGTGGTTGCTCTAAGATATTAGTGGTAAGTCTAAGAGTGCTTTCTACCTGTAGATTTGTGGCTTCACATTAACTGTGTTATCACACAGACACACACCTAAGCCTCATTCACTGTGTCTTCATAGGTAAGAAAAAGTATTTTGACCTCCACCTGCCTAACTCCTAGGCCTTTCTTCAGATGGTTCCAAACTTGAAGTTAACACACTAACAGTATTGACACATCTTCCCTATCAAAAAAAAAAAAACAAAAAAAAAAACTGCCAAGCTGCCATCCAAGGACACAGCAAATGGTCCCAACTCAGCAGGAACGGATGCTCACTGAGGACCAAAATGACATGGGGTTAAGACAACCGAGAAGATAGAGAGACCCACATGAGTGGGTGCCTACATCGACTTGGGACTAGAAGAACTGGATGGTGCCTGACCACCACCAGTGGTAGCCGCAATGGAGCTCATTAAGTTGAGTCTCACTGGCAACACAAGAATAAAAAGGGGTATACCCTGAGATCTCCACTAAAAGACCTCAATCGATGGTTCAGCGGTTCCGGGGTTCCACCGGGAGCATTTCCCCTGGCCCTGATGCTGCCCTTGCCCATAAGTCATAATGAAGGTCCACTCTTCGGACACGAATGGATTGGACTTGATGATGCAGAGTGACCATATATTGGATGCACTTTATGGTTCTGTGCATCTATAGGATATCATCCTGCTGACCTCTGGCTGGAGGAAGGAGAGTGGGTGGAGAGGAGGGGAAAGGAGACTGTTGGGAGGATGAGACATGTATGGAGCAGAGAGGAATAGTGTGCTGTCACCGGGCAGGGAGAGCTGTGGAAGCTGCATATAGGTGGGCATGTAAATTTATACGGGAATGTACATTTTCAGTCAGTCATAACAAAAAATAAATAAATAAAAAGGAAAGACCAGTCAAGCCAAGTGCCATTGAGTCAGAGCTGACTCATGACAGAAAAAGAAAAAAGACATTACTCAATTATGTATTTAAGTACTTTTTATTTGAGAGCCATGTCCCCATGAAGGCTATAAACTTGGAACTTAATTTGCTGTGTAAACTTTCACCAAAAACACAGCAAAATGTTATTTAAAAAATGAAGTGTAATTCCTGCCTCCAAGCAGGAAGAGGTAGAAAAATAGTGATAATGGCAATGTATTGAGTACACACTGTGTGTCCAGTACCATTCTGAACTTTTAGCATAATCTTCACGAAAACCCCTTGTGATGGGGGGATGAGATTTCTTCCATTTTGTGGTTGAGAAAACTGAGACTTAGAAACTAAGAAACGCTGACCAGGATCATAATGTTAGTTGGTTCCTGAAGCTGAGGTTCAATGCCAGAAGCATCAGACTATGAGTGTTTTCCCTCTTACAACAGTACAAATCACCCTGTGTGATACATATCCACCAGAGTGACAGGGAAGCTATTCTGAAGCTTCAGAATGAGGTGGACAGTCTCACCCTGAGAGTTCAAGAAAGTCTTCTATGGCTCACTGGTTGACCGTCATAGCCTAAGTACAAAATGTTATCATCCGTATAACTCATAAACAAGCTTGCCAAAGTTAATTACTGAAAATAAAACCCAAGTCTACACTTATACCCTGTCATAGATCACGTTGTACACCCCCCTACAGTGTGAGCAGCGGTTTGGCTGGGCCATGATTCCCGGCATCCTGTGATGTTTCTCTATGTTGTAAATTTTGCCTCTGTAATGTTAAGGATGGAGGGCAGGAGGCAGTTGTGTTGGGTGTGAGGGCAGGATTCAATGTGTGGGATTGTATTGTACCTTGGAGCAGCCTCTTGAGATATAAAGGCAAAGGAGTTAAGCAGAGTTATGGACCTCATACCACTGAGAAAGCAGTGCTGGTGGCAGAGCACATCTTTGGAAAGGACCAGGGCTCACGTGCCATAGAAATTTGCAGTCCAGGGGAAGACTGATGACAAGGACCTTCTTCCATAGCCAGTAGAGAAAGCCTCCCCCTGGAGCTGAATTTGAATATTTAACCTACTGGACTGTGACAAACTAAATTTTCTCTTTTTAAAGCCATCCACTTGTGGTATCTGTGTTATAGTAGCACTGGATGACTCAGACACACTCCAAGCAGCTGAGAAGGCAAAAAGATTCTCTAGTCTGCCCTCACAAAAAGAAAAAAAAGGAACCCTTTTCTATGTCTTTTTCTCTGCTAAGAGGAACCTGGGCTCCTTGGAGTGAGAAAGTGGATAGAGTGAGTCTGGGCTTTTGGTGTTGCAGAAACAAGGAGAAGATGTTCAAGACCAACGGGACTCTAGAGAAAGGAAACAGCTGGCTTGGAAAATGTTCTGCCATCCAAATCTGGGGCAATTTGAGTGTCAGACAGAATCACTGTGGTAACAGACAATAACACAATTGAGGGGAAAAAACCAGAACCCGAGTGTTCAGTGATAACTGAGAGAAGGAATTCTTCTTTAGAGAAAAGGACCAGCTAATTAAATGCAGAAGGAGTTATCAAATTAGAAAATTACCGTTTTACACCCCTAAAGTGATACTGTGCTCAACTATTAATTGCCTCATTGTCTCAAACTTTTCCATCCAGGAAATAATCTTTCCTTGAGCTTGAAATAACCAAAAGGGACCATTAAGATGGTTTTTCTACAAGAGAGGAGCAATTTGTCCTCAAAGTTGAATTTAATTCTCCTTCTCCAGAGACATAAAAGCAGTATTTTAAAATTACTTCGTTGACCTACCCCTTTCCAGCCATCAAGTTTAAACAGATATAGACACAGATTACATTTACCATCATTATTCTTGGTCCCTATTTGGGATACTTTCCCTGTCATGTCCAGGCACATAAATGCCCTCAGTTATGCAGTTTTGACATCTCTGGGTCCTGAACCTTCCTCCCAACTCCATGCATGTAAGAAATGTACCATGTAAGAAAATGAAAATAGCCTTCATGGGACATGTTTTCCACATCAAGTATCAAGTCTGCCTTGGCTGCCAAGGTTCTGCTGGCCCTTTTAGAAGCTGTCTGTGGACTGGATATCACCGTGTTCTCTGATTGTGGTAGAACCATGCAGAGATGGAACATGGTCACTAAAAGACCAGAATCAGCACCCGGGCAAACTGCGGAAACACAGATTCTAACCTCCCAGCCTTCCTTCAAGTGTTTGGTAGGCAGCCTCAGGTCCCTGATTGGATCTTAATCTGCTCGGTGAATCAGTTTTGTTAATCTGAGGGTCGTTGCTTCCAAAGTTATGACCTTTGTTGCCGATCCTGACTCCTGACCCCAGATACAGTGTCTCTTCTACCCAGTCTTTTCCTTCTATTTGCCCTGAGATGCTTAGGAACATTTTTGGGGTTTGCTGGGTCATTATAATTTATTGACATGTTATTTCTTCTCTGGCATTTTATTCTTACACTGTCTAGATTATGTTTAAGTATGGAAATGGACTTTCAGGCCAGAAGGAGACTACAGAAAACCAGAAAAGGAAACACCACTGTGGACTGAGTCAAGAAAAGCATGATAGAGCTGGGCCCTGAAGACTAGATGGGCCTTAGAGGTAGGGAAAGGAAGGTCAGAGTCAGGGGACCAAGGAAGTCAAAGTCGTAGGTTGTGTGTGATATAATGAATACCCTACCTAAAACAAAGGCCATCTGGAGGGCTGTGCTGTTGAGTAGGTTCCAATTCATGGTGATTCTATGTACAAGAGAAGGAAATACTTCCTGGTCTTGCAACATTCTCAAAAGTTGCTATACTTGAGCCCACTGTTGCAGCCATTGTATCAGTCTATCTTGTTGAAGGTCTTCTTTTTTGCTGACCGTCCTTTACCAAGCATGATATCCTTCTCCAGGGGCTATTCTCTTCTGGAAACACATCTAAATTATATGAGACAGTATCACCATCCTATAGTCACCATGAGTCGGAGCCGACTCAACGGCACTTGGCTTGGCAACACCATCCTTGCTTCTAAGGAACATTCTGGCTGTACTTCTTCCAAGACAGATTTGTTTATTCTTCTGCAGTCCATGGCATACCCATAAAGGCAACTGGAAAGGTAAATGTTCAAAAGTAAGGTGATAATATCTTGCAAAGGGTTATTAAGATGAGGACAAGGAGAAGCGAACTTGAGGCAGGTCTAAAACCTGGATCTGCTAGAGAATGCGTCATCTGAGAATCTGATATGATTCAATCAGTCTCCTAATAACCACTCAGAGAATGAGGTTGTTTTGTACCTGTGACTTGGACCTGAGGAGGAGGCATAAATACCGATCCAGGACAGTTAGATGACGGTGGGAGGTGGGCAGCAGTATAGTAATATACCTCAGAGAATGCAAAGTTAGGTGTCTTGGGCCAGGTGGTAGTCTCACTCTATGCAGCGTTGCTGTTACTACCAGCTCTGTGGTCTCTTGGGGACTCAGTGACCTGGAGGTCTGTTTCAGTACAAGGGAGTGTATACTCTGTGGTCTCTGTTCTGTGCAAATTGCTGTGTCCACTGACCCTGTGAGCAAATAAAACAGAGAAATGAAAACCCATTGACCACATAGTCAATCCTGTGCCTAATATCTATTATTTCATTTAATTCTGGCATCAATAACATAAGGATGGTGAGAGAATGAATACTTAGAAGAACAAAGCAACACCTTCGCAACCAGTTTTACATGGCTCTAATTCTCTTACTCTTTCTACTGAATCATGTGGGTTCTCCTGAGGAACTTACACAGGATCCCATTGTAAGTTTTGAGTAGGTGGACGTCGTTGTGAATGAGAAATTTTTTGAAGGTTAATGTGGTAACTCTGTGGGTGAGAATGGGAGGAAAGAGACCAGGTTAAGGTGCTGTTGTGTTAATAGAAGTATATGCACTGTGTGAGGATTTCCTTTCCTAATTTAGTAGAAAAAGCAGTGTCTATGTTTGGGCATGTGTGTAAATTGACAAGCTAACTCTAAAATTCATATGGCAATGTAAACAGGTTAAAAGAACTGAAACAATTTTGACCAAGTCAGAAGGTTCACAATATCCAAATATTAGATATACTATAAGATTACAGTAATTAAGACATTGCCATAAAGATAGATAGAGAGATCAAGGGAGCAGAATAGAATCCAGAAATGTTCAATTCTTGATAAAGTTGCCAAGGTAAATTGATGAAGAAAGGACAGACTTTTCAACAAATGGTGCCAGCACAATTGGATAGCTATATGTCGTAATAATACCAATATACCCATTGCTGTCAATTCTCACTCATAGGGACCCTGTGCAGCATAGGAGAACTGCGCCACAGGGTTTCCAAGTAACAGCTGGTGGATTTGGAATTCCAACCTTTTGATTAGCAGCTGAGCTCTAACTACTACGCAACCAGAACTCCAACAATCATAGCAATAATGATAAACATACAAACCTTGACCCTTAACTCACAACGTGCTTAAATTTACATGAAATATATCCCAGACTAAATGTAAAAATGAACAGTACAAAATTTCTGGAAGAAACTGTAGCGGACAATCTTTATGACTTTCAGTTAGGCAAAATGTCTTATATCACAAAAAAAACCCATGAACCATAGAAGAAAAACACTTGACATATTGGACTTTTATCAAAATGAAAATGGCTTTTTCTTTCATCAAAATGCACTACTATTGAAGTGAAGAGGCAAGCCACAGACTGCGAGGAGATATTTGCAAATGGCACATCTGATAAGGACTTAAATCTAGAATACACACACACATACACACACACACACACACATATGTTACTGTTAAGTCAATTCCAATTCATCATGACCAGAGTACAACTGCCCCATAGGGTTCCCAAAGCTGTAATCTTTACAGAAGTAGACCACCACATCTTTCTCCTGCAGAACGACTGCTGGTTTTGAACTACTGACCTTGCAGTTAACAGCTGAGCACTTTTCCACTATGCCACCAAAGCTGAAATACAGACACTCACAAATGGCTTTTACAGAGGCGCTGCTTCACCATGTCTGCTCTGTTAGATGCAGGTAGCCCCTTTCCTCTGTTACCCAGCTGCTTCTCTGCTTGTTGCCCTATCAGGAAGGCTTCTCACCTGCTGATTTCTCTGACATTCTGCTTTAATAGGAAGGGTTATCATTTCTGCCTGGGCTGAAGAGATGTCAGCTTTTGATTGTGGTCCATCTCACAAAGTAACTCTGTCGTTAGTCATTACCATAATATCTGCCATGACACCCTATTATGCCCTAGCAGCAGCAGCCCAGGGGATTTTTCCATTTAACCACTTCATTCCCAGGTCTAGAGGCCACAAGAGTAGCCCCAGTAAGTGATCACAATTTTACAGAGCTCCTTAGAGGACCCATCAAAAAGAATTGGAAGGTGGAAAGGTGGCATTACCAAACCTAAGATCATTCTGTCCAAACCTAAGATCATTCTTCAAGAAATTACTGGACTAGGCAGAGAAAGACACAAACCTCACCTAAGGAAAACTGAAAGGAGATTCTGCCATTGTTGGTTGCATTTACATCAAACATTCTTTCCTCCAAGGCCAGTAAAAATGAGTTGTTATCCAGCTGATTCTGACTCCTGACAACACCAGGTGTGTTAGAGTAAAATTACGCTCCATAGGGTTTTCGATAATTGGTTTTCCAGAAGTAGATCACCAGGGCTTTCCTCTGAGGCACCTCTGGGTGGACTCAAACCTCTAACCTTTTAGATAGCAGCCAGATGCTTTAACTGTTTGCACCACTCAGGAATTCCTGTTCAAAGACAGCACCTTTTAAATCTTACTATGTGGAAGAATCACCTGGATAGGCCTTTAAAATGCAAATTCCTCCACGTTCCCCTTAAACTTTGGATGTTTAGAGTGAAACCCAGGAGTCGTAAGTTTTGCTACACTCCTGTTGTTGTTAGTGCCCTTAAGTCAGTTCTGACTCATAACAACCCTACGCACAGCAGAACTAAACACTGCCCAGTCCTGTACCACACCTATAATCATTTTTATGCTTAAACCCATTGTTGCAGCATCTGCATCAATTCATCTTGTTGAGAGTCTTCTTCTATTTCACTGACCCTCTACTTTAACAAGAATAATGTCCTTCTCCAGGAATTGATCCCTCCTGACAATATATCCACAGTATGCGAGATGTAGTCTTGCCATCTTTGCTTCCAAGGAGCACTCTGGTTGTACTTTTTCCAGAGCAAATCCATAGTACATTCAATATTCTTCTCCACCACAATTCAAAGGCATCAATTCTTCTGTCTTCCTTATTCACTGTCCAGCTTTCACATACATTATGATGTGATTAAAAATACCATGCCTTGGGTCAGGCCCACGTTAGTCTTCAAGATGATGTCCCTGCTTTTCAGTGTTTTAAAGACATCTTTTGCAGCTGATTAGTCAATGCAATGCATCTTTTAATTTCTTGACTGCTGCTTCCATGGCTGTTGATTGTGGAACCAAGTAAAATGAAATCCTTGACAACCTCAATCCTTTTTCTGCTTATCATGACACTGCTTACTGGGCCAGCTGTGAGGATTTTTGTTCTCTGATTTTGAGATGCAATAAGCTTCATCAATAAGTGTTTCAAACCTTCAAGTTCAGCAGTTTTAGCAGTATAGCACAGAGGTTAATAGTAGGGACCTGGGGCCAGTTGGCATAGATTCATATTCCAGCTATACTACTAGGATATAAAAAAGCAAGTAGTCTTTTGGCCAACCTTCAAGAAACAATTAATACTCTGAGAAAATAAGTGGGTCTTATCTAGTCAGTAAACTTGTGTATCCTGAGAGGCCAAAAATCAAATTACAGCACTCCGTTATTGGTATGCAAAGTGAAATATCAGTGTCCTGATATAGTTGGAATGAGATGTATCATTGCAGGCATCAGACCCTGATTGAAAGCAGGAAGTACAAGAAAGATGTTTACCTGTGTTTATTGACTGTGCAAAGGCATTTGGCTGCGTAGATCATAAAAATTATGGATAACATTGCAAAGAATGAGACCTTAACTGCCACAGACCAAGAGGCAGCAGTTCAAACAAAACTAGGTGATACTGCATGTTTAGAGTCAGGCAAGTTGTGTGTCAAGAACTGTGTCCTTTCACCGTACTTATTCAGTCTATTTGCTGAGCAAATAATCTGAGAAGCTGGACTATATGAAGAAGAATGTAGCATCAGGATTGCCGGAAAACTTAACAACCTGTGTTAGGCAGATGGCTCTACCTTGCTTATTGAAAGTGAAGAGGACATCGAATACTTGCCAATGAAGATCAAAGAAGGTGGCCTTCAATGTGGATTACACCTCAACATCAAGGAAAAAGGAAATTCTCACACTGGCCCAATAAGCAACATCATGATAAATGGAAAAGATTGAAGTTTTCAATGATATCAGTTTACTTGGATTCACAGTCAAGCCGATGGAAGGAGCAATCAAGAAGATAAAAGACTCACTGATTTGGAGAAAGACAACTTCTAAGGCCATGTTATCAAGCAGGATCAGTTCCTGGGGGAAGAACATAATGCTTGGTGTCTTAGTCACCTGGTACTGTTCTAACAGAAAACACGGCACTGGATAGCTTCATGAAGGGAAACTTTACTGATGCGGTCCAAAGCTGAAAATCTATTTACAAGTTATAGGTCCATTCAACAGGATAAATTGTCACCGTCCAGTTGGCTGAGTTCAAGTTCCAGGAAAGCACCTCAGCACAGGAACCTCAGGTCCAAAGGGCACGCTCTGCTCTCAGTGATGCTTCATGGTGGTATGAGGTTCCTAACTTCCTATGCTCACTTCTCTCCCTTCTATCCCATGGCTGGTAAGTGGACTCCTGCCTCACCAGCACAACTGCTGCCCATTCTCCATCATCCATATGAAAGAGGCTGGATTCACAACACATGGGAGGAATAGCACCATACGGGGACTCACAGCTAAGTCAAATGTATACATCCATTTTTGGAGGGACACAATGCAATCCATGACACTTGGTAAAATAGAAGGTGAACAAAAAAGGAGGAAGACCCTCAATGAGAAGGACTAATACAGTGGCTGCCACAGTGGGCTCAGGACCTCCTAGTATTCTAGGGATAGCCTGGCACCAGAGAGGATTATGTTCTTTCATATATGGGACTGCTATGATTTGGAACCTATTTGACTGCACCTAACACCAACATAACAACAATAGGTATTAATTAAAACAAGCAAACCAAAAAAATAAGATTATTTGGTTCTATCCAGGATGAATCAGAATACCTTGGAGCAGTGCCCAGGAACTTTTCTTGTACAACACTCCATGTGATTCCTATGCTGAAGTTAAAAGGCTACAGAGAGACCACATATTCGGGCAATTTCACACTAATTTACCAGCTGGGATCACTGGAAGCCGTTGATTAGTAAAGGACCATGGTACGGGAACTTCTAGCAAAATTTGGCAGGAGCAGCGATGACTTCATTAAGATTCAAGTCTTATCTCCATTTCTAGAATTCAATTTTACTGCAATGGTAAAGAATTACCTCTGTGTAGTGAAAGGACTGACGAGACTAACCTGAGTCTGAGATCTGGCTTTTCTCGTGTTCCTTCAGCTAAAATTATGCTCCCTGTATTAACCTCAGCATTTGCTCTTTTTGGCAGGAGCACAGAGCCAAGAATACACTGTTTTCTTCTTCCATTCTGATATCTTAATGGAATGAATATGATATTATTTATCCACTGTAAGTTTGATGGAATGTATCATATAAATCATCTCAAATGCTATTTGCCACCTGCCTGCTTGTTCCAAAATGCATGCCGGCTTAATTAATCTAATTAGTCAATGCACAGATCAGGAGCACATTTACAGCTTCTCTGTCATCATAAATAAACTAGTTTGTTTTCAGAGGCTAAATAATTCATTTTAGAGATGGATATGAGGAAGAATCCCAGAGAGCTAACCTCTGTTACAGTAAAACGTGGAGTAGCGATCACAGGGTTTCCTTTTTGTTCTGCATGCCCTCCATTAACCTTCTATTAAAATACTCCTTTGTGGGGGAGGCCAGGGGGGCTGAGGTGGCACACGGCAGGAATGTCATGCCCTCCCACCTGGAGAGGCTTACCTGCCATTTCTCTGAGAATGAGGTTACTCATTTTAAACTTCATGATTGAAAGACACATGGGTTCTAAAGTACCTGCATGTGCACTAGAGATCTGAGGACCACAGATGCCGTAAATTCAGGAGCTCATGTGGGTGGCTGAGAGACAACTCTAAAGGTAGAAAGGGTGACGATAACAGGTGAGAAGTGAGGTTAAGCACAATGAACCGGTTGGATGCTGTGAACGAGCCAGGGCTACCTGGGAGAGCCCCCCTGGCTATCCAGTCCCCATCTCCAGGATGCACCTTCACCTGACGACAGTGTGGAAGAAATCACACAATATGGTGACTCTGAAAGACACAGTGCATTGTTGGTGGTGTGTGGTTAACACCCCAGTGTCCAGAGTTAAATACATCTGAACTTGCAGCCTGTCTTCTTCTACTTCCATGCTATGTCGTCTTGGACAACTTACTTAACTTCTTTGTGCCCTATAAGGAAAGTCTGTTGCTAGGCGTCATTGAGTCAGATCCAACTCATCGTGATCCTATGAGCAACAGAATGAAACACTGCTTGGTCTTGTGCCGTGTCCACAATCGTTTTTATGCTTAAGCTCATTGTTGTGGTCACTGTGTCCATCCATGCTGTCGAGGCTCTTTCTCCTTTTCTCTGACCCTCCACTCTACCAAGCAGGATGTCCTTCTCCAGGGACTGATCTTTCCTGACAATGTGTCTGAAGTACATAAGACGCAATCTTGCCACTTCTGCTTCCAAAGAGCATTCTGGTTATACTTCTTCCACAGTAGATCTGTTTGTCCTTTTGGTGGTCCATGGTACATTCAACACTCTTCTCTGACACCACAATTAAAAGGCATCAATTCTTCTTTTGTCTTCTTTGTTCATTGTCCAGCCTTCACATGCATGTGATGCAATTGAAAATATCAAGCTTGATTTAGGCACACGCTAGTCTTCAAGATGACATTTTTACTTTTCAGTACTTGAAAAAGATTCTTGGCAGCAGATTTTCCCAGTGCAAAGCATCTTTTAATTTCTTGACTGCTGTATCCATGGGCATTGATTTTGGACTCAAGTAAATGGAAATTCTTGACAACTTCGTTCCTTTCTCCATTTATGATGATGTTGCTTACTGGTCCAGTTGTTAAGATGTGCTGCTATCTGTACTGAAGGCTGTGGTCCTTGATCGTCACCAGTGTTTCAAATCTTCTTTACTTACAGCAAGTAAGGTTGCATTGTCTGTGTAATGCAGGTCGTTAATGAGTCGTCCTTCAATCCTGATGCCTCATTCTTCTTCATGTAATCCAGGTTCTTGGATTATTTGCTCAGCATGCAGATTAAAAAGAAAGAGTGAAAGGATACAACACTGACTCACACCTTTCTTGACTTTAAACCATGAAGTATCCTCTTGTTGTGTTCCCACGACTGCCTCTTGATCTATATGCAGATTCCTTAAGAGCACAATTAGGTGTTCTGGAATTCCCATTCTCCATAATGTTAGCCATAATTTATTATGATCCATACAGGAGAATTAATGCCTTTGCATAGTCAACACAAGTAAACATCATTCTGGTATTTTCTGCTTCAGCCAAGATCCATCTGACATCAGAAATAATATTCCTAGTTCCATGTCCCCTTTTGAATCCACCTTGTATTTCTGGTAGTTCCTTGTCAATATACTGTTGTAGTTGCTTTTGAATGATCTTGAGCAAAAGTTTATTCGTGTGTGACATTAATGGTATTATTTGGTAATTTCCACACTTGTTTGGAATCTTTCTTTGGAATGGACATAAATACAGATCTCTTCCAGTCAGTTTGCCAGGTAGCTCCTCCAATTTTCTTGGCCTAAATGAGTGAGAACTTCCAGCGTTGCATCTGTTTGCTGAAGTATCTCAATTGATAGTCCATCAATTCCTGGAGCCTTGATTTTTGCCAGTGCCTTCAATGCAGCTTTGACTTATTCCTTCATTGGTTCCTGATCACATGCTACTTCTTCAAATGGCTGAACATTGACCAGTTCTTTCTGGTGCAATGACTCTCTGTATTACTTCCATCTTCTCTTGATGCTCCCTGAGTTGTTTCATACTTCCCCTGTAGAATCCTTCACTATTGCAACTTGTGGCTTGAATGTTTTCTTCAGTTCTTTCAGCTTGAGAAATGCAGAGTGTGTTCTTTTCTTTTGGTTTCCCATTTCTGGCTCTTTGCACATGTCGTTGTAATACTTTATCTTCTTAAGCGGCTCTTTGAAGTCTTCTGTTTAGGTCTTTTAGGTTGCCATTCCTTCCTTTTGCTTTAGCTGCTCAACATTCAAGAGCAAGTTTCAGAGTCTCTTCTGACATCTAATTTGGCTTTTTTTCTTTCCTGTCTTTGTAATGACCTCTTGCTCTCTTCATGGATGATGTCTTTGATGTCATTCCATAATTTGTCTGCTCTTTGATCATTAGTGGTCATCACATCAAAGCTATTCTTGAGATGGTTTTTAAACTCAGGAGTGATATACTCAAGGTCATACTTTGGCTATTGTGGGCTTGTCCTAATTTTCTTTAGTTTCAGTTTGAATTTGCATAGGAGCAATTGATGATGTATGCTCCAGATGATCCCATCTGGTGAGGACCATGTGTACAGTCTCTGTTTGTGTTGGTTAAAAAAGGTATTTGCATTGCAATGAAGAAGTTGTTAATCTTGCAAAATTCTATCATGTGATCTCTGGCATTATTTCTATCACCAAGGCCATATTTTCCAACTACCAATCCTTCTTTGTTTCCAACTTTTGCATTCCAGTCAACAGTAATTGTCAGTAAGGCAAGTCTAGGTTGGACGAGTCCTTTTTCATATTTGATCCAAACCAGGACTTTCCTGATGGATAGGAGCAAGATTGCCTGAAAGCTGGATATACAGTCCAATATTATAGATGGTAGAAATGGGCTAAAATCCTCTCATCTTATGGTTGTCTAGCATTCACACCACCTGTCATATTTAGATTGAATACTGTAAGTTACTCAACTATCCTTTCAACAAGAGAATCATCATTACTTACAGTACAGAATAAAGATCTCTGAACTCCAGACAGTATTTTTAGAGTGCTGCACAAGACTTGTTTAAAATTTTAAGGAGCCAAGATGTGACTTTGGTGCTAACAGTGTGCCTGATCCAAGTCATGGTCTTTCCAGCTGCCTCACGTTTATGTGAAAGCTGGACAATAAAAAAGAAGAGAGAATAATTAATGCATTTGAATCTTGGTTTTGGAAAAGAATATTAAATTTTCTGTGGCCTGCCAGAAGAATGAACAGTCAGTCTTAGAAGAAATGCAACCAATATGTTCCTTAGAAGGAAGGACATCAAGACTTTGGCTTGTTTGCTGGAGACCTGTCATCAGGAAACAAATGCCAGAAAAAGACATCATGTCTGGCAAAGCAGAAGGTTAGCAAAGAAGAAGAAAAGCATCAATGAGAAGGACTGATACAACAGCTGAAACAATGGACTCAAAACTGACACAGAACTGGACGAAGTTTTGTTCTGTTATACATAAGGTTGGAACCCACTCAGTGGCAACTATACACTGACTATGAATTAGTGTCTCATAAAGTCTGCGCACATTATTCTAGCTAACACCTTAGCAGCATGGGGAATAAGTACTATAGCTGCTAACCATAAAGGTTGGCAGTTCAAATCCACCAGGTTATCCTCGGAAACTCTTGGGGCTGTTCTACTCTGCCTATAGCGTCCCTGTGATTTGGAATCAACTTGATGGCAGTGTGTGGTAGCCATTTATGTTTCTCCTAGTTAATCTCCAAATGAATTCATAGATGTAATGAGAGCTTTGTAAAAAAAAAATATATATATATATGTTTAAATGTGGTTCTTGACCTAATGGCTATTGCATTTGCTACTCAGTGTATGGAAGACATGTTACCACTTGATTGACATCATCTAGTCCCCAGACAAG
This sequence comes from Heterohyrax brucei, assembly GCA_028571685.1. Taxonomy (NCBI): domain Eukaryota; kingdom Metazoa; phylum Chordata; class Mammalia; order Hyracoidea; family Procaviidae; genus Heterohyrax; species Heterohyrax brucei. The sequence continues at coordinate 133,131,789 of CM053146.1, read as the reverse complement.
GCAGATTCTATAAATTTAATCTTGACAAAGGAACAACTGCTTTCAGTTTCTAGATCTTTCCTTCTTAAGTCCTAAAGAAGCTCTGCTTTTTTGAGGTCCTCAGGTCTCAGTGCCTCTTCTGGTATAGACAACCTGGGCAGTTGATTAGGATATTTCAAGCATTAATTGATCTGGGACTTGGATATTTTTCTTCTAATTGGCATCTTTCATTTGACTTCCAGTCATTGCAATGACATAACTTACATTCTGTGTTGGGCAAAGAGTAAACTCTGTGGGGTGCAGCTAGGAAGCAACTTTCCTGCATCCCAGTACACAGATTAACAACAGAGATGTCTGCCAAATCTAGGTTGAGGCAGAGACAAACTGTTCAATTGGCATGTTGGAGTCACAGGAGGCATTTACTGTGCAGAGCTTCAGAGACGACAGGGGTCCTCTGCTTCTGTTCCAAGGTTTTTGGCTGTGTTTAAACACAGCCTTGTAGAGATAACACTAATCATTTTGTATGCTACAGATGTTTTTAGTTTAACCTGTTTCTTAACTCTCTGTTATTTATAAAGACCCCTGCAGAACCCTGAAGGAAGATGACTTCTGCTCTTTCTGCTACAATTGCCTTTTCTGCTTCACCTTTTGAGTGTCTTCTGCTGAAGTTTCTCTGTTTGCACAGCCTTCCCAATGGTGAGTCCAGAGAGAAGGCTAAATTAAAACACAGATTTATAGCAGCTTGGTGGCTGGCCACTGGCCCCGGTGGCACAGTGCGTGAGTTGTAGGACCTGCATCCTTTTGAGTCACTTTAATGCTGTGGGAGTTAGGAAGGCAAAGTGCTTCTTGTCAGTCTCTGTCAGTATCTTTTGAGGTGACCCCCTCTGGCAGTTTTGTTTCCTTCCAGGTGATTCTAGTGAACAATTGAGGTATCAAACCAGTGTCGATTTTTTTTTCTTTTCTTGACTGCTGTGCTAGAAATGGTGAAATTCAGACTTGGGTTAAAGATGTCTGTTCTTTCATTCATTTGATTCTTCATTCAGTTACTTCATCCAGAAGCAAATGTTTTGTTTATCGACAATAGGGGAAAGCTATAGAGTCTCTCATGAGGCAGGTTTGAATTTTAGTCAGGGCTCCACTGCTTTTTAGCTGTATGGCTTTGGGCAGATGACTTATCCTTGAGGAATCTGTTATCTCCTTCATAAAGTGGGAATGGTACCGCTTACAGGAGCGTCTCAGTGGTGCAAACGGTTAAAGTGCTTAACTGCTAACTGAAAGGTTGAAGGTTTGAGGCCACCCAGAGGCAGTTTGGAAGAAAAGCCTGGTGATTTAATTCTGAAAAATCAGCCATTGAAAACCCTGTGTAACACAGTTATGCTCTGATGTGCACGTATTGCTGTGAGTTAGAACTGACTCAATGACATCCGGTAACTGGACCCACTTACATGATTGTAGAGAATGGATAACTGATTTACTTTAAGCAGTGATACAATGCCGAGCCTGTACCAGGTGCTAACGACAAAAATGATCCTCAAACTCCATTCAGAAGTTGGAAGAACAGGTTCTGCAAGTATCTGAGGCAGAAGTCTTTCTTATCGTTGTGAAATTAAACTATTTGAGATGAGCAAAAGAGGCAAAAGCTAATGAGCCTAAATAGAATTAGCTCTTGGGGGAAAAAACTAAGCGCAATGCTATTTAAAGTGACGATCGAGATTATTTATTTAGATTTAAAATAACATCAATGTTTTGACTGGTTGGATAAGGAGAGGCCAGAGCAATTCTGCCAATTTTCAGAATAATAAAGAGAAATCTTGAGCTTGTTTAAAAGATATTTTTGCTATGTAATCTGAACATCTGGCTCCAGTACTAAGGAGTGTGGAACACTGGACAAATCAGCAGCACCTCTCAGGGCCACCAGTTCCTTATCCGCAAAATGTCACAGTTGAAGCAGGATACCTCAGGTCTTTCCCACCTTTAGCAATGGACAGTTTTAATATTTTGACTGCTGTTTTCCATCGAAGTTGTAGCAACAATAGTGTCAAGAAAACAACAACAAACATGGTGTTAAATGCATTTTGCCCAGATTACCACTCTGAGGACATTCGAAACAAGTTCAGAAAAGCTACCAGCAAAATTTTGAGATTGAAAATCTCATCCAGACTGAAATTACAAACTGCCTCAGAAATGAAATTTTGGAAAGCACATTTTGATCCTACGTGTGTCAAAAGTTTAGTTAAAACTTACACACTTAATTGTGGTATTTAGTATCTCAATTCTGTCTTTTACTTAATTAGTAGTTATAGTTACTTATGAATTTTTTTGTGTGTGGCTTTTATAGTTTCAACAATGGTGAGGAGCTGGAAAAGATCAATTAAGAAGGCCAGAGGGATGGATATCTAGTCAAAGGGATGGAAGACTACAAATAAAAATGACCGATATTCCTTCTATCTTTTTCACCTTCCTTCTTCACTCATTCCCTCTCACCTGTTTCCCCGTCCTTCCACCTTTTCGTACCCACTAGAAAATACTCTTACTTTGTCATTCTGCCTGGGCATGAGGGCTCGCTTCAATACTTACTAATTTCGTGACCTTAGAGCAGTGTAATCCCTTCTCAGAGTCTGTTTTCTTCTTCTCTAAAATGGTACGATCAGTAAAAAATATCTATCATAAGCTTCTGTAGGGGTCAAATTAGATGAAGTATATATCCAGCCAAGTGCCGTCGAGAAGTGTTTTATATACAGCAAAACGCTTGTGTGGATTAATATCATCCTGCCTGAGCCTGTGCAAACATCGCTGTCCCCTTCGCTCATCCAGTAGGTTCCAGAACTCACAGCAACCCTCTGCACAACGGAAGGAAACACTGCGCCGTCCCGCGACATTCTCATGGCCGTTGATATGTCAGAGCCCATCACTGTAGCCACTTTGTCAATCCATCTCATTCACTGTCTTCCTCTTTTTTGCCAACTCTCCACCTTATCAAGCGTGATGCTCTTTTCTAGGGACTGATCCCTTCTGAAAACACTTCCAAAGTAGGTCTACACCCATTCTAAGACATACACCAATCCAGGGAAATTACAGACACCTGCAGTGCCTTCTATTTGGTGGGACTCATTTTGTTATGCAACAAAAATGTAAATGCTGAGAAATACCAACATATATTGTGTGCTCTTTGATGAATAAGTGAAAAGCATTTCAGAAACCACGTAAGAAGGAAGTGTCTAAGATGTCGAGGCTATGATGTAAAACTGCACTACGGGTTTCCTAGGGGGAGAAAAAAGGAGATGATTTTCAGTTCTACTGGGCAATTAATGACTGTCATACAATTGGTTCAAATCACCTCTAGACAGCCAGTATATACAAAAAACAAACAAACAAACAAACAAAAACAAAAACCTATCCCTCTTGTTGTTTAGCCCATTCTGACTCATAAAGACTGTTGTGGAGTAGGACTGCTCCGTGGAATTTCCCAAGATAGCCTGGTGGATTCCAACTCCTGACCTTACTGAGCTGTCCACCTTTTAATCACTGCACAACTGGGGTTTCCATCTATCTGTCCTGGTGTTTTTTGTTTTTTTTTTTTTTTAATCTTCACATTGTTTTTACTCGTAATTAGTGTATCAATGAGAGTTAGTTGACCAGTAATTTACGGCACTATATTCTTGTGGGGGGGAGGGGTGTTGAGGGAAGGGGAAGGCCATTGTAGGTTTTTTCTCTGTCCTTTCTGGTCTACAGATGACAAAGAACTTCGCACCCTCCGCCCCATTACTGAAAATCATGCCTTCTCTGAAAGACCCTGATTGATTCCTCAGTGCTCTAAGATAGGTTTTCTCAAAATTTAATGTGCATCCTTATGAATTACCTAGAAATATTATTGAAATGAATATTTTGATTTAGGAGATTTGGGGAGGAACTCAAAATTCTGCACTTCTCACAAATTCCTGTGGCCCTCCTGGTCTGGTCTGTGGGTCACAGTTTGAATAGCAGGAGCCTAAAGTGGATGAGGAAACTCTGATGTCATGGTGGTTAAGTGCTATCTTTGATAACCAAAAGGTCGGCAGTTCAGATCTGCCAGTTGATCCTTGGGAACTCCATGAAGCAGTTCTGCTCTGTTCTATAGGGTCCCTATGAAGTCGAATTGACTCAATGGCAGTGAGGAGGAGTAAGGATGAAGTAGACTCTAGGGAGTTTGTTTCTGACTCTGTTAATAGCCAAGAGAAAACACAGGAGAACGTGCAGATATTTCCCAAATTCCCAAATGTTTCCTTTACAAAAAGAGATGAGGTTGCTAGGCCTCAGTGGTGGGGCCCAGCGCACCAGAAGTTACTCGCTATTCATGTTCTACTGGTACATTTCTAGTTACATGCACAAAAGTGTCACACAGCAAGGCAAAGGGTTTCACATCTTCTCAAAATCACTGTCTTCCAGCCATTCAGCAGGGAAGAGAAATACTGATTTTGCCCTTTATCTCCGGATTCACCCTGACAATCTTTAGAGTGAGAAATCAAAACTGGTTGCCATTGAGTTGACACTGACTCACAGCAACCCCTTGTGTGTCAGAGCAGAACTGGGCCCCAGAGGGTTTCCCATGGGTGATGTTTCAGAAGAAAATCTCAAGGCAAATTGGAGAAGTCGCTTTAGCTCTTTCAGGCCTAAAGTTCCTCTTCATCTCTGTTATGCCAAGTAAAGGCTGCTTTTGGAAGGAATTATTACTGAAGGGAGGAAAGGCATTGAGCTAGGAGATTTATGGAAGACTTAAGTTTCAAAAACACTCCTCCCTTCCCATCACTATGGTACACCCCAAGGTGACACCTCCTCCGTACCAAATGAGCCTTACAGTGACAGCTAAAAGCATGCATCTGAGTGGGGGAGGGTAGCGCGGTGAGTATGTTTGTATAGGAGATGTGATCTAATGGTTTATTTTTCTTTGTGGTGGTTACTGGTAAAGCAGAGAGTACAAAGAAACAGGGATGATGAGGGCAGGTGTGAAGGAGGAGAGGCCACATCAGCAGCTCCTGCCCAAGGTCTGTGGCGGTTGCTCCCAGCCAGTGAGACACAGAATTAGGGCCCGTAAGTCATACTCCCAACCTATCTCAAGGATAACAGACAAAGCTTTTTCCTTTCCAGTAACCCAGGAATCAGGTTTCTTGGTTCTTTCTCTGTGTAATTCTCATTCACTCCCAACTCCACAGACAAAGCTTGGACTTTGAAATACACAAACAAGTGAATCTTTCAATTACTAGCACATGATCTTGGCCAAGTTGTTTAAATTCCCTGAGCCTGATTTCTGGATCCCCAAGATAGAGGTAAAAGTGCTATCCCACTGTTTGCTTGGATTAAATTAGTTTTGATGAATTAATGTGTATAAAGAACCTAGTAAATGCACTGTCCCTTTTAAATACTTGATCAATTTTTCCTTATTATTCTAAGTATTTCATATCTTCAATCAGAATGAGTTTTTAAGAGCTAAAGGATTTTCCTGAACACTTGAAAACTCGTTTGTCTGCTTTATTTTGTGTGTGTGTATCTGACTGCTGGCTTATTTCTGGGATGATATGCTTTCAGTACAAGTATGAGTGCATTGTTCTCATAAACTTCTGTCTGTTTTAATCTCTCTTAAGAACTGATCCAGAGCATGACTTTTGTTTACTTTTGGACAGTGTCTGGTTTCTAAGGCTGCCAGTCCTTTTTACTAAATAGTAATGATGTTGCTCACAATTGTAGTAATAGCTAAAGCTTGCATGTTCTCAACCTTGTATACCTATTAATCCTTATGACAACCCTGGGTAGTGGGTGCTATTATCACTCTAATTTTGAAGATGGAGAAACTGAGGCACAGGTGTCTTCAAAGCCACTAGCAATGATCAAGGGCTTTTTAATTATCCTTGGACCTACTTTGGTATTAACAAAGTTTAGATGGTGCTTGGGAAAAATCACTATGGAAACGAGTGTGGAATAAGGATTTCCTTGCAATAGGCTTATCAAGCCCAACTGGCATAAATAAGTTCAGGAGCAAACCCAACTGATGCTGGGTAAGCCCCAGACTCAATACATGGAAAGAGAAGGTCAGAGCTCTAACGGAGAACAGCCTCCTGGCGGGGTGTGTTTGGGGAGCATATTTTTCAGAGGAACTGATGAGTGTCAGTTAATCCCTCCATTTCTTAAAACTTAGTTAAGACAGCTGTACTCTTGAATACAGGTCTATCCAATCCTGTACATGAAGAGTTTATGTAAGACATAAGTGTTTAATCATTTATTTTATCATTTACATTAAAATATGATTTAGGGATCTCACTTTAATACTGAGAAACATAAAGAAACAGTTTCCCTGCAGGCAAAACTGAAAACTTCCTTCTCTGGGACCCTAGAATTTTCAGGATGCTTTATGATAAAGCAAATGTATTTTATAATTAAAACCAAAACCTAATAGATTTTAACTCATGGTAACCGCCTGTGTTACAGAGTAGAACTGATCCCTGGGAATTTCTTGGCTAGAATCTTTATACGTCACTCATGCAGAATCAACTCAATCACAATGGTTTTGTTTTGCTTCAATCTTTATGAAAACAGGTAACCAGGCTTTTCATTCATGGAGCCAGTAGATGGACTTGAACTGTCAACATACAGGTTGGTAGACAAATGACAACCATTAGTCCTGCCCAGAGACCTATTTTATAATTACCAAAATGCTAACAAAAATATTACAAAAGGCATCAATATAAAATTTACACCTATCATCTCTATAGCCAGATATTGATAAGCATCTTTTGTAAGAATTTTAAAAAAAAAGCAAGAAAGTGAGTTGACCCAATACTGTGCCAATATTTTATCTTAAGTAAACTTAATAAAGCATAGATATTTGCATAAGATGTCTTTCCCCACTAGAAACATTTAGAAGGTTTCATTTATGACCTAGGTTTGCAACTGCTTAAAAAGGATCTAATTGTCCATGTTTGCAAAATTCTTAACAGGGAGAAAAGTAATTATTTAAAATGCTGTTCTTACTTTAAACACTCAAGCCTTTAGATATAAAACATGCATATTCATCACAAAATTTTTATTAAACAAGTTCTGATTCTTACCCAAGGAGGGCCTATTTGGGAGTAGTCTCTGAACTATTTCTTTCCAAGAAGGAGGAAAGCCCCTTATAGTTTTCACCGGGAAGTGATGATTGATTTTGTGTTTAACTATCTAAAAAGAGATCTTCCCTGTTAGGACCACTCTTCTCTCTGTCTCACTCTTCTTTGCCCCCACAACCATGCAAAGTACTTAAGGACTGTAATTATACTGCTTCTGTGCTTTTAAAGAGAAGTTGTTTCATATAGCAATTTTACAAGTACAGTACTAGGATGAATGATTTTTAAAACACATTTCTAGAAGAGGCCTGGGGGAAATTGAAGTGGAGACTAGTTGAATAAAATTCTGAGTTTATTTATATATACTGAAGGCATACAAGTGTTATAGTCTCAGATTTGCAAAGTGAAATCTAGCACCCCAAACCCAGTGCCGGTGACCATCATAGACACAGCAGAAAAGATTGCTATGCTCGGGTGCAGGAAATCTTCTCAGGCTGCCATGTTCTTCATTCAGATTTAGCCACGTTGTGGTATAAGGCCGTGTTTCCAAGTTGTTGGCCACCAGCTCCAGTCTGTAGATGTGAGGTGAACCTAATGGACCCCAGCTAAAACTGAAAACAATAAACAAAGAGAATAGAATAGAAAAAAACGACAGAGCATTAAAAAAAAAAAGTGTGTACTTGATAAAAATAAATGTAATCTCATAGAAATTTTGGTTGATTTATATATTCATTGCCACGTGAAACATGATTCTTATTGTAGGATCTTGGTGCCAATAAGGCTGAAAAAATGGGGAACCAAGATTTCTGGTCTCTTAACTACCAAAGATGACCTTCATATTTGTTACTGTTATTCAGAAAAACATGTTTTCCAATTGTTGATGAGAATCCAGGGTAAAACTGCTAACCAGACAAGACGAAGTTAAGAGTCATTTCTACGATTTCATAAATCCTTTTGATTAATATTTGTGTATACTTCCCTTTTTATCAAGTAAATCATGATCTTCTTGAGGGAAGACATAACTGTATCTTATACCTTTGTGTATTGTCTAGATCTTGAGTATTATATCTGCTCAATAAATGTTTAATTGATAGATAACCAGTTGGCATGAAGTCAACTTGACTCATGGACTTGAGTAGAACTGTGGCCTATAAGGTTTCAATGGCCCAGTTTTCAAAAAAAGAAGTAGATTGCTAGGTCTTTCTTCTAAGATGCCTATGGTTAGGCTTGAACCTCCAACTTTTGGGTTAGCAGCCAAGTGCATTAACTGTTTGCATCATCCAGGGACTCCTAATGGTGAATAATGTTATATGATGTATTCCATGTTAAAAAAAATGGATCTGGAAAGAGAACAGCCAATATACAGAGCGCAAATATAAACATCACCTGGGAATTCTTATAAAAATAGACTTTAACTCCCAGTTTCAGTTTGGATAATGGGAGACTATGTCTTATTTAAGAGATAATATTGGAGCCATTGTTTCCCATTCTTGAGTACAGAGAATGTGACCCAGCTGGAGATGGACTCACAAATGCTGTGAAGTATAAAGACCATAGCTAAAACAACCTTGGAAAACATCTTTCAGGGAAAATTTTATATAAGCAAATCGTGAACAACACAAAAGACTCACATAGTTCCACTTGTATCTTTTCTGTTAGCATTAGTGAATAGGAAAATTCATTAGACCAATGAAGATCCTCCCAACTGTCATTACTGAAGCCTGCGCTAACGATTATTAGGAAAAACATTTCAAAATGTAACATCACTGTGATTTAGCAGATTTTACCCAATCTTTGAAAAGATGAATCTTGTCTATTTGTAGTATTAATGGTTTTGCCCATTTGTAATGTAAATATGTTAGTAATATAATAATAATATACTGATAACTAACATTCCTCAGGCAAACATGACTTTAGCATCATGCTTATCTGTTTTCCCACTTTTGCTTATTGTGTAATATTCTTCAGATTTGAAGAGACACGGCTGTAGTAGCCTGCTGGTATGTTTTCCGCTTTTGTTTCTTTCAAGTATGCTGGATAACACCTTTCTTAGCTATACTTTACTGGTGTTGCACCCTAGAACTTAGTGGTGTTGCACCCTAGAACTTAGTGGTGCACCCTAGAACATCTCAATGGTTAAAAATATTTCTCCTTTCACTGTATTCACCTATGTTTAGTTTAAATAATATACTTGAAAACAACGAAACCCATTATTTCCTTTTCAGATTGCCTTTATCAGCCGTTCTAATACTCTTTGTATTTTAAGATAATTACTTGAGATAGTCACAGCTAATTAACACTGTTTCCTTAAGTAAAGATTAACTGGAAAGAATTTATCAGGGACTTTAAAATCGAGTCGTTTTCTCAGCTGGGTGATTCCTGGGCTCTTTCGAAGTCTTCCTGCTGAGTCCCAAGCATCTTGGCCTCCCCTGAGCTGCACTCAGCCACAGCTTGTATCGAGTCGATGGATCCCACGACATTGTTTGATTTTAAAGCTCTTGTCACTAAATGGAACCCAAGGATAGAACAAACACCCTGCTAGCATTGTTCCTCCCACGAGGCTCCCTTGTCGCTGTGGTTTCTCAGCCAAGCTGGGCTAAGACAAGGGAAAAAAGGGGGTGGGGGGCATCCTGGCGGAAGGTTCTTGCCTTCAGCTGCTGGTGCTAAGCACACAAAGCAGAGGAAGCTTACAAAGGGGCTGAGAGTGGATGTAGACACCCACTTACCCACTCTCCCCAGCGGGACTGGGCCAGTCAAAGGAGTAATTCTCCCAGAATTCCACTTGCAAATTTTGCACCTTGCAGGGATGGCATTGTGATTAAAATTCCTTGTCTTGGGGAAGTTAATAGTTAGCTTCTCCTTACAAATTACTCTAAAAGAGATCTGGAAGAGGGCAGCTAATTGATAACATGGTACAATCCAAAGGGAGACTGAAAGTGTGGTCAGTTGAAGAGGGAAATTAATAACAGACATTTCACTTACTTTGATTTTAACATTTTTCTTACCCATGAAACCAAATATTAAACTTAAAAAGCCTGACCCAAACCGCAAAATCCTGCCAGAGGCTGCTCCTATGGCGAAGTGAATGTCTTATCCTTCTAGAAAATGCTTCTTGTCCAACCATTGCCTCCGATCTCAAAAGTCTTGGCTGCAAGTGGAGGGAAGTCTGAGGTACCAGCAGTCAGGTGAAAGGTAAACTGGTGTCAGTTGGGCTCGGTAAAGGGGGAGGGCAGGATTCCATCAGTCTTGTTAAAATTAGCCAGTGTTGGATCTGTATTTCCCCTTTCCTGTTCTCCTTCCTCTTCTCTTTCTAAGCCCATTTTATACAACTTCTTGCAGTCATTTGTTTTTTTGCTGAATCAAAATGCTTTCCCTACTTGCATGTAGAATGGCTGTTCAAAATAAGGCTTGGCATTCAAATTTGGGTGATTTTTGATTATTTTGAACAGTTCTCACACAGTACAAAAGGGGTTTCAGAGTTTTGAGCTCTTTTACTAATGTGAAAGAAAAAGTGCTTAGTAACCCCAAACCAAACCCACTGCTGTGAAGTTGATTCTGACTCATAGTGACCATATAGAACAGACTACAACTGCTCTATAGAGTTTCCAAGGAGCATCTGGCGGATTCGAACTGCTGACCTTCTGGTTAGCAGATGTCACCAGGGTTTCCAGGACTTAATAGTGGTATATTATTATCACCATAAATTTCTCAAAAACTTTCAGAAAGTTTTCATGTACATGTGTACACATGTGCTTGTGCAGGTGCGTGCACACTGCACACACATGCACACACGCAGACAGACAGACAGACAGACAGACAGACAGACAGACAGACAGACAGACAGACAGACAGACAGAGAGAAGGTATGGATGCTGCTACTTCATAAAGAAGTTGTGATTCATATTTTAGCCACATAAATAGATTAAAAAGGCAATTGGTATACAAATCAAGTTGATGATGTGGTCCTGGCCCCCCTCAGGGAGAAAAGTAGTTTGTCTTTTTGAAGAATTTGAATATGTAGGTAGAACCACCTAAGATATCAAGCTTTTATTCAGATGTAAGGGAGAAAAGTTAAGAATATTGATAATAGGTGGCCAAGTGTAGATGAAGAAACTCTGTACAAACTCCTAGTATGTACAGATTAACCCTGTTGAGTGGAAGCAAAATGAATCAGGTGGTCCTTGATTTAATTCATGATTCTGGCCTCCACTTGCTATGTGACCTGTATAAAGTTACTTAGCATTTTTGAGCCTCACTGACCTCTGCTTGAAAATAGGGATGGTGCCTACTCACATGGAGCAGTGGTCCAGATTAAACACATTGAGATAATGCATGTGAAGCATCAAGTCTTTATGTATGATGTGGCCCACTCAATAATGTTTTATTATACTGTTTTTGGCTTTGCTATAGAGGCTTCTTTGTGAGTTGCACAAGATCAAGACCTTGTCTGTTTTATTTATTTTTGTGCTTGGAAGCAAGAGCAGTGCCTGGCCCAGAGAGATGCTCAACAAATAGCAGGAGAAAGTTCTTCCAGACAACTGTTCCCATTATTTGCCTTCTTTTATCCAAAACAGAGTGAGCTTTACCTTTCCTTCAGGGAGGCTGTCATAGATTATCTCACAGGCTTAGTTCCTTAGGGACTGAGCTGAGTGGTACTTAAAACAAAGCTGTCTTCAGCAACATGGCGCTCCACATTGGGACAGCTGCAGCTTTGGGGCTTCTGCTCTGGGCCCTGCATGCTAGGAATTTCTTTTCTACTACCTCTGAATGTGTGCAGTTAATTAAGAAGACTGCAGATCTATTATTCATTCCTACATTTGTGCAGTTCCACCACTTACTGTTTGATAAACATTCACGTGCCAGACACCAAGTAGTACCAAACATGGAAAGATGAGCAAAAGCTGGTCCCTGCCCTGAAGAGTTTAGAAGTTGTTGAAGGAAAGACAGGTAAACACATGCTATCAATGCAACATCACTAATTCTAGGCACAGAAAACAAAACGGTCATTCAAATTCAGGTCTGTTTGATTCCAGAGCCTTAGACTCAGGCTGATGGGGATTAGCTGTTGCTTTCTGTTTTCTAGCTACATGATGCCTTAATGTATACTGTTTAATCTATCCAAGCTTCTGCATTTACCTCCTTGCTACTCTAAGTGACCTTAGATCACTAGCATATGCACCCCTGGGAACCTGTTAGAAATGCAGACTCTTAGGCCCTTACCTTGGCCTAGTGAATTGGCATCTATTTCAACATGATACTCTATTGATTGATTCATACAGGACTGACCTTTAAGTTCACCACCTCATCCCAGGAAAAGTGCTACGTACCTCATTGCTGAATATCACTATAGTCATCTTTGACGCACTCCCCTTGGGAAGCTATGCACCGATGCTGGTGCCTAGCTCACCTTTTGAAGCAATTTGGGAACTCTTTCTGGAATGACCATCAGAGCTATTGTATTACCCTCAATGTCCTGAATGTCACCCAAATGTCTTCCTTTCAGTATTTCCTTTGTCATCAGGTAGAGGAAAAACGTCACTGGGGGGCAGATAGGTGAGTAGGGAAGCTGTTCCAATACTGTTATTTTTTTAATGGCTAAAAACTCCCTCATAGGCAACAGTACAATTAAGTTTGTGAACTTGCCACCATGCACAATGGCAATTCTGGAAAGAGTTCCAAAATTGCTTTGAAGGGTTGCCTAAGTGTGGGCATTGGTGCATAGCTTCCCAAGGGGAGTACTTTGAAGGTGACCACAGTGGTATTCAGCAATGAGGTATGTGGCACACAGAACAATTAAGCTCCTGGACTTAATTGTTGGATCTTGTGTGTGTATTCATGTTTGTTATTCCTCAATTTCTTTCAAGGTTATGGGTGAGATGCATGAGGTGACAGACACAGGAGTTGGCACATAATAGATGTACAACATTAGTCTCCTTTTCTATAAAATACATTTCCAATGAGTGATTCGTTAAGTACTGTTGAGGTCATATTGCTGCCTACAAGACACTAGAGAGACACAACTCAGTCATAGCTGTTTCCTGCTAGGACCCTGGCTAATACAACTTCTGTGTTAGAGCTGTTGCTTTCTGGGCCATCCATAGTGAATCTGATCAAAAGGGGAAATATTTTGGGACTGAGCCTTGTCCATAAAATCACTCTTCATGTCAATGAAGATGAACTCCTCAGTTAGCTCACAGGCAGCAGAGAGAAGCCAACACTGATAGACTGAAAGCACAAATGCATAGATAAATAAAAGGCAAAGCCAATGAGATACAGAACGTTTTCCCAACTAAATCAATAAGCAACATCTTGATAAAGAGAGAAAGATTAAAGTTGTCAAGAATTTTATTTTGCTTGGATCCACAGTCTGTTGATTGTGGAAGCAGCAGTGAAGAAATCAAAAGACCCATTCCCCTGGGTAAATCTGCTTCAAAAGACCTTTTAAAATGTTGAAAAGCAAAGATATCACTTTGAAGACACAGGTACACCTACTCAGGCCATGGTGTGTTTTCAATCACCTTATATGCTTGGCTATATGCATGGAAGAGCTGGATGATGAAAAAGGAAGACTGAAGAAGAACTGGCTCCTGTGAATCGTGGTGTTGGCAATGACTATTGAATGTATAATGGACTGTCAAAAGAATGAACAGATTTGTCTTGGAAGAGGTACAGTCAAAGTGCTCCTTGGAAACAAGAATTAAAATGAAAAGAACATTTACTTCTGGAGTTGATGAAGGGAAAGAATACTCACAAACTTTTTTAATGTCGAAAGTTACAGCCTTTCTAAGGAGAAATATGTCCAAACCTATTAAAATAAAAAATATACTTACAAGAACCAATATACATATGTGCACTTATCCCTTCACACAGACATATACACACACATCCACACTCTAACATTGCTCAAAATGGCAATAAATAAATAAATACATTTTGGAATTTTCCACACAACAGATTCTTATGCACCAATAAATTGGAGTAAATGAAAGATATGTCAGTTTATCTGGAAGGAGATATTGTAGAGAACAGCACAACAGAGCAAAGTATAAATAACACAGTCCTGTCTCTTTATAATACAAATGGCAAAAACAAAAGAGAAAACCCCTATATGGCCCCGAGGTTGTGGGTAAGATGCATGAGGTGTATCTGTATCCCCGCATGGACTACACCAGTGGGCTCCTTTAGATTCTGGCATTCTGCCAGGGCCAGCCAGTAAGAAGCCTTGGCAGATTGGACACCAGTAAGAAGCAGAGATGAAGGTTGACTGAGTCTCTGAATCCTTTTAAGACAGCCCTTTCCATATGACTTTCCTCACAGGTTCTGATAACTCTGTCCTTTATTCTTTCATTTAGATTTAGGGTTATGACAAAGGCTCTGGTTACAACTCCAGCCCATGGAGATTTTCAGGACATTTCCCCACACTTTTATAAATAATACACTTACTAGGTTATCTTTAAATAATTTTAGTTGAAAGTTGCCTTCTGTTTCCTGTGGGCACTTTCACTAAGACAACTGCTATTTCTTCATATTTATATATGTATACTTATTTTTGTATATGATTACTTAAACATGGAGAAATATAGAAGGATATATGCTCTGTGGTTAAAACAAAAATTGTAAGTTGGGTGAGGAGGAGGATGTGGTAAGAACAGTGGTCGACAGGCCAGGGGACAAGGGAACTGAGCAAAACAAAAGGAGAACAGGAGAACAGTTCACAAAAACCTGCACTGAATTAGCCCCAAATAAAATACATGTGCATAATATAAGTACATAAATATGTATATATGTATATGTAGACAAGATGGATTATGGCATGACATAAATAACATCATACATGAAGAAAGCAAAAGGTCATAAAAGAAATAGAAAAAGAAAAGATCAAAATGAATGTCAGAAGAGACATTGAGACTTGCACTTGAATGTGCAATAGCTAAACCAGATGGAAGAAATGATGAAGTAAAAGAGTTGAACAGAAGATTCCAAAGGGCAGCTTGAGAAGACCAAGTATTATAATAAAACTTGCAAAGATCTGGAATCACAGAACCAAAAGGGAAGAATGCTCTTTGTACTTCTCAAACTGAGAGAACTGAAGAAAAATTGCTGAAGGACTCTATAGGCAAAGTATTGAATAATGCAGAAAGAAATGTAAGAAGATGGAAGGAATACTCAGTCACTTTATCAAAGAGGATAAATGTTAGGAAATGGCATATGATCAAGAACCTATGGTACTAAAGGAAAAGGTCCAAGCTGCATGAAGGCATTGGTATAAAACAAAGCTTCAGGCATTGATAGAAAACCAAAAGAGGTGTTTCCCAAAGAAATGATGCGACACTGGAAGTGTTCATTCATTTATGCCAAGAAATTTGTGCAGCAGCTACCTGGCCAACCAACTGAAGAAGATCTATATTTGTGCTGATTCCAAAGATAGGTGATCCAAAAGAATGGAGAAATTATTGAATATTATTATTAATACCTCACACAAGTGAAATTTTGCTGAAGATAATTAAAAAATGGTTGCAGTATTACATCAACAAGGAAATTCCAGAAACTGAAGCCAGAATCAGAAGGCAACATGCTAATGTCAGATGGATCCTGGCTGAAAGCAGAGAATAGCAGAAAGATGTTAATTTGCATTTTAGTGAGTAGGCAAAGGCACTTGACTGTGGATCATAACAAACTATTTATAACGTGTAAAGAATGGGAATTCAAGAACACTTAATGGTGCTCTTGCAGAACCTGTACATAGACCAAGAGGCAGTGTTCTGAACAGAACAATGGCATATTGCGTGGTTTAAAGTTAGGAAAGATGTGCAAAAGGGTTGTATCCTTCCACTACACCTTTTCAGTCTGACTACTGAACAAATAATCTGGGAAAGTAGAATATATGAAGAACACAAGCACCAGTATTGGAACAAGACTCATTAAAAACCTGTGGTATGCACATTATATAGCCTTGCTTGCTGAAAGTGAAGGGGATTTGAAGTACTTACCGATGAAGATCAAACACCACAACCTTCAGTATGTACTACTCCTCTACATAAAGAAAACACAAATCCTCATCACAGCATCATGATAAATGAAAAAAGGATCAAACTTGCCAAGAATTTCACTTTACTTGGATCCACAATCACTACTTGTGGAAGTACCAATTAAGAAATCAAACGACGTATTGCATTGGGCGAATCTGCTGCAAATCACCTCTTTCAAGTGTTAAAACACAAAGATGTCACTTTGAAGATAAAGCACACATGACTTAAACTATAGTGTTTTCAACTTTGTTGTGGTCATATGGAAGTTGAACAATGAATAATGAAGATAAAAAAACAACAATGTATTTAAATTATGGTGTCAGCCAAGAATATTTAATATACTGTGAGCTGCAACAAAACCAAACAGATCTGTCTTGAAGAAGTTCAACCGGCATGTTCCTTAGCAGCAAGGATAGCACAACTTCATGCTATGTACTCGGGACATGTTATCAGGAGTGACCAGTCCTGGAGAAGGACATCTTCCTTGAGAAAGTAGAAGGTTAGCAAAAAAGAAGACTTTCGATGAGATCGACTGGCACATTGGCTTCAACAATGGTTTCAAACATGGCAGTGATTATGGGGAAGATATAGAACCAAGCAATATTTTGTTCTGTTGTACACAGTGTCTCTATGAGTTGAAATTGACTGGATGGCACTTAACAACAACAATATATCTATCAAAATGTAATTTAAAAAGCCCAAGTGATGAATCACCTTTTAAACAAGCATTGAGTTTCTGATTATGGTAATAAGTAATTTGGCGAAAAATATTGGCGATGTTCACAACAACGTGATTGATGTACTTGACTTCACTGAACTGACATGTGAAATATGTTGAATTAGTAAGTGCAGTGTTATCTATACTTTTACTTAAAAAAATCCAGATGTGTGCATTTATAGAGATAAATCGATCCCTGAGCACTGCTTTGGCCCTATCCCATAGGTTCTGGTAGCAAGTGTTTTCATTCTCATTTGAATCCGTAAATTTCTTTATTTCATCCTTGATTTCTTCTATAACCCATGTCTTTTTAAACAAAGTGTTGTTCAGTTTCTGTGAGTTCCAATGTCTGTCTATGTTTTTTTCTCCTATTGATTTCGACTTTTATGCCTTTACGGTCTGAGAAGATGTTTTGCAATAATTCAGTGGTTTGGATTTTGTTGAGATGTCCTTTATGTCCTAATGCATGGTCTATTCTGGAAAACGTACCATGTGCTCTGGAGAAGAAGATGTAGTTATCTGTTAATGCATAAACTGTTGTGTATATGTCGATGAGGTCTAATTGGTTAATTGCGACAATAAGATCGTCTGTGTCTATTCTAAAAGATCTGTCCAGTGCTGAAAATGGAGTGTTGAAGTCCCCCACTACTACTGTGGAGTGATCTATCTCATTTTTCAGTGTAGTCCATGTTTATTTGATGTATTTGTATTCTCTAGTATTAGGTGCATCAAAAAATTCAAAATATCACAAAAAGATCTAAGTGATACAAACTTTCTGGTTCATAGCATTATGAGGGGTAGCCTCATGAGATGCTCTACATCTGGATCTGTAATCTGAACTGAAATACCCCCAGTAAGAAGCAGGTACACTTTCTCCCCACTTATCTGCTATCTTGTTATTGAATATTTCATATTTATGACAACAGTAAAAAATCTATCCAACTGTTCTGTGTATTAATAATGTACATATGGTAGTAACAAAATGCTAAGATGGGAGGTGATGGTTATGTGATATCCTGGCTGTACCATGATTCTCCATGGTTTGGCAGTTACGTACTATTTTAATTTCCAGTTATATAGTGATATAACATGGCAGTTATGTAATGATGTGGCTATCTTCCATTTTGTGATCTGGTGTGGTCAGCCTCCAGCTTTTTGTAACACCAATTTTCCTTAATAATCTGTTCTTTGTAGTTTAATCATCTCAATAATGAAGGAGAAAGTGTAGTCCAGTGGACCACGTGGTTCTTAAGCAAATCCATGGGCTTGTAGAAAATAAGAATTATCGTCTTTGGGATTAGATATATTCAAAGAGAATAAAGAACTATGCATCTCAAAACATCCCTTTCTTAGAAACTTGTGTAGCCATAGAAAACTGAGAAGAAACAAAATTAGAGTTGAAAAAAGGGCCCAGTCTTAGTTGGAAGACACTTATATCTGTAACATAAAACAAAGAAACATCCACTTGGTCAAACACCACTGTCCTTTACTCAGTGATAAAAGGAAGATATGATGAGATCGGACACCTAGGATTTGAGAGAATGGTTGATTTGGCATAAGACCAATTTTGTTAGCCAAGAATGACAAGATATATTGAGCAAAGGTGTCAGAGCTGTGAGAAGTATATAAAGCAGAAGTCCAGAGCAGAGAGCGCAGCCAATCTAGTGAAAACAGTACCTTGTGCTCCAAGAAAATGATTGTACGCTTATCTTCTGTCTCCGGAAAGGACTTGGTGAGAATTGGAAACACTGCACTAATAAGACAAAGTAATCACATAATGCTGACCAAGAAAGGTGCTAGCACATTATGGAACCATCTTGTAAACCATTATATGTTTTTTAAACAGCCTACAGTGGTCACAGAGTCAAACTTTAAATCTGAGTGAATCAGAGAACTAAAGAAGAGGATTGAATTCTTGAAGGATGGTAGACCTTTCCAGGGGAAGCCTTGCTGGGGGACGAGGGAATCCAGTTGTAACCACTAAAGGAACATGTTGTACACCTGGATGAATAAACAAGCATGGATTATCCCTACCTTTAGCTGTCTCTTCACTAAAGGAGAGTTACCTTGTTACCTTATGCTTGACCAGCACCCTTGACTACCCATTGACTTGGTGTTAGATTCCAGCCAGAAAGACAGATCAACAATGAACAATTAGTAATATGGTACATTCTTTCTTTCTTCCCTTGAAGAGTGTTATTTCTAAGCAAATTAGTTCCTGGATGTTAAAACGTATTGAGGTGGAAGGCATTTATAACAAATCAGTAAGTATTTATTGAACATCTCAAATTCCAGAGCTGTAAAGCTGAAAGAGAGCATGGGCATGATTTGTCCTAACCCCTTTGTTTTAAACTCAGGAGGAAACAGAAGTTAAAGGGTGCTCTGTAGTGCAATGGTTAAGCACTAGCTGCTAACCAGAAGGTTGGTTGTTCAAACACATCAAGGTGCTCACTGGGAATAAGACTCAACAATCTGCTTTTATAAAGATTACAGTTTAGAAAATCCTATGAAACAGTTATGTTCTGTCACAGGAGGTCACTACGAGTCAGAATCAACTTGATAACACCCAATGAACAGCAACAAAGATAATAAGTTATTTGCCCAAGGTCACTCGGTAAGTTAACAAACCACATAGTGTCAAGAGTGAACCCACAACCAGTATGCGTAAATGAATCTGCCCAGGATTAAGAGGATAGAGTCATTATAAATAAAATTACACAGTTACTGATTTAAACCATTTATTAATTACACAAATATACACAGCATCCTTCAAACTGAACATAAATGAACAGACATGCACTTGGCCTTCCTCATTCTAAAAACCCGTGGAAGCATATCCACCCTGCATTTGTAACCAGAGAAATGGCCTTGTTTCTCAGATCAAAGACATGGTGGGGACATGTGCCAGCAAATGATTAATACAGGGGGTCATCTTTCCCTATAATCTTGCTCTAGTCTCTAGAGCTGTCATTCCCTGTCTCTCATGTCTTCTCATGGGGCCAAATGCATGTCACAGTGCAGAAACCAGTCCCAGAAAGTGCCTGCCGCCAGAAGCTCTGTCAGGAGTGACTTTCTTCTATCCGCCTGACTTGCTGACAATTGTGTCACAAGCCTGGTCTGACCACTGAAAAAATTATCACTTGAAGAATTAACCTTTCAGTTCTGAGACACTACCAAACTGACTCAAATAAAGAGGTGGGTAGGAATGCCTAGAGTCAGTACACATGGCCGCATTCCATCTCTGACATTCCTTCTTAGTGTGACCCAAGCTCAGAGTGGCAGAAGCCCTCATGACAGCTCAGCCATCACAAGACAAGCTGAGTGATTGGAGGAGAGATCCCAACCATCAGCCGCAGGCATCATAGAGTGAGTTCTAATTTTGGCTGATGAAACAATATCTTGGTTTAAAATAGTCGACTCAGTCAAAAAATAATATACATTCTCTTACTTAAAGGAGAGTTTTTTGGAATTGCTAGTTATGTCTCTGGAAAACTCATTAGAGTATACCTCACCCGACACGAGGTAGCTTGGTGGTGCAGTGGTTAAGTGCTTGGTCACTAACTGAAAAGCCAGTGGTTGAAATCCATCAGTTGCTCAGTGGGTAACGTGCTTGCAAAAAGATGATAGCTTTGGCAGCTCTAGGAGTAAATTTTCCTCTAGTATTTTGGGTAGGGTTGCTATTAATTAGAACCAGCTTGACAGTGCAAACAGTAAGCCTACATGGGTCAGCATGGGTAAAGCTGATCAAATACCGAAGATCTGACCTCATCCCGTAGTACCTGAGTGCATGCTGTAGCCACACTGGTCGTGCTTTATTAGACAGTGCATAATACTAATACATAATTTTCCTACAGAGGTGCCATTTCCTTAAGAAAGAAGACTGGGACTTAGCCCTTTCTTTCCTGGATGCCCACATACTCCTTCTTTCGACTCTGCCACATTCTTCCTTTCTTGGCTTGTTGTTACCTGGTTCCATGGTAGAGAACTGAGAGTCTGCAGCAAGTAAACTGTATATTTGTAGAGGACTGGGCAAGCTGTATATCCTCCCTGAGCCCCAGATTCTTTCTGTGTTTAAAAAAGGAAAACAGTAGTGCCTGTCTCGTAGGATTTTGGTAAGGAGTAAATTAGCTAGCATTGGTGAATAATCTCTGACATATATACTAAGCATTATCTAAGTATTTGCTATTATTATTATTTAGAAGGGCCACAAAAAGTCCCTGAATATTTCATCCCCTCTCCCACATTTGCCTGTGTATTTAAGGATTTTAAGATTTGTTCTTGTTCCGAGGTCACCCATTGATTTAACCATGGTGTCTGAATCTCTTTTGCTATCTCTCAATTTCTGTCACACACACACACACACACACACACACAAATGAGTTTTCATTCTGCACTGTAATATGTAATAATTGTTCCCAATAACAATTATTACTTGTTACTAATACAACAATAGAGGCCTCACAATGGAGGTCTCAGTTGAGATCACCTATATGCTAGGTATTGTGGAAGGTGCTAGGGTACAAAGAAAAATAGTGCATCCTTACCTTCAAGGAACTGGTGGCTTAATCAACAATTGGACATGCTGACATAAAATTGCTAAACATAGTGATGAGTGCTACCATAGAAAGTCACAAAGGGGACAGGGGAGTTTCAGAAGAGGGTACAATTGAAGGAGACTGAGGTGTTGAGAGGTGATTCTGGAGCGCCTTATTGGAGCAGTAACTGGAGTTTAGTAAGCAAACCAGGCAGGAAAGGGTGCAGTAGCAGAAAGAATTAGCACGTACAAATGAAGGAAGGTGTGAAAGGTCATAGCATGTGTAGAGCACTGTAAATCAGAAAATTATACATGAAACAATAATTGTATCTGTCAGAAGGATCAAATGATAAGAAATGTCAGGAGAAGCATAAGAAGATGAGACTGAAAGGTGTCTCAGTGGCAGGGATAGATTACTCAAAGAGCAAGGTAAGCTTGTGCTTAGTGGGTCAAAAAACCAGGGACACCAGTTGTCCAAAGCAAAGACCCATAGATGCCAAGCAGACAGGACACAACGAAAAGCAAGCACCACTGTGGAAGGGAATGAGCAGAGCACTAGATGAAACTGATACCAGCTCTAGAGCAAGAGAATATGACAGGTGGAAATAAAGTGCACACAGGGTCACATGGATGCCCATGTGAAAGTTTTTAAGCTATGTGGTCCCTACTGCTCTAACACCTGTGTTGACACCTGTCTCTTATGGTCTGCCCCCGTATAATTGAAACTTCTTATCTTGGTGGGTCACTTGCCGGTACACTGTATCTGGTAAAGAGGTGGGAGTAGGCTGTCTTGCCTAGCTCTTGGTAAGTTCACCTAATATGCAAATGACTCCAACATGAGTGGTTACTGGGTGTCATGGATTGAATTGTGTCCCTCAGAAATATATGTATTAGTCACACTGGGCCATGATTCCCAGTATTGGGTAATCGGCTACCGTTTTGTCATCTGATCAGATTTTCCTATGTGTTGTAACTCCTCCCTGTACAGTGTTAGTGAGGGGGCATAGGAGGTAGTTATGTAAATAAGGCAAGACTCAATCAACAAGACTGGACTGTGTTGTAAGCCAATTTCTTTGGGGATATAAAAGAGAAAAGCAAGCCAAGATACAGGGAGACCTCACATCACCAAGAAAGCAGTGCCAGAAGAAGAGGACATTTTTTGAACCTGGGATTCCTGTGCGGAGAAGATCCTAGCCCAAGAAATGACTGATGAGAAGGGCATTGCTCCAGAACTGACAGAGAAAGCATCCTCTGGAGGTGACACCCTAAATTTGGACTTTTAGCCTACATAGATTCATCTTTGTCAAAGCCATCTACTTGCAGTATTTCTGTTATAGCAGTATGAGATAATTAAGACACTGCACAAGGGTGGATTATATTAATCAATAACAGGTCTCTGATCCATTTTTAGAGAACTGTCTTGTATATCCATGTCTGCCAATCCAGTGGCTCCAGTCAGGAGGGTCAGCAGTGCTTTCTGACATGATATAAACACAAGCGTATACTGGTACTAGGGTCTCCATGAGTCGGATCCAACTCAACGGCACTTGGCTTGGATACTGGTAAACCCCAGTCCCAGATGACATGTAAAGCAAGGGGACTTGGATAAGTTGACCACTGCAATAAATTCAATCAAGTTACTTTCTAAATGTATAGCATTTCTGTACCAAATTATATCCTAAATTTCTTCAGCAATAATATTTATAACTTGAATTTTAAAATGTTTGATATAAATACAGACACAATCTAGCATACATTTAATATAATATGAAAACAGATAATAATCTAATGTAATACTAATATAGCAAGCATCCCCAAAATACTGGAAATATAGTACCAAAATGGATAATAATCTAACACTAACATAGCAAACATCAGAAAAAAAGAAAAGAAAAAAAGAAAACCCTGCAAGTATCAGTATTTATCTAACACAAAAGTTTGAATTATATGTCAAATGAGCTGTTTTTTTTTAACGTCTGTTGTGTAGAACACAGTGCTTGATGTTGCTCTGTATATGCTAATAAATGAGGTATTAGCAAGATTAAGAAGATGAAAATTAACATATACTGGGCTAGCTTTGGCTATTGTGCAAAATATGTTTCTGTCTTGCAGCAATGAGTGTGTTTTAAATTTGTCTTCCAAGAACTCAGTAAAGGCCATTTATGAGAATATTACGTTTTATCAGAGTATTTGTGTATCTCTGTGTAAGGAAATTGAGCAATTCCTCAAGGAAATAAATTCAGTGAATATTTAGATAATAAAACTTACATGAATGTATTTTATTTTCCATTTCCCTTTGACTTCCTTTTAAGAAATTGGTTGATATTGTTTATAAAGTGGTGCTATTGTTAATATCAAGTATGTATGCATCTCTGAACACAGAGGTTGAGAACTCAGAAATAAAAGGATCATTTTTAAATTTTGTACGTGATAAAGATTATATATATATCTATATATTTCAGAAAACAACAGGGTAGAATCTCACATTCAGTTCTTGCTTGTTGGCCCCATACAGATGTGCTGGCAGCACCACAATCATGTGATTTGTTACTGATTTTGTCCCATCCTGTGCAAAGAGAACCAAAACCCATCTTCGGATGGAGCACATCCTTCTGTATGTCTCATGTTCTTCGCGCTCACTCTTAGGCCTGTTGAATATCAGCAGTAGTCCAATAAATTGTAACGATGCAGCACCAAAGATGTAAGTACAAAAGCTTTTAAGTGTTGTTTTAAGACAAGGAACAGTTACGGAGAACACTTATGATGGGAAGGGCCCATCAAAAAAACATTACAGCAGGCAAATGACATTTCTGCCTGCCTTGTAAATATTGTCTCTTTTGACTATCTTAGACCTGAAGAACAAGATTACATATTCCAAATCAATCTTGTTGAATAACTAATTTTCCAATATAAATTTTTCTGTTAACGTCCAAATTAAAATGTAAATTTTACTTGATAAATTTGTCTTTTAAATTTTATTTATTTTCAATTATTTAAATTTGCTTGATGAGGTAGAATTGGATTTAAAAAGTGACTTAATTTTATATCCAGGTAAAATGAAACGGCAACAACTCAGCAGAATGCAAAAACAAAAGCTCACAGAAGATTAAAAAAAAAAAAAAGAAGAAAAGAATTTGTGAAGACTGAAAGACATTCCCAAAATTATCTTCCTATTTTAAAACATAATGAATCAGAAGAGACTTCTTATGCTAAAGGCTTGAGTTTAATGGGTACAAATCATTGACCAGTAATGCTAGTGCTGAAATGGCTAACAGTGATACAAAAACCGTTGCATTTGTTTCAAATTCTGCATCCATTCCTTGCTATGGTAAAACAATAATGATATAGAAAGTGAAACTATTTTAAAATCTGAAATTGACACATTTGCAGACTCCATAAATAATAGAAATATAGATCCTGCTTTGTAGAGTAATAATACTTTTAATGATGTAATTTTTTTTTCAAGTAGAGAGCAAAATATTTGCTTTCTTTTTCCTCCTGTTTTTTTCTTTCCTGTGATTCAGTGAAGGTATACAATCCAAATCAGTTCTACATGCCCACCTGTCTGCAGGTCCTTCTGCTCTCCCCACTGGTGACAGCACACTCCTCCTTTTCACTTTATGCTTAGTATCCTCTTAACAAGCATCTGTCCCCTCCTCTCCACCCTCTTCTCTCCCATCTAGAAAGTGACCAGTAGTACAGCCCCCTATAAAAGCACAGAACCATATGGTCAGACCGTGTCCTCAAGTCAAGTCCATTCTTATCTGTAGAGTTGACCTCAGTACTGGTTCCCAGTCAGGGTAGAAACAGGTCTAGGGGAGATTTTCCCAGTGGAGCCTCCAGGCTGTTGGACCATCAGTTCTAGTCTTTTAGTAGAATTATTGAGATTCACACCTCTTTCTCTTGTGTTGCTTCAGGGACTCTGCATTGTGTCCCCCATCACAGCTGTCTTTGGTGGTGACCAGGTACCATTTGGTTCTTCTGGTCTCGTGTTGATACAGTCTGTCATTCACATGGGTCTTTCTGTCTCCTGGGCTCTTTTTTTCTCATATCTTTGTTATTCTCACTCATTATATGTTCCATATGAGTTGGGATCATCTGGTGTACCTTAGATGGCTGCTTGTTAGCTTTTAAAACCCCAGATGTCACTCATCACTGTGGGGTGCAGAGGACTCTCAGCAATAGACTAGTTATACCAGTTAGCCTCGATGTCCCCTGAAAATGTGATCACCAGAACCCTATTCCTGCTACTCTATGCTTTGAAATTTGAGTTTAGAAAACCTTTCAGTTTATGGTGAAGTACAGTTAAGTTGATCTACTCTCTACTGGGTGCTGTTACTGCTTTCACCTAACCAAATTTCTATCGACTGTCTAATCCGTGACCCACCCTCCCCACCTTTGTAGCTGTCAAAGAATATTTTCATCAGCACATAAATGTATTTTTAAGTCCTTATAGCAGGGGTCTCATAAAATATTCATCCTTTTGTTGCTGACTGATTTCACTCAGCATAATGTCTTCCAGCTGAAACCAGGTAATGAGATGCTTCCTAAAATCATTATTGTTCTTTATCATTGCACAGTGTTCCATTGAGTTTGTGTATCATAGTTTATCTACTCATCTGTTGATGGGCACCTAGGTTGATTCCATCTTTTTGCTATTGTGCACTGTGTGGCAATAAACATTTGTGTGCATGTATCTGTTTGTATGACTGCCTTTATTTATGTAGGATATATGCTAAGCAGTAGGATTTCTGGATCAAATGATAAATCTATTTCTAACTTTTTAAGGAAGTGCCAAATTGCTTTCCAAAGAGTTTGTAACATTTTACATTCCCACCAGCAATGTAGGAGAGTTCCAATCTCTCCGCAGCCTCTCCAGCATTTGTTGTTTTGTGTTTTTTCAATCATGGTCAACCTCATTGGGATAAGATGGTATCTCATTGTAGCACTGATTTGGATTTCTCTGATAGCTAGTGATCGTGAACATTTCCTCATGTGTCTTTTGGCTGCCTGAAGGTCTTCTTTGGTGAAGTGGCTGTCTATATCCTTTGCCTGTTGTTTAGTTGAGTTATTTACCTTTTTCTTGTTGATATTTTGCAGTACCTTGTGGACTATAGAGATCAGATGTTGGTCTAACATGTAGTTGTTTAACTTTTTTTCCCCATTCTGTCGGTAGTCTTTTAATTCTCTTGGTAAAGTCTTTGGATGAGCAAAAGTGTTTGACTCTTAGTTGTTTCCATTTATCTATTTTCTATTGGCCATGCTTTGTTTGTTAGATTTAAAATCCTGTCTAAGCCATGTATTAGAACTTCCACCGTTCGCCCTATTTTTTTCTTGCATGATCTTTATCATTTTAGGTTTGATATTTAGGTCTTTGATGCAATTTGAGTTAGTTTTTATGTAGGGTGTGAGATATGGGTCTTGTTTCAGTATTTTGCAGATGAATATTCAATTTTGCCTATACCATTTGTTAAAGAGATTGTTTTTACCCCAGTATGTGACCTTTGGGCCTTTGTTGAATAGCAACTGTTCATAAGAGGATAGTGATGTAAATTATTCAACTGAAAGAGGACCAAGTGATTTTCAACAACACAGTGGATCACTTGAAAATTCACGTTGAAAATTTCTCAATGGTAAACAAACAAGGTTCTGTAGCCAAGAATATATTTCTAGGGTGCAAACCTAATGGTGAAAATTGTAAGAGAGAATGGCTACTATATTATCCATCAGTTGGCCCTATTTATTGTTTGGCTTGTGAGCTCTTCAGTACTAAATCATTTAATGCTTGATTTGCTATGGATGGATTTATCAGCCTGCACAACTTGAATATAATTGATAAACTTGAACATAGTTCAAAATACTGACATTGTATGTTGTCGTATTTAAAGTGAAGTCACAATTTGGGCTTAACTCATAAACTGGAAACACAAATTAACAAAGAACCTCAGTACTGGAAAGCTGTTTTGCAATGTGTGGTTGCTATCATTATAACAATCACTGAATATGGACTATCTTTTCAAGGAACAGATGAAGTGTTTTTGAGTCCCCACAAAATCAAAGTTTTTCTGTTTACTTAAACTTGTTGCTCAGTTTGGTCAATTTTTAGCAGATCACATCTTAAATTATGGCAACCCATTAAATAAAGAGCAACCCATTGTGTAGAGCTAAAACAGCATGAGAAGAATGAATAAACTTAATAAGCAAAAGTTTGATTATTTTCAGTGAACTAAGTATAGCTCAATTTTTCTGTTTGTGGATTCTACTCCTTATCTTTCTTGTACATATCAGCTAAGTTTTCTTTTTTTTAAGATAAAAGCTCTCCAACAGATGGAAAACCTGTAGAGCAATTTATCACATTCATTAGCTTAATAAGTCCTATTGGCAAAGAAATAGCAAATCAAATACTTCACTGTGTGAAGGTTGCAGAATTGATTTTTCTATTTGCAGAAGCCAGTCCCATAGCAGTACTGCTAATATGTCAGAGTGTATCATAAAGCTATGCAACCAAAAAAAATTAGAACATAATGAATATGCTATTTTCATACTATGTATTATGCCTTCACTTAATCTTGTAAAATGTAGTATAGTAGATTATTATCTGGAAGCTGCTGATTTTTTTTTTTTTTGTGTGTGTGTGTGCTGTTCATTTACTCTACACATTTTTCACTGCCTCTACTCACTGATGGGCAGTTCTTTAAATATATTTAGGCAATGACTGAGTTTTAAAATGCCTAATACATATTGAAGAGCACGTGCTGTAGCAGCAAGTACAGTCTTAGAAGTGTCCACTTATGTTCTAGATGCATTAGAAAACATCACTGAAGACCAAATTCAAAAAGGCATTATCAAAAAAGCTGAAAAAATTGCCAACAAAATGCAAACACTAGAATACGTAATTACATTGCTTATGTAGGATAATATATTACAGTCTTTTCATCAGATAAGTGAAGATCTCCAAGATTTAGAGGTAAAATTAAAGACACACACATATCTCTACCAGTCATTAATAGATTATTTACATAATTTAAGAGAAAATTTTGAAAACACAATAAAGTACCCCTAAATACTGATTATCAAACAGTTCGCCACTGCAGAAGTGTTAGAAAACAGGTAAATGATGGAGGTGTGTTTTAGGGTCCTGGTACTGCTCTAACAGAAATACCGTAAGTGGATGGCTTTAACAAAGACAAGTTTATTGTTATACAATGCACTAGGTTACAAGTCTGAATTCTGGGTGCCTGCTCCAGAGGAAGGCTTTCCAGTCTTTGTTGGCTCTGGAGGAATCTGCTTGTGTTGCATCAATCTCTCTTCAGTTAGGGAGCATCTTAGTGAAGGAACCTCGAGTCCAAAGGATATGCTCTGTTCTTGGTGCTGCTCTCTTGATAGTATGAGGTCCCCAAATCTGTCTGCTAGCTCCTTTACGTCTCAAGAGACTGCCTCAAGGCACAAAACAATCTTACCCTTAAGTTCTGCCCCACCAACACAACTGCCGCCCATCCTTCCTCATTAAAATCAAAGACGGGGTTAAAATCATAAAGGAACATCACACCATACAGGGAATCATGACCCACTGAAACAGTCATACACATTTTGTGGGGAACATAAATCAATCCATGACAAGGTGCTTCAGAAGTACTAAAAGCCAGAGATTAATTTCACTAACTATGTACTGTACCATCAGTGACCCACTTGAATCTTACATGAGAAGAAGAGCAAAAGTCTATGAAGTTCTTTCAAATAGATTTTACTTCTTAAACAAGGTGGATATATCTGGTTAAGAATGCATGAAGATGCCTAAGAAATTAGTGCAGACTTAGCCCCGTGAATTAAATACAAACATTTACGAACAAGTGCAACCATTTTATTCTTACATGAGAGCTAAGTGTAAGTTCATGAAAGACAAATTTGACTCATGTAGCATGTGTGACTCCATAATATATACATTCCTTGCTTATTAACATCATTAGATTTCAAAGACTAGATTGTTATGCAAAAATTGGCATTATACAAAAACAGAAGATGACTACATCATTACTTAACTGCCACATGACACCATTACATAACTGCCAAACCATTTAGAAATATAGGCCAGCAAGACGGCACATAACTGTAACCATCACAGCCAGTGTTACTTTTGTCTAGTACCTTGATGTTCTTTATTGCCAATGACATTAATGCACAAAATCATCAGACAGTGGATTTTTTTACTATTTTATAAATGCAAAATGTGAGATAACAATATAGTTGATAAGTGAGGAATAAATACAGAAGATAAAATACAATGAGTATTTTTCCAGTGTTGAAATTCTTTATGCATATTACAAATTTCAATGATCACAAACTACAATAATACACTCATTTTTGTCCCTAAAGAGACTAGAAAACCCTAAGTGCACAATAATTCTTCAAAAAAGGTTTGATTATTATCTTTATTATATAAGGAAGTAGATATTATTCCACAGTTTAACAAGATGAAATCACTCAAGAATTTGTAAGAGCAAAGAATAGAAAAAAATTTTAATTATAGCATGTTAGAGATTAAAGATCTGTCTAAAAATTAAGTACTGTAATTTGTTGTAGTATTTGTTTTCTGATCATTAAATTTTATCTTATGACATCTTTTCATTTGTTCATTTATAATTACAGCATTTATTACAAATCAGAATTGATATATGAGCCTTTTAAAGCAAAACTGGTGAAAGTTAATTTTTCCTTGTAGGAGATCAACAAAATTCTGCACTGACTGTTGAAACAACTAAGCTCACCAACTTCTTTCTTCATTGTAGAATATATGGAATATTCTTTTTGTAGGAAATGTAGTATGTGGTAAAACTTTAGTAGCTTGCATCCACTAAAAAGTTTTAATCAGTTCATCTCTTTCTGCTGAAATGAAATATGCTACTTTTGTGTTCAACTGCTAATATTATAATTGCATTTAAAAAGAAGTTATATAATGGATAGCTAAGACACATATACACACACATATCTATCTACAGATATATATATATGTATATGTATATATAGGTAGCCATGAGTCAAATCTGACTCGACAACACTTGGCATATGTATATATATATGTATACATATATATATACATATGCACATATATATATATATATATACACGGGCTCATGAAATATACCTGTATATGCTTATACACTAAGAATAGAAGTAATGTTTTTAATTATAACATGCTGGACATTCAAGTTTTGCTAAAAGCTAAGTAATTTGCTTTACAATATGTGTGTACACTCATTTTATATATATACATGATGTATATACGCAGATACATATACACACATGTATAAATATATATCTGTAAATATATATGTGTGTATGTGCTTAGCTATCCATTGTATAACTACTTTTTAAATGCAGTTATAATATTAGCAGTTGAACACAAAAGTAGTATATGTCATTTTAGCAGAAAGAGATGAAGTGATTATTTGTCTGTAAATACGTATGTAACTCAGACAACCCTGGTGGCATAGTGGCCAAGTGTTAGGGCTGCTAACCAAAAGGTTGGCGGTCCTAATCCACCAAGAGCTTATTGGAAACTCTGTGGGGCAACTCAATTCTGTCCTATAGGGTTGTTGGGAGTCAGAATTGACTTCAACAGCAGTGAGTTTGGCTGTTTTTTATGTAACTCACATACATCATTCAACTGTGTGAGCACGTGGAGGAGGGAACACCACAGATTGTCAACGTTTGGGACCCTCAGTCCAGTCTTAATCTAGCCTGGTCCAGTGGTCACATCATGAGAGGTCTGTGCACTATGCAAGCCCCTTGGCCATGATCCTGCAGGGGTAGGTGTGAAGGTTCCGGAAGGATCACGACACAGAGCCTGTCGTGACTGTGGATCTATGGGAGCGATCTTGCTTCTGTCTGCTTCTGCCCTCCACTATGTGGAGCCTAACACAGAAGGTACACAGCCCAGGGGCTTAATCCGTTTGGTCCAGTGGATGGGCAGGTGACTCACTGGCTTATGTTCTCCTCCTTACTTTTGCTTTTAACATGGCTTTGATAGCTCTGGCTGTGGACAGGCAGGACAAGGATCAGACACTAAATTAATTACCCGAATCTAATCAGGTAGTGATGCCTCCTTGGTAGGATGTATAGAACTCACAGACTTAAAGCTGGTGAAAACCGTTAGAAGAGGTTGCATGCTAATTAGATAAGAGTTTAGTTTCAAAGAGATGTTCAGCTAAACACATCCCATTTGCAGGATATAGGTTCAACATCCCTTAATCGTTGATCATTTTTAAAAGAGTTTATTGTGTTTGTAGGTGTGGTACAAATAGTTAAATGCTCACCTGCTAACCAAAAGGCTAACAATTTCAATTGACTCAGAGGTACCACAGAAGAAAGGCCCGGCAATCTGTTTCCAAAATCTTGGCCAATGAAAATTCTATGGAGCACAATTCTGCTCTGAAATCCCAGCAGTTGCACAAGTTTGAATGAACTCAAAGGCAGTTGGCTTGGCTTTTATGTTGCTTCTTTCAGGAAAGAACGAACTATCAAGTCAAAGTTCTGTAGCTTTGATTTCTAGGCCTATAAACTCTGCTTAATGAGAATGCCAACTAGAGAGAAGATATTTTCAATTTGCTGGAAATGGTAAAACTGTTCCCTTACCAGGCAAATGTTTTTCTCTCCTGGGAGGCTTTAGAATTAGCCACAGGGAGGGTGAAGTAAATAAAGCCACCGTTTTAACATTTTTTTGTGTTAAATTTAAGATGTCCTCATGTGTTTTTTTGTTAACGCACTTGTAATACAATGTTGATAAAATGCTTTTAATTTTTAAGAGATTTGTGCGTAGTCAACTATACAATGTGATTCTACTACAAATATGTAATTAGATAATTTCAGACTAAAGCTTTAAAGTTAAAAGTTCCAAGAACAGCCAGTTAAGTTTGTAAACAATCTTGAAAGATTTAAGAGAACTTAAGGGTCACCGTATTTAAACATTTAATTTATTAAATTTGTAAGAACTGCTTAGGTAGTTGGGAAAGTTTTGCTTGTTAGTCAAACATTTGTAGTACTTAAAAAGAAAATCACGTTTATAAATTCAGAACAGACTATTTAAGGGAATTTAATTGCCAAAATTTAAAGTACTCCTTAAATATTTATTGGATTTATAGATAGAATAATAAGATTTGTAGTCAGAACTTGAAAGCTTAAAGGAAGGGGGAAAAAAAGACTTCATTATTTCAATGTACTGAATATTTATCTTAGAAGCTAAGTATCTGCAAAAATTTTTTTATGTGTACAAAGGACCCAAGAAGGGTCATGAATACCAGGAAACCCTACTGATTTCCTTTCTAGGCTTGAGCTAAGAAGTTGGTAGCCCATGGGCGACAATACAAAATATAGCCTTATTGTACTTAGATAGGAAAGCCTGGTGGCATAGTGGGTTAAGTGCTGTGTCTGCTAACCAAAAGGTCAGCAGTTCAAATCTGCCAGGTGCTCTTTGGAAGCTCTATGGGCAGTTCTACTCTGACCTCTAAGGCCTCTATGTGTCAGACCCAACTAAATGGCAGTGGGGGTGGATACTGACAGAATGAAGCTGGCAGGCAAAGGATGTTCTGGAAGGTATTTGATCTCAGGTTCCAGCCAACCCAAAGGCCAGCTTCATTCCATCCTTTATCCAAGCCCAGAATCTTGTTAAGAAATTTTGAGACCCAAACCTAGTCCAGTCATCATTGAGCCAACTCTGACATATGGCAATCCCATGAGTCTAAGAGTAGAGCTGTTTTCCGTGAGATTTTCAATGGCTGATGTTTCAGAAGTCCATCACCAGGACTTTCTTCCAAGGATTTTCTGGATTTACTTGAACCTCCAACCTTTGGGTTAGCAGCCAAGTAAACAAATCACTTGTACCGCTGTAGCACTCTGAGAAACAAAGCATGTTTTGGTTTTGTTACCATGTAAACCTTTTCTGAAGGCATTTTCCTATAATTGCCTGGTCTTTTGAAGGACCCCGGTTGCTTGATCCTGCTCTGATCTTGCCAGAATCCCTGGCTTTCATGAAGGCCAGCCAGTGAGCTGGACAGAGTCAGGGTGAGGCAGGTGGCAGGGTATGCACTCTTCTCTCCTCCTTCTCCCTTCTCTTTTGTCCTTAAGTCCAAAGATGGAAAACCAAAAACTAAATCCACTGACATAGAGTCAATTCTGACTCATAGTGACCCGTAGGTCATAGTAGAACTGTCCCATTGAGTTCCCAAGGAGTGTTTGGTGGATTTGAACTGCTGACCTTTTGGTTAGCGGATGTAGCACTTCACCCATTAAGCCACCAGGGTTTCCAAAGACAGAAGAGGGGAGGAGAGAGTAGTAATGTTGGAGAGCCATGGGTCACTGTTATTTTTTTTTCCCCTCAATTTTAAGCTAGTCATTATGTATATATATCCATGAGTCAGATCCAACTCGACGGCACTTGGATCGCTATGTATGTATATGATACATGGAAAATTAAGGATCTTAGAGCACATACCAGTTCTCTCAAACAATTTCAGAACTCAAAGAAGGAAGAGATACTCCAAATTCATTCTATGGAGCTGGCATAATCCTGATACCAGAACCAGGCAAAGATACCACAAAAAAGAAAATTATAGATGAGTGTTTTTCATGAATATGGATGTAAAGATTCTTAACAGGATTCTAGCCAATAGACTTCAGCATCATTAAATAATAATAACAGTAACATACTCTAACCAAGAGGGATTCATACCAGGTATGCAAGGATGGTTCAACAGTAGAGAATATTATGAATCTTTGATCGTTGTTAGCTGCCTTTACATCATTTTATTGACTCATACAACCTCAAGTGACAGAGATGAACTGCATCATCGAGTTCCTAGGCTGTAATCTGTACAAGAACAGATCACTAGATCTTTGTCCTGTGGAGGCATTGGCTGGGTTTGAACCAGCAACATTTCAGTTAGCAGCCCAGTGCTGAACTGGTGTTCTCCCAGGGCTCCCTGGATTTTTTTTTTTTTAATTAGAATTTGGTAAATCGTTCTGAAGTCCAGTAGAGTACTGTTGAAATGATGCCTATGTTGTGAACTTAACAGCTGGGTGCTATTAACTGAAATTGGAATTCAGATGAATGGTTTGGGGATAAAGGGAAGAAATTTGGTTTGGCAGAAGCAGAGTTTGCAGTGCTGTGGGACATCCTGTGGGCAACATCCTTTCAGGCCGTGGAACACATGGTTCTAAAATTCTGGAAGCTGACTGGGATTGGAGTGGCAGCTTTTAGAGCAATTGTTATTAGGGAGGTTATTGAAGTTCTGGCTCCCTTGTTTTCCACTCTGCCTTACTAGTTGTAAGAGGTTGCTTAAACCCTGTGCAGTACTGTGTCGGTTAGGAATATGTTTAGCTCAAGTAACAGACAGCTTGTTTCATAGTGGTCCCAGGGACAGATTAACCAGTAAGCAATGTATGCAAGGGTTTATAGCACACGGGATCCAAACAGGCTTAACTGTGTTTACTTACTAGTCTGTACTGAACAACTACGCATGGTTTTCACGTCTTTCATTAGTAAGGAAGCACAAGTAAGCTCATGCATACCTTGCTTTGTGGTTAATCAGCCCCTAGTGGTACAAACACGTAGGGATTCTTTTCATTATTTCTTAAGAAAATGGAAACCCTGGTGGTATAGTGGTTAAGGGCAATGGATGCTAACAAAATGCTAACAGTTTGAATCCAGGGGCTCCTTGGAAACTGTGTGGGACAGTTCTACTCTATCCTAATACAATGCTTGGAAGGAAGCAGTTGCTGGCATGGGTTCCTACCATAAGAATGACATTTTCATGGCATTTTACCGAGGCTTTAAATCAGTTCAGTCTGATTTGTAGCCTTGCTGAGAATTTTTACCACCCAGATACAATGGATCAGAATCTATAGCTTAACAAGATCCTCCAGGGAGTCACACGAAAGAATCACCTGGGGATCTCATTAAACTTTGAACTGTGTCACTGGGCTACCCCTTGCTATCAGGAATGCTAGGAAAGGCAGCCAATAAAAAAGAGAATTCAGAATAATTGTGGAATAGGTCTAATAACTATGATATCTTAGTGACTCAGTGATTAAGCTCTCAACTACTAACCAAAAAGAGGAAGGTTTGAACACATCCAGCAGCTCTATCACCATGAAAAGAACTGGGGATCTGCTTCTGTAAAGATTACAACCAACAAACTCTTACAGGGAAGTTTTACTCTGTCATGTGGGATCGCTATGGGTTGGAATTGACTTGATGGTACCCCAAAACAATGGCCCATTATCAGTTTATGAAGTTCTGAGTGTTATTCCCTAATGTGAGAATCCAGAGTCCTTACCATGTGGATGCTTTCACTAAACCAATGGCCTAACACTTTCTTGATATTCTGTAATCTATTGTCTTCCCTTTTGGAAACTTTCTTTACATTCTGAGACTCAGTCAATCATTTTCTAAAGAGTACATAAGCATAAAACCCATGTTGGTATTACCTGATATTTCTGGGTCTGCCCAACAGTGTAAAGTATATGATTAATCATAAAAATCTCTGAATTACCCCCCTAAAATTTGAACACAGCAGCAGTAGTGACCTGACAGAGAATATGTGCAAATGGCAAAGAACCTGGGGCTGTTGACTTGGGCTCTTGTAAACCTTAGCGGTGAAAGTCTTTGGGGTACAAGTTCAGGGAATGTGTGTACAGGTAGGACACATGGCTGTGGAGTGTTTGAGCAAAGGGAAGCTTGAGGATGAAAAACTGAACGGATTTGAATTTGACAGAAAGCTTCAAAATCTATTTTGTGCCATTTGAACTAGAAAGGTATCCCTCCTAGAATGGCAACATTGCAGCAAGAGTCTTACCACAGCTAAAAAGAAGAAAGGAAAATGAATACAAGAAAAGAAATAAAAACAAAACAAAGCTCTCTCATAGTTTCTTTAGAGCGCAGGGTTGCTATTTTTTAACACGTGTATCTGGTCAACCAAATCAAACCCACTGTTACTGAGTTGATTCTCACTCACAGAGACCTATGTGTTGGAATGGAATTAATCCATGGAGTTTACTTGGCTCAAGTATTTAAGGAAGCAGATTGCAAGGCCTTTCTTACACAGTGTTGCCAGGTGGGTTTGAACCACTGACCTTTAGTTTCGTAGTTGAGTACAAACTGTCTGCACCATGTAGGCACTTCAGCACATGGGAAGCACATAAAATCAAAATTTTTATCTGAAGAGCTTTGCTTCTCTTTTCAAACCTGCCTACTGTTTTGAGAACTTCAGGAGGAGTTTCAGGTTAGAGCTGTGCTCATAGAAGGACACTCAGTTGCACTAAGTTTTGAACCAGAATGTGAGCTCTTTTCATATCATCTAGTGCCTGTCAGCTGCTACAAAGAACTGACATCATTAAATGTTAGCCATACAACTTATTTCTTCACTTCCAAACTGATTTTGTTTTTTGTTATGTGTGGCCAATATATGTAACTCTTTCCAAGTGGAAATCTTAGCAAGCATACCTTCCTTTCAGAAGGATATCCTCCCCCAAACTTGCTTCCTATATTAGACTTTTAGAATGCAAATATTTCTCATCAGTTTTTCTTAGGCATTTTAGTAGTGCTTTGTTTTAATTTCCAGTTGATGTTCAATTGGCAAAGACTCCTAACACTCCAAGCATAAAATACCCTCAGCCTACAACTTCTGTGTCATGTAGTTAATATTTCATGAAATCTGAACATGCTCTAGGAGTTTATTAACTTATATAATGAGATGTAGAATTTTGTTCATCCAAATTCAAGGGCCTGCTCCCTGTAAGATTAACAGCAGTTGGAGACTTCCCTAGGGGCTCTGTGAAGTGGAGGGTCACAAGTTAGGAGTGGCATACAGGACTGGAATGTCTGGGAAAAGAAAGGAGGAGGGGCAAATGGTCTGACCGTATCATGAACAAAGGAGCAGAAAGACAGGCACACAGAGAGAAATACACACACAGAGAAACCAAATTAGAAAACAGGAATAAAAAGTGGTTATCTGAGGAATAGACTGGGAAGAGCAACTGCTGTGGGGATCTTTTGCAGAAAGAGATATTATTAGGAATTTTAAGATGTTTCAGTGTGTGATGCGCTATTTAAAATTGTGTACCACTCTTTCAAGAAAGTAAAATACAAGGATGTACTCCATTCATCAGGAATTCTAAAGTCATATGTGTGCTGTTCTAGGTGATGTCTCAGTGGGGAGAGATTAGCATCAAGGCAGCTGAAATATATTTGGGTTACATTTCAGATTAAAGTCTCTTCATCTCATTATCCACTCTTTCTGTCTGTTTCCCAATTACTAAGAAAATTGTTTCCTTAAAGTGATGCATGCCTGAGATAAATTGTAATTTGCCTCGGGCAATATGTGTATTATAGAAATGACACCTTGAACTTGGAATAAGAAAACCTAGTTTGTAATCTCAGGTATGCCACTTCCTAGCTTCTTACTTAAGTTTTCTCACCTGTAAATGAGACTACAGCACAATGTCATGAGGACTGAATGAAATAATGTCTACGTACTTTCCTAGCACGGTATCTGTGTCATATAACAAGTTAAATGGATCTTGTATTTGAATCAGTAGAAAATAATAAAGTTTTTGTTTTGTTTTGTTAACCTTGATCTGCCCATATATGGTAGAAGTGAAGAAAATCCATTGCTTTTGAATCCATTTTGACTTATAGGGATGCTGTAGACAGAGTAGAACTGCCCCAGAGGGTTTCTAAGTATGAAATCTTTGCAGAAACAGACTTCTATACCTTTCTCCTATGGAATGGCTGTGGGTTTGAACTTCTGACTTCTTGGTTAGAAGCTGAGCACTTAACTATTGCACCACCATTTCTATTACCAATGTGATTTTCTAATAAAGAACTATCATCAATAAAAGAGGTCAAAATACAATCCATTTTTCAAAAACACAAATCTACTGAAATGTTAAATATTGCTGCATTTTGTACTAACGAGCAAGTTGAAGAAGGAATTGGGGGCTAATATTCTTGTGCTTTCTACTCCATGAAAACTCTGGTAGTGTAGTGGTTAGGTATTATGTCTACTAACCAAAAGGTTGGCACTTCAAATCCACCAGGTGCTCCTTGGAAACTCTGTGGGGGCAGTTCTACTCTGACGTCTAGGGTCACTATGAGTTGAAATTGAGTCAACAGCACCGGGTTTTGGTTTGGTTTTCTGCTCCACACTGGGGCAGGCCTGTTGTGGTATAATTTGTTTCATTAATGGAATCAACCATAGGAAATGCCACTTCAGTGGTTGTGCTGGAGACAGGGAACACTAAGTGACGACAGAGAGGGACAAAAGAAAACATGTTGCAGCATCTTGTGTTTGATTCACAGGGCAGAAGGTACACTCTGGCTCTCCTAGCTAAGCATTCTTGTGAAAACACCAGTTGTGTGGAGACCTTGCCTTCATCACCCATGCACGCTTGCACTGTGTGTCTTTGTCTTGCATCAGAAGCATCAGGGCTATCATGATGAAATCTCTCCGGTGAATGCTAACAAGGTAGCTGAAGGGCTGTACCTTGGTGTTCATCTAGAGCAATGACATCTCATTGTTCATTAAAGCTGCATCATACTCCTGAATTTCCACCAGGAGCTGTCCTGAAGTCTTCTTCAGTGTCATTTCTTAGGTCAGTGGTGATTCTAGAAACAACTGTGCACACAGGAAACACTGTTGGCTAAGAGTGGTGCAACATCAAGACTGGAGGTAGTGGAAGGAAAGTCTTGTCACCACACCACCAATCAACAGATGTAAAGGTAAGCATTCTCCTCCTTTGTTGGCTGACCCAGAGGGCTGACCAACAGGACCACTGCTACATCCTTGCAAGTCACTGATCAGGAAACTGAGGCCTGATGACTTGGCTGAGGCCATACCATATCAGCCTTCCAACTGTTCACCGATGTTCTTCTTTATCCCATTTAATGGAAATAGGTGGACCCTGGAATATGAGTTTCTGGTGGCACAAATTGTTAAGCACTGGGCTACCAATTTAAAGGTTGAACCCATCCAGAGGCACTTAGGGAGGAAGTCATCTTGATCTGCTTCTGAATGGTCACAGCCATTGAAAACCCTGTGGAGCACAATTCTATTTTACAATGCTTGGAGTTGGAATGCTTATGAGTTGGAATTGACTTGACGGAGACAGGTTTGGTTTGGTAGAGACTCTCTGAGACAGGGCTGCATGGATACACAGTAAAATCCATGAAAGCTGGAACCTGTATAAGGTGGAAACTGTCACAGAAG
This sequence comes from Heterohyrax brucei, assembly GCA_028571685.1. Lineage (NCBI taxonomy): Eukaryota > Metazoa > Chordata > Mammalia > Hyracoidea > Procaviidae > Heterohyrax > Heterohyrax brucei. The sequence goes on along the minus strand of CM053146.1, from coordinate 133,092,196 downwards.
AAAAACCAAAATATTTTCCACTATAAGGAACAATGGAAGAGCAGTAAGAGTGCACCCTGTTAAAGGTGGACAATTTGTGAGACCCAGAAAAGCAACGCAATCCCATCAAGTTCCAGTGTTCACTGTGTATTTTATAAGGGGCTGGAAACGGTATATCCCTAGATTTCAAGTTTTGTTTTAAAATCATAGACCTCTGATTATATCAAATGGGTGGTCCATGGCTTCAAACAAGCCCTTTCTCTTTCTTGTCTCAGTAAAAGCCTCTGGCTACTGTTAGGCCACCTATTTCCATAAAGCCCAAAAAGGCTGTTCTTGTGTATCTGTCAAATATAAGGGACAGGCTAGCCAGCAGCCGCATTTTTTGCATTTCTCTTTAATGATGTATGTGGATTGCATTAATATGGAAATAAATGCAGCCCTCAGGCACTTTTGAAGTTGTCAGGGCTGTTCTCATGTGACAAAGTTTTCATGTCTCCCTGCATTGTACAGTGCTCCCTTGATTTTAAAATACGTGCTTACCTGATGTATTGTAATTATGGGATCAAAAATGACAGGATGATGCTATTCCAAAGTTAAAATGAATGATAATAATACCTTAGGTTTATATAGTGTCTTTCTTCCTGAAAAAGTAAGAGAGTTTTTGCATACATTATCTCATGTATCCTTTCAAAACCCCTGTGAGGTATTATTAGCCCCATTTTACAGATGGAGAACCAGAAGCAGGTAGGTTGCCTGATGCATCCAAGGTCAACAAAGCACTCCAGCCACTGAGCCATGCCAGCAGAAAGCACTGAAAGCCCATATTCAATGACAAACTGCCAGCGCCTTAGATTTCACCTAAAGCCCCTATTGCTTCACCTAGGGCACATATTGATTTTGTATTTCCAATTGTGGATAACACTATGACTGTCTCTGCCCCCTGTCTCACACTCTGTCCTGTTGGGACGCTTTGTGTGTTGCTGCAGTGCTTGAAGCTATGCCAACAGTATTCCAAATACCCACCGGGTCACCCATAGTGGACAGCTTTCAGTGGAGCTTCCAGGTTAAGACAGACTAGGAAGAAGAACCTGATGATTTACTTCTGAAAATTAACTGATGAAAACCTGTGGATCACAGCAGAACGCTGTCCGATAAATGGTGCTGAAAGATGAGCTCCTCACGGTGGAGGGCACTAGAGGTACATAAGGGCTGCAGCAATGGACTTGAGCACACCAGGGATCATAAATAGGATGCAGGATGGAACATTTTGTTCTCTTATTTATGGGAGACCATGAGTTGAAGCAGACTTGATGAAAACTAGTTTTTACTTCCTTCTCTCTTTCCCTCCTTTGCTGTTTACCTCCTTCCCTCCCTTTTCTTTTGGGCTGAGATATTATTACATCCTTTAAAATATATATTTTTGGTGAAAGTTTACATGGCAAATTTGGTTCCCATGTAACAATTTCTAAACAACTTTTTCTGTGAATGTTAGTTACGTTCTCCAGCGCTTCAACATTCTCTTTGATGGCGTTCTCATTGTTACTTTGCGGGCACTCCTGTTTCCTTGCCACTTTATCTTCTCATTTTTGCTTTATAGATATTGACCTTTTGGTTTCATATAGAAGAACCCACAGTCACTGGTAATATCCTTTATCTGTCATTCAAATCTCTTATTTCACTAAAAGATGACCTCAGGAGATAATTTTGGTTCGAGGTTGAAAGGATATCTCAGGACAGTAGTCTCAATTTGAGGTCTGTTCTGTGTTTTTCTCCTGATCTGTCAGTCTACCATGGCCCTAATTCGAGCATTTGGTAGTGGTATCCAGGTGCCATCCAGTTGTTCGGGTCACATGATAGATTAGGCCATGGCCCGTGTAGGCTATTACTCCTATAGATTAGATTCTTCTCTGAGACTTTGGTTTCCTTCTCTCCATGAGCATTTATGAGGGTTAGCCTACCAGCTCGGCATTCTGTTAGAATCTACAGAGTTGAAGAGGTGTAAGTGGTACTTCCCTGCTTTCAGGGTGTTCATGGATGGACATGAGAAATATAGAGGTGATTATGACATGGTATGATTAGTCATTTGGGGTGTTTCCTAAGGAAGGAGGCCCAACAGTGCTGAGGGGCCTGGGGACTGATGTAGGAAGACTTTCACAGACAGAGACCTGGAGTAGGCCTTCTTATAAATCTCATATGCCTGCCTAAACTCATTGCCATCAAGTCAATTCTGATTCATAGAGACACTATAGGACCGTGTAGGAGCTGCATAGGGTTTCCAAGGAATGGCTGCTGGATTTAAACTGCTGGCCTGTAGTTTAGCTGCCGTGCTCTTTAACCACTGTACCAACTCCCTAGTTCCTCACATCTATAGTAAAATATAAAAATTGATGTTATAAATCAAACTAGCAACTGTGAATAAAATATGTGCTGTTCTTCTAGTCTTCCTTGGCAAATATACCTCTGTAATGAACTGGAAGGCTGGGTTTGTATTAGAATGTGACTCCTCAGAATTCTAAACTTGCAACATGGGAAGAATGATCCCGTTGATAATCAGCCTGCGGTGATTAGCTTTTCTCCATTCTCTTCTCTTCTGAGTCTCTGGCTGTACCTTGAGGGTCCTCACCAATACTTGGGGACATCCCAGTTTGCATGTCCAAACTTCATCCAAACACCCTGCAGATGGCTTAGGGGTGCACACACCAGGGTGTGGTCTGCTTCAGCAGGGTGGATCTGGGAAGAGGTATACACAGTCCCCTGGAAGTAGGCTTAGGACACTTAGCAGGGATTTCTGCAGCTCTGGTGCCATAGTGGTAAGTACTACAGCTGCTAACCAAAAGGTCAGGAGTTCAAATCCACCAGGCATCCTCAGAAACTCTATGTGGCTGCTCTACTTTGTCTTATAGGGTTTCTACGAGTCAGAATTGACTCAAAGGCAGTAGATTTGTATTTTTTTTTTTTTGATACCTTGAGCTTGTTCTAGAAGCTGAGTGGGCTCCAACAGGTGTATCCTCTTGGTTTTATAGACATTTTAGCCCATGGGAACAGGCATAGCTAAAGGAGGGCCAGAGCAGAGCCTAAGGAAGAGGGCACTCTGTCATACCGGGGTCTAAGAACAGTTCCACTCTACGTACACCTCAGAAGGCTTACATGTGCAAGCCAGTGTGTCTTACTACAGGCTTGAAATGGCTTTGACATCTGTCTCTAGTTTCATTTTTTTGAAAGGCAAGAAAATTGTGTTTCTTTGCAACCTATCTCAATTCATGGCAAATCCAATCTTTCCATTGCTTGGGTCAAAACCTTTATAGCCATCCTTGACTCCTTCTCCAACACCCCACATTCATCAGTGAATCCTGACAAATACATCCAGGCTTTTAACAACTTATCAATGCCTTCAATAGTAGAACCCTAGCCTGAACTGCCATCGTGTCTCGATCAGAGTTTCACTAGAACCTCCTAGCTGATCTGGCTGCCTTTGCCTCTCTTACCATCTATCTGCAGCACAACAGCCAGAGTGATCCTCTCAGAATCCAGGTCAGATCAGATCATTTCTCTGTTCTAAACCTTTTAATGGCTTCCCAACCATTCAGCATGAAAGCCCCAATTTTGTACTTCCCCCACCCCACATTATCTCCTCTTGATTGTTCCCTTGGTCACCCTGAACACACTGGCCTCCCTGGTGATCTGGGAACCTTGGAAGCACACCTCCACCTCTTGCTGTTCCTTCTGCTTGGAACATTCATCACCATGATGTCTGATCACATCTTCCCTCACTTCCTACAGGTCTCTGTTTAATTAAGTCGCCTTTCTGAGGATGCCTGGCCTGCCTGATTTGCTGCCTTCTCCTATCTGACTTTATGTCTGCCATTGCACTTATCACAGAAAGCATGTATCATAGACACATATCTATATTTTTTATATGCATCCCCGCCACCAGAATGTTTACTCCTTAAGGGAGAGACTTTGTTCCACCACAGCCTAGAACCATCTGAGCACATGGTAGGTATTCAATAAAATATTATACAAACATCAATTCTAGAATTCAGTTCTGAATTCACCTATTATTATTTTAGAGTTTCTTTAAATTTCTTACACTAAAATGCAAGTCTTAGGAAAATTAAACTGTAATGTTAGTTTTGGCAGGTGTGTTACCTCAGATCTCCAGATGAAGAGCCGTGAAAGCAGGTGCTTAGTGAATATTTGCTTAATAGAGGAAAGAATTATATTAGCACTAGCATGATTCTTTCAATCTTGTCTGTAATTCTGAACCTAACCACGTCCCATCTACTTATTCCCTTGGGTGATGTGGTAAGTCTGCTAAAGTCAGTTGCCTCTCTTATGATTCGTTTAGTAGTAAAGTGAACTTCCTCGAGCTAACATATGGCTTTTATGATCTTTCTTTCTCCCCAGTCCTTGCCTGTACTATATTTGCATGCCCTTGTTTATTTGTTACTTTGCAATACTATCTAATTACGTCTTCTTGATACAACTGATTTCCATAAACGATATATAAAACCTAAATTATTATTTTAAGAGTACGAAATTTCCTTCCTCTTTCCCTCCCTACTGCCCTTCTGTTCTTATTGAACATCAGCATTTTTGAAGGTGCACATACTAGCTCCACATCTGTTAAGTTACAGAGTTTGAGAGGCATAGAGATGCTTCTTGTCCTCCAGCAGCCAGTTCATAGACTAGTGAGTGAGGTAAACAAGAAGGTTACTGTAACATGGTGTGATTAGCGGTCTTGCTCTTGATCCGAGAATCAAATCCTGTCTCAAATAAATTGTAACCTTGAGGCAAGCAATATATCTTCTCTTTTTAATATTCTCTACTACACACACCCCAACTCAGCTCTTCTCTTAACAAAATATCAAATAAGCCAGAGGTATATGAGTAGTTGCTCAAGATATCAAAGACGTACATAAAGCCTACTGCTATCTTTCATAGTAACACCTCAGGGAAGGCTTAACTCTTAACACAAATATTCCAAGTTTTCTTCATAAGGTCATGAATAGCTCCTGAACATAGTCTTTCTAAGATCTTAGCATTAGTTCTCCTTGTGATTTTTATCATCAAGAGTTTTTAAATTTGGGTTAATGAAAGCAGAAAAATTCAATCTATATCTTTATTAAAACAACATTTTCTGTAAGTTTTTTCCCTGAAAAATAGATATAAAGCATGAAAAATGTTGACAGCATAAACGAGGAGAAAATAAAATCATTCATAAGCATTCTGTATGGATAACTATTGTGAGCATTTTGGTTTATGTTCTTCATGTCTTTTTCTAATCATAATGTATTTATTGCTCTGTTTCTATTTTTCAAACTTTTTTTTTACACAATAAATCATCCTCATTTTACAAAACAGAAGCAAAGAATCAAAAAGAAAGGCAGGATCACTTATAATCTCACCATCCAGAGATTTTTTTTATTGTTGTTGGGTACCACTGAGCCAATTCTGACTCACAGCAAATTTATGTGTATAATTGCCACTTAGGGTTTTCTTGGTGTTAACCTTTATGAAAGCAGATTGCCAGGTCTCCTTCCTGGGCAGTGGCTGAGTGAGTTTGAATATCAGTCTTTCAGTTGATGGTTAAATGCTGTAGCCAGGCACTTAACAGTGCATGCCACCAAGGCATTTGAGATTTGTTGTTCACTGAAGTCAATTTGGCTCCAACTCATGGTGACCTTGTGTACAACAGAATGAAACCATTTCCTTGGCCATTACTACTACTACTATTTTGGTAACAACTATCCCTTCAGAATTGTCATCTGAAAATGGTGTATCAGGGGCATCTCTCCTTCTCTAGCTTTGCAAGTGGAAAGGAGAATCAAGACCAACAGGCCAAGGTAGAGGTCAGACAAACTTCCTCTCTCCAGTCTTTCTACCAATTCTGACATCAACAGTCCCTTCAACAGCACTTAACTTCTCTGCTGGGTTCAGTAATTTGTTGCAGTGGCCACACAGAACTCATGAACAATCGTCATGATCATGCAATTATTTAAAGAGGTAACCAGCTATGATTCAGGTTCAGGAACACTTAGGATGCAGTTCTTTGATCAGCACCATCTCTGCTCAGCCATGCCCTCGGCCCAGCCTCTGCTATGGCAAATGTTACAAAGCTCTTTTAGCTCTGCCCATAAGTGTCTAGAGGCACCCCAAACATACTTAGCTTTTTTGTTTTATGGGCCTGGCAGCCCACTGCAGCTGTCTTGCGTCAGTCTGTTGGTTCCTGCTGTCTCATACTGCCATTTCTTGCTGTCTTCTAAGTTACAGATTCCTTTCTCTGTATCCTGGATCCAGGAGCTTCTCAGTTCAGGGATTTTAGGTCCAAAGGACATGCTCTACTCCCAGGCTTTTCTTCCTGGTAGTAGTGTGCTGTTCCCTTCCCGCCTCTGGGGTGGCTCATTTTAACCCTCACAAGATGTCAAAACTGACCAATCCCTTCATCAGGGTTCCATATATCTTATTTGCACGGTGCTGCTCCTACAGGCGCAAGATACATTGCACCTTAATTGCACCTTAATTTGCATTATTAACAAACTATCCACCTGCTCTTGCGGGCTACAAGTACCTCATTTGCATAGTCTCCAACTATTTATTTGGTGAGAGTTACAAAGACTATGGCTCTAATAAGTAGAAAGGCTACATTAAGGAATTCACTGCATCTCAGTCGTGCATGTTTATTATAACTTACTAAAGCTATGGCTGTCAAGTTGATTCTGATTCATAGTGACCCTAGACGACAAAGTAGAACTGCCTCATTGCATTTGCAAAAAGTGCCTGGAGGACTTGAACTGCTGACCTTCTGGTTAGTCGTCACAGCACTTAACCACTACGCCACCAGGGTTTCCATGTTTATTACAGAGTGCAAATTTTGCTTCTGCCCAAGTTTGATAATATGACGTAACATCCACAAATCTGCTTTTATCATTTAACAAGTCACATCATTAAATATTTATTCTTTTGTATCATCATCATGGTTTTTTGTGAACTACATATAATCATATGAATGCACCCCCAAATTTTTTTGTCCCCTATTGTTGAATGGAGCCCTGTGGTTAAGAGCTTGGCTGCTAACCAAAAAGTTGAAAGTCTGAGTCTATCAGCAGTTTCTTGGAAACCCTATGCGGCAGTTCTATGCTTTCCTATAGGGTTACTGTGAGTTGAAATGGACTTGACTATACTGGGTTTGGATTTTTGATATTATCATATAGCTGTTGTTCCTTTTTTTCTCCATTTTAAGAGAATATCCATTCAAGGAAACACATCCACATTTGTGAAATTTGTGGGTGTGGCACAACTGAGGCAAGAAATAGTATGACTGGAATTTGCTTTCCAAGTGGCAGCTTCTCTGGACTTTTCTGAACTGTTTTGTAATATCAGCACAGTACATGAACTCTACTGTCTGTTTTTTCTTATAGAGTTTTCAGTAAACAGGATACTTACACTTGATTGATACTAGCTATTTGTTATACAAACATAAAATTATATGGTACTTGATGGATGTTTTGGTGGTTCAGCACACAAGTGCAGCATTGCTGAATCAGACAACTCCCCTCAATTTCCCAATTCCAAATACCCTGAATGTACTCATGTGAACCCTCAAACCTCTTGGAAAATCAGTGTTTTCTACTGAATTTGTTTGATTAATGAGAGATTCTTTTGTGTTGGTCTTGCAGGAAACATATTTTCTTCAATGTTTGAACTTTGCTACAACCATTCTTACCAGGTAATAAGTGTTAACTCACGGTGAAGCTGATCTACAAATCTCATCCATGCATAAATAAATATACTTGCTGTAATTTTGACCTGATTCAGTCTGCTCCGGAGACAAGCCACTAGTAAGAGTCTACCACAAAGACAGTCGAAACAACAGTGTTCCTTCCAAACTCATCGAGAAAAAGAGAAAGAGAGAGAAGCCAGCAAGAGTCCACAATACTTTGTATCTGAGTGCAGGTGATACGGGTTTAGATTGATATATGTGGTGTCATTTTCTGGATCATTAAAAATCCTGTCACCTCTGGAATGAAATGCTGCAGTGATTTACCAGCATTTGACATAGCATCACACTATCATTTAGAAAGAGAAATGAGAAGCATGAGTATTGAACCAAGCATATTTTTAAGTTTATCACCTTAAAAAATAAGATATTTTCTGCAGGAGAAAAACCTGTAAATTTATTCTCACAGATCAAGTTCATCATCTAAATCATTTTGATTTAAATGACAAACTAAACTTGAGGAGAATAAGCAAGTGAAGGAGAAAGAAGCTATACCTAACAATGCCAGGAGAATGCCTAGTAGCAAATTAAAAGTTCTAGGATGAGTTTTCAAGGCCATTTAAGCAATTTGTTTAGTTATTCCTATCCTTAAGACTTGATTCACCTCTGTTCTGAGCCAGACTAAGGTTATATTCCATGTCAGCTTCTCTATGTAGCCCAGAAGTAGCAAAGTAGCAAAGACTCAGTAAAAACAGGGACCTACCTGTCACCCCTACGACCTGTCAGTCTGTCACATTGTAGTGGCTTATGGGTTCCTGTAAAGCCCAAAGCTATGCCACCAGTAGGTCCAGTACCAGCAGGGTCATCTATGGTGGATGGGTTTCAGTGGAGCTCCAAACTAAGACAGACTAGGAAGAAAGGTCTGGTGATCTACTTCTAAAAACTAGCCAGAGAAAACCCTACAGATTGCAACAGAACACTACAGTACTCTCTTGCTTTGGACACATCACTGGGAGAGATCAGTCGCTGGAGGAAGACATCGTATTTGGGGAGGCAGAGGGTCAGCAAAAGTGAAGGAGACTCTTATTGAGAAGGGACCAGCACAATTGCTGCAACAATGGATTCAGTCATGCTGGTGATTCTGAGGACGACACAGGAAGAGGCAATTTGCGTTCTCCTGTATACAAGGTCTGCGTGAGTTACAGTCAATGGGAAAGACGGTAATAATCTGCAAATAAAACATGGAAAGAGGCAACCAGTGTCCATGTCTGCATTTGACCTCATCCTTGTCTTGGTCGCCATAGCATCATCAGTTTTTAATGAATTAGAGTAAAAATACCTAAAAGGTAACCCTTTGAGTCAAGGTCTGTTAAACTAACCTCCCCCACCCAGCACCATTGAAAGAGCTATTTGAGCACTTTTAACACCTCTGCCACTACTCTTAGAATGCTTAAGACTGAAGAAGAATCAAAACTCTTGTGGGGGGGCGGGGATTGTTTCCCTACCTTCTTATTCTAACAGCTTATTTTATGTTGGAAACGCTGCATGTAAAAGTCCTAAATGTTTCTGTATGTCCAGAGTGCTCTCAACATGGAGCGCACTGCAGCTTCAAGTTTCTGTCTCGCTGAAAGAAGCCAGAGAAGGGACTCTGGTCCGAATGTGCTGGCCTTCAAACCATTTCCAGTCTCTGTAATTCTGATAGAAACGGCTTTCTTCCACCTTGTCTTGCCCCAGGAATGTGGCTAGCTTCTCTTTCTGGACAATCACAACTGAATCAAAACCTAAACTTTCTGAACATGGGGTGGAGTAGCAGAGAATGGTTAGGAAATTAAAAAAGAGAGACAGAGAAAGGAGAAGATCAAACAGAGGCAGAGGGAGAGACAGGAGGTAGACATGAGACTCAGAAAGAGTTTGAAATGGTCATAAACACAAGATGTACTGAGTGTGCTCAAGATCGGAAGAAAGTTTAAAAACACAGTTGCTAATGAGAGACCGCTCAGATGAGACCAAGCCTTCCTATGCCAACAGGGCCTAATCTGTTGCATACCAACAAGGAAAGTATCTAAAAGCCAATTGATTTAATCTCATTAATGGTTAACCCTCTGAAAGCATGGGCGTGATAAGTTTTCTGCAAATTTGCTTCTAAATAAAAAGAATGATCAATTTTAGAGTTAAGCAAATTGCTTTAGCTTGCCATTTCAAAACAGCACAAGTAATCTAATTAGCTGAATTTATTAGGAGCAAATGTGAATGAACTCAGAAATTAAATTTGAGGCCAGCACTGCCGTAGTCTCTGCAGCAACATGTTAGAAAGCAAAGCAAGTTGAAAATCCTTTTAGTTTCCAAAGCTGGAAAATGCATAAAATAAAATGGAAGCTGATGACCCAATATGAGGAGACAGAATTTGTTCCCATGGCATCTTACAACAAAGAGCCTATGATATCTACTGGAATAAACCTATGTTTACAGTGCCTAAGTATCTAATGGAAACCACGGTGGTGTAGTGGTTAAGTGCTACAGCTGCTAATCCAAAGGTTGGCTGTTCAAATCCTCCAGATGTGCCTTACAAACTCTACAGAGCAGTTCTGTCTCTACGGTTGCTAGGAGTAGGAATCAACTCGATGGAAGCAGGTTTGTTTTTTTGTTTTGTTAAGCATCTCCTAAGGTCCTGTGATTGCCAATTGACTTCAGCTTCTCACCCTGGTCAATAGACCTTTATTGCTGTTTATGAAACGTTTTAACTATTTTTTTCCCAACTATCCTCTGCTAGTCCAGACTTATGCACCAAACCAAACCCACTGCCATGGAGTTAATTCTGATTCACAGTGACCCTAGAGGACAGAGTAGGACTGCTCCACAGAGCTTCCAAGGAGCATCCAAGAGATTTGAACTGCCAGCCTTTTGGTTAGCACGCATAGCTCTTAAACCACTACATCACCAGGGGTTCCTCACTCTTATGATTGTTATGATTCTGGTTATTGCCTAGGATGAAAAGTTGGCATTTAAATCAGTGAAAGAAGGAGAAGAGTTTCAGAGGCTGGGTGTGGGGGATGTTGATGCTTCTTTGTAAAATATCTCTCTTTTGCTGCCTGCTTATTTAAAACATAATTGTCTTTTGCTTAACTGATGTTGTCCTGTGTACCTATCTCAGATAGGTCAGATGCCTGATAAGGGACAGTTCTAGTCTGTCCTGTTGGATCGCTGTCAGTCAGAATCAACTGGACGTTTTGCCTGATACGTGTGGTACCACAGAACCCCTGTAGTAGCCCTGTGACATCAGTTGTGACTTCACTTTGCAGATCAGGAAGTTCAGGCTCAGAGACTGCCTGGGTCATTACCCAGTATTACGTATTGAATTGTGTTTCCCACAAACGTGCGTCATTTTGGCTAGGTAGTTCCAGCACTGTGTGACAGATAGTCTACCATTTTTCCATCTGATGTAATTTTCCTATGTGTTGTAAATCCTGCCTCTATGTCGTTAGTGAGGCCAAATCACAGGTAGTTATGTTAATATGGCACAACTCAATCTACAAGATTAGGCTTTGTTTTAAGTCAGTCACTTTTGAGACATGAAACAGAAAAGAGCAGAGACCAAGAGGGTCTCAGATGATGAAGAAAGCAGCACAGGGAGCAGAGAGTGTCTTTTGGACCCAGGATCCTGCTGAGAGAAGCTTTGAGGACAGGCAAAGATTGATGACAAGGGCCTTCCTCCAAAGCCAACAGAGAGAGAAAGGCCGTTCCTGGAGCTGGCACCCTTAATTCAGACTTCTCGCCTCGAAGACTGAAAGAATATTATTTTTTCTTTGTTAAAGCCATCCACTTGTGGTATTATTTCTGTTATAGCAGCACTAGATGATTAAGACACTCAGCATCAATTAGCTAATAAATGATGGAATTAGAATTCACACATTTCTCAAAGGTCAAAGACTGTCTAATTATAGAAAGTTGCTCATATTTATTGAATTTATTCTAATGGTTGTATTTTGCTTTAAAAAGAAGAATCAAATTTCCACTTATAGCAAATCTTTGGCTTTCTGCTTGCAAATCCAGTTTTTATATATGAGTTTGATCTTCATGAAAATCTTAAGGGTGGGTCCTGAGGACACTCACCATGCCTATTTTACAGACGAAGAGCCAGGGACACAGTGAGTTTAAGCAGTGTATCTAAAAATCACCTACCTGTAAGTATGGACGCACATCTCAAATTCAGGGCTATGAGCTCAATTCTTAAGCATTTTCGTGGGTTTCCACCTCCTCTCTCTAAGGAAAAGGAAAATTGACAGTAAGAACCAAGGTCCCTTGTCCCACCTCTAATTTCTAACTATGACCAGGTCTCTAAGACTGTGATGATCTAGAGAAAAGAAATAACTGCATGGCAAATGGTTGACTACTTGATTTGAATTAATAATGAAAGGGGACCAGCTACTTGCTGGCCTAATTGTTGATCTGATAAAAGAGAAAGAGAGATTATAATTGAGGCAACATGATGAATATTTCTACAGAAGACAGAAGCCTAGTTCTCCTAGGGTCTGACAGCATTGCCACTAGAAATTACTCCTTTCTTTTATTCCAGAAAGCCTCCTGCTTACAACTTAACCCCACCTTTGCTCATGCCCTAAGGAATACTGGGGCTCTTACCTTATTTACAGGGAAAGTGGTAAGTCTCATTTTTCTTCGGCTAAAAGACCAAAGCGGTCAGAAGCAGCGACAACAGGGATCTGACAAGAGTGTGAGGCAATTACCGTCCCTCCCCGGGTAGCTGCCTGAATGTTTATGTGGGATCAGGAAGGACAAGGTGCCCTTCCTCTTGTGAAGTCTCTGATGAACACAGAAGCTGATTTCAAAATAATCTTTTTCTCTTTCGCTCCTCTGGGCTGCCTGGCTCTGTAAATTGTCGGCAAGACATTCAAAGTGGAAAGTTAGAGACTGCAGTCTCCATGGGCGGATGCTGACCAAATCACGTCTGTGAATCAGGGCCACAGGGTCCCGAGCAAACATGAGCAAACAGCGTCTTTGTGATATTCCTAAATTCCCTGGACTAATTAGCCCTTCTCCTTCTTTCGTGACAGTGGGGAGGGAGGGAGGCAGGGGCTGCTTGGAGATTCCACTGGAAGCTGTGTACTCACAAGACACATGGCACTGTCTGGGTACTGCCGCCAGTAAAAGGAAACCCTCCTCTCTTGAACTGAGATCGTCAGCTTTCTGTTTTACATCACCTCATCTGCTGTTTTTATCTCCACCCAGGGAAGCCTTTCTATCAGCCCCTGTGACAAAATTACATGCCACAATTGTTGATCTCTCTGCATCAGCTAGATGACTGCTGTGGGCAGAGAGTGAGAGAAAGACAAGCAAAATAGCTGATTTACGTGGAGCCCTTTTCCTGTGCCAGACACAGTCTTGACAGCCCTGGTGGTCAGACTTGACTTCATCTTCTCAACAGTGTTGTGGAATAGGTATGACTGTCATCCTCATTTTACAGATGGGGAAATTGAGGTTTGGAAACATAAAAATACTAACGGCGCACCATAGTTGGAAGGTACTGAAAATACTACCTTATGATTGTTTTGTAAAGAACAGGGGTCTCTGGGTGGTACCAAGCGTTGGCAGTGGCCTGCTAACTGAAAGACCGCTAAGTTCAAGCCCATCTAGCAGCACCACAAAAGAAAGCTCTGCTACGTGTTTCTATGAAGATCATAGCCAAGAAAATCTACGAAGCAGTTGTACTCTGTAACAAGCGGGGTCGCCACGTGTCAGAATCTATAGGATGACTGTGCTTTTGTAGTTTCCGTTTTAATGTAAAAGTTAAGCTGCAGCTATAACATTTTATTTAACATGAAGGCTCCAACTTGTAACTGTCCATTCCTCACCCAAATAAAGACACCACATTTTCTTAGTATTTTAGGGAGAATCACTTTCCTACATTAGCCTTCTTTCATAAGTCGGATCCGATTCGATGGCACTTGGCTGGCTGGCTGGCATCTTAAAATCCATATTCAATGAAAGAAACAGAATGTATACATGAAAGTTATTTTTAAATGGCAGTGATTATCCTGACTGCTATGAAATCATGAAGAAACGTACAACTGGTCAAATAGTTAGAAAATATCCAAATCTGCCAGCGTTTAGTCATATCTTACGCAGCAAATATTGGAGTGGCTTACCGAGTGCCTGACGCATGTTCGAGGGTAAGGACTCAGCAGAGAGAAAGACAGAGAGTTCTTCTAACCCCCTGGATCTGATAAAGACAGACGTATTATAAAATGCACCATCATATAGAAATAATTTGATATTTCCAAAGTTGAAATTTTAAATACATCATCAGCAAAGATGAATCACTAGAGAAGAGATGATGTTTGGTAGTGGGTAGATGATGTTTGTTACATGGCTCAGGTCTGAGCAGTGTTCTGTGCTTGTGTACATGGGATCCCCATGGGTTGGAGCCAACTTGATGGCCACCACCACCAAGAAAGTTGAAATGAGAACTGAAAAATAGACACTAGCGGTCAGCATATGCATTAAAATCTTTGATTTAAAAGAGCAGAGCTCCGACCATGAATGGAAACCCTGGTGGCATGTGGTTAAGTGTTACGTCTACCAACCCAAAAGTTGCAGTTTGAATCCTCTTTGGAAACTCTGTGCAGCAGTTCTTCTTTTTCCCATAGGGTCTCTGTGAGTCAGAGTCACCTCAACGGCTGTGGGTTTGGTTTGTTTCTTAGAGCATGAATTACATAAAACCATTGCATAGGAAAAATTTTGTTGGAGGAAAAAAAATGGAATGATCACTCTTGAGCAGCAATAACTAAAAGGAATTTTAAAAAAGAAAAAGGAAGAAAAATAAGCTGAAATATGATGAGGAATAAGAAATAACATCCAGTAATTCCTTCCTTGTTTTAATACTGTATTAACCTTTTACTTTTGCTGTCTGCTAGAGTCCCAAAAGTATCAAGACGAAACTACACTGTTTCCTGTATCTACAGGTGGATGCACACTTGACTATCTGCACAGAAGATGCCTTTTAGCAGATGATGTCTTTCTGATACAATCTGAGTTCTGCAGTGTTCTGCAGTGATGAGCGTAGCACAGTTATTTCCTAACTTTGAAGGGAAAGGGGTTGGGAAAGGGAAATAAGCCATTTGTGTTACCCACAGAGATGAAATGGAAGCATGGTAATGTTGTCTTTCAATTGCTTAGTGGATTTTGTCTTACCCTGAATCATTTTACAAAGACTTCACTGGGCATACCTCAATTTAGAAGAATAGCCATGAGACCTCCAATTAGAACTATAATTAATGTCATTTGGGAGCTAACAGCCGAGGCTCACAACATTATCTGAGTTGATGACGGTGGGGAAAGAACGAGGTTGCACGGTTCAGCGTCTGGTCAGAAATGCCAGCTGGTTATTATACTCCAGCAAATTTCATGCACCAAAGCATTTATTGCGATTATAAACTGAAAACATAAAATGAAGAAAAAGTAGAGATATATTGATTTCACAGTGGGCCTTGGAGGCTCGCGCTGATATCCATGGGCTTTATTCCTTGATAAGGAATGTGCCTTTTGGTTTTTACCCAAACTTGTTTGCCACCATTTCTAACCTTTTGTAAAAATGAATATAGCTTGAAAATACATACACAAAAAAATTCCTGCCCCCTTAGAAAAGGTCTGACTTTTTGCCTTGCCACCATGGTCTCTGGGCCTCCATCACCATGTATACCTGGAGGTGTCTTGGATTTGGGGCTCAGATCTTGCTGGGCTTGGTAATTTTTTCCCCCAGGAAAGGAAATATCAACTAATAGTTGAGATTACTGCACTGAGTATAGCAATGCTTCTCTTTGGGGGGCTGATTTTTTAAAGATTTATAAGCTCTTTCCCTTCTAAGCATCTGAAAGTAACAAGTAACACACAGGCATGTGCGCACACCCACCCACACATTTGTCTTTACTAGATTTTCTCTTACGATAAAGTTGTTATTAGGACATGCTTCATACAAGTGGTTAAGCCTGAAACAAGAGAGCAACTGCTTCTCTCTTTCTGTATCCAGAAATCAAGAATGAGAATGCATAGTAGTCAAATGACTACTGAACTTGAAAGTAAACTTGAGGTCAGAAAAACAGTGGAGGTCGCCATGTAAAAGGAGCAGGAACCTTCACTGTGCTTGTTGTATTTAAACAACTGTTTTAAGTAAACCCAGTGGTCAGCAGGAGGGTCCCAGCTGGTCCTCACTCTCCTCCTTCATGGGTGGCTTTTCTTCTTCACTGCCGGCCCTGCTGATTTGAGGCCACCTCAGCTTGCCACCAGACACGGGGCCGCTGCCATTCATATACTTCCTCACCAGTTCCCCCTCCTGGCTCTGAAACCAAAAATCATTTGCCAGTGAGTCCATTTATGGTGACCCTACATGTATCACAGTAGAACTGCGCTCCTTAGGAATTTCAGTGACTGGCTTTTGAGAAGTAGATTGCCCCAGGACTTGCTTCACAAGTGATTTGGAGTGGGTTTGAACCTCCAACCTTTCAGTTAGCAGCCGAGTGTGTTAATGTTTACAACCATGCATGGATTGGCAGTGAGTGAGGGAATGAATGAAGGAGGGAGCGAAGCAAGCGACAGTGAATGTGTGTGTGCATCTATGTGTGTATGCCGTTAGGGCTCTGGGAGGCCGGAGAGGAATGTGGAATTTGTGAAATTAGACAGAAGTTAAAGTAGACAGCACATAAATTATGTAGGAGGAGAAGGATGGTCCAGCAGCTGGTCGGTGGCTTTGTAGAACCTGTTTTGGCAAGTCTGGAGTATGTGGCCATGCATCAGGATGGACTTCCTAGTCAGTCTTATATTTACCTGAGAAGTGACTAGATGTCCTTTCTGATGTGTGATAATGTTAGGAAAGGGATTTAAAAATTTAGGCCATACTTACCACTCAAAATAGGAAACCAGTTCTTCTTGCTGTAAAGGAAACTTTGGGATAATTCAAGATAAGCCATCTGTCCCATAAGGAATACAAATCTTACAGATGGTAAGCATTATAGGGCACATGATACCATTAATAACAGTATCATTTTCTGATGTCTGAGAAGTATGTATGTGTTTACAAGATTAATTTGAAAAACAAACAGAAAAAGACCCACTGCTACAGAGCTAATTCCAACTCATAGCAACTATAGGACAGAATGGAACTGCCCCATAGGGTTTTCAAGGAATGTCTGGTGGATTTGAACTGCCAGCTTTCTAGTTACCAGCTGTGGCCCTTAACCACTGGGCCACCAGTATTTCCACACTGGATGAGTTAGGGTGACATTTAAAGTTATATACCAGAGTCAGCTTCTGTCTCTGAGCACAAAGCTAGATACACAGTAGGATATCAATAAATACGGCAGGGAGGGAGGAACTGAGGGTTATCTTGGGATGAAATATTAATTGAAAGTAATGACCGAGTTAAAAATATAGCAGACTGTGTAACTGATCTAATTTGGGGCCAAATACAATTTGAAAGCTGAAAGCAGGTAGCTGTACAACCATTTTTGTAGGTAGGCGCTTCCTCTTTCCACGACACGACTCTGATAGTCACCTGCACTCCTAGCTCTGTGGAGCCCAAAGTGGTTGAAGTTGGGGTTGAGATGAGGTTGAAATCAAAATCCTTCCCTAGTTGGCACAGGCAGGCACCAGGAACTTTTATGTAGCTTAAGACTGTAGTAAGTCTGAACTCATTTAGAAAACAGGTGCTGATCCTTCTTTCCATTGTAGCTGCCTCACTGTGGTTTCTTTGATCAATTTTTTATCACACTATAACTAGTTTTGTTTTAATCGTGTGTGGTGCGCTGGAGCCAGCTGTACTGACTCCTGAGAGCCACTTGTTTAGTTTTCAGAAAACGTATCTGTAAACCAGTTGTTAAACAGTCACTGTTAAAAACTAAATTATATAAACTTGTATTTGCTTGGAGCACAGTGGTAAAGTGGCTGCTAAATGAAAGGTTGGTAGTTTGAGTCCACCAGCTGCTCCTTGGAAACCCCATGGGGCAGTCCTGCTCTGTCCTGAAGCATCACTAGGAGTTGGAACAAAGACTGAGAGTTATGACAGTCTGGGGCCAGCCTCAGAAAGCTGACAAGCCATGAGACAACAACCTGGTGACATCCTTTGTGTCTCTGGATCCGGATATGCCTGATCCATTTCTGTTCACCAAAGACCAAACCCACTGCCACCAAGTCAATTCTGACTCATAGTGACCCTAGAGGACAGAGTAGGACTGCCCTATAGAGTTTCCAAGAAGCATCTGGTGGATTCGAACTGTGCTTCTTGGAACCTCTATGGGGCAGTTCTATGCTGATCTTTAGGGTTGCTATGAGTCTGACCCAACTTGACGGCAGTGGATTTTGAATTGGATTTCTGTCACTTGCAACCAAATAAGCCCTGATTAGTGCAGTTCATGTGGAATTTTCTCTCTATCTCTTTCTCTCATTGCCCTTCTGTTTCCTTGGTTCATCAGTGTCATGTATGTGCAAATTGTATACTGTGACTTTAAAGTTAATATAGAGAAAGAAGTTGTTCTACAAAAATAGAGTCATTTAGAAAATCCATAAATCTGTCTTAACCAGGGCTTCCATGATGTTGCTGCCGCCATGGGGACTGAGGTAATAAAATGCAGTGGTTTATCACTTTCAAACCCAAACTCTGTCAGAAGAAACCAGATTCCAGCCCAATAATTCATTAGCGTTGCTCCAGCAAGAGAGCTGTATAGTGGTGGGAATATCTCTGAGGTGAAACCATGGTAACAGGACTGTTTGCTGTCCTGGTTAAGTTGCAGAAGCTGAAGTCTGCTTTATCACTTATCAGCAGAATTGAAAAGGAAACTGAGTAAAAGCACAGAGACTGAGAGAGAAAAAAAAACATGACCGAGAAGATCAGAAATCCGTTTCTTAGCTCTCTGTGACTCAGTTTCCTCCTTATAGATTAAATTATGTGTCTCCAAAACAAAAAAATGCATGTATTGTTTGGTTAGCCTCTATTTCATTCTTGTAATTTTTGTATAACTTTGTAAATCCTGGAAACCCTGGTGGCAGAGTGGTCAAGTGCTGTGGCTGCTGACCAGAAGATCAGCAGTTCGAATCTACCAGGTACTCTTTGGAAACTCTGTGGGGCAGTACTACTCTGTCTATAGGATTACTATGAGCCAGAATTGACTTGACAGCAGTGGGTTGGGTTTAGGTTTTGTAAATCCTAATTTCTGCCTGTGGTTAATGGGACAAGATAGGATTATGTTAAAGAAGATTAAGGTGAGACTGTAATACCCTTACTGAAGTCACGTCCCTGATCCAACATAAAGGGATTTCCTTTCGGTATGGCCTGTAACTTTTCTCTTACAAGAGAGAAAAAGCAAGAGAAGCAAGCAGAAACTTGTGGACCTCATACTGCCAAGAAAGCCATGCTAGAAACAAAGCGAGTCTTTTGGACCTGAAGTTCCTGTGCTGAGATGCTTCCGGACCAAGACAAGGACCTTCCTCTAGAGCAAACAGAAATAAAAAGCTTGCCATGGAACTGGTGAACTAATTCAGACTTCTAGTGTACTGGACTGTCAGGGAATAAATTTTGCTTCTCTAATGCCATTCCCTTGTGCTAGTTCTGTTACAGCATCACTAGATGACTAAGGCAGACTATTATAGAGATTAAATAAGTTAATATTTATAAAACATGTAAATAGATTCTGGCTCATGGTAAGGGCTATGTACAGTAATGGCTGCATAAGCATTAGCTCTTAGTTGTGCCAAGCTTCAGGAAGGAAGCAAATGACACATTCAGTCAATTTAATAGAAGAGTTTAAAAAAAGAAATACATCTCCTCTTCACTTATCAACTATCTTGTTATCTGACATTCTGCACAGTTGGAAAATATCTACTGTCTGTCTTGTGCATTAATGATGTATATCTGGCCACCAAAAAAAGGCAAGGTGTAGGTGAGAGAAACACTGGCTGTGACAGTTAAGGTTTTGTGTCATCTTGGTTGGGTCATGATTCTTGGTGGTTTGGCAGCTATATAGGGACATAATTTAGCAGTTGTGTAATGATGTAGCCATCATCCATTTTTGTGATCTGATGTGATTGTCCTCCATTTTCTCATAATGCCGATTTCTCATAAAGGCCTGGTTCTTGAAACTTAAGCATGTCCATAAGTGAAGAGATAGTATATTCTAGAGTTTCAGGAAACCAATAAGGAATAAAGAAGTATTCCAGTGATAGCAAAAGAACAGCAAGTAGTTACCATTCCTAGATCTAAAACAGCAACATCATCGTTGCTGTTTGGTGCCACCAAGTTGGTTCTGACTCCCTGTGATTGTACAGGAGGGGACAATTTCAAGAACCTGGAAGGATAAAGTTATGAGGAGATAGCTACCTGACAGGAGCTGTGGCCTCTGGTGGGGAGATATAGTCGACCTGGTCAATCTTTTATTCTTCTCTATTCTTCTGCCAGGGCTGCCTATTGGCCAATGTCAACCTGAAACCTGACAATAAGAGAGCCTATCTGGATAGTCCTCACCAGTCAACCCCCCTTGGCACACAGAGCAGGGTAGAAAACAATGAAGAGTATGCTTTAGGGGGGACAAAGAGATCACTCTTTTTTTCTTTTTTTCTTTTTTGCATTTGGCATCTACTCTTGTACTTCCTCTGGGTAAAATGGTTGTATTCTCAATACAGGGAATGCACAGAATCATGTAAACTACCATATGACCACAAACCAAAACCTAATTGCTTTCTCATGGACTCTGTCTCATGGCAACCTTATGTGTGACAGAGTAGAGCTGTGCTCTGTAGGGTTTATGCTGGATGATTTTTCTCCACAGTAGGCTTCTAGGCTTTTCTTCTGAGGCATCTCTGGTGGACTCCAACTTCCAGTCTTTTGGTTAGCAGTCAAGCATGTTATCTATTTGTACCACCCAAGGATTTTCTGTTGAAGTTAGCTACAGCTAGTTTCTCTTGCTTGTACTTAAATATTTGATCAACTCATTTAGACATGATGACATCAAGGTCATGGTTTCTGTTATGGATTGAATTGTGTCCCCCCAAAACATGTATCAACTCGTGTAGGTCATGACTCCCAACACTGTGTGGTTGTCTGCTGTTTTATGATTTCATACCATTATCCCGTGTGCTATAAAGTCTAATGTCAGTGATGTTAATGTGAGCAGTGGTTAAGACCTACAGCCGCTAATCAAATGATTGGCAGTTTGAAATCACCAGCTCATAGTATTAGCTCTTATTTGTGCCACTGGAAACACTATGGAGCAGTTCTACCCTGTCTGTAGGGTCACTGTGAGTTGGAGTCAACTGGAAGTCAATGGTGTATGCTCTTAATGAGGCAATTATGTTAATGAAGTAGGACTCAGTCTATAGGATTAGGTTGTATCTCGACTCAATCTATTTTGAGACAAAAAAAGGGACTGAGTAGAGAGCAGAGAAACGTTAACATCAAGCAAGAAGAGACAAAAGCACATGCGTCTTTTGGACTGAGGTCCCTGCACTGAGAAGCTCCTAGATGAGGGGAAGATTATTGACAAGGACCTTGTCCCCTAGCCAACAGAAAGAAAGCCTTCCCTTGCAGCTGGCGCTCTAAATTTGGAACTCTAATCTCCTAATGTATGAGAGAATGAATTTCTGCCAAATCACCCACTTGTGGTATTTCTGTTACAGCAGCACTAGATACCTAAGACGGTTAGCAAAGTGGAAATAAGCATCAAGTTCAAAGTAAAAGGTGAGGTTTGGAGTAAAAGTGCAGGTGAGTAGTCAGAAGTCAGGGTGGGATGTGACGTATGGACTGGAGCACATGGTTTAAGCAGGTGGCCGTGAGCAGTGCTCTGAAACCCTGCTTGATTTAGTGAGTGATTCCAATGTCTCAAAGCTCTGCCACACTAGAATCACAGGATACTCAGACCTTTCCAGACAATAGAAATTAGGGAGTGGGGAGGTTTCATAATGAATATGGTAATTTCTCCCAGAATTGGTATTTTAGCTGGAAATATTTAATTGTGGTAACGCATCTGTTGAACTTCAAATGAGGCAGATAATAGGGTATAAAAGGTCATATTATTCATCATAGACAATCTCTGTTCCAAAACACATTGCTCAGAGAAAAACTGTTCTAGAAGATACTACTGTATGCCTCTTAGAGAAAAGGAAAAAATATCAATAATTTGCATTTTTGGCTCACTGGAGCTTTCCTTGGAAAACACCAGCTCATTTTCACCTCTCCTTGGATTATTTAAATTGGAGTGAGTTACCATCACAAAACATTAAAAATCATTTAGTTATTTTTTTCTTATTTAGCATTTAATAGTACTTTCTCATCAGATAATGCTTTTTCTAGCCATTTGTTTTTAATTAATTGTTTCCACTCAGCACAGTCTTGTGTCAGGTTACCCTCCATCTTTTCTGTGTTAAGTCACCTATTTATCCTAAGTGATCGTCTGAAGGTATCCCTCTTTGGTCTCTGGTTAAACGATTTTCCTACTTACCCTTAATGCACTGCAGTAGTTGTTTTGTACTCTCTAGAGCAGGTGATGAAGATAATGTAAATGGAACTGAGACATCTGATTTGAAGTGCCACAGGAGGCAATATGCTCAGACAGAGAGGCATTTTCTCCTGGAAGGGGAGTACTGATTTGTCTTGGTGGTTTATATTCGGTCCTTGGTTGTGCAAAGGTATGCGGCTGGAAAGGTTAAGTCAGGAGTAGGATAGGGCACCTTTGGTGCGTGGTGGGTCCTCTGTGGTTGACTGATAGTGCTCTATCTACCTCAGGTTTCTTTACCTATGACTCTGGTCCTTTTTAGCTTCTTCCTTGCCAGAAGGACAAGTATGAGAATAGCAAAACTCCCACCAGCTATGGAGTGACCTCCATGTCAAAATCTATGTGAGAAGAGCAGTGGCTTGGATGCTGGTCACGAGGACAAGAACCAGCTGGGAGAGGAATCAAGGCTTTGTTGGCAAACAATCAGGAAAAGTAAACTATTTAGTAAGGCTCGATGGCACTTGACTTAGCACTCTATTTTGGAAACCCTGGTGGTGGAGTGGTTAATTGCTATGGCTGCCAATCAAAAGGTTGGCAGTTAGAATCCACCAGGTGCTCTTCGGAAACTTTATGGGGCAGTTCTGCTCTGTGCTATAGGGTCACTAGGAGTCAGAATTGATGGCAATGGATTTGGTTTTTTGTTTTTTTAAATTCTGTTTTAAACAAGCCCTGGTAGCACAGTGGTGAAAGTGCTTGGTCACTAATGGAAAGATCTGTGGTTTGAACCCACTAGCCACTCCCTAATGATTTACAGCCATGGAAACTTCCCTAAAAGATTTACAGGCTTGGAAACTATAGGGCAGTTCTACTCTATCTACATAGGTAGCTATGAGTCAGAATTGACTTGATAGCAGTGGCTTTGAATTTTTACTCTATTTAGAGAAGTCTCTGGAAGACATAAATGGTTAATACAGTTGGTTGTTAATCAAAAGACTGGTGGTTCAAGTCCTCCCAGAGGAACCTCAGAAGGAAGGTTTGCTGATCTACTTCTGAAAAATCAGCTGCTGAAATCTCTCGGACGCATGTGGAGTTTGCCACGAATCTGAATAACTTAA
The DNA here is from genome assembly GCA_028571685.1 of Heterohyrax brucei. Classification (NCBI taxonomy): domain Eukaryota; kingdom Metazoa; phylum Chordata; class Mammalia; order Hyracoidea; family Procaviidae; genus Heterohyrax; species Heterohyrax brucei. Next base: position 133,068,893 of record CM053146.1, on the reverse strand, counting down.
AGACAATTTGTTTCTTTAATTCCCTTCAAGGGAACCATGAAAATGTTCCTCTTTCTCTTCCTTTTCTTGCCTTTTGGTTTTATATACTCACAATCAGATACAAGTTTCTTTTCCAGAAGTTCAAATTCCAGTGCCAAGGTGAAACAGCAGTCTAGCTACACAGTGATTCTCCTGATTAAAATTCAGCTGCAAAGTCCTAGGTTTTACCCTGTGGTCACATCAGACCCCCATAGTTGTGGTGATGTAAAACGTACCGCTTTCAAAACTTAACTCACCCTAAATGTAAAACCCAAGTGTTTATTCTCTTACACCAATATTAGGATGAAGCTGACCACAGTAAAATATTGCCAGATATACAAGCTCAAGGATTTTCTTTCTTTGTATGTTTCAGCCTTTTTAAATAATTGATGTTTATAGCCCAGTATACAAAGAACCCATGGATATTTATGTGGTTGAACCAAAAGGCTGGAAACAGATCTTCTAAACATATGACAATGTATAATTTCAGGCCATCTGATGTAAACTTAAGACCGGAAAGGCAAATGATATTTTGCTAAGAATGATGTCTTCTAATTCACTGGTAAAATTCTAAATCATGGGAGTGTTAAACAGCCTATACCTCTGCTTTTTCAACTGCATTTCCAATATAGTTTACCCTAAAATATGTTACAAAGACTCCCCCATCCTGTATCTCTTCCCAGTTTTAATATAAGGAATCATGGGTCAAATAGAACTGTTGCAGGAGTTTAGGCAACTGTTGAAGTTGTTCTTTTCAGTCTTAATGTTGCTTATGTCAATGTAGAAGGCCTATGTCTTCACTTATTCATTTACCTAAAATATATCACCGTCCTCTGTCAGGGAAAAAGTTTTAAAGATGACTTATAAATAGCCACTTGAAAGTACATAAAGAGACTGCTAGATCCATCGATAAATAGATGAACAGTTAAGTGAATGAGACAGACACAAGAGGATGAGACCGACAAAAGAGCAATCACTGAACTCTGTGTGGTAAGTGTAACAGATGACTGAAGTATATATAAGTGTGTATGTATCAGGTAAGGGCAGTGATGGTTCAGTGATAGAATTCATGCCTTCTATGTGGGAGACTTGAGTTTGGTTAACAGTCACTGTACCTCAGGCACAGCTACTACCTGTCTGTCAGTAACAGCTTGTATGCCTGCATGTTGCTATGATACTGAATAGGTTTCAAGAGAGCATCCAGACATCAAGATAGACTAGGGAGAAAGGCCTGGCAGTCTACTTCTGAAAATCAGCCAACGAAAACCCTATGGATCCCAATGGTCTGATCTACAATAGATCATGGGAAAACTGCACAGCCTGACAGTACTCATTTTCATTTTGCCTGGGGTATCCACGAGCCGAGGGCTGACTTCATGTTAGCTAACAACAACAGTAGAGTAATTCATCATGTAGATTTTTGGTCCAAATTCTTCTGGCTCTTCCAGTTACCTTGTAACTAGGCAATTCACTTCTCTGGGAATTAGTTCCTTCACCTGTGAAATGGGAATTATATTATTTACCTTACAGAGTTTTGTGAGGATTAAATTAGATGACTTCATTTAAATTCTCCAAGTGTGACCTTTTCAAAATATAATCTTCTCCAAGTGTGGTCTAGGGCTCTGATCTAAAACCACTTCAAGGATTCTGCAAGGTCAATGCTGTTTTCGTAATAATGTAAAGAAATTCTTTCTGTTTTTAAATGGCATTCTATTTTCATGAAAAAAAAATTAAGATGCCATTTTCTAGAGGCTGCAGGATTACCATACCCTTCATCCATCAGTTTGTCATACTGTGGTAGCTTGTATGTTGATATGATGCTGGAAGGTTTGCCACTGGTATTTCAAACACCAATAGGATTGGCCTTGATGGACAGGTTTTCTAGACTGAAATAGACTAGGAAGAAGGACGTGGTTGTCTACTTCTGGAAAAATTGACCAGTGTAAACCTTATTTATAGCAGTGAAACATTGAGGCGGCCCCGAAAGAGAAGCCCCTCAGGTTACAAAGCACTCAGATACGACTGGGGAAGAGCTGCTTCCTCAAAGTAGAGTTGACCTTATTGATGCAGAGAAAATCAAGCTTCATTTGCTGATATGACAAAACTCAAAATGAGAAGAAACAACTTCAAACATCCATTAATAATTAGAATGTGGAATGTGCAAAGTATAAATCTAGGAAAATTGGAAATTGTCAAAAATGAAATGGAATGCATAAGCATTGATATCCTAAGTATTAGTGAACTGGGATAGACTGCTATTGTCTATTTTGAATCAGATCATATAGTATGCTATGCTGGAAATGATAAATGGAAGAGAAAAGGGGTCATGTAATAAAAAGAGCATTTGAAGATTTATCCTGAGATACAATGCTGTCAGTGATATGATAAAGTCCGTACATCTATAAGTAAACCAGTTAATAAGACTGATATTTGAATTTATGCACCAACAAAGATGAAGACACTGAAGACATTTACCTACTTATGCAGTCTGAAATTGATCAGACATGCCACCAAGATTTATTGATAATCATTGGCAGTTGGAATCCAAGAGTTAGAAATAAAGAAGGATTGGTAGTTGGAAAAAATGAACTCAGTGACTAAAATGATGCTGGAGATCGCATGATAGAATTTTGCAAGACCAATGACTTCATGGCAAATACCTTTTATTCAACAACATAAATGGTGACTACACAGAGGGACCTTGCTGGATGGAATGCAATGGAATCAAAATGACTAAAGTGTGCCTGACTCAAACAGAGGTGTTTCATTTGCATGTGCATATGCAAGCTACATAGTGAATAAGGAAGACAAAAGAAGAATTGATGCCCTTGGTGTTGGCAAAGAGTATTGCATAGCCCAAGGACTTCCAGAACAGTGAATAATTTTTTTTCTTGGAACAGGTACAACCAGAATCATCCTTAGAAGCAAGCATAGCCTGACTTCACAAACTTTGGACATGTTATCGAGAAGAATCAGTCCCTCAAGAAGGATATCACGCTTGGTAAGGCAGAAAGTCAGCAAAAAATGAAAGACCAAGGAGATGGCTTGATGTAGTGGCTGCAAGAAAGGGCTCAAGCATAGAACAACTGTGAGGATGGCACAGGACCTGACAGGGTTTTGTTCTGTTTGACATACAGTCACCATGAGTCAGAATCAGCTTGACAGTACCTAGCAAAACAACAACACATGACTACCATAATAAATCCCCAAATATCTCATATTTCAGGATGCTGCTTTATTTCCTTGTGTCTTGCTGTACCAGTAATACACTTCTAAAGTTAGGGTAATTTTTATCAGGTTTTAGAGTTAGGTTGCAGATGTGCCATTTTACAATTCTTACTGTTCTGAAATTTTTCCAGATACTTTTAGTTTGTCTTCTACATTATGTATTCTAAATAGCAGTGACATCATCCTCTAACCCCAAACCAAAATCTGTTGCTATTGGGTTGATTCCAACTCATAGTGACTCTATAGGACAGAGTGGAACTGCCACATAGAGATCCCAAAGAGCACCTGGTGGATTCAAACTACCAGCATTTTGGTTAGCAGCCATTGCATTTAACTACTATGCCAACAGGGTTTCCATATCAGTTTCCATATCACCCTTTAAAAAAAGAAGAAACAAAAGCAAAAAACATTGCCATCAAGTCAAGTCTGACTCATAGTGACACTATAGTGCATATCACCCCTGCCAGCCAAGTACCGTTGAGTCAGATCCGACTCATATCACCCCTGGAGGATGAAAAATGGTTCTCGAAAATAGGGAGGATTAAAAAATATATATGTTTTAATGCATAGGCATTAATGGATATGTGTAGACTCCTACTCAACGGCACTTGGCTTTTATATAAGCAAATACATGCATATCCGTGCTATTTGTATTTCATGAGGGCAATTAGAAAAAAATGTATTGGAAGAAATATATTTAAAAGGCTCTTTAACAAATTGGTAAAAATCATAAAAGGTTGAGAGACATCTTTCTGGATGAACTTTGGGATTAGCTTGTCAACTGCTCCTGTTGATTTTTGCAAAAGAAGCTCCTGGAGCCCAGAGAGGTGACGTGATTTGACCTAGGTCACGTTACAAGTTAGGAACAGATCTGGGATGAACACCCACACTTAGCATTCAATTCTAGAGTCTTTTCACTATACTGCTTCTTCTGATCTATCTTGGCACCCTGAGCACAAAATCTGTTCCAGGTCTTTGAGCAGCTTCTGTGCACTGGATGCCCTGAACCAAATTTGCCTACAAATTGTCTCCTTAGTCCACAGAATGCCTCTGAATCTGATGGTCAGTGTCAGTATTCTAGTCTCTCCCTTTATTTCCCACTTTATTTTCCTTTCTCAGAGTCTAGTTAGCCAGTCAATACCAGCACCAATGGGACCCTCAAGGTGAGAACAGAGAGAAGCATCCCACTTTGAGGTCCTGGGGTTTGGGCTTTCAGCTGTACTGACACCTGCCAGAAGTTCAGAGGATGTGGAGACCACAAGACTGTGTTGGCCATGTATGATTAGAAGATTGTGGAAGATGAGAGAAGAGGAAGAGGAAAAGGAATGTGGCTATAAACCAAAAAAAGGGGAGGGGGCACTAAAACACTAGCTAACTTCCATAGCTGAGTAATGTATATCTCCCATGTAGGATATTAAATATTTGCTATTATATATATGTACATATCTACATATGCATATACTTCAAATATAAGGAGCCCTAGTGGCATAACAGACGCTCTGGTAGTATAATGGTTAAGAGCTATAGCTGTTAACTAAAAGGGCAGCAGTTCATTGAATCCACCAGTTGCTGCTTAGAAACACAATGGGACAGTTCTACCCTGCCCTATAGGGTCCATGTGAGTCAGAATTGATTCTATGGCACCCTTTTTTTTTTCTAATTGACAAAACAGTTAAACACGTGGCTGCTAACTGAAAGGTTGACAGGTTGAACCTACTACCTAGCAGCTCATCAGGAGAAAAACTTGACAGTCTGCTGCTGTAAGGATTACGGTCTGAAAACCCTATGGGACAATTCTATTCTGTCACATAGTGCCACTATGAATTGTAATTGATTCAACAGTGCCTAAGAAAAACAGCTTCATATATATATAGCAAATTTCATATTTCATATATATTTATTTTATATATATTTTTGAGATATATGTGTATACATATGTGTATTTGTGTGAACTCGTGTGTGTGCACGTACAGAGCCTGGTGGTGCAGTGGTAAGTGATACGATGCTAAGCAGGTCAGCAACTGAAATCCACCAGCCACTCCTTGGAAAGCACATGGGGAACCACATGGGGAATCATATATATATATATATAAATACATATTTATAAAGTCACCATGAGTCGGATCCGACTCGACGGCACTTGGCTGGACTTGGCATTCTCTCTATTTTGGGATGCATATAAAATTTTTCTCAATACAAAGTAAAAAGAACAAACAAAGACTTCAGGTTCTCATTGTTTTAGTCAGCTAGGGCTGCTCTAACAGAAATACCACAGAGTGGATGGCTTCAACAAAGGAACGTTTATTCTTACATAGTCCGGTAGGCTACAAGTCCATATTCAGAGTGCCGGCTCCAGGGGAAGGCTTTCCCCTTTTTGGCCCTGGAGGCAAGTCCGGCATTGCATCAGTCTTTATCCAGGGAGCATCTTGGCACAGGAACCTCTGGTCTGAAAAATGAGCTCTTCTCCCACTGCTGCTTGCTTGATAGTGTGAGGTTCCCGATTCTCAGCCTGCTTCTCCTTCCTTTTATCTCTCACAGGATTAAACGATTAAGAGTGGGACAAGCCATACTCCAGGGAAACTCCCTTTACAGTGGAGCAGGAAGGTGATCCTAGGAACGGATTTACAGCCCCACCCTAATCCTTTAAGTACAGCATAGGAAAATCACAAAGTGGAGGACAGTCAAAGGGTACTGGGAATCATGGTCCAGTCACATGGCTACACATATTTTTGGGGTGACACAATTCAATCCATGACACTCATATAATTTAAAGTTCTACTTTCCTGCAGGCTCACACCAGCAAATTTTTGGAAATCTTATTGGGCAGTTTTACTCAGTCCTAAAGGTTCACTGTGAGCCAGAATCGACTCAATGATAATAAATTTGGTTTTTATTTGGTATGATGCTAATGAGGCAGAACTAGAGGTGGTCGTATTAATGAGCTATGATTCAATCTACCAGATTAGGTTGTATTTTGAATAAAATTTTTTGAGATATAAAAGAAAGAAGTGATTATAAAGAAGATGGATCTCATACCACCTAGCACCAGCACCGGAGAGTGTCCTTTGGATCCAGGGTCCCTGCACTAAGAAGCTCCTAGACCAGGGGAAGATTGATGACCAGGACCTTCTAATGGAATCAACACAGAGAGAGAAAGCCTTCCTCTAGAGTTGGTAGCCTTCTAGATTGTGAGAGAATATATTTATGTTTGTTAAGTCTATCCACTTATGGTATTTCTATTATAGCAACTCTAGATAATCAAGACAAACACATTAATATTATTGTAGCTGTTATCACTATTCATTTCCTGCAAAGTGTGTACCAGAGGTTTTTGAGTGAATATAGTCAAATAGTGAGCATGTTTCATGTGGAAGGGGAAAAGCAGTAGAGGGTAAATATATCAATTACTTGATTCTTCAAAAGCAAAGCTGAAAAGACCTGATCTGGAAACATGTCATGAGGCCTAAGCAAAGCTGTCATCCTAAGAAGTCCTTCAGAATTTGGAATCATAAAATAAGACATCTCAGTATCCCACTCTAAGATGAAAGGATAGGACATTTGGAGATCCAGAGGCGGCAGTCCAGTCACTAAGTACCTTACCCCTCACCCAAATTTATGATTGGTTAACAGCAGGCCTGATACAGGAGCAGAAACAATTCCAATAGGTAAAGGATGAAGCTCAAGTAAGCCAAAGCCACAATCAGTAGAAAAAGTGGCCTCGCTGAGGGGATTAATTGATTTTTTTCATGATGCTGGAACACTGAATTCCTAGCCTCCAACCTGGGTGGACGAGCCTCAGCTAAGAAGTAAACAAACATTGTCAGCATTACACAACAGATGACTTTTCATTGTCTGTTGTCCATTCACTCACTTTTATATACCTCCAAGGTCAAGCTGATTGATTTTGGAATTTAAGTTTTCCATGTCTTTATTGAGTTTTTTCCTAGATGTTCTGTCCTTCCCTGAAAGTGCTGTGCTGAAGTCTCCTACAGTTATTGCAGAGCTGTCTATTTGTTTTTTCCATGCTGTGAGAGTTTGGTTTATGTATTTTGGAGCCCTGTTGTTGGGTGTAGAAACCCTGGTGGGGCAGTGGTTAAGTGCTATGGCTGTTAAAGGGTCGGCAGTTCAAATCCACCAGGCAGTCCTTGGAAACTATATGGAGTAGTTCTACCTTGCCCTACAGGGTTGCTCTGAGTCAGAAGCAACTCATCTGCAATGGGTTTGTTTTTTTGTTTTGGTCATTAGGTGCGTGTGTATTTATTATGTTATGTCTTTCTGGTGTATTGACTATTATGTAATGTTCTTAGCCTTTTTAGTAGAATTTGCTTTGAAGACTATATTCTGTTGGAGGTTTATATTGCTACTTCTTTTTTTGTTGCAGTTTGCTTGATTCACTTTTTTACATCCTTTGAATTTTAGTTTGTTAATATATTTGATCCTAAGGTGTGCCTTTTGTAAACAGCGTGTAGATGGAGCATATTTTTTTCCATCCTTTTTATCATTGTGTCTTTTTATTGGTGCATTTAGTCCATTTACATTCCATGTACGTACTGACAGTTCTGAGTTTACTGCTGTTATTTTTATTTTATTTTATTTTTGTGGTGTTCATAGTTTCTTTGTTCCACTTAATTTTTTGTGCTGAGTATCCATTTTTTAATTTTTTTTCTATTATTGTTGATTTTGTTTTCACTGAGACTTTATGATATTCTTTTTTATTTCGGTGGGTAAATTTGTTAGGATCCTTTGTGCTTATCTTAAAATCTACCTCTATTTTTCTAAGTTTAAGCCAATATTTTTCCTGTTGATATCACCTTAGTTTCTTTTCCCTGTGGAAGTTCTATGACTACATTATTTGGTCCTTCTTTTTTGTTTAATGCTATCATCAATTAAGGAAACCCTGGTGGTCTAGTGGTTAGGTGCTATGACAGCTAACAAAAGTTTGGCAGTTCAAATCTACCAGGTGCTCCTTGGAAACTCTGTGAAGGGAGCAGTTCTATTCTGTCCTATAGGGTAGCTATGAGTCAGATTTGACTTGACAGCAATATGTTTGGGTTTTTATCATTATTTACACACTGAAGACTCTGTTTCTCTTCTTTCAGTTTTTTAGCTTTAACCTATTTTAGTTATTTCTCCATGTAGGCTGATATCTGGTTGTTCTTTCCTGTGTTCTAGTCTTGGGTCTGATATTGTTGAATCTTTAACTGAAGGAATCTCTTTAATATTTTTGATAATTTTGGTTTTGTTTTTACAGATTCCCTTAACTTCTGTTTATCTGGAGATGCTTTAATTTTGCCATCATCTTTTGGAGAGTTTTGTTGATATATAAGTCTTGACTGGTATTTCATTTCTTTCCTGCAAGGATTTATATGAATGTAATTCCATTGCCTTCTTGCCTGCATGGTTTCTGCTGAGTAGTCAGATCTTAGTCTTACTGAATTTCCTTTGTAGGTGACTTTTCATTTATCCCTAGCTGCACTCTAGGATTCTATCTTTATTTTTGATTTTGGTAAGTTTGATTATAATATGTGACTTTCACACATTTCACATATTTATAATATGTGATTTTCTTTTGGGATCCACCCTGTGTGAGTTTCCTTGAGGTTCTTAGAGAGTTATCTTCTTGTCTTTCATAATACTAGGGAAGTTTCCTGCCAGAAAATCTTCAACAATTCTCTCTGTGTTTTCTGTTTACTCCCCCCACATTCTGCTACCCTAGTCACTCACAGATTTTTCCTTTTAATAGTATCCCACATATTTCTTAGAAGTTCTTCATTTTTAAAAACTCTTTTATCTGATTTCTCCTCTAATAAATTACTGTCAAATGCTTTATTTTATCTCTCAATAATTTTGACTTCTATTGCCTCAGTTCTGGTTCTGTGACCTTCTATTGAGTTGTCTAATTCTGAGATTTTATTGTTAAGCACCTGGATTTCTTGTGGCTATCTCTATATCGTTTCTAGCAACCTGTTAAGTTTGTCTTTCTGTTCTCGTATTGTTTTCCTGACTTCCTCTATTATCTTGTCTATGTGTTCTTCGGCTTGGTCTGAGTTTTGTTGGATCTCCTTCCTGATCTCTTGAAGAGCTCTCTCTATTAATCTTCTGAATTCTAACTCTAGTTAATTCAAGACCTTCTCTTTCTCCAGAGTGTTGCCTAGTTCTTTGCTTTTGCCATCTACTGTTTTGGTATGCCCAGTAGGCTGGGCATGTGAACTACCTTGGTTATTGGCATTTTGGAATCGGTCAGGTCCTGCAGCAAAGTGGTCAGAGCAGCTACAAGGTACATGAGCCCAGGAGTCTATTCAGTTTCCTTCTGTAGATTCAGCTCAGCTGTCCAGATCATGAGTCACTAAGTGCATGATATAGACTCTCACTTATAGTACTAGATGTGCAGGACTATGTAGAGGTTTGAAGAAGGCACAAATAACTGGCTGCAGTAGGGTGCTGAGTACTGAGTGAGACAGGAGGCTGATGCCTGTTCCTGGGAACCTGAGTAGAAGGCATGTTTCTATGTGCAGATTGGTAGCAGACTAGGAAGCACCACTTATTCTCTGACCTCTCTCATGGGGGTTAGGTGGAACGACTGATACCACTAGTCTTCAGAATCTTGATGTAGATGGGAGGACCCTGATTAATGGGCAGGACAGTGTCATATGTCATAAATCTACAACTCCCCCTTGGTTGCTGCAGTTGAAAATAGGCTTCAGGTATCTGCCCCATTGTTCTATGCTAATGATGGTCTGTGATGTTGAATTGGCACACATAGGTCCACGCAGGAGTAAAGGGTGCTGTAAGTCCATGGATCTCTTATTCCAATGCCTGCACAACTCTTCAGTGCCTGCCCTAAGTTCCCAGCATAGGGTGTGTGGTGAGTTTTTACAGCTGTGAGACTGGTTTGGGAATGGATAGTCCTGAGTTCCCCGTTTAGGGGGTTGGCATTAAGGAGGACCTGTATTGTTGAATCAGGCCACACAGATCTACCTAGGGGTTAAGGGCACTATAAGCCCTTAGACTCCTTATGCCAGTGCTTAGGCAAAGGGATGGTGCCTTCGCTGAGTTCCTGACTTAGAGTGTATGGCAGTATTTTAAAGTCAAGTGACAGAGTAGTTTGGGCACAAATAGTTCAATATCTCTTAGTTCTAGTTAGCAGGTATGGCAACTGTTAAATGCTTCTAGACTAGTGCTGGAGAAGAGCAGGGTGGAGGGTAGGTAAGGGGAAAGAAGAAGTTCTTTGCTGTTTGCATACTGCCTCTTCCTCCCCTTGCTGCTCAGTCTGGCTTCTCAGCTTTCATAATCATGTATATGATCATTTACGTATGATCATGCATGTGTGTGTATATATGTATATAACCAATTTCCTTGTTTTATTTTTCAGATCTTTATTGTAAGAGGAACCACCATAAACATCTGACTCTTGGCCATGCCTTCTCTCTCTAAGAATTTTTCAGAGCCTGTAAATTTTCAGAATTGACTATAGCAAATATTGAAATGGTTTGAGCTCAAGACCATCCAGAAATTATCCACAAGGCTTTTGTCCAATCCTAAAGTAATTACAGTGATCAGAGAATATAGAAGTTTTTAAGGGAAGAGGTAATATTCAGTAGTATGAAATCTTCAAAATCTGTTTTTCCCGAGTTTCAAAAATTAATTTAGCTGAATCATCAAAAGATGATACTATGTCAGAAAAGGAAAAAAAAAAAAAAGCCCAACACAATAAGAGTAGTAATGCTAGAGTGGTATGATTATATGTGATTCTTATTTTATTCCTGCGTATTCTTCAATATTTTCCAATTTTCTATTCCATAATAAACATGAGGTAGAAAAATTAAGTCCACAAACTTAATTGTTCTAAGTGCTCCATACCTCATTACTGGATATCTCTATGTTCACCTTTGATGTACTACCCTTGGGAAGCAATGCACTGATGCCAGAATCTAGTCCACCCTTCAAAGCAATTTTGGAACTCTTTCTGGAATGGCCATTGCCCACGGTGGCAAGGTGGCAAGTTCATGAACTTAATTGTATAGTTGTCATGAGGGGGTTTTTAGCCAGTAACAAATAACTGTATTGGAACACTCTGCCTACTCACTTGATCTGTCCCCCAGTGACATTTTTCTTTACATGACGCCAAGCCAAGTGCCGTCGAGTCATGAAGATAAAGTATATATTGAAAGGAAGACATTTTGATGACATTCAGGACTTCAAGGGTAATCCAACAACAGCTCTGATGGCCATTCCAGAAAAAGAGTCAGGTCCTTCTCTACGGCAATTGGGTTTAGTCACTGTAACATTCTCTTTCTCTCTGTCACACAGAATTATTTCTGATTATCTTCCAGCACTTTCTTTAAAGTGACAATGCTCAAATAGGCTCCCAAATAAGAAAAAAGAAAAGAAATTGCCTCCTGTGATATGCCATAGTGATGATGTCTGAATTGCATAGCACTCAATAAGTATTAAGGCAATTAACAAATTCCCTGAATAGACTTTTTTCTTTTTAAATATCCCAAAGAGGAGATATTTGTACTTACAATGAATATTCACAAGACTGACTGACAGGAGGAGTGATTTTCCTTACAAATAGAATAAATATACTTTTATAGTTAAAAAAGCATATCAAGGGAATAGACTCAGTAGACCTGCTTACGATATTAAAGATAGGCTTGGCTGAAATAAAAACATAGTATAAGTGATGATAAAAGTAGCAAAACATAACATTTATAACAGTTTTCTCCTTTTTAAAATGTGCCTGTGTAATTATTCCAATGGATTGAAATACACAAAATAAACCGAAATCATTGAGTTCATTATGTTTCCAAAAACATTAAATAAAACTCTTCAGTTGTATCTAGGGGATGTTCAGGAACCCATATAGTGTTCTGAAAACTTGTCAATAAAAGGCAAGAATTAATTTGTGCAATATATACCTGAGGAAATCCGAAGAGTTAACAAGAGAAAGCTCTACTTTATGAGAGAATTCTAAGGCAATAAATTCATAAAGAGTAATAGAATTAAAATATCACCATTTGGCAGTCTCTAATGAAATAATTGATCTAGACAAAGACTATTAAATAATGCTAAAACCATTAGACAAAAAGTTGATGCAGAATCTTAAATGGATGGATCAACCTGGCCATACTTGAATTCCCTGGTGAATCATGACATCACAAAGAGAGAGGGAATCAGACATAGCTTGCTCCCTGTGTGATGGGAAATGAATTCCCAACCTCCTCTAAAGTATCACTACTTATGAGTGAAACTAGAACCTAAATGAATCTCAAAATCTAGTTGAACTACTAGTTAATGGGAAATGGAAAGAGAGAAGAACATGGTAAATGGGGCCATGATTGCCATCCACAAAATCCTTAAAGTGGTAATTCTAAAGGGTAAATGGCCTCTTTTCTTTAACAAATGAATGCAAAGTAAAAAAGAGAGAAAAAGAGTTATTTAATAGATCAAATACAAAACTTAGAAACATATAAGCAAGTTAAAATTATAGATCCTGATTTGAACATTCTAACTGTAGAAACCATTTATGGGACAACAAAACAATGCTAATTATATCTGGATATTTGATGGTATTAACAAATTATTGTTACCTTTGGTGTGAGGATGGTAGAAAAATGTTTGACAGTTGTAATATTTTGTTTCAGGAAAACAAGTTACAAAGCTATGTAGTTGCCGTTAGGTGTCATCGAGTCAGTTCTGACTCACATTGACCCTATGCACAACAGAGCAAAACACTGCCTGGTCCTGCACCATGCCCCCAATCATTTCAAAGTTATGCATATATATAAAGCAGTCTCATTTTGCAAAACAGTTTGTGTAATTGTTTGCATCGATCAATATACACCTAAACACTGACAATAATTTTCCTTAAACATTGAGGTTATGTTATCAAAATTTTTATGTTCATTTTTTTTTAAGCAAGACTGTCTTCACGAATTCTAAAGAGTATTTGGTATACTGTTTGAGGAAATACGTTAGAGAGTCTGAGAATCACTGATGTGGACAAAGCCACTAGCCATATTTACTTGTGCATATGTGACTTCAGTGTTTAAATTATTACTATTAGACAGTAAGTTCTCAGTTGCTGACTGTTTATGCTAACTTGTCAGAAACTCGATGGAGTTCAAATGGTTAAATCAGTGGCAGGCCACCATGTCCTCAGACCATGAGGTATGCTACAAGGAACAAAATCTGGAATTTCTCCAAAAACCAGGTCCAACTTAAAGCAAGATGGGATATGAACCTTGACTTCCCATAAGGGGAAGTGATATTCATAGTGGAGAAGCATTTACCAATGTTAGATCCAATAGAGAAAGCAAAGGTCAGATTTACAAAATGAATCACAGGTACATTGTTGAACTTTCATGAGGCTTGAAACTATTACACGTGCAATGATTTTTATTGATCTTTGGGAAAGTAATGAAAATGTCAGTTAATATTATGGCCTATTGGTGTAGCCACGTATGGACAACTTGAGATAAAATATGTTCTATAGGCTTCCGATGACTATCGGAAGAATAGTGGTAGAATGCTTGCCACTGGGCCCCTTTGTAATTGAAATCTCTTGGAAGGTCTGAGGAAAGAAACAACACCTTGCTAACAATTTGAATAAATGCTTGGATTTAGCTTGAGTTGTTTTGGAAGTCTGTCTTCCCATGGCTCTGCTTGATGGCAAAATCTAACAATGGGAAGCATTATATTATATTTGTATAACTTAAGCATGGTTTAAATACCAAACATATTATTAATATAATGTCACAGTTTATGCCAACAGAGTAAATAATATACTGCACAGGGAGTACATTTTCTTGTGGACACTTTACTATACTGACAATCAAGTTCACAAACTCACCCTAGAAGTGCTACAAACCTGCTGAACATCACTATCGACACCTTTGCAATTCTCCTCTTGGGAGGCCATTCGCTGACACCAGGCCTAGTCTACCCTTCAAAGCAACTTTGGAACTCTTTTTCTGAATGGCTGTCAGAACTGTTGCCTTATTACCCTTGATATCCTAAATGTCATCAAAATATCTTCCTTTCAATACTGGCTTCATCTTCAGGTAAAGAAAATGCCAGATTAGATGAGTAGGGAGGGTGTTCCCATACAGCCATCTGTTGACTGGCTAAAAACTCTCTCACTGACAACCATACAATTAAGTTCACAAACTTGCCACTGTGCCACCACGTGCAATTGGCCATTCTAGAAGGAGTTCCAAAATTGCTTTGAAGGGTATACTAGGTATTGGCATCAGTGCATAGCTTCCCAGGGAGTACTTCAAAGGTAGCTGTAGTAATATTCAGCAACGAGGTATGTAGCACTTAGAACAATTAATGTTTGTGGACTTAATTGTTAGACTTCGTATTTTGGTCACTGAAAGTCATTTTGAAAATGCTAAAATGAAATTCAATTACTTTTCTTCATGTATGTTATAATAAACAAGAAGTATTCACTTTGCTTATAAGAGAAAAATATTTTTTAAAACTATAGTAATTCAAGCCAAATTTATTAACCTTTCTTCTTATAAAGTCTTTGGAATATTGTGTGGCCATTTATCATCAATTTTGTATATTTTGAGCTAGAAGGAACTTGTAGGAAAGATAAATTCAGGGTTTAGAAATCACATTATTGAATTGTAAGTTTTAATTCTGTCTCTAATGTGTGAAGACTTGAACAACTATGATGTATCTGGACCTCAGTTTTCCTTTCTTACAATACATTTTTTAGTCAGATCATCAGAAAGGTGTTACAATTATACACACAAAAGAGGTAAGAGAGTATTGGCGATGAAAAATACTCCTTAGTAGGTGAATTTGGTGTTGTTAGTTGCCTTTGTGTCAGCTCTGACTCATATTAATCTTATGTATAACACATGAAACATTGCCCAGTCCTGTGCTATTTTCATGATCAAGTCCATTACTGTACCCACTGTGTTTTATGAGTGACTTTCAACCTCAGAAGCCCAGCTTCCAGCATTACATGAGACTCTACTCTGTTGTGATCAATAAGATTTCCATTGGCTAATTTTCAGAAGTAGATCACCAGGCCTTTCTTCCTAGCCTGTCTTAGTCTGGAAGCTCCACTGAAATCTGTCCATCACAGGTGACCGTGTTGGTATTTGAAATATTGGTAATCTAGCTACCAAGATCATAGCAACTTTCAAGCCACCACAGGTACAACAAAATGACAGATAGAAGTGGTTATATAAATTATTAACATTTAATTTCTAAAATATATCTTGTGAAATTTAATTAACTATTTTTGAGACAGATGGAGATTCTGGAACTCAGGTTTAGTTGTTTATCTCCATGTTATTCATTAATTTATTTGTATTTATGCTATTAAGTTGGGCACCTACTGTCTGCCAGATCCTATTCTTGGAGGTGGACTTGAAAAATAAACAAGAAAGACAAGGTCACTACTCAACAGGACATACTTTCTAATAGAGACAAGCAATAAACAAACAAACAAAAAACCAAGCTGTTGCATCAATTCCAGCTCATAGTGACCTTATAGGACAGAGTAGTGCTGTCCCATAGGGTTTGTAAGACATAATCTCAATGGAAGCAGTCTGTCACATCTTTCTTGGGCAGAGCAGCTGGTGGGTTTGAACTGCAGATCTTTTGGTTAGCAGTTGAACACATTGTTGCTATACTTTCAGGGTGCCTAACAAATAAGCAACTGATTTGAAAACAGTAAGATAATGGTAAGAGGACGGTGTACAATCTTGAAGAGAAACTGGTCAGGGAAAACCTCACAGCAGAAGAGATGCTGGAGTGGTTGAAGCATGAGAAGAAACCAGCCATTCAAGGATCTCAGAAGACCTTTTAGGGTCTAAGCAAAAGGCCAGTGCCAAGGCCCCGAGGCTGGAACCAGCCTGGATGAGCACCAGCATATAGGTCACCATGGCCAAAGTCTAGTTAACGAGAAAATGGCAGTGGCACAGAGTTGGGGGACTGAAGGTTGAATTTTGAGCACAGCAGAAACTGAAGGGCTTTAAAAAGTAGGGATTAAAGACCACGTAAGTCCTGGGAAACTGTTGCCTAAATGGAAACATTTATTTACCAAAAAATGTACAACAACTATGTCACCAATCAATTAGTAATATCTAGTTGCTCAAATAGGATGGGTGAAATAATTTCTTTTAAAGCGCATTCAAATATTCTCCATAATTCCAGAATATCCTCATCTGTTAAAGGTCTCTGTCCATTCCAGAAAATTCTGTTTGCATTTGTTAAAATATGCTTTATGATCTCAAAATGCTGGGTTAAAGAGTTTATTTAAATGAAGGTCCATAAATTAGACTGTCTGAATGCAGCAGATTACTTCATAATTTGTTTTCTGCCAGATAGATAATTCATTCAGCACATCATATTTATTAGAGCTGCTAAACTTCTACCCTTTGCTCTCTAATTAGGTTTTTCTTGTTACTATGTGTTTCAGAAAATATGACTGTTCCAGTCCTTAAACCTAATGAGTCCCAGCTGGGGTGGGATTGGAGTTGAGTTGAGCAGCAGTGGGTTTTGTTCAGTTGTGTTAATCCAGATTGTTCAACCTCAGGGGCCTGCTGGTGAGTGGGGGGAAGGGAGGCTGCCAAGAGGGGTACGGATACCTTTGTGCCAAATCCTGCTGTTCATTTAATTTTGCCCTATTTGGCATGGTAGCAGAAGGATGTCTCAATTAACAACATCTGGAAAGCTCCTCATGAAACTCTTTGTGGAATATTTATGCATCGTGAGATTCATGCAGAGTTGGTTAAGTAGAGGCCAGCTTGATTTCTGAGCAGACTATCTGTTTTTTTAGGACGTCAGCATTTTACTGTGTCAGTGCCTGAAGTCACTTCTAATTCAGAACCATGCCAAGATGCCAGAAATGCAGTTGTTGGACCATTATTTATACTTTTTAAAGACTAAGAGAAATGCATCCAGTGTAATTCGTGGGGATTCGGAAAAACAGATGGGGAATTCTGGGGGGGGCTAGTTATATCTGACTTTTGACTGAGAAGGGACCTGCATTGTGTTTGCTTCGTAATTATTCATCAGGCCATATATGTTTTATAATTATTGTGTGTGTCTATACGTTTTATAATTATTGTATGTGTCTATAAGCTTTATAATTACTGTAGGTGTCTATTTCCCAATTTTTAAAATATGACTGACATGTATGTGCAAATATACGGTGTATCTCTATTAAGACAAAAGGCATACAACAAAGATGTTATATTTTCTCAACTGAGATCAAGTTTCTGCTGCTTTGAGTCTGCCAGTCACTGTCTCTCAATGACTCTATCACCTTAGGCACTCACAGCCTGTACCACGTATCTCCTTTCCCATTAATTCTATCCAATCTTGTTATAGTTGCTATTATTTTGTGTACGTGCGTGTGCTTTTTCTTTCACATAAAGATCATAAAGCTTTCAAGAAGAGAAATTACCCCTTGTGATTTTTATATTCATTGAACACATTTTGAGTATTTCAGAAATACTTGCTGATTAAGCTTACCCACCAAAAACCAGATGCATGGCCACTGACTCAAAATCTGATTTCTAGCAACCCCACAGGACAGAAGGCAATTGCCTTCAAGGGTTCTGAAGGCTATAAATCTTCACAGAATCAAACTGCCTCATCTTTTCCCTGAACAGCACAACTGGTTGGATTTGAACCGCCTGCCTTTTGATCAGCAGCCAAGCCCTTAACTGCTGTGCTACAAGGCCACATTGGCTGCAGTCGATTTTAAACTGCTTCATTTTATTTTCTCAGTATTAGATCCTAATGCAAACAAATAAAATTGGAGATATTTGTACTAAATTTGTTAGGAAAAAAGAAGCAGTATTGAGCAGCTGTCAATAACTTGACTCTGGAATCTAACAGACGTGGATTCAAATTCCTGTTCTGACATTCAGTAATTGTACATCCTTGGGAAAGTGAAGATTTGGTTTCCTTATCTTAAAATTAAAAGAAAAAAATCTGCCTCATGTTTTCATAAGAATATCGTAAAAATAGGGTACACAGAACATTTAGAAAACTTCTTTTCATGTTCTAAGTCCTCAAGTAATGTAAACTATTCTTAGAATTATTATCACCACAAAGTAAATAGCCGAAAACACACTCAGCGTTAACCTCTAATCAGTTGTTTATTTCCGTTATATAAAACTTGGCTCTACAAATTGGAAGAACACTAACATTACTGGAAGTTTTATTATGTCAAATTTAGGCATATACTACAATAAATAGATACATAACTACACATTTATCCATTTGAATGATTTTTTTGAAAAAATGATAGACCACCATTAAAATACACCATAGTCACAGATGCCTACTTAGCATGCGTTATTCAGTGTCAAGTGGTCTAAGTGGATCTCCTCCAAGACAGCTTAGTTACAAATCCGCCAGAAGGATCTCATTATAATGCAGCTTCACCTATAACAAAATCTGTGTCACTGATTCCAAGGGCAGCAAAATATTAAGGCTCCAGAGGTGATTTGTGTTGGCATCTCTTTCCTCTTTCCATGCCATATGAGATTAATTATACCCATCTCTTTGCATTATGTATACTGTTTTACCATTTACACATTATAAGACAGAGCACTTTCAGTAATAAAAGCTCCCACTTACTGAATCAGTGATGAAGGTGGTGGTAACACAGCCAAGTCCTAAGAATATTTCTCTGGGAAAGTAAAATCCAGTGGTCTGTACCATCTGCCAGCATCCACCATGTGAAACATCCGCCACTTCAGCATTCCACCACCAATATTGGGCTTTTGCATCTCAACCCTTGATCCTTTTCCAAGTACCAAATGCTACCTCTTCAGCCTTTTTACCACTAACGTGTACCTTTAGCCAACCTCTCAGTGTCCTGCTTCCTTTGTCTTTGTTATCCAGTCTTGCCTCTTCCTTTATGTATTCTATTATTCCTCAACAGCTTAGATGTTCATTTTCTCTATTTAACTTTGTCCCTGGGACCTGCTCCATTATGTGCAAGCCGGTTTAAGCCTGATCTGTATTCATTGCTGGGATCCTGCTGTGTCTTAGTATTTCTGGAAGACCAGCGGGGAAACTGGTCCCACTCAAGTATATTTATATGAAAAACTATGAGAAAAGCAGCACAGCCACCATCTGTCATCAGAAAGGAGGAACAGTCCTGAGTCAAAGAAGATAGTTAGGCACTTACTCATTCAGAGGCTAGGAGGACCTTAGACCAATATTTCATCTAACACCTTTGTAGAAGAACCTTGGAGACACCCTGATACGGATGAGAAATGATCGTCCAATTTCTGCAGTGTCAAGAAACTACCTGTTGTCAGGTGCCATCCACTAGGTTTTGACTCAGTGACCCTATGTACAGTGGAATGTGACACTGCCTGGTCCTATGACATTCTAACAATCATAGCTATGCTTGAGCGTATTGTTACAGCCACTGTGTCAATCCATCTTGTTGATGGTGTTTGTTTTTTTTCAGTGACCTTCTGTCTCACCAAGCTTGATGTCCTTGTCCAAGGACTGGTCCCTTCTGGTAATATGTCCAAAGTACAAACACAAAGTCTTAGTATCCTCTCTTTCAAGGAACATTCTGGCTGTACTTTTTCCAGGACAGATTTGTTCATTCTACTGGCAGTCCACGGTATTATTCAATATTCTTTGCTAACCCAATAATACAAAGGCATCGGTTCTTCTCTGGTCTTCTCTATTCATTGTCCAACTTTCAGGGACATATGAAGTGACTAAAAATACCATGGCTTGGGTCAGGTGCACCATAGTCCTCCAAGTGACACTTTTTTTTTTTAAAAAAAAACACTTGGAAATGGCCTTTTGCAGCAGATTTGTTCACGGCAGTAGTCATTTGATATCTTGACTGCTGATTCCATGGGCATTGATTGTGGATTCAAGTAAAATGAGATCCTTGACAACTCTGATCTTTTCTCTGTTTATCACGTTTATTACTGGTTCAGCTGTATTTTTGTTTTCTTTATGTTGAGATGTAATCCATGCTGAAGACTGTTTGTAGTCTTTGATCTTTCTCACTAACTAATTACTCATATTTAGTAGTCTGGTTTCTACCCCCTCTGCTTCATGGTACTTGAGGAAGTGTGTGGTAGAGAAAGGTGGAAATGGTAGCCAGCCACCTGATGAAGGCAGAACTTCTCAAGTCCATCACCATATTTTAGAGACTTTGGTGGAGAGTGTAGCTGTTCTGGAGAGGAGGTCATATTTAAGGTCTGTTGTTCATACTCCAGGATAGCTTAAGTTTTCCTTTTTTGTAAACCACTGATGCTTCTGTGGTCCTAGGTACAGCATATGTGCATCAGTTACAAATGCTACACAGATAGCAGCAATATGATATGGATATTTCATCACTACCTTCTCGTGCCCTGACTGCTGGAAGTACAATGGTTTAGTGATGCCCTGGGCATTGCCAGTTAACACTGTTTTGATACATTCATCTTTCACAGTTATTCCTTTTTCTCCAGGCAGAAGAAGGAGTCTTCCAAGCATAAGTCTGTGCACACAGTGGGTGTTCAGTACATTTGGCTGGTGTGCTGAGAAAGGAAATGAGAAACATTATGATTTTTCTTTCTTAAAAGACAACTCCTTGGAGTCCTAGAAAACTGAATTATAAGTTAATCGTTTTCCCATAAAGGGTATTTTTCATACCTCTGGAGCATATGAGATGAGTAATAAAAAATATATTCTTTAATATCATGTCTTTAATATTGTCTCCGAATCGTTTGCTCTTTCCTTTTTCCTTGTAGTGCAAACTCTAACCATGTTGAGGTATAAATGTGTTGGCTACTGCATAGTAATCTCAAAAATGTCCAGTGGTGTTTCTCAAGATTTTCATTTTTCCCTACTCACATTGAAGGACTTCTAATAAAGAAGCATAGCTATTATCAAGGTGTAACTATACAGTAAGCTTTTGATAGTCCTGTGACATTACAGTCTTAACAGTCCTTTTATAAGAAAGAACATACAGCCTTATTACTCCAGTGTAACTAGGCAAGGCACTTGGGAAACTTCATTAACTCTTACAAGGCACTGATGTCCTGTTTAGTAAATTATTGCTCCCATGTACTAAGTCGTGTTATCCTTAAAGTTCCTGTTGGAACCAGATCTTGGCTCAGATCTAGAAATATTACTGTTCAGGAAATTTTGGCACAGAGAGATTGAAGATTGTCCAAATCACTAGAATTTCTCTGAGTGATATAGATCACCTGTGTATTAGATCTTGGCTGAGAGTGAAGCCATTCCACAGTCAAAGCGTAGTGAGAATGCTTTTCTCAATAAATCTGCTATTAAGACCTATCTTCAGTGGGTACTGGAATCTCTCTTTTATCTGGTCCCTCTTGCTCACTCATCCTTCCTAAGACTAAGAAACAGCCATATCATTATTGTTATATACACATACTTACATATGTATATACACGTAAATCATTTGCCATCAATATTTTTGCACATATAAATCAGCGAGACTAATTACATTAATCATGTTGTGCAACCACTATTCATTGCCAAGTTTTCTATAACCATAAACAGACCCTCTATGATTTCTAGACAATCACCCTCTACCCCTCCTTCCCACCTCTTTTTATCACTAATAAACTGGTCTCTATATGTTTGTTTGTTCTGGATATTTAATATAAGTAGGGTTGTACAATATTTGTCCTTTTGTTATTGACTTCCTTTACTCAGCATAATGTTTTCAAGGTCAACAACCAATGTTTTCATGACAGCTTCCCAAGAATCAATTTATAGAGAGGTGTTCATTTGTTACCCAAGGCATTCAGTTCTGAATCTGGTTAATATGCCATCACCAAGGAAATGCCTGAGCATACTTCTTATGCTGGATCTTGTGCTGTCTGTCTGTCTTAGGATACCCAGGCCAACTCAGTCCATCTACCTCTCGTAATCCAGGCACATAATCTGTTCTCATTTTACCCCATATCTATTCAGATCCAGCTTGCTGGTTCTGCTTCCCAATCTATCCTCAATTCCTGACTGTATGTCTGTATTTGGCACTTGAACTTTCCCCAACAGGTTTGGTTGTCTCTCTTGCTCACGTTGTACTAGAAAAAATAAAAGAAAACTTGTCTTTCCCTTTACAACCATAGAAGCCAAGCCAAGTGCCATCGAGTTGGATCTGACTCATGACAACCATAGAAACCAGTCCTAATCTTAGCCACAGAATAAGCTACTTCAACAAAAGTAGCCCCAGAAGGTGGAAGAGAAAAATGCATAGAGCCTGTGAGTCAGATTGAAAAGCAGAGATCAAGGAAAACATGGAAGTTCTATGGACAGCTCAATGTAGAAAATTATAATAGTAAGTGAACTTACTTTCTTCAACTCTGCATTGTAACTGTGAATGTTATGAAACCTGTAGCTAGAATTTTAATCACTCAATATGTGAAATGAAATATAACCACTTCTAGACCAGTGTGACGTTCTTCAGTTTTAGAAATGATGCTTGTTTCTACGGTAAACTTTAAGGAAATCTCTTTCAAACACGTAAATTATAGGATTGACACCTTTGGAACTGTCACCTGATCCTGGTGTTTCTATCCTAGGATGGCAAGAGACATTTCATCTTCATAAAAGATGGAGAAACACATTTCAAGCTGTTGACTTAGAGCTTTGGGAACTGATTGCCAGATTAATATGAAGCAAACCAAACAAAACCAAAACTGAAACGACTGGCATCCAGTCAGTTCTGACTCATAGAAACCCTATAAGAGGCAGTAGAGCAGACCCAACGAGTGTCCTAGGAGCAGCCCGGGAGTTTCAGATGCTGACTTTTTGGTTAGCAGCTGAGCTCTTAGCTGCTGTACCATGAGGGCTCTGCAGCTTGATATACAATTAGCAAAATTAGACTCCTTTTCATCAGTTAAACCTACTGTCAGTTGGAGATGGCTGCCTCATTAGGATGACAAAGTAGAGTCAAGGGACTCTGGACTACCCTATGCAACACCAAGCCTTTCCTTACTCCTCTCCCCACTGTTGCCCTACTTTTTGAGAATTTAATTTTCACCTTAGTGGAGAGAGCTAGCATTCAGAAAATTTTCTCGAAAAAGGGTAATACTTAGAGATTACACAGGCTCTCTTAGTCCCACTAGATGTGTCCATTTAAGAGGCCAAAGTCTCAAAAGGATTGAAAGAGGTGATGGCTATAAGAGTGCTTTATGAAGTATAGATTTTATAAGAAAAAAAGGAAGGAAGGAGGATACGTGATTTGGGCATCATTCCGTGTAAATCCTGGCCCTCAGGTCCTGCTCAAGTCGCCACTGTAGGAATAGGCATACAGTGACTCCCAGCACTGATCACTCACTCCTGTTGTCTAGCAGACCTGTGCTTAGACATTTTGTGTTCATAACCTGTCACAGAGCATGGTTGTTTTCTCTCAAACCCTTGCAAGCAGGGACCATAGATCTACACAATATGGCACCTGACATGTTTGTTGGTTGAGGGATCATGAAGAGATATATTTATCTGGAAAGAAAATTCCTAGACAGATACAGCGAATGCACCCACCTTCTTCCAGCTGATCTCACTTCTGCTTTTAGACGTCTACACCTGCATTCCAGGGTAGTTATAGACCGCACATTA
Source organism: Heterohyrax brucei (assembly GCA_028571685.1). Classification (NCBI taxonomy): domain Eukaryota; kingdom Metazoa; phylum Chordata; class Mammalia; order Hyracoidea; family Procaviidae; genus Heterohyrax; species Heterohyrax brucei. Next base: position 133,045,046 of record CM053146.1, on the reverse strand, counting down.
AACAGCATGTGGAGAAAGTCATAGCAGACCATAAGCAGCTGTCACAGGCAAGACTAGCTTCTGTGCAGTCAGTGAGACAGAAGCATAACATGCTTACCATGCTGTCCAGTTTTAATGAGGACTAATAGCTGTATTATTATTATTTTTTAAATGTTTTCCTTCGACAGTCAAAATCAGGATGCAACTCCATATGCTGCAAGAGGTCTTGACCAAGTGATCATCTTTGGCCCTCAAAATATACATACTAAGGATGTGTGCTGTCTTTGTCTGGGAACTACTGCCAACAGGCAACTTTGCAAGCTGTTGTAAGATGCTGTTGTGTTGGCACCTACTTCTCACACCCCAGTGTACAACAGCATGAAACACTGTTTGGTCCTGTGCCATCCTCACAATCATTGCCATCTTTGAGCCCATTGTTGCAGCCACTATGGCAATCCATCTCACGGAGGGTCTTTCTCTTTTTTATTTACCATCTACCTTCCAAGCATGATATCCTTCTCCAGGCACTGGTCCCTGTGATAACATATCCAAAGTATGTGAGGCCGAGTTTTTCCATCTTCCCTTCCATGGAGAATTCTGGTTGTACTTCTTTCAAAACAGAACTGTTCTTTGGGAAGTCCATAGTATATTCAATATTCTTCATCAACACCTTAACTCAAAGGCATCAATTCTTCTATCTTTTTCATCCAGCTTTTGCATGTTATGACACAACTGAAATTACTATATCTTGGGCCAGGTGTACCTTAGTCCTCGAATGACATCTTTGTTTTCTAGTACTTCAAAGAGTTCTTTTGCAGCAGACTGGCCCAGTGAAATACATCATTTGGTTTCTTGACTGCAGCTTCTGTGAGCATTGATTGTGGATCTGAGTAAAATGAAATTCTTGACAACTTCAGTCTTTTCTCTGTTTATCATGATGTTGTTTATTGGTCCACTTGTGAGCATTTTTTTTTTTTTATGTTATGGTATAATCCACACTGAATATTGTGCCCTTTGATCTTTATCACTAATTGCTTCAAGTCCTCTTTGCTTTCAGCAAGCAAGATTGTGTCATTTCCATACTACGGGTTGTTAGTGAGTCTTCCTCCAATCCTGATACATTCTTTTTCATATAGGCCAGCTTCTTAGATTATCTGTTAAGCATACAGATTGAATAAGTATGGTTGAAAGATATAATTTGACGCACATCTTTCTTCATTTTAAACAATTCATCCCCTTGTTCTGCTCAAAAAATTACCTCTTGGTCTGTGCATATGTTATACACGAGCACAGTTAAGTGTTCTAGAATTTCCATTTTTCACAATGTTATCTGTAATTTGTTATGATCCAAACAGCCACATGCTTTTGCATAGTCAATAAAACATAGGAAAATGTCTCTATGGTATTCTCTGCTTTCAGCCAAGATCCGTCTGACATCAGCAATGGTATCCATTGTTCCATGTCCTCTTCTGAATTTGACTCGGATTTCTGGCAGGTTCCTGTTGATATACTGCTGAGCCATTTTTGGACTGTCTTCAGTGAAAATTTGCTTACATGTAATATTACTATTACTATTCCATAATTTCCAGAATCTGTTGGATCACATCTCTTTGGCATGAACAGGAGTGGTTATCTCCTCTAGTCAGTTGCCCAGGGAGTTGTCTTTGAAATTTCTTGGCATAGACAAGTGACAACCTCCAGTGCTGCATGCTTTGGTGAAACGTCTCAGTTGGTGTCTTGTCAATGCCTGGAAACTCATTTCTTACCAATGCTGTCAGGGCAGCTTGGACTTCTTTCATTACCATCAGTTCTGGATTATATGCTACGTCTTTAAACGATTCAACATCAACTAACTCTTTTTCGTACAGATAGACAAAGAAAATGAATGGAAACATCTAGTGACGATGATCTAATTATTTTCAGAGACTATCTGTAATCACTAACTATACTACTGATAGTCAGTAACCAGTCAGAGTGTGATTACTACAATATTCAGTGATTTTTTTCCTATAACTGTCCTCCCTATGGTTTGGTTTCACCTTTTACTCCACAAAAATACTTACATAATGAAACTGCCCAAAACTACCAGGTTCCGTTCTCAGTGGACCATGTGGTTACCCAGTTGCAGTCGTTTAAACACTTAGTGAATCTCTCTACTTTAACTTGAAACAGTGTTCAAGTCTTTCTCTATACAACAGCTAAGTGACTGCAGATAATGTTCTTGGGGTTGCAGTCAAAAGTTTGAAATAGCATCTGCATATGAATTGAATTTAGATGAGCCACCAAATATCACTTTCGTGCAGTAGCATTTCTTTCCTGCAGATTAGAGGCAGTAGAGTATAGTATATTAGAGGCAGTAGATTATACTGTATTAGAGGCAGTAGAGTATATCTGTGCCCTGGCATTTCAGAAAATCTGACCTTAAATTCTAGATTTACCACTGACTTTGTCTCTATCCATTGCTTCCCTCCCCCTCCCCTTAAAATTAGTCATTTCAGCAGGTTGAATGCTACAGGTAACTAAAATGTAGCAGGTTTTCTCCTTCAGTTTTGTGGTTGCATAAGGAGATGTAGGGTAATCTGGAAGAATATTCTATGGGAAACTCCCCCAACATTTTCTGTTCTATTAGAGTAGAAAAGTAATTCATTAATAAGATCAGTCTGATTCTGATATTGCTACAGAAGGAAAGCAGAGGGCAGTATTTCATGAATTCAGCACTACAGTAAAATAAAAGAATATGCTAGGTAAAAGAGGTGACTATTTCTCAAATTTAATTACGGTCTTTGAGCTTGAAGTCTGTCTGATACTAGACTCCGTCTGTTACTGTTGTTGTTGTTAGACACTGTGGAGCAAGGCCATTGACTCAGGTCAGTGCCAAGTAGAACAGGATCCAACTGTTGGAGACTACATGGTTCTGTAGAATTTTCACTGGCTGACTTTTCAACAGTGGATTGTCAGGTCTTTCTTTCTAGTCTGTCTACAAGCCTCATCAAATTCTGTTCAGCATCATAGCAACACCCAAGCCCCTGCCAACAGAAAAATGTATGAGGTGCATCGATTGGGCATCAAACTTCATGGAAGATGAGAATTCCACCACTGTCTTCTTTCTTAATGAACAGATGACTTCAGAATTAATTTTTTAGAGTCTTTACTGGGTGTATAGCACCAGGAAAGATTCTTGATAACAGAAGAGGAATTAGAACTGGATAGTGCAAGAAATCCCAGTTCAGTCCATAAGGATACTTCATTGTTAAGTTACACAAATGCTATTTGGCACTGGAATTTAGAACAATGTCTACTTTTCACACTGGAATGCCCAGATAAGGCTTTACAGAAGAGTTAGATATAAGTTGTGATGCATTATGGGTGGAGAAGTATCTCAAGCAGAGCATACCACAAGTTAATAGAGCGGAGGTGGGACATACAAGGTGGCACCTTACAGCAATCCTGTTATCCTTCCCATGTGTTTCCAAGATCCTTAAATTTCTAAGATATGGTGACCTCCTGGAAACCTTGGTAGTAGTATTTAAGCGCTACATCTGATAACCAGAAGTTTGGCAGTTCAAACCTACCAGGTGCTCCTTGGAGACTTTGTGGAGCAGTTCTACTCTGTCCTAGCAGGTTGCTATGAGTTAGAATCAACTTGATAGCACTGAGTTTGGTGTTTTTGATACTGACCTGCTGTTCCTGCCCAGTCCTGGGCAAGTGTCTTTCAGTTTCTCTTTAACTCCTCCTTTCACTCTCCTAAGAATACCAAGTGTGTTCTTTTCAATCACTCAAATTTCAGAAAAGACAGAAAGAAGATTGTAGCTCTTGCTCTCCCCACTGGCCCACCTCTTAAGATCTCTGAAGCCAGGAGATTGAATGGGCTTCCCTGCTTGTTGAGAACAAATGAATGAGCAATAAAAGAGAAAGAATGCAAATTTATACCTCAGTGCTGGGGTTTGGATTTCAAGACGCAACCCAGAATTTCTTTAAAGGAAAAATTTTATTAAAAATATGCCCAATAGGAAAAAGACTGGTGCACCAGGGATGCACTCCAAACAACACAGAGTAAGGAGGCAACCCCGAGCTTCCTCAGCACCCAGTATTTAAGTCGTGAGATTACAAAGCAGGGAGGGGGAACTAACTTTTACATTGATTGGTTAAGGCCACCTGGAATTCCTGTTAGTTGTAAAATGTGGCCGAGGTCTAGAGGTCACTTGCAAGGTTGTCCCCAGGCTTTGTCTTGTGACAGATGTTTTGTAAGACAAAGGTGAGATTATGATATTTTCTGCTATTAAGTTGTTTCCTGGGGCTTTCTTTAATACCTTGAATTTTTACTGCACCCTTCCTCAAAATGGAGTCACTTATGCCTCATTTCAACATCAGTAGATTGTTCTACCATACTAGAAGACCTTTAATTGGTCACTGAGCATTTCTAAAAGCCTTTGAACTGGGTCAACTCATTTCAGCCAAAAGTCTGATGTAGGCATGGCTCTGAAAAAGCATATCAACCAAAGAGATGCTTTCCAACTTGTGCATCTTTCATTTTATTCATGTCTAAGATCTTGCTGCTCCGAGTGAGATCCTAGAACCAGCAGCACTGATGCCACTGGAATTAGAAACGCGGAGTCTCAGGTATTTCCACAGTTTCAGGCATCAGAAGCCTCATTTTAACAAGATCCCCAGGTGAGTTGTGCACACCTTCAAGTGTAGGAGGCACTGATATGAGACACAGTATTTCTCACTTGGTCGTCAGCCAATAGCTCCTCCGTATGAATTAATCCATCAGAGGGTAATTGTCAAATGCATATCAAGTATAAGGCACTGAGCTTGGGGACCAAGTAGTGTCATACAGTCTTTGCCTTCAAGGGGCTCATGATTTAGTTGTAAAGATAAGATACGAACACATGAAAAGCGAATAAGGACCTAATGCAGTGCAGGTTAAAAGGAGTTTACTACAGCCAAGTGCTTAAAGATAGGGAAGTAGGTTTTCCATTTCCAGCAAACTTGAAATATGGGAATGATATGTTGTTCCAAATTACAGATTTTCATTCTATACAGAGAATAACAAGGAAACACTGTTTCTCAGAAAAGCAATAACATGTCTGTGTCTCCCTTTATAGGCAGACCCAAAACCCAAGCATTTCATTAGACAAACTCCAGAAGGTAATAGTGAGCTGCCAGATTTCTCTTTCCCTTGAGGCATGTCTGGTTGCGGGGTGCGGGAGTGCTAGAAAAAAATAGCCAACAAGACATCCCTGCAAGCAGCAGTGGTTATGTCTATACAAAGGGATGGACATCTCAGACTTCAAATGACATCCATTGTTTCCAACTCATATGGCCAGACTGCAGAGATAAGAAGCTGAAGAGATCATGATTGTACTTATCAGAGTGCTCTTTGTAAACTAAAGCTTTCCACTTACTTCAGTACAGGGAAGTCCCAAGAGAGACCTTTCGCATCTTTCTCTGTAATGCAATTGTTCAAGTGTACAAAAGATTCTAGGCATCTGATGATCACACCAAGAATCCTGAGGTTGGACATATGTTAGACCAGAAAACAATGCTATGGTTTTCCCTATTTGAGCTCCTTGTCCTCTTTCAATATTAATGAAACTTAATGTAGAACGCCTACCTTTCACTGAACTCACAATCTTATTTTAGCATTTTAATGATAATTCTTGATGATTTGTAGGGGCCACACCACCAATAATGTGCAATTAGAGGTAAGACGCCCTTTCTGGGGTCAACAGTCTGCATCGCTCTTATAAATACGGCTGGTATATTATACTTTTATCATCTGATTAGCTTCAGCAATCAGAAATTTAAAGTATAATTGAATCATGTCAAGTACATTTACAGCGAGCATGAACCCAAGAAAAGAATGTGATGAGTATACCACAGGTTTAATTCAGGATTATCTAATTGTTTTATTCTAAAATATAGATCCTCTCATCTCCCTGGAACCCAGATACTAAATGAGGGATTTCTGGCTGCCAGAATTTATCTGTGTTCTTGGAGTCTCAGTTTGAAAACTTCCGTAGGAGACCAGGAATCCTGCTGATAGCAGAGCAAACCTCAGCTATGAAAGTCAAACTGGTGATAAATATGAAGGAAACCCTAATCTGTTTTAATGAATACAAATAGCATTATGTCTGGATCAGGGGAGGCCAGAGAAATGTTGAGTGTGGTTTTGTGGGTGAAATTCAACAATTTTTAAAATGAGAGACTCTTGGGAGAGGAGGGCAATTGGTTATGGTGCACACTAATAGTGGGAGAGGCTATGGGGAGCAATTTATTCATGCTTGTGTAAGAACTTTTTAAGGTGAAGGCCCTCTTTTTAAATTCTTTCTCTGTTCAAGGAAGCTTGGACCTCCATGGAGCAGCTGGCAAGTAGAATGCACAAGTATCAAATAGAACGGAAACTGGTCTATGCCAGGAGGCATTCTAACCAAGTGAGAGAGACTGAGTCCACACTGGTTAGGCAGGCAGATTCTGGAACCAGACTACATAGGCTTGGGACATGATTTATCCCATTTGTTCCCAAATTGGAGGAAAGATGGCTCTGCTGGATTTACTGAGAAGCAATGTGTCTGTATACCTTCTTTACAGTCACTGAGCAAGATAATGAGGCTCTCTGTGCCTCAGTTTCCCATCTGTCATTTGGAAATATGACAGCAATTCAGTGACTATTGACAGAGTAATTATGAGAGCGAGAGAGAGACCAGGGAGAGAGATAGAGAGAATGACAGAGAGAAACGAATGGATACGTTGTTGCTAGATGTTGTCAGGTGGATTCCAACTCACAGGGATCCTGCTGCACAACAGAATGAAACACTGCCTGGTCCTGTGCCCTCTTCATCACCGTTACTGTGTTTCAGCCCATTGTTGCAGCTGCTGTGTCTATCCTCCTTGTTGAGGATCTTCCTCGTTTACTCTCAGGCTCTTCTCATCTTCCCGCAGGCTGTCCTCCAGGGGCTGGTCCCTCCTATTCATATGTCCAAAGATGCTAGATGAAGTCTCAGCATCCTTGCTTCTAAAAGGAATTCTGGCTGCGCTTCTTCCAAGACAGACTTGTTCAGCCTTCTGGAAATCTGTGATATATTCAGTATTCTTTGCTGACACCGTAATTGAAAGGCATCGGTTACTGGTCTGTCTTGCTTATCATTGACCACCTTCCGTGTGCATATAAGGCAATTGAAAGTACCATGGCCTGGGCCAGGTGCATCTTAGTCCTCACAATGACATCCTTGCATTTTTAACACTCGAAAGAGATCATTTGTAACAGATTTGCCCAGAGCATCATTTGATTTCTTAACTGATGTTTCCACGGGTGTTGACTGTGGAACCAAGTAAAACGAAATCCTTGAAAACTTCAATTTTTCCTCCATTTATTATGATGTTTCTTACTGGTCTAGTTTTGAAGATTTTTGTTTTCTTTATGTTCAGGTGTAATCCATACTGAATCCTATAACCTTTGATAGATATAAGATACATACATATATGTATACATATATATAAAATGTACATTATCCTAAAATACACTAAAATACAGTGCTTCTTATCTTCCTGGAACCAGTACACAAAATTAGGGACTTGTGACTGCCAAAATTTATCTGTATTCCTGGAATCTCACTCTAAAAACCTCCAAGGAGTCTAGGAATCCTGCTGACAGCACAGTAAGCCTCAGCTATGAAAGTCATATATTATGTACATATAGATATGTGTATAGATGCATGTATATATATTTATATATAATTTATCTATATCTTATATTTGTATCTGTATCTATATGTTTTCAAAGAATGCCTGGCATATACTATGCAAACATAGTGTTATCTCTGTTATTGGTGTATTATTTTATTATTGTTAAATTAATGTCCGTGGATGGCACAAGTGGTTTGCTCTCTGCTACTAATCTAAAAGTTACAGTTCAAGCTCCACCCAGTGGCACTGATGTTACAAGAAAGCACATTAATGGCGTAGCCCCATGGAATGTAATCTAAGTCCCTTAATTTTCTTACAATGTTAAGAATATGGAATAATTGCTCAAACATTGACTGAGACCTTGAACCACTAGCCATGAGTTAGAAATATGAAAGTTTAGCCCGTGGAGGAAGTGTTAGTACACAGATGTGTGAACCAGATTGTAGAGGGAGTGGTGTCTGAAATGAGATCTTAATGATAAGGAGAATTTCCCAGGTAAAGATAGATAAGAGGTTAGAAACTGACGGCCTATGCAAAGGCCCAGAGGTAAAGGAGACACTATTGCCATGCTAGGGACTGCAAATACTTCTTAACAGAAATTAGATGGTGTAGAAATAATGGTGGTGATCAGACTTGATGGCAGTTAGCTGGCAAGAGAAGAAGCCTACAAACAGCATAGAGAAGATTGGACAGGACTGTTATTCCAGGTCAAGGATGTTGACTCGTTCGGGGGAAAATGCGAAGCACTTGAAGAATTTTACACAGAGAAGTAAAAGATGGAAGGGGTGAGAGATTAGGATCAAATCTGTGATTTTGAGTTATTTTCTGACTACAGTGTAATGAATAGATCAGAAAAGATCAGTATTAGAGGATAAGAAGCTATTGAGAGGGCCTTGACTGCAATCCAGGCAAGAGTTGTCAGTGTCTTAAAAACAAACAAACAAAAAACACTGTAGAGACACATTATGTGTTTACCTGAATTCAGTTACACTCTGTAAATGACAAAAAGGGAGGGAATTGGAGAAAGAAAAAGGTATAGAAAAATAGCACTTCAATGCCAGTCCCATTCCACTGTTCTATAAAAAGAGTGTGTGTCCCTGAGAAAGCCCAAAATTGGCAACATGAAAATTTTATTCCTTCAATTTCTGTACATTTTGTGGCCTAGACACCTCACCCTGCTAAGCATTATTCTAGGTTATGTGTCTGTGGATTTTTCATATAACATGGCTCCTAGACGTGAGCTCATGTCATTAGCAATGTCAGTACTCAATTGAAGAAACAGTTTAGTCCAGCACTACAGAGAGAACAGGCTGTGGTGGATTTACTGAGAGGTGCTCTGTCTGCTGCCCCTATAGCACCTTCCTGAGGAATTCCCAAGGGTAAACATGACTGTATGTGACTTTCATAACTATGCTCAACTGATTGGAACCTAATGCTTAAGTAAGATGTGACTCTTCTGCCGTGGTAATGGGATTAGAGAGAAGTGGGAGGATTGGCAAGGTAGAAAGATTGAATGTGGGGTTCAAGAGGTAAGGAAGAGTTAGGATCGCTGGCCAAATTTCTGGCTTGCCAGTAGGGTCCACTTCTCACCTTCCATTCTCCCAACATTACCAAAAAGTGAAGGATTTATCCCTCCTCATCCCTGGCTTCTAGATTTTATAGGGAAAGCGTGGGTTTACCCTTGATGGGTGATATTGGAAAATTATGCTATGGACTTACCCACCCGTACTCATGGTTATACAGGAAACTCTGGTGGAGTAGTGGTTAAATGCTATGGCTGCTAACTTAAAGGTCAGCAGTTTGAATCTACTGAATGCTCCTTGGAAACTCTATGGGACAGTTCTACACTGTCCTGTAGGGTCTCTATGAATCAGAGCCAGCTTGATAACTGCCATGGATTGAATTGTGTACTACCCAAAATAGGTGTAGCCACGTAACCATGATTCCCTGTATTCTATGATTGTCCTTCATTTTTGTGATTTTACTGTGACATGTGTCAAAGGATTAGGGTGGGACTGTAAATCCCTTCAAAAGATCACCTCCATGCTCCGCTGTAAAGGGAAAGGGAGTTCCCCTGGAGTGTGGCTTGCCCCATCCTTAATCCTTGCATCCTACAAGAGATAAAAGGAAAGAGAGAAGCAAGCAGAGAACTGGGAACCTCACACCATCAAGCAAGCAGGGCCAGGAGAAGAGTGTATCCTTCAGACCTGAGATTCCTGTGCCAAGGTGCTCCCTGGACAAAGACCGATGCAATACTGGACTTTCCTCCTGAGCCAACAAGGGGTATAGGCTCGCCCTGGGGTGAAGATCCTGAATTTGGACTTGTAGCCTACTGGACTGTGTAAGAATAAACTTTTCTTTGTTAAAGGCATCCACTCTGTGGTATTTCTGTTAGAGCAGCACTAGCTGACTAAAACAACAACAATGAGTTTGATTTGATTTATTATACAATTCAGATTTAAAGAAACACAAAAACTATATTGAAAATTGAAAAGCTCTAATCATATTTCTCCAGCAGCTGAAAAGGATCTGTGAATCACAGAACAGAAAAGAATTAGGAATTCCCAAGTGTTAAGATACTTAGACCCTAAAATCTACCCAGTATGTTCAAAGCAAGTAGACTCAGTGAAGCTTAAGAGAAATACAGTGGCCATCTGACAGGTGAATAAGCAGTGTGGCAATGAAAGGAAGAAAACTAGGGATTAGTATAAACTCTGGGGAGGTAAATAATTTCCAGGGTTGACAGGCAGGCCAAGACAGTCCAGGAAGATAGGTGAGCCAAGCTCAGTAAATCATAGTGTAATCCTCATGCCAGAGGCTGCTCTGACATGAAGGACTGGTGTATATTCTGAGACTTTATCATATTTCTTTTGGCTAGAGCCTTTATCCAGAACCTGCTTAAATACATGCATACCAGCTCCTGGGGAATTTGAGTGAGAGAGGAAACTGGGAAAGAGATTAGGAGTGCATCCAGGCCTCCAGTCTCTCAACTCAACTGGAAATTACTCTGGTTTGATTTTATCCTGGGATTTTACTTGAAAAAAAGGCTCTGGCTTTAGTGAAAACTTTGAAGAACACCTCTAGAGCTCAAGTCACTGAAGGGTTGACAAGGATTTGCTGACAAGAGAACACTCGCCCCTCCCATGTTTTCACTGCCCCTCAGATATATCAACAGTGATCCTCCTCTCTTACTGAATACCTACTGTCTAGGGTATATTTCAAAACCTTGGTGGCATGGTGGTTAAGAGTTATGAGTCCACCAGGCACTTCTTGGAAACTCTACAGGGCAGTTCTACTGTGTCTTATAAGGTCGTATGAGATGGAGTCAACAGCAAAGAGATTTTTTTATGATCTATTTGGACCCCTGATGGTGCTGTGATTAAGAATCCAGCTACTAACCAAAAGGTCAGCAGTTCAAACCCACCAGCCAATCCCTGGAAACTCTATGGGAGCAGCTCTACTCTGCCCTATAGAGCCGCTATGAATTACAATTGCTCAGTGACAACTAGCTTTTTCTTCTTTATGGTTCGTTTAGTTGGGCATTTACTGCTTCATATATTCCTCTGGATTTGTTGGGTCCTCCAGTGGAACCTTCTTACGTGATCTAAGTTTTTTTAGATCTTCATCACTTAGGGCTAGTTATTGCTGCAAAATTTACCTTTCAATTTGTGTTAATGATACTATCACTTCTAATGACTACCCTGTTAAGAATAGTCCAACACAAATAGCATCAGAAGTGCAGCTGTGGAAGACAGTGTTTACTATTCTTGCTGTTAGTTGTTGCATTTGACTCATGGTAACCCTGCGTGTGCAGAATAGAACTGATCCGTAAGATTTCCAAGACTGATCTTTTGGAAGCAGGCTGACAGTTCTGTTTTCAGAGGCACATCTTGGTGGATTCAAACTGCCAACCTTTCAGATAGTGGTTGGACAATTAACTGCACACCCAGGATTCCCTGGAAGGCAGTTACCAAAAGAAAGAAAGAAAGACCCACTGCCACTGAGTTGATTCTGACTCATAGGACCCCTATGGGACATACATAGTAGGACTATCTATTGCGTTTCCCAGGGGCACCTGATAGATTCAAACTGCTGACCTTTTGATTAGCTGCCATAGCACTTAATCTTTATGCCACAAAGGCAGTAAGATTATATCGAAATCAGTTGCCTTCAAGATAACTCTGATTCATGGTGTCCCCATATGGGTCAGAGCAGAACTGTGCTCCATAGGGTTTTCAGTGGCTGCTTTTTGAAAGTAGAACTTGAGATCTTTCTTCCAAGGTGTCTCTGGGTAGACTCTTATCACCAAGTTTTCACTTAGCATCCTAGCTAGCCCTTAAGGTGAAACACATCAGTTTCTCTCTAGAATTCCTTCTAGATCACCTCCTAAAGGAAGTTGGTGGAAATAGACTAGGGTTTGAAGTCAGAAAATACAGGTAGGTATAAATCTTGGCCCCAAAAGGTAAAGCAAATTCACAGCCATTGTGTCAGTTCTGACTCATAGTGACCCTATAGGATGGAGTAGAACTGTAACGTAGGGTTTTCAAGGATTTCATCTATTTTTCCACTACTTTGAGCTATGCTACATTTAGCATCATGACAATTCTTGTTAAACACTCACGGATATGTTCAGGAACCTGGTAATGTAAATTTGTTACAATGCTCCTCACAAGGATAGTCTTTCAAGCAGTTTCAGGTGGGAAAGAAAACCAAAGGAATGATATTTTTAAAGCACTGTATGAGGTGATCAGATTTATTTATATTACAACTAACATGTGACTGCACTAAATCAAGGAGCCTTGGTGACACAGTAGTTAAAGCACTTGGTTGCTACCAGAAGCTTAGTGATTTGAACCTGTCAGCTGCTCCAAGGGAGAAAGATGAGGCAGTCTCCTTCTGTAAGGATGTACAGCCCTGGAAACCTTACTGGACAGTTCTGCTCTGTCCACAGGATTGTTTGCGTCAGAATCAACTTGATGGCAGTGGATTTGATACTAGATCAGACATCAGTCATAGACTATCTTCTAGTAGAGACCAGATGCCACAGGTTTAAGCCAAAGTTGTGGAAGAAATACCTAAAATGGAAAGCATGGTCTCTCAAATCATGAGTCAGATCTGACTCAATGACACTTGGCTGGCTTTGGATCTCTAGAAACTTAATTTTCTCTGAATCATGGGATATGACAGCCATTGATCAATTGTAATGGTAGAATTCTGTGACTCTTCTGAGCACTACTGAATTATGAGGTTATTGAAGCTTACCAGGAAGGGAGAGGTAACTAGAAAATGAACAGAACTTTGCAAACCTGTAAATATGAGTGCTTCTCTGAGAAAACATCTCTGCTGACCTGTACCAGAATGCTCACCCAGAAAGAAAGTACAGCCTAGAGGCCAGGTCTTGTTTCTGTGGCTTCTTCGGAATCATTCCCTATTAGGTCGTGTGCTAAAAGACAGAATTCCCTCATCATTTCTTGCAGCAATGCAGGTCTATTTCCTACACAATCTAAGCAATGGTTTGTAAAGGGTTAAGGCAAAAGTAGAATGAAGACAATGTTGTACAGGACATCACTTTCCTGACAGGAGGCAGAGGTCTCCTCTGTGGTTTCTGGAACCTAGAAGTCCTCTTAGAAAACAAACAAGCAAACAAACAAAAACTAATCTGATGTTGGCTTGCTTATCTATGTTCTTTAGAGCTTTGAGTCTCTGTTTTCATTAAAATTATATCAAGTGATTTAAGTATCACTGAATTTTGTTCTGATGAAATTAGTGTGTGCTTATCTTTGTCTAACCCATTGTCTTCAAGTCAGTCCCAACTCACGACAATTTCCCGTGTGTCAGAGTAGAACTGTGCTACATGAAATTTGTAATGGATGATTTTTCAGAAGGAGATTGAAAAGCCTTTTTTCTAAGGTAACTCTGGGTGGACCCACACCTTCAACCTTTTGGTTAGCAGCCAAGTGTGTCAATCCTTTGTACCACCCAGGGACTTTCAGGGTTGCCTTGTGCGCTCTTTGTTAATGCTCTGTGTCACCTTGGTCAGAGAAGGGGATAGTCTGCAAGGTGTGGCCATTTCACAGCTGTAGGAAACTGGTGTCTTGAAAGAAGAGAATTTAAGGTAAATCACAAGAAGCCGCTAAATGAAGGCTTAAAGTAGAAAATTTGGAAAATCAAAAAAAGTCAAAAATTTTGTATTAATAGTAGATCACTCGTTATTTCATTTGTCACGGGAAAACCAATGGCTAATGTCCTAACATCATTCTATCTATGCATGTACAGTAGTTTTTAATTCCACATTTTGTAGTTTCTTTTTTACTAAGCATTTCAAATTTCCAATATATTTTCATGTTGGTAAATATTATTCTGAGGCACTTTTTAAGTGGCTGGACATACAGAAATTCTAAATACCTTTACTTCTGGTTGTGTAATATAGGGGCACTCTGAGTCGGAATCGACTTGATGACAGTGTGTTTGGTTTCTTTTTTCAGTTTAGATTGCTTCTAATTTCCTGCCATTACAAAAAAATTGTATCATTGCACCCTTGTTCAGTTATTTCTTTAGTATTTATACATAGAAGTGAAATTCCTACTTCAAAAATATATACAGTTAAGGCTTTTAGCATCTAATTAGTCTCAAAAAAGCCATAACTATCTAGCACTGGTACATGAGAATCCCTATAGTCTCCGAATTTCGTGTTACTTTTGTTTCCTAACTTCTAGCAATCTAATATGTGATTATTTTTTGTACTTAATTGGCATAAAATATTCTGTATTGCCTTAATTTTTAATTGCCATTCCTCTAATTACTATTGGGAAACCCTGGTGGTGTGGTGGTTAAGTGCTACAGCTGCTAACCAAATAGTCAGCAGCTCAAATCTGCCAGGTGCTCCTTGGAAACTCTATGGGGCATTTCTACTCTGTCCTAGAGGGTCACTATGAGTCAGAATCAACTCAGTGTCAATGGGTTTGGTTTTTTGGTTTAATTACTAGTGACTTCTAAACCTTTTCAAAAGTTTGTTGCAGATTTGTGCTTTTATTTTGTGAATTATTCCTGTTATTTGCCCACTTTTCTGCCCAGGTCATCAGCTTTTTATTACTAACTTATAACTAGTGTTTCAAACATAATAACGCAATACAATTAAGTATATTAAATATCTAAATATATTGTCAAAAGTCAATTCCAAATTTCCATTTTTATTCATTAATGTGTCTTTAGATATTTAAAATTTTTAATTTTTTTGTGTAGTCAAAGCCGTCACTGTGTTCCTTTGTGGTTTCTGTCTTTGGACTTTACATTTTTCTCTCCCTGGACTTAGAGAAATATTCATTTATATAATTCTCTCAAGTTTAATTTCTTACATTTGTTCTTCTTTTGGAATTAAGGCTAGAATACAACAAAAACTAAAGACGATAGTTCTTTTTTTCCCCTCCAATTAGCTGATGCCATCCTATTGCTAACGATTTGTCACTTTTAAACTGTTCCTATTCTTCACTAACTTGACGTGAAAACACAATCACTTCTAATATATATAACAGTCACTTTCTTTGACTTTTGCATTTGTTCATGGAAACTTTTTTTTTTTTAATTAGAAGATTGATAGCAGTTATGTACCCCTTGGGGGCAAATGAGAGATAAGATAATATGTCTTGATGCAGGAAAGTGAGAACCTGAATTATTGTTTCTTTTTAAGCCAGTTATTTATTTATCCATTCACTTATTTTTGGTGCACTACGGCTGAAGGGCTAGGCATAGAGAAAGCACACAATGGAATCTTTCTGCTTATGTGACTGATAATGATTTTGCCTTTGTTTCCAGGTACTCCTTAAAACATTCTTTAAGATCTCTATTTGGGACTAAGTTTGTTTATTAAGATGCAGAAACAGTCATCTGAGACTACCCAAGCTAGTAAAGGAGTGAACAGAGATTTGAATTTAGTTCTGATACCTAAATGCCTTCTACTCTTCTAAGTCCCAACAATTCTTTCTGAATCATAATTTTGATCATTTTAGCCCATGATTTGCAATTGCTCTTCAGGTGAAACTTTCTTGTGATGAGATTATTTTATCCTTCTTGATTACAAATTTCTCTATTAGGTGAAGATACAGGTAACATGTGTCACTCAAGCCCAGTCTCAGAGTTTGTGGTATAAAATACAAAGAAAGAATGTAAACACAATAACATCTATAAACTGGTTTTGTGTATGTTTATACCAAAATAAATAGAAAATCTAGAATCTTAAAAAATAAATAAATAAATAAAAAGGCAACACTTTAAATGGCACAAATGAAAAGTCTGGTAATAACAAGAGATGGGAAAAATCACATTATCCAGATAACGTGTTACTTTAGTAAATGGAGCACCTGGCTCTGAAATGAAACATTTTTATGTTGAAAAAAAAATTGGCCGTAACTGGATAAGAGTGAAGACAAATCAGAAAAATAGAGCATTAATGCAAATAATGGAGACACTGTCGATTACAGGAACAAATATCACACAAAGACATTCACTCTGCCACTTTAGAGAGATGCCAGTGACAAATTCTTTGGCAGTGTTTATCTTTTTAAGATGTAATTTCACCTCAGTTGTTCATTCCATAAAGCTTCATTGAGTTGCCCTAAGTGTTACGATTGTAGCAATGAGTTCAGGCATCAGAGATGAACAGGACGGGTGACTTCCCACAGGGAAGAAAGATCTGTTGAGATGAATACTGTGGCAAGATAACCACAGTACAGATCTGAATGAGTAAAGTGATAAGAAAACAAGCAGCACATCATGGATATGCTACGAGATACATGTTAGCAGAAGTAAACCAGGGAAGGTTTAATTGGGTAGATGGTATTATGCTTGAGTCATAGAAAAATGAAAGGATTTTATAGCAAAAAAAAAAAGAAGAAGGGAAGGGAGTTCTGCACTGACATAGTAGCTTAGACAAAGGAATGGTCATATGAAAACATATGTGTATATATGCCAACATGTAGCATATACACTTATATAACTATATATATAGGAAGCCCTAGTGGTATAGTGGGTTAAGCATTACATCTGCTAACCAAAAGTTGGCAGTTCAAAGCCATCAGGTGGTCCCTGGAAATTCTATGAGGCAGTTCTACTTTGTCCTATAGCATTGCTGTGAGTCAGATCCAACTCAACAGCAGTGGTTTTTTTTTTTTTGTTTTTTTTTTTTTTTTTTAATATACACATATATATACCTATTTGTGTGTGTGTGTCTGTCTTGCAAGCCAGAATACTCCTTACAAGCAAGGATGGTAAGACTTTGTCTCACGGGCTTTGCAGAGACTAGTTCTTGGAGAAGGACACCGTGTTTGGTACAGGAGACAGTCAGTAAAAAAGAGAAGGGATCTCTCAGGGAACAAAGCATGGAGTCCCTGGTGAAACATGAGAAAAAGCAATGTGCAGATCAAGAACTCTATTGAAAGACCAAACTTGATGGTCTGAAGACCTGGAGTGTCCCTTGAGAACATGGTGCCTGGACTTGCTGCTAGCCCAGAGGTGAAACTAGTCCTGATGCCAACACTTCAGAGCAAGAATAGACCAGACTATGGGGCACAGAGTGATGCAGGTGGTGTGTGTACTTTTTGGATTAATACATATATGAGGCTGTAGAACTGGTTTATTTTTAAAGGGGAGAGGAGAGGGTGGAGAGAAGGGGACAGGTATTGGTTGAAGTAAAGAGTAGAAGAGTGTGCTGTTATCAGGTGTGCTGTCATCAGAGAGAGTTGCATACAAGTGGGTCCTCAGGATTTTAGATGGCAAATTGTCTTGGCTTTCAAACTTTCACTTAGTCAAAATAAAAAAAAAAAAGAAGGACCCTCAACGAGAGGGACTGACGCAGTGGCTGTACCAATGAACTCAAACATAGCAACAGTTGTGACGATGACTCAGGGCCAGTTGCTGCGAGCACAAATCACCTGGATGACACCTAACAACAATATATTGAGAGCATTGTTGAGTAGTTTAGAGTGAGTACAGTGGAAGTCATGTGGTGGCATAGAGTAGGAACACAAGTGACAGAAATATGACTTCAAATTATATAAGCAAAAATAAACCACTGGAAGGATGCTGGTTAGTTATTATAAATTTTCCAAATCAGAGAAAGTCCACAGGGGCATCCCAATCTCATAAACAAAGAGAAATACGTCCTTGAGTATCATGACCATGTCATCCTCCACTCTTTCTGCCCCGAATGATGACCTTATACTTGTCCGGTCTCCATGGATTTAGCGGTCCACATAATCTATGCAGTTTTTATGTTGTAGCTTTGGACTTACTGGACCAGTTTGGCTCAAGCATTCGTCTCAAATCAATTAACTTTGTTAAGGGCAGCAAAGGACATCTCCCAGAAGAAGAAAAAGGAGGGACTTGTGAGATATTTTTCACAGATTTCTACTGCAAATAGGAAATTCTAGAATTAAACTTAGTGAATTACAGGAGTATAATTTATCTTCCAATTATCCTCTTCCTTTTCTTCTTTTCCTGTCCACACTGACTCCTGCATCTCCATCCAATATTCCTTTCTCTTAACCAACCTCTCATGCTCTTCTTGTGGCCTCTCACTGATTAGTGGCTCCTTCTATCCAGGGCATCCTCTCTGGGTATTTTAAATGCACAAATATACCAGCTGAAATAGCCAGCAATCAGCCCTTACTTAGGGTTTTGTTGATTTTTTTCATTCATGCTTTCATTTATGATATACTCACTAAACATTTACCACTTACTGTGTTAAACTTTAGGGATGAAGAGATTAAAAAATAAGAGAAGTAATATCTTACATATACTGAGTGACCTGCTTGTACCAAGTGGTGTGCTTGTATTATTCTGTTTAATCACACAAAGTAATTCAATAAGTAGTTTCTATTTTTAAGCTTGTTTCACAGGTGATGATACGAAAACTAAGAATGGATAAGCACCTTCCTCAAATACACCCAGTAGGTAATGTGGCTGCAATATAAGCATAGGGTATTTGACTCTAAAAATCCTTGTACATAACCACTAGGCTGTCTGAACTTACGGACACTGTCCCTGTCTTCCAGGTATCCTTGACTAATAGTTAGGAAAATACAGAGCAGTAAGTACTATGACATTGGTAAGTAGAGGTTACTAGCTAGAAGAACACCTAGGAAAGGCAGTGTGGAGAAGAGAGAAATTTCCCAGAGGCCATGGCTTAAAGACAATCCTAGGGATGAGTTATACTAGGATAGGCGGGTAAGGCTGAGAAAGTCTTGTTTGGCAGTGAGAGCAGTACAAGCACATGGGGTAGGGGAACAGTGCAGCACACAGAGGAAATAGCTTGCAATTGAACAGAGTGGCACAAATGATAAGACAGAGAAGAGCAGTAAGAGATGCAACTAGGAGTCATGTAAGAAATAGCTTATGTATTACATTAACTACAATGGACTTCAGCCACAGGCAATGACTAATGTCTGAAGAATTTGAAACATGATCAAAGCTACGTTCTAGAGTATTCACTCCTAGAGCAGCATGCTTGTAGAGATCAGGAGGCCTAAGGCCAGTTAAGGAACAGTGTCTAGCCTGTGAGCGGCCATCTAGGATACTCCACTGGTCTTACCCCTTTGGGAACAAGGGAAAAGGAAAACAAACTAAAGAAACACAAGAAAGATTAGTCCAAAGGACTAAACAAGCAAGTCTACAACAGCCTCCAGCAAACTGAATCCACTACAACCAGATGGTGCCTGGCTACCACCACTGAATGCTCTGACAGCGATCACAACACAGGGCCCCAGAAATACCTGGGGGAAAATGTAGAACAATATTCTAACTCAGAAAGACCAGGCTTGCTAGCCTGGCAAAGGTTGGAGAAACTCGGAGAGTACGGTCCCTGGACACCCTTTTAGTTCAGCACCAAAGTCACTCCTGAGGTTCACCCTTCTGCTAAAGATCAGACAGGGCCATAAAACTAAGGATGACTGAAGGGAAACGCAACCCCAGTCACTCCTGAGGTTCACCCTTCTGCCAAAGATCAGACAGGGCCATAAAACAAAGGATGACTGAAGGGAAACGCAACTCCAGGGGCAAGGACAAGAAAGGACAAGACAGTTGGTATTTGGGAACCAAGGCTGTGAAGAGAAAATGTTGAGTTGTTTTTGGGTTGTCAACCAAAGTCATAAAACAATAGGTATACTACTGGTTAATGAGAAACTGGTTTGTTTTATAAACTTTCACCTAAAGTGCAATAAGAGATAAATAAAGTATACAGAATCTGGACTAAGAAATTTGAGGACAGGTATCCCCAGGCTATAATCACCTTTTCCTGACTATATCAAGGAATAAAGGTAGTCTTGCTCATGGTTATCATGTTCAGCTATTAACAGAATGTTGGAAGTTCAAGGCTACCCAGAAGTACCTGACATCTACTTTTGAAAACCAGCCATTGAACACACTGTGGAGCACAATTTTACCCTGACATACATAGGGTCACCATGAATCAGACTTTATGGCTCCTCGTTGTGATGGAGTGCAGGAATCTAAACAAGAAATAGGAAGGCCTGAACTAAGGCAGTTACATTGGGAATCAAATGAATAGGAAGAATTTCATAGACAATAGAATTAAATAAGTCTATATCTAACTTTGGATTCATCAGTTCTACTTTTCTCTCTCTCTTTTTTTTATTCTCAACTATGTCAAATCTGGAAACACTGGTGGTGTAGTGGTTAAGTGCTATGACCTCTAACCTTACAGATGGCAGTTCAAATCTGCAAGGTGCTGCTTGGAAACTCTATGGGGAAGTTCTATTTTGTCTGTAGGGTTCTTATGAGTGGGAACTGACTCAACAACAGTGGGTTTGGGTTTGAGTTTTCCTGGTATGTCAAACCTGGTGTCCTCATGGTGCAGTGGTTAAAGCCCTCAGCTGCTAACCAAAAGATGGGCGGTTGGAACCCACTAGCAGCTCCCAGGGAGAAAGATATGACAGTCTGCTTCTGTAAAGATTTGTAGCCTTGGAAACTCCATGAGGGCAGCTCCCCTCTGTCCTACAGGGACACCATGCATTGAAATCAACACAACAATAATGAGTTTGGGTTTTTTTTTTTTTTTTGGTTTTATGTCAAACTTTCACATTTTATCTATTTTCCATATTTGCATCATGTGTTAAATATATTTCATATTTTTGTTAAAATTTATAATTATTATGTATGACAGCTGTATAGAAGGGGATCGAGGTGATGAATGATAATTTACCTAAGCAGTCTTCTGTTGTTAAACATACAGGCTGTTAGTCATTTTCAACATCTCACTCATAGAAAAGAACACTGCAATAAACACCTTCAGGCAGAGCTATGTCCTTGAGGAAGATCACTCCCCTCTTTTATTGTCTGTTTCACCTGACGTTTGTAGGGATCAGTGTCTAGGGAAATATTCTTGAAGTATAGTTGATGTCGACATATATGTTATTCCTTGGCCATGAAAAAGACAACTGTGTCTAACTGGCTAGGAATAATCTCTGAAACGGGGACATATTTTTCAACAAAATCTTTTTATCCTACTGGTAATAAAAATTATTTTAAAATTGTATCCACATCATCTACATCTAGAGTAGTGTCTAGCTCACAGAGGTTGCTTAACATGCATTTGTTGAATGTATAAATGACTGAGAGAACCCACAGAAACAAGATGATGACCAATCAACTAGAAAACCCAAAGCCCTTTGTACAGGCATTTATTTGTGTTCTGTACCCTCGGGTACAATTATCTTAAAGAAAGCAGATTTCTATGAGGGTCAGACATGATGCGAACGGTTAGAAAAAAATCAAATTAGATTTAGAAGATAACCCAAACCCAACAAAGCCCTCTGCTCTTGAGTTGATTTTGACTCATAGTGACCCTATAGAACAGAGTAGAACTGTCCCATAGAGTTTTCAAGGCTAGAAATCTTAATGGAATCAAACTCTCACATCTTTTTCCTGCACAGCATCTGAGAAGTTCCAACTGCCAAACTTTTGGTTAGTAGCCGAGTGCTTTAATTAGAAGGTAACAGGACACTCAGTTTAGAAAAGAAGTATTTTCTTTAAAAAAGAAGAAACTATTTGCAGCCTATTGTTTGTGATAGTGGAAATTACAGCAGATAATTTACTAGAGAGACAGAAGGATGGCTTGTAAGCCTCATTCATTACATAGAGGACCATGAGAATGGGTAGGAGTTTGACATGCCTAAATAAAGAGTGGTGATGAGCATGGATTAGGGACCGAGAAACGGAACTCTAATTCCTGCTGTGCCACTAGTTGTACAATCTCTAGCAGTCTGTTTTTTATATCTACACAATTAGAGCTATTGCCAGACTACTACTAATGTTTTAAGCTTTACACTTTGGAGGCCAACAGACTTGGTTTCAAATTTTGTCACTCATTAGCTGTTGACGAACGATAATTTACTTAAACTTTTCCAGCTTTTATTTCCTCGTATACACTATAAAACACAAAACTGAGCCCAAACCACTGCCATGTAGTTGCTTGTGACTCATGGCAATCCGGTAGGACAGAGTAGAACTGCCCCATAGAGTTTCCAAGGAGCACCGGGTAGATTTGTGCTGCCAGTCTTTTGGAGATTCCATACACATTATAGCAATGAGAAAATAAATGACTATCACTTCATACAGTTGTTACAAAGATTAAGTAAAATAATGTAAAGGTGTTGGCATTAACCTCTTGACACATCTCATCTATAATAATCAACATTAATATTATCTGATCTGGAACTCCATCAGTTATAAAATTCTATCATATATATCTTTATAACTTTGTCTGTGTAACTGACCAGAGGGAGTAACTTTCTGTATCCCTAGACCAGGGTCACTGTGACACGGTGTTTCTCACCTTCATGCTACTCAAAGTACAATCCATAGTCCAGCATCAGAATAACCTGGGAGCTCTGAAGAAATGCTGAAGCTCTGGTCTCAACCCAGACCAAAGAGCTGAGTCTGCATTTTTACAAAGTCTTCAAGGAAGTTTTGGCATATTAGTGTCAAGATGTGCTCTCCCAACCTACAGTCACTTCCCTTCCACCTTTCAACTTCTCAGCTTGCTATAGACAGAGATCAGTTCAGCCTTAGAAGATAGATCGGAAGTCCACCATGGCCGCCTTTCTCCCCTAGGAAAGTAAGCAACTGATGTTCCTTTTCCCAATTAAACTCTGAAATTGGCGTTTGGCGACCCGACATGAGGCTGACTAATCTTGTAAAGGAAAGGCTGTTACAAGGCTTCTGGAAATGTTCTGTCCTCTTCTTCTACCCATAATGCCTTGCTTCCAACCATTAAATGCAAAGAAAGGATAAAAATACCCGAATTTTGGGCTGCCATTTAGTATCCAGGTGAAAAGAATGAGAAGAAAGCAAAACCCATTAATTTGACAGACTATAAAATTAGACCCTGAGTACCTGAGAATATTGCTGAGATACAGAACTGTCTCCGGCAGCAACTACTTCAGTTATTTGTATTAATAGCAAAATCTACCCATTAAGCCACTGTCATTAAACAGTCTATTGACAGAAGCCTAATCCATTCTAAAGTATTACCACAGTGGCCCTCACCTGTGGACTCCCTTATACTCATATTGAAGACTTCAAGGAATTTTTGTTTATGTAGATTATATCCATACATGTTTACTATATTTACAATGAAAATTAAAATTTGCCCTATTCATCTGCTGAACAACAGTGAGCCCGTGATATGTTCACATAAAAAATTATAACTATAAAGATTTAAGATACATAACTGTATT
The DNA here is from genome assembly GCA_028571685.1 of Heterohyrax brucei. Lineage (NCBI taxonomy): Eukaryota > Metazoa > Chordata > Mammalia > Hyracoidea > Procaviidae > Heterohyrax > Heterohyrax brucei. The sequence goes on along the minus strand of CM053146.1, from coordinate 133,021,629 downwards.
TTCCAAAAGAAAAATCACAAGAAAGGCAGCATTCTTTTACACTTCTGCAAAACCCTTGGATGTTTGACTAGAAAATAGATGGGTTCTCATATCTGATGCAGTTATATGTCACAATCTGTTGTTTTCATTGAAGTATATAAAGAAAATTCAGCTTCACGCTGATACATATTTAGAAAAATGAGAAGCATTTTAATAGCTCTTTCAGATAGTCGTGAATTTCCTTTATCGTACATTATTCAAGATCCACAGGTGGTCGGTTCTTAAAGGTTAGTTTCAATATCTATGAAATCATGGCACTCTATTACATTAAAATCCATGGGACCATCTTCAGGGGTGGATTACCTAGTGAACAAGGTAAGCACACACTGAGGCCATCAATAAAACAGGGATACTATGCAGGGTCACTATGAGTCAGAATGGACTCAACAGCAACAGGTAAGGGTAAGGTAAGTTGTCCGAAGCAAAGACCCACAGATGCTAAGCAGACAGGACACCAGGCAAACTGAGCAAGGGAATTGGCAGGGCCCTCAATGGAACTGATACCAGTTCCCCAATGTGCTGGCTAGAAATAAATTTCACATAGAGTCACAAGGGCACCCATGCACAAGTTTCTTTAAGCTGTGAGTCCCGTACCATTTAAACACTTTTGTTGACATCTGTCTCCTATGGTTCCCTCCCATGTAGATGAAAGTCCTTCTTTCGGTGGATCTCTTGGGAATACACTATCTCTTTCTAATAAACAAGAGGTAGGGGTGGGTTGTTGAGACTAACTCTTGCTACTTTCACTCAGTATGCAACTAGATCCAATGCGAGTGGCTCTTGGGGAAGGCTCCCTTATAGTAATGATGCCAGTCCTTGATCCATTCTTAGAGAATCGTCTTGTACATCCACATCTGCTGATACTGTAACTCCAGCCAGGAGGGCCAGCAATGCTCTTTGCCATGATGAATACACAAGGGAGTGACCTTGTGCTCATCCTTCTAAACAACCAATGGGAACTCCAGTCCCAGATGACATGCAAAAGTGAGGAAAAATGAATAAGTCAAGCACTGCAATGAATTCAGTCAAGTTCCTTGTTAACTACACAGCACTTATGTACAGGGTTTTGTCCTAAGTTTTGTAAACAACAATGTTTATAACTGTATCTTCATGTTTGACATACATGAATATAGAATCTAGCATACAATTTAATATAATATTAACATGGATAATAATTTAATACTGAAACAGTACAAATTTTAAAATACTAGAAATGTTAATATTTATCTAACACAAAAGTTTTAATTTATGTATCAAGTGAGTTTCATTTTTTTAGTGTCTGCTGTGAGGGACACAATGCTTAATATTATTCTGTATGTGCTAATACATGAAGTATTAGGCACAGTAAAAAGACACACAAACATACAAGTAAATATGCAACTCATATATCCCATTCAAATGCATGAGTAAGTGAAGGAGAGCGCCCACAAAATATCAGTGTTCGGGGTCCTCTCGTGCCGTAGCCCACCTCTGTCCATCTTGCATTTCCAGGGGACCTTTTACACATGTGTGATTCTGTAACACTGTGTGTTGATCATGTGGAAAATATTGGTTCACTCAACTATGCCCCTTCTAGCACAATGCAATGTTTTTAAAGTCACATTCGTTAATACAATCACCAATCTCAGCAGAAAAGTCGTCAAGTTTTAGGAAGCTGTGAAGTTCGTGATGGCAGGTGCAAGTTTTTCTAACATTCAAAAGTTCATTCAAATCTGAGTGAAGTTTGACATGAAATCATGCCAGTTTTTTTTTTTTTTTTTTTTTTTTTTTGGAGTGGTGGGATCACTTTAGATGATGTATCCACCAAACATGCAAGTCTGAATAACCATACTTTGTTAGTTACTCTTCCTTATAGAAAAATGATGTTCCAGTTTGAAAATATTTAACTGTAGTTCAACTTGTACCTCAGATAAGCACAGGAGTGCTTTTCCTTGGGGCAACTGCCATCCTGTGGTACTGAGTTCAAGTGCTTCAAGTGTGCACATTCTCATTTCATTACAGAGATTATTTTTAAATACAGAACAAATTTTTTGTTTAAAAGCATGTCTTTAGAGTCAGGGGTTAATAAAATTAGTAATTTCTGCAGCTTCATCGAGGACATCCCTAAGTGCAACTGTAGTGTGTTTTAGTGCACGTGGGCAGCAGTGATCAACTGAAAGGCTGGAGTCACTATCCAAACTCACGCCAGGTCACCATCAACTTAACCCCATCATAGCTTTTGTATCATTTTAAACATCAACAAGGGAAAATAAAGTCTATTTTTATGAAAATAAGGAGCTTTGCTGGTGCAATGGTTAAATTCTCTGCTGCCAACTGAAAGGTTTGAACCTCCCAGTTGCTTGATGGAAGAAAGTTATGGCAGTCTGCTTGCACAAAGATTGCAACCTTGGAAACCCTATGGGGTAGTTCAACTCTATTGTATAGGCCTCTTGGGAGTTGTATTTGATTTGATAGCACACAACAACATTGTTTAAATAAGTAGTATTGACCTCAAGGACTGTCTGTGATATTCTAATGGCATGAAAGAGTTGGTATTCATTTTGGGGAGACCAGGTCTGCAGTAACAGATCAGCCCCACTGCTGGTCTCAGGTTGAGTTGTACTTTCTGACAATGAGCCTTTGCTATTCCAGTCTCACTAGTTCCCCTCTATTCCCATTGCTGGATCTAATGAACTTATTCACACTAATACTATGCTTAAGACCAAGAGTTCTTTAGTCTGCCTTGACTCTACCCTATATTAACTGTAAACTTGGACAAATTAACTTCTCTATTGTGCTTCAGTTTGTGCAGTTGCAAAATGGGATGATATAAGTTGTCCTGGATGGTACAAACTGTTAACATACTCAGCTGCTAATCAAAAGCTTGGAGGTTTGAGTCCACACACAGGTTCCTTGGGAGAAAATTCTGGCCATCTGCTTCCAAAACTCAGCCATAGAAAACTTTAGGAAGCACAGATCTACTTTAACACACATACGGTGGCAGTGAGTTGGAAGCAACTCAACAGCAACTAGTATGGTTTTGGGGGGGTGACTGAATGAGTAAATATACAGTACTTAGAACCCTCCTGAGTTAGTAAAATATTGTGTTGTTAGCTGTTTTTATTAACATTATTTGATAATTTACTTGTTCTAGTTAGATTTGCATCTTAATCAGAAATTATATTTTGACTAATAGGATTTAATGTTTATTGATGGAATTTCAGGCAGTCAGCAGACTTGTTTGTTTTTAACTTTTCAAGTTCAGTTTTTAAGAAGTATAGTGGTTAAGGTTGTGGGTCAATTTGGTTGGGCCATGATTCTCAGAGGTTTGGCAGTCTTGTGATGTGATCATTTCCATGATGAGATTTAATATAATGTGATCACCTCTGTGATGGAATCTACTGTGAGTGGCCAATCTGTTGAAAGTTGGTTTCTTTGGGTCTATGGACTGCGTCAACTGTAAGTGAACATTCTGGCAAGGGCAGTGGGCTTTTGCTCACACTGGATCCTGTAGCTGGCTCCTGTTTCTCAGACTTCCGGTTCTTGAGACTTGAAATAGCAGCTTTCCTGTGGTCTTGTCTGCTGAGATTGGGACTCATCGATCTTCTCAGCCTGTAAGTAAGAGCCCTGCTCTCTGACCTGACAATTTTGAGTTCACCAGTCCCCGTGGCTACATAAATCAGGAGAAGCCTCTATCCTGACCCATGGACTTGGGATATTCTACATTCGTATAAGCGATTTCTTTGATACAAATGTCTCTCTTTATGTATGTATATTTATAAACTTGACTTGTTTTGCTTCTCCAGATGAACCTAGACTAAGATAGGAACAATGGCAGTTTCAGAACCCTGAAAACTATCCCTAATTATTCATGTGAAATTCTCACAGACACTGAATGAATACTATAACCCCGGAGAGTGGTATAAGAAGATAGCCATCACTAGTTCAGACTTTACTCTCTATTAACATCCTCACCCAGCAACTTGAACATGGTAAAGGTGTATCTGGTAAATGCTTTGTTAGCTATATACACTTAAAAGAAAAAAGTGCATTTGCAAATGAGTTTCTCCATAGGAAGAAGAACTACATGAAAGCAATATGTTCACAAGTTTCACTGACCAAACTAATAAACAAGTAAAATAAAAGCAGAAATCTCACTAAAAAAAGTGTGTCTTCTAGCTATAGGTCCCATCAGTGCCAAGTGTTAAGAATACTGTCCCTCCAGAGCCTCTTTGGAGCCTGGAAGAACAGCTGCTCACTGCAGATGAAAAAGAAAAGTTTAAAAATGATTTCTCCACCAAAAGAAGTACAGGTTATTGCATGTATTAATATTAGCTTCTGCTCCAGCAGAGAATGGCTCAGATAATTGTATTTGGGGAACTCTCTTGTGGAGAGAGATTTACGGTTTTTTGCTTATCAAAGCCTATTTCTATTTTAAAATATAGACTTGCAGCAAGTGTCACCCTGAAGAATTGAGCCGACTAGACTATTTTGTTACATGTTAGGGAATAAAAAAGCATGCAGCAGTTACACTATTAAGCCACAGCAACGGAGCTGCCACTTTCAGCCTCGTTCCTCAAGACTCTCTTTAGTTCAATTATACACCTCTACAGCTAAGGAAGATAGATGGAGGTCATTTGGGAGCTGTAAACCACGATGCCCTGAATGGAGAACTAGGTTCTTAAACTGATTTACACCTTGTTCTCCGGTGTTCTACAGCAGGGCCTTTGATTGAAATGCAAGGGCCATGATTGAAAAGGCTTTTTCTGAGTTTTAGGATCACAGCCCATGCTGGCTGGCAATTATTGCATCCACAAAATGGCAAGAAACAGTGCATGTTGGCTTCTTTACTTTGGTGTGAGGTGCGAAACCAAACTCAACCAAAAGGGGAAGGGGGCAGCAGCTCTTGTTCAGAATATCTTTTGGGGAAAGAGAAATGACATTTGCATCACCTGTGAATGTGCACTGGATTGTATGTATTGGTTTAGGAATAAAGGAATTGGCTAATTGAAAGGCGCAATTTGCTCTTCCAACACTGACAAAAATCCTGTCATGCTGTTCAGATTTAACTTACATATATCTCACACTGTGAAAGATGTAACATGTACTAAAGGAAGTTAATTAAACAAGGCAAATCCACGGGAAACTTCTCTCAGATCAAGGAGACAGCCTTGCAATTTAAGGTAAGTGTATTTATTATCCTGTACCTGCTACTGTCTTCTAATGTCCTGGGCTCAATTTCTGTGACTTCTTCACTGTTGCTTCTTTGTCACCACTTCAGAAGCTGCCACCACTTGGATTTACAGAGCACACTGAAAGCAATGATAAGGAAAACAGAACATGTGCCTATGAGAACACAGCATTCTTATTTTCCTTAATTCGTCTAAAGTTGAATGAATGGGATATATCCAGAAATATAATTGGTTAGTGGCATCTGGGGTCTTTAAAGCTGGTAAACTGCCATCCGAGGTACACCAAATGGTCCCAACTCATGTGGAAGAGATGATCACTGAGAACAACAAAGACACAAGGAAAAAAGTGCTCGGGAGACAGAAGGAGCCATGTGAATGGGAGACTGTATCAACGGGTGACCGGAAGAAGCAGAGGGTGCCAGGCCACCACCAAAGACAGCTGCGATGAGGCACACAATGTAGGGTCCCTGTGGCCACATGAGAAAAAGAGGGTTGTAACTCAAGAACTCTATTAAAAGACCACAGTTGATGGCCTGGAGTCTCCCCTGGGAACATGGGCCCTAGACCTGCTGCTGCCCTTGACCAGAAACCATTACTGAGATCAGCTCTTTGGACAAAAATGGACTGGACTCGGTGGTACAGTGTGACCCTGTGGTGTGTGTACTTTATGGATCTGTGCGTTTGTAGGATGCTGTCCTACTGGTCTTTCTAGATAGGAGAGAAGAGAGTGGAGGGGAGGGGACAGGAAGTTAAGAGAATACTACAAGCATAGAAAGAAAAGGAGGAGTGTGCTGTCACCGGGCAAGGAGAACAGAAGGAGCTGTAGATAGGCAGGCATGCAAAATTGATTTGGATTTTATTCACCGCTGTCAAGTTGGGTCCAACTCATAGCGACCTAAGAGGTCAGAGTAACACTGCTTCATAGAGTTTCCCAGGTGCACCTGGTGGATTTGAGCTGCCAACCTTTTTGTAACAGATGTAACAGTTAACCCACTACACCACCAGGGTTACCTTTTGGGTTGTATGCTTTCACTTAACCACAATAAAGAAAAAATAAATACTACTAATAACAATAAGAAATATAGTTTCCATTGCCCAAGACGCTGTCTTAATGTGTCACCAAGAGCTAAACAACCTAGAACTTTCAATTATACGTGGTTTCATTGAACACAGATACTAATGCCAAAGCATTTCATAAAAACTCACTTCTGAATTACAGACTACAATGAATTTTATTTCCACTGATAAGTTTTCATTTAGAAAGAGATCTTTTCAAGAATGTCCTTGAAGCCAGAATGGAATCAGTCCGTCTTCCCCGATAGAAAAAAATAATGATGGAATTCAAGACACAGATCAGGTCTTCTGTGATGGATTTTCTCTATGTTAGTTAATCACAAAAGTTAGATTTTTTTTTTTTATGAGATCCTATTTAAGAAGTTCCTCAAATGTTGAACAGCTCTAAAAACAGAAGATGTATGAAACATTTCATTAACATTTAAAGTTATCACAAACATACTGGCAGGGTATAGAATGCATTTTTAAGGGCTAAATATTTTATGGTTGTCTTAATGGTGGCTTGTAAAGAAATTGACACATTCTAGAGTACTGCTCAGTCTCTGGATTCAACATGTTTTATGAAATGTTCTAGAGACTGAAATGGGAAACTGTTCCTGTTCTTCATGTTTATCAGGGTTTTACTTTTTAAAAAAAAATTTTTTTATTTAATATAACTGAGTGACAATGTACATTCCCGTATAAATTTACATACCTATCTATATGCAGCTTCCACTGCTCTCCCTGCCCGGTGACAGCACACTATTGTTCTCTGCTCTATACATGTCTCGTTCTCCCAACAGTCTCCTTTTCCGCTCCTTTCCACCCACTCCCCTTACTCCGGCCAGAGGTCAGCGGGATGACATCCTATAGATGTACAGAACCATAAAGTGCATCCAGTATGTGGTCACTGCATCGCCAAGTCCAATCCATTCCTGTGCCAAGTCCAATCCATTCCTGTCCGAAGCGTGGACCTTCGTCATGATTTATGGTCAAGGGCAGCATCAGGGTGAGGGGCCATGCTCCCAGGGGAACCCCGAAACCACTGGACCATCAGTTGAGGTCTTTTAGTGGGGATCTCAGGGTGCACTCCTTTTTATTCTTGTGTTGCCAATGAGACTCAACTTAGCTCCATCGTGGCTATCACTGGTGGTGGGCGGGCACCATCCGGTTCTTCCAGTCCCAGGTCGATGTAGGCACCCACTGATGTGGGTCTCTTTGTCTTCTGGATTGTCTTTCCCCCATGTCATTTTGGTCGTCGGTGAGCATCCGTTCCTGCTGAGTTGGGACCATTTGCTGTGCCCTCGGATGGCAGCTTGTTAGCTTTTAAGACTCCAGACGCCACTCACCAACGTGGGGTGCAGAGAGCCCTCTTAGCAAAACACTAGTTGTGCAAATTGGCCTCGCTTTCACCTAAAAGCATGGCCCCCCGCCCCCCGCCCCAGCTACTCTATCCTTGCAATATTGGATTAAGATGGAAGGAGTACTCATGTCATGTTTAAGTCCACTTAATATTGTTCTTGTTTCCAATGTGTGCTATCACTGATTTCACCCAACCAGATACCTAGCAACTATATAATCTAAACCATCCCCCCTCCCCCCGCCCTCCTCCCCCCTCCCCTCCCTTGCAGCTGTCAAAGAGTCTTCTATACACAAGTCTGTTTTTGAGATCTTATCGTAGAGGTGTCATACAATATTTGTCCTTTTGTTGTGGACTACTTTCACTCAACATAATGTCTTCCAGTTGAAACCAGGTCATGAGATGTTTCCTGAAGCCATCGTTGTTCTTTATCATTGCGTGGTGCTCCATTGAGTATATATACCATAGTTTACCTATTCAATCTTCTGTTGTTGGGCATCTGGGTTGATTTTGCTATCGTGGACTGTGCTGCGATAAACATTTTGGTGCATGTGTCCGTTGGTGTGAAAGGCCTTGATTCTGTAGGATATATTCCAAGTAGTGAAATTACTGGGTCAAATGGTATATCAATATCCATTTTTCCAAGGAAGCGCCAGATTGTTTTCCAAAGAGGCTGGACCATTTTGCAACCCCACCAACAGTGTAGGAGGGTTCCACTTTCTCCACAGCCTCTCCAGCATTTGTTGTTTTGTGTTTTCTGGATCATGGCCAACCTTGTTGGGGTGAGATGGTATCTCATTGTTGTCTTGATTTGAATTTCTTTAATAACTAAAGATCGTGAACGTGTCCGCATGTGTTTTTTGGCTGTCTGGATCTCTTCTTTAGTGAAATGCCTGTCCATCTCCTTTGCCCATCACTTAATTGGATGGTTTATCTTCTTCTTGTTGATATTTTGTAGTATGTTATAGATTATGGAAATCAAGCGTCGGTCTGACATAGAGTTTCCAAATATTTTTCCCCATTCTGTAGGTATTCTTTTAATTCTATTAATAAAGTCTTCAGATGAGCAAAAGTGTTTAATTCTTAATAGATCCCATTTATCTATTTTCTCTTCTGATGATTGTGGTTTGTTTGACAGATTTTGGAGTCTGTCCATATTGTGTATTAGAACTTCCATTGTTGTTCCTAACTGTTCTTGGATGAGCTTTATTGTTTTAGGTTTGATATTTAGGTCTTTTATCCAGTTGGAGTTGGTTTTTGTATAAGGTGTAAGATATGGATCTTGTTTCAGTTTCTTGCAGATAGATATCCAATTTTGCCAGCACCATTTGTTGAAGATACTGTTTTTACCCCAGTTTAATGTCTCAGGGCCTTTGTCGAATATCAATTGTTCATAGGCAGATGGTGTCATCTCTGCAGTCTCAGTTCTGTTCCACTGATGGATCTGTCTGTTGTTATACCAGTACCAGGCTGTTTGACCACTGTGGCAGTGTAATATGTTCTAAAGTCAGATAATTAGAGGCCTCCCAGTGTGTTCTTCTTTAGTAGTACCTTGCTTAACCGGGGCTTCTTCCCTTTTCAAACAAAATTGGTGATTTATTTCTCCATCTTATTAAAAAATGTCACTGGAACTTGTACTGGGATTGCATTATATAAATAGATTGCTTTGGGTAAAATAGACATTTTCACAACGTTAAGTCTTCCTATCCATGAGCAGGGTTGGTTTTTCCATTTATCTAAGTCTCTCTTAGTTTCTTGTAGTAAGGGCTTGTAGTTCTCTTTGTAAAGGTCTGTTATTTCTCTGGTTAGATTAATTCCTAGGTACTTTATCTTCTTAGGGGCTATCGTAAATGTTATTGATTTGATAATTTCTTCCTTAACAGTCTCGTTGTTGGTATAAAGGAATCCTACTGATTTACTTATGTTTATCTTGTATCCTGAGACTTTGCTGAACTCTTCTATCAGTTTCAGTAGTTTACATATAGATTCCTTGGGATTCTCTGCATATACAATCATATCATCTGCAAACAGGGAAATTTTAACTTCCTCTTTGTCGATGCAGATGCCCTTTATTTCTTGATCTTGTCTAATTGCTCTGGCTAGAACTTCTAGCTCAATGTTGAATAGAAGAGGTGAGAGTGGGCCTCCTTGTCTAGTTCCTGATCTCAAGGGAAAGTCTTTCAGTGTCTCTCCATTCAGGATGATGTGGGCAATTGGCTTTGTATAAATGGCCCTTATTGTGTTGAGGAATTTGCCATCTATGGCCATTTTGCTAAGAGTTTTTAGCATGAATGGGTGTTGGACTTTATCAAATGCCTTTTCTGCATCAATGGACAAAATCAGATGATCCTTGTCTTTTGTGTTATTTATGTGGTTAATCACATTAATTGTTTTTCTGATGTTGAACCAGCCTTGCATCCCTGGTATGAATCCCACTTGGTTATGATGGATTATTATCTTGATATGTTGTTGTATTCTATTGGCAAGAATTTTGTTGAAGAGTTTTGCATCTAGGTTCATGAGTGATATTGGTCTGTAGTTCTCTTTCTTTGTTGGGTCTTTCCCTGGCTTAGGTATCAGGGTTATGCTGGCTTCATAGAATGAGTTTGGGAGTACTTCATCCCTTTCTATACTGTGAAATAGTTTCAGCAGTATTGGAGATAACTCTTCTCTAAATGCTTGGTAGAATTCTGCAGTGAAGCCATCTGGACCCGGACTTTTTTTGGTTGGCAGTGTTTTGATGACCTTTTCAATCTCTTCCTTTGTAATGGATTTATTAAGTTGTTCTGCTTCATGTTGTGATAATTTGGGTAGGTGGTATGAGTCAAGGAATTGGTCCATTTCCCCTAGGTTTTCAAATTTGTTAGAGTACAGTCTTTCATAGTATTCTGTTATGATATTTTTTATTTCTGTTGCATCTGTGGTGACAACACCCCTCTCATTTCTAATTTGGGTTATTTGTTTCCTTTCCTGCTTTTCTTTAGTAAGTTTAGCCAGTGGTTTGTCAATTTTGTTGATCTTTTCAAAAAACCAGCTTTTGGTCTTTTCAATTTTTTCAATTGTTTTTCTATTCTCTAATTCATTTAGCTCTGCTCTAATCTTTATGATCTCGTTTTTTCTGGTGCCTGAGGGGTTCCTCTGTTGTTCTCTTTCTACTTGTTCAAGCTGTAGAGTTAGTTCTTTGGTTTGATTTGTGTCTTCCTTCCAGATGTGTGCATTTATGGAGATAAACAGACCTCTGAGCACTGCTTTGGCTGTATCCCATAGGTTCTGGTAGGAAGTGTTTTCGTTCTCATTGGAATCCATGAATTTCTTTAATTCATCCTTGATTTCCTCTATAACTCATGTTTTTTTGAGGAAGATGTTGTTCAGTTTCCAAGAGTTCCACTTTCTGTCTATGTTTTTTCTGCTATTGATTTCAACTTTGATGGCTTTATGATCTGAGAAGATGCTTTGCAGTAATTCAGTGGTACGGATTTTGTTGAGCATTGCATTATGGCCTATCACATGATCAATTCTGGAGAATGTTCCATGTGCACTGGAGAAGAAGGTGTAGTTGTCTGCTGATGGGTGGAAAGTTCTGTATATATCAATGAGGTTTAGTTGGTTAATTGTGTCAATGAGGTCTTCTGTATCTTTACTGAGTTTTTTTCTAGATGATCTGTCTAGTATTGAGAGTGGAGCGTTGAAGTCTCCCACTATTATTGTGGAGTCATCTAATTCTCTTTTGAGTGTAGTCAGTGTTTCTTCGATGTATTTAGGTGCTCTGATATTAGGTGCATAAATATTTAATATAGTTAAGTCTTGCTTGTGTACTGAACCTTTCAGCAATAAATAGTGTCCAACTTTGTCCACGATGGTGGATTTGACATTAAAATTGATTTTGTCTGAGATTAGAATTACCACCCTTGCTCTTTGTTCATTGTTAGCTTGATATATATTCTTCCAACATTTAATTTTCAGTTTGTTCCTATCTTTAGGTCTGAAGTGAGTTTCTTGGAGACAACATATGGATGGGTCATGTCTTTTGATCCAAGATGTCCCTCGGTGTCTCTTTACTGGAGCATTCAGTCCATTCACATTGAATGCAATTATTGAGAGGTATGTGTTCAGTGCTGCCATTGAGATGTGTTTATTTTTATGTTGATGTTTTCTCTGTTGTTCTTATTAGTCTGTTCTGGGACGTTCTTTTTTTTGAGTTGATTTTTCACCTTTTTCAGAGCTGGTTTTGTTGTTGTTGAGACTCCTGTGTTACATTTCTTGAAATGATATGATACATCTTTGTTGTGCTTTACAGCTGCCCCTATAGTCCCCCTTAATAAACTATATATAAACCAATTTTAATTACTACCAGTCTTGTCATCTTCCTCTCCATCTGGAAGGACTATAACAACTGTAGTACATCCCTCTTTTAATATGATGACACCATAGTTTTCATGATGATCACTGGATTGCTTCTTTCCTTATCAAAGCTGTGATTGGCTTTGGAGCCTTCCCCAGCTGAGTAGAGTTTTGAGTAGTAAAGTCATTCTCAAATATAAAGTTAGTGGTTTCGTTCTTCTAAACCAGAGCCAAGAACTTCTTTCAGTATTTCTTGTAGTTTTGGTTTGGTTTTTACAAAGTCTCTGAGTTTCTGTTTATCTGCAAATGTCTTAATTTCATTTTTGTATTTGAAAGATAGTTTTGCAGGATATATAATTCTTGGCTGGTAGTTCTTCTCCTTCAAGGCTTTGAATGTGTCATGCTATTGTCTCTGTGCCAGCATGGTTTCTGCTGAGAAATCTGAAGAAAGCCTACAGGGTTTCCCTCTGAATGTTAGCTTTGCTTTTAGTCTTGCTTCCTTTAAGAGTTGCTGCTTATGTTTCATTTTGTTGAGCTTGATTATAATATGTCTGGAGTTTTTCTTTTGAGATCTATATTGGGTGGTGTACGATATGCATCTGAGATGTCTATATTCTCTTCCTTCATGATTTCTGGGAAGTTTTCTTTCAGCATCTCAGCAACAATACTCTCTGTGTTCTCAGATGTCTCACCCTGTTCAGAGACTCCAATTAATTGAAGGTTGTTCGTCTTAATAGAGTCCCACATGCTTTTTACTGTTTCTTCATTTTTCTTGTTTCTTTTTTCTGATTTCTGCTCATAGATGCTGGCCTCAGTAGCTCTGTCTGACAAGTCAGAAATTCTTTTTTCTATTTGTTCCATTCTGTTTTCTTGGCTTTGCATTGAAGTTTCTTTGTCTTTGATTTTGTTCTTGATCTGTTGGATTTCAGAGTACTGGTGTTCCATCAGAGCGAACATCTTGCTTAATTTTTCATTTTGTTCTGCTGCATTTTGTATAAGGTCTAGAAGGGCTCTGTATATAATCATTTTGTATTCACTTTCTGATGTTTTCATAAAAGTTTCTTCATTTGGAAAACTCCTTGGTTGCTTTGTTTGGGAACCTTCTGAAGCCATGGCTGATTTCTTGTATGCCACAAGTATCTGTTGATTTTTGGGACCCATGTGAGTATGTAGAGGCTGGAAGAGGTACTGTGAGTATGGACTGCAGATGTTTCTTTAGGCTGTCTTAAAATCTAAAGCAAAAGATATCTGACCAGTTAACAAGTCAGTTAGGTTTTCAGGTGTAGAGGTCCCTCTTCTCAAATGGCAAAGTAAACGCCACTATATCCAACCCCGAATGATACGAACTAGTTCAGAATACAGCAATGCTACTGCCCTGTTGGCCTCTGCTGACAAGGCCTAGCCTTAGACGACACTGTGTAGAGTATTGCTTTTCTGATAGAAAAGAGCTCTCCTGTGGGCAGGCTCTGGCTCCCAAGCTAAGAATTAGGTCCAGCTGCAGCCACCGTATCCAAGATGGTGCCCTCCACACAGGCAGCAGACAGAAGGGCTGAAGGTGCCGTAAGGTAGTGATTCCTCTGATTCTGTTGCAGGACCCCCAAAGCAGGTGTCACTAGGTAAATTACTGCTTTTCTGTCGGAGAAGCACTGTCGTGTTTACAGGCGCTGGCTTCCAGGCTAAGAATGAGGTCCTGCTAGAATCTCCGTATCCAACATGGCATCCCACACACTGACTGCGAAACTCCATACAAACGCCACTGAGGCAGTTATAAAACAACACGCTCAAAGTGGCTAGATTACCAGAGTCCCAAGCTTGGCTCTCAAAATATGGGAATTTCACCTGCCTGTCCCCCCAGCAGTGTGTCTGAGTCTAGCTAGTAGGCAAGACCGTGCTCTGCCTGCCAGCCAAGACAGAGGAAAAAAAAGTCAAAATGATGCATTTACCTTCTGTCCATGAGAGCCAGGGCTAGCCAGGTGCAGGAGTCAGCGTAAGAGAGGAGGTTTTTCGCTTAGTGGTATGAAGTCCCAGTTAACAGCTCTGTGCCGTGTCCTGAGGCTGATTAGGTGACCAGAAGTCTTCATTTGATTATCAATTCAGGTCTTGGTTTCCAGAGGGATATAAGAAAACGTGTGCTTAGTCCGCCAGCTTGACTCCACCCCTAGGGTTTTACTTTTGAAGTGATATTTACTGTTGTATAGCAAAGAATCTACTAGTTACCTTTTTTGAGCACCAGTATCACAATTGGCTTTCAGTTGGCTACTTAAAGTTGGTGGTTCAAACTCTACCAGTGGTGTTGCAGAAGAAAAGTCCTGGCAAGATTAACTCACTGCTGTTGAGTAGATTCTGACTCGTAATGTAGCACAGGATAGAGTAGAACTGCTCCATAGGATGTACAAGGAACACCTGATGGATTCAAACTGCCCATTTCTTGGTTAGCAGCTGTAGCTCTAATGAATACACCATCCCTACAACATTTCTCCTTTTGGCCCAGTTTGCTTTTGTAGTTAAAGATTACAGTTGACAGAACTCTATGGAGCTATTGTGCTCTGTAACACAAGGAGTCACCATGAGTCAACATTGACTCGATGACAGCAAGTTCTTTTGCTGTGTATTCCACATTGATAGTCTTCATGGACCTCATTCTGTATTGCAGTCCTTCTCACAGACCATGCTTGAGCTACACTGACCTTTCTATTCCTTGGATATGGCAATCTCCTTTGCATCTTCTGCCTAGAACTCTCTTCCCTTGCATCTGTGTACAGTTAGTTCCTGTTCACCTGGGACTAAGCTTAAACTCCCTCCCCCCCCCCCAGGAGATATCTACTTTGACTACCTCCATTCTCTAGTCAGGCTCTACCACATTTCCATGTTTACCTTTAATTTATTTGTTGCTCTTATCACAATCTAAAATATTTTGGTTTATTTGTGTTTGGTGTCAGTCCAGTCTCTCAGAACTTTAATGTAAACTTTTTGAGGGTAGGAATCTTACCTTCTTGCTTACTGTCAAATCCCCAGGCCCTAGAATGGATGGCAAGCATGCAACAAACATTATTCAAAATGAATAAATAATGAGTTTCAGAACCTTTGGGAAATTCATTGCTCTGATTATTAAGAAGGTGAATACTACTCAGTACTTGAAAACAGTGAGAATTGCTTATGCGCTGACACGGAAAACATCCATTAGTAATTGTTACATGAGAAAACAAGTTGCAGAACTATTTGTTTAGGAAAGCACAATTCTATTTTAGTTTAAAATGAGAAAAAGAAAAGCAGTTTAGTACACTTGAACTTACAGGTAACAGAATAAAACATTAAAATATTTCAAGTAGAAAAGAACAAGCTGGGACCTGACCTTCTAAATTATACTTTTTATAACATCCCAATGTTTTATAATATTCATTTATTCAACAAGCAGCTATTGATCATTCACTGTGTCCCAGGAACTCTGTTTGATTCTAATTAGTATATTAATGAACAAAACCAAGTCTCCCTCTACCACCAAAAGAGCTTCCATTCTAGGTTCTATGAGGAAAATGAAACCACTAACTTATAGAAACCAATCACAAATAAAGCTCAGCTGAGGTACAAAGGGTCACAAAGAGAAGGTGACTATTTTGGACAAGGTTGTAGAGACGATCTCTTTGCTGAGCTGATGTTTGAACACTGACATGCAAATGCTGTATGTCAGTCATTGTGGGCCTTGGCTGTATAGCGGTTAAGAAGTTGACTGCTAATCTAAACATTAGCAGTCCCAACCAGCCACTCCTTAGAAACTCTATGGGACAACCTTGCCTTGTCTGATCCGTCACTATGAGTTGGAATAAACTCAGCAACAACGGCAGCATCATCATCATGCGTCAAAATCAACTTGGGTCAGCTAGTTTAGACCAGTTAGGAAAGTCTTGGTAATGCTGAGGACACAGAACCCCACAAACCCTTAGTGGCTTAAAACAGCAAAGGACTATTTTATTTCTCATCCACATGAATACCTGCTCAATACGGTGTAGGCTCCACATCTTCCTTCAGTAAACCTGGCCACTGCGGTTCCACCAGCTTGTAATAGCACCATCATGAGGCATATATCCTGCCTGGTGACTACAAATGGGAAGCAGAGGGCTGGAGAGTCAAGCAGTGTAGTGACAAGTAATTGAGTTATAGGCAATTTGTCAGTTTTGTTTACAAATCATTGGCATATCATCAAAGTAATTTTCAGTGTACCCAGAAGTAAATCAAACCAAAAGCCTGTTGCCATCAATTCAGACTCATAGTGACCCTATTGGGTAGGGTAGAACTGCCTCATAGGGTTTCTAAGAAGTGGCTGCTAACCTTTTGGTGAGTACCTTGAACTCTGAACTGGTGTACTACCAGGGTTCCTAAGGGAAAACAGGTATTTGTAAACATCAGTGATGTTCACCGTAAGGAGTAAATCATACAGATATCTACAGGAAGAGCGTTTTGAGTAACCAAACCGAAACTGAACCCCACTGCTATCAAGTCAATTCCAACTCAGAGCAAATGCTATAGGGCAGAGTAGAACTGCCTCATGGGATTTTTCAAGGAGCAGCTGGTGGATTCAAACTGCTGACCTTTTGGTTAGCAGTCATACCTCTTAACCACTACACCACTAGGGTTTCCTTTTTTCTAGAAGAGTCAGGAATTGGAAAGGTCCTGAGGTGTGTATGATCTCGGTATACTCTATGAAGGTTAGTATGATCCATAAATGTCTGATGAGGAAAGAAGAGAGTGAAAAATGGAATTTAAGACTTAGCCAAGGGCCAGATCTTGGAGGGTCTTAGAGGACATGCTTATCATTCCAAGTATGATGGAAAGTCAGTGGAAGAAATTTGAGCCTGGAAACCATATTATCTGATTTGTGAATGGTGTCTGATATCATATAAAAGGCAGCAACATAGAAATAGCTGGACGACAACAACAACAACAAAAATTATAGATTATCCAAGTGAATAGAAGGGAAAAGGGTAAGAAGAGTCGCTAATCAGTTAGGTAAATAAGAAGAGATCCAAATGGTTTTATGATGCAGGCTCTTCCAAGGTTTTGATTCCACATGTGTATAAATCCCTTAGGTCTTTTTTTTTTTTTAACCACAACTGAAACCCTAAAATATCAAATTATACAGAAGGATACAAATTCTTTTTATGAGGGTAAACAATTTGATTAGGTACACACACATGGCTGCTACACAGGGCAGTGCTTAGAAACTGCTGTTATTACCACTTGGAGAAAAGAATACTTAGCCCTTTTGACAAGTTCTTTGATGTTTCAGCAGAGGCTTTATAATCTCTAGTCCTTTTTCAATGTTTCTGAAGATTCTGGGTGTCTACCTTCTTGTTTAACTGAAGTAACTGGAAATAAAGCTAGTATATTTGGAGTATTTCTGAGTTCTCGAGGTGACCTGGGCTCTATTTCCCAGGATCACCTTGCTGGAGGTGTGACTTCAGTAGCAGACCTTCAAGATTGTCTGGATCTATTCCTGCAATAATTAAGTAAAATCATAAAAGGTACATAGTACCTTAGGAATATAAATTACTAAGAATGGAAGAAATCAGACATCCTCTAAGCCTTGCAGGATACATGTAGCGTGTTTAAGAGAAAAGCAAGAAGTTAAACATTTGAAACAAAGAGCCCAGAGGCAGGAAAACAACCTGACGTCTTTGTAGAAAATAACACCTGATCTTCTTCTGATTGATACTATCATACATGCATTTCAGAAAATTAGATACCTTGGTCTCTTCTTTCCTGCTCCTATAGCTAAGCTATGTCACCACTGTATCCTATAGATTTACCTCGTAAATATCTTTTACCCTAGTCCATTCATCTTCACCTCCATTCTGCCTCAATTCTCAACCCTATCCTATCCAACAAACCCTGGTGGAATATTGGCTAACCAAAAGGTCAGCAGTTCAAATCTACAAAGTTCTCCGTGGAAACCATATGGAGCAACTGTACCCTGTCTGATAGCATCGCTATGAGCCAGAATTGACTCAGCGGCAAGGAGTTTGGTGTGGTTTTTTATCCTTGGTCCACTTCCTATTATCTCTTCCTTGAACTATGGCTTTGCTTCCTAAATGGTCTCTGACTTCCACTCTCTTTTGCCTAGTTTCTTTCAATCCCTTCGTCACCCCCACAAGGCAAGGATGAGTTTTCCTTACTTTAATAGTATCTGCTTCTTTGATTAAACTTTTCAGTGTTTCCCCATTGTTTTCAGATGAAGACCAAAAACTTGATCTATAAAAAAAACATGATCTACAAACAGTCATGGGCTACATCCTGCTTGTCTTCTCAGCTTCAGCCTACCCTGCCTCTCCTCTGGCAGTCTGTGAATTCCAAACACACTGTCCTTTCCACCAAGAGTATCAAGTTCTCTATCACTTGATCTTTCAGATCCGTTGTGACTGTTTTCTCTTTCAACTCATTTTTTATGTTCTGTAGCTCAAAATAATGTTTCATTCCAGGAAGTCTTTTTCTGTGTTGATCTTAAATCCATTTAAATGTTTCAATTGAACAAGTTGTCTCATGTCTCCTCAAGCAGCTTAACTTTTTTCTGGGGCTATTCTACTTGTTCTTCCAGTTCAGTTTGTGTGGGCTGAGATGACTTTGCATACCTTCAAGAGAGAAGGTAGCCTTTGAAAGGTCTGGGGCTCTGCATATGCTCTGGTGTTCTCTTTGACTGGTACCCAAGACCAAAGCTGAGAGGGCCCACTACAGCTCTTTCACTTATCAGCTCCAAGCTCACCTGATGCTGGCCTCAGGAGTTGCCAGAGCAGAGACAGAAGGAGTTGGAATGAAACTGGGACTAGAAGGAAAGAAGAAACCTTTTATTTATGAGGACTCCCTACCTCCTCTTGAGTCAAGTTTAATTTTAAGCAACTTCTCCTTTCTCTAACCTGTATTTCAACCAATTAATATTTACATAAGGGCATTGGTCTAGAAGAAGTTGTTTTGAATAAATACAACAATAATAACAGCAGAAACCCAAACCCATTGCCATAGAATTGATTCCAACTTATAGCAAACCTACAGGACAAAGCAGAACTGCCCAGTAGAGTTTCCAAGGCTAAATTTTCACAGAAGCAAACTGTCCCATCTTTCTCCCACAGAGTGGCTGGAGGGTTGGAATCACCAGCTTTTTGGTTAGCAACCCCAAGTGCTTTAACCACTGCTTCTCCAAGGTTCTTTGTCTTGAATAAAAGTGACCATAATTAAAAGTATTGTCAGCATTATGAAACAGAAAAATGCGTAGTAAATTGTGCTTGAAAGGCAATAGAACTTCTGTTTACCAAGGTAACGGGTTTATTTTTGGCAGGGAATGGAGAAGGAGGAGCACTCTACTAGGCTGCTACTGTTCCTTCTGACATCTAAATAACAAGGAGCTTTGTAAACTTTAAAAATTAAGTAACAACTAAAGCCATTTATGCTACTTTCACTTATTAAAAAAGGCTTTTAAAATGCAGGAAGTGAGGAAAAAAGAAAAACTCCAGATTTAAACAAAGTATACTCTTTTCATAATTACACATGAAATGATGTCCTTTCAGTAAGAAATTTTTTTAAGGGAGACAGTTTGAGATCCATGGTGGAAACTGAGAAAAATCCAAGTTTTATTCTTCTGTTTGGTCAGTGAGAGGAACTGAAGTACTATATATTTTTAATTGCTTCCTTTAGGTTAAAAACAAATGAGTAAGCGTTTCTGTATTATTTTTCTACTGCTACATAACAACTTACAAGCCTGGCAACTTAAACAACACACATTTATTATCTTTGAGTTTCTATAGGTCAGAAGCCTGGGCACAGCTTAGCTGGGTCTTCTATAGGGCAGCAATCGAGGCAGCCAGGCTGCAGTCTCATCTGAGGCTCGACTAGAGAAGACTCTGCTTCCTCACTCAGATGATTGTTAGCAGCGTTCAGTTCCTTGTGTTTTTTAGTACTGAGAGGTTCATATTTTTTACTAGATGTTTGCTGGAGGCTGCCCTCATGTTCTAGAGGCTACTTGCAGTTCCCTGTCACTTTCCTTCATAGGAAGTTCATGACATGACAACTTGCTTCTTCAAATCCACCAAGGGAGAGAAGTCTTTAGAGTCACTGTACTGGCAAGACCAAGTCTTATGACCTGTAACCCATCACCTTTCCATATTTTGTTCATTGAAAGCAAGTCATGGGTCCAGCCCACACTCTAACTCCAAACCCATTGCCACTGAGTTGATTCCCAACTCACAGCAACCCTACAGGACACAGTAGAACCACCCCACAGGTTTTCCAAGGAGCAGCTGCTGGGTTCCAGCTGCCGACCTTTTGGTTGGCAGCTCAGTTCTTTATTATTGTGCCACCAGAGCCCTGCTCATACTGAAGGGGAAGGAAACATACAAACTTGAGAACACTGGGAGGCAGAGACTACAGGGATGGAGCTAACCTCAGAATCAATATAGCGCTATATGTGCACTAAATTACATATGCTCCTATACGCAATTTATTTACTTTTGTGTTTATTTGTTTCAGTTGTTAAGAGGCTGAACTCATGCCTGGGTTCAAGCCTCAGCTTAGGCATTTTCTACTCTGTGTGAACTTGGACAGTTTCCAGTTCCCACTGATACTCCTCGTTTATCTGTCTCCTCATCACTAAAGTGCACATTGTAAAAGTGTCTCTCTTTATGGAATTGCTGTGAAGATTAAATAATAGAAACACATACAAAATACTTATACTAGAGTCTGGTACACATTAAATATGCATTAAATATGAGTGAATATAAAACATACATGGTATAAATTTCAAAAAATGATTAAAAAGTGGAAATAAAGTTCTAATCAGCTCTTCCTACACTTCAGAGATTGGGTTCATACACACTCTGTAGTCTATAGACTCTACCTTGAAGACCATGATATAAACTACTATGCAGGCAATGGAACCTTATGAAAAATGCCATTCATGAAATAGAACAGATATTTGTGTATATAGAATCACAGAATTTTAAAAGTGAATAAAGCTTTGGAACTATTTTTTTCCAGCCTGTCTCCTTTTGTAGATAAGGAATCAGAAGTCTCTAGAGATTCAGTTCCATGTGAGAGGTTACATGTTTTCAGAATATGGAAGTAGAAGTGTGAATCTCCCTTGGAGCACAAAGAAAAGAGCCATAAGAGAAAGGTAGTTCTATTTTACCCAGCCTGGAGATCAACAGTGTATACCCAATTCAACACTATCGTTAGTCACACAGGATCCCTCTGACAATCTTTTCCCAATTTTATTGCTAGTCATTTTTGATATGCTGATGTTTGACTCCCATTCTAGATAAACACGTTGCTTCTAGAAATTCCACAAAAGCAGTTGTGTTGGGTTGGTAGGTGTGAGATGTTTATTGGGGATAATCCCCACAAAAAGAGAATAATGAAATACTGCATAATCATAGTGCGATGATAGATAATATACTAACATTACGCAAGTCCAGCGGGCATTGTCAAATGATTGGAGTCCCCATTCAGGGTCCTACATAATTATCCTTCCTATCATGGCAGAAGCTTTGGTGCCTTTTGTTAATCAGTATCATTCTAAACCACTGTGGGACATTCAGCCAATCAGACTGCTCAATTACTGCGTTTGAATGGTCCTGACCTCATGAATATGAATAGAGAATTCACACAATAGAGCAGTACTTTTAATGACAATGAAGCTGCCATGAGGGATAAAAGACAGTGTGAATTAAAAAAAATAATAATTAAAATTGAAATGAGAAAAATCATAATTAGCTGCGAGGATTACATATATTTGTTAAAATGTTTCTCACTTGCCTTTTGAACAAAGAGCTAGAGCTATTCATTTTATACTTCATTTCCTTTAGATATGGATGTTCCAAATGCTGACAGTTGGACCTATCTTGTATTTAAATAATATAAAGATCCGTGTAAATATTTAGAAAACAGAAGCAAGAGGATGAAGAGTTCAGACATGCTCTTAAGCCAAGTGTCGTGATGCTTAATGGGCAGACATAAAAATTGAACGGTGCTCTATCAATGTGTCATGGTTGAAAAGCAGTGTAACATGAAGAGTCAGTCAAATCCCTTAGACACTGTGCCCTTAAAGGTGTGAAAGAAGACATTACATAAAAAAATTATAATATTTGTTTTCTTAGTCTTAATCTCACTTTCACTGCTTACAGAAAGGGCTGTGCTTTTGTTTTCAAAGATGCAAAAATTATAGCAAAATAAAAAAACAGAGCCAGTTTAGAAAGATATAGCAAAGGAAATATGAGAGTAGGATCATAAATGAAAACATAAACCAAGTCAATACACAAAAACGCATATCACGAAATTTTAGATACAGAGAATGTCTTTAAAGATCTGAATTCACTAACTGAATCCCAAGAAGTTACTGATTGTATAAGGAAAGCAAAAATCATCGTGAAGCTATTTGTGAATAAATGTCAACTTTGAAGAATATCTTCTTGCTTAACCCCACCAAGTACCCTTGCCCATTGGGTTCTGTAGTTTCTACCTGCTTATTAAAATGGTACAATGTAAACAGAATTTATGATAAGGAAATTGCAAATCCTGAAAAAGAGGCAGGACTTGATGAAAGGCAGGTTAGAAAATGGCTTGAATCATGATCCAGTGGCAAATGAGGATCTTGCAGAGTTAGGCTAGTTAACAACTAAATAAGGGAAACAGGATAAGGAAGACATCACTGGTGTATACTTCAAAAGCAATGGATTTGAATATCAAAGGATTAAGACGCCCTTGGGAAAATTGATGATGCTCTTGAATAATTCTGCGAAAAATGACCTTCTATGTCTTACTAGGAAAGTCAAACACATTAAACTAAGCTATAATATAATGTTATCAGAGAAAAGCTGAATTATCAACACAAGATTTATTTTTGGCATGATAGATCAGTACATAGTCGCTAAGTACGTTAAATATTAGATAAAGTATTTATAAATTTAACTTTGCTTTCTGAGATAAAATATCAACTCTCTCAGCCTCTCCCCTGTCCTGTCACTGTCACTTACTAGGAAATTTTGGACTCTGATTAAAAAAAAAATAGCATTAATTAGCATTAATAATGAGTATCTTAAATATGGTTGTAAAAGTGGACCCCAACTTTCCAGTAGCAAAATCAGCATGATCAATTATATTATTCATAGTGTCCCTGATACATAAACAAGTCAGTTATTCAGAATTGCTATTGTTAGGTTCCATAGAGTTTGTTCAGACCCAGGAACTTTAGTACAACAGAATGAAACACTGCCTGGTCCTGCACCATCCTCACAATTGTGGTCACGCTTGAAGCCATTGTTGCAGCCACTGGGTCAGTCCATCTCACAGAGGGTCTTCCCCTTTTTCACTGAACCTCTGATTACTAAGCACGACATTCGCCTCCAAAGATTATTCCCTTCTGATAATACGTCTAACATATGTGAGAAATAGTCTCATCATCCTTGCTTCTAGGGAGCTCTCTGGCAGTACTTCCAAGACAGATTTGTTCTTTTGATAGTCCATCATATATTTAGCGTTCTTTGCCAACACCACTATTCAGAGGCTTAAATTCTTCTTTGGTCTTCCTTATGTATTATCCAGGTTTTGTGTGTATGTGAGGCAACTGAAAACACCATGGCTTGGGTCAGGCATACCTGAGCCTTCAAGGTGACATCTTTGCTTTTTAACATTTTAACATTTTGCAGCACCTTCGCCCAATGCAATGTGCTATTTGATTTTTCTTTTTTGTAGTATTTCTTTTATTATCATTATTATGATTAACTGAAGTATACAATTCAAATCAATTTTGCATGCCCACTTATCTCCAGCTGTCTCTGCTCTCATCCTCACTTTTTACTTCTAATGTCCTCTTAATGAACACCTGTCCCCTCCACTCTAACCTCTTCTCTCCCATTTAGAAAGAAACCAGTAGGGCAGTCTCCTATCAATGTATAAAACCATAAAGTTTACACACCATAATTTCACATTATGTCCCCGAGTTCAACCCATTCTTGTTTGAAGAGTTGACCTCAGTGCTGTTTTCGGGTCTGGGCCAGCAACAAGTCTAGGGGCCGTGTTCCCAAGAGACCTTTCAGGCTGTTGGACTATAAATTCTGGTCTTTTGATAGAGTGCTTGAACTGCACATCTCTTTTACTCATGCTACATCAGGAAATCTACATTGTGTACCTCATCATGGCTCCCTTTGTTGGTGGCCAGGCACCATCTGGTTCTTCTGGTTTCATGCTGATGCAGTGTCCCATTCATATGTGTCTTTCTGTCTCTTGGCCTCGATTTTCCTGTCTTTGACGTTTTCAGTCATCATCTGTTCCAGATGGGTAGAGATAATTTGGTGTTCCTCAAATGGCAGCTTGCTAGCTTTTAATATTTGAGATTCCATTCACCAGTATGTGGTGCAGAAGACTCTGTTAGCAAAAGACTAGTTATGCCAAATGACCTTGATGTCACCTGAAAACGTGGTCCCCAGATCCCTGTCCCTGCCATTCTATCTTCTGAAATGTTGGGTTGAGTTTAAAACACGTTTCATTTTATAGTGTAGTCCATTTATGCTGATCTACCTTCTACTGAATTCCTATTGACTACCTAAACTATGAACAGCCCTCTTCTTTCCTCCCTCTTTTGTAGGGTCTTTTCTTCTGTACATACATCCACTTTTAAGTCTTTATAACAGAAAAAAAAAATCTAAACCCACTGCCGTGGAGTTGGGCCCAACTCACAGTGACCCTAGAGGTCAGAATAGAACTGCCTCATAGAGTTCCCAAGGAGCTTTATAACAGAGGTATCATATAATACTTGTTCTTTTGCAGCAGACTGATTTCACTCAGCATAATGTCTTCTAGTTGAAACTAGATTTTGTGATGCTTCCCAATATCATCATTATTCTTTGTCACTGCACAGTGTTCCATTGTGTATGTGTACCACAGCTTGTTTATTCTTCCACTGATGGGCACATAGGTTGATTCCATCTTTTTGCTACTGTGGACAGTGGTGCAATAAGCACTCACATGCATGTGTCTGTTCATGTGACTGACTTTATTTCTGTAGGATATATTCCAAGCAGTGGGATTGCTGGGTCATATGATATTTCTATTTCTAGCTTTTAAAAAAGTCCTAAATTGATTTCCAAAGAGGTTGTATCATGTTGCATTCCTACCAGTGATGTAGGAGAGTGCTTGTCTCTCCACAGCGTCTTCAGTATTTGTTGTTTTGTGTTTTTTGGATTATTGCCAACTTTGTCGGGGCGAGATGGTATCTCCTTGTGTTTTGATTTAGATTTCTCGAATAGCTTAATGATGGTGAGCATTTCCTCATATGACTTTTGGCTGCCTGGATGTTTTCTTTGAAGAAGTATCTATCTCCTTTGCCCGTTGCTTATTTGGTTTACCTTTCTCTTGTTGATATTTTACAGTACCCTGTAGATTATGGAAACCAGACTTCGGTTTGACATGCAGTTGCCAAATATTTTTTCTGATTCTGTAATTAGTCTTTTAATTCTCTTGATAAAGTCTTTGGATGAACATTAAGTATTAGATTTTTAGTGGTTTCAATTTATTTTCTATTCTGTTGTTTGTGGAAACCCTGGTGGCATACTGGGTTAATTGCTATGCCTGATAACCAAAAGGTCATCAGTTCAAATCCACCAGAGGCTCTTTGGAAACTCTATGGACAGTTCTACTCCAACCTTTAGGGTTGCTATGAGTTGGACCTGACTGGATGGCAGTGGGTTTTGATTTTTTATTGTTTGTGCATTTTTGGCCAGATTTTGTAGTCTGTCTGAGATGTGTATTAGAAATTCCATTTTTTGTCCCTATTTTTTTTGCATGATCTTTATTATTTTAGGTTTGATATTTAGGTCTTGTGTTCATTTTGAGTTAGTTTTTCTGTAGGGTGTGAGATATGGGACTTGTTTCAGTTTTTTGAGGTGGATATTCAATTTTGCCAACACCATTTGTTGAAGAGACTGTTTTTGTCCCAGTTTATGACCTTTGGGCCTCTGTCGAATATCAACTGTTTGTAGGAGAACAGTGATATTTCTAGATTCTTTATTCTGTTCCATTGATCTATATCAATGTTTTTGTACCAATATCAGGCTGTTTTGACTACGGAGGCAGTATAGTAGCTTCGAAGGTTGTGTAGTGCAAGGCCTCCCACTGTCTTCCTCTTCTACAGGAGTGCTTTACTTATCCAGGGATTCTTTCCTTTTCAAACAAAGTTGATGTCATGGATTGAATTGTGTCCCCCCAAAAATATGTGTAGCCATGTGGGTGGGCCATGACTCCCAGAATCTTGTGACTGTACTCCATTTTGTGATTTTTCTATGCTGTATGTTAAAGGAGTAGGGTGGGACTGCAGATCCCTTCATAGGATTACCTCCCTGCTCAACTGTAAAGGGAGTTTCCCCGGAGTATGGCTTGCCCCATGCTTAATCCTTTCATCCCACAGGAGATAAAAGGAAAGAGAAGCAGGCAGAGAACTGGGAACCTCATACCATCAATAAAGCAGCACCGGGAGAAGAGGGCGTCCTTCAGACCTGAGGTTCGTATGCCAAGTCGCTCCCTGGACAGAGACTTTTGCAATACTGGACTTTCCTCCAGAGCCAACAAGGGGGAAATCCTTTCCCTAGAGCTGACGCCCTGAATATGGACTTGCAGCCTATCGGACTATGTAAGCATAAACCTTCCTTTGTTAAAGCTATCCACTGTCTGGTATTTCTGTTAGAGCAGCCCTAGCTGACTGAAACAGTTGCTGATTTGTTTCTCCATTTTATTGAAAAGTGACACTGGACTTTGTATTGGGATTGCATTGTATAAGTAGATTGCTTTGGGTAAAACAGACGTTTTCCCAATGTTAAGTCCTTGTATCCGTGAGCAAGGTAGATTTCTCCACTTATGTAAGTCTCTTCTGGTTTCTTACAGCTGGGACTTCTAATTTTCTCTGTATAGGTTTCTTGTTTCTCTGGTTAGATTTATTTTGGGTCTTTTACTGTCTCAGGGGCCATAGTAAATGATATTGGCTTGGTGATTTCTTCTTTGATGATCTCTTTGTTGGTGTAAAGGATTCCTGCTGATTTGTATATGTTTATCTTATATTCTGATACTTTCTGAACTCTTCTATTAGTTCTAGTAGTTTATGGATTCTGTTTTTTTTACTTCTTCTAATCAATATGGCTGCCTTTATTTCTTTGTCTTGTCTGATTACTCTGGTAAGAACCTCTAGCACAATGTTCAATAGCACTGGTGACAGTGCACATCCTTGTCTAACTCCTGTTCTTAAGGGGAGCTCTTTCAGTCTCTCTCAATTCAGGATGATGTTGGCTGTTGGCTTTGCATAGATACCCCTTATTGCACTGAGGACTGTCCACTCTATTCCTATTTTGCTGACAGGTTTTAACAAGAATGGGTATTGGATTTTGTTAAATGCCTTTTCAGCAATTGAGAAAAGCAGGTGATTCTCATATTTAATTTATTTATGTGGATGATCACAATTGTTTTTCTGTTCTTGAACCAGCCCTGTATCACTGGCATAAATCCAACTTGGTAGCGATGAATTTTTTTTATATATTATATTCTGTTGGCTAGGATTTTGTTGAAGACTTTTGCATCTAGGTTCATGAGTGATGTTGGTCTATAATTTTCTTTTTTGTGGGATCTTTTCCTATCTTTGATATCAGAGTTATACTGGCTTCATAGAATGAATCTGGGACATTCTGTTCTTTTCTATGTTGCAAAATAGCTTCCATAGTATTGGAATTAACTCCTCTCTAAAAGTTTGGTGGAATTCTCTGGCAAAGCCATCTGGGACAACACTTTTTGTTGGTAGTTTTTGATTACCTTTTGAATCTCTTCTTTTGTGATGAGTTTATTAAGTTGTTCTACAACTCCTCGTGATGGTTTTGGTAAGTAACATCAATCTAGAAATTTATCCATTTCATCTAGGTTTTCGAGTCTGTGAGAGTACAATTTTTTATAGTATTCTGTTACAAGACTTTTAGTTTCTGTTGGGTCTGTTGTGACGTCTCCCATCTCGTTTCTTACTTGCTTTATTTGTTTTTCCTCCTTTTTTCTTTTGCAAGTTTAAAAAGTGATTTGTCAGTTTTGATGATCTTTTCAGCTTTTGGTTTTGTTAATTCTTAAAAACCAGCTTTTGGTTTTGTTAATTCTTTTGATTGTTTTTCTGTTCTCTAATTTGTTTAGTTCTGCTCTAATTTTTATTATCTGTTTGTTTCTGGCGCCCGAGAGGTTCTTTCATTGTTCTCTTTCTAGTTGTTTAAGTTATAGGGTTAATTGTTTGGTTTGAGTCCTTTCTTCATTTCAGATGTGTGCATTTATAGAAATAACTTTACCTCTGAGCACTGCTTTTGCTGTATCCCATAGGTTCCGGTAGGATGTGTTTGCATTCTCATTTGATTCCATGAATTTCTTTATCGCTTCTTTGATTTCTTCTATAACACATGAATTGCTGAGCAAGGTGTTGCTCAGTTTCCATGTGTTCAAATTTCTACTTTTTTTCTGCTGTTGATTTCTACTTTTGTGGTTTTGTAGTCTGAGAAGATGCTTTGCAGTAATTCAATAGTTTGGATTTTGTTGAGACTTGTTTTATAGCCTAATATGTAGTCTTTTCTGGAGAATGTTCCATGTGCATTGGGAAAGAAAGTGTAGTTATCTGTTGCTAGGTAAAAAGTTCTGTATATGTCAACGAGATTGAGTTGGTTGGTTGACACAAAAAGATCTTCTGTATCTTTGTTGAGCTTTTTTTCTGTATGATTTGATCTGTCCATTACTGAAAGGGGAATGTTGCAGTCTCTTACTATTATTGTGGAATGATCTATCTGATTTTTCAGTGCTGTTAGGGTTTGTTTGATGTATTTAGATGCTCTGGTATTGGGTGCCTACGTATTTAATATTGTTATGTCCTGCTTATGTATTGAACATTTCAGAAATAGTGACCATCTTTGTCCACAATGGTGGGTTTTTCTTTAAAATCTATTTTATCTGAGATTAGTATTGCTACTCCTGTCCTTCTTTGCATGTTGTTAGCTTGGTATATGTTTTCCCCTCCTTTGACTTTCAGTTTGCTCATCTTTGAGTCTAAGGTGTGTTTCTTGTAAGCAGCATATAGACGGACTTCTTTTTTTTGATTGAGCTTGTTACTCTCTGCCTCTTTATTGGAGTATTCAATCCATTTACATTCAGTGTAATCTTTGATAGATATGTAATTAGTGCTCTCATTTTGGTGCTTTATTTCTGCATTGTTGTAGTTTTCTTTGTTCTACTTAACATTTTGTTCTGGGTTGTTTTTCTTTATGGGTTTTCTTTTCATCCTTTTGAATGCTGCTTTTGTGCCTATTGAGACTTCTCTATTGTTTCTTGGTTTTTATATGTAGTACTGTTAGTTTTCTTTGTGGCTACCTATTTGTTTCCCTTTAATGATCTAAGTGTAAACCAATCTTTAACTTCTGTGTATTTCCTTAACATCTTCTCCATCTGAAAGTGATATAAATACTATAATATATCCCTCTTTATAATGTGATTATATCATAGTTTACATGTGAAGATCTCTGTTGCCCTAATTTTAATCTCTTAGCTTTGACTGAACTTTGTGACTTCTGTAACTGAGTAGAAATCTGGATACTGTGTCCTGCATTGCATCTTTGAGTATACATCTGATGTTATTCATTTTCTAATCCAATAGCTTCTTTCAGTATTCCTTGTAATTTTGGTTTGGTTTTTACAAAGTCCCTAAGCTTCTGTTTGTCTGAGAATGTCTTAATATCATTGTCATATATGAGAGACAATTTTGCAGGATATATAATTATTGGTTGGAAATGTTTCTTCGTCAAGGCTTTACATTGTTACCCCACTGCTTCTTGCCAACATAGTTTCTGCTGAAAAGTCATAGGACAGCCTACAAGGCTTCTCGCTGTATGTCAGCTTTGCTTTAAGCCTAGCTTAAGAACCCTTTCTTATTTAGTTTGATTATAATGTGTCTTGGAGTCTTTCTTTTGGGGTCTACCTTTTGTGGAGTTTGATAAGCATCTTGAATAATTATGTTATCTTCTTTCATGATGTCAGGTAAGTTTTATGTCAGCAACTCTTTTAACAATTCTCTGTATTTTCTGCCATCTGTCTTTGTTCAGGAACACCAATTTCATAGATTGTTCCTCTTGATAGAGTTGCACAGGTTTCTTAAAGATTCTTCATTTTTCTTGATTCTCTTATCTGATTTTCCCTCATAAGTGTTGGTTTCACTTGCTTTATCTTAAATTTCATTAATTCTGCACTCCCTTTCCTCAATTCTGCTCTGCTGAATTTCAGATCGTTGATCTTCATCTTAGTCATGTTGGTACTGCTCCAACAGAAAATACCACTAGTGGAAGGCTTCATAAAAAGGAACTTTATTGGCATAGTCTGGTAAGATCCAAATCCACTTATAAATTGTAAGTCAGAGAAGTTATCACAGTCTGGTAGGCTGAGTCCAAATCCAAAGAGAGCATCTTGGCACAGGAACCTCAGGTCCAAAGGATGTGCTCTGCTCTCAGTTGCTGTGTTCTTGGTGGTGCGAGGTTCCCAACCTCCTCTACTCACATCTGTCACTTATATCCCACAAGCTTACTAAAGCCTGAGTCTTGCCTCGCCAATACAGCTGCTTACCATTCTCCATCATGAGTTATCACAGAGGCAGTATTCACAACACACAGGAGGAATGGCACCGTATTGGGACTCATAACCAAGTCAAATCAATGCACACATTTTTGAGGAACACAATTCAATCCATGACAATCTTCTAGCAGTTTATATAGCTTGTTTAATTTTTCATTTTGTTCTGTTGTACTCTGTTTAATCTATAGAATGGCTCTATATATAATTCTTTTTTATTCTATCTCTAATAATTTCAAGAAATCTTCTTCATCTGGGAAGTTTTTTGATTTTTCACTTTGGGTATTTTCCAGAGCCGTGGTGGCCTGCTTCTTTAAATAGTTAAATATGAATCATTGTCTTTGCACCACCAAAAAGCCGTTCAGCTTCTGTAGAGTTGCACCAGCCAAAGCTATGCTGTAACTCTAAGATGGGAGTGAGTAAGGGCACTGCTAGACTTGGTCGCCATCTACCACTGCTTTCTTTCTGTGCAGGTGACTTAAGTACAGCTTCTCTGGTGAGACAGATGCTGACCATTCCTGTGATATTGCTCAGCTTGGTGACTGGCCCCAGCTGGGTCCTCAGTGGTGTCAGGCTCTGCCTCCTGGCTGACAAAGATGGTGACCTACTTCTAACAACTCTCTGGAGTCATGCCAGCAGACACTATGGCATAGCTCACAGATGAGAGAAGGATGCCACCATACTTGGCAGCCAGCCACTGTTGCATTCTCTAGATACACTTATGTTAAAAATTGCTTTTCTGCTGAGAGCGGTGTTATCCAGTGGCAGCCAGTAGCAGCTGGGCCATCAGGGGTGGCAGTCCCTGCCTCCTGGCTGATAAGGATGGTGCTCTACTTACAGAGTCTCTCAGGGACCCATCAGCAGACACTCAATGGCTCAGTGAAGGGTGGGAGAAATGGCACTGCCACACTTGGTCACCAGCCACCAACCACCTCTGCATTCTCACGATACAATTTTCTTGAGACCTGCTTTTCTGCTGAGAGAGGTGCTACCCAGAAGCAGCCAGTGCCAGCTGGGTCTTCAGAGGTGGCAAGCTTTGCCTCCTAGGTGATAAAGATGGTGACCCACTTGTGGAGTTTCTCAGGGGTTACACCCACAGATGCTATGATGTGGCTAAAAGAAGGGCGGGGTACGGGTGCCGCCACAATCAGCTGCCAGCTGCCACTACGTTCTCTAGGTACAAGTGTCTGAAAAACAGCTGTTATGCTGGGAGAAGCACTGTCCAGTCAGGTACTATTGCTCAGAGTGGCAGCCAGCCCCAGCAGGGTCCTCAGGCATGGTGGACTCTGCCTGTCAACTGAATAATGTGTTGTTGTGCCTGAGCCAGCTCTCCTATACTGAGCCAACAGAATCTGTGGTGCAGCTCAGAAAAGAGAGAGGGGAAGGGCACTTGTACTCTCTGCCACCAGCTGCTGCTGGGTAATCTAGAAGTGACTGTCTTAAGCAGAGCCTCTCTTCTGCAAAAGACACTGCTGAGGTACTACAGCTTAGCATAGCAGCTGGCCCCTGACAGATTCTCAGGCTCAGGAGTTCTAGGCCCAGTCTCCCTGTTAACCAAGATGGTGTCCATACTTGTAAGCCTCTCAGCTACAGCAGCATAAGTGGGACTCTTTACGCTGCCATCTTGCCTCTGAGAAAGGTAGCTTTCTCCTTCTTGTTGTCCAGTCTGATTTCACAACCCTATGAGTGATTTTGGGGCTCCTAGGATGTTCACTCTGATCCGTTCAATTGTTTTTTGAGGCCTTGGTTTTCAGAGGGAATTGAGGAGACGTGTGAGTAGTCCACTGTTTTGGCCCCACTCCCCATCATTTGATTTCTTGATTGCTACTTTCATGGGTGTTGGTTGTGAATCCACAAAAATGAAATCTATGACAACCTCTATCTTTTCTCTATCATGATGTTGCTTACTGGTGCAGTTTTGAGGAGTTTTGTTTTATTTTCAGATGTAAACCAAACTGAAGACTGCAGTTTTTGATCTTCAGCAGTAAGTGCTTCAAGTCCTCTTCACATTCAGTAAGTAAGTTTGTGTCATCTACATATTGCAGGTTGTTAGTGATACCCCATTCTTCTTTATATAGTTCAGCTTCTCAGATTATTTGCTCAACATACACATCAAATAAGTATGGCAAAAGGATACAATCTTGACATAACACCTTTCCTGACTCTAAATGATGCAATAACCCCATGTTCTTTTCAAACTACTGCCTCTTGGTCGATATACAGGTTCCTCATGAGCACAATTAAGTGTTCTGGAATTCTTATTCTTCTAAATATTATCCATAGTTTGTTATAATCCACAGAGCTGAACGTCTTTCCATAGTCTATAAAATGCAATTAAACATCTTTCTGGAATTCTTTGCTTTTAACCAGGATCCATCTGACATCAGCAATGATATCCCTGGTTGCGTGTCTTCTTTTGGACCTGGCTGGAATTTCTGGCAGTTCCCTGTTGATGTCTTGTTGTAATATGTCATATTTTCTCCTAATGCTAAGCCTAGAGCCACATAACCAGGGCACAATGAGATACATATCCAAGTTATAAAGAACTGTATTTCCAACTGTCTGTTTTGTATATATCTTATCATTAGTAATGTGATCATCTACAATTAAGTTTATGAACTTAATTGTGCTAAGTGCTGTATACCTCACAGCTGAAAATTACTGTGGTCACCTTTGCAGTACTCACCTTTGGAAGCTATGTACTGATGCCAGTGCCTAGTCCACTCTTTCAAGAAATTTTGGAATTCTTTCTGAAATGGCCATTGTGCACAGTGGCACGGTGGCAAGTTTGTGAACTTAATTGTATAGCTGTTTGCAAGGGAATTTTTAGCCAGTAAACAAATAACTGTATTGGAACACCCTCCCTACTCACCTGATCTGGTCCCCAATGACTTTTTTCTTTACCGAAGATAAAGGAAATGTTGAAAGGAAGATATTTTGATGATATTCAGGACATCAAGGGTAATACAATGACAGCTCTGATGGACATTCCAGAAAAAGAGTTCCAAAATTGCTTTGAAGGGTGAGCTAGGTGCTGGCATCAGCACATAGCTTCCCAAAAGGATTACTTTGAAGGTGACCATAGTGATATTCAACAATTAGGTATGTAGCACTTTTTCTAGGGTGAGTTCATGAACTTACTTGGCAGTCCTCATGTTTGTGTATGTATTAAACCTATATCTGTGACTTAATATGTAAAGTTTCTAACCCCCAACAACAAATAAAGATTGGCCTAACATCAGAACTGACTTACAATGGAATAGAAACCTTTCGTAAGCTGGAGACTACCTATATAGAGAATCACATGTTCTTGCAACAATCACAATCTCCTTGGAGGGTTTATCTATCTATCTGTCTGTCTGTCTGTCTTCTGTTTGTCTGTCTGTCTACCTATCTATCTATTTATCCTTCTGGCCTAAGCTAATGGTTCATCATAAAGCTCACTTATTGGATGAAACAATTTTGTATAAGACCAATTTGTTGTTGCCCCAGTGATAGTGTTGTTAGGTGCCTGTCTTAAACATCTACTGCTACTGTAACAGAGATACCGTAAGTGGATAGCTTTAGAAAGAGACATTTTATTTGTCAGAGTCCAGTAAGCTAAAAATCTAAATTCAAAGTGTCAACTCCAGGAGAAGACTTTCTCTGCTGGTTCTGAAGGAAGATTCTTATTGTCAGTCTTTCCCTGGAGGTGAAACTTCTGAGAGCAGGGACCTTGGTCTTTCCAAAGGAGATATTCAACTCCCAGCACTACCTTCTTTCTTGATGGTATGAATTCCCCAAATTTCAGCTTACCTCCCTTTCTTTTGTATTGCAAGAGGCTGCACCAAGCCACAATACAATCCCATACATTAAATCCTGTTCTATGTACTGAACTTCAGCCCATCCTCCTTCATTAACATCACAGAGACAGGGTTTACAGTATACCCAATACCAGAAAATCATGGCCCAGCCAAATGTCTACTCATATTTTTTGCGGAACATAATTCAGTCCATGACAGTGCCATTGAATCAGTTCCAACTTATAGCATCCCTATGTACAATAGAACAAAAGACTGCCTAGTTCTGTGCCATCTTCACAATGGTTGCTATGTTAAGCCCTGTATTAGCCATCTAGTGCTGCTGTAGCAGAAATACCACAAGTGGATGGCTTTAAAAATGGAACATTTATTTCATCACAGTGTAATAGGCTAGAAGTGCAAATTCAAGGGGTCACTTCTAGAGGAAGGCTTTCTCTGTCAGCTGTGTAGGAAGGTCCTTTTCATCACTCTTTCCCTGGACTAGGAGGTACTTTGCACAGGAATCCTGGGTCCAAAGGAATTGCTCTGCTCCTGATGTTGCTTTCTTGGTGGTATGAGGTTTTCCCCCTCTTTACTTGCTTACCTTTCCTTTTATCTTGTAATAAAAAAGTGGAAGCAGGTCACATCCCAGGGAAATTCCCTTTTCATTGAATCAGGGATGTGACTTTAGTCAAGGTAAAACTGCAATAATAAAATAGAGGACAAACACATAATGCTGGAAATCGTGGCCTAACCAAGCTGACACGTATTTTAGGGAGTAAGAATTCAACCCATAACAAGCTCTTGTTGCAAGTACTGTGTCAGTCCACTGCAATAAGTGTCTTCATCGTTTTTGTTCACCTTCTACTTTACCAAACATGATATCCTTCTCCAGGACTGGTCCCTCCTGCTAGTGTGTCCAAAGTATGTGAAATGAAGTCTCATCATCCTTATTTCTAAGGAGCATTAAGGCTGTGCTTCTTCCAAGACAGATATGTTCATTCTTCTGGAAGTCCAGGTTATGTACAATATTCCTCTCCAACACTGTAATTCAAATGCATTGGTTCTTTAGTTGTCTTCATCCAGCTTTTGCAACTGAGTAGCCCTCAAGCAATCTCAAGTAATCAAGGATGGATTTTAGAGTTTCTAAAGCAGTATTTCTCAGAGTTTATTCCAAGGAAATTCATTCTGAAAGCTTCTCTAGAGCAAAATGGGGGTGAGGAAGGGGAAGCGGTCCATAATCAAATCAGCTGAGAAATGCTAAATGTTATTCTTGGGGATCACCACTGAACATTAGGCTGCTGAGAGTTTAGATAAAACAGCATAGCATAGTCAAGAATTTAGACTCTGAAGTCCAAGTGTTTGGGTTTTATTTTGGCTTTTTCACTCACTGACTGTGTGACCTTGGGCATGACATTCATCTCTCCATACTTCACTATTTTCATCTTCAAAGTGGGAACAATAATTCTTAACTGTTGCTACAGGTGGATTCATTGTGCACAATAGCTAACAAAGAGTTAACTGCTATAGGCATATTGGTTATAGACATATCCCACATGGCAGTAAGTTTAACACTATTTAGTTTTGTGTTTCATATCATATTTGACCTTAGAACCTCTCTTTTTCTAATAACATACTGGAAATAAGTTATGTGAAAATTTGAAAACTATAGTTTTTAGATAAGTGCACACATCATAAAACTCTAAATCTTTTTCAGAGAAAATATATCCACCCCAAACAAATACACAGATACAATGATGTGGTTGTTGTTACATGCTGTAGACTCAGTTTTTCACTCATAGTGATTCCATGTGACAGAGTAGAACTGCCCTATAAGGTATCCTAAGCTGCAGACTTTACAGAAGCAGACTGCCAGGTCATTTGTCCTGTGGAACAGTTGGTGGGTTTGAACTGCTGAAATTTGGGCCACTAGCTGTGCTCTTAACCATTGTGCTACCTGGGCTTCCTCAGTGATGCGGTGGGGGCATGAGTATCTGAAGTTTACAAAGGTCTCCGTGTGATTCTGGCATGATCTGTGTCTTAGTCATCTAGTGCTGCTGTAACGGAAATAGCACAAGTGGATGGCTTTAACAACGGAATTTATTTTCTCACATTCTAGTAGGCTAGAAGGACATCATGCTTGGTAGAGTGGAGGGTCAAAGAAAAAGAAGGAGACTCTTGTTGATTACATTCAGAGCCAAAGGCTTTGGAAATCAGTGAAGCGTAGACCAAAATTAGCATTTAGGCCAGAAGCATGTGCATTGAAATAGAAGGCCATCTTTGGTGGTTTTGCACAGTGTCGGCTTAGCTGAAGTGGGACCCCGTAGATCCCAGAATTCCCTTCCTGGGGTAGTTCTGTGTGAGGGCAGGCCACAATATTAAAACTGTGTGAGATCAGGAAGGTGGAAGTGAAGCTGTGAAGTAGGGTGCTGGGCCTTGTTGAAGAGCCTGTGGGTTGGTCTGGTTGGCTGACTCACCTGGTGGAGAGAGGCAGCAGTTAAGCCCACAATGCTTCTGTCTCCCCTGTGCCTTGTCCTTTAACATCTCCAAGGCCCGGGTTAGCAACATGATCAGCCTGATGGTGAAGGTCTTGAGCTTGTTCTACAGGTCACCTAACACCATTGAGGTAAGAAGTGTTAGTTCCACTTGATCCTCACTCGCCTCCTTCACGTCTGTTTTCTGCATCACTGCCTGTCCTGCTGAATTGAGGCCAACACAGGCCACCACTCAATGCAGCAACAGCTGCCCTCCGTGTACGTCTTCATCAGCTCTCCTTCTTGACCGTCAAACCCCAAACGAAGTTGCTGACTGATCAATTCTGACTCATGCTGACTATATGTGTGTCAAAGGGCTGTCACTGAATGAATTTTTTGGGAATAGGTTGTCTGGCCTTTCTTCTCAGGCACCTCTGGATAGATTTGAGCCTCCAACCTTTCTATTAGCAGCTAAGAGCACTAACTGTTTGTGTCACCCAGTGATTGACTGGAAACCCTGGTATTGTAGCGGTTAAGCTCTATAGCTGCTAACCAAAAGGTTGATGGTTTGTATCTACCAGGCACTCTTTGGAAACTCTGTGGAGCAGTTCTACTCTGACCTGTAGGAATGACTAGCCCTACTGTCCTACTGGTTGTTGGTTAGCCATTTCTCTTTGATTTTCCAGCAGTCTCCTTCCAGACCTGTACTTCTGCATCTTCTCCTGTGAAATCACGGAACTTTTAACACTGAAGTGTGTGTACATTGGTGTGCGTTTGTTTTCCTGTAGAAGAGGCCTCTAAAACTTTAAGCAAAGAATCTTATGATCTGGAAGAGTTACAGTGAAATTAGTTATCTACAAACCTGGCATGAATGGTAGAGTTTTCTAAGCCAGAAACAGGAAGAGTTAACAGATTTTAGCTTAACTTTGTTGATGGGATCAATAGTAATAATTAAGCTATGTTAGATGTCCTCTGTATGTCAAACCTTTTCGTATATTATCATTTAATCCTGACAACTCTATATGATAGGTGCTCTTTTCTCCCTAGATACACTGAATCAGAATCTACATTAAAAAAAAAAAATCCAAGGAGATTCTTATGTATAACTTCCTTGTTAGAAATGTAAATTCTCAGCAGGGAACTACTTAGAAATGTAAGTTCTTACCAGGGAGTATGTTAGAAGTGCAAATTTTCAGAAGGCTTTTGAAACCTTGAAAGAGTCGGTGAAGTTCCCCATCGAACAGCTTTTTAGTCTTGGGGGAAAGTTATCAGGCTCCCTTCTAATGTGTAAGAAGATGTTTCTCATCCATAGAGTAAACCTCCATTGTTTCATTAAAAAAACTTACAAATGTGTAGTGATTTTCTCACTATTAATCATCTTTTCTAAATATAAAAAGTGATATATTTCTTGGTGAAAAATTAGACAATTCAGATAAATGTAGAGAAGTGAATAAAATCACCCGGAATCCCATCAATTAGGTAATTTCTATAAAAATGACTCTCTACTTCTACTTCCTATAAAAATAAAATCCATCTTTATAGGTTTCCTCCATTCACCACTTCCATTTTAAATACATGTCTGTTACTATTAAACGTAAGATGAATTCAGTTCAAGGTTTATGTAAGAATGGAGTCTTTGGTGTGAATAGAATTGTCTAATATTTGCAATGCATTTATTGTGTTAATAGTTAACACACCAAGAAAAAGGTGTAAGACAATAAAAGGTGGTGTGAGTGGAATTTCCTTTTAATGGTCTCTGATCAGTTTTTACTTGCATTCTGCAAAAATTTTTCACACTCTTTTATTGAGGTGCCATAAAGTTACTGGAGCTGAGATTTACTGTTGTTAATATGCCCTTCAGAAATGCTAAATTTAAGTATAAAAGGCTTATGAGGCCCCCTCTGACATAAAACTCCTGCAGGTTTCAGGGCTTATGGTCATAAATGGTTCTTTTATGAGAGGAACTAACCAGCAGGCCAGTGAATGGCAACAATAGATGTGGAAAGGCTTGTTTTGGGAGGGGAGGCATTTTTTTCCCCTGTGTTTTCAATTTATATAAAGATAAGTGAGTTGTAAGGGTATATATCATTATTCACTATGAGTTGCCACCTCTTAATGTATAATCTTTCAAATGATGAACTCTCCAGTGTCATTGTGACAGTGTGCAATTATCTAATAGGAAAGCGAGAGTCATCCTGTTCTTTGGGTAGCACTCACCCGGTCAATTAATTAAATGAGTGCAAATGGTTTCAAGTGGGAAATTCAGATTCCAGCCAGGCTGTCTCATGATATCAGAATATAAGAAATCAAAAAAAAAAAAAAAAAAAAAAAGAAGAGACCAGGAGAAATAAAAAGGCAGTTTTAAAGAAAACATAAAGGATTCTTATTCTATTTTTTGTTTGTAAAGATAATTCAAAAATCCAAAACCCATACCTGTTGCAGTGTAGTTCACCTGACTACCTATAGGACAGAGTAGAAATGCCCCACAGAGTTTCCAAGGGACACTTGATGTGGATTCAGACTCTTAACTTTTTGGTTAGCAGCTGTAACACTTAACCACTGCCATCAAGCTTTCCATTTTAAATTCATATTGATTTGGCCAACACGGATTCTTGAGAACCCTTCCCTCTGTCACTTAGATCTTGCTCTGTAAGGTCTAACAATTAAGTTTGCGAACCCATCCTAGCAGAAATGCTACATATTTCACTGCTGAATATCAGTGTTCATCTTCAAAGTACTCCCCTAGGGAAGCAATTCGCGATACTTCTGCCTCATCTATCCTTCAAAGCAATTTTGGAACTCTTTTTCTGGAATGCCCATCAGGGCTGTCATTGTTTTATCCTTGATGTCCTGAATGTCATCAAAACGTCTTCCTTACTGTATTTCCTTTATCTTCCAGTAGAGAAAAAAGTCAATGGGGGCCAGAACAGCTGAGTAGGGAGGGTGTTCCCACACAGTTATTTGTTTACTGACTAAAACCTCCTACACAGACAACTATACAACTAAGTTTGTGAACTTGCCACTGTGCCACTGTACACAATGGTCACTCCAGAAATGGTTCCAAAATTTCTTCGAAGGGTGGGCTAGGCACTGGCATCAGCGCATAGCTTCCCAAGGGGAGTACTTCAAAGGTGACTGTAGTGATATTCAGCAATGAGGCATGTAGCACTTAGAACTATTAAGTTCAGACTTAATTGTTAGACCTTGTGTTCAGCTTATTTGTACTCAGCTTTATTTGGGTTGTAGAGTCTGTATAGTTGTAGAGTTTGTGATAGTGGGATGTTATATGGTTTGTATACTATCACTTTGTTGATTTGGTTTTGTCACCTTAATGGAAACATCTTTTTTCTTCCTCCTAGTCATTTACCTTTCAGTTAGGGTAAGCTTCCTACCTGTGAGTAGTGCAGCCTTGGGTATTTACTTGGTGATTATACTTGGTGCTGTAACAGGCGGAAATTAGAGATACCAACATACGTATGATTTTTATCCATCATGGTTTTCTTTTTAAAAAAAGGTGTTTCTGTTAGTTGCTGTTGAATCCATTACAACTCATGATGACTTTATGTTGATCAGTTCCATGCCATCTTCATGACCATCAGTATGTTTGAGTCCATTGTTGCAAATATTGTGTCAATTCTTCTCATTGACGTTGTTTTCCCTTTTGCTGATGCCTCTACTTTAACAACCTGAATGTCTTATTCTAGTAATTGGCCTTTCCTGGGAAACTCTGGTGGCGTAGTGCTATATCTGCTAAGCAAAAGGTCAAGAGTTTGAATCCTTGGAAATTCTATGAGGCAGTTCTACTCTGATCTATAGAGTCACTGTAAGCCAGAATTGGCTCAACAGCAGTGGGTTTTGTTTTGTTTTTTGTTCTTTCCTGATACCAAAGTAAGTCAAAGTCTTGCCATTCTCAATTCCAAGGAGCATTCTGGTTGTATTTCTTTTAAGATGAGCTTGTTCGTTCTTCTGTCAGTCCACAGTACACTCAATATGCTTTACCAACACCATGATTTCAATTCTTCTTTCTTTTTCCATTGTCCAGCTTTCACGTATATACATGAGGTCATTGAAAAGACCATGGCTTGAGTCAGGTGTATTTTAATCCTCAAAGTGATACTTTGCTTTTTGGAACTTAAGGAAATGCATTATTTTAAAAAATGAAAAAGATCCTTGAAAACTGTAATTTAAGACTACAAAATAACATGACTCAAAGAAGTAAGAAAGTCTAGGTACAATTTAGCATCATACCTTAACACGCACCTCTTTAGGGAAGACTCTATGCCACACAAGATACGCTTGATGTTGTTTTGACCTACAAATTACACAGCCCATAGTTTAAAATCCTGCACAAGCCCTACAGGTATGTTTTCCTGGTCTCTTCTACTTCCAAGACTCTGGGTTGCTCTGAAGTCATTTTGTTTCATCATTTTGTCCTACTCAAGATAGGACTTGCTTTGATATCTACAAAGCAAAAAAAAAAAAAAAAAAAAATACTTACAGCAAAGATTTTACTGTTTAGAAAATTTTACTAAAAATTCTAAGGCATACCAAGAAGTCAACACGTTTTCAGCCTACTTATACCAGCAATCTGTGAGAGGACTAAATGTTTCGCATCCTCACCTGCCTTGTCAGTCTTTTTAATTTTGGTCATCTCAGTAGAGGAAGGTAATGTTGTTTCATGGTAGTTCAAAGAGAAATTTTGATGATAGCAATTAAAGCAGTTAAAATTTCTCTGTTACAAAACTAAGTGTTATTAAGCACTACTTAGTCTAAACCATCATTCCCCAATTTTGTGAACAAGTAATTCATACTGAATTTTTTTTTCTAGTGTAGAGTCTGTGTTTTTGTTCATAGCTCTGGAATTGCTTGTAAGTTTTGAACCAAGAGACTCTGCTAAAATTTCCTTCTTGGGGAGATTAGCGGTTCAGTTATAGAATTCTTCCCTTCCCTGCAGAAGGCCTGGGTTTGATTACCAGCCACGGTGCCTTGTGTGCAGTTGCCATCTATCCATCACTGTTGGTTTGTGTGTTACTGTGATGCTGAGTAGATTTTAGTGGAGCTTCTAGGGTAAGACAGCCTTAGTACAAAGGCCTAGTGATCTATTTCTAAAAAAACCAGCCATTGAAAACCCAATGGATCACAATGGTACAACAGAAAACTGACCATGAGGATGGCACAGACTGGGCAGCATTTCATCCATTGTGCACCGTGTGACCGTGAGTCAGTGTCTGACTTAACGGCAGTGAACAACAACAAACGAATTTCCTTCTACCCAACAATTTCCAACTGCTCATCTGAAACATTATTTTTAGAGAGTCTGTCTCTTTCAGAGTTATATACCAAAATATTTACAATGAAATGGTAGGACAAATGGAATTCACTCCAAAACGTCATAGTGGTGATAAGGCTGGGGTAAAAATGAAACAAGATTAGCTGTGAGTTCTTAATTGTTGAATACGGATTTGGTCACATAAGATTTTACTTTTATGTATGTTTGAAATTTTCCTCATACCACTTCCCTGTCCTGGAAGATGGTCACAGGAATGAGTGTCAGCCTGGCTGGCTGACACTAAGTTAGTGAGTTGCATTTCCTCCATAGGAACCAGGAGGCACTCTGTCTTCTTGTTACTACAAAACCTGCCTTTCACAGTGCGTGCTGGTTCACTCTGTTTCTGAGAGCAACCCCTGTGTGGTCTAGAGTGGCATCTGGTCTCATCTTCCTCTGGATGGTGAACATACGCAATCAAAAACCTTGTCTGTCCAAGGATGCAGTGCTAAGTCTACACTGAGAATTATAATGAGTCATTAAAATTGAAGAGAAGAGTACAACATAGAGTTGAATATACAGTGTGGCTAGAAGAGAGGAAAATACAGCTAAGGAAAATGGCTTATGTGAACAGACAAGAGGACAAACAATTGCCCCCAAGGCATAACCTTTACATACAGTCTATAGCTGGCAGGTGCCTGTGTGGTGGCTCAGGCTACATGATAGTGGAGGGTGGATTTGGGGGAACGGAAGGGGGTAGTGGGGACAATCACCATGTGGATATACAAGCCTGTGGTCCTATACTCTTGAAGTTGGAATGCAATACTGGTTCTTCCTGGTGGTTGAAGCCCAGAAGCAGCAATAGCTGGTTACATAACTTCTGTGTTACTCATAAGGTCTCCAGGGAAAACAAGGTTTTTTGTAACACCTAAGTCTGAAAATACATATATATATTTAAGAAATTTTTAAACAT
The DNA here is from genome assembly GCA_028571685.1 of Heterohyrax brucei. Classification (NCBI taxonomy): domain Eukaryota; kingdom Metazoa; phylum Chordata; class Mammalia; order Hyracoidea; family Procaviidae; genus Heterohyrax; species Heterohyrax brucei. Next base: position 132,978,519 of record CM053146.1, on the reverse strand, counting down.
ATGAACTGACCTCAGGGATGCTGAAAGCTGGTTCTGCCACTGTGAGAAAACATTTCAAGTCCTCTAGTAAGGGCAGATGAAGGAAAAAACAAGCCTTCTCATGGCATTTACATTGCTGTGAGAAATGGTTGGGCCAGGACTCCTTAGCCTTCTGGGTCTGTTAATGTGTCCAGGACCCTGACTGTCTCTCAGTGGTTGAGAATAGCTTCATCTCCTCAGTAGCCCAGTGGTCTCTGTAACTCTACTTATTTTTTCTCCAACTCACTGCAGAGAAGTTGATTCTGACTCATAATGATCCTATGGGACAGAGTAGAACTCCCCCATAGAGTTTCCAAGAGTGCCTGGTGGATTCAAACTGCCAACTGTTTGGTTAGCAGCTGTAGCATTTAACCACTATGCAACCAAGATTTCCTTTTTTTTTCCTCCTAGTTTGTGGAAAAGGAGAAAAAAATAAAAAGGCACCTAATGATTTTCTAGTTTTCTAAAAGGGCTAACCTTCCTCTCGCTGACTAATTGCTTCAGGCTTTGTCTCTCCATCCATTCTTGTCTAGCCATTAATGATTTATTTAAAAGGATGCAGATTATCAAGCAGCCTGGGACATTAGAAACTCTCTAGTCCAATTGGAAACTCTCATAGCATGGTGGTTGAGTGCTACGGCCAACAAGAAGGTTGGCAGTTTGAATCCAACAGGTACTCCTTGGAAACTCTATGGGGCCGTTTTACTCCTACTCTGTCCTATAGGGTTACTATGAGTTGGAATCAACTTGATGGCACTGAGTTTGGTTTGCTAGTCCAATTGCTTTGTTTCACCAACACTCTAGTCAGTTACTTTGTGCCTGAGGAACTGGAGGTCCGAACAAGTGAACTTCTGGCTAGTTCAGCTATCAACTAGACCTGCCGCGTTTTGCCCAGCCCACAGCCTAATGAGTTTCAATTTGTCCAGTAGAAACCAGGAGGTATCCCATTCACTTGTTGCTGCAATGCTTGCCTGTCACAGCACCTGTTAATTCACTCTTCCTGAGGGCAACACATATGTGGTCCCGAGTGGCATGTAGGGGTCATCACCCCCCGGACCATGAGTACACATAACTAAAAAGCTGTCAGTCTCTTCTGTCCAAGACTGGTGCTATGTGTTTCTTCACCTTGTAGTATTTAGGGTAGGAGATTATTTTGTCACCAGCAGGGGCAACAGGAGGTGATCAAAACACTACTGGGTTCCAAGCTCAGAACAGTTCCAACCACATTCATACTGGACAAAGGGAACTAGTTCCTTTTCACCCACTTGTGGGTCCTCGAAGACCTGTCTGTTGGACTTGTGATACTGTTGTCCCTTCATTGACTAGACAGTACTATTTTTCATAGAACTTATCTCTTGTAAACGCATCCAAAAGACCACTTGAAAAAGTTGGCAAATAAAAATGATTGTTTCTCAAGTTTGGGGCAGAACAAGGGGATAGGATAAAGTTTTTTTTTTTTTTAATATCTCTCCTCTGTGATTCTGAGAATGAATTCTGTTGCATTACACATTCCTCAAAATCTATCTTTCGCCTTTTCAAAATGATGAGACATGCCAAATTTAGAAATGCTAAGGCAAACAGCCTTGTCCTGTTACGAATGCTGTGTTGGAGCCAGCGTCATTCAGAAGACCTGCATAAAGATACACGCAGCAACCCTATAGGCCAGGGTAGATCTACTCCATAGGGTTTCTATGGAGTGGCTGGCGGATTTCAACTGCCAGTGTTACTGTGTGCAATAGTATCCTTTAGAAAGCCTGATTTTACTACTGAGTCCTAAGTCTCACCTCTAGAAATTTAATGGTAGAGGGGAGGACAAAGGATACAAGTATGGGTAGTGGTCTTAGAATTTGTGACAACAAACACAGGCGGAGGCTTTGATCCAAGTGACCCCATTCTGTCCTTAGAGTAGAATCTCTCAGCTTGCTTTCATTATCATCGCTCTGAGAAGACTTTTTGAAGGAGCTCTGGTGGTGCAGAGCTTAAATTACTCAGTTGCCAACCAAAAGGTCAGCAGTTCAAACTCACCAACTGTTCTCGGGTAGAAACACGTGGCAGTTGGCTGCCATAAAGATTTACAGCCTTGGAAACCCTTTGGGGCAATTCTACTCTCTCCTATAGGATCATTATGACTTTCTAGTAATTTTTCTCACATAGAAAACTCTTATCCCAGATGTTCAAAACTTTTATTTGGAATCATACAACTTAAGAGATAATCACCAACCAAGTGCTATGTTATCTTGAGAATCTAAAACAGTCAGCTCTATATATGTGTAGACTTAAGACTGTTGGTTTGGAAAACTTGAAAGATACGTCAAAAGCACCACTGAATAATTTATCATTTTGCTGTGTCATAACTTGGAATGATGTGATCTTAGTGATAACACCTGGGGATGGTGATGAAGTCTAATGAATACAGCCAATTGCCAATCCCTGCAGCTCAGGAACAATGGTAACAGTAATAGCTGGCCACAATTGAGTTCTTGTCCTGAGCTAGGTGTCGTAGACATCATTCGAATTCTTAGTCTTGTTTAATCCTCCAACCAAACCCGTCAGCAGAGACGGATTACCCAATAGGCAAGGTGAGCATGGATTCAGTTGTATGTACCTATAAATCTATAACCCCCCCCCCAAAAAACCCTACAAATCTACTGCCATTCAGTCGATTCTGACTCATGGCAACCCTATAGGATGGAGTAGAACTGCCTCATAGAGTTTCCAAGGAGTACCTGGCAAATTTGAACTGCTGACCTTTTTATTATCCGTCATAGCACTTAAGCACTACACCACCAGGGTTTCCAAATCTGTAGTGAACAATTTTACCTAAGTGTCACTAAACCATGTCAAAGTGAAACCTACGTGTAATTTTTCACTACAGATTAATGTCATGGACTGAGTTGTGCCCCACCCCCCAAAATGTGCATCGCCATTTGGCTAGGCCATGATTCCCAGTACTGAGTGATGTCCCTCCCTGTTGTAAAGCCTGCCTCTATGAAGTCAATGAGGGAAAAGGGGCAGCAGTTGTGTTGATGGAGCAGGACTCAGGGTGTGACATTGTACTGGCCCTTGAGGCATCTCTTGGGATGTAAAGGAAAGGGAAGCAAGCAGAGAGTTGAATAAGCAGTGCAGGCAGCAGAGCTGATTCTTTGGAGAGGACCGTGGCATCCCTGTGTCTTAGAAGCTCCCAGTCTGGGGAAAGATAGACGAAAAGGATGTTCCATCAGAGCCAACAGAGAAAGGCTTCATCTGGAGCTGCTGCCCTGAATTCACACTTGTAGCCTGCTGGACTGTGACAAAATAAAATTTCTCTTTTTAAAGACTTCTGCTGGTGGTATTTCTGCTATAGCAGCACTAGATAACTAAAACAATTGATAGTAAGCACTAGTAAATCCATACTTACCTTGCCTATTGGATAATCTACTCCTACCTATGAGTTAGAAACTTACTGTATTTGTTTGTTTGCTTTTTTCCATTTTATAGATAAAATGACTCAGGGTTAGCCAAACCAGAGGATTAGGAAGGTCAAATAAATTGTCTTAGAGAACACAATTAGAGAGTGATAGCACTTAGACTAACTCAGCTCTAACTGAAACAAAACCCCAAACTGGCTCTTGTTGTCTTCTACTCATTGTTATATTCTCAATAATAATCTAAAATAATAATAAATAAAGTTTATTTAGAATAAATAAATCTAGATTTATTTGGGATCAATTCTTTCATTAATTCAGCACAGATTGGCTGATCTGTATTGTAACAGGCCCAGAAGATACATCAGAGAACATAGACAGATTCTCTGCCTTTGGGTTTCATCTTTGGGGGCCAAGACTTAGCCTTAAACAAATAATCACATAAAAAACTTTGAAAATGTGTTATTAAAGAAAAGTAGGTGATACTATAAGAAGGTATACCAAACCAAACCACTGCCGTCAAGTTGGTTCCAACACATAGTGTCCCTGTAGGACAGAGTAGAACTGTCCCACAGAGTTTCCATGGAGCACCTGGAGAATTTGCATGGCCGATCTTTTGGTTCACAGCTGTACTTACCCACTAAACCCTCAAGGTTTCCATAAGAAGTTATATGAGCCCTAATTTAGACTGAAGAGTAGTCCTTATAACCAAAAACCTATTGCTGTCAAGTTGATTCCAACTCGTAGCAACCCTAAAGACAGAGCAGAACTGCCCCCACAGTGTTTCCAAAACTGAGTTCTTGATCTCTGGAATTACAGAAGTTGACTTCCTCCTCTGCAGTAGCTGGTGAGTAGGAACCACCAGCCTTTTGATTAGCACTCAAATGCTTCAACTGCTGTACCACTGTGGCTCCTATCAGAAGTTAAAAAAGGTGGTAATTTTGTAATGCAAGGATATGTGTGAGAAATAGACATACACATACTCACACACACCCCAACTGCTCCATGGGAGAAGCATGCACCACTCAGCTTCCATAATTCTTGAGCTGGAGAATTCAGCCTTGGAATCCCTGTAGGGGCAGTTTTACTCTGTCATACAGGTTGGAAACACTGGTGATGTTGGGATTAAGTGTTGTGGCTTCTAATCAAAAGGTCAGCAGTTCAAATCTACTGGGTGGTCCTTGGAAACTCTATGGGGCAGTTCTACTCTGTCCTGTGGAGTCGCTATGAGTTGGAATCGACTCCACGGCAATGGGCAATGACATATGTACAACCCAGGAGACGCTTAAAGGAAATATGACTCAGGAAAAAGCCAAACTCATGAGGAAATTTCTATATTTGCAAAGATATGGCCTAATGAATATACTTGCCCTCACAAAAAAGGCATGTGTCTATTGTGCTTAATACTGTCATGTGTTAATCTGTAAAGAACATTCAATCAATGTCATGCAAGACTAATCAAGGACTGGCACTTACCAATAAATTTCCCAGTAACTTTGCCAGCACCAGTTGCTGCTGAGTTGATTCTGGCTCTTGAAAACACTCTGTGTGTTAGAGTAGAACTGTGCTTCACAGAGTTTTGGATGGCTGATATGTTAGAAATAGATTACCAGGCCTTTCTTGCAAGGTGCCTCTGTGTGGACTCGAACCTTCAACCTTTCAGTTAGCAACTGAATGCATTAACCATTTGCACCGATCTGGGGCTTTGGGGCATCTTAGGACCTGAAATAAGTGAATCAAATTAAGCACACTACATTAAATTTGAATTTAGCAAAGTATCAAATCAGAATAGATTTAAGGTGAAGAAAAATCAGTATTTACTCAAAACTTCACAAAGTTTCTGCGTTTAGATTATCATAAAAACGGCAAAAGGGTTTGTAGCTCTCATTTAAAATATGCTTCCTTAGAATAATCAAGCGTGTTCTCCTACCCTGACGCTTCTACCTATCCAGGTAATCACTGCTATTAATGTTTATATAGACATTCATAGATTCTGTGTATATAACAAATAAGAATATATAGTTTTATTCTTACTCTTCTCTACACAAAAGATAGACTGCTATGTTCACTGCTCTTCTCCTTGGTTTTTTTACTTTTATCAATCTGTCTTGGAGATCTATTTTCTTCTGTACCTCTTCGTTCTTTTCTGTAGCTGCATAATAGTCCACTGTTAGGGTTTGCCACATTTATTTTATTAGAACTCTTTAAGTAGATCTTAATTTTGCTTCTATTCATTGTCTAATGCAACCTTGATCCAATGGATCACCTTGAACATATCTGATATTATTCACATGCTTGTAGTACAAACGCTACAAAAACGTATGTGTTTTCTAGTTTTTCTAGACATTACTAAATATCTCTGCATTTCTATTTCTCCAGAGCTTTTCTACTAAGGATGCTATTAAACTTTTGAATTTTTGCCAATATAATGTGTGTGTGTGTTTTTTTAAATGTACACAGTGTATTTTTACTTTGTTTTTAATTTACTGTTAGTGAATTTGAACTACTTGCAGTACATTTAAAGACTGCTTGTATTTTTGTTTTGGGCAACTATTTGTATGTTTAAGGATCATTTGTATTTTCTTGTCTGCCTGGTCATACTCTGTTCCAATTTAAGTACAATTAATGGTGTCTTCCTAATCAGGAGGTTGTTTGTAATATTTGCAAATTTAAAAGTCTGTACCATTTTTAGCCTGCAACAGCTCTAAGCAACTGGGCTAACTTGCCTAAACAAACTTGCTTAAAATAACTCAAGTTATAAACAAGAGCATTATGGAAATGAAGATAAACAATTCTTCAGCTTCATAGAAAATTCTCCCCAAGTTTTTAAATTGGTTTGAACCATGCCTCTTCTTTTGTGGTCACGGGCTTTTTGAAAGTGTGACTATGAAAGAGCTGACATCCTGAAGAGAGGGAGGCACATTATATTCATTGAAGGATTTTTTAAAATAAGAATAGTAGCAAATACAAGAGAGACACCTTTTTTTTACTCACTCTGTAGCATATGACTTGAGTAACAATTGATCTTATAAATTTAATGAACATGTCATCTTCATCCCAGATGAACTCAAGAAGGATTTGTAAAAAGGATATTAAATGTAGATAGTATTAGGTGAGTAACTAATCTTTAAGGGGTGATTAATTTACCTTCCTGTTGGAATTATGTGAACATCTGCCTATTTCTTTGCATGATCTCAGTGTAACCAGGATTTACAGATTCTTAAATTAAATCCACAATAGAAGTCTGTGTTAGTCCTCGTTTTACAGGTGATGAAAGGATGAACCGCTCATTCTTTTACTGGCATAACCCTCTTTGTGTGTGATACCCCCGACTTTGTCAGCAGTCAAGATTCCCTAGCTCCCAGAGAGAATGTATTTTTATTATCTGTTAACAGAATCTTTTTTTGGTCATCTTCACTCTCCAAGCCACAGGAATGGGGAAGCCCCAATTTATGAATAGATGTGTCTGTGGGGGTATTGGGGTTAATTCCAATTCATTGCCATTGACGCTGCAACCCCTACAATGCCCTGTACATACTCAAAGACACAATCACTTCAGTAACGGGATTTATCAATAGGTGTTCCATCTTGAATCTTGATGCCTGTGCCTCTTTGGTTCATTTTTAGAATGGGTTCTCTGACTGCAGGCTTCTGAAGACACTTACTGAAGAAATCGCCACTGCATCTGCCCTTTAGCACTCTTTGGGCTTCTTACCAGCCATCCATGAGTTCTCAGAGATAATGGGCTGTGGTTCTGTGGTGACTGCATTCAATTCCTTAAGTGCCCTGTGACATATTGTCAAGGCTCACAAAGACCATCCTAGCATCCAATTTATTCAAGTAAGCGCACTACTTTATGGTGGCTTTTGGTTCTCTTATCATAAGCACTTCTTATTTGAGATCACATATCATATTTTTTTATCTGAAAAAAATGTCTATTAAAATAAACCATCTCCTAAATTATTGAGGATATTCTATCTTTTCAATGTCATTGATTTAGGGACATTTAAATTGGATGAACCATGCAGTCATAAATACACTGCTGACATGTTCTACAAAGATAATGGAGGACATTAAAGAATTCAGTCGAGTTCAGGCAGCTTATTAGCATGTGTGGATAATGTCTATCTCTATCAAGAGCGCTCTGGTATTGGAAGCGTGATGACCACTGGGAACAAATATTCTGCCCTCTTCCTACTCCCTGTACTATTTTCCTTACTTTTCTGTCTGTTTTGCCCCCTGCGCATGAAAGTGCTGTTGCTCTTTCATTTTGCAGTGCCCTCTATAATTTTTCTTGACATGGCAATTACTTTTTAATCTGGTTAGCATAGACTATAATGGAACCAAGTTGTAAAACATCCTTTCTTGTTTACTATTTTATTTTGCTTTTAATTTATTGCCTTGATTTTAATTCCTTTTATAAACCTATTAAAGCTCCATTACTTACTCTGAAGTCAATCACTAATCAATGCCACTTGTTTTTATGTTATGGGAAATAAGAAGAGTACTCATACAGTATATGTGTCTATATTTCAATAAAGTTTGCAGTAAAGATAAGGTTGTTCTAGGGTTTACTTTTCTTGGGTGTCATGGATTGAATTATGTCCCCCCAAAAAATGTGTGTAGCAACTTGGTTGGACCATGATTTCCAGTTTTGTATGGCTGTCTTCTATTTCATGATTGTAGTTCTTGTGATTTATATGTTGTAAATCCTAATCTCTGTCTGAGGTTAATGGGGCAAGATTGGTTTATGTTAAAGAGGATTAGGATGAAACTATAATATGCTAACTGAAACCACATCCCTGATACAATGTAAAGCGAATTTCCCTGGGGTATGGCCTGTGCCAGCTTTTATCTCTTAATGGATAAAAAGGAAGGAGAAGGGAGCAGAGCGTTGGGAAACTCACACTACTGAGAAAGTAGTGCCAGGGAGCCGAGGTACAATGCATGATCTGGGTGATACTGTGGGCTTGTTCTCTGAGGATGGAAGCAGCTGGTACATGCAATATTTACTGGACAAACTGACCATGCTTTCAAGTGGATTAGTGGTGGTAAATGAATAACTTTTACTTTCTTCTTAGCTTCAGTCTTCTTTATGAAACTGAATCTAGAAGCTCAGAGGTATGGAGAGGAATACGTCTTGATAGCAGCTAACAATTTAAAAATTCTTCCTTTCTGCACACACGGCTTTCCATGTTGACTCTTCAAAGATAGGTAATGAGAGACATTAATGTTTCCACTTTATAAGCATCAACACTGAGACCTCAAAGAGATTTGAGTAATCAGCGTCTCATAGTTTCCAGGATCCAAAAGAATCCTAGATCTCAATAATTTTTGTGTTCTATTTCCTGTCACTCTGGGCAGTGAAATTTTAGGACCACCTGAGTCTTTAAATCATTTTCATAAAAAAAAAAAGGGAAAAAAATATAGTAGATTAATTTGGGACAGGGCTACTAGAGAAAGGAAGGAAAGAAGAGAAAAAAAGAAGAGGTATGAAGCTTGGTGACCATTTACATAAAGACCAGGTAGGTCCTCTTTTACAGGTCATTCAGAAAGTCAGAGTTCTCCAGGAACAAAGTGACAATATACTACCTGGGTACCATTCTTTGGAGTCTGTCTCACAATATGTGAACTCTTACTTACAAATGGTGCATCTCAAGATTGTTAAATGAGTTTTTCCTGTAAGATTGAATTCTCTGGGGCATACAGGAATTGTGTGGTAGTTTTGATTACCTACAGTGGTAGGCTGTTAAACCATTTTTGACAAAAAAACACCACCACCAACACCTAATGTGTAGCGTTTGCTAATTTCTAGGGTTTGAATACCTCACCATGGCTCATTTCAAGCTTAGCAAAAAGACATCTCTGTAATCAGAGCTGAGAAGAGAATATACATGGGACTCTCCCAAGCTAGCACATGAGCACCCCACTATGGCAAAGGAGACTCCTATATGTCCTAATTGTGAGTCCTGATTGTCCTAATTGTTTTCAGGATACAGATGTAGTATTTTAAGAAATATGGCACGTGTATGAAATAATAAATTTTATAGGTCAACAAACATTTCAAAAAGTCAACAATGTAAGGTCCTATGTTGATACTTGTGGTGTTATACAGACAGGAAGTGTGTGCGTCCAGCATGATATGTTGCTACTAGGGGAACTGGGGAGGAATCCATGGGAGAGTTACTATTTGCACTGAACATAAAGAATAAGTAATTTTTTCCACTAAGTTGTGATGGTAAAAGAAATTTCCTTGATTAAAGAACACATAAAAGCAAAGGAGGAATTCTGAACACCCCCAGTTTGTGAAAGAACAGAGGCCTGGTTAAGCAAAGCCAATGGAACAATGAGTGAGGAAATTGTCCTTAAGCAGTCTTCTCAAGCTCCTGTTTCTCAGAGTGATGTCTGAGCCTACTAGTGTCAGAATTACCTAGGAAGTTTATTAAATATATAGAGATCTCTGGAACCCACCACAGGTGAACATTCAAAATATCTTGAGCTTGCTATCCTAGGTGAAGTTTGAGAGCCACGGTGTTAGTTTCTGAGTGCTGCTATAACAAAAATATCACAATTGAGTACCTTCAATGCACAGAAAATTTTTTTCTCATACTTTAGGAGGCTAGAAGTTCAAATTCAGTGTACCAGCTTTAAGAAAAGACTTTCTCTCTGTGTTGACTCTGAGGGAAGGTCCCCATCTCTTTTCAGCTTCTGTTTCTCAAGCCCTTGGAATTTTTATGTAGCATGGCATCTGTCTTCCTCATTTGTGCTTCCTTGCATCCATGCTGCTCCAGATTGAATTATGTCCACCCAAAATGTGTGTATCAATTTGGCTGGTCCATGATTCCTGGTATTGTATGATGTTCCTGTATGTTGTAAACCCTGCCTCTATGATGTTAATAAGGGAGGATGGGTGACAGTTGTGTTGGTGAGGCAGGACTCAAATCTATAAGACTGTATTGTGCCTTGAGGCAATCTTTTGAGATATCAGGAAAAGAGAAACTGGCAGGGACTTGGGGAACCTTATACCACCTGGGAAGAAGCACCAGGAGCAAGTGTAACCTTTGGATTCAGGGTCCCTGTGCCTGATAAGCTCCCAGTCCAAGGTAAGATTGATGACAAGGACTTTCCTCCAGAGTTAACAGAGAGAGAAAGGTTTCTCCTGGAGCTGATGCCCTGAATTTGGACTTTTAGCCTACTTTTCTATGAGAAAACAAGTTTCTCTTTGTTCACTTGGCTGGCTTGGCTTGTTAAACAGCTATGTGTGGTATTTCTGCTACAGTGGCACTCAGATAAGTAAGACATTTATTTTATAGATAAATGTATTATTTGGCTGAAAGATGACCTCCGAGAGTGACTTCAGTTCTAGATTAAAAGAATAATTTCAAATGATAGTCTCAGGGGTTCCTCTAGTTTCTACCAGTCCTGTTATGTCTGGTCTCTCTTTTTTTTTTTTTTTTAAATCAATTTGAGTTTAATTCTATATTTTTTTCCTTCCATTTTACCTAGGAAATGCTATACTGTCCCTGATTAAAGTAACTGGTAGTGGTATCTGGGCACCATCTAGTTCTTCTGGTCTCAGGCTAGAGGAAGCAGTGACTCCTGTAGGCCATTAGGCCTGTAGAATAATTGCTGCCTTGAGTTTTGGTTTTCTTTCACTCTCCTTTGCTCCACGTGGGAAGAGACCGATAGTTGCATCTTAGAGAGTCACTTGAAAGCCTTTAAGACCCAGATGCTACTCAAGAAACTAGAAGGTAGAACATTATCTTTATGAACTATGTTGGCCAGTTGGCCTAAGTGTCCCCCAAAACTATGGACCTTAGCCTTCAAGCCTAGTCAGTCAGTCCCACAGGCGTTTGGACATGTCTAAGAAGTTTCTATGATTGTACCCCCACGTGCTGTATTTTACCTACATATATGAACATATGTACAGCTCATACAAACATGAATACACAAATGCCCACAACTATTCCTATATTGCAAGCATGTGGATTCCCATAAACCCTCCTTCACCTATATAAGCTATGTACCTACCTATGTAAGCACTTATAAATTTTTCGTTATTACTGTTGTGCAGGGACTCTGGATCCAAAGAATGCACTCCCAGCACTTTTTTCTTGGTGGCATGAGTTCCTTGCTCTGAGAAGTTCAGGGGGTGACTGATGACAAAGACCTTCCCCCAGAGTCAACAGAGACAGAAAAACTTCCCCTAGAAACTCCTAGAAGAGAGAATTTCTAATCTTCTAAACCATGTGAGAATAAATTTTTGTTTGTCCAAGCTACCTGCTTGTGGTGTTTCTGTTAAAGCAGTAATAGACAGCTGAGACAGAAATTTGGTACCTGCAGCCTGATGCTGCTCTAACAGATAGCTACAATGTGGAAGTAGTTTGGGAGCTGAGTAATGGGTAGAGGCTGGAAGAGTTTTAAAGCACTTACTAGTAAAAGCTTAGATTGTGCTGCAGAGACTGTTGATGGAATTACAGACACCAAAAATAATTATGGTGAGGGTTCAGAAGGAAATAAGGACAGATATAATATGAGAGGTGGTGCAGATGGTGAGAAGCAGCAGCAGAAAAACGGCAGCAGCAGAGCTAGAAGGCTGGTGTGAGACAGTATGGGAACTGACCCATGGAGTGAGAGCTGAGTGACTTCTAGCCAAGGTTTACTGCTGAGTAAGCTGCCTCCAGTCAGCTAGCAGTAGAGCTAAAGAGCTTTGGAACACTTACCTGAGAAGGGCAGGTGACAGGCTAGCCCAAAAGGCCCAAGGGGCTTTAGAGGCTAAGGAACTCAGAAGAAGAAGCTGAAGAGACAAGGAGCACAGGAAGCAGAGCTGCCCAGGTCTCAAACAGTAGGCCCACAACCTCTGGGGTCTCAAAGGGTGGCACCACAGCATACTAGATCTCAAAGGCATTGTGTCATTACCCACCATTTTAGCATCTGGTGTGATTTTCTTATGTATTGTAAATCCTGCCTCTGCAATGTTAATGAGGGCAGATGAGCCGCAGTTGTGTAGATGAGACAGGACTTAATCTACAGGATTAGACTGTGTCTTAAGCTGGTTTCTTTTGCAATTTGAAAGAGAGACGGGGACCTCGTACCTCCAAGAAAGCAATGCTGGAAGCAGTATCTTTTGACTCAGAGTTTGAGCATGGAGACGCTCCCAGTCTAGGGCAAGGTTGATGGTTAAGGACCTTCCTCCAGAGCTGTACAGATAGAAAACTTTCCCTTGGAGCTGACATACTAAATTTGAACTTCTAGCGTACTTTACTGTGAGGAAATAAATTTCTTTTTGCTAAAGTCATCCACTTATGGTATTTCTGTTGTAGCAGCACTAAATAATCAAGACATACATTATGCTATTTTTTTTTAAGTAATACATAAAGAAAAACAATAGACATAGTGGCATTTGTGGATATAGCTTTCAGGGAAAGGGTACAATTGGCAAACAAATGTAGAAAACATGTTATTTGCATAAAGATAGACATTTAAATATTCATGTCTCTCAGTTGTTTTATTTATTTTGGAGTTCTGCCATTGGATACATAAATATTTATTTTTATTTTTTTCTTCTTGGATAGACTCTGTAATCACTATACAATGCCCTCTTTATCTCTTCAAATGGATTTTGCTTTAAAGTTTATTCTATACAAAATTTTTATTGCTACTCCTGATCTCTTATGATACTATTTGCCTGATTTATTTTTGTAGTCCTTGGATTTTTGTTTATATCTTTGTGTCTAAGGTGTATCTCTTACAGGCAATATATTGCTTTTTTAAAAAAATCTTTTTTTAAAAGTCCACTGGTACATTTAATCCATTTACATTCAGTGGGATTAACAATAGGCATAGATTCATTGCTCTCAGTTCTGTATACATGGTGTGTGTGTGTATGTGTGTGTGTGTGTGTGTGTTTGTGTGTGTGTGTGTGTGGTGTTAACAGTTTCTTTGTTCCTCTCAATTTTCTGTACTGAGTTTTTGTTTGTTTGTTTTTTTTTTTTTTTTTGCATGTGGACTTTCCTTTCTCATCCGTCCTTACTGTGGTTTCTGTGTTTACTGAGTCCTTTTGGTTTTCTTCTTCTTTATCTTGGTGAGTGGATTTCACACCACTCTTTGTGGCTATCCTAAAGTTGCTATTCTTGTTGTTTGGTGACCTCAAGTCAGTTCCAACTCATAGTGACTCATTGTAAAGCAGAGCCATACACTGCCTGTCCTGTGCCATCCTCAAAATCATGAGTATGCTTGAGACCATTGCTGCAGTCACTGTTGTTGGGGAGACGGTGGCCCAAAACAGAGGCAGAGACACACTAGTCCAAGGGCCCAGTAAAGTTTATTTGAAGAGAAAGAGAGTGGTATCTGAGCCAAGAGTGGCTCAGCCGTTATAGGGCAAGCATTTTATAGGTTTAAAGTTTCAGTGTGGTAGTGGGGTAGTGGGGTGAGGGCTGTTAGGGTTTGATAAGGAACGAAAGAGAAGAAATTTTGGTTAGGGGATTTATGGTCTGATAAGGAAGAAGCGTTGATTAGAAGGGGGAGGAGTGAGGTTTGTTTATGATCAAGATTTTGGTAAGGAAAGAGCTTTCAATTAGGAGAGTGGGGAAGACAGGCATCAACTTATTTAGGGTTTTATGGCTGTACTGGGTGGGACATGCCAGGCTGGTTTTGATCACCCCTGCTGGGCATGCATACAGGCTGTTTCAGCTAACGGTGACGATGATCATCCCAAAGACGAGCTTCCTGAAGTTCAGGGAACAAGTCCTCTCAACAACATCCCTGGAGTTCAGGAACAGAGTTCTCTCGACTGTGTCAGTCCATACTACAGAGGTTCTTCTTCTTTTTTGCCGGCCCTCTACTTTACCAAATATGAAATACTTTTCCAGAGACTGATTCTTCCTGATAACATGGCCAAAATATGTGATACAAAGTCTCACCATCCTTGCTTCTAAGAAATACTCTGACTGTACTTCTTCCAAGACAGCTTTGATCTACAGAGCCACAATTTGGGCTAGTGTAATGGATTCTCCTCAGTATGCTGGACATACCCTGATGGAAGACTTTCCAGAGAAGGAAAGCCCTCTGGGAGAAAAGTATTCATGGACATGAATTCTGCTAACTAGTATTCTAGGACATTCCCTGACATCCTCACAAAGATATATCTTGCATAAGAAAAATTTCACACCTCTAGGCTAACCTTGACATGGAAATGTAAGAAGTATGGGGTCTTTATTAATGAATATAGCATCTTTTCTCTAAGGTTGTTTCCAGTTTTATCTTAATACCACTGAACCAGAGAAACAATGCATGGGATAAAAACTTGCTCATTTATTAAGAGGACTGGGAAAAAATATCAGATCTCTAATCTTGACCTGTCAAATGAAAGTGGCTGAAAGACTGGAAAGTCAGAATGGCTGTAGCCAGAAGACTAGTGTCTTGGCTACCTCAGTGTACAGCTCTCTCTTAAGAGGTTTTTTGCAAATGTTTGCCTCTTCACTGCACTCAACAGGGTGATCCGAATAGCAAAAATGACTATTTGGTTGCAAATGAGAAGCTAAACCTCTTCTGAGCTTTTTCAATTTCTTTTGGAAACTTTTGCTTTTAAAGAAACAAATTAGGCATTCTGAAATCAAAGGCCTTTACAAATGAAAGCTTCCCAGCTCTTGATGGATTAGTCTGATGTTTAAAAAGAAGGTAAAAGAAGAAAGGGCACAACAAGCTGCCACCCTAGTTATATCAGCAGTAGATCATAGGTGAAACTGGCTTCTGTTTCATCCAGGGGAGATTAAAAAGTAACATTCCCAGAAGAATATGCCTCGCTCCAGAAATATTTGATGGGAGGCTGGTGGGCTGTGCTTGTATATTATTATTTTCAGGACATATATGCATCTCTGAAGTTCTGATTGTTGTTGTTGTTGTTAGGTGCTGTCAAGTTGGTTCTTACTCACAGTGACTCTATATGAACAATAGAATGAAACCCCGCTGGTGCTGTGCAGTGCCCGCAATCACTTTTATGCTTAAGCTTGTTGTTGCAGCCACTCTTTTGATCCGTTTCATTGGGAATCTTCCTTTTCTTTGCTGACCCTCTGTTTTACCAAGCTTGGCTTGGTAAATACAATCCTTTTCTGGGGATTGATACCTTTTAACAACATGTCCAGAGTATGTAAGAGGCAGGCCTCACATTCTTTGCTTCCGAGGAGCACTCTGGTTGTATTTTTCCCAGAACAGATCTGTTTGTTCTTTTGGTGGTTCATGGTGTATTCAACATTCTTTTCCAATACCACAATTCAAGGGTATCAACTCTTCTCTCTTCCTTATTCATTGCCCAGCTTTCGCATGCTTATGTTGCAATTGAAAACACCATGGCTTGGATCAGGCTCACCTTGGTCTTCAAGGTGACCTCTTAATTTTCAACATTTTAAGGAGGTCCTTTACAGTATATTTTCTCAATGTGATGCATCTTTTGATTTCTTGATTGCTGCTTCCATGGGCATTGATTGTGGAGCCAAGTAAAATGAAATCTTTGACAACTTCAGTCCTTTCTCTATCATGATGCCGCTTAGTTTTCTGGTTGAGAGGATTTTTGTTTTCTTGATGCTGAGGTACAATCTGTACTGAATGCTGTGGTCACTGATCTTCATCAGTAAGTGTTTGAAACCCTCTCCACTTTCACCAAGCAAGGTTATATCATCAACACAACACAGGTTGTTAATGAATTTTCCTCTAATCCTGATGCCTTGCTTTTCTTCATGCTGTTCAGCTTCTTGGATTATTTGCTTGGCATACAGATTGAAGAAGTGTTGAAATGAAACATAAATAACTCCATTTTTGAACCTCAGATTCCATTTTGAGGAAGGGAACAGTGAAAATTCAGGGTGTTAGAGCAAAAGGCTTCAGGAACCAACTTAACAGGGAATAACAAGAAATACCATAGGGTAATTACACCGTAACTATGTCTTTGTCTTGCAAAAGATAGGGCCTGGAGACATCCTTGCAAATAACCCCTGGAGCCAGCCCTAACCACAATCTAGTAGAACATCCACTAGCGGGTACATTTTACAACCTATGGAAATTCCATGTGGCTGAAACATTTACTAACAATTATATTTTGTAACTTACAGAAATTCTATATGACCTCAGCCAATCAATGCAAAGGTCAGGTCCCCCTTCCTACTTTGCAGTTTTATGGTTTAAACACCACACACAAAAGAAGTCTGGGGTCACCCCCTGCTCTGCATAGTTTGGGGTGCATCCCTGGTGCACCAGTCTTTCTTTTTGGGCACATTTTTAATAAAACTTAACTTTCAAAAAGAAGCCTGCGTCACATCTTGAAATCCGAACCCCAACAGAAATACAGTGAAAAGATACAACCCTGATGTATGCCTGTTCTGACTTTAAACCATGTAGTTTCCCTTTGTTCTGTTTGCGTGACGGCCTCTTGATCCATGTACAGATTCCTCATGAGCACA
The DNA here is from genome assembly GCA_028571685.1 of Heterohyrax brucei. NCBI lineage: Eukaryota > Metazoa > Chordata > Mammalia > Hyracoidea > Procaviidae > Heterohyrax > Heterohyrax brucei. The sequence goes on along the minus strand of CM053146.1, from coordinate 132,961,643 downwards.
ATTAAGTGTTCTGGAATTCCCACTCTTTGCAATGTTATCCGTAGCTGATTAGAATCATCTACATTTCAAAACATAAGTTAGGCTCAGACTTCTTAAGAAGAAAGCCCACCAAATCCTTCACCTGTAATTGTTTTGTTGTTGTTGTTATTAGATGCCTTCATGTCGATTTTGACTCATAGTGACCCAATGTAATGAACTGTCCCATACAGTTTCCTAGGCAGTACAGCAGGGAGAGATCACCAGGTCTTTCCTTTGTGGAGTGACTATGTGACTTTGGACCATCAACCATTGGTGTGGCAGCTGAGTGCTTAACTGCTGTGCCACCAAACCAAATACTCACCTTGCTATGTGTGGAGCTTCATCTTTAGTGTCAGCAGGTCTCTCGTTGCTCACAAAGGAGTAATATGGCAACTGCAAGGGCATTTTGTTAGTTACAGACGTTGTTTACTAGATGGTTGCCTGTTTTAGACAGGCTATTCAACTTCAGACATTCCCCATGAAAGGAAACTAGGCACTGTCTTTTTATCAGTGGCTACTTATTTTGATAAGCCTTTAAGACCAAGGTCTCTATCATGTAGAAAGCCAGCCACTACTATGCCATAGCCTGGACCTCTGTTTTTGTGACCCTCTTGTTTATAAGAAGGGGTGTGTAAGCACAGGCCAAATTAATAGGAATATTTGGCGGAGAAGGCATCCACTAAAATGAACAGCAAAGCTGTTTTCTAGTGAATTTCCATTTCTTCAAATTACACAATCTTGTGTATACCAAACAATGTTGCACTGTGAGTACAAGCATTTGAAAACATTTCATAAAACAGGTGATTAATCCTATGATAATTAAATAGTGATTAAGAGACTTAATCTAGTTTGTAAAATTGAATGTAACCAAGAACTAATTTTGGTAGTAGCCAGCTAAAAATATCAAAACCAGAGAAATCTGATATGGGGTTGATCACTGTAGATCAAATCAGTTCAGATTAAAGTTCTTTGAAATATACAAGCGGGTCACTTGGCCAGGGTCATGGATTGAACTATGTCACCCCCACAAACGTGTGTAGCCATGTGTCTGGGCCATGATTCCCAGTATTTTACAATTGTCCTTCATTTTATGATTTTCCTACGCTTTATGTTAGAGAATTAAGGTGAGACTGTAAATCCCTTAATAAGATCACCTCCCTGCTCCATTGTAAAGGGAGTTTTCCTTGAGTATGGCTTGCACCACCCTTTAACCTTTCATCCTACAAAAGATAAAAGGAAAGGGAAGCAAGCAGAGAATTGGAAACCTCACACCATCAAGAAAGCAGAACTGGGAGAAGAGCACATCCTTCAGACCTGAGGTTCCTGTGCCAAGATACTGCCCAACAAAAGACGGATGCAACACAAGAAATTTCCTCCAGAGCTGACAAGGGGGAAAGCCTTCCCCTGGAGTAGACATCCTGAATTTGAACTTGTAGTCTACCAGACTGTGTAAGACTAACCTTTCCTTTGTTAAAGCTATCCACTTTTGGTATTTCTGTTAGAGCAACACTAGCTGACTAAAACAGCCAGGATGGAAAGAGACAGAAGCTGAATGAAAGATCTATGCAGATTTGGTTAGCTATGAACACAATCTTCCTGAGAACAAACTGCTATAGTTCTATGTGAAGGAGCAAATGGTTCTGAAACACAGCACTTCATATAAGATATGTGTTGCACTAAAGAAGAACAGTATTTTACAACTGCAATAATAAAAATTATGAGGAAAATAAGGATTCCAAAATAGAGCAGCCATTTTTTCCACCATCCATCCCAGAAGGCAAACCATTCACTCCTAATCTCATTTAAAGGTTGAACAAGATCATTAAGGGGAGATACTACATATTGCTATATTAACATAGAGTATAACTTAAGCTTTATTGTAAGGAATATAGACACAGTAATCAGATTTTACTATGACACAAGTACCTCCTTGAGCCGCAGTGAGGACGTTTGGACTACTTCTTTTCTCATTGTAGCTACTCTGGTATTGATCTTTTAAAGCTCCTCAGCAGTGTCATTTAGGGCAGTTTACACACATTTAGTTAAGACTTGTACGTGTGCCATAACATCCTCAAGTCCTGCCTGAGCTGTTAGTACTGCTACTAAAAGATCATAGTAATAAAACACTAACTGAGACTACTAAGCCCTTGATATGGGTGCATTAGCTGCTTAAAAGAGTTCAGTTAAAACACACTCTTGAGCCCAGCTTGGGCTCAGAGTGCATCTTCCAGTCCAGCCTGGTGGAAGCTAGGGTCAAAAGTTGGTTCCACATAGCTGAAAAATGCCATTAGGGACAACCCAATAAACAGGTGAGAGTCAAAGCTAGTCAGTGGCTAATCAATCAGGAGTTTTAAGCTTACACCTGAAGCACATCTGGACACTGAAGCCATTCCCAAAGTTTGAGGAGGAAGGCTAGGTTATTCATGTGGATGTGGTAAGATTGTTCCCAACAAAGGCGAGCAACCAGACTTAGCCTCCCTTCTTGGGGAGTGAATCAGATGACCCTGGCCTATCATATGAAGAGCACTGTTTCTGAGTTTCTCTTTAATTTTCTCTTACTAACCTACTTTTAATTTTCCATAATTTAGTGATATAAGAGTTAGTTAAAAGGACCAAAAAGAATCCCTTCCAACACGGCTTTGGGAAATCTTTCAGTTGGTACCTCTTCCGATATAGTAGTCACCTGGCTGAATTAAAAAAATAAGAATAAAAATAAAACTGTGGTGGTAGAGTAGATTGTGACTCACAGCAATCCTATAGAACAGAATAAAATTGTCGCATAGGGGTTTCAAGGACTGCCTGGTGAACTTGAACTGCTGTACCTTTTGGTTAGCAGAAAGTTCTTAACCATTTGTGGTACACCTGGCTCAATAGTAGGTTATTTTTGAAATTCTAAATTTTGGCTGTTAAAAGCAAGGTACTCTTTACAATACTGAATCAAAGATTGATAATATTTCAATAATTCAGATTGAATTAAACTGGACTCAGAATGAGATGAAAAATAAAGGACAGTCATAGGTCCTCCAGCATAATTTTGTGTAAGATTAATTTACATAGTCCTGATGGCACTTGGCTTTTGACTAAGTGGACCTCAAGTATGAACTGGAATCAACTCAACAGCAATGTTTGTTTGTTTGTTTCTAGTAAGAGAAAGACTTCAATCCAGGAAATGCTTAAGGACTCTGAAAGTTTGTCTAATTGAGTTTTTATTATGTTGTTAGTTCTTTCTACAGATTCAGAAGATTGTGAATAATAAGGACAATCAAGTCTCTTATAAACAGGAAAAATCTTACATGTTTCTTTGGTTACTTGTCCAGCAAAATGAGTTCTCCTGTCACTTCAAACAATGTTGCTTTTCCCAGTGTGGGGATTATATTTTCAAGAAGTTTCTTAGCTACAAAAGTTGCAGCGGCATGGCAGGTTGGCAAGGCTTGTGTCCAATATGAAATTCTGCAAATCATTACAATGCGTATTTGTAACCACTTGAAGGTGGGAGCTGGAAAAAATCTAACTGCCATTCAAACATAGGTCCTGAAAGTAATGAGTCTTCTCCAGGTGAAACTTGAAAAGGTTTGCCTGGGTTATAGTGGGAACAAACAGAAGTGAAAGGCAACGTGCTCAGTAGCTTCACAAAATTATCCCCGCCAGTATTTCTTCAAAACTTCTATCCCTTTATCTCTTACTAAATGTAGTCTTTCATAAAGAGCTTATAACACAGTGACATGAGATGATTTGCGTAAGACAAGCTTTTAATTAGGCCCTAACTATAACTTGGTTATGGACTCTTAAGAACAATCTGCTTTTTTCCATTTCTTAATTTCTTTAATTTTAGCTAATTGTTGGGTGTTTGTTAGTTTTTCTAAAGATGATTCATTAAGATTATATCATGGATTGAAGTGTATCTCTCAAAAATATTTGTCAACTTGGCTAGATAGTGATTCCCGGTATTGTACGACTGCCCACCATCTGTCAGCTGACGTGGTGTCTCTGTGTGTTGCAAATGCTATGGCTATTGCGTAATGAGACGGATTAGTGGCAGTTAGATTGGTGATACTTGCAAGATTAGATAGTGTATTAGGCCAATCTCTTTCGAGATATAAGAGAGAGAAGCAAGCAGACAGACATGGGGATCTCATATGACTTAGAAAACAGCACTGGCAGCGGAGTGTGCCCTTTGGACTTGAAATTCTTGCTCTGACATGCTCCCAGAAGACTCGTGACAAGGCTCTTCCTTTAGAGATGATAGAGAAAGCCTTCCTTTGGAGCCAGTACCTTGAATTCAGACTTCTAGCCTGCTGGGCTGTGAGAGAATAAACTTCACTTTGTTAAAGACATCCACCTGTGGCATTTCTGTTATAGTAGCACTAGTTGACTAAGATACCCTCTGTTTTGCCAAGCATGATGTCTTTCTCCAGGGACTAACCCCTCCTGTTAACAAGTTTACAGTACATGAGATGTACTGTACTGGTATGTCTGTATAGCAGCACTAAATAACCAAGACAGATTATAATTATTTATGAGAAAATTAAGATAATCTCCTTTTCTTGTTTCCATTAGGGTGAAAGCAACTTGAGAGGCACTTTGCCTGGCTGCTTTTTAAGCAAGGTTATTCCCTCTAACTTCTGCAATCTGAGGGACTCCTTTGGATTGGTAAACATATATTTTATTACAGCAATCTCTGAAGGAATGAAGAATTTAACAAAACTACTATTAAAGTCCCATTTTTTAAATAGCAGTTCCAGAAGAGATCAGAAATCTTCTGTTTCAATAAAATGCCAAAATCATGAACTACTTCAAAGCATATTTAGATTTCTGTAAACATTCACAAACCCTCAGTTAACAAGTTTGCAGGTAAGAACAATTAATTCAGCTTCTTAGGCAGAAGTAGTTTCAGGAAATGCCTGACTTTCAAGAACTTCAGGAGCAGTCGGGATGGCACACCCAGACTGAGAGTGACAGCAGGGTCAGGTTTCAAATAGGAGGCATCAACAAGTACAAGCAAATCAAGATTACCCATAGGAGTTTCTTTTAAGTCTTTTCAGGGAGTAAAAGCTGTTTAGTTAAATGTAAGTTATCATATGTTGGGTAATTCTTATTGTCAATTTCTGCAAGGAGTGTGGTTGGGTTAAACAAGGCACAGAATGTGGTCTAGTATTGAGTGCAGCCCACAGGAGTACTTCACAGAAAGTAAATTGGTTGGTGGGAAGACACTGGATCAGAGCAGAGTTTAGGATTGCAGATACTTCATGGGGAACAGAAACACTGAGGAGATTTTCTAGGAATTTATCTGTACTGCTGTCCATTAGTTTTGTCGTGGTGTCAACAGCCCTGAGGCAGGAAGGGATCTCCTTAGCTACAGGGTCAAACTGCAGGCTATGTGAGCCTGCTGGTCTCTGATGTTCTCCAGGATGTTCTGGGTTAAAACACATAAAGTCTCTCCTGAGGCTTCATGTACAAACAGGGAAGGAAAATCTAGATGATACTTACAAAAGCCTAGTGCAGGTGGTTTGCTACAGATTCTGTAATTTAATTATAGCTTCCTGATCCTCTGGTGAAATTTGGAAAGGATCTCATTTGGAGGATTTAAAATATTTATGTATGGGTTGGATTAACAAAGAAAAATTAGGAATCCAAGTATTACACTAGCTGCTAAGCCACAGAAACCCATGTAATTGTTTCTTAGTTTGGGGATAGAAAAGGAAACACATCTTCTTTCCATTTAAGATCGATAGAAATGCCTTCTGCAAAAATTAATGACCTAAATAGTTAACAGAAGAAATATAGTTTTTCTCCAGAAACTTTATTCCCTTTGGTAGTTAAAATGTTTCAATGAAACTATACTATCATCAATATAGCCTTGCTGGAAATTTGCACACATGAGTAAATTATCAATATATTGCAGTAATTTAGACTCATTCTTTAAATTGCAGAGACTGTAAATCAGCATAGAAAATTTGAGAGTAAGTTCTAGGAGAATCCAGTAAAATCTGAAGCATTACAATCTAGGTAAATTGTACATTTTCCCAGGTTAAGGTTCTCAACAATACTGAAAAAGGTGCAACAAAGATCGATTACAGTAAAATGCATAGTATCCCAGAAAACATTAGAAAGCAATAAATAAGGATTTGGGACTACTAGAAATGTAGGTAGAACGATGTAGTTAATAGCTATTAAATCCTGCACAAATCTCCATCCTCTGTGGTTAGATTTCTTAACAGAAATTACAGGGGTCTTACAAATGCTGGTGCAAGGAATAATCAGTCTTTCAGAAAGGAAATCCCGAGTAACAGGGCCTAATCCCTCTCTGTCTTCTCATGGAAGGGGATATTGACATGGTCTCAGTAAAGACTTAGAGGTGTCACCTGAACTTGAATAGGCTCAGCTTCCTCCTTCTGAATCAGTTTTAATTCAGATTCCTCATTAGAGGTCTTTGGATAGTTTGGTAGACTAAATAATATTTCTCATTTTTCTGAGTATTGTAAATGATAGACCCATTTAGGCAAAAGGCCTAATCAACAAGAGTATCAGGGATAAGTAGAAAGGGATGTAAACTTTCAAAATGTTCAAGGGAAATAGGAACAGATTTTGAGTGAATTAAAGTCTATTCTCCCAACAACTTTGAACATTTTAGTAACTCAAGGCTGGACTTTTGTTAAAACATGGGATTAATTGTGGTATGTGTAACACCAGTATCAATTAAAAAGTTACAAGATCTTCTACTAATAAGCATGGTAGTTTCCCCTTACAAGTTAAGTGCCACTATAGGAAAAAGCCAGTTGTACCCCTAGTGTTCCTATGTACCGTATCCATTTGAACTTCCTGGCTTAAGTTGTTTCTTTAACTTGTACCAATCCTTTTTTTCCCAATGCCTGGGTTTTTCATGCAGTAATTTCAAGTGCCAAGTTTAGTGCCTCTATAGAGTTTAGATTTATCTTGCTGGTTGGTAGATTGCAATTGTTATCTCTGTAGGCCGTTAACTTGTCTACCTTGGAGGTCTGCTTAGTTTTCAAGGTCTGGGAGGGTCTGTGAGCTCAATTAGACAGTTCCACAACAGGAGCTACTTTCCAGTATAGTCAAAGTACTTTTACTGGTACTGAAAATTCAGGTTTTAGGCCAGATATGAATACTGCATTAAAAGTTCCTGTAGTCCCAGGGGGTGATGGGTCAATCCCCAGGATGCTCAACAAAACTTCTAAATAATCTGGTTTTGTAATAACACATTCTTGCCTTCCTTTAGTACACACAAGTGAATTTTAGTCAATCTGTTATTGGGGAAAAGCCTTTGCAATGTTCTATAACAATGTTTCACAGATAGCCCAAGTCTATTCTAAAAGTTGGGCAGCTGTTTTATCTCTATCGAGAGCTGAAGTTGTAACTCAGCACAAACATTCTCACAACTTGACCAGTATAATGATTGACATTGTGTGAAGGATTTCATTTTACTTAAATCCATTATCAACAGCGACAGAAACCACAGTCAAGAAATCAAATGACACATAACATTGGGCAAATCTGCTGCAAAAGATCTCTTTACAGTATTAAGAAAGATGTCACCTTGAATATTAATGTGTGCCTGGCAAAGCCATAGTGTCTTCGATTGCCATATATGCATGTGAAAGCTGAACAATGAAATAAGGAAGACCAAAGAAAAATTGATACCTTTAAATTATAATGTTGGTGAAGAATATTGACTATGCCATGGACCGCTGAAAGAAGAGATCTGTTTTAGAAAAATGATACTTGTTAGAAGCAGAATGAAAAGACGCTGTCTGGCGTACTTTGGACATATTTTCAGGAGGGATCAGTCCCTGTAAAAGGATATCATGCTTGGCAAAGTACAGGGTTAGTGAAAAAGAAGACCCTGAATGAGACGAATTGACACACTGGCTACAACAATGTGTTTATTGAGACATAACAACAATCGTGAGAATGGTGCAGGAAAAGGTAGTGTTTCATTTTCTTGTGCATAGAGATGCTATGAGTCGGAATTGACTTAATGGCGCCTGACAATAAAAACAAGCTAAAATATCTTTGGGATTTTTCCATTCTGGTTGTTCTAATCACAACTGGATCTTTCCAGTCCTAGTTGTCAGGTGGTCTAGCTGATACAAATCAGGGAGTCCCAGATAATAAGCTTCAAGAAAGATTTTAAATTTCTTGACAAACTTGTAAGCCTCCTCTTGCAGTTTTGTAAAACCTTTAGCAATTTTATTTAAATCTGAACACATCCAAGGATTAACAGTAATGTGGAAAGGTTCTTCAACGTCTTCACCAGAACAGTGTACAAGCAATGTGGGTGCAGTATCTGACCTCTAATTTCACCAGAGGAAAGGAGAGTCAGGATCAACACCTCAAGGCTGATTCCTATGCAGGTGGGCTTCAACTCCTCCATCGTTAAAAATTCTGACATCAGCTATCCCTCCTGTGATACTCTCTGCTTCTCTGCTGGGTCCAATAACTCATTTCACAGAACTTACAAACCATATTCTCAATTATGGAATTAATTAGAGAAGTAACAGGTTTACAATTCAGATTCTTGAACATTCACATATATAGTTCATCCATCAGGACAGCCTCTCCCCAGCCATGTTCACAGACATAACTTTCCTTGGCCCTCACTCTCTGCCCAAATGTATTCAGCTTTCTCAATCCATGAGCTAGGAAGCTCACTGCACCATCCCCTGTGGGTCTCTCCTGCCAGTCTTTCCTTTCTTGGTAGTGATGGACTCATCTCTTTCCTGCTTCTGGGATGGCTTATTTCAAGCCTAGTGGAAAGGTAAAATGGATTAATTCTCTTAGTGGACTACAGGGTTAGTCTATCTACACAGTCTTGACCTATCACCTGGAGGGCAGTTAAAAAATTAGTCAGAAAGACCACACAAAAGCAATGTACTACACCAAAGATGGATTTTAAAAGATGTTTTAAGAATAGGCTTTATGATTTTAGTAGATTCCTTAGAGGAAAAGGTAAGTTAAGACAAAGTGTTAGTAGAGGAATCTTTGGTACATCAGCTAATTAAGGAGGTACAGAAGAATTCAAAAGAGAGATGACTGGAAAAGAAATAGGTCTCAGGAAAGCTTGGGTAGTTGGAACGCAAATATGGAACTACAGTTCCTTATTTTATTAATTTTTAAATATTGTCCTACACAGAAGTGATTTTACTCTCCTCACATCTTCCAGCAGCTTCCAACAACCAACTTAAAAAAGCATCCCATTATGTCTGTTTAATTCAAGGCTGTTTTCTAACTCACTGTGCAGCTAATTTAATTCAGATCATTCAAAAGAACTAAAAAATGGTCATGTCGTTTCCAGACTCCTTAGTGAAATAATGCCAAGCAGATGGATAAAATCAAGTGGGAGAGCCATAATGCAAGGCCGTGCACTGGGCGAAAGACTCCGAAGAGATTTCAACATTGTCCCTGGATATGAAATTCCCTATTTTCAACAGAAGTTCAAGTTTCTTCAAACTTTAGGACTCAGTGAAAACCCTGATGGGGATCACCACAGTGTGTTTTGCTTATAACAATGTGTGTCCTGTTTCAGGAGTATTGTCTTATGACTGGATTGCATGTGGCCTGTCGCCTGAACCAGTTGATCCTGTCACAGACGTCTTTGACCATTTTTCACTGCTGATGACCACCCAACCGGTTTTTACTGGCTGTTCTGTGCCCTTTATTTCTTTGTGGCTTACAGAGCCTGAAACTCCACAAATTCAAAAACTTCTAGGGTAGTAAGTTGTCTAGAACCTCGTACTGCTGCCTCTATCAAAGACAGAATTTTGCAACAATTCTTGTAAGATCCAAATTAAACAGATAAGAACAAACTAGAACCCTTTAATAATTCTTGAAGAGCTTAATACAAAAAGACGGACCTTGAGATTTGAGAGCAGCTTACCTGAGCTGGTCCCAAGAGTATATGGAAACAGAAAAGCTTCAGTGGGCTCATGTTGGTGCTGGAATAGTGGTTCTTCATCCTCTCAGACCACTGCAGATAGGCCACTCTTTAAATCCCACTTCTGACACCATGAAATGTCAAAGAGTGAACTACAGTTTCTGTTAAAATTAAATCAAAGAGTTTATTGAAGGAAGAAAGAGACATAGATCAGGCAGCACTTGATGATTCACCAAAGTACTCTATTAAAAATAATTATTTATAGAAGTTAAATATAGAAAATCTGGGAAATTATTTTTAAAAAATTATTATCATTATTTTAAAAAGTTCAATTGGTTGACATTTATAAAATCATGTTGTACAAGATACAAGACAATTATAAGATTCTTTAAACACTGATTTTTCTAATTATAGAGTCATTTAAAAGCTAATCTATGGATATTCCTAGGGCCAGCCTAAGTCAACCTTTTTTCTGAAAGCAGGCAGTGAGAAAAAGGGGAAAGAAGAGAGCCCACAGGCTCTTGAGGTAACGCTGACTAGCAGATTTTGGAAGATCAGCTGAGAGGAAGCAACAAAAGCAAAAATGGAGTCCAGCCTGTAGGTTTAGCAGAAGCCTCTTTTCTTGCCAAATACTTTGTTTTTTTTTAGTTCTTTTACAAAATCTGAAGACTCCTGGCTTTAGATCAGTGGGTAGTAGTGTACATTCAAAATGTCTACACAAATACCTCCATAAAGAAGTTATTTATTGTTTTACAGTCTTTGTCATTATCTGTGAACTACTGTGGTAGCTCCTGGCAGTTTGGCCGCCCTAAGAGTTGATGTATTGTTCTTCCTGTCATCCTCCTCTAAGTGGCTACAGGTGGTACCAAGAGTACTGCTACCATCTCCCAAGTGATCTTCCGTTCTCCAAGCAACCCAACCATTGCTAAATTATCCCTTCTCAAGAAAATTTCTAACTATCTACTCTACCATGTACCCTCAACTCTCCACTACTCTGAAAGTTTCCATTAAGTTCCAATAGAGATTCCAGAATTCCAATCACATGTCCTCAAACCAATTTAGCATCATCTGCCACCTTCTGGTAACCTTGGACTTAATAACACCTTAACTTGGGCTGGTCATCCAATATGTCTTAAATTTTTGTGCTTTCACTCCTTTTATCTTGACCCTGAAGTCAAAAATTCTAGATTAAAGTTTTGCTGTTATCTACATAGGTAGGAAATCTACACAGCTCGCTTAACATTTCTCATTCTCGATTTGCTTAACTGTAACACGGGGACAATAAAATTTAGCTAATAAGCTTCACAAAAGGTTAAAAAGATTAAATAAACTAATGTTTGGGGGAAGAAGATATTCATTATATGCTGGAAACATTGTTGATTACATTAAAAGCTGTCCCTGATAGACATGTTAGTCAGGTGCATTTAAGTAAAATAGCCCACTTGGAGATGTATGAGTGGATTTATTTGGGGAGTGTAGTTTGTTTCATTCAAGAAAATTTTATTAACGTTGGCATTGTTGACATTTGGTCTTGAGAATTCCTTGCTGTAGAGGGGTGCTCTGTGCACTATAGGACAGTTAGCAGTATTCCCAGCATTTGTGGTCTAGGTGTCATACAAAATACTTCCTGGTCCTGTGCCATCTCCACAATTGTTGCTATGCTTGAGCCCATTGTTACAGTCACTGTGTCAATGCATCTTGTCCAGAATTTTCCTTTTCCTTTTTTTTTTGGTGACGCTATACAAAGCAAGATGTCCTCTTCCAGGAACTGGTCTTTTCACTAGTTAATTAGTAGGGACCATTACCACCCTCAGCTGTGACGACAAATAAAATGTCTCCAGACATCATCAAATGTTCCCAAGAGCACACGTGGGAGATCTGTCCCTGTTACAAGCCACCTTTAGAGGTTTCAGACACATAAACCATATCTATTTCAGGGTCATGATGCAGTGAACACAGTGTTCCAAAATGACACAGTTCCTGTCTCAGGGATGTTACAAACTAGTGAAACAGACAAACAAGTGGTGCACTATAAAACACATCCAAAGCAAATGATTCCTATGATATAAGTATCAAGTCAAGGCTTGGGAGCATATGAACCTTCAAGATTTGGCAAGTGGAAGTTTCATTCAATGCAAATCAAAACTGAAGTTTGCTTAAAAATATGTCTGGAGATCAAAAGACAGACTGGGTCCTGCCTGGCTAACCATCAGAGTTATACTTCATTATGTTTCTTGGGAATGGAACACTCTGGGGAGACTCAAGAGGTGGGCGTTTCTTCAGAGAATGTAAAGGCAGAAAGAAGGGAAAGAATGGGAAGGGAAGGATTCAAAAGGAAAGGTCAGACTTACTAGGATCTTTCTTTTTTATCTTAAACTTGTTGCTAAGCCAGTCATTTCTGCTCATTTTTACATTCACTTTAAGCTTCTTTTACTTTTCACTATTTCTTCTTCTTAAGAAATGGCTTCTCTATGTTTATAATTTAGGTTATTGGAAGTATTGACATAGCTTCTTCCCTTTTTGGTATATCATGGTGAATTGAAATTTCTAGAGCACTGAAGTGAGCTACAGTAGTTGTACTTTCAGGCAAGATCCATAACCTACGCTAAGTGTGCAAACAGTGAGAAAACTGGGAACTCCGTTTTAATGTGTGTCTACCAACCTTGTCTATGAGACTTGAGTTTGGTCAGTTTGGCACTGGGGATCACATTACAGCAGTGAATGTGCAGCCAACCATCTGGTTGACGAGGTAGGGATCCAAAGAACTGGAAACAGGAGAAGATATCATATGGAAGTGTGGAACTTCTGAGGTCATCTCTTCCTGAGACCAGCCTTTTATTCCACCCTGCTCAGGGAATGCTCAGAAAGCCAGGCAGGGTGTAGGTGGCATGACGTAAAACACAATCCCTGTAAATATCTCAGCATGCATCTTGCTGACAGTGGGAGTCCAGCTCTGGAAGAACACACTGTCAGCAGTAGCATCTATTTATGAGGATTAAGCTAGAAAATGCTTATTCTTGTTGATATTTTTAGTAGTTCTCCCAGAATTTTAAAACTAGTTTCAATATGTGCTTTTGCTTGCTTGGATCTTCACAATTAAAACAGATTCTATTGCCTGCATCCATAAGTTTTGAATTGACTAACAGACATTTAATATTTGAGTAAGAGTTGAATGGTTAGAGACATTTCAAAGAAAAAATCTACATTCAGTGTCAGGAAATCTGAGTTTAAATCCTGGATTTATCATTATCAGTTCATTTGATCCTAAAAAAAAAAAAAAAAAAAAAAAATCACTAGTCATATTTGTAATACTGAAATTTCAGTCTAAATGGCCTTGTCTTTTTTTTTTATTATGAGTGTATGAAAATGTACATTCCCATATAAATTTGCATGCTGACCTACATGCAGCTCCCACCGCTCTCTCTGTGCGGTGACAGCACACTCTTCCTCTCTGCTGTATACATGTCTTGTCTTCCCAACAGTCTGCTGTCTTCTCCTCTCCACCCATTCCCCTTCCTCCAGTATAAGGTTAACAGTACAACCTCCTATGGATGCCTAGAACCATAAAGTGCCCACACAATATGGTCACTCTGTGTCACCAAGTCCAATCCATTGCTGTCTGAAAAGTTGACCTTCATTATGATTTATGGACAGGGGCAGCATCAGGGCCAGGACCCCTGCTTCCAGGAGAACTCCCAGGCCCCTGGACCATCATTTGTGGTCTTTTAGTGGAGATCTCAGGGTGCACCCCTTTTTATACTTGTATTGCCAGTGAGACTCAACTTTGTGAGCTACATCGTGGCTACCACTGGTGGTAGCCAGGCACCATCTGGTTCTTCCTGTCACAAGTCGATGTAGACATCCACTCATGTGGTCTCTCTGTCTTCTGGATTCTCTTGTCCCCATGTCGTTATGGAACTTGGTGATCATCCGTTCCTGCTGAGTTGGGACCTTTTGCTGTACCCTCATATGGCAGCTTGGCAGCTTTTAAGACCCCAGACATCACCCACCATTGTGGGGTGTGGAGAGACCTCATTAGCAAAACGCTAGTTGTGCCAATTGGCCTCGATTTTCCCTGAGAGCACAGTCCCTGGCCCCCCACCCCAACTACTCTGTCCTTGCAATATTGGGTTAAGATAGGAGGAGTACACAAGTTGTGTTGAAGTCCCATTAATATTGATCTTCTTACTGATGTGTGCTGTCACCAATTTCACCCAACCAAATTTCTAACAACTATCTAATCTAAACCCTCCCCCCCCACCCTCACAACCCTTACAGCTGTCAAAGAGTCTTTTCTGTTATGCATGAGTCTGCTTTTAAGTTCTTATTGTATGGGTCTCATACAATATTTGTCCTTCCGTCACTTACTACTTTGGCTTAATATCCTCCAGTTGAAACCAGGTTACAAGATGTTTCCTGCTATCATCGTTGTTCTTATCATTGCATAGTGTTCCACTGAGTATATATACCATAGTTTACCTATCCAGTCTTCTGTTGTTAGGCATCTGGGTTGATTCCATCTTTTTGCTATTGTGGACTGTGCTGCGATGAACATTCATGTGCATGTATCAGTTGGTGTGAGTGGCCTTGATTCTGTAGGATATATTCCAAGAAATGAAATTACTGGGTCAAACGGTATATCTATATCCATTATTTTAAGGTACTGCCAGATTGCTTTCCAAAGACATTGCACCATTTTGCAGTGCCACCAACAGTGTGGGAGAATTCCAATCTCTGCACAGCCTCTCCAGCATCTAGTGTTTTGTGTGTTTTGGATCATGGCCAACCTTGCTGGGATGAGATGGTATCTCATTGTCGTTTTGATTTGAATTTCTTTAATAGCTAATGTTCATGAGCGTGTCCGCACATGTTTTTTGGCTGCCTGGATCTCCTCCATCTCCTTTGCCCATCGCTTAATTGGATGATTTATCTTTTTCTTATTGATATTTTGTAGTACTTTATAGATTATGGAGATCAGGCATCGGTCTGACATAGAGTTGCCAAATATTTTTTCGCATTCTGTAGGTGGCCTTTTACCTCTTGTGATAGTCTTTGAATGAGCAAAAGTGTTTGATTCTTAATAGTTCCAATGTATCTATTTTCTCTTCTGTTGTTTGTGGTTTGTTTGAGAGATTCTGAGATCCATCTACGTTGTGTATTAAACCTTCCATTATTGTTCCTACTTTTTGTTGGATGAGCTTTACCATTTTAGATTTGATATTTAGGTCTTTTATCCAGTTTGAGTTGGTTATTTTATAAGGTGTAAGATATGGGTCTTGTTTTAATTTAGTGCAGATAGATATCCAATTTTGCCAGCACCATTTGTTGAACAGATTGTTTTTACCCCAGCTTAATGTCTTAGGGCCTTTGTCAAATATCAACTGTCCATAGGCAGATGATGTCATCTCTGTGGTCTCAATTCTGTTCCACTGATCTATCTGTCTGTTCTTGTACCAGTAACAGGCTGTTTTGACTAATGTGGCAGTGCAATAGATTCTAAGGTCAGGTAAATAGAGGCCTTCCAGCGTCTTCTTCTTCTTTAGTAATGCTTTACTTATCTGGGACTTCCTCCCTTTGCAGACCAAGTTGGTAATTTGTTCCTCCATCTCATTAAAAAATGTCACTGGAACTTGTATTGGATTGTGTTATGTAAGTAGATTGCTTTGAGTAAAATAGACATTTTCACAATGTTAAGTCTTCCTATCCATGAGCAGGGTAGGTTTCTCCATTTATGTAAGTCTTTCTTAGTTTCTGGTAGTAAGGGTTTGTAGTTCTCTTTGTAAAGGTCTGTTATTTCTCCGGTTAGATTTATTCCTAGGTACTTTATCTTCTTAGGGGCTATAGTAAATAGTATTGACTTGGTGATTTCTTCCTTAATAATCTCGTTGTTGGTATAAATGAATCCTACTGACTTATTTATGTTTATCTTGTATCCTGAGACTTTGCTGAACTCCTCTATCAGCTTGAGTAGTTTCCTTATGGATTCTTTGGGATTCTCTGCATATACAGTTATATCATCTGCAGATAGGGAGATTTTTAGTTCTTCTTTGCCGATGTAGATGCTCTTTATTCCTTGGTCTCGTCTAATTGCTCTGGCTAGAATTTCTAGTACAATGTTGAATAGGAGAGGTGAGAGTGGGCACTCTGGTCTAGTTCCTGTTCTCAAGGAAAACTGTTTCAGTCTCTCTCCATTCAGGATGACATAGGCAGTTGGCTTTGTGTAAAGGGCCCTTATTGCATTGAGGAATTGGCCATCTATTCCTATTTTGCTGAGATTTTTTAGCATGAATGGGTGTTGGACTTTATCAAATGCCATTTCTGCATCAATAGACACGATCAGGTGGTTCTTGTCTTTTGTGGTATTTATGTGGTTGATCACATTAATTGTTTTTCTGATGTTGAAACAGCATTGCATCCCTGGTATGAATCCAACTGGATCAGGATGGATTATTTTTTTGATATGTTGTTGTATTCTACTGGCAAAAATTTTGTTGAAGATTTTTCCATCTAGATTCATGAGTGATATCAGTCTGTAGTTCTCTTTTTTGGTTGGCTGTTTCCCTGGTTTTGGTACCAGATTTATGTTGGCTTCATAGAATGAATTTGGGAGTATTCCATCCCTTTCTATACTGTGAAATAGTATCAGTAATATTGGAGATAACCTTCTCTAAAAGCTTGCTAGAATTCTGCAGTGAAGCCATCTGGGCCCCAACTTTCCTTGGTTGGCAGTTTTTTGATGCCTTTTTCAATCTCTTCCTTTGGGATGGGTTTATTAAGCTGTTCTGTGTCACCTTGTGATAATTTTGGTAAGTGATATGCATCTAGGAATTTGTCCATTTCCTCTAGGTTTTCAAATTTGTTAGAGTACAGTCTTTCATAGTATTAAGCTATGATATTTTTGATTTCTGTTGGATCTATTGTGACAACTCCCCTCTCATTTATTATTTGGGTTATTTGTTTCCTTTCCTGATTTTCTTTAGTAAGTTTAGCCAATGGTTTGTCAATTTTGTTGATCTTGTCAAGAAACCGGCTTTTGGTCTTTTCAGTTTTTTCAATTATTCTTCTATTCTCTATTTCATTTAGTTCTGCTCTAGTCTTCACAATCTGTTTTCTTTTGGTGACTGAGGGGTTCCTCTGTTGTTCTCTCTCTACTTGTTCAAGCTGTAGGGTCAGTTCTTTGGTTTGGTTTCTTTCTTCCATACAGATGTTTGCATTTATGGAGATAAACTGACCTCTGAGCACTGCTTTGGCTGTATCCCATAGGTTCTGGTAGGAAGTGTTTTCATTCTCATTGGAATCCATGAATTTCTTTATTTCATCCCTGATTTCTTCTATAACCCATGGTTTTTTGAGCAAGGTGTTGTTCAGTTTCCATCAGTTCCACTTTCTATTTATGTTTTTTCTGCTATTGATTTTGACTTTTATGGCTTTATGATCTGAGAAGATGCTTTGCGTTAATTCAATGGTATGGATTTTGTTGAGAATTGCTCTATGTCCTAACACATGGTCTATTTTGGAGAATGTTCCATGGGCACTGGAGAAGAAGGTGTAGTTGTCTGCTTATGGATAGAAAGTTCTGTGTATGTCGATGAGGTCTAGATGGTTAATTGTGGCGATAAGGTCTTCTGCGTCTTTATAGAGCTTTTTTCTAGATGATCTCTCCAATATTGAGAGTGGAGTGTTGAAGTCTCCTACTATTATTGTGGAGTGATCCATCTCCTTTTTGAATGTAGTCAGTGTTTCTTTGACATGTTTACGTGCTCTAACATTAGGTGCGTAAATATTTAATATTGTTAAGTCTTGCTTGTGTGCTGAACCTTTCAGTAATAAATAGTGTCCATCCTTGTCCATGATGGTGGATTTTACATTAAAATAGATTTTATCTGAGATTAGAATTGCCATACCTACTCTTCTTTGTTCATTGTTAGCTTGATATATATTCTTCCATCCTTTGATTTTCAGTTTGTTCCTATCTTTAAGTCTAAGCTGAGTTTCTTGTAGGCAACATATAGAGGGGTCATGTCTTCTGATCCAAGATGTCCCTCAATGTCTCTTTACTGGAGCATTCAGCCCATTCACATTCAGTGTAATTATTGATAGGTATGTCTTCAGTGCTGCCATTGTGATATGTTTATTTTTGAGTTGATGTTTTCTGTGTTGTTCTTATTAATCTGTTCTGTGATCTTCTTCTTTGCAAGTTGATTTTTCACCTTTTTCAGGGTTGTTGAGACTCCTGTATTACATTTCTTGATATGATATGTTGCTTCTTTATTATGCTTCATGGGCTGCCCCTATGATCCCACTTAATAAACTATATATAACCCCAATTTTGATTGCTACCAGTGTTGTCAACTTCCTCTCCATTTGGAAGGACTATAATGACTGTAGTACACCCCTCTTTTTAATATGATGATATCATAGTTTACATGATATGATCACTGGATTGTTTCTTTCATTATTATAGCTTTGATTGTGTTTGGAGGCTTCCCTACCTAAGTAGGATTCTGGATAATGTGTCCTTCTAAAATACAATGTTAGCGGTTTTGTTCTTCAAAGCCAAGAGATTCTTTCAGTATTTCTTGCAGCTTTGGTTTGGTTTTTACAAAATCTCTGAGTTTCTGTTTATCTGTGAATGTCTTAATTTCATTTTCATACTTAAAAAATAGTTTTGCATGATATATAATTCTTGGTTGGAAGCTCTTCTCCTTCAAGGCTTTGAGTGTGTCATGACATTGTCTCCATGCCAGCATCATTTCTGCAGAGAAATCTGATGAAAGCCTACAGGGTTTCCCCCTGAATGTTAGCTTTGCTTTGAGTCTTGCTGCCTTAAGAGTTTCTGCTTATGTTTCATTTTTTTTTTAGCTTAATTATAATATGTCTTGGTGTCTTTCTATTGAGATCTATACTGAGTGGTGTTTGATACGTATCTTGGATATCTATATTCTCACTTGGCTGGCTTTTGGCTTCTTTCATAGTTTCTGGGAAGTTTTCTGTCAACAGCTGAGCCATGATACTCTCTGTGTTCTCAGGAGACTTATCCTGTTCAGGATCTGCAATTAATAGTAAATTGTTCTTCTTAATAGAGTCCCACATGCTTCTTAATGCATCTTCATTTTTCTTGTTTCTTTTTTCTGGTTTTTCCTCATAGATGCTGGAGTCAGTGGCTCTGTCTTCCATATCAGAAATTCTCTTTTCCATTTGTTCCACTCTGTTTTCTTGGCTTTGAATTGAAGTTTCTATGTCTTTGATTTTGTTCTTTATCTGTCGGATTTCTGAGTACTGATGTTCCATCAGATCCAACAGCTTGCTTAATTTTTCATTGTGCTCTGCTGCATTTTGTATAAGGTCTAGTAGGGCTCTCTGTATAATCCTTTTGTACTCATGTTCTGATAGTTTCAGAAAAGCTTCTTCATCTGGGAAGTTCTGAGGTGGTTTCTTTTGGGGGCCTTCTGATGCCATTGGTGACTTCCGGGTTACCATCCTCTCCAATGTCTGCTGCTTTTTGGGCATCATGTGAGTCAATAAAGGCTGGGAGAGATGCTGTGAAGATGTACCACAATTGTTTCTCTAGGCCGTCTTAAGGTGAGAAGTAAAAACTACTTGGCACCTTCCAAAGTCAGTCGGGTTTTCAGGTGTAAATGTCCCTCTTCCCAGCTGGCAAAGTAAGCACCTCTATATTGAACACTGGATTTATAAACTAGCTCAAAATACAGAAAGGCTACTGGCCTGCTGGCCTCTTCTGTCAGACCCCAGCTGTAGGCAAGGTTGTATAGAACTCTGCTTTTCTGTTAGAAAAGCAGTCTCTTCTAGGTAGGAACTGCCTCTCAGCCCAGAAATTAGGTCCAGCTGAGGCTTCTGTATGGATGATCCGGCCTCTCAGCTAAACAAGATGTCATCCCGCATAAACTTGCCAGCCAGCCGGGACCAGACTCCCAGCAGAAAGAGAGGCCAAGAGTGTCGTAATGCCCAGAGTCCACAGCCTCCACCGCTGGGCTCCAGCCCCAGGCGACACTGTGCAAAACACCGCCTCCCTGCTAGAAAAGCACTCTCTCCCCAGCAGGAGTCACCTCTCAGCCTAAGAACCAAATCTGGCCGGGACCTCTGCCTGGGCTTCTGTTTCCCAATATGCCAGAGGAGCCAAGGTGTATGGAGTCAAAAGCCAGGCTCTCAGAACCTGGCAATCATGCTCGCCGGTCCCACCAGCAGTTTTTCAGAGACCAGCAGCCAGTCAAGTCCCAGTTTTGCCCACTAGCTATGACAGAGGAAAGAAAATCGAAATGGTGAGTTACCTTCAGTCTGTGCAAGCCTGTGCTCACCGAGAGTGGGGTCAGTGAAAAAGAAGAGGTTTTGCATTCAGTAGCATGATGTCCGACTGGCTTTAGTATGATGTCCAAATTAACAGCCCTATGCCACATCCCAGGGCTCAGTAGGTGTCCAGAAGGCTCCATTTAACTATCATTTCAGGTCTTGGTTTCCAGAGGGATTTAGAGGGACGTGCATTTAGTCTGCCATCTTTAATCCACCCCCCTTTGTCTTTTTTAAAAGGATTTTTTTGGAAGATAAAGTGATATATGTAAAAGTATTTGGAAGCCATACAGTCAAAACTGAAAAGGGATGGAGGGAAGAAGAGAGAGAGGGAAGGAAAGAAAGTGGGAAGGAGGGAGGAGGCAAAAGAAAAAGGGGTTCACAGCATTCAATATTCTATTTAAAAACTTTGACCAATTAAAAAAATTCTATGTTAAGATAAGAAATAGCCAAGTTATATACTTACTTTTTTTGTTTTTCTTTCCTCTCTGTTGTCTCACAGCATTTGAAGGGAAGGAGAAGAGAAGATGGAGTAGTGCAACTTCTTTCTGATGTACTAAGAGCTTGGATAATAACAAAAGTATCAATCCCAGCCCAGATCTACAACTCAGCTGAAGGACTTTCACTGATGGATGGATAAGGCTCCAGGGGTTCTATCTAAGTAGGACCATCCATGGAGACATTTTGTTTGAGAAGGCTAACATTTTACGTGATTCCTTGAAAGGGTAAACAATAGCTAAAAATCAGGGTAGTAACTTCATTGAGTGTTATTGAAAGACTCTGTCCTGACTGTCAGAGGCTTGTTAAAGTGGCCACAGAAAGAGTATGGCAGGCCTGTTTAAGCCCCAACTGTTTTTGAGAGTAATCACCTAGAAAAATCATTTAGGTTATGAATAATCAAGTCTAACAATCACATCTTATTAGCCCATATCAGACAGAAGGAGGTGATAACACTTCGAAACTCCCTAGCAACTGAGGCTTTTGTGGGAGGGGAGGTATTTATTTGAGTGAAGCAGTTGTTTATATTTTCTTATGATTGAAAGAAAGAACAAATTTTTTTCACTTTAGATTCCTATCAGGAGAGTTTTCTACTATCAAGCCAACAAGATCCAGATGTAATTTCACTGATGAGCAAACTTCTCTGCCAACTGAATTCCTATTGACTGGTATCTAATTTTGTTTGTCAACAAAAAGAAAAACCTTCTTATTTAACAGCGTATTGGTACGTTACTAGTGGGGGCCTGTGGGACTGTGTGGACACAAGAATCTTTTTTAAAAGATGGTGAAAAAACACTGCTTTGCATGATCATGTCTGCTCTCAAGCATGTAAACAACAGTCATAATCTTAAAGCAGCTAACATCTAGCCTTGAAGTTGAGAAGAATTGCTGGCTGGATATTGCTCATCAGATTTTGAAGCTACCTTGGGCTGGGATGGGGACTGAGATGTGCTGACTATGGCGTCAATGTCACTCTTGACACAGGTTCTCTTTCCTGGTGGATTCAGAGCAACCACATATAAACCAGTCATTCTCATTGGGTAGGGGGCGCAGGGAGAAGAAACGGGGGTTGACACCTCCTAATAACACATTCAAGCTGTTTGGAGAGACATGGAGACAGAAGGCAGACCCTATGCCCTAAAATAATACAAAGAGGATTTTGGGGTGAATGGAAGAGACTCTAGAGTTCTGCAAATAATCACACTGATAGATAACAGCCATAGAACATCCTAGAGTTTATCAAGAACTTTTTCATACATTAATTCATTAGATCATAATTTTAATCCCATGGAGTAGTTATTCTCATCTTCATTTTTTTACTGGCAAAATACAGGCCTGGATATATTTACTGACTCACTCAATATTATGTAATTTATAATTACAGATGTAAGATGAATCCCTAGTCTTCTGACTCTGAGTCCCGTGTTCTTTCCAACATGCCATACTCTCTAGTTTGCTTTAATAAGGGAATGTATTTTCCATGCCTTCAGTAAAAAGTCTTATTTCCTGTTGGTAACAATGTTTTCTAATGAAGTCCTTTTACTAACAGCATAGACCAAAAAACCAAACTCACTATTGTCGATTCTGGCTCACAGTGACGCTATAGACAGAGTGGAACTGCTCCATTGCGTTCCCAAGGACTGCCTGGTGGGTTTGAGCTGCTGACCCTTCAGCTGGGCATGGTAGCACTTAACACCAGGGTTTCCTACTAACAGCATACAATTTCAATAATATATTACTTAAGATTTATAAGTGGAGAGCATAAAGAATTAGTGATGCTCTTAAACCTAAATGTGTTTCTTTCACATTAACCCACGTGTCCTTACATCATCAAAGGAAGCAAAAAGATGTACAACAATATTAAGTAACATAAAAGAAATTCCAGGATTGTCTTAAATGAAACGGATTTTCTTAAGAGATTGACCAAAGACCAGTGAAGAACTTCTACTCAATTCTCTGTGCAGTAATGAGTGTTTCTGGTTAACTGTGGCTTTCAAGAAATTAAGAGGCCAGAATGCTTTCCCAGTACTAAGATACAACAAAGAGGAGCAGGAAATAAATATGGATTTGGAGGTCAAAATGTGGGACCAATTCTGTATGACCCCAAGATTTTGTGAGAATCTGCTTTCTCTAAAGTGTTACATGAATGTGAGATAAGTTGTCAACTCTAGGGAAACTAAATGCTTGGTCATAAGTCAGGGCCATAAAACATGGTTCAAATGAAAAAAGTTTTTGTAATAGAATTTTTATAAAATGGATTTTTAACTCTGTATGGGGGAATGACCTCATACATCTGTCAATTTGTTATACTGTGGTGGTTTTCACGTTGCTGTGATGCTGGAAGCTATGTCAAAAAAACAAAAAAAGCAACCAAACCCAATGCTACTGATGCTATAGCACTGATTAGAACTACTCGCATAGAGTTTTCCAAAGAGTGCCTGGTAAATTCAAACTGCCAGCTCTTCGGTTACACCCTCAGCACTTAAGTACTACACCATCAGGGTTTCCAGTAGTTGTGTTACTGGCATTGAAATACCAGCAGGGTAACCCATGAGGGACAGGTTTCAGCTGAACTTTCAAATTAAAACAGACTAAGATGATGGACCTGGTGGTCTAATTCTAAAAAATCTGGCCGGTGAACACTTTATGAACAGTGGTAGAACATTGTCTGACATAATACTGCAAGATGAGTACCTCGAAATGAATGACTCACAAAACATTACTTGGGCAGAGCTGCCTCCTTAAAGAAGAGTTGACCTGAATGATATGGACAGAGTCCAACTTCTGAGACCTTCATTTGCTGATGTGACACGACTTAAAATGATAAGGAATATCTGCACACACCCATTAGTAATAGGAATATGGAAAGTATAAAGCACGAATCCAGGAAAATTAGAAACTGTTAATAAATGAAACACATAATAATTGATATCCTAAGCATTAGTAAGCTGAAAAGGAATGATACTGGCCATTGTGAATCAGAAAACCATACGGTCTACTATGCTGGGAATGACTAATTGAGTAGGAATGACATTGTGGTCATCATGAAAAAGAACATTTCAAGATTTGTCCTAAAGTACAACACTGTCAATGATAGGATAATGTCCACCCACCTAGAGGAAGACCAGTTAATATGACTTACTCTGATTTATACACCAATGATTAAAGCAAATGATGAGGAAATGAAAAGATTTTTTACAGACTTTTGCTGTCTGAAATTGATTAAACATGCAATCAAGATGCATTGATAATTAGTTATCATTGGAATGCAAAAGTTTGAAGGATCAGTAAGTGGAAAATGTTGCCTTGGTTATGAAAATGATGCCAGAGATTGCATGATAGAATATTGCAAGACCAACAACTTATTCATTATAAATATCTTCTTTCATCAGCCTAAACTTTAACTGGAAACCCTGGTGGTATAGTGGTTAAGTGCACATCTGTTAACCAAAAGGTCAGCAGTTGAAATGCTCTAGGTGCTCCTTGAAAAATCTTGGTTGTGAATTTGGGTTTTTTTTTTTTTGAAACTTTGACAATTCATGTGGACCTCACCAGATGGAATGCACAGGAATGAAATTAACTAAATCTGTGGAAAGGGCCACTTAATTGTGCTCATGAGAAATCTGCACATATACCAACAGACAATCCTTCAAACAGAACAAGGTAAACTATGTGGTTTAAAGTCAGGGAAGGTGTGTGTTGGGGTTATATTTTTTCACCATACCCCTATGCAGTCTGTATGCTGAACAAATAATCAGTGGTGTTGGACTATACAGACAAGAAGGGGCATCAGGATTGAAGGAAGACTCATTAACAACCTGGAAGGACACAACTCTGCTTTCTAAAGTGAAGAAGACTTGAAGCACTTACTGATGAAGATCAAGGACCACAGCCTTAAGTGTGGATTACACCTCAACATAAAGAAAACAAAAATCTGTACAACTGGACAGTATGTAACATTCTCATAAGAGAGAAGATTAAAGTTGTCAAGGACTTCATTTTATTTGGATTCACAATGACATACATGGAAGCAGCAGTCTAGAAATCAAAAGACATATTTCATTGGGCAAATCTGCTGCAAAAGACTTCTTTAAAGTGTCAAAAACAAAGATGTCACCATAAAGAGTAAGGTGAGTCTGTTCTATCATCTTTCATGAATGTGAAAGCTGAATAATAAAGATGGAAAAAGAATCAACACCTTTCGATTGCGATGTTAGCAAAGAACGTTGAATATACCACAGAATGTCAAAAGAACAAAATAATTTGTCTTGGAAGAAATACAACCAGAACGCTCCTTAGAAGTAACGTGGCAAGACTTCATCTCACTTGCTTTGGAAATGTTATCAGGAGAGATCAATCCCTGGAGGAGGACATCATGCTTGGTAAAGTCAAGGGTCGAAGAAAAAGAGGGAGACCTTCAAGGAGATGGATTGACACAGGGCTACAACAGTGGGATCCAGCACAACAATGATTGTGAGGACGGCACAGGACGTGGTAGTGTTTCATTTTGTTCCTGGTTAGATCTGTCTTGAGTTGGAATTGACTTGACAGCAACTAACAACAGTAACATGGGAAATGCAGGAAGCATTAAGTTTTGATCTCTGGGTCTCTCTGTCCCTCTTTCTCTATCTGTGTAAATAGATAACACCCCCTACTGCTATTCTTTGGGTCTACAAAGATTAAACATTGCAGCTGCTATAGGAAAGCTTGACAGTTTGAATCCACCCCATTGCTCCGCAGAAGAAAGACCTGGAAACCTGCTCCAGTAAAGATTATAGCCTAGAAAACTCTTTGGCTGGGCAAGTTCTACTCTGTCACATGAGTTCTAACTCACAGATTACCTTTCCAGTAATTCTAGTATTCACTGCTTATTAACTCATCCTTGAAGGAGCCCTGGTGGTGCAGCAGTTAAACTCTCAACTGCCAGCCAAAAGCTTGATGGTTCCAACCCACCACCTCTTCTGGGGGAGACAGATGTGGTAGTCTGCTTCCATAAAGATTACAGCCTTGGAAACACCATGGGGCAGTTCTGCTCTGTCTTACAGGGTCACTAGGAGTCAGAATCAACTTTACAGTAGTGGGTTTGTTGTTTTGTTTTTGGAAGCCATCTTGCTCTTAACAAAGACCAATTCAGACTTTTCCAAGACACAACCATTCCTTTACGTCTTGTTGGATTTTTACAATGAACAAGCAACACTACAAAGATCTTACTTTCCATAACTATGTTCCCAGAGATCATCATACTTTTCTCCCACTGCCCACAAAATGAGTCACGTATTTAGTTGAAACTTCTTAATTCATTCATATTTTGAATTCTCCTGCTTATATAATTTTATAATAATAACCTTTTCCCTCTTCTTGGCCCTAAAGCTGCCAAGCTTGCTTCCACACAGTGTAAGAATGGTTGCAAAACACCTGACAGTTTCTAGGATGTGGCTTATTATAACTTTTAAATGACTTCTTTTTTGACGGCACTTGGCTTGGCTGGCTGGTCCAAAGAGTTAGCTAAAGTTCTGAGTGATAATGAATAATACCAGAGAAATACTTTCTAGTTAGAAAGGCAAGGGGAAAATTATATAGACAGAACATACATATATACATGTATATGCACACACATACACACACACAGAGACATTTACATATATATATATATAGGTTATGTACTTAATCAGATACTAATACACAAAATATAAGGCAAGATATTTTCCAAAAAGATCTCTCAATATTACTGATTTGTACTTCAATATTAAGTTCAAACTTTTTTTCCATACAAATTTCACTTTTATATTTCTATAAAACCATTGTTGAGAATACTATTATACCTCTCAAAGCAGGTCTGTTATTAATATAGCATGGGAAAAACATGTTCCCTCAGTCTAGAGGGAAAGCCAAAATTTTTAAAATTCTTAAAAAATCAATTTATATAACTTACCACATTGCTGTTTTCAACTTAGCTATCACGTTTCCATCTTCAACTCGGCTCTTGTGATGTATATACCTTCACCTCCCACCACCACATATACATATGAGTGTACAAATTCATCATCACTCCAAGTATTTTTTTTTTTGCAGAAACTAACAAGCTGACTGTAAACTGTACATGGAAAGGCAAAGGAATTAGAATAGCCAAAACAACTTTGAGAAAGAACAAAGTTGGAAGACACACACTGCCTGCTTTCAAAATTTACTATTAAGCTATAGTAGTGAAGACTGTGTGACAATGACGAAAGGATATATGCAGAAAGGAATGGAACCAAATAGAGAGTCCAGAGATGGACCCATACATATTCTGGGTTACTAACTTTTAACACAGTTAAAAATGCAACTCATCTGAGAAAGGACGATCTCAGCCAATTGTGGTGGAACAACTTGACATCTATATGCAGAAATCGAACATTGATCCATTCCTGGTCTCATATACAACAACAAAAAACCCCTCAAAATGGATCATAGACTTAATATAAAACTTGAAAGTGTAGGAGTTTCTAGACAAAAGCACAAGAGAAAACTGCACTATTTCCACATCTTCTGCTGGATAAAGGGAGATTTCAGTCTATTTTCATGGTCTCATGCAATCTGCTGGCTATCTGATCCGTGGTTGGCGGAAAATGCTGTTTCCGGGTATAGCCTCTGACTATGCGGACTGTGTGGTTCAAAACAATTCCAAACAGTCTTAGGCCTTTTATGATCCAGCCACAGCATGTGCTATATAGCTATTGATCTGAGCACAGTGGAGAAAATCACATTACAGTCACGTGTTTCCCATTCTTGCAAATGGCCCTTTTGGGCTTAAAGGGACATTTGAAGTCAGCTTGCTTTTCATCCTGTGAGTTAGAGCCAAGAGCTCTTCTTGTGCAATGATGAAGAAATTTGCTGGTGTTCTTCATTTCCTTTCCCACTGATGATTTGTCGTACAGCCTTTGTAGCAGCTATTCCTTCTTTCTGTTGTATGTCTGTCTCCCTTTTATCTTGGCAGATGAGGTAATTTCTTTGAAACATGGCCCCCTTCTCTGCTGCAAGTGACCTTGAGACAGTCAGCACTATCATATCCCAGCTATAGTAGTGACTCCAAATTTAATTCCAACATTCTTGAAAGCTTTTCTTTGTCCACGTTGTGTTTCTGTTGCCTTCATTTAAGAGTCCTATAAAGCAATTGTTTTGGGATCCTTGTATCAATTCTAGCATGTGCCTAACATAACCAAACAGGATTGTGGCAATGTGTC
Organism: Heterohyrax brucei; assembly: GCA_028571685.1. NCBI lineage: Eukaryota > Metazoa > Chordata > Mammalia > Hyracoidea > Procaviidae > Heterohyrax > Heterohyrax brucei. Next base: position 132,933,707 of record CM053146.1, on the reverse strand, counting down.
TTCGGTGCCCGGGACAGGCAGTGATTCCAGGGTGTTGCAGTTGGGGGACTCTGGTGTGTTACTGAAAGATGAGAATACACAGTAACAGGAAAAGAAGAAAATCTTATTTTAGGACCTTAGGGTCCAAATCATGCAAATCATTTATCAATTAGTAGAGAATTCAATACCCACAGTATGTAGAACCAAGAGTACCTTTATAACAGTAGACTTGAATAATAAGCAATTATTAGCATATTTTAAATTGCATGCTTCTGATTGACGGGTGGGATGGTATACACGGTGTTGCCATTAAAATGTGCTATTTACGGTTGTCATCAGTTATATTGTCAAGGAACAGGCCTCTGCAGCTTAGCTTTCTCATTTGTAAAATTTATGTCTAAGGCAGATTTACAAACAGGGCTTCCAGGTCACCTACCTGTTAGTACACAAAACTATTTGTAATTCAGCTGCCCATCATTTTTTCTCTTTTCTTGTCACATACAATCACTCGGAAATAGGTTTCATCTTTAGTGTCCAGGCCAATCAAGTGGACATGGATGCCTATAACGCTGGGTCATTGAGGATTTTGAAGTTGTGGTGGGACTCACTCGAGCACAGAATGAGGGAGCGGGAACAAGCAGGTACCGAGTATGCTACCATAGCTGAGGGACTTAGGCCTATTACATTTTCCTTCTGAGTGTCTTGTCTACCTGATATCTTTCCTCCACATTTTTCTCTTGGTAGAATTCAGCCTGAATAACACTAGGACCCTGGTGGCTCAGTGGTTAAGAGTTCAGGCTGCTAACCAAAAAGTCAGCAGTTTGGATCTACCAGCCACTACCGGGAAACCTATGAAGCAGTTCTCTGTCTTATAAGGTCACCATGAGTTAGAATTGACTCAATGGCAATGTTTTCTTTTTTGCTTGTTTTCATAACATCTAGTTTATAGGTAGAATTTAAAAGAAGTTGGCAAACCTCTCTGAAAATTTTCAGATTGTAATTACAGCATAAACTGAAGGATTAGCAACAGAACTAGGGCTTTCAAAATTAACCAAATTCCTGAAAAGTAAGTTATACCTAGTCCTCATTACAAAGTAAGTGAGTTAGACTTAAATTTTGATATCGCTTAGAATCTCTTCTAAGACATTTATGGGAAAGGAATAAGCTGTTTGCCTCTCATACTGTCTCACTCTACTGAAAAGAGCCCTCTATTCTTGGTATATTACTGCCTTGGCATAATACAAGATATTAATAGGAGGATCTTCAAGATTCTTAACATGCAAAGGAGATTTGTTTATATCTCAAGTGAAACTAGAGCACTAATAGACTCTGTTCTACAATCTCAGCCACCAGTCTTCTGCCTTTAAGTAGGGAAGATCAACTTCAGTCATTATCTGAAAATGTTATACTCAACCATTACCATTAATCAATGTGAATTTTCCATCACTATAAATAAAAATGTAAATTTCTCATTGATTAAGGCTAAAGGTTGTACAGCTGTCTTAGGCTGTGTTCTCTAGGGGGGAAAAAAACAGTAAGGTGTATAAATATATATATGTGTGTGTGCGGAGAGAGAGAGAGAGAAAGACATTTATATAGAGCAAAGAGCTCGCATGACTGTAGATGCTGGAATGTTCCAAGTCCATGGGTCAGAATTGGGGCTTCTTGTGATTCATGTAGCCATAGGGGCTGGTGAACCCAAGATTGGCAAGTTGGAGAATAGGGCTCTTGCTCCCAGGTTGTGAAGGTCATGGAATCCCAAGATCAGCAGGGAAGATTACAGGCTTCTCCTGACTCGTGTGTCTACAGGGGCTACTGAACTCAAGATCAGTAGCAGGACTCTAACTCACAGGCTGCGAAGACCAACAGATTCCAAGATCAGCAGGTAAGCTTCTAGCTCAGGTCCCAAGAACCAGAGGTCAGATAAACAAAAAGCTGCTCCAAGATCCAGAATAAGCCCAAAGTGTTAACAACAAGAGCAGGAAGGAAATAGGCAGTAGAGTGTGTAGAGATGAGGGCCGAGGGGTCAGTCAGTTGCCACTGGCCTTGCCCCTGCCAGTACCACTCAACAAATTCCGTCATGGGGGTGACTACATGTCAAATTAGAACAGAGCAATGATCACAACATTGTGTGACTGCCAAAATGTTGAGAACCACTGCCCAAACAAGTTGACAAAAAATCTTAACCATCACAACACCCAATTAATGTAATTGACATCAGTAAATTGTACACTTGTAAAAAGTTGAATTGTCAGATGTTGTACGCATATAAAAGCTAAACAATGAATAAAGAACACCAAAGAAGAACTGCTGCCTTGGAATTACGGTATTTGTGAAGAATATTGAATACATCATGTACTGCCAAAAGAACAAACAAATCCGTCTTGGGAAAAGTAAAGTCAAAACATTCCTTAGAAATGAGGATTATGAGACTTCATCTCACATGTTTTGGACATGTCATCAGGAGATACCAGTTTCTGGAAGAGAACATCATGCCTGATAATACAGAGGGTCTCTGAAAGAGGAGAATACCCTCAGTGAGATGAACTGAGAGAGTAGTTGCAACAATGGGCTCAAGTATAGCAATGATTATGAGGATGGCCCAGGACTAGACAGTCCTTTGTCCTGTAGTACTCAGGGTGGCTATGAGTAGGAAGTGACAAGATAGCATGTAACAATAATCACAATGTTAAGTTTTTATATATATAACTGAAAAACAAAACCCACTGTCGTCAAGCTGATTGCAACATAGCAACCCTATAGGACAGAACAGAACTGCTCCTGTAGAGTTTCCAAGGAGTGCCTGCTGACTTTGAACTGCATACCTTTTGGTTAGCAGCTGTAACACTTAACCACTATGCCACCAGCATTTCCTTATACATATGAAGTCTGGCAATTAACTTTACAAACTCATCCTAGAAAAAGTGCTACACACTGCACTGTTGAATATCACTGTGGTCACCTTTGGAGTACTCCCCTTGGGAAGCTATGCACCTGTATCAGCACCTAGCCCCCTTCAAATCAATTTTGCAACTCTTTATCAGAGTTGTTGTCATATTACTGTTGATGTCCTGAATGTCATCCACATGTCTTCCTTTCAATATTTCCTTTCTCTTCAGGTAAAGAAAAATGTCACTGGTGGTCAGATCGGGTGAGTAAGTAGAGTGTTCTGATACAGTTGTCTGTTTATTAGCTACAAACTCCCTCATGGACAACTGTACAATTAAGTTCTCCAACTTGCCACCGTATGCAATGGCCATTCTAGAAAAAGAGTTCCGAAATTGATTTGAAGGGTGGACTAGGTGCTGGGGTCAGCTTCCCAAAGGGAGAAGTTCAAGGCAGCCATAGTGGTATGCAGTAACGGTGTATGTAGCACTTAGTACAATTGTCAGACCTCGGTTTTCAGCATTCTTAACAGTCACCACGACCCTCTTCTATTTTTCAGTGTCCAGCCTCTGTGTGTCTGTAAGGCAGTTGACAACACCACAGCTTGGGTAAAATGAGCCTTAGTTATCAAAATAATATTCTGCTGTTTTGATACTTTAAGGAAATCTTTTGCAACAGCTCTGCCCGATGGAAGACGTCGTTTCATTCCTTGACTACTGCTTCCATGTTGTTGAATGACTTAAGTTACTCCATATTAATAATATATTTAACTAGTGATGTCATAGACTCTTAGAATTTTGCAACTCTGAGAACTGAGAGTTTGTCCTCCCTAAACTCTGTGTTATAAAACGATCTCTTAGAGAGATAATCTCATGTTGGAGACTTAGTAGTGTAATAGGGCAATGACGTGAAAGATCGTCTCACAGACAAAAGTAGATCTGGGTGTAATATGCTAGTGTTAAGCTTCCTTTGACTTATTCTCCTCACCCCATTCAGTGTTCTGTTAAAAGCAAGAGCCATATTTTTTACTTATTTCTTATTATATTTTTATATATCAGCAGGCAGAAAGGTACAAGGGAATGTTTCATGAAAATATGAGAGGCACTGTTACAAACTATGTTGTTGTCTTTTCTGTTTACTTGAAGTAATTGTGAAGAACTCAGCTGCCCAAGTGTCCATACCTTTTGACCTCTAGATATCTCACATCTTATAGAAAGAGACTGGTCTTAGCTGTCTAGGGATGCTGTAACAGAAATACCACAAGAGAATGGTTTTAACAAGTGTAAATTTATGGTGTCACAGTTTAAGAGGCTAGAAGGCTAAATTCTGTGCATTAGCTCTAGGTTAAGGCTTTCCCTTTCTGTCATTTCTAGGGGAAGGTCCTTGTCTCTTCATTTTCGGTTTTCTGGTTCCCTGGAGATCTCCGTCTATCTTCCCTCACTTCTGTTTGCTCAAAACCCCACCAAACCAAACCTAGTGTCACTAAGTTGATTGAGACTCACAGTGACCTTGTCCTAATCTGCTCTTTTTATATTTTGCAAGAATTTGACTCAAAACACACCCTATATTTATCCTAACATAATAACAATAACCTCTTCCTAAATGAAATTATAGCTATAGGCATAGAGGTTATGATTTCCAATACATATTTTGAGGGCACACAGTCCAACGCATAACAATACCCTTGAAAAATTTTCCCTGTGAGGTCATTAATGTTAGCTACCACTGTCTGCAGTGAAATTTAGACATTGGAAATGGAAAGTTATTCTTTAAAAAATGATGATTTTTTAAAAAAACTTTTTTTATTGTAATTAAGTACAAGTTTATAAGCCACATCACTTTGCCATATAAAACCCCAAGCAACCTCCTTTATGCAACTCTATCTGCTCTCCTCACCCTATGACAGCACACTCTTCTTTTCCACCCTGTACTTCCAGTATCTACTCAGCCAACACTTGTACCATTTTCTCCAATCTCTCCTCTCCCATCTGGAAATAAACTAGTTAGACACTCTCATACATATATTAAACCATAAAGTACACACACACCCTGTTTTATTCTATATTCCATAGTCTGGTCCAAACTTTGTCTGAAGTGTTGGCTTCAGCGCTGGTTTCAGCTCTGGGCTAGCAGCAAGCCCAGGGGCCCTGTTCTTAGGGGACCTTTCAGATTGTTGGACTGTCAAGCCTGGTCTTTTAATCGAGCTCTGGATCTGAATGCTCCCACTTTTTTGTGATTTTTCAGGGACTCTACATTGCGTTCCCTGTCAGGGCAGTCTTCTGTGGTAGCTGGGCACCATCTCGTTGGGAGACTGATGTAGTCTCCCAATCATATGGATCCTTCTGTCTTCTGGGCTTGTATTTTCCTACTGTCTTAGATGTTCTTGGTTTTCAACTACTCCAGGTGGGTTGGGACCAGTTGCCGTTCCTTAGATGACACCTGGCTAGCTTCTCAGCCCCCGGTGATCACCAATGTAGGATGCACAACAAACTCATAGAAAAAAACTAGTTACGCCAATTGACCTCAATGTCCCCTGAAACCATGGTCCCCGGGGGACTCTGTCCTTTAAAATGTTGGTTGTATTTAGAACACCTTTTAGTTTACGGTGTAGTCCAGTTGTGCTGACCTCCCTTCTACTGCCTGCTGTCACTCCCTTCACCTAACCAATTAAAAAATGACTATTTGACACAATATCCTAACTGTAACTTTCATATCAATGAATCACTCAATATATTTAATACATAATATTCAGAGGTTCTGGATTAAAGACATTATTGAGTTATTTTTGCTTAAAGTCTCTGCATTTTCCCTAGGGATTCTGCCTTCTGTCAAGATTAAGTTGTTCAGCCTTCAGTATTTGTTGTGAAGGAAACGGCTTTGATCTCACAGATGCTATGTAGACATAAGATGGAAAAGCTCCATTATTCAGAGAGAAAACAAATTTCAAGGGCTGCAGTCATACACTCCAAATGCCAAGCCTCGGTGCAGTAGTCATTCTTGACGCAAAAATCCCATGACCTATATAGAAATGTCTGTTTCCCAAAGGACAGTTCATCGTGGAGAGAATGGTAGAACAAAGTCTGCACGGTCAAACTAGGTTTTCCCGATACAAGGCCATTGCTGGGGAAAGATTAAACATTCATGCGTACCACCAAAGATTTCCTTAGCTAGATCTCTATGAGCCCACTAAAAGACCAAACCTAACTCACTGCTGTAGAGCTGATTTCAACTAATAGTAACCCTATAGAGGAGAACTGCCCCATGGGGTTTCAAGACTGTAATCTTTACAAGAGCAGACTGCCACATATTTCTTCCATGGAGCAGTTGGATAGGTTTGAACTGCTGACCTTTCAGTTAGCAGCTAAGCACTTAACCACTGCATCACTAGGACTTCTTTTCCACCCTGTACTTTCAGTGTCTACTCAGCCAGAACTTGTATCACCTTCTCCAATCTCTTCTCTCCCCTCTGGAAAGACACTAGTTGGACATGCTCATATATATATCAAACCATAATGTACACACATACCCTGCTTTACTGCCTTAGACACAGGATATTTAAGGCCAGAACTAGATCTTCTTTATCTTTTTTCTCCTCTACCTGGTACATGGTAAGTGCTTAGCAAAAGAGTTTGGAATGCTCCAATTTACAGCAAGTAAAACTGGTGTCAGAATAGGTCAACGATTTTCAAATAAAACGTGAGTCTTCCCATTGTGAGACATTTGGTAGCTTCTGGAGACAATTTGGGGATGCTCCTGGTGTCTAGTCAGTAGAGGTTAAGGGGGCTGCTAAACATCCTCAATGCACAGGACAGCCGCCTTCCCCACTCAACAAAGAAATATCTGATCCCATATGTCAATGTTGCTGAGGTTGAGAAACCCTGGTAAAAACGACTGGAAGGGAAAAAGTATCCCTCATCTTTTCAATGTTATTTCCACTGAAGGTGTGTCTATTATCCTGACACCCACAGCCTCTCTCTATTGCTTCCTTCCTCCCTGCCACAAGACAGACACGATTCCTTTGATCGGTGAGACCTGGAAATGCCAAGACCCACTTTTCCTCATCTCTTGTCTTCTTAGCAATGAACTACCCGTAGCTTTCTGCTCTACTTCCCTCCACGACTTTGCAGCTAAGGATGGGGAAGACAGGCTAGGGCCTGTCCAGCTTTGTTGGACAGGTAAGTCTGTCTATTGATTCAGTATTAGGAAGCCCATTGTTTCTCCACACCTAATGCACGTGATAAATCCCTGAAATGGTTCAGAATTCAGAGGTGGGGGAAATGAAGGCTTTTACTGGATCTCTAAATCTTCCAAATAGACCATGTTTGATATTCATTGTTTACTTACCAGTTGTTGTGATGGTGGAATTGTGTTCCATAGGGTTTTCAACGGCTGATGTTTCAGAAGTAGATGGCCAGTCCTTTCTTCTGTGGTGCCTTGAGATGGACACAAACCTCCAGTCTTTCAGTTAGCAGCTGAGTATGTTAATCCCGCGTACCCACCCAGAGACTCATGACACTCACTAGTTAGTTGCAGTCAAGTGAATTCTGTTTCATGGCTTCCCTGTGTGTGCAGACTAGAACTGCTTCATAGGGTTTTTAAGGCTGTGACCATTTGGAAACAGATCTTCAGGTCTGTTTTTTGAGGTGTCTTTGGGTGGTTTTGAACTACCAACCTTTTAGCTAGTCATCAAGTTTGTGCCAGTCAGAGACTCCTGACATTCATTAACACTGACGTATTTGGACAACAGCAACAGTCCTCTGCTATCCATCTTATCCCTGTGGGTTGTAGATTTGTTCTCAGCATGAGATTGCTTCCAGGAGCCAGCACTGCCTAGACAGATACATAGTGATATTCACTTGCTTTCAAGAAAATGACCCTAAGTTGTTAGAAAGCACGGAATTCAAAGATATGCTTTGAGTTGCTGACAGCAGACTGGCAGACATGAGCCACTTTGGAACTGAAGGCTTCTAATTAGACTGAGTTGGTGCTGCTGATGTGGAGAGCAAGCATTCAATGGTAAGTTGCAGTGGATATAGACACAGAGAGTGACAAAAACAGCCACCCTTTTCCAGGATATAGGACGCAGACTGTCTCCCTATACTGAGTCCAAGAAGGTGGTATATTTTCCATTAGATGATCCAGGCTGAAAGAAGTGTTTTCCAAATTGTCCCTACTCCATACAAAACATAACAAACCCATTGCTGGCAAGTTGATTTTGCACTGATAGTGCAAAGGCAGAGTAGAACTGAGTAGATAAGACAGGGTAGAACTATCCCACAGAGTTTCTAAGGAGTGCCTGGTGGATTCCAACTGCTGACCTTTTGGTTAGCAACCATACAGTCAACCACCGTGCTACCAGGGTTTCTGACTGTCCACTAATGATTTTTTTTTTTAAATAAAACCATTGCTGAATTGTTGATTCCAACTCACAGTGACCCTACAGAACAAAGTAGAACTGCCCCATAGAGTTCCCAAGGAGCATGTAGTGAATTAGATCGCCCATCTTTTGGTTAGCAACCGCTGTACTTAACTACTACACCACCAGGGATTCCCCATGATGATGATAAACCCTGGAAAAGATTATCATCTTAAAATGCTCTTCCCGAAATGAACAGAGAAATGACTCCAAAGATTTTCATTGCTCACAGCTATACTTAAAAGCCTTTTCCCCTAAACACATTTGTTTTACTTTAGTGTTTTCTGTATAACATCACTGGTTATAGCTGACTCATAATTAACTCAGAAAATATAAGACTTCTGATTTTCATTTAGCACTTAGATTTAAGAAAGAAAGCATTGATGGTTTTGTTCACTTAAGTTCTCGCTTTTTCAGTGGGTCCTAGAGCAGACATCGAAGTTCCTGGGTGGCCCAAATGGTTAAACACTGAACTACTAATGGAAAGGTTGGTGGTTCAAATACAACCAGTGGTGCCTCAGAAGTAAGCTCAGGTGATCTGCTTTTTAAAGACCACAGCCTTGAAAACCCTGTGAAACCCAGTTCTACCCTGCACACGTGAAGCTGTCATGAGTCTGAATCAATTCCACGACAACGACAAACAATGACAGAGAGGATATCAGTTGTTTTCTCATTACCAGGTGGAGTCAAACCAGCATTTGATGCTGAGTAAGTACTTGGAAACCCTGGTGGTGTAGTTAAATGCTACATCTGCTAACCAAGAGGTCAGCAGTTTGAATCTGCCAGGTGCTTCTTGGACACTATGGAGCAATTCTACTCTGTCCTATAGACTTGTTGTGACTTGGTATCGACTTGATGGCACTGGGTTTGGTTTTGGTCTTTGAGAAGTGCTTACTTCTGAAAACATCTCCATTTATTACTGTTCACTTGGTGTACAACTCTTTCATATTTTTTCCCACTTGTTTAATCTAATACCATTGGTATGACAATGGCTTTCATTTCTTTTTCTTCTTCTTTTTTTGCAACTAAATGTAAAGCTTAACAATTAACTATCAAGTGAGAATTTAGGTCAACAACTTCATTGCCAGTCCCCTCAAAGCTGCTCAGATGCGCAGGGAAAACGCTGGTGGTGTAGTAGTTAAGTACAGTGGTTGCTAACCATAGTGGCTGACACAAGAGTGATTTCCCAGACATGAAGATAAGTCACAGTCCCACTTCCCTGCCTCATCAATCTGACAGCAGCACCTCCCATGGCATGTTCTCTCTCTGACCTTGGCCACCCAGAATTCTGTCTCTGCAAGTGAGAGTTCTATCCTTCCAGGCCCTGCCAAAAAGCCAAATGCCAGCCTCTCTGCTGGCTTTCACTGACCTTAGCAAGTTCAATAATTTGCTAGAATGATTCACAGAACTCAGTGAAACTATTACCTAGACTTCCAGTTACCCATTTGCTATCACCAGAAACCCTGAGAGCTTAAAGATGTATCAGACAACATCTGGAAATGGTCCTGGCACAAAGTTTCCATTGTCCCCAGGGATGTGCTGCACTCTTCCCCATGCAGAGATGTTCCCACCAATCCGTAACACTAGTGGGTTGCTTTGGAAATTTATTTTCCCACAGAAACATAGGCTGAAAGTCCAAATTCAGGGTATCGGCTCCAGAGGAAGTCTTTCTGTCTTGGCTCTGGAAGAAGGTCCTTGTCATCAATCTTCCCCTAGACTGGGAACATCTGAGATGTAGGAACCCCAGGTCCAAAGAGGATGGGCTCTTCTCCCAGGACTGCTTTCCTGATGGTGTGAAGTCCCCAACTCTCTGCTTGCTTCTCTTTCCTTTATATCCCAAGAGATTACCTCGAGATACAATATAATCTTACCCATTGAGTCCTGTCCCACCAACACAGCTGCCACCCATCCTCCCTCATTACCACCATAAAGGTAAGATTTACAACACACAGGAGTATCTCACAATACCTGGAATCTTGAACTAGCCAAGTTGCTACACACATTTTTTTGGGAGGGCACCATTCAGTCCATGATACTTACCATTGATTGATGTCCTTGGGTGGTACAAACGATTAACACTCTAAGCTGACAACTAGAAGAGGTTCAAGTTCACCCAGAGGAACCTTGGAAGAAAGGTCAGGCAATCTACTTTTGAAAACTCAGTCATTGAAAACCCTAAGGAGTACAGTTCTACTCTGACACACGTGGGATCATCATTGACTAGAATGGCCTGCTTCTAGTCAATGCAGCTCTTGTTGCTTGTGATTTCATATATCTAAGGCACAGGACACTGCTGTGAACCTCACTTCACAGTATACGTTTCTCATTTTGAGAAGTAAGGAAGTGTTTGGTGATAAATTTCCACACTATAAAAGGCAGGAGCAGAACGGTGCTCCGTAAGCTTTTTTCATGACTGATTATTCAGAAGTCGATCACCAGGGTTTTCTTCTACAGAGCCTGTGGTTGGATTCAAACTTCCAACTTTCTGTTAGCATCCAAGCCTGTTAATCATTTACACCATCCAGGGGTGGAAATGATCTCAGACTCCGCCTTCCCCATTTTTCAAATTTTCTTAAACATCTCTTGAATTTATAAATTTGTCTATCATTATCACTCTAACCAAGTATTGCTGTCTGCCCGTTGGACTATGTCAACAGCCTTTTAGCAAGTCTTCTTTATCTCTAGTCCTCTTTCTCTCGTCTGTTCTACTTTGGAAGTATTGATCTAAACTTTAAAACTGACCCTAAGCTTCCATGTGTGGGATGCCCTTTGCTATTTTCCTGTTTCTGTAGGATGAAGTCCAGTCTTCTATGTACACAAAATGAGACCTTCTATTATCTCCTCTGCTGCCTCATCTCTGCTCCCTGCCTCAAATCTGTGTGCCAGGGAGGTGACCCATCACAGGAATGAGAGAAGGATGACTCAAGGAAGGTGCTTAAAGATGGTTAAGTGTAGCTGGCGATGAGTGCCTCCTTAAATTTGGCATCCTAAGTATTTCACTGACCTTACCCTAGACCTTCGGATCCAACTCGATGGCACTTGGCTTTGGCTTGGCTACCCTAGACCTTACTTCCACTTCATAGCTTTTCTTAGCTTTCATGCCTCTTCTTATGCCATTCCTTTATTAGGATACCAGTACCATCCTCATTCATGTTTTCTACGTTTAGCTTCGATACATGTTGCCCAAGGAAGCATACCCTGAATACCAGGTGGTATAAGGTTACCCCTTTCTCTGTGATCTTGTAACAGCTCTGGGTTTACTTATCTCACTTTCCCCACTATCTTGACTCTTAGTTTCCTGAGAATTAGATCATGTGCTATTCATCTTTGTAGCATAAAGGACTAGACAAGTCACCCTTGAAACTCCTTCTCTGTAGTCCGCCAGATCTAATCTAATTCAATCCAATCCAATCTAATCTAACCTAACCTAATCTAACCTAACCTAATCTAGTCTAGTGTAGTCCAGTCCAATCTAATCCAATCTAATCTGATCTGATCTGATCTAATCTAACACTATGTTCCATTACCTTCTAAATGTCTCACAAAGCCATCCACCTGTCTTTATCTCCACCCAAACCTCAGAGTCTAAGCCCTCATTATTTCTTATGGACCCTGTTATGATAACCTCTTACCTGGCCTTCTTATGTTGTCTCCCCTACCCTACACCCACTCACCTACATTTCTTCTTTTCCCTGAAGCTACAGTAATCTTTGTGAAACATAAATACAAGCATGTCATCAAACTTGAATGGTTTCTCTTTGTTCTTAGGACAAGAACTCACACCCTTAGAATGGTCTAAAGCCCCCTTGTATAGACTAGTACAACCCTACCTCTACAACCTAACCTCACTCAACTTGAACCATTGCTTTTTGAGTTCATTCCTTCATTTCTAGAAAATGCCACCCACTCCCTCACCTATGAGTCCGGACACAGGTGGGTCCAACTGCTTGGAATACTTCACTCCCTCCATTAATTCACCTGATTACCAGCTACTCTTGTTCTTGTGTCCATCCCGTAATCACTAGTTCAACCTTCCCTGATGCCTGAATCCAGGTCAGGTTCCCCGCTATCCATTTTCCTAGTTCTACACTTCTGGCCTTCAAGACATTCATCTCTATTTGTAATATTTCATGTTTCTAGGCAATTGTTTTTGTTTATCTGCATCTAGTTCGTTTGTGTGTGTGTATGTGTTCTTTTTTTATGAGAATTTTTAAACACACACAAAATAGAGAGGATATAATGAACCTCCAATGCTTCCTTCTCCCTGCTTGAATAATTCCATATGGGCAGTCTTGAAAGCATCCTGGTGTCACAGGGAGTATGTGCTCAGCCACTGAGAGGTCTATAGTTAGAACCCACCAGCTGCTCCACAGAATAAAGATGCGGCAGTGTGCTTCCATGAAGATTACAGTCATGGAAGCCCTTTGGGGCAGTCCGACTGTCTCCCAGTGGGTTACTATCAGTCAAAAATCAATAGCAATGAGTTTTATTTCCATTCTAAGTATTACATTTTATCTTTAAGTACTTTAGTGTGTACCTCTAAAAGTTAAGTACTCTGTCTTTTTTTAAAATCGTATCCACAATGTGTTTTGTAACACAACATATTTTCACAAAATTTTTAATTATGTAAAATTAATGTTGTTGTTGTCAAGTACCATTCAGATCCTTGACGGCACTTGGCTGGCAAGTACCATCAAATCAATTTTGACTCATAGCAACCCCATGTGACAGAACAGAACTGTTTCCAGAGGCTTTTCTTGGCTATCATCTTCACGTGAGCAGGTTGCCAGGTCTTTCTCCTATAGAGCTGATGGGTAGGTTTGCATTGCTAACCTTACCACTAGCAGCTGAGCTCTTAAATGTTTGTACCATCAGTGTTCAAGCATTATGTAAGATTTTGATTTACATCTGACTTTCCATTATACTGCTAACAGAGATAATCAGCCTAACACAACACAAGACACAGAGGCACACAATGAATATTGTTGAATGAATGAAGAATTGTTCAATGGATTTATTAGCTGAGAACACTGCTCAGAGAAAACCCACTAAACAAGCTACCACTCCTTATTGCACTCCATGTGGGCCAAGCCTCCTCTTCAGAGGGGTTTCTTGGGTTGTTGGGCAAGATAGTATACTGGGACAGGCTCAAAGCCAAGGTAAATCACAAAACCTACTGTTGTCAAGTTGATTCCCACTCATGGTAACCCCCATCTGTTACAGAGTAGAACAGCTCTGAAGGGTATTCTTGGCTGTAATCTTTACAGGTGTAGATCACCAGGTCTTTCTTCTACAGTGCTGTTGGGTGGGTTCAAACCATAAAACTTAGGTTATTTAGAAAAAAGAAAAAATGCCAAACCCACTGCTGCTGAGTCAATTCTGACTCAGCAATCCTATAGAAGAGACATCTAGCAGATTTGAACTGCTGACCTTCTGATTAGCAGCTGTAGCACTTAACCACTACACCAACACAGTTTCCTTTAGGTTAGTAGATGAACACACGTCATCTGTACGACTGGGGGACCTTCAGAGCCACAGAGGGGTGTCAAAAGTTTGCCACCTCTGACTTAGTATACCTAGCTCTCACCTCTGAGTAAGAATAAGATGGGATGACAGTGGACGTCCTGCCTTTCCAGAGCTTTGCTTTGTTTCTTTCCATCCTTCTCATTTTTGCATTCCCAGAAAGTTCTGGGAATCCCCCAGTCAAAAGTTGATAAGGTTGACACTGCAGAGGTTACCAGCTTGTCAGGAAGCTTTATGTCTGTACAGACAATGGACTGTGGAACAAGTGTATTATTAAGTATCTAATCCCACCATTAGGGAAGTGCACACTTACAGTTAAATCTCTTTGGAAGGAGAGTTTATGTGTTATTGCTTCTTCTAATTTAGTGCATTTTATTTAAAAAAATATGTAGTTTACATAATTTTTTTTATTATAGTACTTACCTCTGATTGTGATTTTTCACTCTTTCATAAGCAGTGCTCCATGTTATTAGAAACCCTTAGTGTATGTCATCTTTTAATCCATAATATTCCAGTAAGGGGCATTTCCAGACTGTATTTACTGAATATTTAGCTTGCTTCCAATTCTGAATTATTATAAATAATGCTTTGATAAACAATTTTATACATAAAGCTTTCTCAGTATCAGATATAATTTCTTTAGAGTACATTCCCAGAATCGAATGACTAGGTCAAAGAATGATTTTAAAGCTATATGTGCATATTACTAAATCGCTTAGAAAGCATTGTTGTTTCCCTTTCAAATTAATTTGCCTTTAAATTAAGTGAAATTTTTGAAATACATTTTATTATTTTTTCTACTGCAGAAATAATACATATTTATTATAGAAAAATTAGACAATATAGATACACAACAAGAAGAAAATAAAAATAATGAGATATTTAGGGCAACATCTGAAAAGTTTTGAAGCTGTCTGAGTTGGGTGAGTTGTTTAACTGGAACATCTTTTTTTCCTTCACTGCTTCTAATGAAAGCTTTGTTGTATATGGTGCTATATCTTTTAGGAAATGTTTTCTGCCTTCCTGTTTACAGTGATCTCTCCTTTGTACCTAGGTGCTGTGCTACTTGTTCCGCTCTTAACATGCCAAAGATAAACCGCTGCATAGTGTAGCTAAACCTCTCTTGTTGTCCTTACTATTTGCTAAGCTTATTACAGACAGAAACTAATCTTTTCCCCATGCTTGTAATACTGGCACGGACTTACAACGAATAATAAAGATTCCCTGAGAAGTTTCGTAAATGTAACATAATATATTGTCTTCACTATGTGCAAACGTTGTCGTTGTCCTTGCTGTTAGGTGCCATCGAGTCAGTTCCAACTCATACTGGCCTTGTTTACAGCAGAATAAAGCACTGCTGAGTCCTGTGCCATCCTCATGATCGTTGTTGTGATGCTTGAGTTCATTGTCGCAGTCTCTGTGTCAGTCCATCTCACTGAGAGCCTTCCTCTTTTTCTCTGACTTTCTACTTCACCAAGCATGATGAACTTTTCCAGGGACAGATCCCTCCTGATAACGTTTCCAAAGAATGTGAGGTAATATATCGCCATCATGGCTTCTAAGGAGCATTCTGGCTATACTTCTTCCAAGAGAGATTTGTTCATTCTTTTGACGGTCCGTGGTATATTTAATATTCTTTGCCAATGCCATAATTTAAAGGTACCAGTTCTTCTTTGTTCTTCCTAATTCATTGCCCAGCTTTCATATGCAGATGGGACAATTGTAAACCTTAAGGCTTGGGTCAGTCACAGCTTAGTCCTTAACCAACATCTTTGCTTTTCAACTGTTTAAAGAGGTCTTTGGCAGCAGATTTGCTCAATGAAATGCTTGTTCTGATTTCCTGACTGTTTCTTCCATGAGTTTGATTGTGGATCCAAGTAAAATGGAATTTTCGACAACTTCAATCTTTTCTTCACTTATCATGATGTTACTTATTGGCTTCATTGTGAGGATTTTTGTTTTCGTTAGATTGAGGTGTAATCTGTAATAAAAGCTATATAGCCTTTGATCTTTATCAGTCAGTGCTTCAAGTCCTCTTTATTTTGAGCCAACCAGGTTGTGTTGTTTGCAGATCACAGGTTGTAATTGAGTCTTCCTGGAGTCCTGGTGCCCCATTCTTCCTCATATAATCCAGTTTCCTGTGTTATTTGCTTGGCATACAGACTCAGTAAATGAGGGAAAAGGATACAACCCTGACAAACAACTTTCCTGACTTTAACACACAGTATCTCCTTGTTCTCTTCAAATGACTGCCTTTTAATCTATGAACAGGTTCCTCAGGATCACAATCAAGTATTCTGGAATTCTTATTCTTTCCAATGTCACCTGTAATTTTCAATGAGCCACACATTTGAACACTGTTGCATAGTCAAAGAACACAGTTAAACATCTTTCTGGTATTATGTGCTTTGAGCTAGGATCCTTCTGATATCAGCAATGATATCTAGTGTTGCATTTCCTCTTCTGAATCCAGCTTGAATTTCTGGAAGTTCCCCCTTGATGTATTTCTGTAACTACTTTGGAATAATATTTAGAAATATTTTGCTTGTGTGTGATATTAATGATATTGGTCAATAATTTCTGTATTAGAACAGGCATGAATCTCTTCCAGCTGGCTGGCCAAGGAGCTATCTTCCAAATGTCTTAGCATAGATAAATGAACACTTCCAGGACTGCACCTGTTCCTTGAAATATCTCAATTGGTATTCTGTCAATTCCTGGAAACTTGTGTTTTGACAATGTCTTAAATGCAACTAGGACTTCATCCTTTGGTACCAGCACTCCTTTATCATACACAGCATCTTGAAATGACTGGATGCCAACCAGTTCTTTTTGGTACAGTAACCTCTGTATTCTTTCCACCTTCTGTTGATACTTTCTGTGCTGTTTGATATTTTGCCCATAGAATCCTTCACTATCTCAACTCAAGGCTGGTGTATTTCCTTCAGTTGTTTCGGTTTCTGAAATACCAAGCACGTTCTTCCTTTGGGTTTTCTATCTTTAGGCCTTCATACTTGTCATTATAATACTTTGTCTTCTCATACTGTCCTTTTGAACTTTTCTGTTCATCTCTTTTATGTCATTGCTTTTTCTGTTTGCTTTAGCTACTCAAAGTTCATGAGCAAGTTTCAGAGCCTCTTCTGACATCCACTTTGGTGTGATCTTTCTCTCATATCTTTTTAATGGCCCCTTGTTCTCTTCATGTACAGTTCTTCAATGTCATTGCACAATTTGTCTGGTCTTCAGTCATTAGTGTTCAACACCTCGAATCTATTCTTGACATGGTATCTAAATTCAGGTGGCATGTAATCAAGGTTGCACTTTGGCTCTCATGGACTTCTATTTTTCTTTTAGCTTTGATTTGAACTTGTTTATCAGCAATTAATGGTCTATTTTGCAGCCAGCTCCTGGTCTTATTCTGACTGATGATATTCAGCTTTTGCATTGCCTTTTTCCACAGATGTGGTTGATTTGATTCCTTATAAATAGCTTGTGTTACTATTGTCTCGAAATCCCTCACATGTTGTTTTTTTAATTTTTCTTCTTGCAGCAATATGTTTGTAATAATCAATTCACTGACCATAAATAATCAATTCTAGATCATAAAGTGGTCATCATTTGGATACATAGATATGGATATACTAACTCAAAAACCAAATCCTTTGCTGTGGAGTCCATTCTAACTTACAGTGACTGTACAATATGCAGTAAAACTATTAAATAGCGGTTTTACGGAATAGCTGGTGGATGTGAACTGCTGAACTTTTTGATTAGTAGCTGAACTCTTAACCACTGTGCTACCTGGATATCGACATACATATGGATATGTCTCTAAAGACATATACACATATATGTCACAAACCCAAAAAAACCAAATGCACTATTATGGAGTCAGGTCCAACTCACAGTGACCCTTTAGGTCAGAGTAGAACTACCCTATAGAATTTCCAAGAAGTGCCTGGCACATTTGAATTCTTGACCTTTTGGTTAGCAGATGTAGCAATTAACCCACTATGTCACCAGGGTTTCCATATATGTCACATAAAATATAAAATGATATATGACAATGGCTTCTTCATGGGCCTACACATTTTATTTTTTTAAGAAAACTGTTAGTTCTGTGTAGAAAAGGAGACTTCTCTTCTCCCATGTCTCCCATACTCACATGGCATCTGCTCAAAAAATTGGCATAGGTTTATTTTAGACAGCTTGTTAGGACTGATTATCTTGTTAAGATAAACTATCTGGTTAAGTGAGAAATTTGAAGATCCCTAAATTATTAGACTGATGGACTATTCAAGCAGAAATCCAAAAGTAGATTGCTGTACTTCTAGTTTGTTCCCTGTAACTTGTTTGCATTCTCCAAACTCTTTATAATCTAACAGAGGAGAAACTATTATCTATTACATAAGTCAGAGTATGAATTTCCTTGTTAAATGAAAATGTGATCCATGATTACAGAAAGAGTCAAGGTCAGAGCCTAACGGCAAGGTCTCTCTGAATTCTGACTCTTTAATATGTCACATTTCCCACAGTGTAGGCCATGTATAAATAAAGTGTACATTTTCAGATCTGGCTTTAAACTAAATGGTCACATAAATGTAATTGGTCTTTGACATCTTCTTACTTTATCAGTTTCCTAACTCTGGAAACAATCCATCACAGTTTGGTTCAGCCTGCAGGAAGTCCAGCACCTTCCTTCAGCTGACCATCTACCAGGTGGTCTTCATTTTTTCTTTCTTCAGACATCTCTGTAAGATGGCCTACTTCCTTAAGGACCTAGCTTTCAGAAATCAGCAGTGATTCTGATTCATTAATTCCCGTCAACTTAATGAGTAATCATAATTCGGAACATGATCTCCTTGGGGAGTATAAAACACAACTTATTAAGAAGTAAAACCTAAGCAGGCGTATTAGGCTAGGTTTTCTAAGGCAGTAAAACCAGTAACACTTACATGTACAAGGAAAGATTTATATAAAGGAAACAGCTTACACAATTGTAGAAGCTAGATATCCCAAGTCCTGGAACAAGCCTCACGTGGCCATGTGGCCACACAAGCTGGTGAAGCCAAGGTCAGCAGGTTGGATACCAGAGTTCTAGATTACCAGCTGTGTAGTTCCGGGGGTCTGAGGCTGGCTAGTGAGACTGTTAGGTCTCTGCTGACTCACGTTGCTGCAGGGGCTTGCTAACTCAGGATGGGCAGGTCAGTGAGCAGGACTGTTACTAGCCAGCTTTCAGGGTTGATGAATCCAACAGCTGCTAGTTCAGGTCCAGGAACCAGACCCGAAAGAGAGCAGGAGCTGTTGGCAGTGTAAGCAGACAGGAAGTAGGAGGTAGAAGGCAGTGAGATGAGAGCTGAGGGGTGTGAAGCCAACACAGGCTCTACCCCTGCCACTTGATACAGCAGCCAAACAGGCAGTTGCCAAGTTGAAACAGTCTTAACTACCACAGCAGGGATTTTGCCCATGGGCTAAATCTGGGCAGCTACCTCTTTCTGTAAATAGTTTTATTGGGATACAGCCATATCCATTCATTCATATATTGCTTATGGCAGCTTTCTAGTTCTAAACAGCTGCAACAGGCCCTAGAGGCTCCACAAAACCAAATCTTCTAGTATTTGGCCCTTTATAGGAATAACTGGCTAATCCCTGCCCCAACCTAACACACAGGAACAACAGTCTCTACTGGTGACATTACAAACCTGATGCAAGAGCAGTAGAAAGCAATCTTAGAGCTTCACTCCCCTTGGGTGGTACCCCTAATGCCACATCATGGGTGTGACTCCCACCAATATGGGAGACTAGCCTTGTAAACAGTGTCCTCAAATGAGGAACATGCCAAGCAGCTGCTTCCAGCAAGGTCGGCCACCAACTTTAATTCCAAACAACCCGTCAGTGCCAATTTCATTCTCTCTGCATGAGTTAGGAGCTGGGAGAGAGAAGATGGTGACCTTTTTGAAGGGCTTTGTAAGTTCAGTGGCAGATCCAGCTGTCACGTGGTTGAAGCTGCCTATTGCCTGAGAGTAACATTTCCTTCAGGGCAGACCAATCTTGCTAGTGGAAGAGGTTTAATTTATAAGCAGTCTAATTTAATTTTCTCTGTTTGGACAGACTGTAATTTGGTGCTAGAAAGAAACCCCTAGAATAGCCTTGTTGTCTTAGTTGACAATTACATGGCTTTAAGCTGATCTACCTCTGAGCTGCATTGCTCACACATACATGGCAGATTTATATTCTTTTTCTGTTTAGGTGCTTTTTTAAATCAGCACTTTGGTGATAGCAATTTAGGCAGACAAGGTAGTTTGTATAATTCTACTTATGCCAAATTATGTTCAATAAAAAAGAGCTGAACATTTTAAATCATAGAACCAAAAATAAAAAATTCTGTTTCCTTTAGAATTCCTAATTGGAAAAGATAACATATTCAGTAATACCATAGGACTCTGCAAAGTGCTAATTTATCTCACCAGAAGGAACAATTATTTCCAAAGACCAGAGTTCTTAGCTCATACCACATAGGACCAGACTCATGGAAAAGAATCCAGCTCTCTAGAATACTGCATTGAATCTAAATTTGTTTTCTGTGCCATCCACAATAACTTAACTTGCAGAAACCACTGAGCAAGCAACATGAGTTTCAAGACCATTCTGTAGATGACTATTTTCCTATGTGTCTAGAAATAGTCCAGCAATCTTAGCCAGCACAGAAATCAAGCCCATCTGTTTTGGAGACTCAAAAAAGATCTCCTTTCCCATCAGAGCTCTGAGAACTTTACATAGAGTTCCAAAAAAGCAGGTTCATTCTCTAATTCCTTTGTATTTTATTTAACACTGACACAGTCCTTATTAGACACTGGATATTGTATTGAGCATTTTACAGATATTAAAATATTTAACTTTTACAACAGTACTGTGGTGGCAGGCCTGTTATTAAAATCTGTTTTATAGATGAGAAAACTCAGACACACAAAAAAAGCTAAGAAATTCATCTAAGACTGCAAAACTAGGAAATGGCACAGTTGGGATTTGTAGTCAGAAAGTCTCTGCAAGCTCTTAACTACCAAGCTGCCCTGACTTAGAGGACGTTGGTGGTTCCATGGTAGAATTGTTACCTTCCATACAAGAGACCCATGTTTAATTCTCTGACAATGCAACTTATTCGCAGCCAATATATATCAGCAGTGGCTGGCATGTTGTTATGATATGGGAAAGAATTCAGTGTCACTTTCAGTTTAAGAAGAAAGGCCTGGTGATCTCTTTCCAAAACATCAGCCAACAGAAACTCTATGGTGTAAAATGGTCCAGTTCCATCAGGCCAATTCAATCCCATTGTGCATGGAGTCATCAGTTGACTTGGCAGCTAACATCAGCAGCATCTTGTCTTTGTGCCATCTATAACAGCATGCCTGACCACCAAAGAGAAAGATTTAAGCCCTGGTGCTCCCATGAAGCATCTTTGGATCTCACTGAGCCACTGGGAGGAAACCTTGGTGGCATAGTGGTTAAGGGTTATGTCTCCTCACTGAAAAGTCAGCAGTCCAAATCTGCCAGGTACTCCTTGGAAACTATATAGGGCAGTTCTACTCTGGCCTATAGGGCCACTATGAGTTCACATCAACTAGATGGCAGTGGGTTTGGTTTCTGGTTTTGTAGCCACTGTGAGCTCTCCTACCAATGACTTTTGTAGCATTTACCTGTTCCTCCTGATCTCACTGAGAATTTATGTCTTCCATTGTTAAATAACATTTCAGACGTGTAACAAATTCTTTTACCTTTCTAAGTTTCTTGAGAAGGGGTACAAACCCAGAACAGTGTTCAATGAATCATTGCACATCAACTTCTCCTTTGATCCTTATTGCTCTTGGAGTCCTTCAGAGTCAATGGATATTTTATTTACTAAAAATGGAAGTGTTCCTTGGAGATGTGTTTCATCAAGAAATAGTTTTCTGGAACAGGCTTATAGAGATCCCTTTGAAAGGAGAGCAGACCTTGGGGCAAGGTATTCAGAAGACTTTGACACTTCTGACTTCAGTGGCCCTTGGCATTCTCAGGTAGATATTTGTGTTTCTGATTATCAATGAATCAAATTCAACATTTCACAGTACTCGTTTTCTTCTATAACATTAACTAGATTCAAGTGTACACCAACTTTGACATCTGAGAGAAAGTCATT
Source organism: Heterohyrax brucei (assembly GCA_028571685.1). Lineage (NCBI taxonomy): Eukaryota > Metazoa > Chordata > Mammalia > Hyracoidea > Procaviidae > Heterohyrax > Heterohyrax brucei. The sequence continues at coordinate 132,911,730 of CM053146.1, read as the reverse complement.
TAATTAGAAAGAAAGAGACTTGCTCTTCAGTCCTCTTTCTTTTCCACGAAGCTTTGTTCATCTCTTTGTTCAGCACACCATCTCATTTAATTCTCACAGCAACTTGTGATATAATTCTTAGTATGACTCATTGCAGGTAAGGAACTAAGAAAACTAATATGTAGTAATTATTTCCAAATACTACCTTGGAGATTTCATATAATCATGGGGGTATAGTTTTGGAGAATGTCAAAGTTCTATTACGGTAATTTGGAAACTCTGGTGGCATAGTGGTTAAGTGCTACAGCTGCTAACCAGAAGGTGAGCAGTTTCAATCAGCCAGGTACTCCTTGGAAACTCTATGGGGGTAGTTCTACTCTGTCTTATAGAGTCTCTATGAATTGGAGTCAATTCAGTGGCAGTGGATATTGTGGAGTTTACTGATTCTAACTTGCCAAAAAACAAACAAAATCTATAGAACAAAGTAGAACTATCCCATAGAGTTTCCAAGGAGTGGTTTGTGGATTAGGACTGCCAATCTTTTGGTTAGCGTCAAGCTCTCAACCGTTGTTCTACCATAGCTCCAATTCTAATGTAGACGATGAATTGTCAAACATATTGATATCAAGAAACTGTCTGGAAAATAAAATCATGGAGACCCAAAAAGTAAAGTAAATAAAAGCAAAACTCCTCACTCTAGGCCTCTGTGGACCCAACAGAGCCATCTAAAAACCATGGCTGTAAATAAGGCCATTTACTGTCTTTCAGTGTTCCCAGTTAGGCAGAGGACAGTAGAAAGCTGTGAGTGGACAGATAGTCTATTTTTTATGACTTCATGAGCACTCACCTATCATTTTCATTGAAAACCATTATATGTACAAGATGCCGAAAGCAAAATGGGTTCCATTTGCTTAGAATCCAACTTATGTTACCACTTTGGCCCTTTATCTCCATTCCCATTCCCATTAAAACAAACAAACAACAACAACAAAAAACCCAGTGCCATTGGTTTCATTCTGACTTATAGTCTTAGAGTGACCTGGACAGAGTAGAACTGTCCCACAAAGCTTCCAAAGAGCACTGGGAAGATTTGAACTGCCAGCCTTCTGGTTAACAGCTACAACACTTAACCATTTAACTATGCCATCTGTGTTCCTATTTCCATTAGGGGTTTTTATAACACGGACAGGAGTTCATACTCTCTTATTTCACTGGGAGTGACTTCTGGAAACAATAAATGGCAATCGAAGGGACTTCTAATCAAGGTGGATTCATCAGTCTTGATGTGAAATACTTCCTCTTGTCCAAGCCCTTAGTTAAAATGAATTAAAAGGAGAGCTCATGAGGACAGAAGTGAGAGAGAAAATCAGTGAAGAGAGCTGAAACTTCCAGCTTGCTGGGCTCTGTTGATGGAAGTGGTGGCTGAGCACCCAACTTCCAAAGGATAATAGGTACCCAAATGAAGAAATAAAGGACTGGTGATAAGTGCTTGAAGAAGGATCTGGGTGAGGATTGTTTGCTTGTGAAAAGAGACTGAGATAAAAGGGTTGTGGGGTTAGCACTTTAAAATAAGCTATGTCCTGATGGACTTATGATCGTGTGACACGTCTGTCTTTGTGTTATCATCTATATAAAGGAGAGTTGTTTGTTTTCTGGTAACTAAAAAGCAATCCTATACATTGTTCACAATTGCATGTATTTATATGGACAAATCTAAAAGACAGCCTGGAAGGACAAGGAGAGAAAAGGAATTGTGGATGGTAAACAGAACATTAGCTTTTCTGTAATGAGAAACTATTTTTTAATAGTATTAGAAGGAAGTATTAAAAAATGTAAATTGCTGTGAATTCTGAATGGTAGAACCTAGGTAGATTGGCTGTATTATTGCTAGTACTTCTTGGAAATTTTAAGTTTTCCTCCCCTCCAAAGATTAGGAGATAAACATCACAGTCTCCATTTTTCAGGTTAAACTCATGAGGCCCCAGACGATAAAAAACAAACCCATTGGTGTCGTGTGAATCGTGACTCATAGAAACCTATAGGCCAGAGTAGAACTGCCCTGTAGAGTTTCCAAGGATGTCTGGTGAATTTAAACTGTTGCCCTTTGGGTTTGCATCTGACTTAACCAGGGTTAAGTGCTATACCATCAGGGTTTACATGAGGCCTCAGAGAGGTTAAGCAAGCTTTGCAAAATAGTAGAGCATATTACCAATGCGAGAAATGGGCTCTCCCCGCGCCTCCGTTTCAAGCAAGGTTAGCTCCCAGAGAAGAGAGCATCTTAGAGACAGCAACTTAGTCCTCTCATTTTGCCAAATGGGAATCATCTGATTTTGCTTTGCCTTTTCTAATCTGGGAAAAAAAGCAGATTTATTTCATCTCCCAGGACTGGAAGTGATGAGCCTCTCAACTCCAAGTCCCTTACAGTAGGCAGTGATAAATATTTGTTGAGTTGAATTGAATGAAATCAAGCTGAAGTGAATTCTGTAAAATTGAACTGATTTATTGGCAACTGTTATGGATTGGATTGCATCTCCTAAAAACACTGTTAAAGAAGCCCTAACTTCTGGTGCCTGTGACTCGGGCCTCATAGGGTCTTTGTAGATGTAGTAAAGGTAAGATGAGGCCAAACTGGTTTAGGGCGGGCCTTAAGTCCAGTAAGACTTGTGTCTTTGTGGGAACAAAAGAGACACAGAAACAGACACATGCGGACCACGGCACATGCTGAAAGAGGCAGAGGCTGGAGTGACGTTTCTACAAGCCAAGTATAAAAATGCTGAGAGCACTGGAGGCATCTGACCTCCTCTAACCTCACAAAGTAGGAAGTGCCCACTAGATCCACAGCCTAAGGCTGATTCCTGTGAGGCTGACGTCAGACATACCATCAACTGTCTAAACTTTTCATCAGCTCTGACACCAGGCTTCCCTCCTGCGGTACTCTCTGGTTTTCCACTGAGTGCAGTAATTCATTGCAATGGCCACAGAAAACTCACAGAACTTACAGTTATGGGATTTATCAGGAAAGGGTTATAATTCAGATTTAAGAAAGCTCAGTGTTACAGATTGAATTGTGTCCCCCTTAAAATGTGTATCAACTTAGCCATGATTTCCAGGATAGTGTGACTGCCCATGATTTTGCCATCTGGCGTGATTTTTCTGGGTGTTATAAATCTACCTCCATGGTGTTAATGAGGCAAGACTCAATCTCCAAGATTAGGCTGTCTTGAATATTCTCTTTTGAGATATAATAGAGAGAAACATCTCTTTAGACAGACGAACCTCTTGCCACCAAAAATGTTGAACCATCAGGGAAGTGCATCCTTTGCACCCAGGGTCTTTGCACTTCAAAATCCCTAGATTAGGGGAAAATTGATGACAAGGACTTTCCCCCAGATACAACAGAAAGAGAAAACCTTCCCCTGGAACTGGAGCCCTGAATTCAGACTTTTAACCTCCTCTCTAAAATAATAAACTTCTGTTTGATATAGCTTGCGGTATTTCTTTTATAGCAGCACTAGAAGACTACAACATTCCTGATACAGTTCTTCAGTCAGGACAGTTTCTTTTCATCCATGCTTACAGGCATGCCTCTCTCTAGCTGTCAACCTCTGCCATCCTCAGATAAGTGTTACAAAGCTCTTTTAGCTCTCCTGATACATGGTCAGAGGCATTTCACTCAGCTTTTGCTCCATGCATTTGCAAACCTAGCTCTACCAAGTGCACAGAGGCACCCTACTTCTCCAGCAAGTCTCCTATCCAAAAGCAGTCAGCTTTCTTGCTCTGTACCAGTCTCCTGGTTCTGCTGCTCCCATTTCTCTGCTGCTTCTCACTGTCTTTGGTGCTATAAATTTCTCTTGGTATCCTGCTTACAGGAGACCTTCAGCGCAGGGATCCTGGGTCCAAAGGGCGAACTCTAGTCCTTGCTTTTTTTTCTTCATGGTGGTGAGATCTCCTCCCATCTCGGACATCTGATTTTAAGCCTAGTGGGCTTGCAAAATTGACCGATTCTTTGTTAGGGTTCCATAGACATTATATGCATGGTCTTATCCCCTCAAAGATGCCATAAACTTTATTTGTACTATTATCAAGCTCTGGACACCCTGGTGGCAGCCAAAAGGTCAGCAGTTCAAATTCACCAGGCACTCCTTGGAAAATCCATAGGGTGGTCCTACTCTGACCTCAAGGGTCACTGTGAGTTGGACCTGACTCGACTGCATGGAGTTTATCCATTCTTCTTAGTGGGCTACAATCACCTTATTTGTTTAGTCCTGCCAAATCACTTGGGTGGTAGTTACAAGACCATGGTGAAAAGGCCATGTAAAAGTGATCTATTGCACCAAAGAATGACAAGGACTGCTGTCAACAGCTAAGAAAAGTCAGGAAAGAAATGTTCCTCCAGAGTCTTCAGAGAGAGTACGACCATGCCAGCACCTTGATTTCAGACTGCTATGTTCCAGATCTACGTGAAAATACATTTCTGTTGTTTTAAGCCATGCTGTTTGAAATTTTGTTACGGCAGCCCAAGGAATTTAGTCTATTAATGAAGGGAGAGGAAACCTAGTGCATAGGAGTTAAGTGCTACATCTGCTAAATGAAAGGTTGGCAGTTAGAATCCACCAGGCTCTCCTTGGAAACTCTATGGAGCAGTTCTACTCTGTTCTACAGAGTCACTGCGAGTCAGAATCAACTTCATGGCAGTAGGTTTATTTTTATTTTTATTTTTATTTTTTAATGAAGGGAGACAGGATAAGGATTCTCCTTCCTGAATGTCCCATTAGAAGCAGCAATTGTTTCCCGGGACTCCAAAGGCTGAAGGAACCCAGGCATCAACGTGACCCCAAGGTAGCTATAGCCTTTGCAACTGTAGTATGTTATGCTTGCTGAGTAGAGCAGTCTTCTTTAATGTGGAACAATAAAACCCAGAAGAAAACAAGAAAATTGGACCATCCGCTTTATCATTTGAAAATTTATTTTACTTTTTTATCTTTCAATACTCTTTACATCTGGAAGCAAATATGTCATAGTCCTTATTATTATAGGTTCTTTCATTCTGTTCCAAACAAATTGAAGAAAACTTTTCCTTCCAGAAAAGCACATCTTAAGTAAGTTTTGAATAAGCACCAGCAAATCTTTACTTTTATTGAAATCTTTTAGGATTTGCTGGTTTGCCCTTCACTCCCTCTATACATATTTCCTTTAACATGTCACTTTTCCAGGTGACAACCACCCTAAAGAGGCCAAGTTTCCCACAGAAATACGTCAGAAATGATAAGCTTCCTTTGGTTACACACAGCTAAACTTGGACTTTTAAACACTGGTCTTCCAGTCTATTACATGCTTACAAACCTTTGTTTGGCTGTCACTCAGGGAAAAAAGTGTACAAATCAGTTGGGTCAGGATTCCTTTTTTTCTTTGAATTAACCAGTGAAACCTTTCTCTTCTCTATTCTTTTTACCTACACAGCTCGTAGTCTGTCTTAATTCCTTCTAATGGTACCAGACAGCTGTACTGCACGGACTTTCAAGTTTTGGTAGGCACAGGGCTTTGGGCTCAAATCAATCATAGCTCTGCAAATGAGAACAAACTTGGAACTCATGCTAAAATTGCCAGGCAAATTGTCCCTATTTTTAATAATGCAGTCTTGCACACGGAGCACACAATGCCCTTTAAATTAAGAAATTAGTTACATTTCCTTGATAGCTCACATTCTTATTAGCACAACTGGCATTCTGACTTGGCCTCCTTCTAATTATTCATAAAATATCACCTTGCCTGGGAAGCCCCATTGTCACAAAGTTTTCAGTTTTTAAAAAATATGATATTATTAGATGGCGTGTGCCCAGTTATTTATATAAAAGGAAGGAGAATAAAAAGAAAAGAACTTTGCTACGGGATGGAAACTGGTAATTATGCTCTGCTAAGCACATCACAGACACCCAGCTGGCGCAATTAAAGAAAGAGCTGATCAGTTCCAGTTATTGATTCTGCTAACATGTTTGTTCACGGCTGCTTCTTGTCTAATTAGTTTTTTCTGCTTTCTTAGTCTAAAAGCATACCTTTCCAGACGGGGCTATTTTCAGACGTCAGTAAGCAAGGCTTCCTTTGGTTGCCTTCTAGAATTTTTTCTTTTTTCTCAGATGCGGTAGTTTTCCTATTCAAGCATTCATTAAACGGGGAGATGGCCTGAAAGCTCGACTTTTCTCTGAGCTGCTGATTGAATTTCAAATCTGGATTTCACATGCTTCTCTTTTTAAATGGATATTTCGATAGCACTGGTACAGCCACATTTGAACTGTTGTCATCAGAGGGTGACGCGGCACAGGGGCCGCCTTCCCAAACAGGGACAAACTGGAAAATGCCTGAAAGATGTCGCGAGTCCTATTTAATGGCAAAGCTTGTTACAAGTGCTCAGTCTCTCTTCTGCCAAAAAGGAAAAGCTAACCCGATTCCATGTCCATTTGCAAAATACAGATCTCACCAGTAAAATGTTTTTGCTATGAACACAATCTGTGGCAAACAGCAGCATCGGTGCCCAAGAACAAAAAAGTACCGACCGTCATGGTCTTGGAACACCAACCAAATGTCACTCGGCTGGAACAGCAAAGGCATATGGTAAGGAATCTCTGCCCTTGTCAGAGTTTGTGGAATAAAGGTTTAAAATACGGCAACAGATGCTTGTGTGAGATGGAGGCCCGGTGTCTGTGGCCCAGCAGAGCAGTTGACCAATAAAGCTTGCCCTGGCTCTACCGCAGAGCTGAACGGCCGTGGCAGCTGGTGCCAAGCTCGGGACGCTGATGTTGCTGTCAACATTTTAATGACCACCACGCAGACAAAGAGTGAATGTTGCTCTTTTCCAATACTGCTGTTTTCCCCTCCCACCAGGCAAAATCGAGAAGCAACAGTGTTTATTTACCTATCCTTAAAAAAGAGACAGAGAGAATCTTTGAGTATTTCTATAGGAATCTTGGCCCTCTCAGTAATAGAGGATGGGTCCATTTTCATCTGATGTTTTACTGTTAATTGCTGATTTAGTTGGTCCTTTTGCTATGAACCTTTCAAACCACGGAGGATGAGCCAATTCGCCGCCTTCAACCAAGGAGCATCTTGCAGATTTTAATATTCCATTAACTTTACAGTTTTACTTTAGCACCACATCGAGGCATTGGGATGCTTTGATTCAAACGATAGAAAATTAATTTTCACTTTTAAATTATATTTGCAAGGGGAAGCTACTGATGGCATAGCTGTTGGAGCATAAAAATGACACAAGGAATTATGAATTTTATTTCCTTTAGGGAAAAGAAAGTGAATAATTAAAAAGCTCTAGCACTATCTGTATCCATCTGAAAAGTCCATAGAAGGCTGAAATTTGAGAAAAAGAAAAACATAGAAAGTTTAATATTGTAAAATAGCTACTGTTGTAACCATGAGATTTGGGTGTAAATAATGAGATAGAATAGGAATGAAAAGGAATCTCATAGACCTCACAGCAAATAGTTCTAAGTAGAAGAATCCTCAACCAAGACAGATTTTCAAGATTGTAATATAATGTAGAAAATAATCAATTGTAGTCCCTGGGCTAAATGTGAACCAGTCCCTGTTTTTGTAAATAAGGTTTTATTGGAAAGCCAAGAGCCGTTGAGTCGGATCTGACTCACACAACCACATTAATTCATTTGTGTACTGTCTATGTCTGTATTTGCACTGTGATGGCACACTTCAGTAGTTGCCATAGAGATGGTGTGACTCACAAAGGCTAATATATTTATCATCAGCTCTTTAGAGAAAAAGTCCAGGTATTCTAGGTATACAGTGCATGAAGTATTTAGATGTTTTCTCTTAATAAAATGAATTAGAAATACAGTAGAAGCTTCTTTGCCCTTTTATTTTCTGGTTAGACACAAAAATAGCCAATTACCCAGAGCGATAATATGAATTCAAGGTACCACGTGGTTTCCTAAATTAGGAATTCCAATAATCTCAAAGAAAAGCAAAGCTGAAAGGAAAAAACAAGATTTTGGAGTATTCCTGAAGAATTAAATATGCTAGTTGTTGCTGAAACTTGCCACCAACTTGGTTCAAGCTTATGCCGCATTATTGTCTTCCAGTCAATTCTGTCTCATAGCGATACTGTAGCAGGGAGCAGGACTTCCCTGAGGGTTTCCAAGGCTGTCACTCCTATGGAAGTCGATTGTCATGTCTTTCTGCTCCTTTGGAATAGACAGTGGATTCAAGCTACTGGCCTTTCTGTTTAGCAGCCAGGTGCTTAACCACTGTGCCACAAAGGCTCCTTGACTTACCTCTAGCAGAAGAAAATGTTGCCTGGGGCTACACCATCTTCATGATCTTTGCTGTGCTTGAGTCTGTTGTCTTGGCCACTGTGTCAATCCATCTCGCCGATGGCTTTCCCCGGCTTCGTCAGCCTCCTTTACCAATCGTGACATCCTTTTCTACAGGTTGGTCTTTCCCAGTGATGTGTGCAAAGTAAGCAAGTCGGTTTCAACATCCTGCCTTCTAAGGAGCATTCTGGTTGTATTTCAAGGGCTGATCTGTTCATAACTTTATGACTAGCAAAAGAATGTACTGGTACAGTTCATTTACTCAAGCTATTCAGAAAGACCTGTTACAAGTATGAGCTTCTCTTTCCACAATTGTATTCCCTTTATTACCAATCTCTAACGCTCCAGCTCCCATCATTTGCCTAAACCCACTCATTTCCCTGTACCAGCTGCTTCCATAGCGTTGGTCATTACCAGGCTTCCCTCCTTTATACCCATTTAACTTGATCACTTCTACCTGTTCACTTGGTCACATGTCCTACTGTCTGTCCCTCAAGATGAGTTTACCTGTGGTGTCATCTACCCCTTGGGTGGTAAATCTCTGTTTCTCCCTTTCTCTAGCCCCTCCCCTCATACCAACTTGAAGCGTTTAGTCATCTCACACTCGGTTTCTCTTTTTCCTTTGAAGTTTATTAAAAGGAGAAGACTCCAGCCCCTTTTGCTAGGACATAATGACATAAGGTAAAGACAACACTCCCTCTCTCTAACAGCATTTGATATTATAGTAGATGAGAGAATTAAATGTAATTGTCAGCAGTTGGAGCTTTTGTAAGCAGACAGCAAACCTGAGGAAACAGTTTTTACCCCTGGAGGATGGGTTGTAGAGATTTGGGTGTGTGTTGGGGTTGGGGGAAGTCACTAGGGCGAGGCTTGGATCAACATCCTTGCTCTTGTTTTGGTTCATTGACATCAAATTGATTTTGATTCATGTGGACCCTATGCATTCAGAGTAGAACTGCTCCAATGGGTTTTCAAGACTGTGACCTTTCAGAAACTGATTGCCAAAGGGCAAAGGAGCATTTTTTTTGGAGCAGTTAAAACCTCCCAGCAGCTAACATGGCACTTTCCTTCCAGAAAGTATTTAGTGCAGAGCTACTGATAGACATTAGAAATGAGAAAACAAAAGAGAAATTAGATGGCTTTGTCTAGAGTTAACATTACCAACACACGTAGGTAACTGCTGTGGTAGGAATGTGGTCATGTGCACAGGATGAGCTGCATTGGCAAGACATCTACACCAAACAAACAAACCAAAAATCCCACTGCCATTAAGTTGATTCCAACTTATAGCCACCCTATAGGACAGAGTAAAACTGCTCCACAGAGTTTCCAAGGAGCCACTGGTGGACTCAGACTGCCAACTTTTTGGTTAGCAAACAAAGTTCTTAGCCTCTACACCACCAGGATTTCCAAAAAGGCATCTGCTCTTCACTTATTGACTATCTCATTGTCTGACACTTTATATTTACAATAGTAAAAAATCCATTATGTGACCTTTGCACATTAACAACGTACATTAGGTAGTAAGGGACACTGAGGTGTAAAGTAAGACTACCACTGACTGCAACAGTTAAGGTTATGTGTCAGCTTGGCTGGGCTATGAGTCTTAGTGGTTTGGTAGTTGCCCGATGATGTAATGTGGCAGTTATGTAATGGTGTAGTTGTCCTCCATTTTCATATAGTAGTGTTTTTGCACCCCAACCTGGTCTTTGGAACCTTACCATGCAGATAAATGAGGAGTGGAGGTATGCACAGTGAATATACCCATTGCCATTGAGTTGATTCTGACCGGTAGTGATCTTGTGTTGTTGCGGGTAGGTGCTATTGACTCATAGCAGCCCTATGCACAACAGAACTAAACACTGCTTGGTCTTGTGCTACCCCCACAGCCACTGCTATGTTTGAGCCCGTAGTCCACCTCACTGAGTTTCTTTCTCTCTTTTGCTGACCCACTACTTTACCAAGCATGATGTCCTTTTCCAGAGATGATCCCTTCTGATAAAATGTGCAGAGTAGATGTCTTTGTCCAGAGATGGTCCCTCCTGATAACATGTCCAGAGTATGTCCACACAATTATGCTACATTTGCTTTAAGGAACATTCTGGTTGTACTTCTTCAAGATAAATTTGTCTGTTCTTTCAGCAGTTCACAGTACATACAGTGTTCTCCAGCACTATAATTCAAAGATGTCAATTCTTCTTTTGTCCTCTTTATTTATTGTCCAGCTTTCACATACGCACATGATTGAAAACAACATGTGTTGGATCATGTACACCTTAGTCCTCAAGGTGATATCTTTGTTTTCTAACACTTTAAAAAGATCTCTTGCAGATGAATTACCCAGTGAAATGACTCTCATGATTTCTTAACTGCTGCTCCCGATGGTGTTAATTATGAATCCAAGTAAAATGAAATGCTTGACAACTTCAATGTTTTCTTTTTATCATCGTTTTGCTTATCAGTCCAGTTGTGAGAATTTTTGTTTTCCTTATGTCCCATAGAGTTTCTAAGGAGTGGCTGGTACATTTGGACTGCCAGCCTTTTTGGTAGTCATCCATATAACTTAACCACTGGGGCACCAGGGCTCCAATGAATAGAGAGAGATGCAAATATAAAAATGTACCTATCACACTGTATACGAGTGGCTTCATGGTCTGATCTAGTAATGTCCAGTCAATACCAAATATTTACAGAAAATGTTTTCATCAATTTCTGAAATCTTTTGTTTTTATACCAAACTGTATACTTTTCTAGAATTAAACAGAGGCAAAAGTTTCAGAAGAAGCTCATAGTCTCATAATTTCTAAAAACCTTTAAAGCTAATTAAATGAATTCAGTTCTTACTAGTGATCTCTTATTTGCTCTCTATGTTAAAAATAAATGTCATTACCATGGCTCCTTGTGAAAAAACAAAACTCAAAAGCATAAATCATTAAAAGAGTATGTGAGTTTACTCTAGCAAGCATGGAAACTAAACTGCCTTTTAGGCATATACTAACCCCAGCTGCGCTGCTATAGAGGCTCATTTTTTTCCACTTCCTGCCAGTTCTGGTTTCTTCCAGCTTCTTCAGATGCCACAGTTCTCTTCTTTCTCCATCCTTATATCTCCTCTGTGGTTCTTTTCAGCATATGAGGGGGGAGGGGGGCTGTTATTATCAGTTGCCATGGGACTAATAAGGCAGAATGGAGAGGCAAAGCTGGAGCATAGTCTGCCTTGTCTCCACCGTGAACCACTCTCTCCATCACGACCCTGTCTCTTCATTGCTACCCACTCTATCCATTGCTACCCACTCTCTCCAACACTACAGCTTCTTATGCTCCTAGTCAGTTGCTGTTCCCTTACTATGTCCTCTGTTCTCATCCCAGTGCCATCATATTCCCTCATCTTACACTCCTTACTCCAGAGTTCCTATACTACCCCAAGCCTTGAATGTTCTCTGCCTGGCCATAGGAAACCCCACTATTGTCTTTGAGCCTACAACCAACACAGAGCAGTTAAACAGTAGGAAAAGGAACTTCTACTTCCACTGTTAAGGCCTATAACTAAGAGCATGTGTGTTCCCAGAGAAATTTAGCAAAGTATAGGGTGTAAGGTCAACAAAAAAAATCAACTGAATTTCTACAAATCAACAGTGAAGGATCTTGATGAGATATTAGGGAAATAACTCCACTTACAATAAATAGCATCTAAAGAAATAAAATACCTTGTAATAAATCTAACCAGGGATGTGAAGGACTTTTACAATAAAAACTACATGATATTGCTGAAAGAGATTAAACAAGGCTTAAAGAAATGGAAAGATGAGTTTGCTTGGGATCCTTTTTGTCTCTTTGACTCTATGTCACATAGAACAGCTGAAAAGAAGAACAAAGGCAATTACCCACATAATCCAAGGAGTCAGCAACCTCCAAAGGGAAACTTCTTTGAATAACTTTTTTCTCTTATGAGGCTCAGCATGCAACTGTTCAACGACCCAGTGTCCTGTATTCACGCTACCTTTCTACCCCTTCTAATTCTTTTACTTGCTGTTATAAAATGATACTTAGTGTTGGCCTAGATAGATCTGCAGATCATGGGAATCTTGCTTATAAACATGCCTTCATAGAAAAATACAAGTCGACTTGGATCATAAATGTATGACTCACAGACCACTCCTACTTGCACTTTAATGTCACATAAATTTGCCCTCACTTTGAAAGGATTGAACCAATCTCTAAAAAACCAAACCGAAACCTGCTGACATCCGACACATACTTAATCTCTAGACAGAGAGAACTGTCCATGGTGACTCTATAGACAAAGTAGAACTGTCCGACAGAATTTCCAAGGAGTACCTGGTGGATTTAAATAGTTGATCTTTTGGTCAGCAGCCATAGCACTTATCCACTATGCCACCAGGTTTTCTGAACCAAGCCCTGCTTGCAACAAATTCTTCATCACAATCACCTTCTTTGCTACACATACAGTTTTAAATTAATGAAGAAGACTTTGAGCTTTTTCTTACACTACTTAACACTAAATATGAACTTATTTAAAATTATCTCCAAACTGTTAAAGCTGCACTTAGGTACAGACCTCATTCATAACCCAGTGACTGCCTGTATCTGTGATAATACTCACAGCCTAAGCTCATTAGAAACAAAGAACCCTCTGGCTTGCTACGAATAGAAATACCTAATATCACCCCCAAAGACAGTGCATATTTTATTACTGCAGTCTGGATTTATAGACTGTTTTGGATTCTCACATTTCTGTGGATACTTGCATAGTGCATAAAATGTATTACATAACAAATCAGTCAAGCTAAATTATAGACAGTTCTTTTCATTCAGGCCATTGCAGCTCTGTGTTGCTCAGTTCAGCTCCCTGTCTCCCACTGCTCAAATGTTGCCATGGTGACCAATTTTTATCATGTACATTCCTAGGTCTCATGTGGCCCCCTTATTCATAGCACTTTGCAGTCACTACAGCGACCGCTAGCTGTTATCTTATTATCTAATCTCCCCTTAGTAATACACAGCACCTTTAAGCTACCTGGGTGAATTCTTGACACCTGAATATAAATGATAAACTGTGCAAACAAGAATGCCAGCCAGCCAAGTGCCGTTGAGTCAGATCCGACTCATAGCGACCCTAGGGGCCAGGGTAGATATGAATCCATATTAAGTAAAACAATAATGATAATAACAAGCAAATGAGTATTAAAGCCAACTGTAAGCAGGAGCTTTCTAGTCACTTAGTCCTCTACCACTATATCATCATCCAGATCATTGGAAAGACAGATTTGACACTTTTATGACAAAGGGAATAACGAGATTGAAAAATGGTGGAGCCAAATTTGATCAGCCTGCTGCAATCCATCTGATGGTTGAGTCTTCCATAGTTGTGACAGCTGAACAGCACAAATTATCAGTATGTTGGAAGAAGAAGTTGAAAGGTATAGAAACAGTCTAATTTATCCATATGCCTGTGAAGGCAATGTCATATGGATAAACTAAAATGTCACCTTTTTTCTCTTTAAATATTGTAGGCTGAATGTCTTTCACATAAAAACACAACCTTACAAAATCACAAGAAACCAGATCAAAGACATAAATAGAACAAAATATGCACAAGAGATCTCATCCAAGATCAAAGATGTGAGCGTAATTGCCATGAATAAGAATTGCAGAGCTCACCAGAACAGAATGTCTTCAGCATGCAGAGAATTTCTACCAAAAAAAGAAAACAAATCTCTGAGAAATCAAGCCTGTCACAAAGGAAGTAAAATGTCTTTATTTTCTCCTTTGCAGTAAGCAAAAATTCTATGCAGTTCAACTGAAATAAACAAATAGGGGGCAATTCTCACCCACTCTAAGAGAAGACAAGCCTGTCAGAATCTTCAGATTCTGATTTTGTGGTCTAAGTGTCTTTTGTGATTTTTTTCTTCTGCCAAAATCCACTCCTTGAAGCATTCCATCTTTCAAAATGCTTAGTTGTACACAGAGTTTTCAAGGCTATACGGAGTGTGAACTATTGAGGCAGCGTTTGACAGAGCAGCTCTGCTTGTTAAAAATGAAGTAATTAATTTAATGCATATGGGAAAAAAGCAAAAAGGGGGAGTTCCCTTTATTAAATATTTATCACTAGGGCCCTGGGTGGATGCCACTCAAAGCAGCTATCATTAAAGATGGGACATTGATTGAAGTGAATATTAAGTAGTACTCTATACTAAATAATGGTGGCTGATTAAAAAAGTTCTTGAGATTCTTAGACCCTGCTCTTTTATTGTGCTTTGCTGCATGCACTTCATTTTAAATAAAGCAGTCTTTTAAAAATGGACCTCTGCCTCTGACCTTTCAGAACTTTCGTCTCATTTAAGTCCGTGGACCTGGCAGGCTTCTGCCACTCTGCAATAACAGATGTAGGAGAGAAAGACAGTGAGAGGGAAGTGCAGCCAGGGAGAGAACGTGTGTGAGCAGATGGTTATCAGAAATGCAAACTAATACCCACACAGAGAACAGAAATAGCAAATTAACAATCCATGATTTGATTTGGACTTCTAGGGGGAAGACAAATTTCTGCTTCAAGGTAAAGTTTGATTACATATGTTAGAATAGATATGATCAGAAAGTTACTTCTCTGAGCTGAATTCATTAAAAGAAAAAACTTTTTTTTTTTTTTTTTAAATTGTACGTCAGGTGAAGGTTTACAGAACAAATCAGCTTCTTGTTAAACAATACACACATTGTTTTATGACACTAGTTAAGAACTCCACAACATGTCAACACTCTCCCTTCTCAATCTTGGGTTACCTATTACCAGCCTTCCTGTCTCCTCCTGACTTCTAGTCCTTGCTCCTGGGCTGGGGTGCCCCTTTAGTGTTGTTTAAAACACACAGAGAAACCTGAGGCTTCTAACTGGTGCATTTCCTACCATCAGTTTAGTTTTAAAGATGCACATTAACATATACATGCTTTTTTAAAACCCTAAAGTATACTTGTAATAATTACGAATATCTTCTTTGAAAAATAATACAAATCTGGGGCAAGGGATTCCTGTGGGGCTAAATGACTCCAACAGAGGTACCTGAACTCATTTCACAACTATTTCTTATGTAGTAATATTATTATAGAGAGCAGTACTTGCATTTTCAGATCATTCTAGATCTTAAGTAATATCTGACTTCTACTCTGATCAAATAATAACTTGTTTAATAAGCTAATTTCCTGGGCTCACATCACCAGAAAGCAAATGCAACCTTGCCCTGCATGAGAAAAAGCACAATTCAAGGACACAGGATTCCTGACTGCAGCAATTTCACTGCAGAGTGGATGCAGGAACACTGCTGCTGCATCAAGGAACCGTAAACCAGAAAACCAAACCCGCTAGCATCATGGCAATTCCAACTCATAGCGACTTTATAGAACACAACAGAACTGCTCCATAGAGTTTTCAAGGAGTGCCTGGCCGATTTTAACTGCTGGCTTTTTGGCTAGCAGATGTAGCACTTGTTCACTATACCACCAGGGTTTATACAGGGGACAGAATCAGGAGAGAGAGGAATGTAAGATATTATAAATAACCACCAATTTTCACTGCGGTTTATGCCTCCTAAGTATAGGCTAAACAGATGAATCCAGAAAAGAAAAGTCACCTCCAGTGGAAAAAAGTTTTACGCTGTTTGCTTGGAGAATAAGTGTGGATTGTTAGGAAGCAGAGGTGTTGGTGGTTGAGTGTTAGAATTCCTGTGTTCCGTGCAGAAGGCCCTGGTTAGGTTCTGGTCCATGTACCTCTGTGGAGGCTTGCATGTTGCAATAGACTAAACAGATTTCAGTGAAAATTCCAGACTAAGAATAGGAAGAAGAGCCTGGGAATCTACTTCCAGAAATCAGTCAGTGAAAACCATATGGATCATAATAGTCTAATTTGTAACTGATCATGATGATGGCCTAGAACAGGACAACATTTCCATTGCGCCTGGGGTCACCATGGTCAACTGGATGGTGGCTAACAGCAACAACAAGAACACTGAAGAAGTGAGTTCCCTTCCTGCAGTGTCTGGAGTTTCTAAAAGAAATGTTATTTTCCCAATCTACCTATTAGTGGTAGCATTTCTTTTTTCAGCCTGCTTTGAAGATGTCTATTGAATCCTTCCTTCACTTGTCTGTCCATTTGTCATACTGTGAGGGTTTGTGTGTTTCTGTGATGCTGGAAGCTATCCCACTGGCATTCAGACACCAGCAGGGTCACCCGTGGGGGACAGGTTTCAGTGGAGCTTCTAGACTAAGACAGACTTGATCACATCATACGCATGTGAAAGTTGGACAGTGTGCAAGGAAGACTGAAGAAGAATTGACGCCTTTGAGTTGTGGTGTTGGAGAAGAATATTGAATGTACCATGGACTGTCAAAAGAACAAACAGATCTGTTCTGGAAGGAGCATAACCACCGTGCTTCTGGGAAGCAAAGGTGGGGAGAATGCATCTTACATACTTTGGACATGTTGTCAAGATAGATTAATCCCTGGAGAAGGACATCATGCTTGGTGAAGTAGAGGGTCAGTGAAAAAGAGGAAGATCCATAACAAGATGGACTGACCCAGAGGCTGCAACAATGAGCTTAAACATCACTGATGGTGGGCATGGGGCAGGACTGGACAGTGTTTCATTCTGTTGTACGTAAGGTCACTGTGAGTCAGATCTGACTTGACAGCACTTGACAGAAACAACAACTGAATCCGTTTTCAGGATCATCAGAAATACTGAGATAAGGCGAAAAAAAATGTACACTGTCCTCTATTCAAAAACAACAGTGTTGCACCAATGTTGATTGTGAAGATCTTTGGGCCTGTCTTCTTAAAAAGCCAGTGAGATGGGTCTGATGAAATGGAGTGCACTCCTTCAAGTGTGATCTCACTAGAAAACTCAGTCTCAA
This sequence comes from Heterohyrax brucei, assembly GCA_028571685.1. Lineage (NCBI taxonomy): Eukaryota > Metazoa > Chordata > Mammalia > Hyracoidea > Procaviidae > Heterohyrax > Heterohyrax brucei. Next base: position 132,894,499 of record CM053146.1, on the reverse strand, counting down.
CCAGGGGTAATTCCTTCTGGCTCTGTCTTCCCACCTCCCCTAGCCAGGAGCCATTTGGCAATGTGTGGAGGCATTTTTGATTCTCACAATGGGTTGGAAGTGCTATTAAGATCTAGTGGGACATTCTATAATGCACAGGACAGCCACCTGCTGCACTCAAGAAATAATTATTTGGCCCAAAATGTCAATAACACTGAAGTTAAGAAAACCTGCATTGGACAGTCTCTTTACTTTCCCCTGACTCTCTTGTTTTTCTTTGATTTCATGAACGCATTTTTACAGAGATAAAATTTTTATTTTCTGTAAAGGCATGAAATCACAATTTTGCTTACAAAACAATCAAAATTCATGATCTATTTGCAGTGAGGATAGTTGTGATGTCTTAAATTCGTGTATTGAAAAACTAAGAGTTCTATAAATATTCAGCTTGAGATTTGGACTCAGAATTCAGGGACTGGATGTAAGCCCAAGCCTTTTATTGGATGGAAGTAATTCTCCACACAGGGGTCTCACTTCTGTTTCCCATTCGTGATTAGGGGTCTGGTGCCCAGAAGCAGTCTGGCAGATCTACAGTCCAGACTCCCGTATTTTCCTTTGTGTGAATATTTGAAAATCAGGCCCACTACAGACAACATTTTCACTTGGGAGCTTATTTTTCACAAATTACTGCCTTTACAAAAAAGAAGAAATGGTTTTCAACCACCTTTGCACCCCATTTTTTTCCCTGAGACACACAAGTTCTGATGATTTTCTCCAAAAACTCAAGTATCTCTCTTGAATAACAGGATTATGGAGTAGGAATTTAAAAGTAAAAAAAAAAAAGTCTTCTTTTCTAGTCTTTTGACTCATAGAGTCTTGCTTATTCAATGAGAATCCCACATGATTTGGAGGTGATGGGGAGGGGAGACAGTCAAGGTTGTTTTAGTGGTTTAATGTAGAAGCCCATGAGAATGTCAGGGCTCTCTTTTAGATGTTTCGTAGTTCAGCGAAAGCAATTCAGTAGACACTACTGTGACCAGCCACGGACACCAAGTCTGATCCCCACACCATGACAGAATCCACTGTACAGAGAGCCATGTGGACATTTATTAGAATACAATGTACTAATTAATTGCAAGTGTTTATCCAAAGAATTCTAATAAAAACAAATCAGACAGGACTTTTACTTGAAAACTGCTTTTACCTATTTTCTGGCTACCTTTGAATCTTAGACTACACCTCTTATAGTAATATTCTGTAACCTAAGATTTTCATATAATCTTTCCATGATACGTATTAACTGTCTACCTAGCTGGCTTGGCATTTAAGGGGAAACCATGGTGGTGTAGTTAAGTGCTACATCTGTTAACCAAAAGGCCAGTAGTTTGATTCCATGAGGTGCCCCTTGTAAATGCTATGGAGCAGTTCTACTCTGGCCTGTAGGTTTGCTCTGACTCTGAATTGACTTGATGACAATGGGTTATGGACCTAACAGTCCTGGTAACACAGTGGCTAAGAGCTGTAACCAGAAGTTTAGCAGTCTGGGTCCACCAATTGCTCCATGGAAACTGTATGGGGCAGTTCTACTCTGTCCTATATGGTTACTATGAGTCAGAATCAACTCAATGGCAGCAGATTTGGGTTTTACATTTATCTGACATATAAGACATTAGCTTCGTGGTAGAACCCTTTCTTTCCATACGGGATCCACAAGTTTTAGTATCTTAAAAGGAACCACCACTCGTCGGTCATTGAAGGCTAGTGTGGTAGCATGATGCTGAGCAGGTTTCGGTGAAGTTTTCCAAATAAGGTGGCTAGGAAGAAAGCCCTGGTAATCTATTGCAAAAATAAATCAGCCAGTAGAAACCCTGTGGAACACAATGGCGTACCATGGGGGTGGCATAGAACAGAAGTGTTTTATTTCATTGGGAATAGGGTTACCTTGAGTTGCCAGTCAACTTGACAGCAGCTAACAACAATGACCTAATAAGTATGTAAAAGACAAATGTTTCCTTTGGTTACTCCTGAGCATGGAATTTTGATCTTGGAAAAACAAAAATCTAGAAAGCTTTGTTTCTCTCTAAAGTCAGTATTCTACAAAATGCCCTGAACATGAGAATTTTCTAGATTTCTTATTAAAAGAATGGGCTTTGGAGCCCAATTAAGACTTCCATAGTAGAGTCCTAGAAATACGCTTTTTGCAATAGCACCCAGAGATTTGTGTGGTTTGATACCTTATCAAACAGGACACCACGGATTTGGTGCTTATTCTTCTAAAGGTTGTTTGACGTATACAGAGCCCTTAAAAAAGTGTCTGGCACGTAGCAAGCCCTGAATAAATGATAAGTGTTCCTGTTATACTTTATCATACCTGGAGTAGATAAGGGTTATCATTTCACTAAGTCAACCTCCAAAGCCATTAGCCCTTTTTACTCAGTAACCCACAGCTGCAGTTAGAGTGCTGTGTTTATTGCCTCAACGGACACTTTTCCTCTTCTTTCTCAGGGGCTTGTCCAAATTTCTGCCTCATTTCATTAACTCTTCTATTTTGGTTCGTGTGTTATCTCTCTTAATGTTCCTCCTGATACTGACTTTGCCCGAGAGTCTTTTCATTCTTTATCTGTGCACAGGAGAAGATCCTCCTGGGAATTCTAACATTCCAGTGATAATCATCAAGACATCTACCTTGATCTCCCCTTCTAAGCCCAATTTATCTGTGACCTCGAGTCTGGTTATTTAAAATAAATTTGAAATTTCCAGGGATTTGTGTGACTTTCACTATCTCATTGCTTGGTATTGCTTCAACCCACAAATATGTAAGCATTTGTTTGGAGACTTCTATGTGAGTGACCCAAACCACTGCATGTCACACGTATCTTGGAATGTGTTGAACCTGGAAGCACCCAAGTGCCCTGTTGCTTTGTCTATAATTCAAAAGAAAATCCCAGTACCAATCTACTGGCTTATCTGTTTATGCTCTATTTTAGCATAATGCTTGGAACAATCCTAAGACAAGAGCAGGAGAGGCTGTTTATAAGCAATCTGCTCCTTTTTCCATCACTCATTGTTGCAGCTCCTCTTAAGTTAGGAAAATATTTGTTTCATAAATCAGATATGTAAAAATCTAAGTCATTGAGCTAAAAAGAAAGAAAAAGCTGTAACTTTCATGTGCTATCAACTCATGTTTCTTTAATCTCTGTGCCTGGTATGAGTTATTGTACTGTCAGGCTGAATTTTATAATGGAATGCTCATTTCACGATTTTCCAGGAATTCATGTGTGTATACAAATGGCTTTACCCACAAAGAGCACACATTTTCTTTATAAAAGTGTAATTTAATTCTGAAGCGGGAAGAAGAAAACAGTCAACAATTGCCTTTATTTTATCTACCGATTCTCTCTGTTCCAATTGTAATGAAATTAAGATCGGTGGCACCTCAGGAAATCCTAAATGGCCAGAGTAGCTGCCATTACCCTGTGTTAAAAGAGGTTAAACTGCCCAAAGCCATAATTTCTAGTCTTAATTGAATGCTAGCAATTCAACCATGAGCAGCATCCCAGAAGAATGGCGAAGTTCTCTGTGGGCTTCACACAATGAGAATGCGTGGGCAGATGCCATCTGCAGCTCTGGGGTGGGGGAACAAAAAGACATTTGAGGAAGAGGGAATTTCGTACAGATATGATATAATGAGAAAGATCTGAAAGTCATCCATCATGGCCATGACACGCATCACACCCAACAACAGCCAAAAGCCAGAAGATGTCAAGTGCCGCCTGCGGAGTGTCAGGCCTTCTGGCGTCAGCACTTTTGTGCATCCTGCCCCCTCCCCTTTGTTGCCCACCCTGCTGCACTGCGGACGGAGCCCAAGAATGCCTTTGCCTTCCCCCACCTCTAACATTTGCTCATGCTGACCTTATTATCATACACTCCAACAGGCACTCAGGACACATTCATCCGGTGACATGGAGTGACAGTCAGAGCCGAGTGACGATGCCAACACCGCCAGATGTTGCTGGAGCCCATAAATTGGGTTAGTGCAAACCCCCATGTTCTGACAGAGTCGGAACAATGCAGACCAGGGAAAGGCACACGGCCACGCAGATGCTCTCCTGGGACAGCTTCTCAGAGATGCAACGAACCGGCCAGTGGGTCCATCCTCTTCTTCTCAACTGTCCTTACTAGCCTTTCTTTTTAAGTAATGATCTCAAAAAGTTAAATATAGTTTGTGTTAAGTCCAGTAAGGGAAAAAAAGGGATAAAGCTGTGTTCAGATGACCTTCCACCTTTATCCAAGCGTTGTTTGCTTGATTGCAAAGTACCTTACGACATATACATTCATTTTAATATTAAATATGTATATATTTTGTACATGTAACAGGTGTGCACCTTTGAATTACATATATGAAATACGTACATATTTAATAATAAACTACATTGTAATTAAATTTGTCTTATATTCTCTTTGATTGGCCACTGAATACCATTTTTTTCTTTTTAAATCTCATTTCCTCAATGAAATTGTAAGCTCTCCAAGGGCAGGAGACGTAGACAGTGGTTCCTCCTTGTTTCTCATGGGGCCTAATACAATACTGAACGCTTACTAGTTCCTGGATGGCTAGTCAGTTCATTTACAAGTTATTATTATTATTTTTTAAGTAATCTCAAAAGACTGTATATGAACACAGAAGACCACCCATGGAGTGAAAAACTAAAAAAACTAAAAAAAAAACAAAAAACAAAAAACGAAAACCTGGAAATTACTGTCGTGTACCATACTACAGAAATATAAAACTAAGCAGTTAAATTTTATCACTTGAATTGAGGATATTATTAGCATGGAATTTCTATGATTATTCAGAATGACTTTCTAGATTAATGCCCTAGGAATTGTGTGAACAATTCACGCTTGTGGCTTACATATAATCACCATATAAAAAGCTCCTTTGCAGATGCGTGGATGTATATTTGTTACTAATACTTAGGAATCCATGCAATTTAAAAATAAAGGATACCAAGCAATAACTTGACTGAGTATAAAGCAACTGGAACTCTTGCTTTAAAGACTGAGAAACTGTAGTGTTTGAGGACTACACTGCAAAAACGTCAACTGTATCCTCAAGCTGGTACTGGGAGTCTATTGGAAAAAATCCTCATAATCCAGGTATAATGTACTGTATCTACCTCTATTGCAGTGTTGTGTGTATTTGTCCATGTTAATTACTTCTTTCTCAATCTTAATTATTATTTTTAAATCATACGCTCTTCTCTCTCCCTTCCCCCCACGGAGTTAATCTGTGATAACGTCAAGTTACATGTCTCTTCTGGAGTATATTGCCTATTAAATTTCCCTTGTTATTGTTGTTGTTAAGTGCTGTAGAGTTGGTTCTAACTCATAACGACCTTCTGTAACTCTGAAATACTGCCCAGTACTGCACCACGTCCATAGTCTTTGTTACGCTTGAGCCCATTCTTGCAGCCCCTATGACAGTCCAGTTCGTTGAGGACTTTCCTCTTTTCTGCTGACCCTATACTTCCTATACTTTACCAAGCATAATGCCTTTCTCCTGAGACTGATCCCTTCTGACAACATGTCCAGACATGTGAGACTCATAGTCCCACCATCCCTGCTTCCAAGGAGCACTCTGGTTGTGTTGCATCCAGAACAGATCTGTTTGTTCTTTTGGCAGTCCGTAGTACATTCAAAGTTCTTCTCCTACACCACAATGCAAAGGCATCATTTCTTCCTCTGTCTTCCTTGCTCATCATCCAGCCATAACAAGAACAAATCAGTTCAGATGTAGTAAAAATATTGTATGTAACCAGGTTCTTAAAGTCACACGAAACAAACACGAATCTAAGAAATGTAAGGATATATTCCTTTGAGTTTTGTTTATTCTACCCTATAAACAAAGTTCTTCTGTTAGAAATAAACTAGAATTTAAATAACTGGTTTAAACGTAAACAAGAAATTATATTAAAACAATCTGTTCCTTTTTAATCAGGCACTTAGAGATTGCTGTTCTAACTGATAATAAAAACTCATGGCCATTCTGCCAGAGTTTAACTCAGTATAAAAAACATATATATGAAAATGTAATTCCTATATTACATATGAGTACATAAGCACTATGGGCCCCAGATAATACAAATAATAAAAATGTGTATGTCATCTCACTGAAATAACCTGCCCTTCTCTGACACCTTATCCCCAGTAGCAGCAATTTGGCTCTACAATCAGGCCCCCACACAGTGCTATCTGGTCACTTGTCTCATCATCTCTTCCTCTCCTCCCCTAGAAATCTTGCCTCATGAGGACTTGCATTTGCTGCTTTAGTCTCTATAATGTTCCTAGCATCAAACACAGGGTCCGGCACTAACAAAATCTGTCTGAATGCTTGAATAATTACAGAATACATGTGTTCTTTTGCAAAAAGATAAAAGAACACCAAGGAGGCTTTGGCAACTCCTAACATATGATGAAAGGCTGTTTCTGTCTTTATTCTGTGTAAGATTTCATCACCCTCATTAATCAACACTTTTCTACGCAGTTGTATCAAAGGTATGTGGAAATAAGACTTTCATCGTCTTCATTAGGTCCATGAAGACAAGAATAAATCCAGCTTAACATTTAGGCAGCAGCAAATGGAATGATTACAATATAAACCATGAAATTAATACCTGAACAAATAAAAATATGAGGGGGAACTAACTGTTAAAATAAAAAAAAAAAATTTCAAATGAAATTCAGAAACAACAGGGTAAACTGTATAGTGATTCATGTGTTTTTATTTTAAACATGTATCAGTGGATAGAAGTATCTTAAAAAGTCAGGTTATTTTTCATGACATCATGAAGAGTTTATACAAGTGCTCACCAATATCTGAAATTAATAATAGTTCAGGTATCAGGTGTTAGAGCCTCTTAAAAATGTGTAATTATCCTCTTATGTTTGTTGCTGCGGAAAATATTTAATTCAAACAGCATGCTTTGCACAGAAAATTTTAGTGGGCATGGCAAAAATAATTTTTCTCAACAAAGTCATTTTTAATCAGTACTTGTCCATGGAGTAACTGAAAAGTAGTGTGAAAGGTTATTCATAAAACATAACTAAGTTTTATGATTAAAATTTCTAACATCCTCTAAGTATTATTTCATGACTCTGGAAATAAAGGCCCATAAAATCAATTAAATGAAATGGAGTTCACCAAGTTGCATTCAATACTTAGATTTTCTGAATATTCTATAAAGCTTACGCTTGCCACGAATGCTGTATGATTTATGCCTGCAGCAGAGCTGCTGATGGTAAGCAACCACAGTGATGAATGGGCAGACTTCTTCAATCACAGAGAGGAGTCATAGTCAAACTACTTGAAAAGTTTCAGCCAATGTGTATCATTTTCAAATAACTTTGAATAAATTAACAATCATCTGAGGTGCTTGTATATAGCAAGTGCCTCTGATTTCAGTTAGTTTTAGATGCATGAACACTAAAACCCCATTGCTGAGTCCAACTCATAGTTGAATGTATGTCATTGTTAGATGCCATTGAGTCAGTTCCAATTCACAGCAACCCTATAGGACAGAGTATAATTGTCCCACAGGGTTCCCAAGGAGCACCTGGTAGATTCAAACCGCTGAACTTCTAATTAGCAGCTGAGCTCTTAACCACTATGCTACCATGGCTTTGTTTAAAGGCATAGACAGATGAAGATGTTGATAAAGTTGAAAGAGACATTTCATAAGGAAAGATTTTGGTTTTTAAAAGTTTCCTAGAAAATTTGAGATATACTTTGGACAGATAAAAAAACACCCAAAGCTGAATGATTTCTACAGTTTTAAAATTCACTTTTCTTGCCAGTTGTCTAAAACATTCCCATTCATCAGCACTTAGTTATGACTATCCTAAGATTCTGGTGTGCATCACATCCACTCAAGGCAACTGGCTGAAGACCAGTCTTTGATAGTCCCATACCCACAGACAGAATGTGTTTTAACAGTGTGCACAGTGTCCTTCTAGAATTCTCCCTCTGAAAGAAAAGCAAAAAATTGTGACATTGTATTTCCAACTTCTTGTATTTCTTTAAATGAAACCTTTTCTTTTTGGCAAAAATGAGTATACATATATATGAATTATATTTCAAGCAGCATAAAAAGGCACATAGTGAAAAGCCTCCTTCCTTTTACCAAAGTTTTTGAGGATTGCTTTCCCAGTTTCATTAAGAATTTTCTTCTTTGTTTTCCATTCTCCTGGTTGCTCTTGTGAGTCTCTAGGGCATAGTGTCGGCAGGGGTCTGCCCATTCCAAAAGTCCTGCCTTTCCATCTGAAGGCTCTAGCCTGGATCCTTGAACTTTCTCCAAGACCTTGGCCTCACAGTTTTCTCTCAGTGGAGCCTGCCAGCCTGCCTAACCAAAAACTTGCTCTGGTATTTCATATCCTAAAAAAGAAAATTCTTCTATTGACCTGGCCTTTTTCTAAAATACTCTAGTTTGCCTCCAATCGTTAGAGCCAACATTCCCCAAAGAACAATCCAGACTCACTGCTGCCGTGTCTTCGTCACCATCTACTCCTTAAGATTTTGAAATTTAGTTTCTACATACATTCATACACACGTGTGTGCATGCTCACACTTCCATGACACACCCCCTCCAAAAAGTCAGTGCCATTGAGTCAATTCTGACTCATAGCGACCCTATAGGACAGAGTAGAACTGCTCAGTGGAGTTTCCCAGGAGTGCCTCATGGATTCGAACTGCTGACCTTTTGGTTTGCAGACACAGCACTTAACCACTATGCCACCAGGGTTTCCTACACAGCACATAGCCTTTAATATAATTTTTCTTCCAACATCACCAAGACTTGATAATTACTTTAAACAGCAGTTTATAACAAACTGGCATCTAGATTAGCTTTGGAATTGCAGGCTTCCCCTCACAGGCCCCCTGCCTCCTCTTTTCAAGATTATCACATGGTCCTGCTTTTGATTCTCTTTTCCTAGGATGCCACCTCTCTGATTCCTTCACTGGGGTAGGATTTTATTTTTAAGTTTGTTCATTCCAGAGGAGTGCTAGTAGTGCTGTGGTGAAACACTCACAAGGTCATCTGTTCAAACCCATCAGCCACTCTGTGGGAGAAAGATGAAGCAGTCTGTTTCTGTAATGATTACAGCCTTGGAAACCCTATGGGACAGTACTACTCTGTCCTATAGAATTGCTAGGAATTGGGACTGACTCAAAAGCAATGGGTTTGGTTTTTCCAGCTTTTGGTTTCATCCCAGAGTTGTATAGGTAAAGCAAAGGGAATTGGAAATGCTTACTGATGAAAATCAAAGACCACAGCCTTCAGTCTGAATTGCACCTCGACATCAAGAAAACAAAAATCCTCACAACTGGGCAAGTGAGCGACATCTTGATAAATGCAGAAAAGACTGAGGTTGTCAAGGATTTCATTTTACTCGGTTCAACCACCACCATCCACTGAAGCAGCAGTCAAAAAATCAGAAGACCCATCACACTGGGCACATCTGCTGCGAAAGACTTCTTTGAAGTATTGAAAAGCAAAGATGTTCCTTGAAGACTCAGGTGTGCCTAACCCAAACCACAGTGTTTTCAATCACATCATATGCATGCAGAAGCTGGACAGCAACAAGGAAGATAGAAGAAGAATTGATGCTTTTGAATTGGGGTTTTGGAAAAGAATATTGGCTATACCATGGACTGCCAGAAAAACAAAGCTGTCCTGGAAGAAGTACAACCAGGATGGTAAAACTACATCTTACACACTTTGGACATGTTGTTAAGAGGGATCAATCCCTGGCAAAGGACATAGTGCTTGGAAAAGTAGAGAGTTAGCAAAAAAAGAAGACCCTCGACAAGATGGACTGACACAGTGGCTGCAACAACTAGGTTTAAGCCTAAAAATGATTGTGGGCATGGCCCAGACAGTACACAACATGATTTTTTTTTTAAAGATTGCTTTTTTGCAAGAAAATATGAAATCTACATATTTGAATCTTATCTCTCACTAGAATTTCAGCTGCACCTCACTGTTCTTGAATATCTTCACCCGATTGACTCACTCTTTCCTCCCACTCTCTTTCCCTCCCTCCTTTCTTCCCACCCTCCTTCTTCCTTCCTTCTTTCCTTCCCACCTTCCCACCTTCTTTCCTCCCTCCTCCTTCCTTCCATTTGTTTTCTCACTTCTCCTATTGCATTAATATCTAGAGGTGTTCTTGGGATTTTCCATAGAAAATGTGAATTATTTTTTATTAATTTCTGCTACCACCATCATCGCTTGTGTGTGCTTGGGTAGCATAGTTTAGCTCGTCTCAGGATCTCAGTTTTCCTTCAATTCTATTCTTTTGCTGTTCTGCCATATTGCAAATGGCTGTTGAAGTTTCCCCTCATTAAGACCTTACGAGTCACAGAATGAAACATTGCCTACCAAATTCAATGTCTTCCAAACTGTTTTCCTCACCTCTAAATCCTCAGTGGTGCCTTTTTGTAACCTCCCTATGACTTCTGGACGGTCAGACCCTTACCACCGTGTTTATCTTACACTGTCTGTGACCACTGCATGCCAGCCAAAGTGGCCGACTCAGGATTCCATTTTTGTTTGTTTGTTTTAAATGCGATAGTCCTATCAAGTGATTTTACTCTGTTGTTTGTTCTACTAGATAGGAAAGTAGCACTTGGCTGCAATCTTTAGTGGGAGTCCCTGTCTTACGGTATTAAGTGCTCAACTAGTAGCTGAAAGATCAGAAGATAGCCCAGACTCTCTGCTTCCAAAAAACCATAGCCTTGGAAACCACATGGAGAACAGTTCTTCTTTGCACACATGGGATTACTCTAAGTCAGAGCCTATACCATTGCAGCTAACAATAACAATCTTTATGGATGCAGATTGCCAGCACTCTCTTCAGTAGTGCCACCCGGTGGGTTTGAATTGCCAATCTTTTGGTTGAAGTTCAAGGTAAACAATCTTCTCCACCTGGGAACTTCCTGTCTTCCATACATGCTAATTCACTACTAATAACAACATGGCTTTGATCTATTTTGGGAGGGGGGAAGTGCAAAAAGCAACTAAGAGCAAATGAGACCCAAGAATAAAGTGCCAGCATTCCTTCTTCTTTTTATCTTTTCCCGGAGTTTCAATATTTTTAATTGTAACTGCCCTTGGGGGTTGCTAACGTGGAATAATTAATAAGTTATTTACTTTCAAATAGGGGTGGAAGAAAAGGTACTACATTTTTCCCTAAACTAGCATCTTTGTTACAGAATTACTGTTGTCTCCCTATTTCTTTTCCCCCTGTGGGTGGTCTTTGTCCCCTCTAGATGATGGTAACAGCAGAGCAAGGCAACAAACATGACAACGTGGACATGTAACTACAAGACTTTGTTGTCTGCTCTACAGGCTCCAGATAACCACTGTGATGCAAAACTCAAAAACTTGTTTCTGTGATCACCTCTTTTTAGTATCAAACTCTCCTCAATGCCTTTCTGAGCACCCCCAATCCTTCCCACTTGAAGTAGAGCTGATAGAACAAGTGAGGATCTGTCTGTAATTACTGCTTAATTCATTTGCATGTGGATATTCTCATTATAATGTCATTAGCATGGGGAGGGAGTCTGGTTGCCAGAGCAACCAGGAGTGGGGCAGGTGCAGTTCAGCCTCAATTGGATTCTCTGCTCCTTTTGGTCAGATTCCACCTGTGTTCCTGGCTCTTACCACTCTTGGGATGGCCAGAAGTAAAACATTCCATGGCTTCCCCTCCTTGTTTTGGCAGCATCTCTGGAATTTCTTGCTAACCCGCACAGGTTAGCTTCATTTTATTAATAACTCCTTTTATTTTAACTAGTCATGCTTACAGTCTTGAGCTCTTGGTTCTATGCCGGCCGATGTGGTAGCCACCCATCAGATGTGCTATTTAAGACCACAAAGTAGGGTTAGTCCAAAGTAAGATGTGTGGTTGATATAATACACACAGAGGATTTGAAATATTTCATATAAAAAAATGTAAAGTATCTCATTAATAGCTTCCTAAATTTTGAATATATGTTAAAATGGTAATATATTATGCTCTCATTATAAGGACATTAGAGTTAACTCCACCTAATTATTGTTTTTTCCTTTTGTAATGTCTCATTCGACGGCACTTGGCTTTTTTTGTAATGTGGCTACTAAAATAACTTAGAATTACATTTGTGATGAGAACAGTTAATAATGATGATTTAGTAAGATGATGAACATATTTAATGTCACTGAACTGTACATGTAAAGATTGTTGAAATTGTCAGAGTTTTGTTACACATATGCCTGCCACAATGAAAAAATAAATTAAAAAATTACATATGCGACATATATATGTGGATCATATACATGTAGATCATATATTTAATTTTATTAAGAAGCAGCCCTGTCCTAGGTAATGGATTCTTTTTCCAAATCTCTCCACTGCTAAGTTCTGTCTTAGCCCACACAGACATTATCAACAGCTGTGATCCACGGCAGAACTTTCATGCCTATTTCTTTCAGAATTCTCTAGCAATTTGCTTCTTTTATCCATCATTTCATAAGGCTCTCACATCTTAACCCAGTGTTGCAAGGATAGAGTATCAGGGGCAGGGGTCTGGGGGCCAATGTCATCCTAGACTATTGCTAAGAGAGTTTCCTGTACCCCATATTGGCGAGTGGTATCTGGGGTCTTAAAAGCTAGCAAGCTGCCATCTGAGGTACGCCAAATGGTCCCAACTCATCCAGAACAGATGATCACCAAGAACAACAAAGATACGAGGGAAAAAGAGCCCAGGAGACAGAACGACACATGTGAATTGGTAACCACATCAACATGTGACCCCAAGAACCAGATGGTGCCTGGCCACCACCAAAGACAGCCACGATGGGCACACAATGTTGAGTCCCAGTGGCAACACTAGAAAAAGAGAGTTGCATCTCAAGAACACCACTAAAAGACCGCAATTGATGGTCTGGCAGCCTGGGGGTTCCTCTGGGAGCATGGCCTCTAGACTTGCTCCTGCCCCTGAAGAGAAAAATTAGTGAGGTCAACTCTTAGGACAGGAATAGACAGGACTCGAGGATACAATGTGACCATATGGTGCGTGTACTTTGTGATACTGTGCATCTATAAGATGCTATCCCATGGGCCTCTTAGTAGAGGGGAGAGAAGAAGGGACAGGAGATTGTTAAGAGGAAATGACATATGTACAATGAAAAGGAGGAATGTGTCACTGGGCAAGGAGAGTAGAAGGAGCTACAGATAGGTGGATATGCAAATTTAATTTGGATCATATGCTTTTACTTAATCACAATAAAAAATAAATACATAAAGGCTCTTAGAGATCAAGGAATTCCTTCCTCCTGTCAACACAGAAATTCTTTCTTACAGTAGTTCTGGAGGAAAGTTACCCAGGTATTTTTCTAGTCTTTCCCTGAGGAGCACTACTTGATCGAGTAGCAGATAGAGAAAAATTCGAACTCTAAGAAAACTCTTCTTTACTTGAGCAGACATCTACTTTCTTATAAAAGCTAGTATGCACTTATGTTCATGGCACTCTCTGGAACAGGATAGAGAAGGGATGCTCCTCTTCAGTTATGTGATGACAGCCCTTCAGTTATGCGATGATCGCTGTCATGGTCAGCTAAGCTAAATTCTTTGTTGAACACTACCCACTCCCTTCAACAATTCTCCTAAGTCATGACCTTGAGGCCTCAAGTCATCCACGTTGCCCTCCCCTGGAGGTTGTGTCATTTGTCAATGTCCCAGTAAAAGTGTGGAATACAGAAGTGTGCCCCTATCTCTAGCTATAGAAGGCAGTAAGAAGATTGCATCTCGTGATCTGGAAGTTGGATTTTGATTTATTTAGCCTAAGTCTGTGTTCACGTTGTTATCACCCCTGTCACGTTGTTGGCATACACTGACCTTTTCATCCACTCAGCATATCAGATCTTTTGCCACATGAACTGGTATGGAGTCATAGCTTCTTTGTTCTGGACTTCTGTAATTATTAATCAACTTGAAATTTAAGCTCAGAACTTTATGTTTATCTCAGTAAAGTTTCACTTTCCTTTTTGCTTTATTTTTATTTCCCAGTGTACCAACTTATTTTAAATTTTGATTCTTGCTTAGTGAATTAGCTATCCTTCCTAGTTGTGTAAGTCAAAGATATCATAAACTTTCTATTGAGGTCATCTTAATCACTGATAATTGTGTTGAGCTAGACAGAACTATCTTGTCCAATAAGATAAGAGACTTTGTCAATCTTCCTTCTATAATTAAGATATACTATTGTATTATCTGATCTAAAACTATTCTACCAGAAAAGAACAAACAACTACCTATCGCATGCCTACTATGTGCCAAGAATTTTTCTAGGCACCAACATATGACTTGATTTAGGTGTAGCAGTTTTGATGCCTTCTCTATATGCTCTCAAGCTGTCTGTTGAAGTCAGTACATGTTGCTAGACAACATCATTAGTTTTATTGATTCATAGTTTCTGTAGTCCAGTCTTTTTGCTTTTCAAGAATAGGGATACCACTTGTTACTTGTCTAATTTTCAATATTCTATTCATTCTGTGTGTGTTTTAAATATTACTCACAGTGACGCAACAGTGCTACCTATAAGTCATGTTATTTTCCTGAGAAAGAGATTGTCTACACTTAGAGATCGAAGGTTTTTTAAATTTGTTCTGTAGTCTCTTCCTTCTTTTCTTCCATCCTTGGGAAATTTCATCAGACTTGATCACTGCTGTAACCTGGCACTTAGACATGGCTTGTTTGTTGACGGATTACATTTTAAGTCTTCTTTTTTTACTTCCTTTCCTTTTTCACTTTGAGTATTTGTTTCTTTATCTCAGTGAGAAGAAAAATAGAGTCCAATAGGTCTTCCCCCTTCTCTCTTCTACCTATTAACACTGAATATTTTTTTTCCTAGCCATGATCAACAGATGTGTTCCTCAATCATTTTCTGAAGGCAAACAGTACACTTAGTTTTACAGACATAATTTTTATCAGGGTAACGACACTCAATTCTAGGAAGCTCTCTTGATTCCTATGTCTGGCTTTTACTACTTGGACACTTGAAAGCTTTGCATTTCTGTTTTTTTCCCCCATCTAGTCTATGTTTGCAACAAAGGATGTTATAAAAATATAGTCATTAAAATAAAGAAAAATTACAAAAATTGTTTTGTAATTTGCTATAAGAAACAATTCACTAAATTTGTGAGTTAGGACTCATCCCTTTTTTGCAGCTTCTAAAGAGGCATACAATATCTTGACATTAATGTCTTTTATTAAATGTACTCATGACTCATGGATCCGACTCGACGGCACTTGGCTTGGCTATTAAATGTACTAGTAAAATATTGTTAACTTCATTGCACAGAATTCTAGGTAGTGCAAACTGTTAAGGTGCTTAACTGCTAACCCGAAGGTTGGAGGTTTGAATTCACCGAGAGGTGCTTGAATGCAGCAGTCTACTTTAAAAAAAATCAGCCACTGAAAACATCACAGAGCATCGTCCTCTATGACATGTGGGGTCACCATGAGTTCGCATCAATTCCGTGGCAACTGGTTCATTAAAATCATTGTTCAGCTAATGTTCATATTGCTAACTACATTTTTGTGTTTCATATATATATGTGTGTGTGTGTTCTACAGTGATTGGGAATGATTGTGTGGTTTATAAGGAAACCTGGTTGCACAATGGTTAAACAGTTTGGCAGCTAACCGAATGGTTGGCAGTTCAAGTCCACTAACTGATCTTTGGAAATGCTACATAGCAGTTCTGCTCTGTCCTTTGGGGTTGCTGTGAGTTGGAATTAACTTGACAGCAGTGGGTAAAGGGTCTAGGGACATGCATTAAATCTTTTGTGTAGTACTGTCACAGTATTGCAGGGGCAGAGTTTAACTGTCTGCTTTTGAAAAAGAGGCTGATAAATTGTTACTTACCTATGTTGCCAAAAGGTAAATGATTATATACAATTGGATGAATCTTGAAAGTTACTGTAAGCCAGAGGTTTAGTGCTCTGCATTTACAAATGTTACATCCACACTTGGAGTGTATCTACTCATGTACTGAGAAGGCAAACTGTGAAAGAGTAATTTGACTAATTCAGTCAAAATTATCATATCAATCATTTGGATATTTCAGAGGAAAGTTTTAAGTACCTGAATTATTAAAATAATTACTTCATTTCTCCATTCCCTTTACTCTGTGCTTATGAAAAGATAATCTGATAGACTTTTTTTTTTCTTTTAGAAAAAGACAGTCATCTAAAATTGGGACCCACCCAATATAATCTCTGAAAGCATTTCAAGATTTTGCATCTGGCTTCTTTTGATAAATATTATTTTCTCATTTTTATAGCATTTTTTTTCCAAAACAAAGAGTGTCTTTTTCAAATGTATTTCACAGTATAATGCAAATTAAAAATTGGAGCACAATATTGTAGTTTCTTTCCTTACAAGACTGAGAAAAAAAAGCTTTGATTTGAATCATACTGTCTTACTTAACTCAGTTAACATCGTAAACATGAAAGAAAATCGGTACTGAAGGTAATTTGATTCATGTCTTGGATTTACAATAACCTCAAATTATTTTGCTTGATTTGTTTTTCCACCAATAATTTACTTTAATTTCTCACCATGAAATACCTGAATAGGTTATCAAAGTATTGAAATACATAATTCTTTCAGAAGACCTGTGATTCTGAGATTGTACTTATTTTTCTACCCAATGAAAGATTTTGTTACAACCTGCAAGACAATTTTCTAACCAAAAGATAGCAATGGCTTGACTAATTAAAAATGCATCCATCTGCTGGTTTGCTTGCTTGCCTGGCTGTTTGAAACACAGAGATCTAAGAGGGTTGTTTTATTTATGAAGACCCTGTAACTGGGAGAGCTATGAATTTGTAAGCCTGTATTCATAAGCAAAATAAAGGTTAGCATTATAACAGAAGTTAAATATGCAGAGTATTTTATAGATTTCTTTAACAGCTTTGAGTTTTTAAACATGTCCTTGTGGAAAACAGACTTTTTTTACATAGAAGGCAAAATGGGCTTCAATTATTCTGCTTATAAAATGTTTAGGAATGTTAAGAGAACTTACATAAAAAACATGTTACACAGGACTTTTTTGATCTGTATTTTGCTTAGGAACAGTATATAATCACTTGGAGATTACTGATTACAAAGCTTTATTCTCCCCCCACCTGCCTCCTTGGGGAGGGGGGACCCATAGAATGTGGCAATTTCTAGAACTAGGATGATAGCATCTTAGAGTTGAAAGAGACCATTAGGATAATTTAGCTTGGAAACTGCCTCTTAAAGAGATGCAGCCCTTTGTTCAACATCAAACAATCCAGAATTCAGGATTCCTGCTCTCTAGTATAATAGGCCTTTCTTTGGTTAAGCTGTTTTTGGTGTATCCAGAGTTGGAATAACTCAACGAAAACAGTTTTTTTTTTTTTAATTAAATTAAGGAGGACCCCTGGTAGTACAGTGGTTAAGCACTTGACTGCTAACCAAAAGGGAGATTTGAATTCCCCAGTCTCTCTGAAGGACAAAGATGTGACAGTCTGCTTCTATAAAGATGTACAGCTTTGGAAACTCTCTGGAGTAGCTCCACTCTGTCCAGTTGAGTCCTCATGAGTTGGAATCCATGGCAATGTTTCTTCTTTTCCTCTTCCCTTTGGTTTGAGTTAAACTGCTTGATTTCCATGTTCTACTCTGTTATACTATGCTATCTACACACTTGTCCTTAATTAAAATAGTGTCCTCTGTGTTTGGGTGAGAGCAATTTTAGCCGACGTATCTATTTCAATGTAAATTCAGGAAGGACATTATCATTCACACTTTGCGATGCAGGCCAGCAAAGAGATTGTTTGTGTGCAAGCCCATATACACACATATTTGGCAACAGATGCAGCCTAATATATAAAATAACCCAATACAAAAACAAATTAATCTCTACAAGAGATGGTACATGTGAAGAGGATGATTGCCTACGGACTACCAATGCGTATAGCTTTTAGTTTAAGATGAATGACAAATGAGAAAAATGATCTCTGCTTAGCAAAAACATACTTGTAAGGTTCTTTAAAAACAGCATCCAGGGTATTGTATTAAACTATAAAGTGTATGGTTGAATTTTTTGAAGTGGTTTGCCTCATCCAGTAAGTACCATATTAAGTTACTATATTGACAGCAAGGTTGCTATCTTAATAGAGGACAACTGTTTTGTGTCAGGTGCTCTCTTCAAGACCATAGATAGATTATTTAATTGATATAACAACCCTGAACCAGGCACTATTATTATCCCCATTTTACAGGCTGTGAAACTAAGGTTCTCACTAGGGCACACATTTTCTTCCTGTTAAAAAAACAACAACAAAAAAGCGAAGTTGCCAGTAAGTCTATTCTGACTTGTAGTAACCCTGTAAGACGAAATAAAACTGTCCCATAGGGCTTCCTGGTGGATTCTAACTGTGGACCTTTTGTTTAGCAGCTGTAGCTCTTAACCACTGTGGCACTAGGGTTTCCAAATACCCTCCTAAACCAAACCCAAACCCACTACTGTTGAGTCAGTTCTCACTAATAATGATCCTATTATAAGATCAGAGTAGAATAGCTCCATAGAGTTTCCAAAGAGTGCCTGCAGGATTTGAACTGATGACCTTTTGGTTAGCAGATGCAGCACTTAACCACTACATCACCAGGGATTCCATTTCCCTCCTAGGACCTATTAAATACAAGGAAAGTACCATGGGCGAAATGCTATCTCATGCAGTTTGAGAGCTAAGATGAGGATGGTTATTAGGAGATCAGTTAGAGTCCTTCAACTGCCTCCTCTGTTTTAGCCCTACACTGTATAACTCAAATGTAGGTCTTTTTAAACTTACAGTTGACACATCATGGAGAATCAGTGTTACTCTCAAATGGTCAAAACCTCCAACCTTAAATTTGTATGGGAGTCTATATACCATGTCTACAAAGAAATAGATTCTTAGGCAATGTAAATCCCAACACTATTTTTAAAAGGTCAGTCTCTTTTAGATTATCTTTGATTCCTGGAAAAAGTAAGAACAAGGGGAAAAAATGAGAAAGCATTAATTCCTCTAAAGCTGATTCAAGCCACCAACTGGAATTCTTCTAAGCCGTCCAACTTTTAAGCACAGTTGCTAACAATGAACTAAGCTATTTGGCTTTGTTTGGGGTTTTGTTCCTTTCCTTTCTTTGTTGGGAACAGCCAGATGATCAGCTAGAAGGAGCAAATGGCCATGGCTTTTGGGGACAAGCTCCTGAAATCAAAAGACGGCTGCAGAGACAATAGGAAATGTAACAAGACAATCTGTTTACATAAGGGGCACATTCGCCCAATATGGTCCAACACAAGGCCACACATTTTGGTGGGCCAGCAAGCAAGTAGTAGTGTAAAACTCTATCTTTATTCCCCAAATGGCCATAAAGAATGAGTCCCTTAAGCAGAATCGATGCACACCCTGGATGGCTATGGAAAAGAACTCAACCTTAGTTTGGGGAACAATTTCACCAGCAGCTAATTTAATTACATAACACTGGTCAATACAGCCTAGTAATGTATGGATACCTATGCAGAGAAACACCCCTCTACATGTAGCTTGGCTACATACTAAAATTTATATTCGTCATGGCTATTATTTCCCAAATTAAATACGCTAACCATGCATGGGTAAGTCTGTGCTTTCTACAGTGAAGACAGAATTAAAGACAAGTTCAATCATAGGTAATTAAAACAGAAGATCCCTTACTCATTTTGAGGTTTAAAGAGGCAATTTTATACAGATGTTGATTTTATAAAGATTTTTCTTTTCTTTTAAGAAATCAGCTATCTTTTACTCCCCGCCCCTACACAACCAACCAACCCATTGCCATTGAGCCAATTCTGGTTCATAAAGACACTATAGGACCAAGTAGAACTACCTAGCCCATAGAATTTCCAAGGAGCTCCTGGTAGATTTGAACTGCTAACCTTTTGGTTAGAAGCCTTAGCTAACTCTATATAAACTGCTGTTACTCTGAGACGTCAAAGAAGTTGGAGGCGCATTCTTTGGAAGTAACAATACTCAGTGGCCCGTAAAGACTGTTTCTGGATTTGTACATGTATGTGTACATGTGTGTTTGATATTTGTACAGATAATCTCCATGTACACTTTGTGTTGAAACACATCAAACCAACCCAAATTGAAGTCTAAAGACCAATATTTTTCTTGGCATTATCTTACTAAGAAGACAATTTACTAAAAGCCAATTTGTATCCCCTACCAAGTGTAATTTATTGGGAGTTTCCAGAGCTTTGAAATATTAATTCCGAGCACTACTGTGTTTGTTCTCACCAATTTCATCATTTCGAAAATTAAATCAACTGTCAAAAAAGTTGAACTCTAAGTGATATTAGATTTAAATTATGCATGTGTTTTTATCAGAACATGAATAGCAAAACATATGACAGAATTATAAATAGGTAAATTATCTTTGAAGAAGAGTCATGTAAACTGAGACTAATCAATAATATGGCCTGAATTTTACAAGTTAAAAGCTTTACTCTGTTTGCAAAATTTCAGAATAATCTAAAATCATTCCAAAATAGAAAGCTTACTTAGCAAGACCCAAAGATAAAGTCTTTCTTTGATTTTAATTGCTTTTGTTTCATAATTCTCTCATTATGATCCTAATGGTTAAATACTAGAGTAATCACTGTTTTGCTGTGTTTTTCTTGACTGTTTCACCCAGTTTCAATGACTATTAAAATTGTATCCATACAGTACACCTGTGCATATGCATATATAGATATATATAGTGTATAGACCTGTAGACAGATAAAGTGGGAAAAACTTTTTCACTACAAAGGACTATGCATTTTGGCTGTTGATTCAAATGAGGAAAGAGGAAACACACACACTATGTATACAATTTTAATAGTCACTGAAACTGGATTAAAGGTCAAGAAGACATGAGTAAAGCAGTATTACCATTTAGGTCCTAAATTACAAAACAGAAACAATGAAAATCGCAGAAAGCCTTTATTCTTTTGCTTTGCTAAATAAACTTGATTGTGGAGTCATTTTAGATTATTTCAAAACATTGCAAAGATGGTAGAGATTTTGACTTTTTAAAATTAAAGCCATAGTGTTATTGTGTGTGTGTATGCGTGTATGTGTATGTATGCATATATATAATACACAGATACATAATTACCCAGAATTCTATCCACTTTTTAGACTTGTCCTATTTGTACACTAAGTCCCAAGCAGAAGCATTACATCTGAAAATTAACTTTGTTCAGAAAAAAAAAAATTATTTTCTTGATAATTATTAGCTTTACACTCAACAGGTTGAAGGCACTGATGAATCAAACATTTGCCAAACATTCCCCATGGATTTGCCAAGCAACTGTGTTAACATCCCAAAGTAGCTCCAGGGTTAGAAAGTTATTTGCACAGGTTTGCTAGTTACACTCTTGCCCCTGAACAACTGGTGCTTGCCTTTTGCCTGGCTACATGAGAAACCCAGGGATGCAAAGCACTAATGCTCCCAGGCAGACAGCAAAACAGCAGGATAAGTGGCAGCCTCCAAATTGTAATCATCTGCTTTCTCCAGGTTCACACCTTCTGCACCTCCAACAAAACAACACTGAAAATAGAAACACAAAGTAAAACCTGAGTTATAGCTAATATAAAAAACAAATTGTAATACATTATTAGACTATAACGTATTAACTTTTTCAGAGTGTGTGAAGTAGAGACAAATGTATTCATTCTCAGTCACAAGGTGAAAATTAACCTGTGTATTTTTAGAAACTATCGGGGCTTCCGTGCTTCTAGCACAAACTTGGAATGTTTTGTGTGAGACCCTGTAACTTCAGCTGGTCAGAAATCTGAAGTGAAATTTAAGAGATCTGGAAAATCAGAATGTAGACATCACTAAATAAAAATAGTCTTTCAGATAAGGGCCTCGCGGCCTTCCTTCAGGTTCTTTGTCTAGAGATCAAAATTCTAATTCATGCTAACGACCTATCTGACTTTCCAGGGATGTCATTTACTGCACTAATAGAAATGTCCCAGCGGTGTGGCTTTATAGTATAGACTGTAACTACCTTCTAATGCAAAGACATTAATTTGCACAGCTGAAATGGTACAAAACCACAAGCACAACATTCCTCCTGACAGCTACTCTCCAATTAGCAGAAACTAAGTTTACTCTCCTAATTTTAAGAAGAGATGTTAGTACTTGCCGGTCAGCTAAGGATCAGTCACTCTGAGAAAGGAAAAGCTAGACACATCTGATCACGCACGCTTAGAAATTTGAGCTATTACTGGACACAGAATCCTACTACAGGACAGCCAAGGTGTTTATTCTCTGTGTCTACAAGTCTTCCAGTGCCTGACTTCCCAGGGTGATGGTAGGTTACATTCTGGCTGGGTTGAGGATGTGGAAATTTGGTAGCTGTGTTTGAGTTTTTTTTTTTGCGTGTGTTTGAGCAAGCAGTTTGTGAAAGAGCTGTGTGCACGAAATACCTCCCACACCACTACTCCCCTACCGCCAGCTTTCCAAGAACTGGTAGCGTTTGCCTCCCCTTTATATCTATATGTGGTGCGGGGTCTCAGGAGGCCTCCATGCACAAAGCTGCCATCCAAGCTGTCACTTGATTGACAGCAGAAAGGTTTCAGGGAGATGGACGGCTGTGTGTAGGTGGGCATGGAGAAAAGAAAGAGCTCTGCAGAATCGAGCAAGAGGAAGCTTCTCAATCACAGACCTTTGCAGACTTAGCACGAAACGCCAGTGATGGTTAACCAATCCTGTGAAGTATTAAGGTATAGGAGTTTTAATATTAGCAAATCATATTGTGAATCTTTTAAACAAGTAACCAGGTAGATAAGCAAATGGGTATCTCAGGTTTAGGGACTACAAAGCATAAATGGACATTATAAAGTAATGCAAAAGATGGGTTGCAAATGAGGTGGTTAAGCTGGAAGAAACAAGTCAACCTGATTTGTTTTATTATCGTTAAGTTCACTGTGATTTCTGTATGGCAAATGTTGTCCCCTGAATGGTTTACTAGGGTGAGTTGCTAAGTGATATGGATAACCTAGGCATTTATCAAAGTATTTTAAATTTTAATAATGCAGGTGAGGTCTAGAAAAATTTCAGATGAGACCATAATAAGATGTACAGGGAAACTATGACCCGCCTGACTGAGCTACAATAAATAGAACATTTAACTAAACCAACCAACCAAACAAACATAAAAACCAAACTGACTGCTGATTCCAACTCAATAGTGACCCTATAGACAGAGTTCTGCTCCATAGAACCACCTGGCAGTTTTGAACTGCCAACCTTTTGGTTGGCAGCCATGGCACTTAACCACTATGGCCACCAGGGTTTCCATTTAATGGAACAGCCTTGATTCATTTCCTACTGATCTTTGATGACCTCTGATAGCTGTCTAATGGAAGATAAACACGCAGAGTGAAGTCACAACACCAGGCCCTTACTCTTAAAAACTGTTGATTCTTCATTTACAGCAAAATTCCTTGTCCAGAGATCCGAAAACAATGCCGGTTTTTTATCAAGTCATGTTTGTAAATCTCAAGTTTGTGTTTCTTTATACAGGGAGTCTATTTATGCACAGTTGAACAGGGAGTCTATTTATGGACAATTGATTTTCGTAAGATTTCATTAATCTGGAGTAGAGTCTCCAAAGTAGATGACTTAGAAAAAGCGGCTGTATTGTGCTCTTCAGAGATTTGGCTGAGTTTCTGCTTTGGTCCTTTACATCCATAGGCAGAAGGCATAATCTTTCACAGTGTAAAAGCTTTTCCTATTTTAGTAACTGATGGGCATGATTAGGTTAACACAATGTAGTATTTCTAAAGTTACATTTCATCTATGAGTCCTCTTAGAAAGTTCAACTACAGGCATTATGAGATTTATGTTATGCATATAGAAATACATGATTACAGTCATCATGAGACGATTCAGAGACCTTCTGACATTACAAAAGAAATGTTTGAAACATATGTATTTTTAACGCTTTAGACACTGACAGGGGAAGGAAAAATTAGGTTTCCAAACATACTCATTTTGTATAGTATAGTATACTATATAGTATAGTATAAATTATAGTATAGTATAAATTAAACTCTCTGTCATATTTATTTTCTTATAGCATTTTGTTGCAATTCCATTGTTTTGGGGAGAGATGGTTACAGTCCTTCCACAGATTTGTATTATGACCAGATAATTATTTCTCTCTCCAGAATGATTAAAGGAAACACTAGTGACATAGTGGCTAAGTGCTACTTCTGCTAACCAAAAAGCTTGGCAGTTTTCATCCACCAGGAACTCCTTGGAAACTCTATCAAGCAGTTCTTCTCTGTCTTATAGGGTTGCTATGAGTGGGCATCAACTCAACAGCAGTGTTGTTGTTGTTTTTTTTAAATGATTAAAAAGAAAAAAGCACAAACTTTAAGTTATTTGTATGTGTATTTCATTAGTTTTTCGTCATAAAACAATTCTTAATTCTAAAATTGCTGTTAATAATCAAAGTCAGCATGGCTGTGTGTTTAATATTTAAGAGTTGTGACATTCAGCTGTATGTCAGCATTTTGAGTTAGAATGAGTGAGTGTGTGGCACATCAATGGTCAATAATACTGTATGGCTGTTGTTTTTGATAAATTCCAAGTAAAAAGTATTTTCTAGTTCTTCTGGGAAATTGCTTTCATGCCTCAAAAGAAAAAACACATTCTGACGTTTTACTCATACTCCCAGTGCAGCTCAAAATATTCTTGCAAACGATCTCCTTGGAATTCCCCTCAGGAAAGGCCCCTTGTCTCTGCAGTACATTACCAGTTAAAACCAGCTGTCTGTGAGTTAACCTGGACTCAGTCTTGAGTGACCCCATGTGCCTCATAGGAGAATGATGCTCCATAAATTGTCAGTGGTTGAGTTTTTCAAAGTAAATTGCCAAGCCTTTCTCACCAGATGCCTTGGGGTGGCCTCAAACCACCACCCTTTCAGTTAATAGTTGTACTTTTTAACTGTTTGCAATGTTAGGAATTTATCATCGATGTAGGAGTGAACTGAGTGTCTTTGTCTGTGCCATCTCTCTTCCTCTATCCCTGTGTGAAGACCCCAGAGAACGAAAGGTTTCTCACAGTTTCTGCGTGGTTCCCAGGCCTGCATGTGGTGGATATGTCTGCGAATGAATGAATGAAAGCATGCCCACGCTGAGAAGGAAACTTGGACATGCTCAACCTGTGGTTTGGGTACGTATAGTCACTCGGGGGAAACTCTGGTGACATGGTGGTTAAGAGTTTTGTTGCTAAGCAAAAGGTTGGCAGTTCTAATCCAGCAAGCACTGTTTAGAAGCCCTCTGGGGCAGTCCTACTCTGTGCTATAGAGTGACTATGAGTTGGAATGACTCAACGGCATTGAGTTTGATTTTTTTTAGTCAGTCAACTAACGTTTGTTAGAATCTTGCTAAAATTTGGACAGCACCAATTAAAGTTCAGAATTCCTTGAGAACTCCAAAATTCCCATCATGCCTTCTCCATCTCAGTGGAAGGCTTGTTGCTTTCCCCTGCTCTTTCGTGTTTCTGCCCCCTTAAGACCCAAAATGTATGACCATCTTTCTCACTCAAGTATAAGTGCCTGATAGGAGCAGTGCTTCTGATTGCATAAGAAATAGCATCAAAGGATAAAATCTCCTATAGGGTCTCCCCTGGGCTTTGGGAAGCCCACCACATGTTCACTCAGGTTGCTGTGCAAGTGGAGGCCTATGGTCAGATGCATTTTCTGACAAAGGTAGATAGGTCTTCCATTAGGTTCAACTCTAGCTATTCACTGTCTCCAGTATCCTGAGTTGGTTGTGGGACATTTGATCCTCACATCTGATGTTATGGATTGAATTGTGTCTCCTCAAAAATGTGTGTAGCAATTTGACTGGGCCATGATTCCTGGCATTGTGTGATGTTCCTCCAGGTTGTAAATGTTGACACTGTGATGTTAATGAACATCAGGGAAACAAAAATCGTCACAACTGGACCAGTGAGCAGCATTGTTATAAATGGAGAACGGATTGAGGTTTTCTTGGTTCCATAACCAATGCCATGGAAGCATCAGTCAAGACATCAAAAGATGTATTGCACTGGGAAAATCTGCTGCCAAGGGTCTCTTTAAAGTATTGAAAAGTAAAGATGTCACCTCGAAGTCTAAAGTGAGCCTGACCCAAGCCACGGTATTCTCAATCACATCATATGCATACGAAAGCTGGACAATGAACAAAGAAGACACAAGAAGAATCGATGCCTTTGAATTATGGTGTTGGAGAAAAATGTTGAATGTACTGTGGACCTTTAAGAGAACAAGCAGATCTGTTCTGGAAGAAGACCAACCAGAGGGCTTCTTGTAAGTGAAGATGGCAAGACTGCATCTTACCTTCTTTGGACATGCTGTTACGAAGGATCAGTTCCTGGAGAAGGACGTCATGCTTGGTCAAGTGGACGGTCAGTGAAAAAGAGGAAGACCCTTGACAAGACGGATTGACACAGTGGCTGCAACAATAGGGTTAAGCATAAAGTGGATACGGAGCAAGACTGGGCAGTGTTTGTTCTGCTGTGCATAGAGTCTCTACGAGTCAGAACTGATGGGACAACACTTAACAGCTACAAGAAGATGCTAATGACGGAGGACGGGCAGTGGTTGTGTTGGTGGGGCAGGATTCAATGTGTAAGATAGTTTTGTGCCTAGAGGTAATCACCTGGGAAGCAAAGGAAAGGGAAGCAAGCAGAAAGTCGGGGACTTCATACTATGAAGAAGGAGGGCCAGGAGCAGATTGTGTCCTTTGGAAAGAAATTGGGGTGCCTATGCCTCAGAAGCTCCCCGTCCAGGGGAAGATTGATGACAAGGATTTTGCTCCAAAGCCAACAGAGAAAGGCTTCGGCTGGAGCTGATGCCCTGAATTTGGACTTGTATTGTGGAATTTCTGGTACATTAGCACTATATGACTAGAACAGAATTTAATACTAGAAATGGGACTCTGCTCTAACAGATATCTAAAATGTGAAAGGAATTCTGAAACTGTAAAAGGATAAGACTCGGAAGGAACTAAGGAGAACTGTTGACACCAAGGAAGGCACAGATGGTGAGAAGGAACAGCCAGTGAGCAACGCAGCACCAGGGGACCAGTGCGAAACAGCGCTGGGGCCGACCCGCAGAGTGAGACAGCTGAACGCCTGTGTGAAGGAGACAGATCCCTTCCCGCTTCCCTGGCAGAGTGGGGCACCTCCAGGCACACACGCAACTACAGAGCTTTGGAACATTTGCCTCAGAGGGACAGATGTGGGGGTAAGGCCCTCACCGAGAGGCCACAGGACATAGAAGACAGAGAGACAAAGAAGGTGAGAAACTGAGCTGCCTCAGTCACAACAGGTATGGCCTTGACCACAGAGGTTTCTAACAGCCTCTGGTATTCATGAGAGTGGAGTTACCACCCAGATGGACTAGGAAAATGGTGCCTAAAGCCAAGAGAACACACTTCCTGTCACAGTAGCAGAACTAGAGCACAGGAATGAGGAGCCGTGACTCAGAAGCCAGAGACAGTAGCCAATACCTGGAGTTTGGACAGCAGGGCCATTGTGTAAAATGTTTCAGAAAATGGAGGATTATTTTCAAAGCATTGAGGGCTAACGTAATACGTTCTGTTAATTTTCTTGGTGCCTGTTATGTCTTCTTTCTGTGCCATTTCTCTCCTTTGTAGTAGAAAGCAGCTTGTGTCTGCTTATTCTGCCATTGTATTTTGAAAGCAGATAATTTATATTCTAGATTTTACGGTTGAAGAGGAATTTTGGCAATCTGACTTGGACTTAAGACTTTTGGTATGATGGGGTGAAACATGTTATAAGGATGTGATTTGGGAGTGCCAAGAATGTGGGAACCCCGGTGGAATAGTGCTTAAGCGCTGTATCTGCTAACCAAAAGGTCAGCAGTGTGAATCTGTCGGGCACTCCTTGAAAACTCTATGGAGCAGTTCTACTCTGTTCTATAGGGTCACTATGAGTTGGCATTGACTTGGTGGAAGTGGGTTTGGTTTTTAGAAAAGGTGGATGGTCATGGATTGAATTGTGTCCCCCCAAAGCTGTGTGTAGCAATTTGGCTGGGACACGATTCCTTGTATCAGGTGATATTCCTATACATTGTAAATTCTGTGTCTCTGATGTTAATGAGGGAGGATGGGCAGCAGTTGTGTTGGTGGGGCAAGGTTCAATGTGTAACATTGCCTTGAGGCAATCTTTTGGGGATGTAAGGGAAAGAGAAGCAAGCAAAAAGTTGGGTACTACATATCACCAAGAAACCAGTTCTGAGAGCAGAGTGCATCCTTTGGACCAGAGTCCCTGTGCCTCAGAAGTTCCCAGTACAGGGGAAGATTGATGACAAGGACCTTACTTCACAGCCAACAGATCCAAAGACTTCCCCTGGAGCTGATGCCCTGAATTTGAACTTGTAACCTACTGGACTATGACAGAATAAAATTCTTTCTTAAAGCCATCCACTTGTGCTATTTCTGTTATAGCAGTACTAAATGACTATGACATCACTTGTTTCACTTAATTATCTTTTAAACTATTATATTTGAAGACTGCTATGACCTAGAGGCTCAAAATCAGTTGGGTCATCTAGGATTTGGATGGAAGATGCCATAAATCAACAAATTAAGGAACAGAAGGGTTTAAAATTCATTTTCCATCTTTACTCCAGGAGTTGCAAAGTAAAGCATTCTCCTCTCATGGAACAAAAAAGTGAAAATGTGATTCCTGGTTTCATCACAGAAGGGAAAATTCAAGCTTAATAAATGATTTTCCATTTTACAATATTAATAAAATACTATTTGAGAATAACAATAGCAGCCTATTACTTGCCAGACACTATACCGCGTGCTTTACAAACTATTTCAATTTTTGGAAGACTCATATGTGGTATTATTAACAATTTACAGGAGACCAGTTCTCAGAGAAGTTAAGTAACTTACTCAAAAGACACACAGGAAGTAAAGACCCAGCTAGAATATTAAGCCAGGGATATCTGACATAAATCCCAGTCCTCCCAATGATAAGGCAGTGAGTACACCATATTATTGATACAAAGACAAGCATCCAGGTCAGCTAGAAAATCTGGAATAGTTCTAGAAAAACACAGAGTACATTCATCTTTGCAATCCTTACCCTTTCTCCAGCATCCTTAGACTCTGTTCATCATTGCTTAGTTATTCATTCACAGGTTGAAGGGCTCTTATTACTTTGGTGAAACAGCCCTCCACTTAAGATGCAGAAGACTCTAAGATGCTTGGTGCTGTTTTAAAACGATTTTTTTGTTTGTTTGTTTTTTTGTTTTTTTTGCAGATGAAATATATCTTTGAAATCCAACCTCAATTCAATTTAGCATCAAAAATGTACTGTGTAGTTCAAGCCTTTGTGGAAAGTACTGTACAAAAAGGAAAAAAAAATCCAACCTTTAAAATGATTTATTATTTTCACTAAGCTGACAAGTGTATATATTTTGAAACACCTCTTAAAAGGATTCAGAGCACTCCCAAACTCCAAATTCTTTAAAAAAGTGTGGGGTGGGTTTTACTCAAAGGTCAAGACAATGTATTTTAAAGTAGGTGATTTGGGGTACTATAAAAAAGTATGATATTCTGGTATATACTGATGAGTCTGGTGGATGACTGACATGTTACCAACTCCTTCGAATATTTGAAGACACTCAAGTGCTTTCCGATGAACTGGAGATATGACACTGGTGGTGGACCAGGCTTGGGTGGACCAGGCAGGGCCACCATCATTTTTCCATTTTTGCTCTGTTTTAGGAAGAATGGGATCTGCTCGGTGAGATCACCACAATAAACAGCAGAATTTTCAGCAGCTCCTCTCTTACCTACAGCCCAGAAACGCTTTCATCAGGAAGTTGGATTTCCGTTCCTCCAAGTTAGCGTTTCCTGCCTCTTGATGCTCCAGAATACGGGACCTAAAAAATTAAAAATAGGAAAAAAGGAGAAATTCCTGAATGTACTGTAGCAAACGAAGGCTTGCTTTCAAGCAGCTGTGGCTGGAAAGACTTTGTTTAATACTCAGTATGCATACACTCCTTTCCATCCCCAAAATTGTTAAACGTTGTAGAAATTTTACTGCCTTTAAGGACTTGGATATCCATTTTCCATTTCAACTACATCATGCAAAACTCAGGCTCCCGAAGAAAAGCAACCATTGCTTAAAACGTTTTGAAAGAATTCCGAGTGCTCTTTTTCTTTGTGACTCTGTGTGCCAACATTCAGGGACCAATATCCACCCTCTTTGAGTATAAAATTCGAGAAGACTCATAGAAGAGCCCAGAAATGCTTGTCTTACAGGGACTTGATGCACTTATATTATTTATACACACACACCCCCTATTGTGCCTTTTTTTTTTTTTTTTGTATAAAATCAGTAACTGCAATAACTAAAATCCCCGTCTTCGGGCAGTAGCATTTCAACACGTCTTTCCCCTAGAAGCCAAAATACCCAGAGTCCGCTCAAGCTGTCCCTCGCGGCCACCGCGTCGCGCAGCCATCGCTCAGCCCTTTAGCCAAGCGTAAGCAGAAGTTGCCGGTCTCCTCAGCCGGGATCAGTTTGCGGAGAAACGCTTGCAGCTGCGGAGTCAGAAGGAGGAGGCGCACGGTCTGCAGCCGCCCTTATGGACCCGAAACCATCTCCAGTGCCTGGGCAGAAGACTCATGACTTACTCTCTTTTCCCCGTCCACTACACCTTTCCCGCTTTACTTAGGGTCTTTTTTTTTAAGCAGAGCATCTGCTCATACAACCCCCGGGGTGCTGACTGTTAATACTGAGTTTCTCCTGGAAACGCTTTCCTAAATGCATCTTCCTTAAGCCAGCTGGAGAGAGGCGCTACTGGACTCCCGGGTTCTAGATCGCCGCCCTCCATCACTTCGCAGGAATGGCTCGGGTCGTGAGACTTGGACTGGCAGATAGAGCTGCCGCAGGGACCCCTATTTCTCTGCGGAGTTGTCAGCCGCAGTCTCCGCGCACTCCCGGAGCCAGCCGGCAGGTGGCACCATTGGTTCACGGTGCCCCGCAGCCGGGCTAGGGAGGTGTTTCCAGCGTCCCGAGGTCGCCCTATTGCTGAGATACAGGCTTCGGAGAGAATTATAGCTCTGACCCAAAGGGATTGCAGGGACGGCCTGGGAGGAGGGAAGGACGGCTCGTCGCTGGGAGTCAGGCCCCCTTAAAACGTCCAGGAAATGCACCGAGTCATGTCGGGAGCAGGTCCCCGGAACGCGGGCTGAGCAGCCGTCCGGCCAGCTGCGCTCAGGTAGCTGCGCCCGCGGTCCGGGCATCTGGGGACAAACCACGGCCAAGTGGTGTCCACGCACTCAACAGGACAATGTCCGGACAGGGGCAGCAGCACGGTCTCCGCGGATCCTGCAGCACACCACCGAGGCCCCGGGCGGCGAGGGCTATTCGAACCCGCGCAGGGAAACGGTGGGCACTCGTAGCTGCAGCTCCCCCCCAACCCCCCCCCGGGCAGCCTGAGTCCTTCTGTGCCTTGTCTGTGCACCTGCAGGCCCTCCAGCAACCCTACTCAAACCCTTCTCTCCCTCCCCCGGCGCCCGGGAATTGCCAGGCCTGGTTCTAAGGGCTCCCCGGGAAAACCCACAGTTGACTCCCTGTAGCCAGGCCGTCTCCGTGCGACTTGGGCTGCGAGAAGCCCAGGCTCAGGGTCGAAACGCGATCCAATACAGGCTTCCCCGCTGCTAGAGAGTCGCTCATTGAGGCTCCGGAGACAGTAACTGAGCCCGGTGGTGGGCCAGGGACTGCACTGGACATTTGGTGACTGACGAGGTCACTTCTCTGCAGGAACTTCGGAGCCCGGGAAGACAAGAGTAATTAAGTCATAGAACACTCCAGGAGAGCATTTCAGACGGAAGAGCTTCACAGGGACACAAAACAGGGCAAGTTGGCAGAGGGTGGCATGGGTGCGCGCCGAAGCACGTGTACTGTCCCAGCCTAGGGGCGCAGGACGCGACAACCTCGACTCCCAGAAAGCAGCCGAGAGCAAAGGGGCAACCTGATCCTTATTCCACTGCAAATAAAAGAGTTTTCTCCCAGATCTCAAACTGCCCCCGGGAGGGACAGGGGAGTACCCATCTTTCCCCAGGTTTCCCCGCGCCCCCAATCAATTTGGAATCTTTGGAAGCTTCCTCCAACACTCAAGGGCTCGACTCCCGAGGTGGCGTCCGCGATCTGGTCGGCTTCCTAGGGCGAGGCGGGGAACAAGAGGTTCTCACCTCCTCGACCCTCGGACTTCGGGTACCCTGAGCCCCGCGGTACCTGGAGGCGGGGCCCGGAGAGAGGGCTCTGCTGGTGGGGCGGGGCAGGGCCGCCCCGTCTGTGCCGCCATTGGCCACAGCCCCAGGACTGGCGGCTCGCGTCACGGGCCGGCCCGCCCCTTGGCCATGTCTTCAGTCTGCTGCACTCCTAACTTAAGCATTTATTCCACTGGGATAGAAGCGGCAGGAGCAGCGCTGGCACCGCCGAGCCATGGCTGGGATTTTCTATTGCGCCCTCTTTTCCTTTCTCTTTGGGATTTGCGACGCTGTCACTGGTTCCAGGGTGTACCCTGCTAATGAAGGTGAGGGCGGGATGGCCTTTCTGGGGTTGGGGACAGACAGCAGACGATCAGCGGGGAATGGTCTTCGGAGCGCGGGACTGGCGGGGGAGAGGGGATCCCAGCGTGAGTTGTGCGCCCCCACGCTGGAGCAGGAGGCCTGGGCGAGGGGATCCGCGAAGGCGCTGCGGGGAGCGGTGGGCATCCTGCTTCCGAGCGACGACCCGAGCCTGTGTCCAGGCTGCTCAAGTTTGTAGCGAAAGGCCAAAGTTTATCAGGCTCCGCAGGCTCCGCAGGCTCCGCAGGCTCACTCCGAGGGGATGCCCCGAGGGCCGCGGCATTGAAAAAACAAAAACAATTTTTTAGGCCAAGTTCTTGTCCCTCTGGTTCCTCAGGCTAGGGGAAAACCCAAGCTGGAGCTCAGCGATTGTCTGAGAGTCCTCAGGTTCTTGGGAAAGCCTTCCAGGCTCCGCGTATTGCAAAGTTTCCAAGCCCCGGCGGTCCCGGTACCCGGCTGCAGGGCCACCGCAGTTTAGCGATCGTGGCGCCGTTTGCCGGTCGCCGGTGACCTGATTTCTAGCGTTAGGCATCAGACACCTTTCTCCTCTCCCGGTGGTGCCATCACGGGCCTGGGGCCCACAGAGACCTCCAGATCCCCTCCTGCAGACCTGGAGAACCCGCCAGCAAATTGACCGCAGGCTAGTTTGAGCCCTCAGAATGGGGCACGGGGCTAGTTTGGAGGGAGCGTGCGGAACCGACGGGACTGTCGGGGTGCTGGGTTTATTGCTCCGAGCCAGACGTACTGAGGGGAGTGAGTATGCGAGTGTGTCTGTGTTGGGGGGGAGGTGATCGTTTAATCTGATTTCTAATAATCCCAGGGCGAGCTGTATGTGCGTGTATGTACGTGTGTGTGTGTTTGTATGTGTCTGTGTGTGTGCACGCGCGCCCGCGTAAATGCGTGTCTTTGGGTGCGCGGATGCCTGCGTAGACGCGGACGCTTAGCGCCTGTGCGCGGGTGACCTGAATATGCGCGCGTGTGTCCTGGCGTTTGCTCCTGCTCGTGCCTGAGAGCATCTAGCTTTCGCTCAATCTGACCCAACTCCCTCCTCGCTCCCCCCTCATCCGTCTGTCCACCTCTCCAGGCTTCCGTCCCGTCCACCCAGCCCTGGGCAATATATTATTTCCCCTGTTCCGAAGGAGGGAGCCCAAACCCAACTTAGCCTTAGCCGGGCAGCTGGTACCCAAAGCCCGCCAGACGGAGCCTCCGAGACTCACACACCTGCCCGCAGACACTGCTCACAGGGAAAAGGGGCGCGCCCTCTCACTCCGCTCCCCTCCCTCGGACGGGGCGCCAGGTGCCACCTCGGCCGCCGCCGCCGCCCCTCGGTCCCCAGGGTCATTCGGTTTTGCGGACTTGTGGATCCCGCGTTCTCCCTGCTACTTCGCACGCTTGTTACCACGTCCCCCGAGACCTCTGTTGCCCCAGACGTAGAGGCGGTTTTCTTTCTTTCCCCCCCTTTCTTGCCTTCTCCTTTGGAAGCCAAACTTTGGATTCCTAGACAAAAAGGCGCTGATGGAGCTGTAGGCTGATGTAGAAAGAAGAGGGGGGTCTACCCCCTTTTAGCCCCTCCTCTCCCTTAAAATTAATTCATTTTGTTGCTTTTTATTCCCATCACGTTTCCTTTTCTCCCTTTTACCCTCCCTTTTTTGTAAATTGGGTCTTATTGTTCCCTTTGTGTCCCTAATCCACCTTACATAAATCCAAATGGATGTAGCAGGCTTTTCTCTAGGGACCCAGAAGGGAGAATGAGGAGGTGGCGCAACTCCGGGCGGGAGCGAACCCCGGAAGGCTCTACATTTTAAAGTAATTAACAGACCCCAGAAACTCAGGCTTCTTGGGAAAACCAGGAAAAAGGCAGATTTTCACAGCGTTGATTTAGAGGTGAGATGAGAGGGGACACAGGCAGAATCCAGGGGACTGGGGGTAAGGTGGAAAGTTGGGGTGCTGCGGGCCAAGTATGAGGACTTCTAATTTCCACCCCTCCCCCAGTCTGAAGAGTAGTCTTACTGATCAAACTAATAACCCAGTGGTTCCTTTGAGATGGGCCTTTCTATCCACAGGCCCGCAGGCCCGCAGGATCTCGGTGGGAAAAGGAATGCGGAGACCTTGGAAATTCCTTGTGTCCTTTTCGGTGTCCTTAATGCCTAGGACTGTTCCTGCCTGGGAGGCGCACCGCCGCTCTGTAGCCGTCCCCCTCCCTTCCCAGATCTTAGGTCTCGCCCGAGTATGCCTTATCCTTGTGGCTACACTCCTTAACTAAAAGGCAGAGATTTCCTAGGGAGCCTAGGATGAACGATGCTCATCCATAGAAACACTGGGAGAGACAGAAGAGTGCGTTTGCATTGTAATTCTACAAGTCTGTCAGCCCTCTTTAAAGAGTACAATTTTTATTTTTATTTTTTAAAAAGCAGCAGATAACCTCATCCAGAGCCAATTTATTTGGTGATGGAGGGGGAAAATCTGGGAAGTGAGCCTTTCCCTGACCCCTCTAGTACTCTCTGCTAGAATTCACTTGTGGCTTTGTCACCACGACAATGAGTTATGTGGTCCTCTGAAACTTACAAAAACAAATAATTCTGGTAGACACCAGACAGAGATGAATGCAAATTTTGCTCTGGCGTGTAATCGCCCTTCATAGATATATTTATTTTTTTGAATTGTATTTGCAATTCTCTATTCATCCCTTTTAGAAAATGAATCAAACCAAGTCCTTCAATGGAATTTTAAATGCTAAGCAAGTTAAATAAATAAAAACCTGCAGATTTTAAAGAGAAGAGAAGATCAAGTGAGTAATGATTATTTACATAAGTGAGAGCAAGTTTAGGTTTTGATCAGAGTTGGATATGCACAGCCTGAGCACATATGGAAACGCTCAGGCAAATGGTTTTTGTAGGATTGGCTTTTTTTTTTTTTTTTTTTGTGATTGGAAATTAATCTATTTGTCTTTGTTTCTTTGCAGTTACTTTGTTGGACTCCAGATCAGTTCAGGGAGAACTCGGGTGGATAGCAAGTCCTTTGGAAGGAGGGGTAAGTTGCGCTGTGATGCAAAGGGTAAAACTGGAGTGATCAGCAACTTCCCAAGCATCCTAATAGCTTGATCCTTGATTGTGGCAAGAGGGTCAGATTTCTGCCTTGGCCTGTGAAGTGAATTAGGCTTTGTTGGAGAAATCCTATACCCCCTTCGGATAGCTCTGTCATGGAAGAACTAGAAACCTAAAGGGCAGAAAGGGGTTTCAAAATTAGGAGGCTGGTTGAGGCCTAGACTCAGATGCCTATTTAAAACTAAAATATCCCCAAGATATACGATCCAGGGACCAAATTAGAATTTATGACTCTTTAACTGTGATGGCCCTGAAGTCCTGACAGGGTTCATTTTAGAGCAGTTGTGCTTTTTCCAGATGAAGAAAACGAATAAATAAGGAAACCAGAGAGGGACAGAGGACATTTCTAATGGTACCAGGTGCGTGGTTAGTTCTGTGCAGAAGCAGTGGGAAGGTGTCTTAATTGGCTGTGATAACTCTCAATCAGCTGCTGAGAGAAAGTGGTGTGACCTTGTGCCAGGGCCACGGTATATGCAGAAACAAACAAACAAACAAAGGGTTTCGGTTGTGTTAAATGTCAAAAGTTGAAGTACTCGAAATCTTGGTCCTTTAGGGAATCAGGGAGCATGGATTATCATGTATGGGACAGCCGGCTGTTCATTTCTTCTTGCATTTGTCCTGTTTACTTTCAGTACTCCATAGGAAAGTTCAGAAACCAGATCCAGAGTAATGATCTCCCCCCTCCCCCGCATAACAGGTTTGAGTGAATGAGAACCAGCTTTGGAGAGAAATTTGTACTACATGTAACCCTGCCTTCTGCTAAATTGAAATATTTCTCCGGGTCTTTAAAAATTAAGCAAATCAGCCTACTTTAACATGCTTGAGATTCAATTCTGTGACTGAATTGGTTGGAAACAATGCAGATGAAAGATTAGGAATCTCGTAATGCCAGCACCCACTGTGGGGTAACACATCCACACCCATCTATTGAACAAACAGTACAGGATTAAAATACAGATACTCAGAAACTGTTAGAGATGACATGTTTTGAAAAGAAGGCCAGGCAAGGACATTGGTGTGAAATAAGGGAGAATTTTTATTTTATTTTATTTTTTTGCTGTCTTTTTCTAAAGCAGATCTTTTCATCTTTGTGAACTAAGATGGAGATTGCCTTGCCTTCCTGTTTTTCTGCCTGAACTTGACTGCAGTTGGTTTGGTATCTGCTGAAAAATTCTAGTCTTTCTTCAAAACCATTTTTTTTTTCCTAAAGGGGAGAGAGTGATTGGCAGGCCTCTGGCAGTGTAGACAGGCTGTATTCACCACTGATTGCAGGCAATTGCCCTCATCCTTTGAATGTGAAGAACGGTACAGCTTTATCTTGGGGAGAGTCAGACTCCTGCTTAATCCTATACCCTGGAAAGGTCACTGATTCAGTGGACACTTTCCCATGCTGCACTGAGTTATCGCTTTGTAGGTTAAAATGCAGTAGAACTGCCTGCAAAATTGAGGAGAGAAGATATCAGAACTTGTATTGATACATTTAATGAGTCTTATTTTTTTTTTTCTTAATGACTAGAAGAGAGAAGAATATATCCAGAATTGCTTTAGACTTGACTTGTTTCACTAAATACACATGTGACCTATTTAAAAGCAAGGAGGACAGATTTTAGAGTATAGTCTATTGTCTGTCTAGTTTCTGGAAAGCTTTTATTGCAATTTAATAGGCTGCAGACTCCCCCTACCCCCAGCCCTGCCCCAAGAACTGCTGAAAGAACACCTGGTCACTTTTTCTACACTCAGCTTCTTTTGATTGTCTTGAAGTCCATTGAAGAAAAAAAAAAAAAAAATACTAAAGAATGCTGATTGCACATAACCCAGAACACTTAAGGGGCTACATGTAGGTAACATTTTAAGTATTGCAAGACATTAGAAGTGAAGATTTATCTTTGTATATTAGAATTAGTCATTCCGAAGTCCATAGTAGCCATTTAAGGAATTACGTGCTAAGTTAAAAAGTGTGATTAATCTTTAACTTTTGTCATTGAAGAGGAGTTAACATGAAAGGAATGAATTGGATATTGACCCAGTAGGGGTGGATTGACTTGAAAAAGGTCTTCCCAGCTTAGGACAAAAGCATATTTAGGCTTTTGATTATTCTGAAACTTCTGAAACTGAGTTAAAACATTTCATATCTGTCTTGCCTGGAAATGGAGGTAGTAGTATTGTCTGATAATGACATTTTGTTGTGGTCATAGTTGTTACTGAAAAAAGAGAAACAAGACTTGACACTTCCACCCTGCCAAATACGAAATACATATGGTCAGAGGCAGCTTACTGTTCTCTCCTTTGCCATAAGAAAAGCTAAGCAGAACAGAAAAATAATGGAAAGTGATGGATCCTGATGGCAACAGTGTAGCAAAGAAATATCTAATTTCTTGTCAGTGTTCATTTAAAGGTTTAGATTAAGTTGCTGACACTGCAATTGTAAAATACCAAGTAGAGATTTGTCACTTTTTTTTGCTGGTAGGTAATTAAGTTCAGCCTGCAAAATTCACATCAGAGCTGTATTAGCCTGTATGGACTCTGTGGAGGTATTCCTATGAGTTTCCATTTACATTGATAGATGTATTTTCCCCTATTCCCTTTGTTCTGAGATGGAAAGCATTTTGACTTTTTTTTTAAGGGGATGGCTATTTTTGGATTTGCATGAATCTGCCCAAATAAGTAAATTACTAGTGATTTATTGCTGACTGGATAAAAAAAAAATTAATCACCACAGGGCACTTATCCTTTACCCGTTCCAACTTTCATAATGGTAGCAGATGAAAAGGATACAGAACTTAATGCATTATGGCTTTCGCATAGTAACATTTCCATCCATTAATAGTTTTCCAATGCACAGATGGAAAACCCGTTAAAAGATACATTATGATCCCATGTACTTCATTGGACTGAATGGAGCTTTAAGTGGAGCTATTATAAAGACTTTTTTTAAAAACTATCTTTTTTTTTCTTTTAATTATATTCGTGTGTTAGATACTTAAGCTGATTTATACCAGATCTATATAAATGCATTACTATAGTAGTTAATGAAGAATTGGAGACTGCCAAGCAGCCTGGTAGGAGCCCCCAAACTATCTTGTTGCTTTTAGGATTATTTTTTAAAAGCTATGGTAGTATGAGCCCACTCCTCTGGTCACAGAGAATTCAAATAGTCCTACCATTTGGATCTTTGTATTAAGTAGATTGCAAAGAAAACACCACTGTCCTTGTTTAAATCTCTTGGACCGTGTATCCTATATGCCTCTTACTACTTTATTTTCTTTATCTGCAGAATATTTAGAAGCAAAACATATGTGCATTCTTATTTTCTTATGTGCCTGCATTTGAAATATAAGAAAAGGCATACACTTTTTAATAGAAGACATACTTTTGAAGTGTGCCCTACCAACAGAAATGACAACATACTTGAGAAAGCCAACCATAAAATTTTCTCTCTGTCTTCCCAGGATTACCGAAACCAGAATAGTAGGATTTTCTTTTCCCTTTTAAAGAGTAGTGATGGTGCCAACAGAATGGACTGACATTTTTTTAGGTATTAGGGAGCAAAGTTCTGACAGGAGCACCACTAATTAACTGATAATTGTCTTCTTTGGCAAGCACTGCTCTTCCTGCCGTTAATTTGCAGGTCTCTGCTCAGTTGTTGAAACAATACACATACGAGTTTTTCATTTATGAGTCAGTTTGAACTGTTGCCACTGCAAATTGTAGCTGTTGTAATAGGTGAATTGGAGGTTGTTAGACCACCGGAAGAAACTGCAGAGAATTCAGAGGGAATAAACCCACCAGCACCTCTGGACTGTAGGCAAAAGAGTGAATCAATTTTAAAAAGTACATATATTGTCTTATCTCCCGCGAGACGCTATCTTGGTGAGGTTTGTGTTCAGTTACTCTTTTTGCTGTTGAAACAGAAATAATCGATGTCCTTTGAGAATAAAACCACACTGAGGAATCATTGTACGATGGAAGTTTGTCACTGATACATTTCTTTTGGATCTTTGCAGTGGGAGGAAGTGAGTATCATGGATGAGAAAAATACACCGATTCGAACCTACCAAGTGTGCAACGTGATGGAACCGAGCCAGAATAACTGGCTGCGGACTGATTGGATCACACGCGAAGGGGCGCAGAGAGTGTACATTGAAATTAAGTTCACCTTGAGGGACTGCAATAGCCTTCCTGGCGTCATGGGGACTTGCAAGGAGACTTTTAACCTCTACTACTATGAATCCGACAACGACAAAGAGCGTTTCATCAGAGAGAGCCAGTTTGCCAAGATCGACACCATCGCTGCCGATGAGAGCTTCACCCAAGTGGACATTGGCGACAGAATCATGAAGCTGAACACCGAGATACGGGACGTAGGGCCGTTGAGCAAAAAGGGATTTTACTTGGCTTTTCAGGATGTGGGGGCCTGCATAGCCCTCGTCTCGGTCCGTGTGTTCTATAAAAAGTGTCCGCTCACTGTGCGCAACCTGGCTCAGTTTCCTGACACCATCACAGGGGCTGATACGTCTTCCCTGGTGGAGGTTCGAGGCTCCTGTGTCAACAACTCAGAAGAGAAGGATGTGCCGAAAATGTACTGCGGGGCAGATGGCGAGTGGCTGGTACCTATTGGCAACTGCCTGTGCCACGCTGGGCATGAAGAGCGGAATGGAGAATGCCAAGGTAAGAAGAGCCATATTGTACTTTTCATTAGGGCTTAGTGCACGTAATTAAATCAGGGATGAGACTAAATGGAGTCAGGCCAGTAATTAGCAGCCCCTGTGGGATGTGGTGGGACAGAGGGGTCTAATGAGTAAGTGCTATAGCTCCAGGTGGCAAGGCTGAGACTGACAACATCAATGCTGCTGCTGTAATCAACAGAAGGCCAAACACATTTGCTAACAGGCACTTAGATCTGAACCCTCTTGATGCGCCCTCTGAAATGTAAATGAACAAGCTGAAGAAACGGGGCTTGATTGATCCCTACTTAAAGAGGGCGGACACATTTCTGAGCCACGGTTTTCCTGCCTAAAGACTTGGTAAAATGACAAGGATGGTAAATATCTCTGCTCGTGTCTATATGTGGTGTGTGTGAAGGACTCAATTGTGAAATTAGGGTTGGGTGGTTGTAATTCTGTCCTGCTGATTAAGATCCGATGGGGGAAGAGAGCCACCCCCACCCTGCAGTGTATCAGTGGAGACAGGGCCCAGCAAAGTGGAAGGACTCAATGTTTGAAGTATATTCAGTTCTACTGAGCACCCGCTGAGAAGGTCTCTAAGTGAAATTAATCTTGATGAAAGACCTTTATTTCCCTGAGGAGGTGATACAGAGCTGGGAAGAGTCTTGACCTGATCTGCCCTCCCAGGCAGTAGTCAGTTATGATCCATTTTGGTTACTTGAGTCTTTGAAGAAGTCTAGGTATTTGTATATGGTGTTAATTGCTATTTATCACATGGCTAAGATGATGTTTCTCCTCATCTGAATTTCAGTGGAAACAGTACCTTCATATTTCCTCTTTCTGCTCTTAAACTAGGGAATTCATCTCATTTTTTTCTTTGTAGCAACTTTGTGTCTGGGTAAGAGAGGAGAGCAATCCGTATTTATATGATGGCTCATGTCATGTGTGGATTAACGTTTAAAAATAATCAGTTACGCCAAGGTTTCACTTTGCTTAGTATTTATGTTTAGTGACTGTTCATAGCAGGCTGTTGCCAACTTTATTGTTATTGCTAAACAGTTAGTGAAACCCTGGCCCTATGGCTGGAACAGGTCTCATGAATCTTTTGGAAGGGTGACTGCTAAGCTGTAGACTGGATTATCACGTGGTGCATCTGATTTGGTGATTAAAGCGCCTGAAATAACTGACTGCCAAACAATTTGTCTGGCATTTCAACCATGTTAATAACAGGGTAGGATTAACTATGGGGGTAATCCGCTTGATTGACTGGAAATCAACATTTATAACCTGAAGAAAATTGCATTTTGGGTAATTTGGTGTCATAGAGTTAGGTGTTTCAGCAGTAATATCTTAGACCTTCCTAAAAGTGTCATTCCTGATTTGCTATAGCTCTTTCAAGGAGGACCTACCCATGAAGTAATACCATTGAATTCTAAGTGAAATAGAATAAAGGCTGGTTATGTTGCTGGCTGACCTAGAAGGAAAAAGAAAACATGTGTACTTGCAAATTTAAAAATTGGAATTCAAAGAGTTTTTGTTTATTTATTTATTTTTTTGCAAATATGAATCCCCTGTCTCTCTTAGTTTGCTCTTGACTTACAAACTATGCTGTGTTGAATTGAAACCTTGATCATATTCTAGTATTACTTTTAAAAATATGTAAGTGCACTGTTATTGGCAACTAAGTTACAAGAATCACGGTAGGAATGGAGAAATGAAGAGTACAGTAGCGTTGCATCACATTTGAGCGCAAGTTATCCTGCTGTTTTGATTTCTGTATGACAGGACTTATGCATCTTCTCATGTCAAGGTTCTTATATATATTAAAATAAAATTTTTTTTAAAAAAGACTTATTTCCTACTCAGATGTTCACTCTTCTAGCATTAGTACATCTCTGTGTATCTAATGTAACTGATTTTCAGTTGTCACAGAGCCCAGGAACTTATGCATCTCTACATTGTGAAATTCCTTGACGTTTTTACAACTCTAATTAGAGGAAAAAGAGGAAAAGATGGAGGGGGAGTAAGTGTAAAGGCAATTGAACATTTTAATGGTGTGCTTTATGGAAATAATCTTGAAAATCCAGTTCCTCATGTGGTTCATGGGGCAGTTGGGGCCCATGTTTCAGGCCTAGGCCACTACTAAGCAAGTTATTTCTAACACAAGGCCAAGAGATTTCAAGAAAGAGAAGGCTCATTGAGCCACTTTCGAGAAACCTCGGTGTTCTCGGGTGTGCTTACCAGGCTTTCATTTTATTTTGTTGCTGCTCCTAAAAATGATTAATTGAACAAAAACACTTCTTGCACAAAATCTTGCACTTTAATTTTTGTTGATTTTTTTTAATATTACTGGGTGAGAAGCTGATGGATTTAGTCAAGAAGGAAAAATGTGAATGACCAAGGGTTCTTTAAGTACCAGACTTGTGTGAGAGACTTTTGTAAAGATGGTTCATGTCTGCAAAAATGTTAAAAAGCCAGTCAGTGCCATCAAGTTGACTCTGACTTAGCAGCCCTATAGGTCAGAGTTGAACTGGCCCATAGTTTCCAAGTCGCGCCTGGCAGATTTGAACTGCCAACCTTTTGGTTAGCAGACATAGTGCTTTACTATATACCACCAGGGCTTCTGCAAAAATGTTAGGAGTAATAAAGATGATTGTCTTGATTCTTAAAATCAATACTGGATTGCTAAGAGAAGAATCAAGGTGTAGCAGAAAGAACTATTAGACAAGGGAATTTGTTTCTATTTGGTCACTTAACTAAATGACCTTGAGTGTATTGCCTTAGCCCTCTGAGCCTCAGTTTGCTCATCTATAAAATGGACAATGTGAAGACTTGGGGTGTCACATTGGTGAAAGTCTCCTTGTGGATCATAAAGCATTAAACCAGGGTTAATGCTAGTGTTTCTTTTTGTCACTCTGTTCTCCTCAAGGTCATAGCTCTTGACTTTTAAGAGGGCTAAG
This sequence comes from Heterohyrax brucei, assembly GCA_028571685.1. NCBI lineage: Eukaryota > Metazoa > Chordata > Mammalia > Hyracoidea > Procaviidae > Heterohyrax > Heterohyrax brucei. The sequence continues at coordinate 132,851,012 of CM053146.1, read as the reverse complement.
TTGAAATAATAAAAACGAAATCCATCTCTCAGCCACTTTCTGAAGTCAAGGCTAAAGGAAGAAGCATTGCCCTTGCCCTAGTAAAGAATAATATCCATTCTCACACTTCATATTGAAAATATTTGGAGAGTGTCATTTTCCCCCCTCTGTAGGAAAGACAGCTTTCTTTGAGTGAGAGAAAAGTGATTAGGGGGTGGATCCAGAAACGCCAGGGTATAAAGAAAGCTGGGCCAAGTCTTCAGAGCTCAGGCAGCAAGCGCCACCCCAATTGTCTTTTCAATGAGCCCACTGTCGAAGGACAAATAGAAGGAAAGGTGAAAGGTCACCGACTTCCTCATCCATCTTCCTTGGGGTCTGGGAGGTCAGAGTGAAGATTGATTAAGATCTTAAATGTTTGACAAAGGATCCTTGGGCAAAAATGGCCAGGGCAGGTGGGGGCCAGGGGTGGGCTATTGTCTGAATCTAACCCTGATCTTCTGCCTGAGTCCTCAAGGGACCTTGGGACAGAGGGATACTTCCTCTTGCAGTTCTTGCTTCCAAGCAGTGCATTCGAATGCAGAAGAAGGATGAAGAGCCATCAAGAAGAGTCCAGAGTGTGGAGGGTGAGGGTGGGCTTGCCCCCGAAGCAGCTGCAAGTTCATTCCAGTTTCTGTTCTTGAATAACAGGTTGTGAAATGATTTTGTTTAGTCTCAGCAGGACCACAAAGAGTGTTAGCCACTCATCTGCCCTCTCAAGGAGAATGTGTAGCTGGAGTTAGCACCAGTGTGAACTTGCTTGGTGATTGGCTACAGAGTATAGTAAAGATAGTGAGTCCATCTCAGGCTGCAGGAAAAAAAGGAAAGGAAATCTACCTCCGACTCCTTACCAGACCGCCTGCCTGACCCGCTTCTTCTCTGCCCCAGTGAGGAAGCCATCCAGCTGTTTTACAGGGTGATTTTCATTACTACAGAAAGTGTGAGCAGAAAGAAGAGAGAAGATTCCCAATTAACTTATTTTTCACTTAATTAAAAAACTGAAACATGAAAGTAGTCACGATTTGCATTCCATCTTTGCAAAATACTAATAAGCACTGTTTTTGGAGGGAGTATATAAAAATCATACTAATAAAGTGGAAAGCATTCTTACGGAGCTTCCCTAAGGCCAATGTAATCACAACTGTGACAAATTAAAGTACGTAGGAATCAAAACTTGCTTAAATATACAATTTGGCTGGGCATTGTTTGCGGTATCCTTTCTAGGATTTATTTTATATAGCATTACATATGTAATAGCTCTGTATTGGAAAAAGATGTCTTATCAGAACATCTTTTTAAAGAAGGAACAAGACAGAAATGCTTTGATAGCTGTACAATAGAAGTATTTCAAATTTATACTCTTAAAAGAGGTCCAGAGCAGTGTCCAAAAATAAAATAAAATCTTTGTTTTCCTAATAGAGTCTAGAAAGACCTTTGGAGGAAGAAGTCATGGATAGGAAGCATTTAAAATCTAGTTCAGAGAGATGCTATTTCATATCCTTTCCACTTCTGAAATTTTCTTCCTACCTTTGAATCAGATCTTTAAGAAGCAATTGCTTGAATCACCTTGCTGCTTTTATGTCTGGCTTTGAAGCCTGCCTGTGATCATTGACAGACAGGATTCTTTATATACAAGAAGAGCAGCACTTAATTACTGTCCCTTTTCTCTTCTGCTTTTTAGATTTTTTTCCCTTCTTGCTGTGATTGAGTTTCTTTTATGAGTGTGAATTGTGGAGTGGTCTCTATTTGGGGTTTGCCAAAGCATCACATAGAAATTATCTCAGAGTCTTTTGAATATAGTATTGAAGATCAGATGACTTCTCTTAGCTGACCTGAGCTTTCTTGTACATTTCAAGCACAATTAAGACATAATTATTCTGTTAAGACTCGGACCTTTAGGAAAAAAGACTGATTAAAGGACTTTTCAGTTATTATTGTATAAAGCAGAAGTGATCATGATGTAAGTTTGACTTTCACATCCTTAAACTTGACTCCTTTTTTTGCATTTAACTGATGAATTTAACATTAGCCAAGAAATGTGTGCTTGTCTTGTGGAAACGATTTCAAGTGCAAAATCGTGTAAAGTCAAAAGTCTAAGTCTACTACCCCGACCAAAACATACACACAGATACTTGGTTTTTGAACTTGTACTCCAAGTTTTTATGAGTTACCGTTCTTTATAATTTGGCAGGTAACTCAAATAAATGTGTATCTATTGATCATCAGTCAATTGATCTTAAATGGTAACAGAAATGGAAGCGCCCACTTAATTGTCATTGTGCTTTTGGACACTTTTTATCATGGATGTCATACTGTATTACAGAATAACTTTTTTTCAGTCTCAGTTGATGAATCTCCTGTAGCCTGAATCCACCATAATTTGTTTAACCTACTTCCCCGCAGCAGATATTTAGGTTATCTTAAATTTTTGACACAGTGGCTGCAACAATGTGCTCAAATATAGCAACGATGGTGTGAATGACATGAGCCTGGACAAGTGTTTGTTCTATAACTCAGCAGAACTTAACAACAACAAAGCTTTTCTAGTAACAACAACAAATCTTTTCCCAGTAATACATTTTTCAAACAACACTTTAATTATAAGTCATCTGTTTGAATTTGTGTTAAAAAAAAGAAAAAAATGGACTTGCAGCTTAATAACTGTTCTGGATTTATCTTGGAAGAGTAAATATGGTAAAATGTCTGTGTCATTCAATATAAGTGTAGGAGTGCAGTCAGGAATAACCCCAACTATAGTAACACCAGCAAGGATTGTGGAAGACAGGAATCTCATTAAATGTTCATTGAATGAATAGTTGCATGAGAAATTGTAACCTGTGTTATACTGAACATTTATTTGGTGGAGTTCCATTTCGTGTAGTCAACATGGTATGTCCAAATCTTTGTATGTGACTAATATATTGTTAAAGACCTTGTTTATAGTTCTTTTTGGGGGGAGTGGGGGGGTGGTTGGGTGCTTAGCTATTTTCACCAGTCACCTATATACGTAGATCTTCAAAATTCTTTTCAGTGCTTGAAGTCAGCACAGAGTGATTACGAAGTGGCCTGAAAGTCCTGGAGTTTGAGATTTGAGTTTAATTTCCAGTTAAGCTATTTAACCTGCTGTGTGATTGTGAACCCTAAGTTAACCACTCTAATCTAGGTATGCATTTATTTGCAAATTGGCAGTACTTGTGTGTTAGTATGCGTGACACAGGAATGTTAGCGTGTATGTATAAAGGGCTTAGTACAGGACCCCAGAATGCATTATGTATTTAATAAGTGACAACTGTTACTGTTATTTTTATTATTGCTACTTGGCTTTGGCTTACTTAGGTAGAAATACGGTGCTAACATGGACTGTTTGATTAATGTCTGTTCAACAAGAAAGGCAGTTCATTTAGTTTCCAGATTAGAATTTTTTGGGGGGGTGGGGTGGCTGTGATGTGTGTGCAGTGGTAACACAAGGGGAGAATGAGATGATGGGGCAGAATATTTGTTTGTGTGTATTTTGGTCCAGTCAGCTGTTGCCTTCAGTCACTGTGACTAATTGTTGCGTGGGTGAAGTAATCCTCAAGGTGTGATCCAGTGGATTCCCTAAGACCTTTTGGCAACTTCAAGACCAAAACAATTTTCTTTATAATGCTAATCTGTTATTTGCTGTTTTCCTCTTATTCTCCTGTGTATAGATAGAATTTTCCAGAGGCTACCTGATGGGTGATATCTCAGCAGATTGAATGCAGATGCCAATATAAGAATCAAGCTGGCCTCTGTGAAGCCAGGCTTTAGAAGTAATTTGCAGAAATGAAAAACAATACCACTTTGCTAACTAAGTTTTAAAAAAAAAAAAAATATATGTGGCCCTGTGGATATTTAAGAAATGAGTTCATAGTTACTTTGAAAATGCATCAGTTTCAATTTTGAGCATGATAAAGAGATAGTTCTGTCTGTCCCATGGACAGAATGTCTTCAGCATCTTCTTTTAGAAGCAGAGGGGTCCTGAGCCACAGACTCATAGCGACACTATAGGACTGAGTAGAACGGCTCCATAGTTTCCAAGGAATACCTGGTGGGTTTGAACTGCTGCCCTTTTGGTTAGCAGAATTAGCGTTTACCCACTACACAACCAGGGTTTCCTTATAGGGTTGCTACAAGTGTGAATCAACATGACAATAATGGGTTGGTTGAGTTGAGCCCCAGAGGTGGGAGAACGCCTGCTGTACCAGCCTATTTGCGTTTTACCGATTCTCTGTTCAGAACAAAGAATGCACTTCTCTTGTTGCTACAGTTGACTTAAACATTTTGAAACTGAAAGTGTATTACAAAAGCTCAGAAAATGGCTTCTGAATCTGGATGCTTTAGCTTAGAAGAATGGAGTTTTGTTTATTCAGCTCTAGATGTTTCTATGAAATTAGGCAGCAATTTATAGCTCTTGGCTTTTTAAAAACTGTTTATCTGTGTCCAATAACATGGCTCAGTGCTTGCTTCAGTTTTACTGCACTTGTGGGGAAGAATGATTACAGAAGGCCTGAGCTGTCCCCTGGACCCTGGGTCTTTTTCACTTAGAGCATAAAACCTGGTACAGGTGGTACCTGGAGGCAGTTTTGGGGAGGAGAGCAGTGAGGGTAATGGGTTTTATGATCTGAAGGGTAATTAATGGGTCCGTGACTAAATGGATGTTTTATGATATTTGGGGTCTGTTTCACCTTTCAGGAAGCCCTGGTGATACAGTGGTTAAAACCCTTGGTTGGTACCTGGCAGGTCTGGGGTTCAAACCCACCAGCCACTCCATGGGAGGAAAATTGGCAGTCTGTTTCTATAAAGATGTACAGCCTGGGAAACCACAGGCGCAGTTCTGCTCTGCCCTTTGGGGTCGCTGTGAGTATGAATCAACCCAATAGCAGTAGGTTTTGGGGTTTATTTTGCCTTCCTATAAAACAAACATAGCGGCACCCCTTTCAAACTCCCTTTGGAAATACGGAGCCTTTTCTGGGTGACAGCGGGTCATCAAGATCCCTGGTGGCACAGTGGTTATGAGCTCAGCTGCTAACCAAAAGGTCACCAGGCGAATCCATCACCCACTACTCCTTGGAAACCGTAAGGGGGCAATTCTACTCTGTCGTGTAGGTTGCCATGAGTCAGAATCAACTCCACTGGCAATGGGTTTGGTTTTCTCAGTTTTGTGGGTTCCTAGCTATCTGCCCAGAATTGCTTTTCCAGGTGGCAGATTCTTCTTTCACAAGGCCATAAGGGCTTCCTTTGGAAACTTCAGCCAAAGTCTTCTGTTTGTGCAGAACCCAATGATTTAGACACCATGCAAATTAATTCGGTTTTGATTTGAATGCTTCCGGAGATTGGGGGTAGGAGGGCACAGAGAGGCCACTGTTTGCACAGGGCTGTTTTTGTGACCCCCCCCCCCCCCCGTGCAGCTCCCCCATGGCTGGCCATCACTCCCAGCCCCATGTCCCCGGAAATAACCAAAGCCCCCCGCTATTCATTTGATTTTGACCTTTGGAAAAGAACCCAGCCTGGGTGAATTTCTGGGCTTGTCAATTCAGTGACAGCGTTAGCTAGAATCTGCCTGTCCTTTCTGAGGTGGGAGGAGATGGCACTATTCAGATTATGCTAGGAATGTTTAGAAGTTTCTCAACAAAGGGGGGGGGTGGGAAAGTCAAGGAAAAAAGATAAAATTCTTTGAAAAAGAATTATTCAGTCCCAGGAAGTTCCTGAAATACACTAGAGGTCTGTTAGTGGGCTGGAGTCCATTCATTCCTTCCACAAATAGATATTGCAAGTATATAATGCACAGATCACCAGCAGTATTTTCTTCTGTGTTTGAATGAATCCGTCAGTCCGTATACTTTATTTCACAATTAAAATTTCTCAGTTTCATTTAAAGGTCCCTGGGTGGTGCTAACAGTATGCTATGCTTTTGGACACCAAAGAACAATTTTTTAAAGCTCAAGAGCTGTAAGTTGCTGCCTAATTTTAGAGAGGACCTGGTAGTACAGTGGTTATGAGCTCAGCTGAGTACAGTGGTTACGAGCTCAGCTGCTAACCAAAAGGTTGGCAGTTCGAATATGCCAGCCACTCCATGGAAACCTTTTTTGAGGCATATGACTATGGATCAAAATTGACTCAACAGCAACGAGTTTGGTTTTTGATTTTATAGAAAAACCTGAAGTGTTGGCTGAATAAAACCCCATTCTTCTAAGCTAAAAGTTGGTGGTTTGAGTCTACCCAGCAGTACCCAGCAAAGAAAGCCTGAAAGTTTGCTTTCATAAAGATTACCAGCCAAGGAAACTGTATGGGATATTTCTCCTCTGTGACCAAAAGGGTTGTTGTGTGAGTCAAAATCTACTGGATACCAGGTGCCCGTACACCATGTATGTTCCCAAAGAAACTCTAGTGGCCTAGTGGTTAAATGCTGTAGCTGCTAACCAAAAGGTAGGCAGTTTGAATCTGCAGGTGATCCTTGGAAACTCTATGTGGCAGTTCTGCTCTGTCTTATGGGCTTCTATGTGTCCGAATTGGCAGTGGGGTTTGAAAGGTGCACTGGCATAGTGGTTAAGTGGTTAGTCTATTAACCAAAAGGTAGCAGTTTGAATTTGCAAGGCACTCATCAGAAACTCTATGGAGCAGTTCTACTCTGTCCTATAGGGTTGCCGTGAGTCAGAATTGACTCGACAGCTGTGGGTTTGATTTGGTTTTATGTATTTGTTGTGATTAAGTTAAAGTTTACAGTCCAAGCCAATTTGCCATATAAAACCCCAAGCAACTGCCTCTCTGCAACTGTATCTGCTCCCCTCACCTTGTGACAGCACAATCTTCCTTTCCACTCTAGCTCCAGTATACGCTCAACCAACATTTGTCTGCTCTTCTCCAACCTCTCCTCTCCCCTCTAAAAAGAAACCAGTAGGATAGCCTTATATATAAGTTAAGATTTTTTTGTTTTTTTTAAATGGTACGTTGGCCATCATTCTGTTCCTTATTTCTATAAGCACTTTCTGTGCGTTGAATGGGAACCCTGATGCCATAGTGGCTAAGTGCTGCGGCTGTTAAGCAAAGAGTGGACAGTTCAGATCCATCTCAGGCACTCCTGGGAAACTCGACAGCAGTTCTTCTCCACCCCATAGGGTCACTATGAGTCAGAATCAACTCAACAGTAAGGGCTTTTGTGGGGTGATGATGCCTTTTGTATCCTTCCCATCCCACTGCATGTTATGTCTGCAAACTTGCTTAACACCAGCACACTGCATTTTCTGTTTGTTTGCTGTTTTTGGTCCACACACTGCATTTTGTTTTGCTTCACAAACTTCACTCCCTGTCATGCACATCCTGTAAACTAGAAGACGGGGACTTTGAGTGAGCTGTTTATGAAGTGCAGTAGTTTTGAGTTCAAACTGATTTCACAGGGTGGAAAACGGGCATAGCTGGTGAAATGAAGTGGAGGCCAGGTCAGTGAAGACAGCGTCTAACTGGGGGGAGCCTTGGCTTAGCTCCACGTGCTCTGCCGGGGGTGGTGACACCCTTCGGAGTCCATTTGGGATGGGTTATTAAGACTGAAGGACAGCAGAAGGCTCTGTCCTTGGTGTGTTTACTGCTGTCATTAGCAGATGGGAAAATTCAGCTGCTTATGGGACTCTTATTTCTGAGGGTAGATTTAAACAGACCTGCACTTCTCAGAGGTGATCTTACTAACCTTCTTAATAAGTTACAGAACTCAAATTGCTCAAAATCCTTAAAATACCATTTGAAGTAAGTTGATTGATAATTATCATTTCCCCGAAGGGTACTGATATTTTCCGGACCAGTACAAAGCTGTGGTACAGTTTCTTAATTACCCAGATAATCCTGTTTGCTTGTATTTTTAAACTATGAAGTGCTGGGTAATTATTCAATTCTTAATAGAAGGCAAATGGCAATGTAAACAATAATTAGGATGTTAGACAGACTAATGCGCTTCAAAGCAAATTGGATTTTTTTTTCATACTGTTCAGCATGAAGTCCTATAAAGCCAACCATTTAGAAGCAACGGAAAAAGCTTCCATTTTGTTCATATTTTATGGCGTTCTCTCTTCATGGCTTGTTTCTGTGAATAGCAGCTTGCCCCAACAAAGCTGGTCACACCAAAGCCTAATGTCTCCTTGACAATTGCTTCCCTGCTGTTTGACATTTGGCTGTGTTCGCCCAGGACTCCAGATTGGTCCTTTGTCTGCTTGAGATCCCCAGGGTCGGAGGTTAACAGAATACTGATTTCCTCCCATAATACCATGGCAGGTAAATATGGGCCAACCTCATGATCGGTTAAGACTCAGCTGTTAGGAATGCTATTCTCCTGGGCTTTTGTCCTGAAGAACGTCCCCGATTTAAGATGCCAAGTTTCCCAGCTAGTGCTTTCACGGTGGATTCTTCACTATGATCTCCACTGTCTCTTCTATGTAATTTCTTCCCTTACTAAACATTCACAACACACAATATAGCTCCAGAAGTACACGACCTGAGGAGTACAAGCCCATCCTCATGTGTGATGAATTCATTTTGCAAACTTAATATGGTAAGACTTTGCAATCTTTAGATGCTTAATTATGTCTTGGAGTCTTATCTGTACTGTACATTTCATTGATGAAATAATAAGTCCATAACAAAGGCGGTAGGCAATACTTTGATGGAGCTACATGTCCAATTTGCTACTCCCTCCCCTCCCTTGCCTTTTTTCTTTTTCTTTCTTTCTTTTTTTTTTGGTAAAGGATTCACAGTGTATTGCCACTTAGAGGTATAATGAAACAATCAGTTTTATTTTCTATTTTCATCATTTTAATCCGACTCGACGGCACTTGGCAAAGAGATGTTAAAAGCATCCATCAATATCAAGCTTTTTAATTTTTACTTCTATTTGATTGTACCAACCTTCATTTTCCCCCCAAAGATTAATATAACTCAGTAGGTTACATCCTTATTGGTTATGATATACACACAAGCTCTGGAAGTTTAAGGGCAGTTTTGAACTTTGAAACTTTTTGTTAATCATCACTTAATTTTAAGCCACTCTTTCTGTGTATATTAGTGACTCCATTTCTCTTTGGCCAAGCTCCATGCATTGTGTTGTGAACTTGATCCTCGAATTCCTTTGTTTTCAGTTTTAAGTGTTTGAAAAAGACATCTCCACTTTGAAAAACAGTTTTCTTTGAAGTGTCCAGCTTGGCGAAGACTGGAGCAGCCCCAGGCAAATTAGCATGTAAAAAGAGTGGATCAATACCTTTCTGGCTCCTCCACCCTTTTTGCTGTCCTCTAAGGGGCAAGAGTTTTGAAGAACCCTAGGCAGCGCTTGACACATGTGCCAGGAGGCTTCAAGAGGATTGTCTGTAGCCAAGTGGGGTACACTGACAGCTTGATCTAGTGCCCAGACCCCTTCTCTGATGGCCATTTGCAAATGGTGCCAGAGAAATCGACAGCTTCTGGAAAGCTCTTGCAATTCATGTAATTATGGAGAGGATTAGAAGACAAGTGTTGGGAGAAATACGAGATCAATACAAGGGCACTAGTCAACTGAACTCACCTTTAGTTGTTAGAGCACTCAATTAGTTAGAGCACAGTCAGTCTGTGCCTCGAGAAAATTATTGTATAGTTTTGTTGTTTTTTAAGTGCTGTATAAGCCTGCACATAAGAAGAAGGAAGTATAAAGCAGTCAGTGATAGCTGAGAGCCAACACGTAGGTAATTAACGGTATAATGCTTCCAGTACTTAAGGTACAAAGATGCTAATTAACTAATGAGAGAAATTGAGATTTCATTACTATGTGTTCTCTAACAAAGCAGAGGCAAGGAAGTAGAGCTGAAAGTAATATTTGGATGTTGTTTTCTTTGTAAGGTGCTGCCTTTTGGAATTGCCTCTCTGTGTGTTGAAGTTGGAAACTAGCACCAGTGCAGGGGGAAAGCCGTATGAAAATGCGGAGTATTTGTATGAGAGGAAATCATGATGTGGATGGAAAAAGTGAGAGTTACCTTGCATGAATAAAAAACCCAGTGCTGTCAAGTTGATTCTAAGTCATAGCAACCCTGTAGGACAGAAGAGAACTGTTCTATGGAATTTCCAATAAGCATCTGGTGGTTTTGAACTGCTGACCTTTTGGCTAGCAGCCACAGCACTTAACCACTACACCACCAAGGTTTTCTGTGAATGAAAAGAAAGGTACTTAAAAAATGTTTGAAACAGACCCCACTCAAAGATGTTAAATGGTCTTAAATGAAAGTTATCTGCCGTGGGGCAAAATGGCTACTGTAGTTAGCTAAAATAAATCCCACTATATAATTTATCCTAGCCTTCCTAGAGGATTCTAGGATCCTGTTTCACAAAATGCTGTAGCTATAACTATTTTATTACTAAATAGATACTGGATAGAAGAAGAATCCTGCACTATATATGATTTTAGCAATTGTACTAAAATTTATTTTTTGAAGTTCAAGCTTTTCTTTTCATGGAAAAGTAACATTTAACCTTATAAAAAATCACATCTATTATCAGAACTTTTGAAAATAGATATTCTGAAAACTACCTGTTCTGTCAAAAAAGAGTTGTTGACATACACTACAGATGGTGATTGAAAAACACAAACCTCTTCAGTTTTTCCAATATTTTCCATTATGTCTTGTAACTGGTTATCACTGATCTACAGGAAAGCTATTGATTTTTGTATGTTTATCTTGCATCCAATCTCGTTATTGAACTGTCTTGTGAATACTAACAGATTTTGACTTAATTCTTTGCAGTTTTATAGAGAGCAAATAATTTTGATGGCAAGCAATTATGTACTTTTCTTTCTCCTCCAAAAAAGACTTTTTACATTAGAACATTGGTCAGAATTTTTGGACTAAGAACAAATAATAATGTTGATTGTAACCATTCTTATTTCATGCCTGGTTTTAATGGACTTAATTTAAGTGTCATATTCACATTCTACTTTCTTTATTAAAGATCATATTTGTAATTTTTAAACATTTATCACAAAGAATAAATGTTAGATTTCATTAGAGGACTTCAAGTATCATTTTTGGTCATGTAACTTTTGGTTTGTTATAGGAAATATATTGACAGAATTCTCAAGGAGCACCCCTTTTTATTCTTACATTGCTACTGGGACTCAGCTTTGTGAGCCCTATCACAGCTGTCACTGGAAGTGGCTGGCCACCATCTGGTTTCTCTGGTCACATGTAGATGTAGTCACCCATTCACATGAGTTTTTCCTGTCTACTGGGTTCCCTTTCCCCCATGTCATTTTTTTCCTTGGTGATTATCAGTTCCCGCTGAGCTCAGACCATTTGGTGTACCTCAGAACTCCACTGAAAGACTGCAGTTGATGGTCCAAACACCTGGGAGTTCCCCTGGGAGCATGGCCTGTAGACCTGATGCTGCCCTTGTTCATAAATCATTACTGAGGTCAATTCCTTGCACAGGAATGGACTGGACTCAGTGACACAGAGTGTCCATATTGTGTGTGCACTTTATGGTTCTGTGCATCTATAGGATGTTGTCCTACTGGCCTCTTAGTAGAGGGGAGTGGCGAGGGTGGAGAAGAGGAGACAGGAGATTGTTAAGAGGATGTGACATGTATAGAACAGAAAGGAGGAGTGTGCTGTCACTAGGCAAGGAGAGCAGTAGGAGCTGCACATAGGTGGGCATGCGAATTTAAACTGGATTTTACACTTTCACTCAATCACAATAAAAAAATAAAAAAGAAATTAGATTTTTGTGATAATAAAACTAAGTCCTCCGTATTTCCAGAATAAACCCTATTAATTGCAGTGAATTTTAAGAAATGGTCTCTTGAATTCAAGTTCTAAATCAAAAATAGAAATTAAGAGTCAGTGTTGTGGAATAAGAACACATTTGAATCACAGCCATATACTGTGGTGTGGCACTGAGGTAGTTAATGTCAGCATCTTCGTTTTCTCTTTTGTAATATGCAAATAACTGACACTTATTCCATTGGTGTGTTCAGAATTAAATTACATGATGTATGTAAACTTTCCTACTAAGTGGTCACTAGAAATGCTCAGCAAACAGAAAATTTTATTATTTTGAGTTTTTATACACAGTAAAGTCATATTAGCATACATATCCCCTTTCTTGGAAACTCGGGTGTCTTAGTGGTCAAGTGCTGTGTCTGCTAAGCAAAAGTCTGGCAGTTCAAATCTACCAGATGCTCCTTGGAAACTCTTTAGGGGCAGTTCTATTCTGTCCTTGTAGGATTGCTAGGTTTGGGTTTTTTTTTAATTCCTTTTTTTGCTCTTTTTTTCTTCCCTTTCCTCTGGGATTGATTCAATGATAACTTTTTTTAAAACCACATCCTTATCATATTTGGTATTGTAGTGTTGTTGTTAGGCACCCTCGTGTTGATTTCAGCCCTGTGTGACAGGGTAGAACTGCCTCGTGTGATTTTCTTGGCAATAATCTTTATTGGAATGGATAACCAAATCTTTCTCTCTGAGTTACTAGGTGACTTCGAACCACCCACCTTTAGGTTTCCAGCCCAGCACTTAACTGTTTGTGCCTCAAGGACTCCATGATATCATAGTAACCTTTTGCTGTATACTCAGTTCCAACTCACAGCGACCCTATAGGACAGAGAAGAACTGCCCCACAGGGTTTCCAGGGAGTGACTGGTAGGTTTGAACTCTGACCTCTTGGTTAGCAGCCTGAACTCTTAGGCACTGTGCCACCAGCCTTGGTAACCCTATAAGGCATATCTGCTCTGTACTATGTAGGGTTGCTATGAATTGGAATTGACTAGACGGTAAGTTTTAAGAAAGTGAATTAGCATAGTTTTTTCCTTTGTAAGTTGATATTTTAGAAGGTTAATGTCCTGCAAGTTTTGAAGAACTGGCCATTAAAGCTGGCTGTGAATGGTACACTTAATGGTCTGTGTACTTTCTGTGTATTCACCAATCTTCAGTAAAGAATGCAAAAAGCACAACAAAACTGCCAGGGATGTTGTCAATTCTGACTCACAGTGACTCTATAGGACAGACTAGGACTGCTCCATGGAGTTTCCAAGGAGCTCCTGGTAGATTTAAACTGCTGACATTTTGGTTAGTGGGCATAGCATGTAACCACTTTGCCACCAGAGTTCCTGGAACCTTGTTCAGTTGCTTTTCGAATCACATAAAACTGCTTTTCAAACGTCACTTTCTAGACATGTTCTGTGGCTATGATTTGGTCTGTTTGCAGCCTTGGCTGCCTTACGGTGAAAATCAAAGATTCTGCTTTGTCCTCATCCATAACTATTGCAATTTCTAGTTATTGGTATAGCTCTAAAACATTGTTAAACCTGGAGTTAGTTCATAGGCATGGTTAGGCTACTCATTAATCAGGAAGCTGACTGTTAATGAGAATCTGGTTGAGAAAATATTTGATACCCCATTAGGAAAAGCTATGTTTCACTATGGTGAGTGGATAGGGCCCTACTGAGTTGTGCTTTGTTCGACTTTCTTATTTGGAGAGAGAATGAGCGGGAGAGAGACAGGTAGATGGACACACTAATAAAGAAAGCATGAAATGGAAGATCTACTGGTTCGTAGAGAAATATCTGATGTTCCTCAGAGCAGCAACTTCGATATAATCATTTGTAAGTATGTTGTATTGGTTTTGAAGCTTAGTAGGTTCCCATTTTTCATTTAACCCACCAAATTATCCTGTGTACCACAGCCAGCACAGCGGAGACCAGCCAGCCAAGTGCCGTCAGAGATTATATATTGCCTTGAGACAACTTTCTCACATTTTGAGTTAGCCAAGAGGTAGACTGACAGTTTTTAAGGCAGTGACTTCCACATCATCGGACTTATTCACACTGGCTAGGCGATCCTAGGTGGCTAACAGTATCTCTGTCATAAAAGAACAGTGGCCCTGTGTTTCTGAAAATGAGTGTCATTGGTATTCGGGGCAAGATGAGTTTTCACTGAGCAAGAGTCTACCATACACTGTTGGTCTGTGGTATACATGTGGACACTTAGCACCCTGAACAGTTTCTGAAAGGAGCAATGATGGCTCAGTGGTCAAACGCTTGGCTCTAATGGAAAAAGGTCAGTAGTTTGAACCTACCAGCTGTTCCACAAGAGAAAGGCATGGCCATCTGCTTCCACAAAGATTCAAAACATGAACACTTTGCTGTTAAGATGATTCTGACTCATGGTGAGCCTATAGAACAAAGTAGAACTGCCCATAGGGTTTCTAAGGAGTGGCTGATAGATTTGAACTCTTGACCTTTCAGTTAGCAGCTGAGCTTTCAAACACTGTTCAGCCATGGCTCTTAATAAAGATTATAGCCTTAGACACCCTATGGGGCTGTTCTGCTGTGTGCTATAGGGTTGCCATGCGTCACAATAAACTCAACAGCATATAGCAGCTGTCACAGTTTCTGAGGGTCCCTTGGATGGCACAAATTTTTTAATACTCTCCTACTAGCTTAAAGGTTGGCCATTGGAGGTCACCCAGAGGTGCCGTGGAAAATAGGCCTCACAGTCTGCTCCTGAACGATCACAACCTTGAAAATTTTATGGAGCAGTTCCACTCCGCACACATGCAGCCACCAAGAGTTGCAGTCAATCTGACAGGAAACAGTAGTTCTTGGGCACTAAATGCCATAGCATTTTCCAGTCAAAACGTCCTCTCCAGTTTGCAAATATCCGTGGGGATGGATACTAATCATAGCTGTAAACTTCCAGAGTAGACAAATGCCAAGATTACTGACAACTCTTCACATGCTAAGATGGTAGACTATTTAGTACTTCCTTTTAAATATTTCATGTGTTGTGTTAAGTATGCAATCCATGTCCAGGATCCTGCGGCACGGAATAAATGGAGCATCTCTTCAAATGATCCCAGCTAGCAACCTCTCTTTTGTTTTAATTTTTTTACATCTAGGTATATATCGTAGCATTCTCAATATCAGTTTAGCGTGTTTAACTAACGGGCATGGGGTGAAGGAGGTGGGGGATGTCTTCGGGGAGAAATTATTAACTTTTTACAAAAGCAACTGTAATGATGGCCATCAACCAAGTAATGTACAGGTTTTAGTTTATTTAGTTCTAAAATAGTCATAGAAGACAAGTATGATTATTTTCCTCATTTTACAGATGGGCAAGTTTCTGGCACAGAGAGATACCAAAGGCTCTTGAGACTACTTAGCATGACTCAGTGATACAACTTGGATTTGTACCCAAATAGATTGATTCCAGGTTTGTACTATGCTACTGTATACCAGGCTGTACTTCCAAATTTGTAATATACTCCCCCTGTGCCTTTGTGGCATAGTGGTTGAGAGCTATGGCTGCTAACCAAAAGGTCAGCAGTTCAAATGTACCAGGTACTCCTTAGAAACCCCATGAGTCAGTTCCACTGTCCTTTAGGCTTGCTATTTGTCAGTAAGAATAGTTAGAAACCTTTCTCTAATTTAACTGACAATATGACATCTGTTTTTATGTTCTTGGAAGGTTGTTGTGCTGTTGGTAGGTGGCCTGGAGCAGCTTCCAGCCCACAGCGACCCAATAGGACAAAATAGAACTGCCCCATAAGATAAGGAAAATATTTAAAATGCCTGATTTGATATCCTTTTGCAAACAATTCCATGTAATTAATCTAAATTTGGTTCAACACTTCTTGGCCGTCAGGTGGTCTTTGTATAATTTTGAATGGCTTTGCAAAGAACAAAATGTGACTTTACAATTGTTAAAGCTAAAAGCTTTGTCATAGAGTATATCTCTGAGCAAATTATCCTTATTGCTACTCTGTACTGTAGCAGGAAGTGATGGTATATTTTTCTTGGATTTGAAGAAATGACTGGGAGATCACATGAACAGACCCAACTATACAAAAGACAGAGAAACATTTCATCTTAACTGGGGAGCCTCCCCAGTGAGAATTTATATTTCCCAAGTATTATACGATAACTCTAAAGGAATTCAGAAGGAAAGTCAACCTAAAAAGGAAGGTAGACTTTTAATAATTCATGTTAGGCATGAGAAGCCCTGGTGGCACACAGGTTAAGTGCTCAGCTGCTAACTGAAAGATCGTCAGTTCAAACTCACTGGCCGCCCCACAGGGAGGTGAATGATGTAGCAGTTGGCTTCCATAAAGATTACAGCTTAGAAAAACCTACAGGACAGTTCTACTCTGTCCTATATGAGTCTAATCAACTCAATGACAATGGGTTGGCTTTTAAATTGATTTAGCTAAACTACTTGCAGATACATGCAGAAAAAAAGGAAACTATTTGCTATGGAATCCTTTTAAGCAATAAGAGGTAAGGGGAAAAAAGATGGCACAAAATTTTGCAAGTGGAGGTGCTGGTCGCTTCGTCCCTAGCATCTTACTTCCATCCCACTGCTCCACACTGTATTGCAAACTTGTCCCTTGGGTGGGTATGACCTCACCTTTCAGCTCTCCTGAGTGCAAGGTCACAGCAAATAGTGTTCACTGGCTTTCAGCTCCTAATGTCAGTTATAGCCCTGAATTGCTTAGTTAGCTACAAAAACTTCTTTTTCTTTTTTGGTGAGTGATACATCCTTTATGATTAGCTTTTGTCTATCTCTTGCAGTAACAAAACACACACAAAAAAAGCCCCTTGCGGTCAAGATGATTCCAACTCATTGTGACCAATAAGACAGAGTAGAAATGCCCAGTGGAGTTTCCAAGGATGGCCTCATGGATTTCAACTGCCACCCTTTTGGTTAGCAGCCATAGCATTTAACTGCTATGCAACCAGGGTTTCTATTCTTGCAATACAACCTCATTTTAAAAAGAGGTCAGGTGACGTTACTTTTAACATGCAAACTAGTTTTTTTCTATACAAATGCTTCAAATCTCAAACAAAATGTGTTTCCCCAGACTGTTCCCTTCCAAAACATTTATTTATAAGTCATATAAACAGTGAGAACATCTCAGGTGGTTATTTGTCTTCCCTCCTCAGCTTGATGGCAACATGGAATACTTCAAGTTCTGTTGCTACCAGAGGCAGGGAGAACACTGTCTCGTACTGGGACTTAGTCAAGTGGCACATTTCACTTCTTGGAGTGTGAGAATATTCAAGCTAGAAAACCAAATAATAATAATAATAGAAAACCAACATGTTGCTTTGAGTTGAGTTGATTCCAGCTCATAGTGACCCTATAGGACAGAATCAACTGTCCATAGGGTTTCTGAGGAGCAGCTGGTAGACATGAACTGCTGACCTTATGGTTAGTTGCTGAGCTCTTAACCACTGTGCTACCAGGGCTTCTGGAGCTGGAAGAGACCCTTGAAAGAATTTAGTTAATGCTATCCGACTCGATGGCACTTGGTGGCTTGGCTATTCAGTTTTTAGATGAGAAAACTGTCTCCAGTGACTGGCATTTGAAGTCTGAAATACTTGAGTCTTGGTCTTTTTGGTAGTGTTAATGGGAGGATAGAAAAGACTGTGCAATATGACTTCCCATCTGTGTGTCTGAAGACCTCGGCAAAGTCAGTGTCACCCAGTTCTGCTTCAACAATGGTTAAATGCTCAGTTGCTTAAAAAAAAAAAAAAATTGTTAGTGATTTTGACCCATAAGCTGCTCCTGGGGAAGGAGGACCTGGTGATCTGCTCCTGTAAAGATTGTTGTTGCTAGGTGTCATCAAGTCAGTTCCTACTTGTTGGGGTCTTATGTATAACAGAATGAAACACTGCCCAGCCCTGTGCCAAACTCACAGTTGTAGTCAAGCTTAAGCCCATTGTTGTAACCACTGTGTCAATCCATTTCATTGAGTAGTCTTCCTCTTTTTTGCTCTACATTACCAGCATGAAGTCCTTCTCCAGGGACATAACAAGTCCAGATTGTGTGACAAAGTCACAGCATCCTTGCTTGTAAGAAGCGTTGTTGCTGTACCTCTTCCAGGACAAACCTGTTAGTTCTCCTGGCAGGTCATGGTATATTCAATATTCTTTGCTAACAGCGTGATTCTTCACTCTTCCTTAGTCATGGTCCAGTTTTCACATGCATATGAGGTGATTGAAAATATCATGACTTGCGTGGAGCACACCTTAGTCCTCCAACTGACATCTTTGCTTTTACTGCAACTTGAAGAAGGGCGTGTGCAGCAGATTTGCCCAGTGCAGTGCGTCTGTTGATTTCTTGATTGCTGCTTCCATGAATGTTAATTGTGGATCCAAGTAAAATGAAATCCTTGACAACCTTAGTATTTTCTCTGTTTGTCATGATGTTTGTTGGTCCAGGTGGGAGGATTTTTGTTTCCTTGATGTTGAAGGCTGTGGTCTTTGGTCTTCATCAGTGCTTCTGGTCGCCTTTCCTTTCGGCAAGCAAGGTCATGTCATCTGCATGTTAGAGATCGTTAACGAGTCTTCCTCCAATTCTGATGCCATGTTCATCTTCATATAATTTATCTTTTCAAATTATTTGCTGAGCATACAGATTGAATAATTGTAGTGATGGATACAACCCTGATGCTTACCTTTTCTGACTTTAAACCATGCAATATCCTCATGTTCTACTGGAATGACTGCCTTTTAATCTGTGTGGAGGTTTTTCATGAGTGCAGTTAAGTATTCTAGCATTCCATTCCTCACAGTGTTATTCATAATCTGTTATGATCCATACAGACTGATGCCTTTGCATAGGCAATAAAATGTACGTAAGCATCTCTCTGGTGTTCCTCACTTTCAGCCAAGATCTAACTGACATCAGTAATGAGAATCCTTTGTTCCATGTTTTCTTCAGAATTGGGCTTGAATTCTGACGGTTCCTTGATAGCAGCTGTACTGCTGAAATTATTTTTTTAATGATCTTCAGCAGAATTTTACTTGCGTGTGATAGACCTGTGAAGATGTTTATAATACTATGTGCCAAGTGAAGTTAGCTCAAATTACGACCCACAGGGAGAAATGCTGGATTTTATTGAGGATGAAGTATGAAAGTTTTTGGAAAAGAGCATTGTTAAGTAGTGAACTTCTGCAACAAGCACCTCTTGATGATCTACTGTGCCTAGACAGATGGGTAGCAAAGACCCTGTTCACCAAGTCTCACTAAGAAGAATTCAGTGACCATCTCATAAAAACCTTCACTAGAGTCTCTGCAGGGGGACTCAGGCTCCAGCTATGGCTACCAGGTAGTGTTTTGTTGTGTTGTTTT
This sequence comes from Heterohyrax brucei, assembly GCA_028571685.1. NCBI lineage: Eukaryota > Metazoa > Chordata > Mammalia > Hyracoidea > Procaviidae > Heterohyrax > Heterohyrax brucei. The sequence continues at coordinate 132,831,840 of CM053146.1, read as the reverse complement.
ACAAGAATAATAAAATTAATTAAGCCTGGAAAAAAAAGAAAGAAAGAAAGAACATGGTGTGACCTTCAAGTTTAGAGTTTTTTCTAGAAAAAGAGATGATTACATTTTTCTTTGCTATTCTGAATAATTGGACTTCATAGAAAAACATGTTTGGGGGGAAGTTAGAGTGATACTGTTTGAAAGATCAAAATGTCTTCTCTTAGTTTTGTGAAAAATATGTGGACATCTATGAGATCTGTAACAGTTAGTCTTTAAATCAATGATTGTTAACTCCTACTTTCAGGATTGGTTGCATTTACCAGTGCCTTTGTGACTTTCATTTGAAGACTGTATGGCTTAGTGGCCAAGAGCTTCAGTCCTGGTATCAAGGAGATCACGGCTCTTCTAGGTGTATGATCAAGTCAGTTTATGCCTCTAGGCCAGTTTATGCTTTTGTGTTCCTTATCTGGGAAATGGCATCATTTTACTTCGTTGAAGGTTGCAGGACAGTTCATTTGATTCAAGTATGTTGTTGTGTGCCATTGAATCTATTCCAGTTCATAGTGACACTGGTGATGGAGAAGAACTGCCCAGTTAGAGTTCTTAGGCTGTAGTCTTTAAGGAAGCAGTTCTCCAGGTCTTTTCTGCAGAGTTGCTGGTGGGTTCCAGCTGCCAACCTTGTGGTGAGCAGCCTAGTGCTTAACTGTCATGTTACTCCCCCAAAACACCAAAGTCAGTGCCATCAAGTCAATTCTGACTCAAAGCTAGGGCTCCCTTAATTCATGTATATGTTCTATTAAGTTATATATAATGTAGTCTTCATTTAAAGAAGATTGCTGGCTTGCTTACTTGTTTATTGTTTATCTCTGCTAATACATATTTCATCAGATCCTCTTAAACCTTGGCCTTATTGTATGTGTACCTGGTGGATTTAGCATGGGAAGCCCTGCTTTTAAACCATGTTCAAGGGAAGTGATGAATTACAGAAAATGGAGTGAAAAAAATCAGAAGAAATTCTTGTTTGTAGAAAAATGTGGCAATATACATAAATAAAAGGATGGATAAACACATCCATAATTGCACTTAATGAAATTCACTCTTACCATTTTGATTTCTTTTCTCCCATGCATATACGCTGTGCACGCACACACACACAAATGGATTACTAATTAGACAACATGATGGTAAGGTTTTTCCAGATCAACAAATATAATTTTACAACATCATTTTTAATGGCTGAAGAGCTTTTTGTTGCTTGGGTATACCAAAATTTATACAATCATTTTTTTTTTTGGACGTTCATACTGGTTTTGGTTTTGTGCTTTTAATAGCATTGCCCTGGTTATTCTCACAGGGAAATCTTTAAACATGTTCTTAATAATACATGAAGGTCTTTGAGGTGAAAAATATGCGTCTTTTAAAGTTCCGATGCATATTAAAACAGGCTCAGTTTTAAGACGCATTCTTACTTAAGCTTGAAACACATGTATTGAGAAATAATACATGTATAGTGACGTTATATGTTTGTTTCCACGCAGTGCTCCTTGATGAAATAAACTCCAATGTGGAGGTAGTTTCACTCATTAGTGCTTACATGAGAGAAAGCATTCTTTAAGCATTTGTCTTCTGGTTTTTGCCAACAAAGCCATTCTCTTTATTCTAAAACTCCATTTATATTTCAGCTAGATATTTTTTGCATATTTTGAATATTTTGACTACTTGTGTATGATATCTGTTGGCAGTCACACTTTAGTATAAAGGATTATATATTTTAATCTCCTGATGCAAATTACTGCCTCTAAATCTACTGTGAGTTTTCCCTACCACTCTCCAAGGCGCATCATTGTTCTTGAAACCCGTAGAAAAAAGTTGCCTTTCAAAACAACATTGTGAAAATGAGCTTGATGAGGCTGATTGTTTTTATATAATTGCTTAGATACTGTTGTCTTACAGCCTTCTAGAATGCCTTTCAGGTTTCATCAAATGGAGAGGAAAATGACTTCATGGACTAAGCAAGCATGGCTTTTAACATACCTCCACTGCAGATACCGGGAGTTCCAATCCTTGTAGGGTCAGAGAATTCTTTCTTATGAATGAAATGCATTGATTGTTGCATAATCAATCGTTTCTGTGACCTTAAGATGCCTCTTGTTACATCCCACAGCTTTATCATTTTGAAACTGCTACCCAAGGGCGTGTAGTACCATTCCATGAACCTTTTCTCATTTAAGACAAATGAAACATCTTTCAAGATCCTTTCATAATTGCTTGGAGAGAATATGGAAAAGACTTTACACTCTTTCTTTTGCTCTTTCTCCTGCTTCTTTTGCCTCCCTTCTTTTTCTGTGAGGTTGAAGGAATCCCGCATACAAGCTGGATCTGATCTGTAAGAACTTACCGTTGAGAAGCATGGTAGCGTCTCCAGGTAAAGTGAAGCCATAAATGTGTTTCTCTGAGCTGAAAACATTCTCCATTCTGTGACTCAGCCTATATTGTTGCTGTTGTTGGGTACCATCAAGTCAATTCCAACTCAGAGCAGTGCTGTGTACAACAGAATGAAATACTTCCTGGTCCTACGCTGTGTCCACAATTACTGCTTTTATGCTTGAAACTTTTGCAGCCACTGTGTCAGTCCATTTTGTTGAGGGGCTTCCTCTTTTTGGCTGCTCCTTTGCTTTCCCAGGTGTGATGGCCTTCTGCCGATACTGACCCCTTCTGACAACATATCCAAGGAGGATGTAGTCTCTGTCCTTGCTTCTAAGGGTCACTCTGGTTATAATTCTTCCAGGACCGACCTGTTTGCTCTTTTGGCAGTCCATGGTACATTCAATATTCTTCTCCAACATCGCAATTCAAAGACGTCAATTCTTCTGTCTTCCTTATTTATTGCCCAGTTTTTGCCTGCATATGGTGTGATTGAAAATATCATGGCTGGGGTTAAGTGCACCTTGACCTTCAAGGAGGAGTCTTCCCTATGTCCTATAGAATTAAGAAAACATCAAGCCATATTGTTTATTGAGAATTTTCTTGTTCAATAAATTAATATTTTCTATTTGTGAAAGTAGGAAGCCCTGAGTGGCACAGATAGTTAAGCGCTTGATTAGTAACTAATAGATTGGCAGTTTGCTTCTACCTTGAGGCACCTCAGAAGAAAGGCCTGGCAATCTGCTTCCCCCAAAAAGCAGCCATTGGAATGTCTGTGGAAGCATTCTATTTTGAAGTTCATGTGGTCCCCATGAGTGGAATCTAATTGACAGCAACTGATTTGGCTTTTTGGTTTTGTTTATAAAATTAGTACTACTTCCTGTAGGACATTTAGAAAAAAGAAACAGACTTTGACACGAAAAGAAAATTAACCTGCAAGCCCTTACTTGATGTAACGCCAGCTATCAATCCCTGTGTCTTCTTTCTACATGTGTATAAGCACAGTGTGTTTTTTATTCCTATTTGGTAAGTGACGCTTGGCTTGTCCTCTCTGCTACCAGCCTAGACCAAGGGAGGTGGTTTGTTGGTGGTCTAAGAGTCACCTCCTCACTGGGTTGGGAATTCTTTTTGCTGTTATGGGCTACATTTCTGTTTTGTGTGAAGTGCATCTTGGCACCCACATGCCTGTGGAATTGTGGCTTACCCCACACCTTATTGGCCCAGAAACCACAACTCCTTCTGTGTTTCTTTCTGGCTCAACATTCCAGTTTCTCAGTGGGACCAGCATCTTGTGGCTGTGCCCTTGAACTTCCCTATGAGTTCTTGCTGCTCTTTTCCCCTAGGGGGCTGTACCCTATTTCTCAGTCCCACAGAATCCTGTTCTGAATCATCAGGAACTTGAATATGACTTGCTCACATGACCTTTAGTTTGTTGCCTTCTTAGAACCATTTATCTGTTCTCTGCATCTTGGAGGGAAGTCTGATGACCTTGCTCCAGATCAAGACTTAGTTCTCTCCCATTCTTCAGACACAATTTTAACACTTTTTTGGAGGCCAGCTAGCTCCATGCCTGTGTTTTCAGGTCCAGTCCCCCCAGATTCCAGTTGCTTGTCATTTCCCTTGGTTGCCGACACCAGTGAGGTTTCTGCATGTCTGGGCGGTCAACCCCTAAACTATAGGCAGACCACCCTATGTCCTGGCCAAGCACTTACACAGAATCTAGAAGGCATCTCTAGTTAGAAAAGCTTCAGCAAGTCTTCATCTCTAGAAGGAAGAAGGACCTCAACAACTGTTTTCATCCCTCATAAATCTAAGAGATTAAAATTGAGCAGTAATCGCCCCACCCACTGACAGAGTCAATAAAATAATCGAACACCTCTCCATCACTTGCTGTATCTCTGATCCTGTGCTGATAGCACCAGCTCACATACAGGGATTTGTTGGATGGGCATCGAATACAACATTAAAATTTTTAAAAGGTCATATCAACACCAAAGAGGAGAAAAAAGGTGCTCATAAATGGCATGTTTGGTAATTTAGATTTTGTTGACTGAGTGCGACCCTGTTTACTTCTGACAGACATGAAGAGAACTGAGGCAAATGATTCGATTTACCTGCTACACTGAAATTCTGCCACTCCGTTCACCACATATGCAGTTGAGTGCCTATTTGTTTTGTGTAGCACAGATTATTCAAGAAGCTTGAATAATCACAAGAATAGTAAACCTTTGTGGATATGTTGCTTTGAATAAAGAGAATTTATAGAACTAAAGAAAAGTGTCTTGTAAAAATGGGCAAGTTCTAATAAATGAAGTATCTTTTGTGGCCAATCTGCCCACTTTTATCTCCTCTCTTTCTCCAAACCTGTCCAGGCTTCATTGCGTATCAGTTGCCATCGAGCTGATTTCCATTTGTGGTGACCTCAGGTATGGCTGAGCAAAATTGCACCTCATAGGGTTTTCAGCGCTGTGACCTTTTGGAAGCAGATTGTCGGGTCTTTCTCTGCAGGTGCTTCCGGATGGGCTGTAACCAGAAGCCTTCCAATAAGTAGCCGTTTGTACCAGCCAGGCACTCCTTCTCCACTAATATATATGTCTGTAAAACCAAACTGCTTGCCATCAAGTCCATTCTGACTGATAGCAACCCTGTAGGAAACAGTAGAACTGCTCCATAGAATTTCCAAGGAGTGCCTGGTGGATTCAAACCGCTGACCTTTTGGTGAGCATCCGTAGCACTTAACCACTCCGCCACCAGGGTTTCTCTTCACTAGATTTTAAAGAAACAAAACCAAACCTGTTGTTGTCAAGTCAGTTCCGACTCATAGCAACCCTGTAGGACAGAGCAGAACTGCCCCATAGGGTTTTCAAGAAGCACCTGCTGGATATGAACTGCTGACCTTTTGGTTAGTATCCATAGTACTTAACTACTATGCTGCCAGGGCTTCCTTCCCTATATAGTAGACTCATAAATCTTCCAAGACCCGAGTATGAGTCCTGTGGCACTCCTACCCTGAAACTACTCCTGGAGTTTTCAGCTGGGCCTGCAGGGGAGGTCCTGCAAACTCTTGCCTCCTTCCTGCTCCTTAACTGCACTGGGACTCTAGCCACTGTTCTTTTGTTTGCGGTATACTCTGCCCCACATGCCTTCCTGCCTGTCAACAGTTTTGTACCTCCTTCAGGACCTTGTCCAAGCTGCACTTTCTTCTGCTTTTGAACTCTTGCAAGTTTTTAAATTCTGTTCCTTAATGTCGCTTACTGTACTTTCTAATAGGAAACTCTAGTAGTGTAATGGTGAAGTGCTATGGCTGCTAACCAAGTGGTCAGCAGTTCAAATTCACCAGATGGGCTGTAGAAACCATTGGGCAGTTTTACTTTGACCTATAGAGGTGCTCTGAGCAGAACAGACTTGATGGTATCTAACAACAACAACAACAAATGTAATGATGTTTACATTTTATCTTATGTTTCAGGGCACAGACTATTGCTTAGAAAGTCAACTCAGACTTCTTGCACTTTGCCAGTTACCAGCTGTTCGACTTTGGGCAAGTCAATCCTCTTGCTTTGGCTTACTCATATAGACAATGCAGATACTAATCAACAAAACAAACCCAGTGGTATCAAGTCGACTCAGACTCATAGCAACCCTATAAAACAGAGTAGAACTGGTCCATAGAGTTTTCAAGGTGGTGGATTTGAACTGCCAACCTTTTGGTTAGGAGACATGGCACTTACCATTACGCCACCAGGGCTGCTTAATCAGGCTAAGGAGCCCTAGTGGTACAGTGGCTACGGTGCTTGACTGCTAACCAGAGGTCACTGGGCCAGAAAAAGATGTGACAGTCTGCTTCCATAAAAGATTTACAGCTTTAGGAGCCCTATGGGGGCAGTTCTACTCTGTCCTATAGGGTCTCTATGAGTCATAATTAACTTGATGGCAGTGTTTTTCTATTTTTAATTATCAAGTTGTGTGGATTATGTAAATACATGTAAACTGCTTGAGACATGCCTGGGAAATAGTAAGTACTTAATAAATATTGGCTTTAACTACTATTTCTGTTACTACTACTGCCATCTTTATTTTTATGTAGCTCTTCTCTATATTTCATGGTCTATATAACTGATCTGGATTGTTGCAGCCCTGGGGTTAGGTTGGGTCCCAGGACTTGGTGAAAGATGTTCAGGATGCATTTTAGAACACATTTACCCCTTCGTCGGAATATGTCTGTGCAGTGAACAATCCACACAACTGTACATGGCAGCTGTGTACCAGAATCTGTGCTATTCCTGGGCTAAAGTTATATTCTGTCTATTTTTGCATTTGCTGTAGTGCTTAAAACAGCACCTTATTCAGTACTGAAATGAATGAACAAGCAAACATAAAAAAGGAAATGTAAAAATATCAGTACAGTTTTGTTTATTTGTATGTGGCCCACTGATTTTTGAAACATGCTCATAGAACGTATTGTATAGTTTCAGAAAGAAACTCGTGTTTGTCACCATCTTGTTCCAATACTGGATGTGTCATAAATTTAAAGGGTGTAATTGAGGCTGAATTTTCTACGGGTTTATTTACTGGATCAAATAGTGACTTCAACTTTCAGCACTTATTTTATTTGCCAGCATAAACTCATGGGTTTAGTCAAGTGCCAAGAAAAGAAAATTAATCATCTGAATTATGTGGATTCTGGCAAATCATTCTTTTTGGGGGGGAAAAATGAGCTTTGAGTTTTTATCTTCCCCCAGCAAGTCCAACTGATTATAATAGGAGGAATAAAACTATAATAATTAACTGAATAGCCCTAAGCTGCTATTCATTCCAGAGAAGTGACATTACCCAGAATATACTGCTTATCCTATTGCATGCCATTGATATATAATTCAATTGATTTTCACACTTTTTATATTCCAAAATGAAATACAACTTTTGTCATGTCACTAGATTGGAATTCTTTGACAATACATTAGCATGCCAAAAGTAATATTAGGTACAAGAATAATGTAGAAATAAATTACAGGTAGAGCCGTATCCCTAAGGAGATTTGCGTGTGTGTCTTAGACTAGAAGACTTATAACCCTGCTCACACATCTGTTTCATCCCTTATGTTTTAGGCTCTTAGTTCAATTCCATAAATTACTCATTTTGTGGTTGCTGCATACTCAGCACAGTATCAGTTTTGTTGGGTAGTAGAGTTACACAAGAGTCTGTGTAACTACAGAGTACCTCATGATTTTTTACTTTCTTTGTTTTTCTTTTTAAAGAGCAGATTCAGAGGCTTTTAGGTAACTGAATCTCAGAAAGGGTCACCTCACCACTTGGTAGATCACTTATAGGGTTGCTACGGGTCAGAATTCACGCACAGCAGTGGATTTCATTTTCTTTTTGGTTTGTAATGCTGCTACTGCTAGGATTTTAGGATTTTAGGACCTGTTTTGGAAAAGTATTCTTCAGATGTCTAGCACCTTCTTTTCACATGTGTTCACTACTGGGCAATGTCTTTTAAGGCGGGTTTAATTTTTGGAAACCAAATAGCTCATCAATTGATTGTTGAAAAACGACATTGATCATACTGTACAGTATTGTTTTCCTTAGTTAAGAACCATGAGAATACCAAGAGTCCTTTCACAAATGACTTTTGCTCTCAATGAGTGACTTTCAACTTGCTTTTGAAGGCAATGTTTTGATCGTTGATAATGAAAATGGAATATGGAAATGGCATATCTTCAGTATTCTTGGATGTAATGGTCAACTATAATGTAACTTCTATGAAGGTATGTAGAAGTCTTTTCTCTTCCTCAGTGAATCATCAGAACCTAGAACTGAGGGTGGCGTATGGTAGCTTTTGAAGGAATGATTATGTGAAGGGTTAGACCATTCATCGGTTTGCCTGTCAGCTCAAATGGCCAGGGCACATAGTCAGCAACCTTTTTTTTTATTATTATTATCCTTCCTCCTCCTCCCTGGCTTTGATTTGTAGGAGCTCTGGTGGGCTAGTGGTTAAGAACTCAGCTGGTAATTAAAGGTTGACACTTTGGATCTACCAGCCACTCCTTAGAAATCCTATGGGGCAGTTTTGCTGTTTCCTGTAGGGTCACTGTGAGTTGGAATCCACTTGACTGCAACAGGTTTGGGCTTTAATTTAGACCATTGGTGTTGAGGTTGTAGATCCCTAGGTGGTGGAAACAGTTTATGCTTAACTACTAACTAAAAGATTGGTGGCTGGTTTCACCCAGTGCCATCTCAGAAGACATAGAGATGACAGTCAAGAGAACCCTTGGAAGCTCTGTTCTACTCAGTGTCAGTAATGGGGTCACCATGAATCAGAATGGCCTCCAGCGCAGTGGATTTTTTTTTTTTTTTTTGGTTTTATGTTGATGTTCTTATACACTTAACCTGGTGAGAATCTGGCTCTGCGGTAAGCACTTAACCTGTAGTCTTTCATTATTGGGTCACATCTACTTGATAAAGTAGTGATTGTCATTATTCTCTTTTCATAGATGAGGAAATTAAGACCCATAGACTCTAAGCCACTTGGATAAGGACACACAGCTATTCAGTGATGGTTCTGGGCTCAACCTAGGAAGTTTGACTACCGGCCCTGCCGACACCCTGAACCACCTCCCAGTTCATCTGTCTTCTAATTTGGTACATATTCTCAGGTTAAGCTTTTGACCTTCTAACTCCAAAGAAGTCCCTTATCTCCTAAGACGATAAGGGACTTCACCTTTTTTCTACAGAGAAAATTTTTAATTTGGAAATTTATGGAGGATTGGGTAAATATTTTGTGAAGACTGTCAGGAATGTATGATAGAGGAAGTGAGGCAATTAATCTGAAGATGAGCTTTTAGGGAGTGGATAAACGTGAGCACATTCATTAGAAGAATTTTTTCTCATCTCAAGTCCAGTGTTTTTGGGGAGAAAGATGTTCATGGTGTCAAGTGATTTGAGATAGCTCTGACTCATGGCGACCGTATGCACAACAGAACAAAATACTGCCCAGTCCTGTGCCATCCTCACAATATTGCTGTGCTTGGGCCCATTACTGCAGCTGCTGTATCAGTCCATCCCATTGGGGGTTCTCCTTTTTCAACCCACTCTCCACTTTACCAAATGCGGTGTCCTTCTCCTGACAACATATCCAGATTATAAGGGGGCACGTCAGTAATTCCACTAAAAGACCACAATTAATGGTCCAGTGGCCTGAAGTTCCCCTAGGAACATGGCCCATAGACCTGCTGCTGCCCCTGACCAGAAAACATCTGATTTATTATCCAGGTTGCTTGCTTCCTCTTTTGTTTCCTTTTGTAAGTGTAGCCAGTGGTGTATCACTTCTGTTGATCTTGAAAACAAAAACAGCTTTTGATTTTGTTAATTTTTTTTTAATTGTTCTTCTATTCCCTAATGCATTTAGTTCTTTAATCTTTGTTATCTATTTTCTTCTGTTACCTGAGGGGTTCTTCTGTTACTCTCTTTCTACTTGTTCAAGCTGTAGGGTTACTTCTTTGGTTCAAATCCTTTCTTCTTTTGGATGTATGCATGGATACAGACAAATTGACCTCTGAGAACTGCTTTGACTATATCCCATAGGTTCTGGCAGGATGTGTTTTCATTCCATAAATTTCTTGATTTCGTCCTTGATTTCTTCTATAACCCATGACGTTTTGAGCAAGGTGTTGTTCAGGTTCCAATGATTCGATCATTTGGATTTTTTTGAAACTTGTTTTATGTCCCAACACATGGTCTATTCTGGAAAATGTTCCATATGCATTGGGCAGGAAGGTGTATTTATCTATTGATGGATAAAAGTTCTGTATCTGTCAGTGAGGTCTAGTTGGTTAATTATCTCAGTAAGATCTTCTGTGCCTTTACTGAGCTTTTTTTCTGGATTATCTCTCCATTACTGAAAGTGGGATGTTGAAGTCTCCAACTGTTATTGTGTAGGTTGGGCCTCATCTTTCAGTACCATTGGGTCTTAATCATATGCTACCTCCTCAAATAGTTGAATAATAACTGATTATTTTTGGTATAGGGTCAAATGTTGGTTTAACTAGTCTTTATTCTGAAAATATCTGGTAGCCTGATAATGGATAAGTTTCTTAGCCTTCTCACATTAGTTTTCTCTTCTGGAAAATAGCTAAGTAGATTACATCATCTCCAGGGTGTCTCTGAGCTCTTAAGGGTCAAAGTGAATGATATGATAAGTGAATTTCCTTGAAGGTAGAAAGAACTATCTGTGTTGGCTAGAGTTGTCTCCAAAAGTTTTCAAGGAAAAGCGAAACTTGATGAACTTAATTAGAGAGAAAGAAAATAGAGGAGGTGACTCCTGGCCAAACAAGGTAAGACAAGGCATCCTGTGAGCTCAGAAAAGGCAGTTAGTTGCCTCCTCTGGGGTTGATGGAGCTGGATTTTGGGTGACTTTGAAGGGTAGAGGAGAAATTTGACTTATTGGACTCCTCTTTTGACTTATTTGTCTGTTCTCTTCGTAGTCATTGATAGCCATCAATCATGGGAATTATTCTTTCTGTCCTAGAACACTTGTTAGGTGCCATCAAGCTGGTTCAGACTCCTAGTGACCCCCCTGTATAGCAGAAACATTTTTCAGTCCTACAGCAGCCTCACAATCTTTGCTATGCTGGAATCCACCTTTGCAGCCACTGTGTCAATCTATCTTATTAAGGGTGTCTTAGGCTGGGTTTTCTGGGAAGCAAGACAGTAACAAGAAAAGATTTATATATAAGAAAACAGCTCACCCAGTTTCAGAAGCTGAGCATCCCAAGTCCTGGCACAAGCCTCATGTGGCCACAGGAGCTGGTCAACCCAAAGTCAGCAGATCAGAGACCAGAGTTCTAGATGACCAGTTGTATACACTGGCAGATCCCAAGCTGGTGGTGAGACAGAGCTGTAGTGGCTGGCAAACCTAGGATTGGCAGGTCAGGGAACAGGACTCTTAAGTGCTGGCTCTAAGGGTTGATGAATCAACAGCTGCTAGTTAAGTCCAGGAACCAGATGTGAGAAGAGAGCAGGAGATGCTGGCTATGTGAGCAGAGCAGCAGTAGGTGGTAGAAGATGGAAAGATGAGAACTGAGGAGCGGGAAGCCACTATAGGCCCCACCCTGCCACTTGATAAAGCAGCCAAACATGGAGTAGCCAAGTTGGCATAATCCTGACCACCACAAAGAGTCTTCCTCTTTTTCACTAACCTTCTACTTTACCAAGCATGGTGTTGTTCTTTAGGGACTGGTCCCTCCTGATAGCATGTCTGAAATATGTGAGAGGAAGTCTTGCCATCCTGGCTTGCTAAGGAGCATTCTGGCTGTACTTCTTCCCAGATGGATTAATTCATCCTTCTGATACTCAAACCAAAAACCAAACCCACTGCTACCAAGTGGATTCTAACTCATAACAGCCCTATAGGACAGAGTATAAATACTCCTTAGAGTTTCCAAGGAGCACCTGGTGGATTCAAACTGCCAACTACTATGCCACCAGGGTTTCCATTCTTCTGATAGTCCATAGTGTGTTCAATATTCTTTACTAATACTGTAATTGAAAGGCACTGTCGTGTATTGAATTATGTCCCTCTAAATCATGGCTAGGCCATGATTCCTGGTATTGTGTAATGCTCCTGTGTGTTGTAAATCCTAGCTCTCTGATATTAATAAGAGAGAGTGGGCAGTGGTTGTGTTAGGGATGTGGGGACTCAATGTGTAAGATTGTGTTGTGTCTTGTGGCAGTCTCTTGGGATATAAAGGAAAGGGAAACAAGCAGAGAGTTGCAACCTCATACCATTAGGAAAGAAGTAGTGTCAAGGGCAGAGTGAATCCTTTGGAACAGGGGTCTCTGCATCTCTTAAACTCCCAGTCCAGAGGAAGAATAACAATAAGAAACTTCCTCCAGAACCAACAGAGAAAAACTTACTCTGGTTCTGATGTTCTGAAGTTGGACTTGTAGCCTATTGGGTTGTGACAGAATAAAATTCCTCTTTGTTAAATCCATCCACTTGTGAGATTTCTGTTATAAAAACCCACTGCTGTTAGTTGAGTCTGACTCATGGCGACCCTAGAGCAACTCTAAATGACTAGGGTAGGCACTGGTTCTTTTTCAGTCTTCTTGTTCCTTGTCCAGCTTTATCATGCACATGAGACAGTTGAAAATACTGTGGCTTGAGTCAGGTGCACCTGGAGTCCTCAAATTGACACTTTTGCTTCTTAAAACTTTAAAAAGATCTTTTGGATCAGGTTTGCCCAGTGCAATGCATCCTTGGATTTCTCGACTGCTTCTTCCATGAGTGTTGATTATGGATCCAAGTAAAATGAAATTCGTGACAATTTCAATCTTTTCCCTATATAGCATGGTATGGTTTTGTTGATCCAGTTGTGAGGTTTTATTTATTTTTTTCTTTATTTTGAGGTATAATCATAGCCTTTGATCTTCCTCAGTAAGTGCTTCAAGACCTCTTTGCTTTGAGCAAGTAAAATTGTGTCATCTGGGTATCACAGGTTGTTAACAACTCTTCCTCCAAACCTGATGCAGCGTTCTTCTCCATGTAGTCCAGCTTCTAGGATTATTTGCTCAGCAAGGATGGTAGATAATTCCCCCAACCAAAGGGAATGTGCCACTGAGAGCGAGTTTTTGTAGTGTTTAGTAAAATCTTTATTCTACTACTTCAGGCATTCAGAAGAAAGATAAGGAAAGCCTCAGAGTAAAGTTTACCTGAAGGTTATATTTGAAGGATGGTTGACTTTATTTAAACAAAAGGAGAAAATAACCAATCGGTTGTTTGAGAGCCAAAAAGGGGGGAAAAAGTGTCTATGATTTGGCATGATTGATGGTTTATTACTTTGTAGATGGTGGTGAAAGGCAATAGACAACGGATGGGGATGATGTTTATTTAGATTTGGAATTTGGAACCCTTCTAGAAAGTCAACAGAGTTGATACTTTTTGAAAGTGTGAGAAGGGTATAAAGTAAATAGTGGAAGTGAGTGTTTTCAGGGCTTTCCCTTCTGATAATGAATTTCAGCGGTTCCATAACTGAGTTTGTGCTTTAGAATCATTCAGAAGTGCATGTCATAATATAAAGAAAGCTTTTTTAAAGGTCACATCCCAAGGGTTTTGTGCGATGAGATTTTGATCTGAATTTCTTAAGAAACCCAGGTGGTTCTGATTAATTTAGGCTGAGGAATAGCTTGGAAGCTGCTGGTGAACTCCTGTGCTGCTAACCCCACCAAGACTCACCTTGCGTGATCTGGAACTGAAGGTGAGGGCAGATTCCATCCTTGCAAGATGCAAGGGAGACGATGGTGAAAAAACCCAACTCAACTGCCATCGAGTTGAGTCTGATTCACAGCGACCCTAGAGGTCACAGTTTCCAAGGAACATCTGACAGATTTGAACTGCCAACGTTTTGGTTAGCCGATGCAGCACTTAATCTACTATGGCACCAGAGTTTCTGATGATAATGAGAATTGTATTTTTTAATTTGGTGGTAGTAGAATGGCCTCTGGATCTAGTAGAAGTGGATTAAGTGTGGAGCCCCTGATTGGACCAATGAGTTTGATCCAGATAAAATGAAATTAGCTAATACCTCATATGTTTAGATTGGACACTATGAATAATATTCTTTCCAATTAATAAAAAAAAATTAAATTGTGTCAATGCTCAAGTGAAGAGCAGTTTTGTCTCTTGGAGAGGTGTGAGTTATTGACCTCTTTTTATGGCACCTATTATCCAGGAGTAAACAGCCGTTCAGTTTGGCTATAGATATAAGAGTAAATTATCAATTAAATGTGTCAGCCCTATTAGAAGAAGAACTGGTGAAAATGTTATCATTTACAGAGGCTTTTAGACAAAGGTCAAAGTTGACCTTGGATTCTAGGGATAATCAGAGCCTAAAAATTGTTTATCTTCTTCCTTCCAAAAAGCTTAGAAATTGCCACCACTCCCATTCCACTGCAACCCTATATGACAGAGTAGAACTGCCTCACAGGTTTTTATAAGATAGAAGAGTGGAGCAGATCATATTCAAGATGCAGGGTTTTATCTGATGAGCAATATCCTTTCCAGGTGCCAGTGTTAGCATTTGGAGTACGTGTAAATAGAAGCTCAGAGCTGTCTGGAGTTAGCATAGTATTCTGGCTAAAGGGAAAGCAGTGAGAACAGGATTGGATATGGGTTAGCCAAGAAGACCAACAAATAGAAACCATCAGGGCCAGAAACAGAGTGAAGATCCGGGCAGAGAAAATTTCTAAAACAATTTTAACTAGAGCAGCAATGATATGTTTGTTAGTTATAGATAAATTTTTTGCACAAATTCATTAGTAAAAGTATAGTTTACTCCATATGTAGATCATTAGTTACCTTTCTTCAGACATGAGTTAAAATGATCCTGGCTAATAACCTTCAAGTTAAATAGTTATATTGACATTTGCAGTTGAGTTAGTACTTATGCAGCGTGGACAGACTAAATTAGAATTACCAGCAGAGACATATGCCTGAACTGTTGCTGTGTGCTATCAAGTCTTTTCCAACTCATAGCGACCCAATATGACAGAGTAGAACTCCCTCCCAGATTTTCTAAGCTATAAGCTTTTCAGGAACAGATCACCAGGTCTTTTCTTCTGCTGAGCTGCTGAGTGGGGTCAAACTGCCAATCTTTCTCTTATTTGCAAAGTGCTTAACTGCTGTGCTACCAAGGCTGCTTGTACCCTAATTAGGCCTATTCTCAGATGATAATCTTATACAGTAAAACTTGTGTAAGCTGTAAACTCTGTAAGGTGGAAACCTGTCAGAGAAGGAAAATTCAAATATTTTCCACTGAAAGGAAGAGTAGAGAGACTGCACCGAGTGAGTGGCAGAAAGCGTGGGAGACCCAGAAAAACAAGGCAGTCCTGTCAAGTTCTGACTCCTACAACCTTCACTGTGTATACTTAGTCCCAGGGTGTAGCAAAGGGTTAATGTGCTCAGCTGCTGATGGGCTGGCAGTTCAAGTTTCACCCAGAGATTACTGCAAAGAAAGATCTCCTTCTGGAAAAATCAGGCATTGGAAACCCTTGGAGCATAGCTCTACTCTGATACACTGGTTTGATTTGCTTCTGGAATATTTGCTTAGGGATGAAATACATAGGGTACCACAGAGACTTAGGAAAGGGAGTCCTGCTAAGGGGCTTTGGCCTGGATCTCTTCTGGTGTGGCTCTCACTGCTTGCAGTGTGGCTCCCAGGTTGGCCAAGAGTAAACCTGTCAATATTATCTGAGAACCAGAGTATAGTAGGTAGCCCTTAGTGGCCGTTCTCATTTTTGGGGGGAGAGATCATCTCTTGTCTTGGATTTATAATCTAAGAGTCTGAGCTTCACAGACATTTTTTGATGATAGCATCATAAAACTGGAGCCCTGGTGGCATAGTTGGTTAAGAGCCACAAGTACTAATTGAAAGGTCAGCAGTTTGAATTTACCAGTCACTCCTATGTGGCAATTTCACTCTGTTCTCATAGGGTTGCTGTGAACTGGAATCAACTTGACAACAATAGATTTGGTTTGGATGAGTCATAAAACTAAAGCTCAGAATCTGTTTGAGAACATGTTGATAACTTCCTCAGAAAGAGGGCCAGTCACAGATGCCGTCATTCACATATACATTGCGAAGCTCTGGGAAACGGAGCTGATTAGGTTTGCTGTAATCCGTGTGTCCAGAGCTGTGTTGACTTTAGGAGTCACAGATGGGTGTAGATCAGGATTTCAACATTTCTTTCAAGGACACACCTTTGAATTTCTTCTCTAAACACATCCTTCATAGTCATCAACCAACTTGGTTATGTATCCTTTATTGATACGCATGAGTGCGAGTGAGGGGTGTTGCTTCCTACCTGTGCCTCTGTTGCCTCATTCAAGCATTAGCAAAGGGTCTCACAGAAATAGAGGAGCCGACTCAAAGAAGACAGACCATCTTTATAGTTTGTTGTAACGTATTTGGAACAAAAATACAAGAGTTTGTAGTCATGGCGCTGTCTGACAGCAGAATAAATAATAGGTTTATGGTAGTATGTATCTATTTTTCCACTTAACTTTCCCATAGCTCTCATGCCAAGGCCATTTGTGTGGCTCAGGTGCAACACTAAAAGCCCCCAAAACCCAACCCTGCTGCTGTCTAGTTGATTCCAACTCACAGAGACCCTATAAGACACAGTTTCCAAGGAACACCTTGTGGACTTGAACTGGTAGCCTTTGGGGTCAGCAACCATAGCACTTAACCACGACACCACCAGAATTACTGGTGTAGCACTTGTAACAGGAAATTTTGACACAACTGCTTTGACCTTCACACAGGTCAAAGAGAAGCTTGTAATGGGACAAAGAGTGGCTCAGAAACCTTGGTTCCTTCCGCAGAAACTGGAAGTTAATAATGTGAATTTATAACAAGGAGAGATTTGGCTAGATGTGGAGCAGGTACCTTTGTGTAGCAAATTAAAGTGATCAGAGAGGAGACTGTGAAATCTCAAGAGTCTCTTCTTTCAATAGGATGCATTTAACTATCACTGTGACAACTGAACTATGTTTGAAATTCCCCCGGAGTTTAGGCTGTGTTTGGTTTGGCTCATCCAGCCATCCTTGGAAAGAACACAGACCTCTCCTTTGCTTTAAGAACAAAAGAGGTCAGTCAATCCAGCTAGAGGTCCTCGTCCAGTCACATTTTCATTTGGAGTTTCAGCACAAAGCATCTTCTTCATTTATCTTTTCATTCAGCCGACATTTCTTGGGCAACACTTTCTGCTTCTTGGAGAGAAAAATCAGCCCCTGTGACCTTAGCACAAAAACAAAACTCTCTCTTGGATTTGGATAGCTGTAATGTGTTAAAAAAAAGAAAATAAGGCAGTGAGGGGTGGTTCAGTGGGAGAATTCTCTAGTAAAATAATAAATTCATTAGCACAAACAGTGTCTAGCTAGATGTTGCTGTTCAAAGCTTAATTTAGAAAGTTGAAGATTGCCTTTGTGATATGCAGTTTTGCTGTTACATACTTTTGGAAAGGTGGAACCACAAAAATCCAAACTTGTTGCCAATTGAGTTCATAGGGACTTACAGCGACTCTACAGGACAGTGTAGAACTGCTCCATAGAGTTTCCGGGGAGTGCCTGAAGGATTTGAACTGCAGACTTTTTGGTTAGTAGCCATAGCTTTTAATCACTATGCCACCAGGGTTTCCTGTATAATAGAATTTTCTGTGGGTTACAAACCCTTCTTAGGCTTTGCTCATCTTAATTCTTGCTTATCTGTTTTCCCAAGTCATTTTGGAAGAGGTTTGTTTGCTGCAGCTCCATCAGTTGTAGATTCACCTTAAGTGATGCTGGAGTTACTATGAGTCAGAATTGACTCAAGGGCAGTGAGTTTGGTTTTGTTTTTCTCCTGAACTTGAATGTAGCCCGGTATACTCTGATCATGTGACTCTGAATTAGCTGATACATGCCGTCTGACAATTAAGTTCAAGAACTCATCCTAGAAAAATGCTGAATACCTCATTGTTGAATACACTGCGGTCACCTTTGAGGTACTCCCCTTGGGAAGCTATGCACTGATGCCAGTGCCTAATCCACCCTTCAAAGCACTTTTGGAACTCTTTTTCTGGAATGGCCATCAGAGCTGTCATCATATTACCCTTGATGTCCTGAATGTCATCAAAATATCTTCCTTCCAGTGTTTCCTTTATCTTCAGACAAAGAAAAAAGTCATTTGGGGATCAGATCAGGTGAGTAGGGAGGGTGTTCCAATACAGTTGTTTACTGGCTAAAAATTCCCTCACAGGCAACTGTGTAAATAAGTTTGCAAACTTCCTACCATGCCTCTGTGCACTGTGGTCATTCCAGAAAGAGTTCCAAAATTGCTTTGAAGGATGGACTAGGTGATGGCGTCGATCCATAGCTTCCCAAGGGGAAATTTTCGAAGGAGACCATAGTGATACTGAGCAATGCAGTATGGAGCACTTACAACAACTAAGTTCACAGACTTAATTGTTGCACCTTGTAAGTAAATTCCCAGGCCTCTGAATTGTGGGCTCTGTGCTCAGCCATTCAGAGGTGGTAGCTGAAGAATTCCGAGGTAGGCAGGGTGCGAGTAGGAATGGTACTCAAAGAACCACACTTCCCCGTGGTACAGTAGGTAAGGGAATCTGGGATGAGCATAGGATGATCTGCTTTTTGGACTACAAAAAAGGACTGACTTCCTGCAGATTGCTGTGTACTGCTTGAATTCTTCCTTTTCTGACTGAGACGAGGCCAGAAATGTACCCTTTAGAGTCAGAGACCCGAATTCCCTGTCAAAGCTTGCCCAGGAAGCCCCTAGCCTACCAGTTCAACTTCCTAGCCTCAAAGCTTTCCCTGGTGGTTTTAGCTGTTGTTTACTTGTAGCAGGATGCCCAGGACACATGTATCCTGGGTCTCCTTGGCAGGGTCTGTTCACCTGGCCCTAAGACTGGAATAACCCCCCCAGGGTCACCTCCTGCTAATTTGTTCCAGTCCAGCATTTGTTTCGTCTGCTGCTCGAATGTGTCATGTTGGAGAATGTAACTGCCATCTCCTCTGTACTGGATAATGCCCAGCGTGACCACAGATGAAAGTAACAGTGTGCTCCAGGCCTTTCCCTTCCTGTTCTCATGCGTGAGTCAGACTCTTCATCCTCCTGTTTACACAGATCCTTAATAACAAATAACAGCTGACGTTGACCTGCTGAGACGTGTACAAGAAAGAAAGAAATGACATATTAAAGGATTTAGGCTGTGGCCCAATTTTTTTTTTTTTTTAAGAGGGAAACAAAAAGAGAAGAAGGGAGGAAGAGAGAGACAAACTGGTGGTAATGACTAGTTTGTGCAACCTTGTTCCTTGTTTCAAACCTAATGAGTTCTAAATCCCACAAGTATTATGATTTATTACCTGCCCCCACTGGACTGTTTACTTTTCCTGTTTATTATTTTGATGTTAAGTTAATACAGCACTCGAAATTACTTTCTGCATCCATTTTTCTCTCTTTTTTCTCAATCGTTTCATACTAGGTTTGACTTTATCATATTAAAACAACATTCATTGGAAAACATTTTTACTTTTATTGGTGTTCTGTCAGGTTTCTCCTAGTGACAGACAATAAATGCCTTTTCATTTTGTGTAGAAACTCAGTGCACGACACTGGTGGTTCAGTGATAGAATTCTTGCCTTTCACTCAAGAAAACCAGGGTTCGCTTCCGTGCTGGTGGATCTTAGATGCTGCTACTACTCGTCTGTCAGTGGAGTGGGGGCTTAGCGTGTTGCTGTGATATTCAGCAGATGTCAGGGGAGCTTCCAGATTAAGATGGATTAGAAGGAAAGGCCTGGTGATCTAATTCTAAAAATCAGCCACTGAAAACCTGTGGATTACAAAGGTCCACTGATCTGCAGCCAAACGTGATGATGACACAGGACCAGTCACAGGTGGCTTTGCCGTGTGTTGAGAGCAACTAGATGGCAGCTAGCAACAAGGAGTCCATGGTGTAGTGCCTGGAAACTTCTGCATGTTAACAAATGATGTTTAGTGTAATCTCACAGTGTGTTACTTCAGAGGTACTAGAAGTAAAAGAGATCATGCCTTTCAGCACGATCTGAGATTTGTTTTTAAGTCTAGGATGCAGATAATCTTTGAAGACCTTGCAGATGATTTGATTCACAGAGCTGGTACCAAGGGATCTCAGAATATTAGGTCAAAATATAATTAGCTTTGTCTGCAGAAGAACCAACTTCCTCTCTGCCCATATTAATTTTTAATTTTTTATTCTTACTTCAGAGGATAGGCATTCCCTATTGGTACATGTTAGCGTCTTTAAGTGTGGGATAGGCATTCCCTATTGGTACATGTTGGCGTCCTTAAGTGTGGAAGGCGTTGGCAGCCCTTAGGGAGGGCCAGGTGTTTCCCAGAAGTTGCAGTCTCTGGTGGAGAAAGTCCTCTACTCTGTTTCTCTCTTGTGTTTAGTCAGTGGTGATAGCTGACTTCACGCCACAGTCTTCCTCAAGACTGGTGTAAAAACTGTGCAGGTGGTATCTGACCTAACATCACAAGAAGGAAGGAGACTCAGGATCAACAGCCCAAGGCTGATTCCTATAAGGCAGAGGTCAGACAGCCTCCGCTCTCCCTCTTCGCCAGTTCCGACAACCAGCCGTCTCTCCCACGGCGTTCTCTGCTTCCCTGCTGGATCAGTAATTCACTGCAGTGGCCTCACAGAACTCAAAGACAATACTCATTGTTAGGGGGTTTATCGGGAAAGTAACAGATTACAATTTAGATTCAGGAAGACACAGGATGCAGTTCTTCCATCAGGACAGTCTCTTCTTAGCTGTTATCACTGGCAGGCCTCTCCCCAGCCCTTGGTCTCTGTCCCGCTCAGGAAAATGTTACAAAGCTCTTTTAACTCTGCTGGGAAGTGCCCAGAGGCACCCTACTCTGCTGGTATCCCTGGCCCCGAAGGTACTCAGCTTTCTCCATCCATGGGCTGGGAAGCCCATCATACTGTCTCCTGCTAACTTCCCCCACTGGTCTCTCCTGCCGTTGTTTCTCTGGCGCCACTTCTCACCATCTTCCACGTTACAACTGTCTCCCTCTGTCTCTCTCTTTCTTGGTCTATTGGTTCCAGGCATTTCTTAGCACAGGGATTCCGGGTCCAAAGGATGTGCTCTGCCCTTGGCTGTTCTTCCATGGCAGTCGTGGAATCCTTTGTCCCCTGCCTTCTTGATGGCTTACCTCAAGTCCAGTTGGATGACAAAACTGACCAGTTCCTCTCATGGACCACAGTTACCACATAGTCTCACCTAGTTACCAGTCAGTGCCAAGAAAAGCCATGCAAAAGTGATCCACAGCACTCAGGCAAAACAGGTCCTTACAGCTGATCACACCAGTCATGATCCCTTTGCTTTCTTGCTTTGAAGACGTGGCATGCCAGTGCCTTCATTGTTTAACATTTTCAAAATCTTTTTTTTTCTTTCTGATGTTAAGTGGTGTAATATAAATTGCCAGCCAAGTGCTGTCAAGTCACTGAAGAAAATTTGAAAGTATGGAATATTGCATTGAAGAAAATCATCTACATTTCCATCCATCAGAAAGAACCACTAGTAATATGTATCATCTTAAATTCCTTTCCCTATTACTTGTTTGACTTTGGAGGGGTGGTGGGTTAGGAGAGGCGCATGTACTTTTTGTGTAATGCCTTCTGCTAATTTATTTGAAAATGCAAATACCAATTTGCTCTTTATCTGATTGTATTAAAAAGCATCTGTGACACAAAGTTGGAACATACGGTTAGTGGTGGAAGCATTTGAAAAGCGTGTTCACTTCTGGTATGGAGGATGTTTGCTGAGGGTGTGAAAGTATGTCCATCCTAGAAGGGGAGGATAAAAGGAAGGAAGGGTGTAGAGCAGGCTTTCTTAGAGACGGAACATCAGGAAATAGGAGTAGCTGTGGATTTTTGAATCAGAAGATTCAGTTCCTGCTTCTGCTGGGTGGCCAACCGCTCTGAAGTTTGGTTTCCTAATCTGGGAAAACTGAAGAACTCCTACCTTACTGGGTTGTATTGATGATTCATTTCATTAAATGAAATTTATGCAACTACTTTGCAAAAGACGACTGCAAGGATCAGATAGTATTACGATAATGAGATGTTCTGACTTAGCCATGGTGATTCAAAGAGAAAGAGAAGGTATAGATTGAACAGGAGGTGGCTGGGAGGTGCAGTGAGGGAGCAAGTAAAACATTTAACTGGCTCTTTGACTTTTTGGAGAGGGAGGGAATCTATCTAATGGTTTGTGTTAAGGTGGTCCTCAGTCTGGAAATAGGATCGTTTGGGGCAGAGTTTTGTAGTGGGGAGACAGCTTAGCAGGACAGCTATGTGCGATCTTGCTTGGGTCACTTTCTCATTTCGTCTGTGTGTTTTTAACTCAAAAAGAACATTCACTGTGAGACTAATATGTTTGCTCTTTCACCTAAGAGACTCTTATCAGCCTTTGACTGTGGATTACAGGTCTGGATCTCAGAAATCTGGCTGCATTTAAACACGAGAGGACAGAGTAGCCAGAACTCTTGTGTTTTAAACAAAAGATAAGGCTTGTCTACTGTGTTGTATGTGTGGAGAAGAGGAGGGAGGGAGATAGGGAGCAACTGAAGGTGGTGAGCCTGGGAAAGACGTCTCAACACCTTTCATACATGAAAGGATTCTTTTGTCTCTGTTCATCAACCTCTGAAATTTGAGGGCTGTCCAAAGGGAGGGTTTTGCAGGGCAGCATCATAAACCCTGGGGCCTTGTTGGTGCCGTGGTTAAGAGCTACCACTGCTAACCACAAAGGCAGCAGTTTGGATTTACCAGCCACTCCTTGGAAGCCTTGTGGGACAGCTCTACTCTGTCCTTTAGAGTCTGTGTGAGTCAGAATCAGTTTGACAATAGCTGATTTGGTTTTATTTTATCATGGGCTCTGGAGTCAGCTGCTGTAGTGTAAAACCTCCCCCACTAGTTACTTAATTATTTGACAAGTGGCTTCATCTTTTGGTGCCTCAATTTCCTCACCTGTAAAATGGTAACAATGATAGTGATGTAGATACGAGCATTGATATCTTCAGGACGGATCCAGCCAATGTTGTGGTTGAATCCTTATAATAAAGGATGTGAGAAGGCAGCTCCGTGAAAGCACGACTGTGAACCCCCCAGGGTGCTGAACAGGCCCACGTGGGCTTCACCGGTTGGGGCTGGGGACCACTGTGCCCAGCTGTAGGTGGTACAGGGAGGATGAGGGTGAGATCACAGTAGGCTTTGCCTCACACCGTTCATCTTTCCCCAGGGTGATGCAAATAGCAGGTGGCACTTGCCTGTTAACTAAAAGGTTAGAGTTCAAGTCCATCCAAAGACATTTGGGAAGACAGACCTGGAAATTTACTTTAGAAAATTCAGTGCTTGAAAACCTTGTGGAGCACAATTCAGCCCCAGTACACATGGGGTCTCTATGAATTGGAGTTGACATAAGGGCAACCAGAGGAGGTGATGAACCTTCTGTCCTTTGGGGCTGTCTGTCCCAGGCATCTTCTGAGGAATATGTCATTTCTTTGCAGCTCCTCTTTCCAGAGTCATGGTTTTCCATTTTTCCTTTGCTGTTCCCTTCCTCCCTCTGTTGTTTGGTGGCAGACTAGGCAGGAGGGCACGTGCACACAGATGGTACTGAAAGGCATTCTGAGGTGGCCCTCGAGTAGAATATATTGACTGATGAAAACTCTTTGAAGCAAGGGAACGCTGGGCTATGTTTAATGTGCTGGATTTCCATGTCACTCTGGTTTATTCCCCTGTCTTGTTCTAAAACAAATTAGGAGACTGACACTCTAATGCTTCTTTTCATGGTAAGTGTTTGTGCGCTTGTGTGTGTGTGTGTGTGTATGTATTTGGCCATATGCGTTTGTGTGTGCACAAATTATTCTTGGTCCTAGATTCCCATGCGTACTATCATTCCCTGAGTGTATAGGGAAAGGACAGCGGCTTTTGAAGCACATGTGTATTATGCTCTAGATTCTGGAATTAAGCCACCTGGGTTCAGATTTCGACTCTGCCACTTAACCATCCATACGTCATACTCAAGCAGCTGCTGAATGTCACGTATCTCAGTTTCCTTATTTGTAAAGTCAGGATAATGTGCCTCCTTATTCCCAAAGTTGCCTTGAGTGTTTACTAAGAATTTATGTTAAAAGTACCAACCCATAATGATTCAGTAAATAGTATTATATTTAGACTGATAAGCCCCTATTCGATTCCTGTTTTGGCCACTTAACTAGTGGGGCCTTTTCTGAACCTTCATTTTCTCACCAAGGAAATAAAATGGGGAAAATATTATCTGACTCAGAGTTAGAAATAGAACCAGATGCTGTTCCCAGCACTTATGGGGACACAGGACCTAACAGTCTTCAGTAGGTTGTTTCATCTCTCTTGCCCACCCCCAGCATCTTTTCTTGCCATCATTTGCTGAGGAAATGTCAATTTCCAGAAGTAATGCTTCTATATAGAGGACACTGGCTACAAATTTATGCTTCTTGGAGTGGAACCCACAAGCTCCTAGTAACAGTATATTTTGGGTACTACACCAAGTGCTTTGTGGGCAGTTTTTTATTACACCTTGTGTGATACCGTCCCATTTCACTGAGGAAGCTGTAGCCAAGAGAGGGAAGGACGATCTCAAGTCTCACTGATTCAGGAGGCAGTGCTGTTATTCCTTAGGAGTCTCTTTGACGGCACAACCTGTGTCTGGCCACTGGACTGTTCTGCCTCCACTGATGGAACATGGGAAAGGGACGACCATGAGGATCTCCGTTCTAAAACTCATGCAGTCACTTAAAGGATTCTTCCTTCTCTCTTCTCTCCCGTCTCTTGCTTAACTGAAAGGTAATTTCAGAGAGCATGTGAAAGTTCCCTTTTCCTCTACAACTCTGATATCCAGACCACGAGTCGGAAAATTAACTTTTAGCTTAATATACACGTGTGCGTGGAGTCACGCACCAGTTTTCATCCTCCTAAATGGGACGTTTTCAGGCAGCATAATGGATTTCCCCTCCCTGTACACAGCAATGGCCTGCAGCTGCTTTGCCCTAAGGCCGTTTTGGATGCCCTGTTACTTGACAGATTGGTGTCCTTTACAGCATCAATTCTTACCACACTTTTTCATGAAATAGAAATTTCTATATTGGGCATGTAATTTGGTCAGGGTTGAAAATGGCTCTTTCAGAAGGCTGTGAAATTACACATTCATACATTTGCAGAATTTAACTTTTTTTTTTTTTTTTTCTCTCGCTCTCACACTCACTCCAGGTTAAATGAGACAATAAATGGAATAGTATTGAGAACTTAGGGTATTAGAAAGTTCTGGTCATTATTTGAGAAACTTACAAGTCTCTAAATTGGGAAAGGTGTATTTTATGAATATGAACCTACTCATTTAAATTTGTTGGCAGTATCAATGAAATACAATAAAATCAATTCAAGGTTTTTGATGCTGCTAATATGAGAAATCATGGCAACATCATGTGTATCAGAACACCACTGTGCTCTTTAGAGGCTTTTTTTTTTTTTTTTAATAAGTAGGTCACCTGGGCTTGCTTCTGAGACGGTGGTGGGTGGGCTTGAACCTCCAACATCTTGATTTAGCAGCCTAGCATGCTAACTGTTTCTGACCCATTGTCATCGAGTTGATTTTGATTCACAGAGACCCTGTAGGACAGAGTAGAACTGCCCCCCATACAATTTCAGAGGAAGGCCTGGTGGATTTGAAATGCTGACTTTTTGATTAGAAGCCGTAGCTCTTAACCACAATACTACGAGGTTTGCTGTTGAGTTGATTCCAAGTCATGATGTCCCCACGTGTATGAGAGTGGAACTGTGCTTTGTAGTGCTTTCAGTGGCTGATTTTTCAGTCAACTCAGTGATGACTGTGTTGGACTGGACCGTTGTGGTTTCTGACCTGGGTTATGTTTAGTAATCTGAGTGACATTTGATGCTGAAAATAATGAGATGTCAACGTACAAATGTCTCTTACGTTGTATCTTTGTGTTTTAAACATAGACATTAAGATACACTTGAGGTAGAGGGGCATTTGGGAGATTCTGAAAGGTCATAAAGCAAGTCTATATTTTCCCTGTCTTTTCTACTTTGCCTTTTGATTTGATGGAGGCTTTATTAGGAAATCATTAGGAAATGACAACTATACTTCCCAGGTGATGGGTATCCACATTAAGAGTAGCTTAACTTGCCCATTGTAACAACTTACTGATAAAAGATTTCAGACTTACCGTTGGCCCTGGATTTACATTTTCATTTAAGCAAAAAGACCTGAAAAGATAGTCAAACACCAGAAGAATTGTAATAATATACATTTAAGTTACCACTTGCCTTACTAAGTGTATTTATGTAGCTGATTATGCTTTCACGAGTTTCTCATGTGTTATTTTTCTTTCTCTCACCCAGCAATTCGGCATTAAAGTCCACTCGGGCAGATCTGATGGGTTTAATACTCATCTATTGTGGGGGAAAATAGTGCGAAGGTGTAGGGTTAGCTTCTGGCAGGAGGCGACAGCCAGTAGTGGCCAAAAGCTTTGGCTCTGGAGCCGTCTTCTGTGCGTCTGACCCTGGTTCTACCCCGTAATGAGCTTTGGGGTGTCCTATGCATGTAGAGCAATGTGTAGGTGTCTCAGTGTTCTTGACAGAAATTTGTCTTTTTTTCCCTTACAGTACCTTATAATCAGCTGGTATTCTATGTTTTTAAAACCCCCATACCAAACGCACTACTGTCAAGTTCATTCTGACTCTTAGAGACACTACAGCACGGGGTAGAACTGCCCCGTAGAGTTCCCATGGAGCGCCTGGTGGATTCCAACTCCCAACTTTTGGTGAGCAGCCACAGCGCTTAACCAGTGCACCACCTGCTGTCACATCAGCCCCCAAGTCACAGCTACTCCATGCCTCACAGAAGAAACGTGTACCTTTTCTACAGTTGGTTATAGATTGGATTGTTTGTGATCTATAGAGTTTTTACTGGCTGATTTTTTAGAAGTTTGGAGACCCTGAGGCATAATGGTTAAGTGCTGTGTCTGCTAACCAAAAAGTTGGCAGTTCTAATCCAGAAGGTGCTTCTTGGATACCCTGTGAAGCAGTTCTGCTCTGTCCTATATGGTTGCTGTGAGTCAGAAATCAACTTCATAGCCATAGATGTGGTTTAGTGGGTTAGTTACCAGGCCATTCTTCCTACTTTGTCTTAGTATGGCAGAGCTCCGCCTCCTCCTGTTTATCCTGCTTTGCTGAGTCTGCTGTTCATTCATCCCTGTGACTCATGTGCCCTGTGCCTGTGGTTTCCAAGTTTCAGTGTCTGGTGGCTGCAACCTCCAGACCCACAGTTTCATTTCTTTCTGAACATCCTGACTCAAAACATTCAAACTCAATGACCACCTGACTGACCTCATGCCCTTCTTTCCTAAACTGACTCTTCTTCCTCTGCCTCTTTTGATCCAATACCTGTTTTGTCAGGCGTTGGCCTAGATACCTTAAGGCAAGCTTGACTTGTACCTTTTCTATATCCTGAAACATCCATTGGAAGTGAAATCCTGTTAATTTGGTTTTGGATAGGGTTTTCTACCTTTTCTAAGTCAAGGGCAAGATTGAAGTAAAATTAGCTGCTTGAAATTAGGTCAAACAATTACTACTTCATCGACTTTCAGAACAGCAGGTCACAGAGTCTGAGGGGTAAAGGATAGATAAGGAATTATTCCAGGATGTGTGTGCGTTACCCGGAAATCCTGGTGGTGTAGTGGGATAAGTGCCATGTCTGCTCACCGAAAGGTTGGTGGTTCAAATCCACCAGGCACTCCTTAGAAACTCTATTGGGCAGTTCTACTCCATGACTGTGGGTTTACGGTGAATGGAATAGTCTCATAGTCTTTGTTTTTCAAACATTTGCAGATGGCACCATGGTTTATCAAATGTAAATATAAGGACTGCCATTTAAGTTCATAAACTGATCCTCTAGAAAGTGTTGCGCGTCTCACCGCTGAATATCACTACAGTCACCTTCGTAGAGCTCCCCTTGGGAATAACCTAGTCCATTCTTCAAAGCAAGTTGGGAAGTCATTTTCTGGAATGCCCATCTGAACTATCATTGTATTATTCCTGATGTCCTGAATTGTCATCTAAATGTCTTCCTTTCAACATTTCCTTTGTCTTCAGGTAAAGAAAAAAGTCACTGGGGGCCGGATCAGGTAGAGAGGGTGTTCCAATACAGTTATTTGTTTACTGGCTAAAAACTCCCTCACAGACAACCATACAATTAAGTTTGTGAACTTGCCACTGTGCACGATGGCCATTCCAGAAGGAGTTCCAAAATTGCTTCAAAGAGTGGACTAGGTGATGGCATTGGTGCATAACTTCCCAAGGAGGGTCCTTTGAAGATGACTATAGTGATACTCACCAGTGAGGTAAGCAGCACTCAGAATGATTGAGTTCGTGGACTTCATTGTCAGACCTTGTATATTTTAAAGAGTTACTAGCTGTGTCATTTTCTCATTTTGTCATTATATTAACTTTTCAAAGAATGCAAACTACAAGTTCAGTTGTTAAGAGGGTGACATAAGAACCTTTTGTTGTCGTATGATGAAACATGAGTTTCAAAGAATGGTTGGTGACTTGCATTTGTTTGGAGTCACTTGTAGGGAAAAAAGTCAACCTAAGATTATATGAATTTTTAAAAATAAGACTTTTGGGTAAAGGAGTTAAACTGAGAGTCTTAACTCACTCCCACTTTTTAAGGACGCATCTGTGCAAGCTAAGACATTAGGCACTACGTGTATTTGTATGAGTGTGTGCTTGGTAGGTGTCATAGATCTACCATTTGCATGCTGGGTAATAAAGGAAATAATAGATGTGCAAAGAAGCATAAAGGTAGAAGTACTGGGTACACAAAATAGATATGAATTCTGATTCTTGAATGTATTAATGCTTGATAGAAGAGATGGTGGTAGATTTCTGGGCTTTGAAGAGAGGCTAAAATTCTATTATTTGTCAGTGATTGCGAAGGTGCAGAGAACAATCTCAGTGAGAACAGAGAGTGCACAATGTAGTTTGACAGAACTGTAGAATGGTGAGATACAAACTGGGGACTGATACAGGAGTCCTTGAGTTCTCATCTATTTGAATTTTATGCTAGAGATAATAGGATTCATTTAAAGAAACATAAGGATGTCAGGCACAGGCATAAACATTCTATTTTCTTTGTTACACAAAACAGGTACTTACAGATTAACCTTAATTGGAGATAATGGCCATTAAAGGAAATAGGAGAGGAGACAGAGGAAGGAAGATGAGAGACAGAAGAACTGAGAAGCTATAGAGGAAGGGAAAAGATGTTCCTTCAGAGATAGGAAGGGTGTGGCTTGGACTCTGTAGGTTGGAGATGTGTTGGAGGTAACTTGCTTTTGTTTATTTGGGCTGTGAGTTTAGAATTTTATCTCTGCCTTGCATTTGAAAGGCTAATTTGGAGACTACCACTTGTGAATTGACTAAGGAACAGTGAGTTAAGTGGCATAATGTTTAAGAACTTGGCTGCTAACCGAAAGGCTAGCAGTTCAAATCTACCACCTGCTCCTCGGCAACCTATGGGTCTGTTCTACTCTATCTTCAGGGGTCACTATGAATTAGAATCAGTGCTTATAGCAACGAGTTTGTTTTGGCTAATGTTGTTTTACTCTTCCACCCTTCCTGGGGGGAATCCTCGTACGGTTATCTGTGTGGTAGTGCCAGGGCAGAGTGTCCTAGGTGGTGTTTCTTAATAGCCAAAGTAGAGAAAAGAAACTCTGTGGGGTTAGCCGGAATGGCTGAAGGAAAGGAAATGACAACTCTTCCAGTTGTCCCTTTCATCCTCTCCATATGTTCTACCAGAGTCTGGCTTTGGAATCCTCGCTGGTTTCCCAGTTTACAGTACATCTGCTGTCTTGGAATCAAGGTATATGCATACTGTTTCAGAAACTATGCATCACTTAAAGTATGAGAAGATGTGGGCTTCCTTTGTAGCCATTAAAACGTAACAACGAAACAGTTTGCCATGGGGTCAGTTTGACAGATGTGGACCCCATGAGTTACAGAGTAGAACTGTGCTCTATAGATTTTCAAAGCTATCAACTTTTGAAAACAGAATGTCAAGGCTTCCTTCTGAGGTGCCTCTGGATGGGTTCAAACCATCAATCTTTGGTTAGTAATCCAATGCTTAACTATTTGCATCACCCAAGGACTCCCTCCTGGCCAATTCCAACTTACAGTTATCCTATAGGACAGAGTAGAACTGCCCCATAGAGTTTCTAAGGAGCAGCTGCTGAATTTGAACTGCTGACCTTTTGATTAGCAGCTAGCTCTTAACCACTTATGTAACCAGGGCTCCACAGAGCTCTAGTATTCTCAGATTCCCATATAGATCATGTTTTGTTATATGACCCTTTGATGCCTTTTTTTTTTTTTAAATTTACAGACACCATAGCTGTTACACTTCCCTGTCTTTGGGTTCAAACATGTGCCTGCCTTGTTAGTAAAGGGGAATTTGCCAAGTGAAGGGTGTGACTAACTATGCAAAGGGACTTAGCACTTATCTGAGCCACCCGAACCGCCTTTGATATGACTTAGCCTTCCCCCGCCAACCCTGCCCCCTCCAACCTTTACCAGTGTCTTTCCTTAGGAAAATGATTCATATCTAAATATTTTAACTTTTCAAAGCTGAGCTTTTCTGGATTCATTTTCTGTTATGTGATCTGAAACTTGGGTTTCCTACACCTCTGGGTGACAGGTGCTCTCAAGAAAGGGAACATTGCGATTCTACCTCACCCAGGCCCCCCCTTTGAGTTTTATCAGCAGACTTTCCTTGCTTGCCTGGGTGAGGATTGTCTGCTTCCCTTTTGGCAACTTGCAGCAGAGACTTAAATGTTTGGAGGCTGTTTGGAAGGGAAATTGAAGTCACAATGGCCAACAAAGCATAGCCGGAAAGTGAGCCTGGAAAGATCTTTGTCCAGCTTGGTTCACAGCCAATGGGTGGTCAGAATTGCCCTCTGTGTCTAGACTTCCAGGGATGGTCTCAAGGCTCAGATGCTTAAAGACAACTGTCAGCACTCACTAGTTGTTTTTGAGCTGATTCTGAATGATGGCTCCCGTGTAGGTTAGAGTAGAACTGTGTCCCGTTGAGTTTTCATGGCTTAATATTCAGAGAAGTAGAAAACTGTGTCTTTCTTCTGAGGCATCTTGGGATAGCAGCTGAGCACATAAGCATTTGCATGACCCAATGGACTCCATTACAAGATGAAAAAAACATCCAGGGACCTACAAACCTCAACACAAATGGTTTATTTAAATTCAAGTCAAAGCCAGCTGCCATTGAGTCAATTCCACCAACTAAAGTCCAAAATAGAGTTTCCAAGGAGAGGCTGGAAACTGCTGACCTTTTGGTTGGCAGCCAAGTTCTTAACCACTGTACAACCAGGCTCCCCATTACAAAATGATCCTGTGTGTGCTGATAGTACATGGTATGGACTCTTGCTCCTGGTATTGAGGTAGGAAGGAGCTCTACACGGGGAGATGACAAAGAAACTCTAGACACCCAGTTCATTGCTGAACTGCAGTAGTGAGAAGGAGGAGATAGAGGGTTTCTGAGAGAAAGAGACCTCCTCACCTCTGCTACAGGCATCAGGGGGGTCTTCTTCTTTCTTACAAGCTAGAGATGAAGACCATTTTGAACTGGAGGCTAAGGACTGGTCTCCAAGATAGCAGTGGCAATTG
This sequence comes from Heterohyrax brucei, assembly GCA_028571685.1. Classification (NCBI taxonomy): domain Eukaryota; kingdom Metazoa; phylum Chordata; class Mammalia; order Hyracoidea; family Procaviidae; genus Heterohyrax; species Heterohyrax brucei. The sequence continues at coordinate 132,800,112 of CM053146.1, read as the reverse complement.
GGAACAATTTTTCTTAAAGATGTGAGCAGTCCTAGATTGGAATAAATCCATTTGCATCTTCCTGTCTTCCTGGAAACCAGCCATCTTCTACCACCTGATTAGGTCAAACTTGACTCTGAGCAAACTGAAAGTCAAGACCTCACTTCCAAAACAACGCAGTAGCGCTGCCCACACCAACTACCTAGTGTCAACTGGAAGCCTAATAACTCTTTATTTCTGTTCACAAGTCACTGTCTCTCTCACCCCACTGTACTCTGAGTTCCAGTTTGAATCATACACAGCAGTCTGACCCTGGGCTGGCTCCTTCCGAGTCACAGCTGCTGTCAAGGTACAGCTCGCCTGTCGGGGGTCAGAGCTCAGGCATGGCCACTCAGCCTCCTTAAGGCTGTCGCGTTAGCACATGCAGGCCAAAAGCCAAGTGCACATGCGGGAGGTGTTATAATTATTATTATTTTTAATTGTGTTTTAAGTGGAAGTTTACAATTTGAGTCAGTTTCTTATATAAAAACTTACATACTTTTTAATGTAACCCTTGCTACGCTCCCTACGCTGTGACAGCACACTCCGCCTCTCCACCCCAAATTTCCAAACTTCAGCCAGCTCCTGTCCTCTTCTTTCTTATCTCTGACACTTCCATCAGGAGCAGCCCAGTTGGTCTCCTGCACCTGCATAAGCCAAGAAGCACACTCTTCACCAGTACCATTTTATGTGTTCTAGATGAGATCCATCGTTGTCTGAAGACCTGGCTTCTGGAATGGTTTCCTTTCTGGCCTAACAGAGAGTCTGGGGGTCATGTTTTCTAGGAACCCTCGAGTTTGACGGACCATCAAGTCTGGTGTTTTTGCTAGAGTAAAAGTTTTGTACCTCGCGTTGTTCCTGCTCCATCTGGGACGCTGTTGAGTTCACTGTAAGGGCAGTCATTGGTGGTGACCAGACACCATCTAGTTCTTCCCGTGTCATGTTGGTGTAATGTGCGGTTTATGTGGCCCTTTCTGTCTCTTGGGCTCATATTTTCCTTATGTCTTGGATTCTCTTCATTTGCAAGAGGCATTCTTGAGTGGTAATTAGCAGGGAAGTGGTGAGCCCTGTGCAGGGAAAGCTAGACATGATACATTTTGAAGGACAAAGCCAAGCAGAAGGAAAAAGAAAAAAAAAAACTCAACATTTGCTTTTTATGTCACCTTTTTTCAATCTTTGGGTCACGCAAAAGAACATTTTATGACCTTGGGGAAGAACAAAGTTAGTTTCTATGTCATTTGCTTGGGACCTTATACTACCATAGTTCCACAGCTTCTACTCTGTTCCAAGTGTCTTCCATCTCTTCCCTAGAATACAACCAATGGCCTCCTAACTAGTCCCCCTGCTTCTGTTATTATGTATTCTGACCCATTGTCCTACCAGCAGCCAATGATTTTTTTTTGTATCTCTTATCAAATCACATTGCGATGTTTAGGATAAAATGTGAACTCCTCACTGAAGTAAGGCCCCAGAATATGGAACTGGCGAACCTCTGTAATCTCAGTCTTATTTAGCCTTCTTTCTGATGAAGCCCCAGCTACAGTCTCTCTGTTCCTGTAATGCACACTCACTCGATTGCCTCTGCAACTGTCATTTTCCCTGGATGTTCTCCAGACTTAAATGTCCTTATCTCGAGTCTCAACTTAGGTGTTAGCTATAAAAAACCTTTCCCAACAAGTTGCTCTAAATCCCTCCAGCTCTGCGCCCTCACTTGTTACAGTACTCAGCTTTATTCTCTTACATGATATCCTTAACCACTAGAAGGAGTGACCCCTGTGAGCCCAGCATTGGTCTGTCTGTCATCTTCTTCCCAGGCTGGTGCTATGTGGCGCCCACCAATACATGTTAAATGAATGAACTTTAATGCCTTTAAAAAAAGGACATTCCTTTACCTGTTCTCTTGTGTGACCTGTTTTATTAGCAAGTTGTAGAACACAGTGACACTCAGGAATCTCTGCTAAGCCAGGTAAGACACTGTTCACTAAAAAGTTTGAAGTTATGAGTTTACTGGGGAAAAAAATTGTTTCTGTACAGTGCCTTGCTCATAATCCCATGGCTGGTGAATGGTGGAATTTGGACTCTGTGTTGTGGAGGTCAGCTTGCGCAGGTCCTGGAAGGTAACATGTGTGCATACAGGGATGTTGTTGTTAGGTCCCACTGAAGTGATTTTGACTCGTAGTGATGCCGCGTGACAGTAGAACAGTAGGGGATTTTCGGGACCGCAGTCTTTACAGGGGCAGATCACCAGGTCTTTTCTCCTACAGAGCCACTGGGTAGGTTTGAACTGCCAACCTTTGTAACTACTTATGTAATGGACAGCTCTGCTGAGTAGCGTCTGAACAAGACACAAATAACATTAGCATTTGTAAAAACAACTTAAATTACATCAGAATGGCTGGCTGTACCAGATCATAACTTGGAGTTTTACAGGTTTAAAATGAAATGATATAAATTATTTAAATGCTGGGGTAACTGCTAAACTGAATCCAGATCAGCTTGCCACCAAATTCGTCATCTTCTCAGTCTTCACGGGGAGTCGCTTCCTGTGCTCCTACCTATGTGGGGAATAGACTGGTGGATGTTTTTTTTTCCTTAACATACCAAGCATAACCTTGACATTGCCTTGAGGAAAACAGCTTCACTTTGTCCATGGAGGTGATCATCTACCTGCCAACATCGTTTCCGGTTGTTATTTTCTTATTTTTTTGAGGGGATGAGGAAGAAGATTTTATGACTTCATTTTATTATGATCTTTCCCTTCACGTCAAGCCTCTTTCAGCAAGATCCTGCCTCAGGGCTAGGAAAGAGAAGTTTCCTGCTCTGCTAAATAAGACGCAGGTCTTCTGAGGGTCTCAGGACCCGAATGATCTTCAAATGCTTCTTAATACGTGGAAGAGTTAATTAGCAAAGAGATGTTAACCATTTTCATAAATCCAGGTGGGCTGCATTCTGTAAATAGAATCATAGAAAATATATTTCAACCTCCTGTGCCTTTTATAGTAAATTTTTTGAACCTTAGTCCATAGGTCTGCTTTGGAGGAGTAAAAATTTGTGTGTGTCTGACAGGAATTGAAGACTTCATAATGATGCTCCGTTCTTTTGTGTTTGATTTAATAAGCCCGGTTGGTTTGCCTGCTTTTTCTTTCAATGGGTCTGCTCTGGCTGTGGTCCCATCCGTATTTTACAAAGAGGAGTTGTTGCCTTTTTTACTTCTTCACAACCAGGTGCTGTGGGAACTCGTCAGCCTCAGTGGTCTTGTTTTGTTGTTATTCGTATCTGTTTTCATCATGATGGCTTGTGCTTAATGTTTGGGATGAAATTCTTGCAGGCAAATGAGCAGATTATGACTTGCTGTTTCCCCTGGCATTCCTTTTTGTGATTTATAATTTATACATGAAACAGATTGACTGGGCTAACTGATAATCCTTCCAATCAAAAGATAAACATGCTTATAAGTCATCGGTATAAGTCAGATGTACTTGAAAGGCACAAAGAATTCACCTGCAAGCACTTTTGGCAACTTGCCTTTTCCCATGAATTCAAACTGATGACAGAGAATGTCAAGGCTGCCAAAGCACTTTCCAGGAGAACCTCCCAGAGCCCCCGAGGGGGGACTAGTCCTGCTCATCTCACCTCACAGTAATGAGGATCTAGAGGCCAGCCCTTGGTGTTTTACAAGACAGGACCGAACGGGGAGGAGAGAACTGGCAGTCCTGGTGCTTTATAGTGCAGATCCGGTCAAGTTGGGTAGCTTCCCTCACTTGCTTTTTGTCCATTCAGTCCCATAGAAATCTCATAGGTCAGCCATGACAGTAGGGACAGGTCAGTGGTAGAATTGCCACCCGCCGTGGAGGAGACCCACGTTTGATCCTGCCAAAGTACCCCCTGCACTGACACACCCTTCTGTCAGTGGAACTTTGCAGGTTGCTATCATGCTGAATGGAAAACCTGGTGACATAGTGGTTAAGTGCTATGCTGCTAACCAAGAGGTCAACAGTTTAAATCCACCGGGTGCTCCTTAGAAACTCTGTGGGGCAGTTCTACTCTGTCCTGTAGGGTTGCTATGAGTCAGAATCAAGTATAAGGCAGTGGATTTAGTTTTTGGTTTTTGTTACGCTGAACAGATTTCAGCAAGGCCTAGCAATCCACTTTTGAAAATCAGCCAGTGAAAACTATGGATCAGTACTATCCATCCCAAAGGCGATCACGGTGATGGCACAGGACTGGCCAGTATTTCTTTCCCTTGGGCAGGAGGTCGTCATGAGTGTAGCTCGTAGCAACTAACAACAAGTTCTGGCAAGTTGCTAGCTTATCACTGTCAAATTGGGTGCAGTGTCACAGTGAACATTTCAGGTGGCAATTTGAATAATTTGGGGAACTGAGATCTTATCTGTGAACCTGGTAAGTTAAAAAACAAAAACATAGCCTATTGCCCTAGACCCTGTAGGACAGAGTAGAGATTTCCCATGGGGTTTCCAGGGCTGTAGTCTTTATGGAAGCAGACTGCCACATTCTTCTTCCATGGGGCACCACATTCTTCTTCCATGGGTTCAAACCACCGACCTTCTGGCTGGCACCTGAGCTCTAAACCACTGTACCACCGGGCCCCTTCCTAATGAGTTCAGAAGATATTGAATGCATTTTCAAGCCCCCCAGCTTGCAGAAGTGTAACTGAATTTGTGGGAGGGGTGAGTTGACATTAGAAATATGTATTATGTAGTATTCAAGATCCTTGTATGCACTAACAGTTTGTGCCTCACTGCTACCTTAAAGGCTGGTGGTTTGAACCCATCCCAGGGCACCAGGGAAGGAAGGCCTGATGATGGGCTTCCTTAAAGATTACTGGGAAACAGTTCTCTGTAACACATGGTGTCGCTGTGAGTTAGTATGGACTATGGCAACAGGATATATTATATACTAGCAAGGTCATCCCTGTTACATCTAGGGTTTTGGTGGCCAGTTCTTGCTCTGGGCTCTTGGACTGCCTCTGTAATGCACCAAACATGGACAGTGCAAATTCCTCATAAATTTCCCTTGGTCTATACGGATTCTCTTCAGGGAGCACCTGAAGAATTTTTATTTTGTTCTTCTGAGCCAGCAGCAAGGTTGGAATACTTGACCACATACAATTCAGTGCTGGCAGAGACTTACATAAATTCTGCGATCCACTTCATACATGACCAAAAACATCTACCTGAGCCAGTGATGTCAGTTTCATATGAATCCCGTGTTTTTTATTATGTGTGCACAAAGTTAGAAAATTTTCTATGAAAAAAATCAAATACATTAATTTTTAAAAAGTATATAGTAAAGGAGACCTCCCATGATCAAAAAAAAAAAAAAAAAAGTCAGCTGATAATCCTAACACGTGGCTACCAGCTAATGTGGCAGACTTCAGTTTTTTTCCAGCTTCTTTCAGTTTTGAGATCCTGGGGCCCCATCAACATAACAAAAAAGAAGAAAGGCATGAGGCAGTTATTGCTCAAGTCACTGCAGCCACATAAATCATGATTCCTGACAACTCAGGCTATAAAGTTGTTAGGATGACAGTGACTAGCAACACTGCCTGAGTTAATCAAATAATTATTTAACACGTGTTTCTCTTGGTCTGGCCCTGACTTGAGACCGTATTTCATTCTTTCTCAGGTTTCCTTACAACCTTTACTTTTTTTAAAACGACAGAAACAGAGCAGGTATGTAGTATGCATGTAATGCTAATGAGAGCAGCTCTTCTCTCACCGACTGGGCTGTGATCTCCCTGGTTAAAAATAATCAAAACTCATTGAAATTTGAAGACAAGGCTTCTTCTGTCTGAGCAGTTATTCTATGTTCATATAAGGAGACCAGTTGATTCCAGATAAAGCAGATGGCTACAAGAAGCGAGGTCCTATGTGGCTTATAGAGAAAAAAACCAAACCTGCTGCCATCAAGTCAATTCCTACTCATACTGACCCTATGGGACAGAATAGAGCTTCCCCATAGAGTTTCCAAGGAGTGCCCGGAGTATTGGAACTGCTGATCTTTTGATTAGCAGGTGTAACACTTAACCACTATACCACTAGGGTTTCTGCGGCTTATAGAGAGGAGGAAGAAGTATAGACATTCATGTGGTTGATTTAACCTTGCCCTCCCCCTTTTACTGAGACCAACTGGTATCAAGTCACAAGATGGTCTGTGGCCCCCATGCAGACATATTTTTTTAAGGATTTCCAATTTGGGGTGAAAGAATAAACAATGGTAGTATTAATTTTAGTCACAGATTTTATTTTAAAGTGTATACTTAGTTTCCTGGGTAAGAACTCCAATGTTGAAGCAAGAGATCTGTTACGGTTTCTCTCTTTGACATCTTTAAAAGAGGGTCCTTGTTTGGAGCCCTGGTGGCATTGTGGTTAAGGTCTCAGGATGCTAATCAAAAGGTCAGCAGTTCAAATCCACCAACCACTCCTTGAAAACCCTATGCGTCAATTGCACTCTGTGCTATAGGGTCAGTATGAGTTGAAACTGACTTGGCAGCCACGGGTTTGGTTTTTTGTCTAAATCAGGAATCCTTGGGTGGTGCCAACAGCTAACACCCTTGGCTTTTAATTGAAAAGTGAGAGGTTCAAATACTCCCAGAAGTACCTTGGCAGAAAGGCCTAGCAGTCTGTTTTCGAAATGTCAGCCATCGAAAATCCAGGATTGCAAAGTACTATTCTGATGCGCATGCAGTCACCATGTTGAAATCAACTCCAAGACAAATGATTGTCTAAATCAGCTGTGATTTCACCCTCACTGGCTATCAGTCAGTATTATTGCAGTTTCTCTTAGGTGGAACCAGCTTCCTGGCTGAGCTCAGCTTTTTCCTAGAGAGCACTCCACTGAGGCATGACCCATGCTATCGGATTCCAGTATCCAACACACCTCCTTCTCCAAGCAGATAATCTGGGTTAGGTACACATAGAAGGTCCCTTCCAAAGTCTGCAGATCCTCTCCTAGAAGGCAACAGCTTCATTATCTTCTGCCTCCTTGCACTTAGTATATGTTCAATAAATAGTCTCTGCCATTATTACCAGAAACCCTGGTACCATAGTAATTAAGAGCTACGGCTGCTAACCAAAATGGAATCCACCAGGCACTTCCTGGAAACTCTGTGGGGCAGCTCTACTCTGTCCTGTAGGGTCACTGTGAGTTGGAATAGACTCAGTGGCAATGGTTTGGTTTTGGTTTTATGATTATTACTGTTATTATGTAAAAGCTTAATAAATATTTGCCATAAGATGACTGGTGGAGTGAATGAGTAAATGCACATACCCTGTAACGGAGGAAAATTTTGCATAACAATCCTAATCACATAGACTCAAGTATCACATTCAGACAGCAGGCCGGCTGCTGGGTAGTATGAGGAGAAGAAGAAGAAAAGAACAGCTGCTGCCTTTTTTTTCCAGGGCTCTGACCTGTTATTTGTAATCAGTGGCTACGTAATGAGCCACTAGTTCTTTATGTACCTCAAATATCAAAGGGTGAAGAAGACAATAGCGACTCATCAAAAGCCTGACCCTCTCTGAAATGTCATGGGTAATCAAGTTCAGCGTTAATGGCTCCTGATTTGCATGCCATTGCTGTGATTGATGTACTATCAGTGGTGAGGATTGATAGTTTATATGGCAGCCCTTACTTTAAGTATTTCAAGAGGATTTCCATATATTTTCAGTAACTTCACGTTCAGATTCAAGGCAGGGATTAGTTTTGGGCTTTTTTTTTTTCAACTTGATTAATCACTTTCTGCTTTTAATGCACCTTGATAACATATTCAGTGGGCTCAAGCTTAAGGACAATTGTGAGGATGACGCAGGATCCGGTAGTGTTTCATGCTGTTGTACTTAGGGTCGCCGTGAGTTGGAATGGACTCAACAGCACCTAACAACAATAAATACTTTGAAACCCTGGTGGTGTAGTGGTTAAGTGCTATGGCTGCTAACCAGGAGGTCTGCAGTTTGAATCCACCGGGTGCTCCGTGGAAACCCAGTGGGGCAATTCTGCTATGTCCATAGGGTCCCTGTGAGTTGGAATTGATTCAGCAGCAGCGGGTTTGGTATTTTTGGTTCCTTCTTTTACAAAAAAATATTTTGTCACTTGTTGCTTTATCTTCTATGATGTTCCTTTTCTAGTGAACTTCACCACTTTTTTTTTTACAGTAAGCTCAAATATTTGTATTGACCTTAAAGGCATTATTATACATCATCTAATTTCTGCTCCATCTACCTAAATTTGTATTTTGAATATGGTAGATATGTTGAGAAAAAAAAATCAAATGAACATGTCTTTAATTCAAAGCACACCAAAGAGAGTTATGGTTGTTGATACATGAAATTCAGGCATGAGAAAAATGGAAGAAAACACCTGCAAAATTTGTAGCATTCCAAGGATGAGACGAAGGAGCCCTGGAGTGCGGTCGTTAAAGCGCTCAGCTGCTAATCACAAGGTTGGGGCCGTTTGGAGCCACCTCTCTGCAGGAGAAGGATGCGACTGTCTGCTTCCGCAGAGATTTACAGCCTTGGACACCCTTTGGGGATTGCTCGGAATCAGAATTGGTTGAATGGCAGTACGTTTGGGTTGGTTGAATTTTTCAATCTAATAAACTATCTGTTTTAAAGAAACACTGTAATTACAGGTTGCTGTGCTTCCTTTTATTTTAAAATTGTCAACCCTTAACAAATTGAAATGATTTATATGTTTTTTTGTAACACAGTTCAGTGGTTGATTGTGATTTTCTACAACTTCCTATTAGCTCCAACCTTAAGAGAAAAAAACCAGTCACTGAAGGAAGCAAGTTTCTAACCAGCCTGTTGTGAAACCAGGTAGCAACCTTTGGGCTTTTGGAACAGAATGGATTTGTTATGCATTTTGTGAGAATGCTGAAGCCCTTCTCTTGTCCTGTCAGTCACATCTAAATTTCGAAATCTAATTACCTTTGCATGGAGCCCTTAAAATGTCCCCTATGAGCAAGAACCCCCAGCTTAAATTACAGGAAAGATTGAAGTTAGTAATCTTCATTCTCATTGGTACTTCTACACAGCTACCAAAGAGGGCTTCCTGGCAGCAGCACTTCTGACAGTGGAATTGTTGCTGTTGTTATTGTTAAGTGCCATTGAGTCAATCTGGGCTCATAGCGACCCTATGCACAACACTACGAAACCCTGCCCAGTCTTGGGCTGTGTCCATAGTCGTTTCTATGCTGAAGTTCATCATTGCAGTCATGGTGTCATGCCATCTCATGGAGGGTCTTCCTTGTTTTTGCTGACCCTCCACTCTGCCAGGCACGATGTCCTTCTCTAGGGACTGATCCCTCCTGACATTGTGTCCAAAGTATGTAAGATGCAGTCATGCCATCTTTGCTTCCAAGGAGCACTCTGGTTGTACTTCTTCCAAAAGAGTTATGTTTGTTCTTTTGGCAGTCTGTGATACATTCAGTATTCTTCTCCAACAATGGAATTAGGTTTTGCTAATGTGCGAGTGGAAACCGTGATAAAATAGAGGTTAGCTGCTACAGCTGCTAACCAGAAGGTCAGCAGTTCAAATCTATCAGGCACTCCTCGGAAACTCTATGGGGCAGGTCTACTCTGTCCTACAGGGTCATTATGAGTCAGAATCAACTTGACAGCAGAGTTTTTTTGTTTTTTAATAATTTTGTGCAAGTACTGGTCCCACAGCAGTTAAGGGTTTGGCTGCTAACCAAAAGGTAAGTGGTTCAAACCCAGTGGGCACTCTGAAGTTAGCAGTCTAGTCCTTAAGGAATTACAGCCTTGGAAACTGTATCAGGTAGTTCTACTCGGTCCTGTAGGGTCACTATGAGTCAACATTGACTAGATGGCAGTGACTTTGATTTTGGAATGTTCAATTCTGAGGAGCCCTGGTGATGCAGTTGTTAAGTGCTTGTCACCAACCAACAGGTTTATTATGGTTTGTACTCATCTGTCACTCCTCAGGAGACAATGGTGGCAGTCTTACTTCATATATACTACAGCCTTGGTAACTCAGGGTCAAGTTTCACTCTGCCCTCTAGGGTCCATACAACTCACAGTTGACTTGAAGGCACACAACAACAATGTGTGAGCCTACTAATTAATTTGTCTCTGTTCAGTGTTGAGTCAACGACATCTACTTTGCAACTTCTGTTCTTCAAATTTACTGTCTCTGAAATTTACCCAGAATAAAGTCTCTCAGGTATTTACACTGTTTGCTTTAAAGACAAGAAGGCAAAGTAATAGTGTATTTTCCCCATTGCATCCTGTTTTGTTTGTGTTCAGTGTATATGGAGTTAATTTAAATTTAGCAGGCTCTTATGGAAACTTGCTTCTGGAGGATTTACTGCATCTTATGTCAAAACTATCTATGTCTGACATTTTATAATTACCCACCTACTTAAGGGATTATACTCCATTCTGTTCTTGAAAGAGCAAGTCAATTTTCAGCATAGTTTCTTCTGTTATTTTTCCCCTCTTTGTCTGCTTTCCTGAGAGCTAACTAAAAGGTAAGAGAGGAAAGAATGGAAAGATATATGAAGGAGAGAGGATAGGACAGAACTGTCTGTTGCCAGAGGGGATGACCTGGATCATAAACTATTGATAGAAACAGGAAACCTTGAAAATACAACCCAGGAATTTAGTTAATTTTTAGTTATTTATTTGTTCACATCTACTTCTTGGAGGAAGACCCTCAATAAGATGGATTCACACAGTGGCTGCCACAAGTGACTGTAGCATGGCAATGATGGTGAGGGTGACCGGATGTGTTTTGTTCTATTGTGTAAGGTCTGACAAGTAAGTCTGAGAACTTAACTGTTCTGAGTGGTGTACACCTCATTGGTGAATATCACTATTGTCTCCCTTTGAAGTACTCCCCTTGGAAAGCTGTGCACTGATGCCAGCACTTAGTCTACCCTTCAAAGCAATTTTGGAACTCTTTCTGGAGTGGCCATTGCACATGGTGGCAGGTCCATGAACTTCATTGTATGATTGTTTGTGAGGGAGTTTTTAGCCAGTAAACAAATAATTGTATTGCAACACCCTCCCCACTCACCTGAACTGGCCCCCAATGACTTTTGTCTTTACCTGAAAATAAAAGAAGTATTGAAAGGAAGACATTTTGCTGACATTCAGGACGTCAAGGGTAATAATGACCACAGCGCTGATGGCCATTCCAGAAAGAGTTCCGTAATGGCTTTTGAAGGGTGGGCTAGGTGCTGGCCTTGGTGCATAGCTTCACAAGGGGAGTGCTTCGACAGAGACCGTACTGATAGTCAGCAATGAGGTATGTAGCCCTTCTCCAACACTTAACTGTCAGTCCGTGTATGAGTTGGAACCTACTTAAAGGCACCTAACAAGAGCAACCATAATTTTTTTAAAACCAAATGATTTTGACTAGCTGCCTGTCTTGCCTTGTGTGGGTTTGGTTGGTCTTATCAGAACAGAAGATGAAGCCACAGAAGTGCCTGTGATTTGTCACATTGTGTGGAAGGTGCTCTGCTTCACAGTGGGATGAAACCCCTGTAGTGTGAGTGCTCTTTGTTGGCTGATAGCGCTCTTCCATTTCTCCTGTGAAATTTTGGATACTGATACTTGATGAAGTTGAGGGCCACAGATCAGTCAGGAGTTCCTAGGCTTTTTATCCGAATGAACTCATGTACATCTATTCTTGGTAACATGATAATACCAGCTTTGAAGAAAAATCAGGAATGAAAAACAAAACTAAAATTTGGAAAAAAAAAAATCTCACATCCAGAGGTGAGAAAATAAAAGTAATTTGTGCCTGCTTACCCATTTTTCTGGTAATTGACCATTTTTCCATAAGTCGCCTTTGTTGACTTTGACTGAGTGTCAAGTGAAACCCAGGGGTCTTGGGTCCCTGTTCAGGGACTCTCTGGAACAAGCTGTGTTTGACGTGGGAGGGCCAGGCTTGATGCCTAGTGCATCTTCCTGCCCAAAGCAATTCTTAATTTTAATAAAAACCTTCAGGCCATTTTAAGCAGGACCACAGAATACCTTGCAAGCTGAACATTAGCTAATGATGTGATGTAGATAAAACCTGAGAGGCATAAATCTCAGTCACTGCAGCAACTTGCTTTTCTGAGATGCTTTGGTCCAGTGAAAGACAAAAGCAAATCAGACAGAGATTGATCTCCAAGCACTTTTATTCGACGTGTTCCATGGTTGTAAAGGTTTGGCTCATTAAAAAAGAAATTCCAGAAACAACTTGAGTTAATATGAGTGAAGTAACTGTGCCTTTCTTGAGCTCCTGCTAAACCCCCTTTTCCGCTTGCTGTTACGTGAGCTTGATTAAGAAAATGCCAACAGAATGTGCAAGAGAGAGGAACAGACTTCAACTGGAAGCCCATATGGATGCCTGGCAGATGAGTAACCGCAGAGGGATTGTGGCCATATCTCCACGGATAATCAGGGGGTTTTGTGGATCTCCTTTTATCTAACCAATTTTGATAAGATCTGCTGGCTGGCTGGCATGGTTGGTCTCTTGTGGTCAGGCTGATGGAAAACACCCAGTGGATCTTTATCCCAGCTGATGTTTTTGATCATATTAACCAAACTCAAAAAACAGTTGCTGTGAAGTTGATTCCAACTCATGGCCACCCCACATGCATCAAAGTAAGACTACCCTTCATGGGGTTTTCGTGGCTGTGGCAGTTTGGGAGCAGTTCTGCAGATCTCCAGGCTTCTTTTCCGAGGCACCTCTGGGTGAATTCAAATCACCACCAAACTTTCAGCTGGTAGCCAAATGCTTAACTATTTACACCAGCCAAGGGCTCCTTGTGATACAATTCTCGTTGCTATAGAGTCAATTCCAACTCCTAGCGTCTCTATAGGACAGAGTAGAATTGCCCCACAAGGTTTCTGAAGAAAATCTGGTGGGTTTGAACTGCTGATCTTGGAGTGAACAGCCATAGTTCTAAACCAGTGCTCTACCAGGGCTCCTTTGATGGTATAGTTACAATAAATGGAAAGAATCAACAGTGAATCAACTGAATGTCTGTGAGAAATGTTTGCATTTTTTACCTGTGATCATATGAAATGCCTTTACTTTTAACGGCCATATTTCTGCGGGCTTACTGATGCCATTGTTGGCTCATTTTTTATTTTGTGTTGGAACAGATTTAAGGAGTGACCATCAAGGACATAGGGGATAGGGGTGGGGGAAGAGGAACAAGGCCCTATTGATTATTTTTTATTATGAGGTTTCACAAAATTAGTGAGTTTTTCCACATTAGTGGAAATAGTCCTCAGTGTGACTGTGAAGTTTATAAAGATGAAGTCACAGCAAACAAGTGAGGGGCTTGAGGAACTATATGGCCCGTGCTCTCTGCCCCAGCCTCTTGGGGTCTGTGTGCATATAGGGAAGGCAGGTGTCAAAAAACCGAGGAGAGAGAGAAAAACAGAAGGCTTTTATTGGTTTGAGAATAAACACAAAATATTTGCTGTTCTTGGGGAAAAAAAAAAAAAAATTCATAGCATGTCATATTCCAGAATCTAGATGGCAGTACTTTTTACCACTGTGTCCTGAAATTGTGATCTCTGTCTTACAAACTTGTGTCTCTTACTTGGTGGCTTTTTTCCCCCTTCTTTGGTTCTCTGTCTGAGGCTGTAATTAGAAAATAATCACCAACCAAGTTCTTGTTAATACTTAGCCACCAGCCAGCCAAGTACCCGTCGGGTCACTTAATACTTAGAGACACCGCAAATTGGTTGGTTAAAGACTACACTGTCCGATTCCATAGGCTGTGACTAAGGACAAAGGTGTCAGACCACTTGAGGTCTGCTTATCAGGTACCTGAACTGGTACCAACAATTGCAGCTACTCAGAGACAGTATGGAAAGAGAGAGGAACAGACTTCAATTATAAGAATGAAACAAGATAATATCTAAAAAGGGTAAACGGGGCACCTGGCACACAGGAAGCAAACGCAGTGCTGTAAGAGTTGATTCAGAGTCTGACTCATGACTGCTTCATGGGTGACAGAGTAGAACTGAGCTCCATATGCTTTTCTTGGCTGTAGTCTTCACGGAAGCAAGTCTGCCAGGCCTTTCTTCTGCCGAGTGGCTGGCTGGGTTCAAATGCCAACACCAAACTGTTTGTGCCACCCAGGGACCTCGGCACATAGGGAGAGCTCAGTAAATGAACATTAGCTGGGATTTTTCCTGACTACCACCCATTAGAAGAAAATACCTTCTCCGGGGCTCCTTGCCACTTGCCCTGGCCCGTTAACATCACAGTCACCTGAAGTCCTCCCTTGCTGTATTCACATCTCCAGCCACATGACCAGCAGTGATTGGAAAATGCACTTCCTTTCTGTGAATCAACGCGATGGCCCTGCCCTTTGCTCTGCTGTACTCGCTGTGGCTTATACTTGTTTCTTCTCCTGTATTAGTAGTGGTTTATGCTTGTTTCTGTTTATTCTCTTCTCTCTAGCCTGCAAAATTGGATATTACAAGGCTCTCTCCACGGATGCCACCTGCGCCAAGTGCCCACCCCACAGCTACTCAGTTTGGGAAGGGGCCACCTCCTGCACCTGTGACCGGGGCTTTTTCAGAGCCGACAATGATGCTGCCTCTGTGCCCTGTACCCGTAAGTTGATGCTTGTCATCTGTTTCGGAGATGCCAGCAGCTTTCATTACCACCTAGCAAGACCCTGCCTTCTGGGTCTTCTCCCAGGATCCCCGCACAGGGGGGCAAATTAGATCTAAGATGCCTTTTAATCATGGGGTGGGTGGGAGATGCTTGCGAAAAGAACAGATCTTTCTCGCTGTTCTGATTGCCTCAAGTGCACAGCTGCCAACAGACTACTTTGAAGAGCCCAGATTGAGTGTTCAGGGGTTGTCTGACGATGTAATTAGCACTGAGATTGGAATTTATAAACGGCTTTCCTGTTTCATGGAGGACTCTCGGGCATCTCAACAGCCTGGGCAGAAACATGGATAGTGCAGGGGCATGTAGGTGGGATCACATATGGGAAAGTGGTTTCAGTGTGTCAGGGGAGCAGCGCAGCGTGCGCTGAGGTCATGGCTCCTGCTGTCACCACACCTCTTCCTTCTTTCCTCATAGTTTTGTATTCATAACACTTAGGCTCAAATCCTAATAAATGCTTGCTTAATGATAGCGACTTAATAACTGTTGGGCTAATGAATGGAGGGGGTTGGCAAGCTTGGAATGCAGGGAAGTAGAGACATCTTTTCTCACACCTTGTATGGACTGTGTTCCTAGGCTTTACCATCCCTTCCAGGTACACTGTGGCCTTCCTAGCCCTGCAATGGGCATGACCTTGACTGTGGCAGGGCGTGGTGAGTCTAGGCATGCCACAAGTAACTGCTGTGTATGTAGGGATCTAGCATAGTAGCTAAGTGCACAGACTTCTCACAGGCCTTAGGTTTGTTTCCCATTCTTACCATTTAATAGCTAGATGACTGACTGAGCCTCTTTAGTCTCAGTTTGCCCATCTGTAGAGTGGAGCTAATAACAGAACTTTCCTCATGGTTGTTGGTTCTGAACAGCTTCATGTTGGTAAAACATGTAAAATGTTGCTTTTACTGCTATTATGACTGCTTATTTTGTTCCCTGTTATAAACTTCCAGGCCTGGCTAAAGCCAACATTACTACAGATAGAAGTTTTTGTACTTTGTGTCTGTTTGTTTTCAAGAGCAATTGGGACTACTGCAAGGTCCTTGTCTAATTTCATCGAATGTGACCTTTAAAACCAGCAGAGAGCAAGATTTTGGGTCCATTTCACATTGGTTCTGAAACTGCCATAAATTTCTCAAATTTCTTTTATAATGAGAGGCAATAATAATAATACCAATGACAATTTTATAACTGTACCAGGTAACATATTAGGGACTTTCTATAAGCCTTACCATTTGTTGCTGTTGGCAGAGTTACTGCTGAGTGTATTCTGACTCATGACCATCCCATGTGTGCAGAGTAGAACTGTTCCACAGAGGGAAGTGATTGTATTATGAACCTTATGAGTTCATCTTTGAAGGTAGGAAGACCAAAAACAAATAAACAAACAAAAAATCCACTGCTGTTGAGTCAATTCTGACTCATAGAAACCCTACAGCACAAAATGAAACTGTTCGATGGAGTTTCCAAGGAGCACTGGTGGGTTTGAACTGCTGACCTCTTGACTAGCAGCTGTAGCTCTTAACCACTATACCACCAAGGTATCCTGAGGACAGCAGTGAGTGGCTTTTTCTCCCAGATGTTTGTAAGTCCTGTGATTCTGACCTGTCAGCCAGCATTCTTCCTGACCACTTGTACATCATGTAACTGGTACATTCAGTTTCTGGGCAGTTTAGGGAGATAACAAAGTTTGTCACCTGCCTACATTTCTGGCATGTTGAAGAAGGATATGGTAACTGAGCACATGAAATTTTGTTTCTGGAGAAAAAAAAACATGTTCACTGTATCCTGAGGGTGCAAATGAAAAAAAAAAAAAAAAAGAAAATTTTGGTTTTAACCTACTGATGGGCCAAACGGTTCAAAAGCCTCGTGTCTGTTGTATCTCTCAGAGGTTGGTTTCAACAGTGCTGAGACACACTGGTGATTTCTGTGTCATTGGTAAAAGGTCCATGAAAATAGAAATGTAGCGTTTGATACTTTTTCTCCTCACCCAGGCTCTTATAAGTCCTTTTACACTTTGTTGATTCAAGGTCTTACCTGTTACCATGGGTCCTGAGTGGCACAACCAATTAAGCATTTGTCTTCCAACTGAAAGACTGGCAATTCAGATCTACTCAGATGTGCCTTGAAAGAAAATTCTGGCAATCTACTGTTGAATAATCACTGCCCCTGCAGACTCAGGCACAGTTGTATTAAAAAACTCGTGGGGTCTCCTTGACTTGGAATCAACCCTGACTTTTGTTTTGGGTGCATTGCTTTAGTATTTGTTGCATCCCATTGGGTGGACACACAGTCCTCTGGTTAAGAAGAAACACGGGGCTGATCACACCACAAACGTGCCAGTCTGACAGCCTGGGCTCTAAGCACTCACCAGCTTTCACTCTGCCAGATTATTTAGCACCTCCAAGGCTCAGTTTCCCCATTGGTAATATGAGATTGTCACCATCTACCTGTGGCCGTCTGAAGAATTAAATAAGAAAATACTTTGAAGAATTAAATAAGAAAATACTTGCCATACTTGCAGCGATCTAATAAATATGTGTCCATGTCCTCTGTTATTCCCAGCAGGTTACTTCCTCTCCAAATTACCACCACAGCAGGTTGCTAGCAAATCTCTCTGCCTCCTTATCAGTGACTTTTCACCCTTGACTGCACAGTGACATTGTGCGATATTCACACTGCACCCCCGGCATCTCTCAGGCGGGACCTAGGCTTCAATGTGTTTAAAGGCTGCTCAGATGATTACCCTGTGCATTTGAAGTTTAGATCACTGCTCTTGAACAAACCCTGGTGGCATAGTGGTTAAGTACTGTGGCTGCTACCAGAAAGACTGGCAGTTTGAATCCACTCAACACTCCTTGGAAACTCTATGGCACGTTATATTCTGTCCCTTGGAGTCACCGTAAGTCAGAACTGACTCGTTGGCAATGGGTTTGATCTTTTTCTTTGGCAAAGTCGAAGTTTTGTTTCCTTTCTCCTCATTCCATGAACAGTAACTACTTAAGTGTCTTAAGACCTCCATGAGGTAGGAAGAATCAGGAGGTAGTCATACCTTGCTGATAAAACCAGAAAACCAAATTTGTTGCTGTGCAGTTGATTCCAACTCACAGCTACCCTCTTAAGACAGAGTAGAACTGCCCCACATGGTTTCCAAGGGGTGGGTGGTGGATTCAAACTGCTGACCTTTTCATTCACTTAATCACTGCTCTGCCAGTGCTCCTACTTTGCTAATAGGCCTACTAATAAGTTAGAAAGCAGAATTAGAGTCCAGTACGAGTTCCTAGACCACGATGGTCCCTCCGTATTTCTCCTTTCCTACTGAGTATAATCTAATACAGAGTTCCCTGGGTGGTGTTAACAGTGATAATAACCCAAAGGTTGGAGCAGGTTTGCATCTACTCAGAGGTACCTCGGAAGAAAGGGCTGGTGATGTTCCAAAAACTCAGCCAGTTCTCTTCTGACACAAATGGAGTCCGTGTGAGTTGGTGGCAGCTAGTTAACTGGTTGAATATAAATCATGCTCTCCAGTACAGTAGCCTGCAAGGCACATGTGGCTATTTAAATGTAAAACTATTAACATTCAATTTCAAATTCAGTTTTTTATTTGTATTGCCATATTTCCAGTGCTCAAGGGCCTTAGAGTCTACCATACCAGACTGAAACACTTTTTGATGGATTCTGTGGTTAGGTTAACAGAAATGATGAGGTGTCCTCAAGGTGTTTCAGTGAAAGCATCGTCTGGATACTTTTTAAGAAAATAATCCCCGCCTGCTTAAAATAGAGTGTTTATGACAGTGCTTCTTTTATCATGAATGGGTATATGAATGATATACGCATTGATGTGGACTGTTTCCATCACCACAGAAAGTTCTATTGGAGAACACTGTAATAGACATTTACATAGAGAAGACCGTGGGAGTTTCTCAAAGAAACTCTTGTTCAGCTAATCCACAGTGTGAAGCCCCCGCCTGTCCCCCCACTTGCCCTGCCCCCAGCTTTATCAGATTCTCTTGACAAGATGTGGGGCTAGAAAGGAACATAAACATCAGGGATCCCTTCAAACTGATTCCAGCCTCTAATCAGTCCTCACCAGTTGGTTAAGCCAGGTGACAAACCCAATCCCCCTGGGCTGACAGCCATGGTAATCAGGCCCCTTCTTTGTTCATTCTGCTGTCTTTAACCCCAGCATTCTTATGCAGCTCTGCACTTAGTGATCGCTCACTGTGACTGCACACTAATGAAGAAATAAAACACACTATCTGAGACTCGTTCTGCTAGCCAAAGGGAGCCTCTGCTCCACTGGCTTGTAAAATCAGCTTTTTGTTTACTTGGAGAACGATTAGACCAGGTGAATACCAGTAGCACTGGCTAATTTAGAAGGAAACTCCTCAAGTTCACACCTAGAAGTTCTCCATTGCCCCCAGGGGTTAAGGGAAATTAATAGCAAATAAGCTTTAATCCTTGGAAAAACTTTTTTATGGATTCTGTGGTTAGGTTAACAGAAATGACGAGGTGTCCTCAGGTGTTTCAGTGGAAGCATCGTCTGGATATTTTTTAAGAAAGTAATCCCCGCCTGCTTAAAATAGTGTTTAGGACAGCGCTTCTTTTATCATGAATGGGTATATGAATGATATGAAATTCACCTAGGGATTAAGTAGGAAGGACACAGGTCAGACCTGAGATTCTTCATTTAGAACAAGTCCCCACATGGTGCTGATGCTGCTGGTCTGTGGCCCACACTTAGGGAGACCAGATTCAGACAGCAGCCCAATTGATGGTAGGAGAACCGAAGCCAGGTTCTGTCTTCACTGCCTGTAGTTTTCAGGACCATTCTTCAGCCCAGAGAAATGGAAGGAGACTTTCAAGGATTCTGAATATTCTCCCTAAAGGGAGATGGAATGCTTTGTTTGTCTCTCGTATCAAGAAATTCCAACCTGCTTTGTGGTCGTATCAACAAACACACTTATTTTTGACTTTGTTTTTGCTTCCCGTGTCTCCACCAAGTTACTGCTAGAGAGTGGATGTGTAGATTTCACCTCAGAACCTATGTATCAGTCAAGAAAGGCACTGGAGTTTTCTAGCTACTTTGCTAGTGGAGCACATACCTTCTTCAAACACACAAGGACACCATTGAAACTGATGAAAGGATTCCGATTTCATGAATCGTTTCTTAGAAGGAATTCGGATGTAATTTTTAGTAATGCAATTAGTGTCCTCTGACTCTGCAGAAAACCAACCTCTCCCCTCCATACCGCTCTCACCTTGCGTTTTACCTTTTCTCTGTAGTCAGGGATGTCTTCTGGTAATCTGCAGTGTTGGGAGAAGTAACAGCATCGTACCTCTGCACGGAGACTTGATAGCCTTCGTCATTTAGTTGCTTGTTTAATGACTGTCGTGAGAAAAGTCTTTTCTCCCATCAGGAGACTAGACCAATATTATATTTAAGGCCACTTTCCAACCTCTTGTTATGTTTCAGAATGTGCTAGAAAAATGACTTCTAAAGGGATTCAGTTAGCTTCATAGACTAGAAAAAAAATAGCTAATTTGTTATTTTGCCACCTCGCCTTGTGAGAACCATTACTAAAGTGCTTTTTGGTGTTTTCCATTGGAAATCTGTCCTTGTGCTTTTGGATCCTCTTTATTTAACTTGTTTGATGAAACTTATTAGAGCCTGGTGCAAATGAGAGATTATTAGTTTAAATTGTCAACTCGAAGGGCCTTCACCAATCTGTCTCCCGGTACACGGCCCCCAGTAATTCACTCAGCTGTGCCAAACAAACAAAGACTGGCTGATTGATATTTGGAAGTGGCCTAAAATATTCCAAAATAGCAGCTTTTAAGATGCTTTATGCTGGAGGAGCTTTGCGCTAATGACGGTGAATGTATTGAGCTCCATGATGAAAGGTCCTGATTTGAGAAAGCTTTGCTGCAGGTTTAGGTTATCAAGAAATTGACATAGCCTTTACTCCCGACAACAAACATCACTTACTTTGTCATTACATTTGCCTTTTCTAATTGAATTTAGTGCACTGCTGTATTTCCTCCAGAAAGTATATTGTTTTAAAATTACCATTTCAGTTCTATTACTCAGAGCCCTCGCTCCTAATGCTTTCTGACAGTGACCAACGTAATGAGCCATAATGAAATGATAAGCAATCTTCAGTGGAAACCCAGTCTGGATCCCACTGGTGCTGTGTGACTGGGCTGTTAAAATCTGAATGCAAATTAAAATAACACCGTCCTTACTAGTTTCCAAGGTCAGGAGAAGACAGGGACTCGTGCTCATGCTCACCGTCTCTCTCTCTCTCTAAAGTGCTTTAATTGGGGGAATCTCATATCCATTTTCAAACAAGCCCTTGAAGGTGCCACTGATGTTCAGTTCAATTCTCTACCCTGAAGATTTACATGTTTAACTGTCTGGCTAGGGGATTTGGGGAGGGATATGGAGCTTTCGGCTTTGATGTATAAACCATAGGATAAAAGGCAGCTTTCAGTTTCAAGTCAACTGTGTTCTTTTCCCCCTCTACAAGCATATTATTCCTTTTAACTGTAGAGCTGCAAGCAACTAATAAAGTAACGATAGCGGGCCGCATGCTATGGAATAGGTCAATGAGGGCAGGATACCCATCACAGTGGAGTCACTTTCAACTCCTAGAGGCTCTACAGGACACAGCAGAACTGCCCAGTAGGGCTTCCAAGGATGTACGTCTTTATAGAAGCAGACTGTGATGTCTCTCTCCCATGGAGTGGCTGGTGAGCTCAAACTACCGACATTCCAGTTCACAGCTGAGGAATTTAACCCCTGTTAACCACTGCCTCCAGGGCTCCTTAGTGTAAGTAGAATTAACAAAAGCAAACCTAATGCCACTGAGTCAGTTCCAACTCATAGCAACCCTATAGGACACAGTGGAACTGCTCTATAGAGTTTCCAAGGAGTGCCTGGTGGATTTCGAACTGCTGAGCTTTTGGTTAGTACTCCTAGCATTTAACCACTACACCACCAGGGTTTCAGAGAGTATAATTAGTGCTGGTTAAAAACCAGTCAGTCGAAGAATGAGAACAAAGTCAAAAATTCCCAAAAATGTTGTTAATGAAAGTATTACAGGTGATCTGTTGGTTGCTCGCTGGTTGTTTTATCATTTATTTGATCAGTCATTTTTGTAAGCTTATTTCTCTGAAACATTTTTTTTATTGTGATTGAATGAGACTGTGTATTGCCATATAAATTCTCATGCTCACTTATATGCAGCTCCCACTGCTCTCCCTGCCTGGTGACAGCACACCCCTGCTCTCCGCTCCATACATGTCCTATCCTCCCAGCATTCTCCTATCCCCTCCTCCCCACACAGTCTGCTTCCTCCAGCACAAGGTCAGCAGAATGACATCCTATAGATGCAGACAACCATAAAATTCCCATAATATATGGTCACTCTGTGTCACAAAGTCCTATCCATAGTTGTCCGAAAAGTTGACCTTCCTTATGATTTATGGACAGGGGCAACATCAGGGCCAGGGGCTATGCTCTGAGGGGAACCCTGAAGCTGCTGGACCATCAACTGCAGTCTTTTATTGAAGATCTCAGGGTGCACCCCTGTTTATTCTCTTGTTGCCAGTGAGACTCAACTTTGTGAGCTCCATCGTGGCTTTTACTGGTGGTGGCCAGATACAATCCGGTTCTTCTGGTCACGAGTCGATGTAGAGACCCACTCACATGGATCTCTCTGTCTTCCGGGTTCTCTTTCCCCCACATCATTCTTGTCCTCAGTGATCATCTGTTCCTGTTGAATTGGGACCATTTTACCTGTACCCTCAGATGGCAGCTTGGCAGCTTTTAAGACCCCAGACGCCACTCACCAATGTGAGGTGTGGAGAGTCCTCATTAGCAAAAAGCTAGCTGTGCCAGTTGGCCTTGATTTTGCCTGAGAGCATGCCTGAGAGCATGGTCCCCGGCCCCCCAACCCAGCTACTCTGTCCTTGCAATATTGGGTTAAGATGGGAAGAGTACTCAAATTGTGTTGAAGTCCAGTTGTTGTTGATTTTCTTTCTAACGTGTGCTGTTGCCGATTTCCCCCAACCAAATTTCTATTAATTGTCTAATCTGAACCCTCCCTCCCTCCCACCCTTACAGCCGTCAGAGTCTTGTCTTCTATACATGAGTCTGTTTTTAAGTTCTTATCGTAGGGGTCTCATACAATATTTGTCCTTTTGTCACTGACTACTTTCACTCAGCATAATGTCCTCCAGTTGAAACCAGGTTAAGCGATGTTTCCTGCTATCATCGTTGTTCTGTATCACTGCATAGTGTTTCACTGAGTATATAAACCATAGTTTTCTGATCCATTCCTCTGTTGTTGGGCATCTGGGTTATTCCATCTTTTTGCTGTTGTGGGCTGTGCTGCGATGAACATTCGTGTACGTGTATCAGTTGGTGTGAATGGCCTTGATTCTGTAGGATATATTCCAAGTAATGGAATTACTGGGTCAAATGGTATATCTATATCCATTTTTTTAAGGGAGCACCAGACTGCTTTCCAAAGAGGTTGCACTATTTTACAATCCCACCAACAGTGTAGAAGAGTTCCAATCTCCCCACAGCCTCTCCAGCATTTGTTGTTTTGCGCTTTTTGGATCATGGCTAACCTTGCTGGGGTGAGATGGTATCTCACTGTCGTTTTGATTTGAATTTCTTTAATAGTTTCTCTGAAATATTTTAGGATTCCCAGTGAAAATTCTTATTTCATGTCACTGAACAAATTTGCAGTGTGATAGTATATTTTTTATACTGTGTTCCATTTGTCATAGGGCAGGAGCTGAGAGACACCAACACCTCCACTACCATATTTTGTGGCTTAGTTTTTACTTTAGAAGATACGGTTATGATGCTTGGTAGCCAGGTGATATGCAAGCTACTGAATTTGTCCCCTTATACAGTACAAGCAGATCAAAGCAACTGAAGTCATTTTATTTCTGTCCCTCTCTCTTTTTGAAAATTGTGCTTTAGGTGAAAATTTACAATTCAAGTCAGTTTTTCATACAAAAACTTGCACACACGTTGTTATGCAACCCTAGTTGCTCTCCCTACGGTTGGACAGCACACTCCTCCTCTCCATCCTGTATTCCTCATGCTCCTTCAGCCAGCTGCTGTCCCTGTCTATGTTCTCATCTCATATCTGGACAGGAGCAGCTCTGTTACTCTCCTGTATCTACTTGCAACAAGAAGCACACTCTTCACCAGTATCGTTTTGTGTCTGATAGTCCAGTCCAGTCTTTGTCTGAAAAGTGGGCTTCCAGAATGGTTTTAGTTCTGGGCTATCAGAAAGTCCAGGGGCCGTGTCTTCTGGGAAACTTTTAGTTTGTCAGCCTGTCAAATCTGGCAACCGAAGTCATTTTGACACATTCATATGCTGTCCTCATCCCATTCTGTGTCCAGGCATCTTCTTTGCTTTAGATCTCGACAATTCAGGGACTGACTTCAGCTAGTAAGTCAAGGACAACCTGGTTTCCTCCTTTCTGTTGGTCCTCCTGTATTTTACCTACTAATGGTAGTACCTTTAAAGAAGAGCTGTTGAGTCGTGCAAATGGCTACCATGCTGAGCTGCTAACTGAGAGATTACAGGTTGGAATCATCACAGCGGTACCTTTGCAGAAAGGTCTGACCATTGACTTAACAGAAATCAGCCACTGGAAACCCTACAGAGCACAGTTCTACTCTGATACCCAGGAGTTTGCCGTGAATTGGAATTGATTCCACAACAGCTTGTTCCTCTGGAGAACCCAAGTGCATGGTTCCTATTTAAAGACAATTGAGGGTATAGTGTAAAGGGTTTTCAGTCAAGCTCCATTTAGGGCACTGGTTGGCTTACAAGCTGATTCCTTGCCATGTAGCTGGTGATAAAATTTTAAGAGTCACAATATTTAATAAAGAGCAAGTAATCATCTCATTGACTCTTAAAAAACCCATGCCGTCTTAACCTCTTCATCATTCTCCAACATACTTCTCATTTTATGTGGACTAAACAGTCTAGCATGAAGATTGTATAGGGGTAAATAGTCCAGAGCAGATTCAGTTGAAAAATGTGTAGTCGTGAGTCAACTGGTTTAAACCTAGGTAGAAGGTGTGAATAATCTACCAAAGCCATTGAACCAAATTGTTGTAGTTTTTCTACATCGTGAATAATTAAGAGTGGCTTCTCATCAGCTGAACTCATCATTGCTGAGTGGCCTTTCTGGCATACAGTGGTGTGATGCACAGTAAACCTCTGTGACGGAGTCAGTCATTCATTTCCCGAGATCCTTTGGGATGAGAACTGGTTAGCTTCTTTGCTCCTGGCATTTTGATTTGCCTCTCATAGCTGACTGCATTCTATGTATTTTCTACAGCGCAACAGAAGCTGTGGCTTAGTTTTTAGTTTGAGTGGTGCCATGACCCATCTGCATTATCCCCTCTCATTCCCCTGCACTGTGACTCTTCACCCCTCCCCCGCCCCCCCCGGGCCCACGTGGGGAAAGAACCTTTATCTGCTTGCATGGAAGGTGACAAAAATGCAGGAAAGACAACTCAGTTAAGACAAGGCCACCATCCAAGAAGCAGTGTGATCTGCGTTCAGCATGGAGGAAAGGGAAGCAAGGGGAAATTTAGCACTGGGTGAATTGAAAAAGTTGGCAACTTTCTAGCTTATTCCTCAAAGAATTTGTAATGAAACACCATGATTTTCTTTTGAATTATTTGTATCTCTATGAAAAACCAAACCAAATCCATTACTGTTAAGTCGAATCCAACTTATAGCTACCCTATAAGACAGAGAAGAACTGCTTTGCAAGGTTTCCAGGGAGCACCTCGTGGATCAGAACTGCTGACATTTTGTTTAGCAGCTGTAGCTCTTAATCACTATGCCACTAGGGTTGAATTAGGGTCTTTTTAGCTTTAGAATCAGGGTTTATGATCATAGTTTTGCCCATATTGGCTGTGGTAGTTTGGATGAATTTCATAACTTCTGTGGTCTTAGTTTCTGGTCATCAGATTGCTGGACAATAAATAATTTCTCTGCAAAGAGTAGCACAAAGTTTTACTTTTCTCATTCTTCTTTATTGTAGTTCCTCATAAATAACTGAGAATTTACCCTCTAAAGAATGTCAGCTATAAATGTTGTTTCTGTTGGCTGCTGTTGACTTGACTCCCGACTTGTGGCAGCCTTATGACAGCAAGATTGTACTGTTGTGATCTGCAATGTTTTCAGTAGCTGATTTTCGAAATAGATTCCCAGGCTTTTCTTCCTACTTCCTGTTCATCTTGGAAATGCTGCTGGAACATGTTCGGCATCATAGCCACACGCAGGTCTCCACTGACAGATGAGTGATGGCTGCTTGTGAGGTGCTTTGTCTGGGACTTGAACCTGGGTTTCCCATTTGCAACAGGAGAGTTCTACCACTGAACCACCACTGCCCTCCAACCATCAACTAGTCATCTTAAAAGAAACCAGATACTCAATTCAGCCAGTAAACACAAAAGACTCCTGAAGAGAGTGGGAAAATAGACCAGAAAAGTAGGCAGTGGGAAAACAGCCCAGAAAAATCGGGGATGTCAAAATCTCAGCAAGAAGTTACAGCCCCAAGAAGCCAAGAATTTTCCATGACAGCAACAAGTGATTGATGAAACCAAATGGTTCTGGTTTTTTAATAACGGCTAGCCCTGCTTTGTCTCCACTCTTCGGTAAAACACATCAACTCCTTTGATAAAAGGTTACAACTACTCGTATATCTCAGAAGAGGTGTCCCTGCACAGCAGGCTTTATGTAAACTAACCCATGGCTGCAAGGGCTAAGAGAAAGCAATTAGTGATGGCAGCATAGACAACTGTCGGGGAAAGCATGAGCTTTATTTCAGAGTCCAAACTTACACACCCCAACTGTTTACTCTGTCTTAGAACCTGTCTTTCAGCTGGAGAGAGATTAACAACAAAGGCTTATCTAAAGGGTTTTACAGCTAAGACACTGAAGAATTATTGACACTCGGAAAGTTGTACATGATTAATGAAGCCTTATGAAATGGAATTCGAGACCCAAGGTGCTTCTCCCTGGGAAGATATGCCTTGTGCCGGTCGCCTTGACATTTTAGTAGGGTGACAGTCGTGCTTAAAGAAATCGATCATTGAAGAGTTACGTTTCTGCCTAGGCTCTTGGGGGAATGTTTCTTTCCACATCTAGAATTAATTTCATGGCTCAGGCATTGAATTTTAAAATGGTGATTAAAAACCAGTTACGTATTAAACATCCGTAATAGCTCTGAGAACCACTCTTGTCACTGGAGCCTAGCTACTGTGGTTTCCTGTCAACCATCTCCTTGTCACCATGGCTTGGTTGCAAACTTGTTTTTTTTTAATTAATGTTTAAGTTTGCAATTGATCTTTTTTTGGGGGGGGTATAGCATTTGGGACACACTCAAGCGTTATGGCACTGATGATTCTGAGGCGGAAATTGGAGTGGCCTAAAAAGGCTCTATTGTTCTTTTATTTGTTCAGCAAATATTTATTGAGCATCTGCTATAGTTCGGGCAATGTTCTGAGGCCTGGGAACACTCTAGTAAACAAGATGGAAGAGAGAAAGCTTAGGGAGCTTGTGTTTGAATGGAGATATAAACAATAACAGAAGAAACCAGAGAATTTAAGATCTCACAAGAAGGCAGTAAGAGAAAGTCCTGTGATAGGAAACATTGGTGGAGGAGGGGGCAGTTGTACTTCACGTATACTGGTTGTACCTGAGGAGGTGTGATTTGAGTTAAAACTTGAGAGATAAGGAGGCAACTATTCAAAGAGCCCAGGGCCAAGAATTCCAGGCAGAACCAATGTTGTCCGAAGTGTTTAAGTTGAATATTTCAAGTTTTGGTTACCAGTGGGAGTTTTGTACTTAAGCTGTTTTATGCTTGGTCCTGGAGTCTTGTTAGCATTTGTATTCTGACTCTATTAACCCAAACCACTGCTGTTGACTCAGTTCTGACCAATAGCAACCCTATAGGACTGAGTAGAACTTGCCGAGAGAGTTTCCAAGGAGCACCCAGTGAATTTGAACTGCCAGTCTTTTGGTTAGCAGCTGTAGGATTTAACCACTCTGCCACTGGGATTTCTCTTATAGGTATAGAAATCTCATGTTTATATGGCACATCGCATTTGGTATATCCGTGTGGATTTAAATTTTACGTGAGAACCCACTTTTAAGCACCATCATTGCGGTGGATTTCTGTCTTTAGCCACAGACTCAGTTGCTTCCTGAAAGAATGAAGGACAGTTGGCCTTATGTGTGTGTGTGTGTGTTTGTGTGTATATTGTGTACATGCATAAGGCACAGTGACAATAGCCTGGATTTTCTGTGGACTGGCTGGTACCAAACTCTTGATTAACTTTGGAGGCACTTATGACTTTAGATTCATGGTTGGCTGATCATTTTTGAATGACCTTATTAAGGCTCAAGAATATTACATGTGGATATGTAAACATAAGTTTGCCCTAAAGGTCTTACTTTAAATCCTGGCATAAACCAACAAATACATGTTCAAAACTACTTAGGAATTAAATTTTAATCTGATACATGGGAGGTGAGAATTAAGATTTGTGGAACTGCTAGAATTTTCTTTTATGCGTGGAGCATTGTCCTTCTTAAATGTTCACACTTAATTTTACGTAGCTGTAGTTCACATCTTGAAGCTTGTCTTTTCCTGCAAGAAAGCACACGATTGGCTAAGGAAGATCAAGGTTCTTTTCACCATGTGATATGGCATGATAGTCCTTTGCATCTGCTGTCATTTGGCTACAGTTTCTTTGGGGTCTCATATTGTCAAACCCCTGTCAACTGTATGCAACATGACATCCTGATAGAAAATAATTACCCGTTGTAGCACCTTTCACCACTACCTGCTGTGGGATGCAGGAAGTATTTCACAGTAGTGAAGCAAATGGATGTTCATTAAATTTATCCAAGACGACAAGAAATTCTTTCAGAGCAACAGGAGCCTCAAGGAACAGGATGTAATAACTTACTCCTTACGAAGGTAGATGTAACTTGGACTTGAGAAACCGTGGTTGTTCCCTGGGCTGTAGAGGTGGGTAAATTACGGGTTCTTGAGCTGAGCTTCTTCAGTAGGCCCAGGATGTCTCGAAGTGCAGACATTATGTGCAGAATTGTGAGGGTTCCTGTGAAGAAATTTCCAGAAAGAGGGTGCTTTATGCCTATCAGATTCTCTAAAGCAAACCTTAATCTGCAGGCCCAGTTCAACTGTGCTTCTCTTTGCAAATAAAGATTTATTGGAACCTAGTTGTGCCCATTTGTTTATGTAGGGTCTGTAGCTGCTTTGGGGATACAGTGGCAGAGGTGAGTGGATGCTGCAGAGACCATATCGCCCATAAAGTCACAACTATTTATGTTCAGGAATCCTGGCAGAGCAGTAGTTAAGCACTACTGGTCAGCAGTTCAAATCGGCCAGGCAGTCCTTGAAAACTCTATGGGGCAGTTCTACTTTGTCTATAGCATTGCTATGACTTGAAATCAACTCAAAGGCAGTAGATTTTGTTGTGTTTTTTGATTTATTTACTGTGTGGCCTGTCACAGAAAAATCATAAGCTCCTTGCTCTAAAAGATTTATAAATTAAAGTTTATCCCATTTGACTTTTAATTCTGCTAACCAAAAAAAAAAAAAAAAAACCACTGCCATGGAGTCCATTCCAACCCATTGATTCTTCTAGTATAGCTGATGCTTATGCCACTAGATTATATTAAAAATGTCAAGAACATTCTAAACAAGAAAGTATTAAAATAGTTTCACATGTTTGCTCCTTTTTAAAAATTTTATTTATTGTCTTGTTGTTGAGAATATATACACCAATTCACTGGCGTCAACATGTACCACTTAGTGACATTAAGTACATTCTTAGAGACGTGTAACCTTTCTTACTCTCCTTTTCAGAGTTGTTCCTCCCCTATTAACATAAGGTTCTTACCTAATCTTTCAAGTCGCTGTTGTCCCTTTGATCCCATATAGGTAGCTTTTGAAAGGCTAGTTCCATTTTTGAGGGATGTACAGACATAATCTTGGGTTTATTATGCAAATCTCACAGGGTTTACAGCATAAAACCAAAATGTAAAAGAAGGACATTGATGTTATATAAATACACTTCCACATTTGAACAACTGATATTTTACAGTGTGCTAATTTTAATAAACCAAAAAGTGAAAGAAAAACTGGAATCCCGTAAAGGCTAGTAAGGAAAATACCAACCTACCTTTGAAAATGTTAAAAATAGTTTTCTTCAGAGATAAAATTTTTTTGTTTTCATGACCAAATAAGTCATCACCTGAAATCAAGCTAGAGAAAGAAGAGACTTCAGTGGGTACAGTCTTTCATTTTAAATTCCCAGCTATATGCTAAAAAAAAAAATTGCCACCAAATTAGTCCAATTCTTAGCTATCCTATAGGACAGAGAATGGGTTTCCAAGGAGCTCTTGGTAGAATTGAACTGCCCCAGAAAAGAGAGACCTGAATTAAACTGTTGTTGTTTGTTGCTGTACAATGAGCTCCCAGCTAAGAGAAACCACATTGCAAAAGGGGAAAAACAGTGTTCCTCAGTCCTTTGCCATCCTGTGATTGATTGGCAGTAGACTGTTGTAATCTACAGGATTTTTATTGGCTGATTTTCAGAAATAGATCACCAGACCTCTCCTTCTAGTCTATCTTAGTCTGAAAGCAATCAAGAACCTGTTTATCTCATAGCAACAGACAAGCCTCCATTGACAGATGGGTGGTGGGCCACATATCATGTGCAATGCCTGGGAATCAAACCCAGGTCTCTGACATGGAAGGTGTGGGCTCTGCCACTAAACCACCAATGCCTCTCAGTTAAACTGGTTACATCAAAGTACACTGTTATAGAGCTTACTGTTAATGAATCTGTATGTGCAAAGGTGACTTGTACGGCTTTACCTGAAAGAAGCCTGTATTAATTCACACACTTAACACTGGAGGCAGGTGGGTATAAGATGCATTGAAAGATGTTGCTACTTTCCATCCATTCATTGACCCATCAAGTCTTTCTTGAGCATGCTCTGGGTGCGTTACCATGGTAGACACTGGGGGATAATGAAGACATCAGTCCCTCTCAGGGAGCTACCTAGATGGGTAACAGAAACAGAGGTACAATGTGTGTCTTCTTAACAAGACAATATTACATGTCCCAACCAGAGTTATGAAATAGAAATAAGGAACAAAAATGTGGAGCAGTTCCATAATTAGTCTAGCTACCAATCTTGTGTTCTGGTTGGTAGTAGACAGTCTTGAAAAGCATCAAGTCTTACTATTCACAATGACCTTCCAGTTACTTGATGTTGGTATGTGATCAGTATATATGGTGCTGATATAGACTAGAAAAATTAAGATAAGTAATAATGTTATCTCTGTTATGAATCTCATTTGTAATTGGAGACAGTTGGAAGTGGACATGTTTCTGATTAGAAAGGCAATAACTGTCAGAAATGTAGTCATTTCTATTTGTCCAGACGTTATACTTAAATAAGGAGACTTGGTGGTGCAGTGGTTAAGCATTTGGCTGCTCACCATAAAAGTCAGTAGTTCAAATCTACCAGCTGTTCCTTGGAAACTCTATGGACAGTTAACACTCTGTCCTATAGGATTCCTATGAGTCAGGATAGACTTACTTACATAAACAGACCCAAACCAAACTGAACCCACTGCCATCAAGTCATGTCTGACTCATAGCGACTCTATAGGTCAGGATAGAACTGCCCCAAACAGAAGAGAATTGAAGAGTTATTTCTTTTTTTTTTCTTTTCCCTTCTGGGTGATCTGTATTTATTGAGAAAGAACTCATGTTATTCAGGATGCCTGTTTTCTTTCTTTTGTAGCAATCTATGTAGGTCATTGTTTAAAGATGTAGCTGTTAAGTATGTCGACTGGGTCCAGGTTGATTCTGGCTTCATTCAAGTCAGTGCTTTTTCTCATCATCTTGAGAAGAAACTCTGGAAGTCATAGCCCCTCCCTATAAATGAGAAACACTTGGTGCATCATCTTTAATTGGCAAGAATTAAAAGAACGGAAAAGAAAAGAAACTCCACACTCAAAGCAACCACTATATGATGTAATTTGTGGAGCCTGGATCCTTTCCCAAGTCCATCCGCACAACCCAGTGATGGTACTGGGTGGATGTCGCCCTGTCTCATGCTTCCTCATACTCCATCGTCGTCCAATTTCTAGGCTGTAACTCTGTGCTCCTGTAATCGTCACTTCCTATGGCTGCAAACATGTATGCCACACAATTCACAAACCCTTCCATGGAGGCAAAATTGAATGTAGCCAGTTTTCTCTCTTCCCTTGAGCAACTTCTCCTGAAGAATTACTGCCCCAAAGCAGCAGTCTCTTCTAAGGTAGTGCTTGTTTCTGTTCCAGCTGTCCATTTGGAAACCTTGCAACATCTTTTTTTTTTTTTTCCCACATGGAAGTGCTATATCTCTGAGTCTGGTGGCCATTTAGTTTTCCGCTCCATTTCTTCTTTGTTTAGACACTGTCATGCCCCGTCCTACATACTAATTACTGACTTTTTGCTTCTGCAGTGCTTGATTCATTGTGTTGCATTTTCCCATGTGAAAGTAGATGAGAAGCCTTGGCAAGGAGGTTAATGGATTTCAGAGTCACTCTTAGTTAACCCTGGAAGTCACAGCAAAATAAGAACCACTGGCTGACCAATTTTATAACCGAAGCCCTCAGCTAAGACCAGTTTTGCATTTCACTGGGGCATCAAGCATCTGAAGAGTTTGAATAGAGTTCCGGATTTTTTGCATTCCCTTCTCTTACCTCCTTGAAAACGTTCTGGGACAGTTCTGCTCTGTCCTGTGGGGTTGCTATGAGTTGGAATTGACTTGATGGCAGCAGGTTTAGTTTGGTTTGGTTTTCTCTCACCTTTATATTTCAAACCAAAGGCTCGAGCAAGCTTTGAAACTTTCGATTTTTTGGTTCTCAGTATCTCTAGTGGAGGTCATCTTGTAGGGTGGAAATAACCGAGAATGAGAGTCAGTACATTTTTGAGTGGTAATGAATTAATTCACTCCTTTGGATAAATGGCATGGCTGGGACATCTGACATGCTCTAACCAGGAGGATGGAAAATTAAGATCCACCTGCCCACAGCTGATTCCCATGAGGTGGAGAACAAACATCTCCAGTCTTCAACATTATTACCAGTTCTGACACCAGTTATCATCCTTTACACTGCACTCTGCTGGATTTGCAGTGGCCACAGAGAACCCACAGGTACAGGGAATATTAGAGAATATTTTAGAATCAGCAATGTCCAGGATATAATTTTTAGATCAAGACAGCCTCATCTCAGTGTACTGCAGGCAGGCCTCTGGCCCCTCAGTCCTGCTGAGGCAAGTGTTACAAAGCTTTTGAGCTCTACCAGCGTGTGTCTGAGGGTGCCCCTGTTGTCCTAGAAGACCTTTGGCCTAAGGCACTCAGCTCTTTCCCTCCTTGATCCACAAACTCACTGCCTTACCCCATGGACTGGGAAGCCCACTGCTTCTTCTGCTGCTTGTTTCTGGTTCTGCAGCCACTATTTCTTGCCACGTTGTACCATCTCTGGTGTTACACTTTGCTCTCTCTCTTGTCTCCTGGGTCTAGGAGGTTCTCAGTACAGAGACTGGTTCAAAGGATGTAGGAGGCTCCTGTCTATTCTTGGTGGTAGCATGGTTTCCCTTGTCTGCCTTTGGGGATGGCTCATTTTAAGCCTAGCAGGATGGCGGAACTGACCAATCTCCTTGTTAGCGTTCCATACATGGTATTTGTATGGTCACATCCCACTGGGGTTACATGCACCTTATTTACATTTTTAGCAGGTTGTCCAATCCCCTTGGTGGGCCCCAAACACCTAATTTTCATATTCTTAACCAATCCTTTTGAAAGAGTCTCAAGACCATGACAAGAAAGGCAGATGAAAGTGCTTTATTGCACCACACATTTATTTAATTGTTTTTATTGTGGTAATATATGTAAATCATTTGCCTTTCCAGCACTCTTCACATGTGCAGTTCAGGGAGGACTTTTAGATTTATGTTGAGTTCTGCTGCTAATTAGATTGCAAGAATTTTCAGATCTTGTTTCTAAATCTAACTTTCCAAATCTTAAAAATGAGGACATTTGGAGATCTTTAATATCCCTTTGACTCTCAGACTGTGATTTTCATAATACAATTCATTTATTCAAAAACCATTTGTCCTTATTATATTCCAGCCACTGTACAGAGGACCATGGGCATAAATTTGAAATCTAAACCCCAAATAAATTTGTAGCTGCTTTCTGAGAACTTCTGTGGGGTAATCTTACCTTTAACATAAATTTTAGAATATCTTTTTTCTTTTAGGTTCACAGGATGGGGGGTTGGTTTTAATACTATGAGGTCATTGATAAGTAGTCCCAAGGGTAGATTGAAAGGACCTGGTTGCTTACCTTGTTAAGGTCTTTAAGTAAGCTGTGTAAAGAGAAAGGGAGAGTCAATCACCTTTCCTAAATGTTACCATCAAAATCCTTTTACCATTTGTCACCATCAGCCAAACAAATATTGAATATGATCCGTATTTGTATGTTACCTCTTCCGATTCTCAGTGGCTACCTTGGAAGAGTCAATCCTGTTGTTGTTGACTTGGTCTGTCCCAAGGTCATGTGGTCCTCCAGTCATTTCCTTTTCCTGACGAACATGAATAAATTTCTCTCAAGGCAGCCATGCCAAACATGTTAGTAGTAGTATGGATATGGAAAGCTTGGTGGCGTAGTGGTTAAGAGCTGTGTCTGCTAACCAAAAGATCAGCCATGTGAATTGGGAACTCTAAGGGGCAGTTCTGCTCTGTCTGTAGGTTCACTGCGAGTCAGAATTGACTTGATGGAAGTGGAATATGAATATGGTAGGCAAGAAATCTCCAATTTTCATTAAAACTTATTTGACTCTTCTTTTGGAAGACAACTAGGAAAGAAAGAGTAAGCTTTCTAGCTGTCATGTTAACTAAATGCTTTTCATTAAAATGTGGCAGTGTCTTTAAACCTTTGGAATAAATTCAGACCAAGAATATTGAATATTATATCTTTCTCTTCACTCACTGTAGTTCTTCTATTTGAAAGCAGTTTGCATGACAACTTCTTGGCATTTAAAGATTAATGTACACCAGGAAGCAAGAGGGTTCCTTAGGGTTCCATAGTTTTCCTTTTATTTTTTAAGGTGGGGGAAAAAACAAAAAACAAGAAGTAGGCTCTTAGTGATCAGTTTATTCTGTTTCAAAACAACTCCTGCCACTTTTCATATTTCAGAAACTCTTTGATGTTGGTGGGAACAAGCACTGGTAGGTGCAGCCCTGGTCAATTGAAGGGTGGGAGGAGGGTCCTGGGAGATCTCACAGCAGCTCTATCTGTACCATCTCTGCAACCAGGTTAAACCAGTTCCTACTAATTCCCCCCAAGCAGCTTAACCTTCAGATGCTATGCAGAGGCATATCTATGTAGTTCACTTAATTTTATTTCATATTGATGACACACTGTACTTATGAATCATCATTTATCTTCCAAAGTGGTGTACAAGTATTAATTTGCTGGAGTCTCATAACAGCTCTGGCAACTAGAATCACAGTCTTGTACCCGTTTTTCAGATGATGAGATTGAGACTACGTAAACTGTGATCATTTCTTCATACTTCAAAGGGAAAGGCCTGGATTTGGAGTCCATTTGATGTCTGACTGCTTCGTATCGCAGAGCAACAGTTGATACTCAATTTGACTATACAGGAATAAGGATGGCATTTACTCCTACAGCCTTCTAGCATCTTTTCCTCTGTAGCCTGATTTGTTGTTTGGTTTCTTTGCTACTCATACCCCCCTTACTACCTGTAGCTGTAGAAAGTACTCAAAGCTCTGAGATAAAGGATATTGTCACTTCTTGGTGTGATGGTTTACTTTTTGTTTCTCCAGGCCCACCATCTGCTCCTCTCAACTTGATTTCAAACGTCAACGAGACATCAGTGAACTTGGAATGGAGCAGTCCTCAGAACACAGGTGGTCGCCAGGACATTTCCTACAATGTAGTCTGCAAGAAATGTGGAGCAGGTGACCCCAGCAAGTGCCGACCCTGTGGGAGTGGTGTCCATTTTACCCCACAGCAAAATGGCCTGAAGACCACCAAAGTCTCTATCACTGACCTCTTGGCTCATACCAACTACACATTTGAAATCTGGGCAGTGAATGGAGTGTCCAAGTATAATCCGAGTCCCGATCAATCAGTTTCCGTCACTGTGACAACCAATCAAGCAGGTAGGCAGTCAGATTTACTTGACTGTATAATGAATTCATGATGTCTATGAGTGATAATTCAAGTTTTGCCATTGATGTAGAACCATGTGAATCTCTTTGTAAGTCTTTAAGCTGTATTATGAAAGGTAACTTAGAGGGAATGTTTTTTCTTTCAGTAGATGTTTTTTGAAAGTCAGCTACATAGAAGGCACTGTAGTAGGTGGTACAGAGACGATGAAGACTAAGACTTGTTGGCTGAAAGATTACAGTCCAGTGAGCTGTCCATATTGAAATTGTCTTGTGTAGGATTTTCTTACATGGTTTTGGGCTGGAACGCTGGGATACTCTCCACTGTAAGATTTTGTTAGCACAGATTTTTTTTTTAATTTACTGAACTATAGAGTACACTTATGGAAACATTCACCCCCTATTTCAGTTGCAAGGGCCAAAGTTGACTTTAGAGCATCTGAAAAATAATTTGGTATTAAAAAACTGATTTTTATCAGTACAGAGTATGTTGTCTTTCTAATAAAAGTGTGAGTAGCTAGTTTTGCTCTTCTAATTTAAAATTAATAAAAAAATTAATTAAAAATTAAAAAATCATCTACATGAACCTGTAGTAGAATTGCCGTATAAACCTATGAAGCATAAATGGTGTCTGTAAACACTTTTGTGGTTAACAAGGTTTGCTTTAAGACACACACTGGTTCTGCAGCCCCTTTAATAGTAGTATTTGTGATTAATATCCATAGACGGCAAACCTGCCCATTTTCCTGCATGCCTTCCTTCTCCTTCCGGTGCCTACAGAACAGTTTCTGTACATGACATGTTTTTGTTGAGCTAATTACAGATCTGTCCCCAAATCTTGACTATCAGAAATTTTAAAGTACAAATCAGAATTTAGATTTCCAAGCTCTCGCTCTACCCCTCCCTGTTTTTTTCCCACGACAAACATGCCATACTTTGGCCAGTGTTTCATTCTGCATTGCCACTGTGTGTTTTACACTGCCAATGCCCTTTTTCTAAAAAGAAGAGCAAAGAGAAAAAGCTATGATTTATTGTTCTGTGAGGCTCTTAAGGATAACAGACATCACTGGAAAAGGATATAAATTACCAACCATTTTGTCACCTCTTACTGCACTTTTCTCTTAAATGAATGTTTATGTAAGTACACTTTATACTTAAGTGAAATCTGTACTAATTGATCCTAGAGTGAAGTATTCTAGTGTTCCAGTCCAAAGCCATCGTTTTCCCACTTTTCCCTGAATTACCTAGAATAAATAAACAGCGAAGACTTAGGGAAGATTTTGTACTGCAGCGAGTGTGGCAAATCTTACTGGAACATAGCTTCAGCTCTACAAATGAGAGCAGTCTTTTTAAATAGGTGGTGTAAACAGATTATCTGGTCATGCTATTATGTTTTAGTTCTGCGCTTTATGGTGTGAACATCATTAGTGGTCATTCTTTTTATTTTTTTATGAAGAACAGTATCACTTAGGACTTCTTAACAGCAGCACGAGTGTTCTGTGACAGTCCACTTTTTATTTGTGCTTGGAAGAATGCAGTGGAAGTGATCGCGTGGATTCTGTTAAGGTACATTGGTGGTCACTGAGGTATCTGAGTTAAAAGGAGCTAGAGCTGGGCAGAGTGGTCTCTGGACCCCCGGGGGTCATCTGGCTGATGACACAGGCAATATCCTTCATGTTCGGCCATGGCACTGTACCTTCTGGGCTATCCTCAAACATACCACGATATCACATTTTTAACCCAACTGGAACTAGGATTGGACCTTTTGAAATCTCGTGTGTACAAGGTGAAGTCATTCTCTTTGGAAGAGAAAAGCCTCAGAGTGGACAGGATTGGCTGCCACAGATTTTGGGAGGAGACTTGTATGACTCTCAGGACTCTTAAGGATTCAGACCAATGGATTATGTCAACCCCTGCCAAGCCAAAAGGTCTAAAGAGCATAAAAAAGGCAGGCTCAAAATCCTCCACATGAAAATAGTGCACAAAAACATGGCTTGAGAGGGAAAAATAGTCAAAGTAGTCCTATTAAAACTGTAGGTAAAGTTTTTCAGAACCGGGCCAAGGGTAGATGGGGGAATGGTTCTGACACAATGAGGTTTCACTGCCTTGGTCAGCAGGGCAGCCAGGAGATTTGCTGAACAGAACGAAATTCTAGCCCCGTATTCTCATTTTCATGAAGAGTAATGCATGGGAAGCTGTTTGAAATTAAAAATAAATCTTTCAGTAAGGAGACCTCCTATGTGTCCAGCCAGAACGCTCTCATTTAGGAGAGGATTGTGTCTGTGCACACAGCACTGCCTCATTATCCTACCGTAATTTGGAGTTCACTGATTCAAAATCATTGGGATAGTTTAGTTTTGATTAACAAACTCTTCACAGTCATGCAAATTAATAATGTAGGCCAAAATTTGGGGTGGATGGGGCAGGCGTAAGCTTCATCAAAGCTCCACTAAGCATATTTACGTACACACAATTATATTCTAATTGCGGTTGTTCCTATCATTTCATTAAATGAAGTTCCTTAAAGACCTCTGTAGGCAATGGTATCTCTCTGTAAGGAACACACATAGAATTAACAAGTTAGCATGGCACATCTGGAGGCCACGAAGTTTAGTGGTTCTCCATCCTTGTTGTTTTCACAGGATCCCTTCTGTCATCAGTAACCTGCTTTAAAATAAAAGCTTAGACTTCCTGGCCCTGTCCCCAGTGCCTCTGAGTCATAGCTGAGGAGTAGATGAGGAACAGTTCTGTGAGGGCGAAGTGACCACTGAAGTTAATGTCAAAACCAGTACCAGAGCCCAGGTGGAACTCTATACCTAAAGCAGAAAGTTGCTTTAAATGATTAGATCATTACTGTTGTGGTCCCTGTGTACTCTTGGGTTGATTCTAACTCATGGTGACTTAATAGGACAGAGTAGAACTGTTGCATAGGGTTTCCTAGACTGAAGTCTTTATGAGAGCAGATTGCTAGGGTTTTTTTTTTTCCCCCCTGTGGAGCTGCTGGTGGATTCAAACCAACTCTTCCATTAGCAGCCAAGACCTTAATCACCATTAAGTCCTTTGGGAACCTTGGTGGCATAGCGGTTACGTACTACATCTGCTAACCAAAAGGTCAACAGTTCAAGTCTACCAGGCGCTCCTTGGGAACACCATGGGGCAGTTCTACTCTGTCCTATAAAGTCACTGTAAGTCCACACAACAGCAGTGAGTTTTAGGTGGTACTAATGGTAGACGTGCTCAGCGCTAACCATAATGTTCATGACTTAGTTCTACCCAGAGGCACCTTTCCAGAAAGAACTTGTAATCTGTTTTTGAAGAGTCAGCTATTAAAAGTCCTATGACACGTGGGGTGGTGTGATAGATGCCAGCCTTTTGGTCACTGACTTGTCAAATGTAGCGTAAATTGGCTGGTGATCTCACATTGCTGTCTGAAGCATTCTCACCTAAATCTTACAGTTGCGATTTTAAGGGGCTAATATATCACATCCTTCTCCTCCCTTCCTGAGATCAAAACCAACTGACACTTAAGACAAGATAAAGGGAAATCACCTTGTCAGCTTTATTGCTGATAAACTAATTGGAAGAGCTTTTCATCTGTGGCCAAAAGGACTTGGCTTAGAGACATAGTCCACTTGCAACCTAGTTGACTGAGGATAAGCTCCCTGCAAGGGCCAAGCCTGCCTGCCCTGCTAAGGTTTACACAAGGGGCAATCAGAATTAGCCCAAATGAACCCATTGCCAAGGGAGATTCAGACACATCCAGGAGATGGGTGCTGAGGACAGAGTACAACCCACCCATTGTCTTTGAGTCAGTTCTGACTCACAGTGAGCCCACGTGTGTTAGAGGAGAACTGTTTTTATGACTGTGACCATTTCTGGGCAGAATTGCATCTTCCCCCTTTTAGTTACCATCTGAGCATGTTAGCTCTTTACACTACTCAGAAACTCCAAGAAAAGAGTACCTTCTGCTTTGAAATTCCCTAAAGAGATATCACCACCACCAGCCACCTCAGCCAGGAACAACAGGAAGTGGGTGAAAGCAGGGGACCACTACTCCAGCTGTAGTCCCACAATGGAAAATTCAGACAAGCAGGATGGAGGTCCCTCTCCAGTTAACTTGCCGACATCAGACTCCAAAAGGAAGAAAATGAGAGTCTCCTTGAAAACTCCTTCCCTTCCTGCATCTCCCATTCTCTAGCAATTGTTCTGTCTGTCTAAAAGGCGATGGCCTGATGTTCATGAAAAATGGAATGCAAACTTCTGCCTGATTAGTTTGCAAGACGGCTTTCTTTCAGTTTACTTTTACTCAAGTGGACCAAATCAGGCAAATGAATACAGGGTGTGTCACTAGGAGAGAAATACTGTGTACATGAAATGAGGTTTTGTCAGCCAAGAAACAGAGCCTTGAAAATTTTTGCTAAAAATGCCACAGTAGTATGGGGGGATGGGGGTGGGGCTCATCCAAACCCCTTGCCCTCAAGTTGCTTCTCACTAATAGCAACCCTATAGGAGAGAGTAGAACTGTCTCACAGGGTTTCCGAGGCTATAAATCCTCATGGAATTGCACTGCCACATCTTTTGCTCATGAAGCAGCTGGTGGGTTTGAACTTTTGACCCTTTGGGTAGCAACTGTGCACTTAACTACTGGATCATCAGGGCTTCTTGATAGCAGGCAGTGGAGATGTTAATATCACGGAGTGGTTTTTCACCACGTGTTTCCCCAGACCTCCATGCCAGGTCTTCCAGCTTGAGAGCTGGACCGTACTCTAGGTTTGTGCATTTATTTTAAATAACTATGAACCCCTGTGGGAGATAGCCTCCACTAACCCCAAATTTCACCCAGCTACTAATACCTGCTGCTGTCCAATCAATTCCAACTCATAGCCACTCTACAGGACAGAGTAGAACTGTCCCATAGCGTTTCCGAGGAGTGCCTGGTGGATTCAAACTGCCACCCTTTTGGTTAGCAGATGTAGCACTTAACCACAATGCCACTGGGGTTTCCCAAGGTAATGATAACACTGTTTTTATTTTTATTTTGTGTGTGATACCATTCTAGATAATTTACGAAGAAATACTGATTGTAGCATCAGAGGGACAAATCCACATCCTTAATACTTGAAATCTGGAGAAGCTCAAATATTTAATGAGCAGTTCGTTGTTTGAACCAAACGAAATACCTGGTGGCACAGTGGTTAAGAGCTCTTCTGCTAAGCAAAAAAGTGACAGTTCAGTCTCCCAGGCGCTCCTTGGAAACTCTACGGAGCAGTTGTGCCATGTCCCATAGGGTCACTGTGAGTCAGAATCAGCTTGACAGCAACATGGGTTTTGGTTTAATGTCTAAGAGCTTTTCCAGTTCTAAGTTTCTATGATTCCAAGCACATAGCTAGGAGCACAGAAAATTGTCCTTAGGATGCTGTGATTGTGGCTTTGAAGGCAGTTCTAGGAATGAAAATGAAAACCCCGAAAGACTTCATCAGAAAGTACCTGAGTCCTGCATCCCCTCCAGTCACCCAGCCACCCATCTGGCCAAGATATTTACTTTGAAGAGCAAAATGCTGAGCTAACTGTACCTCTAGTTCAGTGGTCCTCCGTGGGGTGATACTACCACCCCCCAACACACCCCAGGGCAAACTTGACAATGTCTGGAGACCTTTTTAGTTGT
Organism: Heterohyrax brucei; assembly: GCA_028571685.1. Taxonomy (NCBI): domain Eukaryota; kingdom Metazoa; phylum Chordata; class Mammalia; order Hyracoidea; family Procaviidae; genus Heterohyrax; species Heterohyrax brucei. The sequence continues at coordinate 132,758,416 of CM053146.1, read as the reverse complement.
TGCAGCTGGAGAGTGGTACTACTGGGTCTAGTGGGTAGAATCTAGGGACACTACTAGACATGCTACAATGCACAGAACAACTCCTGCAGCAAAGAATCATCTGGTCCCAAACAGCCAAGATGACCAAGTTGAGTCACCCTGCTTTTGTGTTAGGCTTATTGGAAACACAGCCCTCACAATGTTTCTGGGGCCACCTTGTGGCTCCACACATATGGGGAGGTTTCGTTGTCCTGCAGTTGGACTGCCCCTGGCTGGAGGAGAATGCTGTCATCGCTGCTCTCAGGGCAGGAAGCTACAAAGGGCCCACTGGGGTCTCTCGGGAATCTTCTCTGAGGTCTTTTGCTGTGAGATGAGCCATGCTGCTTGTCAGACTGGTATTGTTCTCTGAGGTTAGACAATTAAACACCGAGCAGGTACAACCCTGCCAATAAAGTGGCATCACACCGCTGGTGACGCTGCTGTACATCACATGGTAGATATTTAGGGCATGTTTGTTGTGCATGTGTTTATTTACAATGAAAACAAATTGGTTAACTCTCTTTGTCAAGGAGTGATAAAATTTAATCAAGCCAAAATAATGAGTAGAGGAAAGAAAATAACTACATACAAAAGGCGCAGTGTCTTCTATTACCAACCTGTTAGTTCCCATTCTCCCTTTCTCTGCCATCTTTTAATTAGACATATTATGTTATTTGAGGGGGATAATGGATAACAGTGGGAATTCTCAGCCCCACTGGGTATAATTGCTACCTGTCTGCCAGACAGTGAGAGGAAAGCCTCAGGGAGATGGTGGGAGCAAGGAGAGAAGCTGAGTGCAGTTGGGTTAGGTAATGGGCTCCAGGCACGGTGGAGCCATGTTTGCTGGTGCCTGAAGCATATGCATTTTTTTCCTTTTCGTGTCATATTGAAAACAAAAAGCCTTCCAGAATGTCACAATAGCAACAGAGCTTTGGAAAAGACATGTGCAAACCACTTTAGCTTCTGTATGTAGGAATCTGCTCTGAAGTGAAAAGATAAAGGGACTATTGCATAATTATATGTGCGATTTGAAAGGGACAGGGAGAGTTGAAAGGGACAGGGAGAAATGAGAGACCAGGAAGGCCAGTTTGACCTGATATGAAGGGTCCTGAATTCAATACAAGATCATCCTGAGAAGCAATTCTAGCCAATAGCTAAGCTTGAAGAGTAGTTCTAGAATGGTCCGGAATGTGATTTGAGATCAAAGCACCAAGCCAAGAGCGCAGACCTGGTGGTTTGGGGAATAGTAATCGAATGCTGAAGACCTTGGGTAGTGTGACTAGTTAACACACTCAGCTGCTAAGCTAAAGGTTGGTGATTCAGGTCTACTCGAGGTGCCTCAGAAGAAAACCATAGCAGTCTGCTGCTGCAAACTTCTGAAAATTCTGAAAACAGTGTTCTCCCGGTAAAACCGCTATGGAGCACGGTTGTAGTGTGATATACATGTGCTTACTGTGGGTCAGAATCAACTCCTCAGCAACTAGATTAACAGTTAGTAGAGTGCTGTATTCAAGTGAGATAGTAACAGGACCAAGACTTTTTCTGTAAGCTTGAAAAGGAAGTAAAACAAACAAAAAGAAAGGGTCTGTTGATATTTTTAAGGTGCAAATGCCTGTCATCTTTTAGTGTCCTAGAGAAGGGCCTGGCAAACTATGGTCTACCAGCCCAATCTGGCCCACCACCTGTTTTTATTGCTAAGAATGGTTTTCACATTTTTAAATGGTTGAAAATGATCACAAGAATAAGATTTTTTGGCATTTGGAAATTATATCAAATTCACATTTCAGTGTCCATAAATAAAGTTTTATTGGGGCATAGCCACAGGTTTTTATTCACGTAGTTTAGGACCACTTTCTCAACAAGGGCCGAGTTTCTTAGCTGCAGCACAAAACTAACCATGTTAATTGTCTTGCTGTTTTGACAGCAAAGTTTGCGAATCTTTGCTCTGGAGGATTCATTTGAGGAAGGAAATCAATCACAGAGAAAATTGAATACTGTATTTTTACTTAAATGATGCTGTGTTTGCCAACTGCTCCCTCTCCCCAACAAGGTATTTTTTATAAGTTTTGCTATGCTACTTGTTTTCTACATGTTGCTGTAAAGGAAAAAATAATAGCATAGTGTGCTTACAAAAATACCATGCAAGGGGGCACGGGTGGGCAAACAAACATAGAAGGTACATATTATTTGCATAAAATTACAGTAGATGTTGAAATGCTAGTGTCCTCTTTTGGGAACTACTCAAGTGAAAGATGTAGATTAAAACTTAGATTAATCCCACATTTGCAATACTTTTCATATTTGCCAAGACACCTCCTATTTCAGAGATTTTTGACTATGTCAACAAAATTGAATAAAATTATTAGGATTTCAAACATGCTTTTGCTTTTATATGTAGTCATGTAGTCCGTAATGTCCATTCAGGCAATGTCCAACCACATATATATATATATGTAGTTCTATCAGGTTATCATAGAGTTCAGAAATCCTGATGGGAGAAGGGACATAGCTTTGCTAAGTCTATAATGATGGTGTTTGTACAATGTCAAAATCACATCAAGTCCTATTCCTTAAAAACGTATCATGGATGTTAACTGAAACATGACTGCACAATTGAAACCTGTAAGAGCTGGAACTTGACAAAACTGCCTTGTCTTTTCAGGTCTCACACTTTTTCCGTCTTGGATGGGGTGCAGTCTTGCTAGTCATCCATTGCTCTCTTAACCAACTAAACAACCCACTGCCGTTAAGTCAGTTCTGCCTCATAGTGACCCTGTAGGGCAGAGTAGAACTGCTCCATAGCTTTCAAGGAGCACCTGGTGAATTCAAAGTGCTGACACTTTGATTAGCAGCTGTAGCCCTTAGCCACTATACCACAGGGGTTTCCTAAACCAGGGACTTCAGCGTTCCATCACAATTCCCCCAACCAGCAGCTCTGTGTTCTCTCTTAGTAGAAAATATTTTGAATTTTCCTTGTAACAGCTTTCCGCCTTACACAAGCTCCAGCTTTCACAGGTTTTGCTGTATGTATCACAGATCTTTTCTGCATGATGCTGAGCTTTAAATGTGTAATGTGGAACATGCCCAGCTCTACTGAGGCTGTGTTCTGGTTCTTGTTAAAGATGTGTTCTTAACGCTGTCCTATAGTTCCTGGAAGTTGGCAGCAATTTTCCTTTTAAAAAATTGTATGTTCTGCTCTCTTGCATGGCAGAGAATGCTCTCATCAAAAAGCATTCTTGTTTGCAAATCATGTTTTTTTTTCTTACCCCTAAAAATTTTAGCTAAACAAGGAACCAAAAAAATAAAAACCCACAAAACAAATCGCACCTGTTGCCACTGAGTCCATTGCAACTCATGACAGCCCTACAGGACAAAGTAGAACCGCTCCACAGTTTCCAAGGAGCATCTGGTGGATTCAAACTGCTAACCTTTTGGTTAGCAGCTGTAGTTCTTAATAGAGAAATCTGTAAAACAAACAAAACTCTCTAAAGAAACCTTTAAAATGTTTAAAAATTCTTCAAGCTGTTAAGCAGTTTTGATTAAGAGGTTTTACTGAAAAGTTGTTTGCTCATCCTGTTACTAGTTAGTAATGTTTGTTAGCTGCGGTTGAGTTGATTCTGACTCTGGTGACCCCGACCCCGTGTGTCCTCAATAGAATTTCTCCATGGTTTTTTTCAAGGCATGACCGTTTCCAAGCAGATCATCTGGCCTATCTTCTGAGGTTCCTCTGGGTGGGTATGAACTGCTAACCTTCTGTCGCTGAGTCAGTTTCCACTCAGAAGGACCCCCATGTGACCCGACTGCCCTATCAGATTTTCTATGCTGTGATCTTTACTTGAGCTGCTGGATAGGTTTGAACTTCCAACCTTTAGATTGGCAACCTAGTGCTTAACCACTGTGCCACCAGGGTTCGTTTTATGCAGTGGTTAAAAAAAAAAAAAGAAAACCCAAAACCTGCTGTCAAGTTGATTTCAACTCATAGTGACCCTATAGAACACAATAGAACTGTCCCATGCCATTTCCAAGGAGTATCTGGTGGTTTCGAACTACTGACCGTTTGGTTAGCAGCTGTAATGCTTAGCCACTACGCCACCAGGATTTCCATGTACTGGTATTAAAAAAAAAAATCATTGCCATTGAGTTAATGCTGACTCACAGCAACCCTATAGGACAGAGTAGAACTGCCCCATAGTTTCCAAGAGCACCTAGTGGATTCAAACTGCTGACCTTTTGGTTAGAAGCCATAGTACTTATCTACTATAAGTATCACTGAGTTTTCCATACGGTGGTGAAAAAGAATGAAACCTGCTGCTGTCAAGTTGATTCTGACTCCTAGTGACCCTAAGGGACAGAGTAGAACTGTTACATGGAGTTTCTAAGGAGTATTTGGCAGATTTGAACTGCGGATCTTTTGGTTAGCAGACATAGCACTTAAGCAGTACACCACTAGAGTTTCCGTGTAGTGCTTAGGACCTTCAAAAGTGGTAACTGGATGAAGAGTCCTTTCTGTGTCTGGGTAATTAAAGACACAAGCAAGCATACAATGGGCTCCTGAGGAGCCAGGCTATGGTTTTCTCATTAACAGCTCTGACCTGTCCATGGGCTTCTGGTCTAATTCATGAGGTCTATGAAATGTACATTAAAAAAAAAAGGCAGTCCAATTTTGTATTTTTTTTATTAAGGAAAGGCAAGTCTATTGATTCTAACTTTATACAAGAATTCTTATTCAATGGAATGCTGTTACCACCACTATAATTAAGCACACTCACAAATTATGATCATAATTAAAAACGAAAGAAACCAATAGACAGACAGCAGTGCAGCCTCTTACGCGTGCCATCGGTGAGCATGAATTTGTATTCAGGATGGACGCTACAGTCCTGGTGAGAAGACAAAAATAAAAGCCTTCCAAAAGAACCTACTAAATTACCCAACTTCAAGGTTGAGTGAGCAGCACAAACAAATCATATGACTATACAGGCTAGTGGTAATTATCGCACGTCAACTAAGAGTTGGGTTGCTCTTTTTTTTTTTTTAAATAAGACGTGAAGAAGTGAATATTTTCCACTAAGAAAAGGAAGGTTTTATTTAAACACCCATGGCTGAGAACATTATTTTTCTTGACTCTTTTCCCTTCACTCTTACATAAATACACCTTCTCCTCACTTACAGACTGTTGTGTTATCTAACATTTTGCTTCCCGACAATATTAGAAAATCAACTCTGGCTATTCTGTGCACTGAAGACATGCTTGACAGTAAAGAATGCCAAGAAGACAGGCAAGAGATCATGCTGGCTATGATGGGTAAAGTTATGTGTCAGCTTGGTTGGGCCATGATTCTCAGTGTTTTTTATTGAAGTAATGATGCAGTTTGACAGTTATGTAATGATAGAGCCCTCCTCTACTTTGTGATCTGATGTGGTCATCTTCCATTTTTGCATAACATGGATTTTTGCATAATGACCTGATCTTTGGGACCTAACTGTGTGTGTTAATTTGTGAGACAGCAGATCTGCTCACCAGCATTCACTTTGAACTCCAGAGAGTCTAATCTTGATTCTTTTCTCATTTCTCAGTGTTGTGTTAGTTACATATAATGCCACTGTCAGCTTGCACACCTTTTGCAGAAGCCATGAAAAGACTGAAAAAACCACTACCTGGCTAAGGTGAGAAATGAACAGCACAGGGCTAGAGAAGGTTTTAGATGGCTTTCTAAATTATATCAACTGTTACTCCAACTAGCTGAATTAATTGCCTCTTCCAAGTAGCTAAAAGATACTCTAGAGTCCACTTTGCAATTGAGCATCAGTAAAAAGATCCAGAGAAATTTAAGCAGAGCTTCCATTAACCTCTGCTGTTGTCTTTAAACATATTTTTTCTTTACCCAACTAAACCAAATGCTGTTGAGTTGATTCCAACTCATAGTGACCTTAATAGGTCACAGTAGAACTGCCCCATAGAGTTTCCAAGGAGCACCTGGTGGATTTGAACTGCTGACCTTTTGTTATCAGATGTAACGCTTAACCACTATACAACCAGGGTTTCTTCCTTTTCTTCAAACACTGTAAAAACCCAAAAGGGATGCTGTAACTTTAACTCTACGTGGAAAGATCTTAAATCAATGACGACTAATTAAAATTTCTTGTCCATGACACCCAAATGTACTGAGCCTTCCTCAATATGTGGGTGCTATGTTTACCCTGTGGACATACAGCATCGCAGCCTATGTCCAGTAAGAAAGGATTTTGTATGTTCAGGTAGAGACTTGTGAGGATTGCTTAGATCTTGAATGTTAATCTGTAAAGATAAGCAAACCTTAGTTCTATCCATCAGAATTAAGAATATCTCACTTGCTTAATGAGCCGTCCTCAGTTACCACCTCCCCCTCCCACCCCATGTACTTCCCCTTCTTTGCATGTGCTAGAAGTCGAGAATGAGGAAGGCTTTGTGGGCTCCCCAATAATGATAAGGGAAATCTAGCCTGCCGTCAGCATGGCCCCATGCCGGGTGCACAGACAAACCCAATGACTTTCATTTGGCCCCACACATGGAAGGTCCAGTATTCAGAGGACTATGGGACTCTAACCAGTTGGCAACCTGGCGGCCACATAAGCGTATATCTGAAGAAGCAACTCTTACGTTGTTTCTTTCTCTGTTCTGTTAAAAAGGCCAGCTTGACCTGAAGAAACTATCCTGCGGCTCTCCTCTGAGCCACTTTTTGTTCTGTGGGTAACAGATCATGAGGGTTGCCTTCTAGACCAAAATCTATCTACAATATCTTATGGATAAAATTACTGTGACTGTAGATATTTATTCTCTTTTGCTATTGCTCTTGAAAAGGGAAAATCCACTGCCATCCAGTCAGTTCTCATGCCCGGCAACCCTGCAGGACAGACTCCAACTGTCTCATAGGGTTTTCAAGGAACACTTGGTGGATTCCAACTGCTGACCTTTTAGTTAGCCGTCCTAGCACTTAACCACTACACTGCCAGGGTTTCCCTTGGGAAAAAGAAGGGAAGAGAGAAGAAAAGGAAGAGTGGTCTATCCTGTTTTGCCTCTTATCTTCCAAGAAATAATCTAGGCTTGTGAATTTCTAAGGCACCATGGTCCTCACTTTCAGAAGAGCCTCTTTGCTGAAGGCTGTTGGATAGATTATTTTTAAAAATGCTTATGTATGAGGCCTTTAGTCTCTGACATGTGCATATGAAGAAGACTTAACTCTGGATGCTTAATAGGTCCCTACCACCGGCAGATTCTCTGTGTGCAGCAAGCTTGGGTAAGAGCCATCCGTTGGAACAGACCCTGAAAAGGAGCCAGCTCACAATGGCTCCCTGGAGAGTTTATGTTTGCCTAGATAACGTACTGCAAGCTGTAAATCGGCCTCCTGAATCAACCCTAATCTATCTTTTTTCAGTGTAATAAGTGTGAAAGTGGATGGAAGCGCAGCTCCACCGGTGTACTTTACCCAAGCCAGGGACAGACATATGTAAACAAGCCAGGAATTCTGAGTATGCAAGTTGCAAAAAGCTCCCTCAACTGTTCCTTCCACTTCCCAAGATAATCAAGGACTTCTTTTCTGCTTCCTCTTCTGAAAATTTCTGATGATCCCAGGATTTGCTAGTAGAGTCTTGGCTTGTGTTACAGCCCACTGAAAGTTGTCTGATCCTGTGGAAGCTTCTAGAAGAGAAGGATTTTAGGAAACTGCCTGGAGAAAAACCCTAATGGCACACTGGTTAAGTGCTATGTCTCCTTACCCAAAGATCAGCAGTTCAAATCCACCTGGCCCTCCTTGGAAACTCTATGGAGCAGTTCTACTCTGCCCTATAGGGTCACTGTGAGTTGGAATCAACTTGAAGGCACTGAGTTTCATTTTTCTTTTTTTGGTTTGCCTGGGGAAAGTGATTTTGGAAACTTGGAAATTTTTTTGTGCTAGCATTTTGAAGTTTTCTTTCTTTTCTCCTCAGTGTAAAATGGGGGTGGAATTGAAATTACAGCATGTCACAGGGGTTCTTGTTGCTTCCTGTTTTTTCCACTGAAAGCAAGGAGAACAAATATAGCAGAGTCTCGATCTTTGAAAATTAAGAATGTCTTCTTGTCACTGTGAAGAGTGGCCTGAGAATTTAAGATGCATGAATGTATTTACAGCCCTCATTGTATATACCAGTGCAGAGGAGGTACATGAATCAGATGCAGTTACAAGAGACTGCTGGTTTATTTAAGGAATCTTCATAAAAGAATGTGTTCTTTAGGGGAGAGTGGTAGAGGATGAGACCTTTAAATCACTCTTGCAGCTCTTCAGGAGACCTGATGACACAGAGGTTAAGAGTTCGAATCTACCAGTCACTTCCTTGGCAATGCCCTAGGGTAGTTCTGTTCTGTCCTGGAGGGTCACTATGACTCAGAATCCACTGGATGACAATAAGGGTTTGTCATTTTTGTTGTTTTCCCTTTTTGATAACTCTTCAAGGATAGAAAACCCAAGTGGCATAGGGGATAATTTCTACATCTGCTAATCAAAAGGTCGACAGTTTTAGTGTATTGGGTGCTCCTTGGGAACTCTTATGAGGCTGTTCTACTCTACCTATCGAGTCTCTCTGAGTCAGAATCGACTCATTGGCAGTGAGTTTGGTTTTTGAGTTTTCTTCAAGGGCGTGCCTAAACTGGACAGATTGTCTTGGTGATGGCTTCTTTGGTTTCCCTCCAGCCTCCCCTCCCTTTTCTGTTTCAGAACACACAGAAGATAACTTCCATGAAACTGTTCCTAGGGTGTTGGCATCCTGCTCCCAGATTTTTCTTAGGGACTGTGCTGTGGGACTGTTTCTAGGTGAGACCTTGTTCTAATGAGGCCCTTCTGGTGTTTACAGATAGACTTTCAGGTGGAGCCAGTTACACTGAATTTCACACTTCACCGAGTTGTGTTGAGCGAGGCTCCAGCTTGGTATTTTGAACCTCCTAGTTAGAAAAAAAAAAAAAAAACACCAAGTCCTGAAACAGTTATGGCTTTCCTGACATGTTCTTTGTTATTCTCTATGACTCTAAAAGTCATCTTGGATTCTCAAGCATAGATCCAGTTGGAGACATCTATGGGCCTTGATAACATTTTAAAACTTAATAGCTCGGTGGTTTCAGCCTGGGTCTCACAGTGCCTGTAGGAGTTGAAACTGTGTGGCATGTGTAATTTAGTTTCTGGTTGACACCTTCCAAGAACCCTACCCACCAAAAATCTAATGTTACAAATTCCCAAGCTTAAAATCCTTTCTTATAAATTACGTTCCTGTGCCTAACCTACAACGTAGCTTCTAAAATAATTACCACAAAAGAGTTTCAGGTGTGAAGGCTGCAAGACTATCTTTTTTTTTTTTTAGAGACTAGCATGCACTGACCATTTATATATGAAATGTTTCCCAAATTATTGAGTTCTAACTTAACACAAGAATCTCTGTATTACTTTGCTCCACTTGCCAGTTGTATCTCTGTGCCCGTACTAGCCAGCAAGAATCTAGACAGGGCAGATTTGGACACATATAAAAGGGAGGGTGTCTGGTAGTGGAGTTCTCTTACCTGCTAACCAGAAGGCCAGGGTTCAAATCCATCAGGTGTAGCCTTGGAAGGAAAGCCTGCCAGTTTATTTCCAAAAAGCCATTTACTGAAAACCCTAGAAAGTCCAGTTCGATACCTACACAGCAACTGGGTAAAACCCAGTTCCTCAGGGCTCCTATGGTTTGTGAATTATTGTACTTGTTAATTTTGGTATCGTGTGTTCAAAACTTTCCCAGACTCCTGAGAAGTAAAACCAAATTGAAAATAAGATGAGCGGGGCCCTCTGAATCATGCCCCCATGTATCTTTTCATTTGTTTGGTTTTTTTTCCTCACACATGTACCATTTCATTTTACCATCTATGGCAATCACCTTTCAAGTCTTAGACATGATGCTTTAAGCCAGGTAATATGCTGATCTTGAATAACCCCTCTCAGTACAATAGAGCATGTAGATTTGAGCCAACATTTTATTGAAGTATTTTCTTTGCTTCTCTGGTCCTGTCAGTGGTAGTCTGTAGCTTGTAATTTCATGCATGGATCACAGTTTATTCTTTGTCAGGTATTTTTCATTTCGTTTTGACTGCAGTCTGCATATGTGTTTCAAATGCAACAAGAGAATGAAAGATGGGTTATTCAAAAGTAGTTTCAGAGATGTAAGAGGACTGCGGGTGGTAAAAATACTAAGGAGTTAAGACACCCAATTTTGTGGTCAGTGTGACCTTTTTTTTTTAAGTAGGTCATGTGGTTTTGTTAAGGGACCATTAGGAAAAATAGTTGCCTTGGTCCAGCTGCATATGTGATGAGGAATTGGCTGCCTCAGGAGATGACTAATGGGATTCTGGACCTTTCCCTCTTTAGGTCACCTCCTTGAATCTGGACTGTATCATAAGTGGTCCAAGACTTGGCCATCTGGCAGACCTAGAGTGACTTTAATGGAGTTGGTCTCAGTCCAGGTCTTACTCGACAGGTGCTCCCATCATGAGTGACACTAATTGACTTCCTAGTCTTGCACTTGGAAGAGAGTGGCCTTTCATTGAGATGGTGATGGGGATGGAGTTATCCGTGATGTATTCAGGCTCCTTTGAAAGCCAAGTTACTCAGCTTTTGAAGCTGGCACCAAGCTGGCATCTTGCAAAAGTGATACTTATCTCTCAGGAATTCCATTAGTCTGAGAAATAGAAAGTGGAAAATCTTTGGAAATGCAATTTCTGTGACCCAAGATGCTGTTTTTCTAAAGTTCAGAAAACGATTGGGACTTTTTTCCCTCCTTTTGTGTTAGAGCTATTAGGTGCCTCCTGTGCAGATAATGGTGTCTCTAAATGATGCAAACCGTTAATATGCCCAACTGCTTGCTAACCAAAAGGTTGGAGGTTCAAGTCTACCCAGAGGAACCTCGGATGAAAGACCGGGCAACTGACTTCTAGAAAATCAAACAGTTCCACTCTGACATACATGGGCTTGTCATGAGTCAGAATCTACTCAAGGGCACCAGACTGGATGAAAGCAATGTATGTAAGGAAGAAGAAAGAGTATTAGACTCTGAGCCACTATGATAATGCCGGTCAGGCTATCTGCTTGGGCGGGTGGGGGTTGGTTTATAACAAGCTCTGGAGCCCTGGCAACACAGTGGCAGTGTGAATCCATCAGTTGCTTCTTGGAAACTATGGGGTAGTTAAACTTTGCTCTGTAGGGTCACTATGAGTCAGAGTCAACTCGAAGTCAGGAGGTTTGTATCGGATAGCACTCTTTGATGGAAAATTGAATGCTGCTGTCTTCAGTGAAAAAGCTTAATTTTGAGACCATAACTGTTAGGGTATGAAGTTCTAGGGAGCTTCACCCAACACCTACTCTTCTCTGTTGTTACACGTACTTGAATCCAAAATGAGCAGCGGTCACTGACTTTCAGGGCTGAGACTGAAGGCTGTTTTGGCCAGAGGTGGAGATTATTAGTAGTATTAAAAGGAAAATTGCTATCTAGTCATTTCTATTATGAGTCAACCACTCCATAGGGTTTCCAAGGAGCACCTGGTGGATTTGAACTGCTGGCCTTTTGGTTAACAACCATAGCACTTACCCGCTGTAAGTCCTGTATTACTAGTAGTATTAATACTGGGAAATCAGTGAGAGTTGGTACGAGATTGGATGCTTTTTTTTTTCTCTAGGGCTTACAGCCTTTGACAGTGGGCGGGTCTTACCATTACTCTGTCGCTCATTTTAGCGAGAAATATTTTGAGTTTTCCTTCTTTGACTGGTTTACGCCTTACACAGGTTGGTTTTACTGTGTTAATACTTTGTGCCCTGAAGTTTCTTAGGTTCATCCACTGACGTTTTGACTACCCACTGACTTTTTTAACTACCCAGACTCAGACTACCCTTAGCAAGTGACAAAGCCATTCTTGAATAAGTTATAACTCTTAAAAAAAAAAAAGAAAGAAAGAAAAAACCCGATGACAACAGCCACTGTGGATCTATTTATTGAAGCAGACAGGCTCTTTACACAGAATGATCAATGTCTTACTTCTTTCTGAAAAGGCTTTTCAGAGGTAGGGAATCGTCAGGCATCCCATCTACAGTAGTGAAGCAGGCTTTTGACTGGTCAGTTTCTGAAGCAGGCTTTTAAGCATTTCTGCTTCTAAGTGGAGAAATCTGACTGTTAGGAAGTAAAAGGCACCAGGGTAGATTTACAGGGTGTCTCTATCATCCTGGCTTTTAGAGTCTCTGTGATTAATACATCTTTAATTGGGGACTGATCTAGATGCTTTGGATGTCAGAATGCTGAATGTTGCAGCATTGTCTCCTCCGTGCCTAACACAGCAGGACGATTAGCAGCTGTCTCTGTGACAAAGAACCTGAAGCCCACAGCGCAGCGTTCTTTTCCAGATTTGGAATGCTTAACGCTCTCCAGTGGGGCCGACAGCTAAAGGAACAGAAACCTTAATTCACAGCAGTTAATCCCATCCCCTTTTCTTTGCTATGTATCTGCTCAACAGAAGGGACCGCTTCCTGACACCATTCTCTATATTCCAGATTAAATTCTGGAGACCACGGTAGGTCATAGAGAGGCGTGCTTTAGGTCATAGAGGGGCGCACTTTGCCAGATCTTTCCATCCTGTCCAACCAAGACACGCAGAAGATAATTCCAGCTAAAGCCAGCCAGCCAAGCCAAGAGTTTAGTTTAGGTCCTTTATTTCTGCATGATTTGGCCCATCAAGAAGATTCACCTTCCTAAAGGCATTCAGAGAAAATAAAATAAAGGTTTAACTAACTTTTTTTCCCTCATTTTCTTATCTTAAAACAGTTGGCTTGCTCAGGCAAATTCTTAGAACTTGCCTTCCAGGGGAAAAGGCTTGTTTTCCTGTTTGCCTCTAACTGGCATTCTTAACTCAAAGGGAAATACACACACTGAATCGTGCCATGTTTTGTTGGCAAGGGTTGGGCTATTCCTTGTCAGAACCTGCCAACACATTTCTTAGTAAGCAAGTAGAAAGTACAGCAAGCAGCTCTCAGACGAAACAGAGGGCATACTGGAACTGGAGCAGAGACACTTGGGGGGCTCCTTAGGTAATTTCTAGTTAATTGTGTGGACTGGGAGTTGGGGAGATGCTTGGTTTCAAGTGGAGTTGTCACTACTTGTTATTCTACAACTAATTGTATAGTTATATAAGTAGTCATGTTCTTTCAAGGTAGTAGTTAGCATTTTAAAAACTCTTTAACAGGCATTTAAGTAATGCATGTTCCGTACTCCAGAGAACAGAGATGGCTGTGTGGCTCAGATATTAAGCTTCATGATTAAATAGTTACCAAAGTAGTAACTTGCAAAAACTGAGGTCTTTCATGACACGTTTAGATCTTTACCCAGAAGGTTAAATGAAGCTCTTGGCAAGGTCTAATAGTCTCTGTAACACTTCATCATTGATATTCTATCAGTTACCATTTTTATTTGATTATTAAACTTTTGTATTTGTGAGATATGCGAGGACTGACAGGTTCACAAACTCATCCTAGAAAAAATGCTATATGCCTCACTGCTGATTATCGCTACAGCCACCTTCAAAGTGCTCCCCTTGGGGAGCTGTGCACTGATGCCAGCATCTACCTAATCTACCCTTCAAAGCAATTTTGGAATTCTTTCTGGAATGGCCATCAGAGTTGTCATTGTTTTACCATTGGTGTCCTGCATGTCATCAAAATGTCTTCCTTTCAATATTTCCTTTATCTTCAGGTAAAGAAAAAAGTCATTCAGGGCCAGAACAGGTGAGTAGGGAGGGTGTTCCTATACTGTGATTTGTTTAGTGGGTAAAAACTCCCTCACAGACAACTATACAGTTAAGTTCATGAACGTCTCACCTTGTTACCAAGCACAATGCCCATTTCAAAAGAGTTCCAAAATTGCTTTGAAGGGTGTACCAGGCACTGATATGGGTGCATAGCTTCCCAAGGGGTGTACTTCAAAGGTCACCCTAGTGATATTCAACAATGAGGTATGTAGCACTTAAGAACAATTATGTTTGCAGACTTAATTGTCAGACCTTGTGTACACATGGAAAAGTGGGCATGACCCAGCTGTGCAGTGAAGGTATTATCATAAAGAAAGCAACCACCACCCTGGTCAAAGAACTGAGTCTTGTCAGCCTTCGGGAAGTTGCTGTCAAGTCAATTCTGACTCGTAGTAACGCTACAGGACAGAATAGAAGTGTCCCATAGGGTTTCAAGAAATAGCTAGAAGGTTCAAATTACCCACCGTTTTGTTAGCAGCCAAGCTCTTAACCACTGCACCACCAGGGCTCTGGATCCTGTCTTAGTTATTCTACCTGCCTTAGACCCTGTTCCAGTTGTTTGTTCCCTAACTCCAGTGCTGTTACCTTGCTACTGAAATTGTTGGTTTTAGATTGTTCTTGTCTCAGCTCTTTAAGTGGCTATAATATGAGATGACACATCACCCAAGAGCTTTAAGGTTTGTCTCTGAGCTGGGTTCCTGTCTAACTTTTCTCTGGGTTTTCAGGAAGTAACTCTATACATGAGCCTGCCCCAGCACATGGCAGACCTCCAGAAGGTTTACTCTTTTCACTGCTTCTGTGACCAATAAGTCACTGAACTGCGAAGTCACAGGTTTCTTACTGGGAGAAGTGGGTAGGTGCTTTCTCTAGATCAGTAGTGGATAGTATGAACTCTGGGACCAGGCTTTTGAACTCACTACTGATAAGCTTTTATTCCAATTCTCTGTTGCCTTAGTTTCCTCATCTGTAAAATGGAAATAATAGTACTTGCCTCATGGAGTTTTTGTGAGGATTGTATGAGTTAGGATATGCCAAAGGTATAGAATAGTGCTTGGCCCACAGTAAGTACTCCATAAATGCAGCCCATTGACTAGACAGGTGGCATATAGGAAGGATCACATACACTTGAGTCAGGAAAACTTAGATTTCAAATCCCCTTGGTTAAACACTCAGGCTGCTAGCCAAATTGTTAGCATTTGGAATCTACTAGCCACTCCTTGGAAACCCTATGGGATGGTTTTGTTCTGTCCTAGAGGGTCACTCTGAGTCGGAATCAACTTGATAGCAACGGGTTTTCATTTGGTTTTGCTTTGGTCACGTTACTTAATTTTTCTGTGCTGGGATGTTGAAATCTGAAATGTAATGGTGATCATTAAGGTCCCTGGGTAGCACAAATAGGTGAGTACTCAGTTACTAACTAAAGGGTTGACAGTTTGAATCCCCCTGGAGGCATCATGTAAGCAAGTCGTGGCAACCTGCTTCAGGATGATCAGAGCCATTGAAAACCCTGTGGGGCGCAGTTCTGCTATGCAAAGCGTGAGGCCGCTCACCATGAGTTCGAGTCAGCTCAACAGCACAGCTGGTTTGGATTTCAATCATGCTTAACTCAGAAAGTGACAAAACCCAACCAAGACCCTTGCTCGTTGAATCAATTTTGACTCATAGAGACCCTATGGCAGTGGGTACTAATGTCATTCAGTATGTCAAAGCACCCAGCGGTAGAAACCAGTGGCAACTTTTTGCTTATTTACGCATTCTTTTCAGATTAGCTCTGATTGATGGAGCTTGAATCTTCAACTGCTTAGACTGCAAACTGTGAGTGAACTAGCTCTTCTCTAAAGAAAAGGAAAAAAAACAACTCAGCTGAGCCGTTTTGAAAGCCCTGCTGCCTTTTCCCATTTAACGTTCCGACAAATTCAGCTGAATCTTTCACTCACTGTGGCTAAAACCCCGAGTCTGCTCCCTGCAAGAAGGCCCGGGGCCATGTTGCCCCTGCAAAGCTGCACAGTCTCTGCTGGTAGCCTTGCTGTCCTCACTCACCCTCTCGCGAAAGAATGGAGGTCTGCTTGTTGTACCTGCCCAGGTACTGGAGTTCCCAAGAGGGAACCTGCAGCCTGTTCATGAAGCTTCAGACCACAGCTCCCAGTTCTGTGGGCCGGTAATGCTACAAGAGTGCATATGAGTTAGTTTTGTGAAAATGCTAGCCAAGTACCATCGAGTGAAAATGCTAGCCAAGTGCCGTCGAGTGAAAATGCCCCCCCCCCTTTTTTTGGCACTGACTGACCCTTCCCAACCCTTCCATCCCCCCATTTCCTGAATAGGAATAGAATTGCATAGTAGAAAATTATTTTTTGCTTAAGGTATATCCAGTTGATTGTGATAAGAGGAAGAGGGTTGGTGTGGGCCTTTCAGGATGGAGTGAGCATCAGCATTCCGGTGGCAGATGGGGCTATGGTGGGGACAGAGAGGAGCCTCCTGCTGAGTGTTACAAGGGGGTTATTTATAGGTCTAATAATTGCTTAGTTTCATATTCTTGTGCCTAAACTTCAGCTGTGTGAGCCATCCCAGATACAGTGGAACCTAGGAAAGATCCTTGGCTGAGTAGTTCCATCTCAGAAACACCTCGTCCGAGATGTGCTTAGATTTCTGAGCTCAAAGCTTTGAACAGTTAGCCACAGAGGCCCAATCCCAACCTCTTCTTAATTGGTAGGCAAACAGCTAACAGGAAGGCTAAACATGACATCATACTCTTTTCTTTAAAGTTGAGTTGAGTTGATGTCTTTCTATAGAATTTTTCTAAATCCAGTGTTCATTCCTCTGGATAAAAAAAAGAAAATGCTAAGCCATCCCAGCCAGGTATCTGGACAACTGAACTAAACCAAACCTGTAGCCACAAAGTCGATTCTGACTCATAGCAATCTTATAGGACAGAGAAGAACTGTCCCATAATGGTTTCCAAGGAGTGTCTGATGGTTTCAAATTGCTGACCTTTTGGTTAGCAGACGTAGGTCTTGGCCACCATGCCACTGGGGGTTCTGATCTAGACGAGAAGAGTCTTATGAAATGTTGTCCTTGTTTTAAGCCAAAAATAAAGTAAGACTTCAGAAAGTTAAACTGTTTGCAAAGTCTTGCTCTGGAATTATTTAGAACATTCAGTCCAATGGGCAGCTGTTGTCTGGAGGCAGAATGAGAAAACAGAAAGGAACAGCAGCAGCTAGTTGCATAGACACAGGAAACTTGGGGTGAAAAGAGGGGATGTGCTGTCACTTTATAGGGATTGCCACTAGGGTCATGTAGCAATATGTCTGTATATTTTTTTTTAATGAAAATTAGCTTCAGCTTTAAACATTCACCTAAAGCACAATTTAAAAATATAAAACCCCGGTTAGGTCCCAAACTCAGCTTCTTAAACAAAAAAGCTGTCCATTTTTATCCTTAATGTTACTGTGCACTGCTTTATTTTATAGTATTTACTTAAAAAAGACTGTACTGACCTTGGAAATCAGTTTGTAGGAAAAAAATAGGCATCCCTCATACATTTTAAATATAAGCTTAATTAATATTAATACTTCCATATTTAAATATAAATGAACTTCATTTAATTTAGAGTCTTCTAAAGGTCTTGGCTGAGAATTTGGTCCTGACTAGGAAAAATATTTCGTAATCAGCTTTGGAGTCACCTTTTTTTTTTTTTTTACTTTATTTTTCCAAATACTTACTTTGAACACGATTTTACTTCTTGACTATTGGACAATGGGAATTAATGATGTAGCCACCAAAAGCTGTGGGTGCTTGGTGAATTCCTCTGATAGCAGTGATGTAGTCCCGTGAGGGTAAAGGCAATTGAGTCTTAATGATCTTACTTGTGACTTACTCTCTTTTTTTTTTTTTTTTTTTTTTCCCATCCAATTTGTTGTCACAAAAACCAAAATAGCAGAGAGCTAACCCAGCTGGTTGACTGCACTGGGAACACGATCACGTGTATGTGAAAGCACTTTGAAAACTACAGAGTACTGTACAAAACTGTAAGATAGTACCAATGAAACATCTAGAAATCCGTCAGTCGTGTTGGGTACCATAGGTATTGCTAGACTGTTGGAAACAACATTTCCCTCCCTTCGGTGGGGTGTGGAAGAAAGCGGTTAATATCAGTGCCGGAGTTCTCAGCGTTTCTGAGACGCAAAACCCTTAATCACAAGGATATCATTAGTGCTCTGAAGCGTTTAATTTTGATGCTGACAGCATTTTAAAATGCATAAACCTTTGATAAAGAGCAAATCGGAGCTGTGATAGTGAATTGAGACAGAGAGCATGGAACAAAAACCACCTTAAGCTCCGAGTAATTAAATTTAAATACACCATTTGCATGAAGGAGAGATATACATAAACAGTGGGTTTATTTTTCCTACCCGTGAAAGACCCTTTGGGTAAACAGGATCCATTTAAAGTCGGATCCTGGGGAGGTGAAAGATGTGGTTAAGAAGTCATCTTCCAACAATTACCCACATGCAAAAATGAGAAAGCAAGGAGGTGAAGGGAAGCCTAGATGAATGAAAACAGAAAACCAGAACAGAAATATTGAGAATGCTGATACGTTGTTAAAATTGTAGCCAGTGGCTCTGGAACAATTCTATAAAAATTGTTAAAGAATCTAATTTGCTCTGTAAACTGTCACCAGTAATACATTGTTTTTTAAAAAGATCATCTTCACCCAAACAGTGGCGTTGTGTGCCACTGACATCGTGGACTCAGGCTTCTTGACTTCATAAGAGACTGTTTTCACTCTGTTGTCCACAGGCACGAGATCTTTGCATCTGTTTATTTCCTGCCGTACCCTTTTGCCCTCCTTATTTGAGCCAGTAATGAAAGGCAGTCTGTCTGGTTCTGCTGTTTTCCTTTTTTCCCTCCAGTCCCTCCAAACTGTTATTATTCCCGTTTTGTGATGCTGGACTCTGGGAAAGAGCCTGCGAGCGAAGGCTTGCAATGAGTCCTTCCTTCCCTTTCTTTGTCTCCCTGTCTCTTTCTCTCTTCTCTGTCCCATTTGCGTGTCACAAGTACCAAACTGTTGCAGTAAAGTGACCTGTAGGTGTTGAATGGCAAGTCATTGAGGAAGTGAAGAAAATTGCAGCACATGTGTCAGTGGAGTGGGAGCAAAAACTGCTGAGCTTTGAACTAACAAATGTTAAATTTACCCCTTTCGTAAAGGGAGCCACCTCTCTGATATCAAAGCCACCTCCTGTAATTCTCTCTTGTGAAATGAAATGTACCGCTGTTAGAGAGAGGTGAGCCAGCCACCTCATCTCTGCTGTTTCTGTTTATTCCAAACACACGCAGAGATAAAATCCACTTGTGCCTTCTGGATACACTGTGACCTGTGCTCAAACCAAATGTAACCATAGGTAGCAAATGCTGATTCTATTTATGAAGCAGACTCAGATTCTCTGGGAGATGGAGAGCTTTGAAAACAGAAGTATTTGCAGGTGAAATTTATCACAGCTTTCTGCTACTGGAAAGCTTAGATGATTCAACTTCCAAGCTTTGCTGGGTTGTTCCTTTCAGTCTCTCGTGTTATAATTTGACTTGTTTCCAAAGGATTTGCAGAAAACCAGCTTGTCCCATGTGCTTCACTATATAGCCCTTAGCTTGACCGGGAAACCCTGGTGGCATAGTAGTTAAGGGCTGTGGTTGCTAACTGAAAGCCTGGCAGTTTAATTCACCAAGTGCTCCGTGGAAACTCTGTGGAGCAATTCTGCTCTGTCTTATAGGGTCACTAGGAGTCAGAATCAACTCAACAACAGTGGGTTTGGTTTGGGTTTGGGTAGCTTGACTGCAGAAAGGTCTCCAATCTATTAGCCTTATACTTACACATTGATATCGTTTTGGTGGAAGGGAGTTCAGGAATCTCTGAGTAGTGCCAATGGGTAGGCACTCAGCTAATAGGTTGGTGGTTTGAACTCACCCTAAGGAAACTCATAAGAAAGACCTGGTGGTCTGTTTCCAGAATATCATGCCTCTGAAAACAGATGGACCACAGGTCAGTTCTGTAATACATGGAATCACCATGACTTGAAACTGACCCGGTGGCAACTGGTTTGGTTTGATTGGTGGAAGTATAGGGACATTGACACTAACTAATGGTTTCTTATGTCTGTGTCTGACTTTGTTCACACTATGATGTCTTTTGGGGATAATGCTACTCTTATAAAGCTGGAGAGATGCTTAGCGTCATTTCTGGATTAGGGTTATTACGACCTGGCAGGAGAGGAGGTAACCTGAAACACTACACCTCTGTGGTTAGGGTGTAGAGAAAAGTTTTGCATATGCCCCACAGATGCAGGGGAGGAATACTGAGTGGAATTGTTACCACCTTCTTCAACCTGAAGAATAGTCCCTTACAATACTGTCTGAAACAGGTGCAGTGAACCTAGTTTTAAGGTTAACTTTTATTTGAATGACATTTTACAATCTGTGTATTTGAAAAATGTTCAGAAGTACCACAATGCCTTAGAAACAGACTCCACTTACAATTAGGATCATCATTTGCCTGTATCCCTAATTGTCAATGTCTTAGGTAACCAAAATAGCTAAACCAAATGCACAGAAAGTCATCTAAAATGCACACAGATGGGAAGTTGTCTCAAGGATGCTTTGTATCTGGTATTTCATATTTTAAAAAGTATTTTATAGGCTACAGGGTTTTTCATTTGTTGTTTTTTACAGATCTGTTTTAACACTTGTGAATTGCCTTAGTTCACACTCATTCATCAAATATTTATTGAACCCCTACTATGTGCCATATGTGGTCCTGAATGCTAAGATTACAGAGATGAGCAAGATCAAGGTCTACCTTATGGTAGTTGTTCAAACAAAACAAAACAAAAAACAAATTCACTGCTGTTGAGTCCATTCCTGCTCAATAGCAACCCTGTAGGATAGAGTAGAACTGGCTGGTGGATTTTAGCTGCTGACCTTTTGGTTAACAGCTTAGTGCCTAACAATTCCACCTCCAGGGTTCCCATAGCTTACATGTCTGCATCTCAGAGTCATAGAGACCCTACAGGTCAGAGTAGAACTGCCCCATAGTGTGTCCAAGGATCACCTGGTGGATTTGAACTGCTGACGCTTTGGTTAGCAGACTTAGGGCTTAACTATGCCACCAGGGTTTTTACCAGCCACTCCTTAAAAACCCTCAGGGAAAGTTCTATTGCTTCCTGTAGGGTTGCTATGAGGTAGATCAAGCCAATGGGCAGTGGGTTTAGGTGACTTGTTTGCCCTCTTCTATTTAAGGTAGTAGACCTTTCCTTAACCATTCTTAGTTCACCAACCTTCCTCCAGTTCTTTCCATGGTTTCTTTTGCAATCTTTAATGAACTTCATTCTGTTTGGGTTTCCTGTCCCAGTCATTGCCCTTCTTCGCCCTAATATTGTTACACCCGTTAAAGTAAGTGCCCCCGATATAGTTCTATGTTGTAAATTGCTCACACAAAGGCTTGAGGAACCCTCGTTGAGTGATAGAAGGATACATTAGAATGATGTGAAAACATAAAGCAAAAGAGATGAAGGACAAGTTTTGGCATAAAAATGGAGAGCAAGAGATAAAGATGCCTTGAGGTCGGTGCATATCAGGTCAGGACCATAGACATCTATTGATCACTGGCAATTCAGCTTAGAATGTCTGAAAAGTAGGGACTGAGTTGAACTAAACCACAATCTTAGAGAACTGCCCCTTTTTCCATTCTTGCCTTTGTGGTTCTTACATTCATTATCTCTTCCCAACCATACTGCTGCCAGCTAAGGTGACTGGCTGTCCTTGTGTGTGCACTGTCTGGATTCTGGCCAAGGTGAGCACCTGCTTATGTCAGGGGACCTAAAAGCAGCCTTAAAGCAGCCACTTCTGCTTTTATGAGGAAAGTCAGTGAGCAGATAGGGATGCTTTTGAATCTAAAATGCATCTCTGTCTTTTTAGTGAGGAATATATACATTAGCCGTCTTCTGACTCTTGAGCGGCAGTCTGTGACTAAAGATACAGCCAGATGAGGAAGTGCCGTTCTCCTAATCCTCGTTATCAAGCAGGAATGTGGATAATAAAGAAATTGACAGAAACTACTGCCTCTGGAAGTCAAGAGAAATGAGTCCCCTGAGTGAACTTTCGAGAGTATCTTCTGAATACGATTGTAAAAATTTCTCAGTTTTTTTTTTTTTTAACAGTAAGAAGAATCCAAAGTATAAGATGGCACCATATCAGGGATTATTCTATTCTCTGCGTTGTTTCCCCTTTCTTTGTCAGTGCCTCGTTCAGTTTAAAAAAACAACAAAATGAACCCACCACTGTTGACTCCAACTCACAGCGACTCTGTAGAATTGCCCGATAGAGTTTCCAAAAAGCACCAAGTGGGTTTGAACTACCAGCCCTTTTGGTTAGCAGCCGTAACTCTTAACCACTGGACCACCAGGGTTTCCCCTTTTTAGTAGGTGCCTGGAAACGTGCTGAAGGAATGCAGTAAAACTGAGGTAGAGCCGTGCTCTGGGATGTAAATAAGAGCACGTAGAGGCCAGTAGGAACTTTTCTTGCCTGGATGACTTTGTACATTGACCAGAATTCCCTCAATGATTAACAGCTATCTTTTCAACCAAGGCATTGATTTGTCAGAGCTGCTGTTGAAACCATGCATTTGGGGAAGTGTTCAAACTGTTATTTTATGAGTCGGTTCTCATCCCATTAGCAAAGGGCAGAGCCCTGGGCATTGAGACTCAAGATCCAAAACATTTCTAGACGGTGTAGGGTTGGGTAGCATGTACCTAAGTGTAGAAACCTGTCATTGGTGGCCTCGGATGTGATTTTTAGGGAAGACATAGATGAAACAATGCATGATACTGTGTTTCTCTGTGAAAGAAAATCAGTGCCTTTCAATTCTGAGTTCTCCTGGTTGCTCAAAAGCCACAGTCTCCAGCTGGTGTTGTGCCTCTCCAGCAATGGCTCACCTGTCTGTTTAGTAAAATTTAGAGAGACAAGTGTATACAGCAAACATTTGCTATCAAAACCGAACCAAATCTATTGCATCAAGTTGATTCCAATGCGTAGCAACCCTATAGGACAGAATAGACTGACTCATAGAGTTTTCAAAGAGCACCTGGTGAATTTGAACTGTGGCACTTAACTACCACTATCGCACCAGGGTTTCTAAATGTTTGATAGCATCATCTTGTTTCTATTACGTTAATTTTTTACAATTACCGCCTGTTGCTTCAAGTAGTAATGAACTTTCATTTGTGCTAGTAATACCAAGTTTCTTTTCAAATATAACGATTTAAGCCAGAAGAGTGAATTGATGTAACAAAAACTTAACATTGGTTGTAACCATAGCGGCAAAGGAATGTGACATCTGTCAGCTAAGAGGCATGAGAAGACTGATACTTGTTAGCCACCGAAACTGGGGAGAGGATGGAAAAGAACCATTGCCAAGTTCCTCGTCCAGGGAAAGCAGCCACAAGCAGGCACATACACAATAAGGTTCTGGTGTCCAGATGTAGGGCTGAAGGCTGTATTGGGGTCACTGAGAGAAGAGCACTCAAAGTAGCAAAACCTATGCCATGAGGGACATCTAAGTTACCTCGTTTCTCCAAATACCCAGTTTTCTCACCTGGTGATCACCTTACCAAAGGTCAGAAACCCTTGTCCAGGGATGGGGGATGGCCATGGCACACTGGAGAGCAATGGGTACGTGGGATTATATTTCTTAGCCTCACTTGACCATGGATTAGTTTTGTGACTTTACCTTCCTCTGCCATGTCATTCTGCAAAACATTTGTTCAAGAAAGAATCCAAACCTTATGGTTCTACAACCCAATAGTCAATTTCTGAACTAGAGCAATTAATCCTTTCATCGTGTTTTCTTATAGTATGGGTTCCAGAAACAGATGTCAAGCTAGCTGTTTTCTGGCTGTCCTCCTCCTGTCCATTCCTTTCTCACTGATTCTTCCTGTCTCTCCTATGGATTTTTCTCTCTCATCTCTTATTTTCCTTCCATTCCTGTGACAGCTGAGTCGGGGTACACGCTGGTGGTTTATGCTCACATTTTTGCCTATCAATTTTCCATGTTGGGCACATTTAGAAATATTCTATTAGCTAACGTGATTATATTGTTAACTCCCTGCCTGAGACTGCTGAACATCTCGCTGGAGCTTTGAATGGTCACAGAACGCAGCTGCTCCAAGTTCTCAGATGGAAATCAGATTCATTTCCCACCTGCAGGAGAACACCGTCTTCGTTAATCAGTGTCCTCCGAAGTCAGGCTGGCAATTCTTTCCTGACAAATCTGTCAGTTATCGGAACCTGACCCAGACTATTTCTGAGAGAAATTTCATTTTATAGTTTTGTGATTTCCCACCCCCCTTTCTTTCTAAGGATCTCACTTTTCCATTTCATTTTCCAGTTCTGAATATCAGAGTTTAAAGAGCCCCTCTGTATGGAGTGTATGCTAAAGTGCTGTGCAAGGCAATGTATTTATTACCTGGAGTGAAATGGCTTTTCACAGCCAGGTGGCCTGCTTGCTACTCATGTACTTAAGAAAGTCACTCCTTGCATTTTCCTAGACAATAGCTCTGCATCAACCAGTAGAGAAAGAGAGTAAGAAAGTGTGTGTCTCCTGTGTCTATGTGTCTGTGTGTGTCGGGAGGGCTGCCTTAAAGCATCTAATGAGCACATTTCCGTTCTTCATTTTCCTCAGATGTTCACTGGTTCCCATATGTGGCTACATGCAGCTTTGTTCATCCAGTTGGGTATTGTTGACCTTGAGGTTGTCTTTGATGAAGGACATGTGTATCCATTGTATCTTTCACTTGTGTTTATATTTGAGATCTAATCCGGAATAGTTTTGGGATTCAGAGACAGAGAAAGATAGGAAATTAAGGATGTGTGTGTGTGTCTGTGTGTGTGTGTGTGTGTGTCTCCATCTCTAACAGAGATGCGCGGCTCAAATAACCCCCTCCAGGAGGTGCTCCCTGGTGGATTGGCTTCAATTGGAAGACCTCCTTCTGTGACTATGGTGTGTGTTGGCTTACGCAACCATCTGTAGACCGGTCAGGTATGGTCACGTGGGTCTGACGCTTTTCTCGTTCCATTTTCTATGATGATTTTATTTCACTTTTTCTCTCTGAGTTATGGGTTGGCAATCCTGTGAGTATTGATGAAAGCAAGACGCGACTCGACGACACTCGGCTTTTGCCTGACTAAGTTTGTCCACAGTAGCCTTTTTGTAAGGTTTGCTGTCATCCCTGTGTATAATGCTTCACACATTTCTGCAGTTTGGGGACACAAAGGGAAAATATATTCCATTTAGGGCGACCCCTAATCTGTGGTTCTGCAGATAAGCTTTGGTAGATAAGATTAAAAATGTCATGAATAGGCCTTCTTTTCCCTGGAGATGGCTCGTCTGTACCAGTGGTTGTCAGTCAGAACGGAGCGTGACAACAGCAGACTGGAGGTGTGAACACTGTGGTGTAGCAACAGTAAGACAGCCTGGGTTTGTAAATCTCTGCCACAGGCCTCCTCCCCACCCCAAGGCCTGGCCTGGGGCTGCTTTTGTGTCTTTCTGAGTCAAAAGAGAAAGACGTGCTACTCTGGGGGCAAAGGCGGCTTCTCGCCGCAGGTCTAGAAAGACTGCCATTGTTTTACTTGTATTTTTCATCATTGTGGGGTTGTATTCAAACTGAAAACGCTTAACCCTAGTTCAGCAGTACACACTTGTATTTATTGTGAGAAAGTGTGTCAATTTTTTGCCTGCAACATTCTCTTCATGCTCTAGAGTTAGAGCCTCTCGCTTCTGTAAAATTTATGAAGACCAGTAAGATGACACCCATGACACTTTGGAAGCTGGATGAGATGTACTTCTGTGGCTCTTAGGAAGAGATCTTCCAAAAGCTTTGCAAGAGATCAAAAGCCAGGCGAGGTCTCTATCTCTGTAGCTTTTTATGCGGGTTGACTGTGACTGCCATGGAAATGAGGCTTTGGGCCTATGGACAACCATGCTTTTACTTCAGATATTTTCTAAGAAAAAAATCACTTCTAAAAAAAATACATTGAAGAAAACTATGAATACGGTATGCTTTGTACTGGGAAGACCAAAAGGAGATGGGGGTGCAGTAAGGGTGAAAAGACAATCATTCATACTTAAGGTATTTAAGTAAAATGAAATTATCAAATGATAACTAACAACACTTATTTTTCCCCAGAAGTCAAATTTCTTTTTTCTCTTGTTTTGTCTTCTCCAACAGCGCCATCATCCATTGCCTTGGTCCAGGCTAAAGAAGTAACACGGTACAGTGTGGCGCTGGCTTGGTTGGAACCTGATCGACCCAATGGTGTGATCTTGGAGTATGAAGTCAAGTATTATGAGAAGGTAGTACCTGACTAAGCAAGGTCTCTTCTCCTTCCTTCCCTCCCTCTCTTCTTCCCTCCCCCTCCCCCCAGCATCTCCCCTTCCCTTCTCTATTTAGATTTTATCTAGTTAGAAATTCTAGCATTCTCGTGAATTCCAACCAAACAGTCAGCTTCCCCATCAAATCTGATTATGAATTTTGTGCATTAAGGTAGTTATTTTGAAAAATAGGCAAAATAGGAAAAAGACATTATACTCTAATGTAGCTACATTTTTCTTTCTAGTGATGGAAATCAAATAGCTAAGATGTTCTAATCTATACGCCTTATATTGGAGATAGTAACTGATAACCACTGTGATAATGATCTGTTGAAATAGATACTTCTATATAGAATGAAGGTGTGGGTTTTGATGATTTTTAATAAAAAAATCAAGGAAGGAAAATTACAGTTTTCAGCCTCTTGAAGTTGTAGAGAGGCTTTAGTTTTACAAATAACTTGTCTCTCTTAAAGGACAGAATTCTGAAGAGAGCTATTTGCATTCAAGGTTGTCTAGAAAGTCAACAGTTGCCTTCTCTTTTTAAACAACATTGCGTATTGGCTTCCTTATTAAAAGCAGAAAGGGGACAGGATTTATTTTTTCTCACTGAAACCAGATTTTACAATGCTTTTGACATTTTCTATGCAGAAGATAGAGAAAGACAAGGGACTTTCTTTCTTACAGTTATTTCTGTTAAATTGCTGGGTGTGGAGTGAGAAAAGCCACCAACTGTCTTTTAATGTTCTTTTCAGAAAGAATTATGAGTCTAGATCTGGATATGGTCAGTGTCAACAAGACTGCATTTGAAATTGTCAGATGGTTGGCTGTTTAAGAAATAACAGTGGCACTCAGAGTTTAGAAGAAAATCTGAAGATGAGAGAGTTTCTCAGTGTCCCTTTACCTTCAATTTCTGAGTAGACTGGCCTGACTCCTTTCGTACTGTGCCTAAAGTGAGAATAGTTTTTATTTTTACTGCTTTCCACAATTTCGTCATCCCGTCATAATAGGATCAGAATGAGCGAAGCTATCGCATTGTGCGGACGGCTGCCAGGAACACAGATATCAAAGGCCTGAACCCCCTGACTTCCTACGTCTTCCACGTGCGAGCCCGGACTGCTGCTGGCTATGGGGACTTCAGTGAGCCTCTGGAGGTCACAACCAACACAGGTAACTGGGCTGTCGAGATGGAAGTCCAGAGCAAATCCTATTATGTTGAAAACTGAGGAGCTATATGCATGTTTTGCTTACGCAAACATAATTGGTTGATAAACATTTCTTGAACTAAGATAGCTAATGTCTGTCACTTAGAAAACCTCATCTACTATTTAGATAGCCAAGCCAAGTGCCGTCGAGTTCGATCCGATCCATAAGACTATTTTTTTTTTTTTTTTTTTACAATAGAAACCTTAGTGGCATAGTGGTTAAGTGCTGCAGCTGCTAACCAAAACAGCCAGCAGTTCAAATCCACCAGGCACTCCTTGGAAACTCTGTGGGGCAGTTCTACTCTGCCTTACAGGGTTATTAGAAGTGTCTGACCTATCTTTTCATGTGAATGAAAGATAAAAATGTTGTCTGTTTTTCTCTTCTTTTGAGCTTTCTGACAACTGTGTAAAATGAAATTACTAAGCTGACTGAGAGTTGCATAGCCAGTCTATATTAGGGAGTTTTCTTCCACAGAAGATTTAAGAGTGGGCTTTACAGGTTTTTTCCTACTTTTTCCCCTCCCTACCCCCACTCCCACTCCAGGTTTCTGTTTAAATAAAGTCCAGTGATCTTTGATTTTTTTTTTTTTTTTTTTAAGCCTCTTTGGACAGTGTATCAAATCTTTCAACAAATCCAGGTGGATCAACTGGTTGGTTAGGTGAAACTGTAGAGGGCTTACTCGTGGACAAGCAGTTTAGATAAGTAAGGTATTCGTACCTCCAGAACTGGCAAGCCCAAATTGGGCCTACTTGATTAAAAAAAGTGCATGGAATGGAATTTTTTATGTCAGTTCTAGAAATTTCAATCCATAATTTATTTATTACAGTTGTTTATAATTGATTTTTTTAAAAAAAAGCACCCCTGGAATGAAATTCTGAAGGTCAGTTATGACATGCTTTGCGATTATCCTGGAAGGCTTCAAGAAGGAGATGGCTTTTGAGCTAGACAATAGGCAGGTTTTTCATGCATAGAGGGAAGAGCATTTCAAAACTCCTTCTCTTTTCTGAGATGTCTAAATCTCTTTCTTACTAAAGACTGCCTCAGAGCACTATGTCAGAATTAGGGCTGGGAGTTAAAAAAGGGAAAGAAAGAAAAAGCAATGAGTGGCAGTGTTTATCACAGGATTTAATAAGAGAAGAGAAGAAAGCAATCTTTCTTCTTCTGGCTGGAATTCTTCATACAGTTATAAAAAGATTGTCTTCGTCTCATTAAGTCTGTCTTAGAAAATGCTATTGAATGACTACGAAGGGCCAAAGATGCTGTGAGCATTCCCAATGGCTTCAGAAAGGGAGAAATTGTGACTGACTCAGAAGTTCTACCTCCTAAGACCTTCACCAAGGTGACCCTTGTGTAACTTGTTTCCAGTGCCTTCCCGGATCATTGGAGATGGGGCCAACTCGACAGTTCTTCTGGTCTCAGTTTCAGGCAGTGTGGTGCTAGTGGTCATTCTCATTGCGGCTTTTGTCATCAGCAGGAGGTAAGCACTTAAGCCTTTCAAGGTCCCTGCCTCCCACTCCTCCTTTTTTTTTCACGAGGAAGCCTTTGTCTCCTTCACACAAAGCTGAGGCTTTTGATTAGCATCATAAACATGGTATTTGCATCACAAGCACCTCCCTTGTTGCTTTGATCTTGCCACTTCCCCACTGAGGCTGCCGCTGGTACCCAGCACCATCCTCCCCGCCAACTCCTGGAAAAGCCCAACTCACTCCAGGAAACCAAGCTGAAAAAGCAAGGCAGGGAGAAATGTTGAGATACTGTAATCTCAGCAATCAAAAAAAGAACAAGTTGCCTTTGAGTTAATTCCACCTCACAGTGACCCTCTAGGACAGAGAAGGAACTGCCCCATGAGGTTTCATCTCAGCTATAAGGTGTCACTTTGTCCCTTTTTAAGCCTAAACCAGCTGGTACAGACAAGAAACGTCGATATAGAACTCCTTGGAAACTGTATGGAGGCAGTTCTACTTTGTCCTGTAGGATCACTTGAGTTGGAATTGACTCAACAGCAATTTTTGTTTCTCTTTAAGTAGGCTCAGTTGGAAACTCTGGTGGTGGGTGTAGTGGTTAGATGCTACAGCTGCCAATCGGAGAGCTGGCGGTTTGAATCCACCAGGTGCTCCTTGGAAATGATGGGGCAGTTCTACTCTGTCTTGTAGGGTCAATATGAGACAGAATTGACTCAACAGTAGTGGTAAAATGAGTATAGACTCAGTCACCTTTCAGGAAAGGAGAGGCACTTTCATTTCCAGAGATGATCCTTTCCGTGCATTGTGGCCGTGGCATTGCTCTTGGAAGAGAATCTGAAATAGCTTCATCTTTAAACAATCTGAAAAAGAGATGAAAATGGCCTGACAACATTATTCCTGTGCACCAGATTTTCTAATGATCGTTGCCACTGTTACATAGTAACACTGCCTGGAAGCTCTAGTGACTCATGGGAATGGAGCTGTTCTTCATCAGTGTGTCTGCAGTGTTTGAGAATCTGCGCCTTCAGGCCTTCACTCACCCTCCCGTCTCTGGTTCTAGGCCTCCACCAGCTTGCTTTATAAGATGATTTTGGTAAAAATGAAGACAGACTAGGGGTATCGAGATGATCCTCTAAACTGTATACCTGTTCATGTACTAGACCTAGAAAGCGACACTCAGACGGACACGTTGGCTTGTTCAGTGTCTGAGGCATTGTGCCTGTCTCTCCTGTAAATGATCTCAATGTTGTCAAGACGATGCGCCCGGCTCCTTCCACAGGTCTGGGCAAGCCCCCAGCTTTTCGCACCAGCTTTTCCTTGTAGTAAATTATAATTAGGGTGCTGTCCATACTTCCCTGATTGCCTGAATGGTCCCATTTGTCACCTGTATTTATTAATAGTGTGCCCCATCCTTTATTTTCCAAAATGCCCCACTTTATAGAGATCAATTATGGTCACAAATTATAGCATGTATGGAAAAATTCCTCATTCAGTGCAGGCATCTGCATTTATCATTGTGTTATTTCTGTTTGGTTGGAAATCTATAACTAGTTATTCTCTCTTGAAGTTAAATGTACCATCAGCACCCTTGTTGCAGCAGTACATACATACACTCTCGTATATGTATGAAGACATACAAGGAGACGTGCCTACCCGTTGCTGTTGAGTTCATTCTGACTCATGGTGACTTCATGTGTGACAGAGTAGATCTGTGCTCCATAGGGTTTTCAATGGATAATTTTTTGGTTGATTGCTAGCCCTTTATTTCAAGGGACCTCTGAGTAGACTCAGATCCATAACCTTTCTGTTAGCAGCCACGAGTTAACTGTTTGTACCACCCAGGGACTCCTGCTTCATACCTTCTGTGGTAGTTATGTCTTGGGCTTTGGGCTGGGCCAGACAGAAATTAAGTTTCCAATGTTTGTTCCTTCTCTGACGTTTGATTTTGGAAGCTGGTCAAGATGACTGTCTTCCTTGTCCATTGCCATTTGACTTTGTCTATGCATGGACTATCTGCACATAGACACATGGAGAAGTGGATGTGTTACTATATACCCATCTGTGTTGCATGTGTGGGCTTGGGGCATACGTAGAAATCACATATTTCTGTGTTTGAAATGTTCCCCATGAATACAAGCAACGTTTGTTATCACAAAATAAGAATGACTAAATATCTAAAAATAGGAAAAAATGACTACTACCATCCTGTCCCCCCAGAAAACACTTGACTAAAATTCAGCCATGTACAATGCTAAAAACAAGACAGTAGAACACTTCTTTGCAGAAAGTGAGCCTCATTTGGTTTTTGGACCGTCTCTTGAGCAGTGATTGGAAGCATTCTCTAGTTATAGTCCATCTTCCTTTAGATTTCCTTTTATTATTATTATTATGTTCAATATTAAGTGGCCTTAAATATAGTAGTCAAACAGGGGTAGTTAGAAATAAGTCATCCTTATGACGGTCATTTCTTTTGAATATGCTGCTTAGAACATTTGACTCTGGCAAAAAGTAAGAGACAAACACATGAATATGTAATTCAGGGAGACAAGTTTATTAAAAGCAGTGAGTATAGAAAAGAGTGTCGTCAAGTTTGATGACTTAATTTCCTTTCTCCTTTATTGATCACTTTACTATTTAAGGTAGGATTGATAGCAGGATGCATCGAATTTCCAATTATGAATCCCACCTTAGAGAATTGAGCCTGTCGAGTTACCCGGCGAATATTCCTGTCCCTTCCCTCCCATTAAAATAAAAAAATGTCACTTCCCAAGGCTGATAAACACTGCTTGGTGATTGGTCCTCAATGGATCACCTTTTAGAAAATGAAATGTCAACCCCTTGCCCTCATATTGATTCTTCTTTAGTGTCGGCCGTAAAGCTGTCATGGGAAGTGCTGCCTGGAGCCAGGTAGCTGACAAGCTTCGCTGTGGCCAGTGCACACTCAGCCAATTCTTCTCCCTGCTCGGGCTGTCTGCTCAGTTATCATGGACTACAAATGTTTAAATGGGACAAGAACAGGTGATGAGAGGAGACAGGTAGTAGGAACACAAGTCTGGGCCAGACTTTTAGCATGTACAGGTGATCCAGACAAACCCAGTGCTGTGGAGTCAATTCTAACTCATAGTGACCCCATAGGACAGACTAGTCTAGGTAATAGGTAATAAACTGTGTACAACAGAAGGAAACGTCACCCAGTCCTACACTATCTCCATGATTATTAGCACCAGTCAGCCTCTTCTTGGGGCTACTGTGTATGCTGAATGCCTTCCAGCCTTGGGAGTGCCTCTTCTAGCACTCTCAGCCCATAGTCTGTTTTGATCCATAGGGCTTTCAGCAGGAGACTGTTAGCCACTCTTCTCCCTAATCATCTTAGTCTGAAGGCACCACGCATGACCCTACTGGTATTTGAAATACTTGTGGGGTAGCTTTCAGCATCATAGCAACATACCAGCCACCACAGTAGGACAAATACTGTCAGATAAGCAGTAGATGTGGTCATAAAACCAAAGAAAGCCAACTCATGGTCCTTAAGCGAATTCCAACCCATAGCAATCCCAGAGGACAGAATAGAACTGCCCCATAGGGTTTCTAAGGAGTGCCTGATAGATAACAAACTGCTGATCTTCTATTAGCTGTGGTAGCTCTTTAACCATTGCATGACTAGGGTTTCCAGAGTAGGTGATGATAAAAACCAAACCAAACCCACAGCCGTCAGGTCGATCTGGACTCAAGAGCAGCCGTACAGGACAGGGTAGAACTGATCCGTCGAGTTCCTAGGGAGCATCTGGTAGATTCACACTGCCACCCTTATTTTGGCAGACACAGCACTCAACCATTGGGCCACCGGATACTCCTGAAATAATTGTGCTGATTTCAGACAACATTCTTCTGGAAGGCAACAAATTCAGGAACCTAACTGGCTAAATCTGAGTCATGTCCTTTGCTGATGGGCTGCTTCTCATTTCTTAGAGCAACAGAATGTTGATACCAGAGTGGATCTGAGAGACAGGACCCCTATGGGGTGAGTCCTCTCATACTGAATCACATGCTGTTGTGGCAGGTGAGACTTTTTTTTACAAGGTAGATGGACAGGAACACATAGTGAAGAGAGATTCTTTTTTTCAAGTCTTTTTGATTACCTCACCCAGAAAGTCCATTTGGTGCTGATTTGTCTTTTAAGGAAGAAGAAATAGCTGCAGGCTCTCAGTTGGTATCTTGATGGATTTTTTTCTGTAGCAATTGTTTTGTTTCATCTGCATTCTAACCTCTGTAAGCCTGAGCTCATGGAAGTCAAACCAGAGCAATTTCCAGTTTCTTCAGTGAGAAGATGCACTTGGATGTGTTAGCATTTAGGAATCTCAAAGAGAGATTGAAGCAACTAAATTTATGAACTTCATATGTTTAAGGAAACTAGTGGCATAGTAGTTAAAAGCTATTTCTGCTAAATGAAACAATCAGCAGTTCAGATCCACCAGTTGCTCCTTGGAAATTCTATGGGACAGTTGTACTCTGTCCTGTAGTGTCATTATAAGTCACAAGCAACTTGACAGTGGGTTTGGCTTTCCTGGTTTTATGTGTTTACAATGCTAGATTATATAAAGTACGTTATTTTGACGTGTATATTTTTACCACTCACATTATGTTAAACATGCGTATTTACTATTTTTTTAAATAGGCATCCTTCTGATCAGTATCATCCTTAGCACTGAAATTCTAATGTCAGGATTCTTTGCCAGTTTTCTAGAGCAAATCGTACTTGCGGTCTAGGTTGTTTAAGGTGTAAATTTCTTGTATTGGTGCCGTGCAGTCCCTAGAGATTTTATCCTAACCAGTGCTGGTTCTCTTAGCAGCAGGACACTGTGTTCTTATTCTTCACAGCTTCTAATTTTCTATCTCTGCTTTGTAACTTTATTGCTTTTTTCAACTGATCTTTAAAAGGGCTGCTAACAATGACATCATAAAATGCAGTAATAAGGTCATAACCCTCAGGACTAATGACTGAATCTTGGCTGAATTTCTCTGATATCCTGTTTTTTATTAGTGGTTCCAATGGGTTCCATCTCAAGGAAGCACAAGTTCAGGTTGTTTTAGGCTAGTGTATCTTCCCCAAGTAGATCTATGTTGTTCATTTATGAAAAAGAATAAATAAATAAAGACTAGAATACAGGAAGACTTTCTCTTTCCTCAAGGACATTTGAGGGTCAGAGCAGGTATCACCCGTAACTGATGGTGTAACTGCTTTTAGGTTGCTGGTTGTTGCAGTCAAGTGACCTTTGATTCATGTGACCCAACCGTCTAACACCATCCTTTCATGATCACTACTGTTTAAATCTATTGTTTCAGCTACTAGCTACTGTTCTAGTGATGTCCTAGTAATTCCCAGTATTACTGGGTTTCCGCTGATGTTAGGGTTTGGTATGCCTTTTACCTGACTTCAAGAAAAAGAAGTGAAACTATGTAAGGAAGCATGACATAGCTATGGCCAGTTTAAGGAAGAGCTGCGTGAATGGCTGAAATTCAGTGTCCTGCATAATTTTAATCCTGATATCTTTTAGATTAGGGATTTATGGTGTAAAGAGGTTAAGCCATTAAACCCAGGCCACCCAAGTAGTTAATGACCTTACCAAAACAGGAGCCCAGGTCTCTTGAGCTCCAAGAGTGGCAACTATAGACTTTCTAAATGTCTTCTGAAGCATAAAAACTGACCTGCACAGAAAACTAACATTGTTGGTCTTATAGAACCCAAACTACAAAAATCTCCCCTGTGATTCTGGTAACATTTGTAAGCTGTGAAGCAGTGTGCAAGTCTGAAGTGCAGTATAAAGTCAAACTTGGAAAGTTAACTTCATCTTCTTACTGAAGGTTAAGATTTTCTACTTTGGAGCTAACCATTCCATCATCACGTTCGAAGAATTGCCATTTAGCTCGTCTCTCTCTTCCCTGGTACCCTAATTTTCTTCCCTGGAATATTATGATCCCATAAGAATGAATACACTTAAATGTGAGTCTAAATTGGCTCTGATGAAGTTATGTAAATTCATACAATTAGGGGGCAGATGGTACCTCGGGAACATTTCTAAACAACTTTCCTGCAATTGCGCAGTTCAGTTCCAACCGTTTCAAAACGTTGCTCGTGAAGAACATTTCGACATCGTTTGGTGCAAGAACAATGACAGCTGAAGGAAGGGGAAAAAGAAGGATGGCTTTTATGAATCTTCATGGGTGATGCCGTTAAATGCTGCAAAGGGCCGTCCTGGAACCATTCTAGTTATTACATTGCTGTATCTCCTTTAATCTGCACTTTAGCTGAATAAATTACTTACCTTTTGCTAATTAGTTTTGGAGCAGTGAACCACATCAATCAAGTCCGTCCACTCCATGAAGGAGGTTGGTATTTTAATAAAAGCAGGGTGTGTGCTGGGTTCCTACACCCCCCGCCCCCCATCACTCTCCTGTTTGGTTTGTTTGATTGACTAGTCAAGGTGCCCGGAACAATGCTTTGGTGGTGACTGCAGTGCTCCAGGCTCATGCTGTTGGTCAACAATCAGTTAGTACCCTTGGTGCCTGTCCCTCCGCCCACAGGGAGAGCTGAACGGGGACTCTTAAAGTTTCCCCTGCAGAGTCAGCCCTTTTTCTGACTCTGCAGTTGCAAGGTTCCATGTTTCCTTCTGGAACATTCGCTAACAAAACTACTTCCCTCCCCCCACCCCTTTTTAATCAGCTTGCCCCAAGTCTCAGTAATTAGAAAACCTAAACCTTCAACAAAGGTTTCCTCCTGCCATTCAGGTGATCTGCTGAGTGCCAATTTAGAGTTAGCACTTCTTTAGGCTGAGTGGTTTCCTCCCGGGGGGGGGGGGGGACTCCCTGGTCAAATAATAAGCTTCAGTGTGCCTGCTTTCTTGGGACAATAAGGATCCCCATTGTCCTCCTCTGAGCCAAAGAGTAAGGGTCAACAGGTGACGAAGGTAGAACTGAACTCAGGCCTTTTTTGTTCCCAAGGTATTATTAAAAAAGCTCATAGGCTGCAATTAGCCTTTGAACAGTAATCCGTGTGTTTCTTTTTTGGCATTCCCCGGATTCTTGTAGGGGTCCTCTCCTCCAAGTAATGTGCCAAGGAGTGGCTTTAAATGCACTCCTTCAACACTGCTTTCTTCCTCTGTGTTAAGAAGTGGTAAGGGATGGGCAAGCTAGTCTGATAGTTAACGGCCTCCACTGGTTTGCATTTCCTCGAGCTTGGCAAGTGTTCATGAATATGCTTGATGGAAAACAGATAAAACACACACACACACACACACACACATGTATGCACACAAAACACAGCTCAGCAGCTTGAGCCCATTTGTGTGTATGGCTTTATATCTGAACTTTCTACTTGTTCACTGAGATTTGTAAAGTGGCCACCAAAGCTCTCTTGCTCTGTACCCTTTTCACTTCTTTTAAAAGAAAGAAATTCCAATCAGTTTCCTCTATCTAAAGCGGTTTTAAAGATATACTTGTAATTTTAGATAATGCTTTTAGGAACTCTGATAAGATAGGATCCCAAGGGCTTGCAGGATCCTATCACACACACCCCTGGGACACAGCCAAGTGTTTCCCTGATATCAAATAGTATGAAAAGTACAGTTCCTGACCAAACTCTCTTCTGTTTTCTTTAGAGACAGGAAGAAGGGGAGGAAAGTGATTGCAGGGGTTCTGTGGTAGCATCCTTACCTTCAGTATGAGACACTTGGTTTGATTCCTGGCCCATACATCTCATGTGCAGCCTCTGTGTATTACTGTGATGCTGAACAGGATTCAGTGGAGCTTCTACAGACTAGGAAGAAAGGCCTGGTGATGTACTTTGAAAATCAGCCAGCAAAAGCCCTTCAGATCGCAACAGTCAGCTCCACAAATGATTATGGTGTTGTGCAGGACTAGACAGTGTCTTGATCCATTTTGCTTGGAGTTCCTATGAGTCTGGGACTGATGCAGTGCAGCTAGTGACATCATCATCTTTCACAGAAAGCTATGTGTTCTCAGTGTATTTAAACCTCTATCTTTAAAGTACTATATTTTAAGAGCATTTCAGTCCAATTTTAGTGACTGTAGTCATAAAGAATATAGTATTAGTTAAAACTAAACGTCATCAGATAATCTTGTATGGCTACATGTCCATGATGAGAGGTTCTTTGAAATAGTCAGCAAAATCAGGGCACATGCTGACTCCTGCGTTTGCTAAGAGGAGACATAGTGACCACCTGCCTCCAAAATCTCATCTGTACTGTGGAGCAGAGTGTACGTCTGTCTACTTGATGGGTTTCATTGGGTGTTTAGCAAGATACAGTTAAATCATAAACACGGAGGCCTTTTGAAAAGTTAAATGCAAAGTAAAAAGCAAGCTGTTATTTGGATGAAGTTACACACTTAGCAGTTGTTGCTCGGAATTGGGACCCTGTTTAGCAAACAGTTAGGAGAGGAGATAATACCTACATGTGATGAGAACAGTTTGAAGAGTTAAATGCAGTGTTCAAGGACAAGGTATTATTATTTTCAAGGGAATTATATATAGGAAAGAACATCTGTGGGCTCAGAGGGGGCTGATTGCTGAGCTGATTCCCCCACTGCTGACAGCTAGGGGAGGAATGTGGGTGAGAAGTGCTGAGCACGTGACCGTGGTTGGGCTGCCTCTCCACTGTGCCACATGGCTCCCTCAGCAGCTCGGTCATCTCCTGGTTTATGTGAGCTTTTGCCTTCTCTGTTAGTTTAAAATTCAGGCGTTAAAAGGATTTGAATGCTGGATTCTGACATGACCGCACTGTGGCCTTAAGGGACTCTCTTCTCCTCTCAGAGCCTCAGTTTCCTCGTCTTTACCTTGCCTTTAAAGATCTAAGCAAACATAAGACGATTATAAATCCCAATGTAAATGTTACATCTTGGACAGAAACGTTAAGTACACATGTCTTGGTCACTAAAATGTGATCTACTGCCCAAACTTTCTTGTTGTGGTTGCCACCTAGACAGCCCCTGACTTAAGGTAACGCCGTGTACAATGCAACAAACTGTTGCCATCCTGCATTCTCATGACCAGTTATGGGTTGGAGCACTGGGGTCCATTGTGTTTTTATTGGCTGATTTTCTGAAATACATTACAACTGAGGTGATTTCTTGCTTCAGTCAAGCGATGTGGTTATATATAGAGGGTCAGCAAAAAAAGAGGAAGAGCCTTAAGGAAATGACTTCACAAGCAACTACAACAATGGGCTTCGGCATAAAAATGCTTGTGTGGGCATGGCGCAGGACTGGCGGTGTTTCATTCTGCCGTGCATAGCATTGTTCTAAGTCGAAATGAACTTGACGGCATGTAACAATCACATACACACACGCACACACACAACCCTACCCTTACTCATCGACAGTCTCATTATCCAAAATTTTGCATTTACGGTAAGAGCAAAACATCTCTTATCAAACTATTGTACGCATTAATGATGTGCTTGTGGCAGAAATGAACACGGAGGTGTGAGATGAGATGTGGCCGTGATAGTGAAGATTAAGTGTGAGCTTTGCTGGACCATGATTCTCAGTGGTGTGGCAGTTATGGAGTGATGCAATGTGGGAGTTATGGAATGATGAATCTCTCTCCCATTTTGTGACATGATGTGGTCATCCTCCATTGTTACATAATGGTGAATTTCACGTAATGATCTGATCTCTGGAACTTGACCACATCAGTGAGTGAGAAGTGAGTGTCTATACAGGCAATCCCTGGATTACAAACAAGCTCTGTTCCTAAGTTTGTATTTAAGTTGAATTTGTACATAAGTCTGAACAGTTGCATATCTAATGGAAGTCAGTTGTGTGTCTTAGTATATAGTATATAGTATGAGCATACGTTTCAGTGAATAAAAAATCATTAAACATTTCTATATACACTAAAATATCTTTACCATAATAGCACAGTAGTAATAATATTTTGATGTTGTGATATAACTCCTGTTATTATAAACCATCGTACTTACCTTAAAGTTTTAATATAATGGGCTTTACAGGAGTTGGTTCATAATTGCAGGTTGTAAGTAGGACATTTGCAACCAGGGGACTAGGCACCTGTATATGAGTTCAAGATTTCCAATTCTCAAGACTTTATAACAAAACCAGGTCTCAGTCCCAAAGGATATAGGAGAAGGCCCACTGTGGGAGATCACACACTGTTTTATTGAGAAATAATTAGGCAAAGCAAATAAAACCTTTTCACTTTTTCTCTTGGTGTTTTCCTAGAAAATCCCCAGGAATGCAATCCAATACAATGCAAATATTCACTCTTTCACTTTTTCACAAATAATTTAGCAATTTGTAATATAGCGGTTGAGACTAGCACATACAACAGTTCTGCTTGAAGAATACAAGGTAATAAGGTAATACGATATTTTTTTGGTGGTAGTGATTATCATGGTTATAGCAAAAGAATTTGCTCTATTACCTATCATACACTGAAAGAGCAAACAATGGAGTGCTTATCTGCTCACCTAGAAGTCAGAGGTTCAGACCTACTCAGCTACTCTGTGGGAGATTATCTGTTTCCCCAAGAGTATAGCAAAGAAATCCCTATCAGGTCACCAGGAGGCAGAATTGATTCCCTGGGAACAAAAACAGACACACACACACATACAAAAGTCACACACTTAGTATTTATGCATTTGATTCACGTGGAATTTATCCTTAGAAACTGATTTTTGTTCAGAAAAAAGTTATATTTGAAAAAAGTTAGACAAATGTATCTTTAATATAATCAACTACTTGTGGAGATTTGAAGTCATAATGAGATTTTAAAATAATTTGGTTTCCCCATCAAGGAAACTCTGGTGGTGTAGTGGTTAAATGCTACAGCTGCTGACCTTTGGTCAGCAGTTCAAATTCACTAGGCCCTC
Source organism: Heterohyrax brucei (assembly GCA_028571685.1). NCBI lineage: Eukaryota > Metazoa > Chordata > Mammalia > Hyracoidea > Procaviidae > Heterohyrax > Heterohyrax brucei. The sequence goes on along the minus strand of CM053146.1, from coordinate 132,718,591 downwards.
CTTGGAAATCCTATGGATCAGTTCTACTCTGTTCTATAGCGTAGTTATGAGTTGGCATTGACTTGAAGGCAGTGGGTTTGGTTTCAGTTTTACCCATCAATAGTCTGCCTCAGTCTAATGTTGTGAAGAACACAAACTCTGGAAACGTAAATCACTCCTCTAGCTGTTCACCTTGCTGTCTCACCACTTGGAAGCCTGGGTTTCCTCATGGGTGAACTGTGCGTGGTGTATCTGCCTGGTTTACATTCCAATGGTGAAGAACTTCTCTTAGGGCTACTATTATACAGCTTTTGTGTTCAATAAAAATATAATTTTGCTTTGTAAACCTTTTTTAACAGGCGAAGTAAGTACAGTAAAGCAAAACAGGAGGCAGATGAAGAAAAACATTTGAATCAAGGTACAGAAAGTGGGAGTAAAAATAATTTTATTTTTAAAGTATGTCCTGTGTTTCCTGGTTTTGAACTTTCTAAATGATATATAAGTGGCTGGCACTATCAGGGAAATCCTGGTGGTATAGTGCTTAAGTGTTGCAGCTGTTAACCAAGAGGTTGGCAGTTCACATTCCCCAGGTGCCCCTTGTCCTACAGGGTTGCTGTGAGTCAGATTTGACTCAGTGGCAGTGGGTTTGGTTTTTGATTTGGTCAGTCTCATAGTACATCTTCTATAAAACTTTTCAAATATCCATGTGATATCCAAATATGTAATGTGACCAGCAGTCATTAAACTTAGATAAAAGCCAGGTTACAAGTAATGAAAAACATAAATATCACATCATTGTTTTGAGACTATGGACTGTGTGTTGAACTTTTATTCTGTTTTGGAAAATAGATGCTGTAAGTGAACACTGAAGTTCACCTACTACTTCAGTGTTGTAGCCTCATTACAGAATGGTTTGAACTCCAGGAAGTTCCACTCAGCCTTACCCCACAATTATTTAAGAATTAAATTCAGGAAATAAACTCTGAAGCAGTCCAGCCATGTTTGGGCCTAGATAGAAATGAAAAGCCAGAGAGATTTGGGCCACCCAACATCCCCCATGCTTCCAGTGCCACAAAGCCCTGGGAAGATGTAGCTGGCCATGGAATATTCTTAATAGTTATTTGTGTAGTCTTACTGTGTATTTTAACTTTGGTTTAATCCCAGTTTCAGTATTATTGGCTACATATTTAAATGGTCCATAAAGTAGGCAAAATGGGATAATATGTAGACAGGACAGTTGAGAAAGAAAGTTCTTATTGTCTTCTCCGAGGATATGTCCTTCTAACAAGGACAGCTAGAAGCTGTGGGGAAGACTTGGGTAAGATGTTGTGAAGCAACAGATTGGGATAAGAGTATTTTAGCTAAACATTCCAAATTTCCTTATAGAGACTCTTTTCCTCAATGAGATTTTTTTTTTTAAATTTTATCCCTGAAGCATGACTACATTGCAAGAAGTTTGCGAGCTATAGCCTCTTAAAAGTAGCCAGCAAGTCTGTATTTACCACCAAAGGAAATCCAGAGCAAGAGTTGAAATATTTTCACATGTCTAGAACATACAGCGAGCCCGATTTTTCCCACATTAAGTAGTTTTAGACCCAGACTACTTGTCTTGTGCGTATTAGTGGTTCCTGAGACACCTTCAACCAGCCTCTTACCTGTTTTTTTCTCAGGTGTCAGAACTTATGTGGATCCCTTTACATACGAAGACCCTAACCAAGCAGTCAGAGAATTTGCCAAAGAAATTGACGCATCCTGCATTAAGATTGAAAAAGTTATAGGAGTTGGTAAGTGTCTGAGTGTATGTCTAATATAAGGCTGTTTCCTGTGGATAATATATACACAAATAGATGGATGATATAAATATTTATAGAATTATATAAATGTGTATATACATGTGAGTATATTGTAAGTTTATGTGTATTTGTAAATATATTTGGACATGTTATTTCATCATTAGAAATATCGAATGTGGTGTGCAGTAAAGAACTCCCATGAGCGTTTTGATTTTGAACCTACGAGAGTTTAATGTAGTAGAGAACCATGTGAGTTCTGAAGCCAGACCAACTGTATTCAAATGCACACTCTACTCTTTATTAACAGTAAGACTTTGGGCAGGTTATGTAACGTCCATAAGCCTCTGGATCCTCAGCTAAAACAGAGCTCACGTTAGCATCTATCCTGTGGGTCTTAGGGGAAGCAAAGTGCAGTGCCTGGCAGGTAGTGAGCACTCTGCAAATCAAACCTCTCCTATTGCTGTTTCGTCTTTAGTGTGTTTCTGGTCATTAGTAGACTTTTTCTCTCTCTCCCAAAGGTGAATTTGGCGAAGTATGCAGTGGGCGTCTAAAAGTGCCTGGCAAAAGAGAGATCTGTGTGGCCATCAAGACTCTGAAAGCTGGTTATACAGACAAACAGAGGAGGGACTTCCTGAGTGAGGCCAGCATCATGGGACAGTTTGATCACCCAAACATCATTCACTTGGAAGGTGTCGTCACCAAATGTACGTGGGTCACACCCTCCACCAAGTACAGTTAGAAGTGAAATGAAACACGCATTTTCTTTCCAGGAAAGCGACAGATGGAGCAGACCCCCTGAATGCTAATAGGAGGAAATCAGTGCGGGACAAGTCATTAATCTTGCAGTCAGCTCTAAATGGGTCTATGGTTTCAGCTGATACCCTATCTCCAAGGCAGCTTGTGTGAGATTTGGGAGAAATTAATATTGCAGATTTGGGGTATGCTATGCCATCTTTTAGTTCTTTGCTAGACCAAACTGATTGTCACTAGGTAGGCACAAGCAGATGGTAAGCAAAATAAATGTAAGTACTTTTCATATAAAACACAACAAATCCCTGCCACACCTTGTGCTTGAAGCTGGAAATCCAGATGCAGGCAGGGAAGCTTGGGACTCTTTATTATATGGGGAGATTTGCTTGTCTGCTCTTTCTGATTGATGGTTGTTGCTGTTCAGCACCTACTTACAATAACACCTGGTTGAACCCTCCGTCTCTAGTCCATTAGCATTCACTGAGTCTATGAGCCATGCTTCAGTTAAAATATGACACAGCTCAACAGATGCGTTGTGTGAAGCAAACTCCGAATACAGCTGGAGAGTCAGCTAGGACCACCTTACAAAGAGCCACATGGACAGTGCAGCTGAAATAGTTATTGTTTAAGATGGCCCCGTTCCAGGAGCCCTGTTACTACAAGTCAAGGGTATTGTAAGGCTGGGGGCTATGTCTCCTGGAAGACTGGGGCTTCTTTTCTGTGATTAAAGGTGTCTTTGCAGAGCACCCTCAATCAGTGTGTACACAGGGGTGAGAATGTGGATGCTTCCATGGGTTAAATGTTAAACAGAGTGGAGACACTGGATCTGGGACACAAGGAGAATAAGACAAAGGCAGAAAATCTTTAGGAAGAGAAAAATGAATGTATGCACTAGTCTGAGGTTCTCAAACTTAAGCATCCCCTAGAAAACTTGTTAAAACGTGGTTCCTTGGTCTCATCCCAAATCATTGAGTGAGCAGATGGCTAAGCATTGGTGGCATAGTGCTTAAGGGTTACGTCTGGAAACACTCTGGGAGCTCCTTGGAAAGTCTATGGGGCAGTTCTACTCTGTCCTATGGGGTCTTCATGAGTCAGAATTAACTCAGTGGCCAAGGGTTTAGAGGCCCCTGGGGAAAAAGACATGGAGACCTACTTTTGAAAGTTCGGAGCCATTGAAAACAGCATACAGTGCAGCTGTGCTCTGAAACATGTGGGACTGTCATGAATCCGAATGAACTCAAAGGCAGCTGCCACCGTGGCACTGAACTTGTCTTCAAAGGTTCTGAATCAGGGACTTAAGGTGGGGCTGCTAGGTGGTCCTTTCTACCAAGCTGCCAGTTTTCCCATGGCTGTTGGTCCAAGGACCACACTGGGAAAACACTGATTAGTGACAAATGATTTGCATCCCTCCTTTCTCTACTGCTTGTGAAGCTCTATAACCTTGACTCGTTTCACCACCACTCAGTTTACTGACCTGTAAAATGGCCCCAAAATGGAACTTGCCTTCCTAATGTTCTTTTGTTTGAAGTAAGATATTTGGAGTACTTAGCATCATGCTTGGCAAACACTGGTGGTATAAAGTTTAAGTGCTATGGCTGCTGACCAGCAAGTTGGCAGTTCAAATCCTCCAGGTGCTCCTTGGAAACTCTGTGGGCAGTTCTATTCTGTCCGTAGGGCCACTGTGAGTCGGAATCAACTTAACAGAAGTGGGTTTGCTTTGGTTTGGTTTTGGCAAATGAAAAAAATGAAACAACTCTCAAGTTAGCTACTGTTGTTATTACCATTGCTCCATCTTTAGAATTCTTCCAAAAAGGAACCTTGGTGCTAAAGATATGTAATTCCTCCTCTTCCCAAGGTGAAGACTATAATTAGCATAGAATAGCTGTATTTGCTTTTTAAGATTAGTTTCACAGACAGGATCTTTTTCTGTTGCCTGTGGCCTTCAGGGCAGCCTGGAGCCCTTTACTACTTTAATTAAAAGATAACATTCACTTTAAATACTTCTGCAGGTCCATTTTCTAAAAAGGAGGCTCTGTTCAGTGTGAGGTGTTTTTCCTGCCGCAGACAGTGATTTTCATAGCACCTCTGCAGAAGAGAGAAGAAACAGGGGGATCTTTGTATGAACGTCTTACTTCGCCTCTAAAACCCATAGCTATTACAGCTGTAACTGTTATAAATGACTGGATACATTTGCATAATGCAGTTGTCACTGAATTAAAGTGATTTAAAATTTCCACCCAGGGATGAAGCTGTCCCCTTACCTGACTGCTCCCCTCCCCACTGTGTCCCTGCCTGACCCAGGGAGTGAGCCTAGGGGCTGTGAGCCTAGCCTCTGTGCTTTTTCATGAACCCTTCTGCTTATGGAGACATTTCATCGTGATTTCTCTGACTGAGCTCGTAAAGACTCTGTCGACTGGATACTTGTAATAAACAGAAAAAGGCATGTAGAAAAATTCTGAAGATGGTGCCAACAGTCAGACGAGGAAAGTGTGAGGGTGAAAAGGTGGAGAAGGAGGGTGTGAATTCATTACCAGCAGTTACTTGAGTAACTTCTTCAATTGACGGGAGAGCCATAAATTCTCTCTCCCACCTTCTTTGGATCTTATACTCTCTCCACCACACCTAAAGAGAGGCCTGGAGCAATAGAAGGAGGTGTTAATGCTTGGCCAAGAGTCACCCTTTCTCATTTCTTGACAAAGTATCTTTTGATTGAGGAAGGTTAATTAAAACTCATTTAGATGTGTTTGATCTATCAGAAGACTGGTCACAGATGGAGAGAGGAAATGATTGTGGGGACTGTGCCTAGAACCCAACCAAAAAAAAACCCAAACCCACTGCTGTCCAGTTGATTTCAACTCATAGTGACCCTTTGGCTCAGAGTAGAACTGCCCTCGTAGAGTTTCCAAGGAGTGCCCGGTGAATATGAACTGCCAGCCTTTTGGGTAGCAGATGTAACACCTACCTGCTATGGCACAATGGAAGACAGAAAGGTGTGCAGGGACCACCCCCTGCAGTGGGGCGCAGAGGGAGAAGGCTGGGTGAAAGCATTGTCATTCATCCTTTTGGTCTACACCAAGGTTTGTTTTCTTTTTTCCTGTCGGCTTTCATTCATCTCTTAAAAATGTCCAAGGTATTATTTTTCAATCCCATTGCTTTGAATTTCTTTGATTACAAAAGATTTCTCAGACATAACATCAAAACCATGGCCAATAAAAGACTGCATGGATAAATTGGACTTCAGCAAAGTAAAAACTAGTGTTTTTCACATATTTTTGCCTCTGAAATTAAGACATTTTGTTTTTCCTCACTCCAGAAATTATAAGCTGACAGGGACTCTTGATGGAAAATGTATTAGCTCAGGAATTATTTGCGGGAAGCTCCTAAGTGGTGGAGGACTCCAGCCTGTTTTCGCTGACTTAAAGTCGAAGTCCATACAGAGGCTGGAAGCAGTAATCAGCATGAATAATTTTGATTTCTCAAATGAAAGTTTAATTTTTTCCCAAGAGCTTCTTTTATGGGATTTTTTACTTTAACCCTTCCCTTAGTCAAACATATGAGGACCTTTTTCCCAATCAAGACACTTCAGGAAGAAGGAATTTCAGACCTTGGGTATATTGCCAGTGATTAAAAACCAAAATGGTGCTGATTTCCTCAGGTGTTCAGAAGGGAAATTAAAGTTAAAATGAAGTGCTATGTCCTCCCATACCTCAGACCTTAAATGAAATCATTCTGATTGCTCTGCTTAAAAAAAAACATTAAAAAAAAAGAAGTGTGTGGGGTGGGCTGAAGAAAGTTCTAGTACTAAATTTAGATTTCTCCCTTAGATGAAATAATTGAATATTTCCTTTGATGGTGTTTCTTTTTTTGAGGGGGGCAGATTAAGGAAATAAATAGAACAAGTTTATTTCTAGAACGGATACAGGTCCTGACATGATTGAGACAAGGGAGAAAGACGTTGAGGCTGTGCGTGCTTGTGTTTTAAGAAGTATCTGAGTAATGGAGAATCCAGCTGTCGCTGTTCCCTGAAGCTTAGATTTCTTGAAGTGAGGGGAAATGTTTCTCTGTCCATTGACTCCTTTAGCATGACTCAAGTGGCTCTTCTGGGGACAGAATAATGACCCTAAAGATGTTTTCCGTGTTTAAACAGGCCTGCCTGTTAGTCTTTTTTTCTCCTTTTGCTGGAGATAGCAATTATCCGTTCTTGTGTTCCCTCGCTCCCAGAGGCCACTCTAGTTAAAGACCTTGTCACCAAGCCACTCAAAGGGTTAACCTTCCAGATGGAATTTAAACCTACCCCTCCTTTTAATATTTCATTCCTAGCTCCCCACAGCTGAGGCATAAGCTTCGCTTGTTTTAATTAAATTAGATCACATAAGACAGGTGTCTTGGCAGTAAAATTGCGCTCAGCCCATTTTTATCTCATTAACTGCAGCGCTCATCAAGGATTTGTGTTTTTCTTTCTGAAAACTCTAGGTAAACCAGTAATGATCATAACAGAGTACATGGAGAATGGGTCCTTGGATGCATTTCTCAGGGTATGTGACTTCTTTATATTAAACCCAAGAACACTGGTGTTTAGAACATTCTACCAGACTCCTTGGTTCATTTCTCTTTGGTTGTTTTCATGGACTTTTTGCATGAGACAAAGAAAGTAGAGTTGAAATAGAAAATAATGTGATTTTTAAGGCTATTAAATAATCCATGTCCAATGAGGATAGTACTTGATTTATTCTTATACAGTAGAGCTGTTTGAGCCATAAATTCATTATAGTTGGATAATTTCCATCTATCACAGGAAGAACATTCAGCTCCTAGGATACAGTCTACTGGTGAATTAGTGACTTCGATCAGAAAGGCCCGGAAATAATGTTGAGTTTCATTGCATACCGGATAAAGATACCCAAAGAGAGCCAAGTTATAAATGCTTGGTGATAATTAATTGGGCCTAATGCTAATGAGATTGTCTTCATTGCTTTCGTATGCAGAAGAACGATGGCAGATTTACAGTCATTCAGCTGGTGGGTATGCTTCGTGGCATCGGGTCTGGGATGAAGTATCTGTCCGACATGAGCTATGTGCATCGAGATCTGGCCGCCAGGAACATTCTGGTCAATAGCAACTTAGTCTGCAAAGTGTCTGACTTTGGCATGTCCCGAGTGCTGGAGGATGATCCGGAAGCAGCTTACACCACCAGGGTAAGGGAAAGTTGCAACCTCTGGGCTTTTGCCCTAAGGAAACTGTTCCTCTCATCTCATCTTGGTGTTCAATTCCTTTTTGATTTTTGAATGTCTTCATCCTTCAGAGCCTCGTCATACCCGTACATCTATTTTTAAACAATGTACCTGAGAAAATATAGGAATTTTGAAGCCAAGTATTGAGACGTCTGTCCAACCTTGTTAGAAAGCCACAGACTAGAAGCAAAATGAATTCTTTGTCCCTCTAAATTTTGTTTGGACAGAATACTGATAAACAAGGAGAAGGTGTCTTTAAAAATGCAGGCAGTGAGAAGAGCAGCAGGTGCTGGGGGTAATTTACCTAGCAGAGGCTCCATTGATGAAACAAGAAATCAGAAGATACCTTCTTTTATTTTTTGTGATTTGCTACACTTAATCTTTCTTCCTTTTTTCTCATTTGTTCATTTACCCGTTCATTCTCTTTGTTGTAGATTTGCCATTTGGTTCTTAAAAAAATTCTTTTGGAAGTTACGAAAATGGAAAGTGGTTTTATTTGTACAACATTGTGGATGTAATTAGCACTACTGAATTGTATACTTAAAAACAGTTAAAAAGATAAAATTTTGTATTACATATATTTTCCACAATTACAAAAAGAAGAAAAAGAGCAAGTTGCTTAACCTAAAACAAACAAACAAATGAACAAACAAACAAAATACCTTCCTTATTCTAAATGACAAAGTAATATTGCCAGGTGGTTGGCTACTCAATCTGAGAATGTATATAAAGGATTTATATAGCATTCACAGTAGGCAAGGTTTCCCAGTATCTGACAGCCTTCATTTTACTACCGGTAGGTAAGTAAGGATTAGGGCATAGTGAAGAGTGATATTAGTATACAGGAAAGGGTTATGCTATCTTAGCTCCTCAATCTGAATATAAAATGCTAATGGAATGAACATGGCCTCATGAAAGTTATTGGCCATTGTGGTTGACACTGCTCAAATCAACGGGAAGCAGTTACTAGCCGTTTTCTTCCTTTAATGATCAGCATTCTACATCTGCAATCCCAAGCCTAGGAGATTTTGGGGGGTCCTGGGGGGAGACAGGGAGCAGTATTTAATGGGGGGGGGGCTAATTTTTATTCTAACATATGCTCTTTTGAATTCTAAGTCTATTCATTTAGGAAATAATGCATCTTTGTGAATGCTGAAGACCTTTTCTCCCAGTAGTTAAAAGAAAGGACGTTAAATAATGCTTCTAGAGTGATACATTTGTATAGATCAACCTTAGCCAAATATTCAAGGAAGGCAGAAAGTAGCACAAATATCCTGTTGTGTTGTATATAACAATGTAACATACTAAATGTAACATACTAAACTTTTAGAGTAAACGGCTGTGAATCCGTGCAGTTTCCAGTACAGTCGCCTGTCCTGTTTAAACCAAAATACATTGCCATTGAGTGGATTCCAACTCACATTGATGTTAGAGGATAAAGTACGGCTGTCCCATAGAATTTCCAAAGCTATAAATCTTTACAGGAGTGAATTATTGCATGTTTCTCTTGAGGAGCAGCTGGTGGATCTGAGCATCTGACCTTTGAGCTAGCAGCTTAGGCCTTAACCACTGCACCACCAGGGTTCATTTTGTCCTGTTGAGTAGCCCCAAGAAAGAGAGGACAATTTTTAAATGATTCCCCACCCCCAAACAGTTTAAAACCTCAACTTTAAGTTGAATCAACTTTCTCAGGTAGACTCTAGGAAATTTGGAACTCTTAGCACAAAAAGAGGCATTTGGGGTATGTTGAAATAAGATAATTCAAGCAGGAGAAGAGCTGCTTTGGAAACTTTTCTTTGGTAATAGTCAGTTGACCATTTTTGCGGAAAACCTGGTGACATAGTAGTTAAGTGCTACAGCTGCTAGCCAAAAAGCTGGCTAGGTACTCCTTGGAAACTATGGGACAGTGCTACTCTGTCCTATAGGGTCACTATGAGTTGACATTGACTTGATGGTACTGAATTTGAGTTTCTTGGTTTTGGTCATTTTTGAAGGTGCCTTTTTAAAAATCAAGTAATAAATTCTGCTCTCCTTCAAAATCAGTACTAGCTTTAACATCCAGTATGACTTGGGTTTCTTCCATCATGATAGCAGATATCATCTTCTAACTATGGGGGACATGTTTTTATGCTATAGTAGGATAAGGTATGATGGATAGGCACTTTCATACTTAAGTCCTTTAGTTCGTGATTTGCAAAGCAGTGGTGAACACTGGCTTTGTACTGCAAGGTGAGAGAATCCAAAAGTCAGGATGAATGTCAGCCTCACATTCATCCAGGTGACAGAGATAACATATGTGTTTTGTGAAACCTGAGAGTCCCTCTCTTCTGCAATATTGCCTTAGGCAGAGTCAATTTTTAAAAATAACTAAACAGATTATTGTTCATTTCCCTGTGACTAAAGGAAACATATGAGGAGCAATGTCTCAACCTGGAAGACTTTAGTTAAACAAGTTTCTTATTATTGTTTTGAGAACTTTTCCAGGAATGCCATTGCCCTGCTTGGCAAACAGTCACAACATCTAGAAACTGAAATGGCACATCAGTGATGTACTTAGAGAATAACTTATAGCTCAAATCCTCACAGGGTGGCAAGATTCCTATCCGGTGGACTGCGCCAGAAGCAATTGCCTATCGTAAATTCACATCAGCGAGTGATGTATGGAGCTATGGAATCGTTATGTGGGAAGTGATGTCGTATGGAGAGAGACCCTATTGGGATATGTCCAATCAAGACGTGAGTCCCTGTGTTCTGAAATATATATCCTTGCATTGAGACTCAGGAAGCTGTGTACTGCATTACGATGGAATGAGCAGAGAGTTTGAAATGATGTATTAAACTGAAGATTTTTAATACTAATGTATCTAGTAATCTAATTCAACATCATGATCATAGATTTCAAGGACAAAGACTAGGTGGCCTAAATAGGGTACTGTGGGAGATGGATTGATGCCCAGATGGAGAGATGATTTTGGAATAGTACTTTTACTCGGCTATTGTTAGATGCTGTGCCGAAACAAATTTAAACTTCAGAATTTAAGAAAATACAAGGGCATGTGAGGAAACAAACATTCCACATGTGAGAAAATTGGCTTGAAAGGTTTATTGGAAGAAAACTAGTAAATATTTTAAAGCTGGCGTAGTTGTAATTAGAGCTTGCCCCTTGAGGACTCTAAAATAAAGCTTCACTAAATGACCCTTTGTAAATTATGCACATCCCTTTAAATGTACCATCTGGACCCCTTCGTCAGGGAGTATCCACCATGCCTGCAGTTTCAGAAAAGCATTCATTAATGACACTAATAAGATTCCAGAGTAATAGAATTTAATTACAAACACCTCCAGTGAGAAAGAAAGGAGGGGGTGAGCTAAACCAGGAAGTCTTCCTAGAACATGTTTTTGTAACTCATTCTCTGAAGGTGTTAGTCAGTTCTAGAAGGACTGGGTATCAGATCAAAATAAAATGGCCACCGATGCTTTTGTGAACACTTTTAGAATTTTTGGTATGAGGTAGAATAACATACAGTGTTCACGAACGAATGGAATTCTGTTTATCAATTAGAATTACATTTTAGTAACAGTCTTCATTTAAAAACTTCTCTCTGATGTGGAATGTTACCTGACCGCCCGCCTTGCCCTCCTGAGTCAACAGGAAGTTGCCAAGTCTTGACAATTAAACTAAGAACCAGGTGCACTTTGGAGATACAGTGCAGCGTCCTTATCAATGAAAACATGTTCAGAGCAGTAGAGAAGCTAACGCAGTGTGTGTCTGGTGAGGAAACAAGAATCCTCTCCTCTAACTAGATTAAGGAGAAGGGCATGTTGACATTGTATTATATGTAAATTATAAAGGCAGATTCATAGCAGATGGGTAGAAAGACAGCAGCTAGCATAAGTGATAGTAATTACAGGCAGGAAAAAGACGATGGGGTAAAGAGTGTACAGTCTGTCGTTTGATGCCATTATTCTAGGCCACCTTCTTATGGCGACATTTGGATTCACATTAGAGACACTCAGGGACAAAGGCCAACCTGCTTCAAAGAGCAAGTCATCCATGCATTTATTTCGTTGTTGGATATGTAAGCATTCTTTTATTTCAAGTGAAGGTTCTGGCCACGTGCTCGTCAGGGCAGACTGTTGAAAGAGATAATCAGTTTCCCCTGTATTAAAATAGCCTCAGACCTATGAGTTCAACAGTTTTGGTATTCAAATAATTGGTGTAATTTTAAACTTTTCCAGTTGTCTGGTTTTACTCATGAAAGAGCATCTCGAGCCACTTCTCACAGATAATATTGATCTTTCATTCACAAGTATTTGTCTCTCTGCTGGATTCTGTGTAGAATAGGAATCAATAGGAAATGTAACTGGAGACTTACTTTGATGCCTAGAATTCATTGGGCATATGGCGAATGGAGTGAAAGTAGCTGATGAAAATATGTCAGACTTATCAAGTGTTTTGTTTGTTTTACTTCCCTGCCCCTCCCCTAAACATTCAGCAGTAAAACTGAGACAATATGCTTTATTAACCCACAAGCCTTCTCCCAAGCTGGCGACAGATAGGGAGTTTATGAAATAGTATTAATCAGTCTGAGGACCAGAACAAATTGTGTTACCCTGGTGTCAGCCTGGTGTCACTTGCATTCTCATCAATTTGATCTAAAATGTTTTCATCAAGTCAAGACTGTACACGTGGAAAGATAAAAGAAAGTCCGGGATCAAACTGACCCATGCAACCGTAGAAGGAGAAGCAAATAATACTAATGCAACAGGATGTTGGCAAAATGCATGGGAAAAAAAGTCTCTGAGAGTGTAATAATGTGCAGGAAGAAGCAGTTATTACAACAGAACTGTCTGTACATAGAAACTAGCCCCAACTGAACTGATGGTTTTCTCCTGAAGTTGTTGAGCAGGGTTCATCACGGGTGAATCCACGGTGATCCTTGGCATCTAGTGGTCGTTAAGGTCATTAAGAAAAATGGCTGGGCACCTGGACAGAGAGGTATGAGGAGCGGACTGTTTCAGAGACGGGAGTTGTCAGGTCTGGAAGGTGGTTATAGCCTTGAGTTGGTTAGCTACTAGCTATTATTCTAGGGGACAGGGGAGTAGGTAAAGAACTGATTTAAAACAGAACTTTTACAGAATCCAGTACAAACAAGAAATTCTCCCGAGTCTCATATGATAACCATAAACAAAGTTCATAAGTAACCAATAAACTATGAAGTAATTCTTCCTTCAGTTCCCACAGTAGTCAGAGCACATTATATCACTGAGATTCATGTCCTGGAGGAGAAGGGGAAAGAAGAAAGCCAATAAGAAAAATATTATAATGCTTGTGGAGACAGAGCAGAAAAATTAGAATTAGAAGAAAGACTGTAAAAGGATTTCTTTATGTCTCCTAGACAGAGAGTACTTCCTATTAGAATCTGTTAGTCCCTCCTCCCTTAGATACATGACGGTCCACTGTAAATGTAAGAAGACTTTTAAGAGGGTTAGTTGACAACCTTCTGAAACCAAGAGAGGAATACAGAATTGATGCCTGTGGGAATAGTCTCCCAAAAGGACACGTGACTGGGCAGCTAGAGAAAGAGGTGTGAGCAGCGGGCTTTCAGAGAGGGGCAGTGTCGGATCTGGAAGGTGGCCTTGGTGGTGACCCGCACACACCACTGCCTGAGCACATGGACACAGGTTCTAAATGATGCAAAGGAAATTCCATTTTGGTGGCAATTATCTACTTCTGCTAAGAGGAATAGCAGAAAGGGGAAGAGGAGAGGGCAAGACCCCGTGACCTCTGAGGACCATCACCCAAACTCTGACATGATGTTGCTCATCTGAGTGGGTTCTAATCATCACGGAGCACTGATGCATCTTCACCTCAGAGTTTCTGATTGGCCTCACCTGCCGTTTGAGAACACCCCTCATAGCAACAGCTGGCTTCTCTTTCCTGTTGCCAGGAATCCTTAGATCCAGCTTTGGCTTCTGTGAGGGAGTTGGAGCTGTTCCCGTGCTCGGGCCTGCTGGCAGCTTCATATACAAGGAACATGCCTGCTGGGGAAGGTGAACCTCTGACAACAGCTTGCCTGGCAGCTTACCACACCATCCTGTGTCTTTCATAGGTGATTAAAGCCATCGAGGAAGGCTACCGGCTACCGCCTCCAATGGACTGCCCCATTGCACTCCACCAGCTGATGCTAGACTGCTGGCAGAAGGAGAGAAGTGACAGGCCTAAATTTGGGCAGATTGTCAACATGTTGGACAAACTCATCCGCAATCCCAACAGCTTGAAGAGAACGGGGACCGAGAGCTCCAGGTCAGCCATGCTTGCTTAATAGTGATGAATGAAAGAATACATTAGAGGTGGCAGGCAAACGGTGACTCACTTTAATTCCTGCCTTTTCATCAGAGGCCACTTTCTGGCTCTCTGCAATCTGGGTGGTGTTTTTCTCAATTCAAGAAGTATTTACGGTCGTTCTGTTGACCACTTTGCAGAGCTTGATATCTATCGTAAGAGCTCGGCTGCTCACCTAAAGGTCAGCAGTTTGAATCAGCCAGCCACACCTTGGAAACCTTGTGGGGTAATTCTACTCTGTCCTCTAGGTCTCTATGAGTTGGAACCAACTTGATGGCAATGGGTTTTCTACTTGTCATGCCTCGAAGAGTTATAAGGAAAATACACACACACACGTATACAAACAACAAAGAAGTAACTCAAGTGCTTATTTTATGATACTAGGTCTGAAACTTAGGGAAGGAAGATGAAATATATTCTTGGAAGATGTTTGGGTCAAATTCTGTATTTTGATTAGGGAAAGGGACATTGGATTAGCAAGAAGTCACAGTAGAGGACAGCTCCTTAAGCAATGTGGTTTTCAGTTGATTTGTAAACTGTTAATTGTAGCAAGAGATTAACTTGTTTTCAGGTGTTATGGTTTCTGTTTCCTGAGCCTTTCAAGAGTAGAAGTAAGTAGGGCCAAGATAGAAACTGATCTAGTCACAAAGCGTGTAGGTGAATGTAAGTATGCTACAAGTCCTGTAATTCAAAACAAACTTATCTATCTGGGGACTGGGCTTAACTAACGGGCAGAGATTCAGCATACCTACATACTACTAGCTTCAAGGGTATAGACCATCCTTATCAGACATATCATTTAAGAAGACAGGCCCAACGACCAGGTAACTCAGACCTGCATAGGGCACCTAAACTTTTTGCCATGAAGTTGCTTTGAATTTGTAGCAGCTCTGTCTCACAGAATAGAACTGCTCCATGTGGTTTCCAAGGCTGTAATCTTTACAGAAGCAGATGATCAGCACTTCATCCTGCAGAAGACCTGGTGGGCTTCAGCCACCGATCTTTCAATTAGCAGCTGAGGGCTGAACCACTAGACCATCAGGGCTCTTGCATGGTATACCTGCTCATCTCCAGATGTGAGCTCTCAAACGCTTTTCTTTCATCAGGAATCCCAAGTAAAAGCTAGGGGGACATTTCTTTCCCACAATAACTAGCCCTTCCAGTTAGTCTTTGCAGACACTATGATCTCTACTTTTTCTCCTAAAAACTTAGCCTGAAGATCCTGGGAGAGAAGACACACTTACTTTTATAATACATGAGAAAGAGACTGAGACACCATCTATTGTCCTCCAGGCTTCCAAATCCCTTAGCATTGAATGCTACTTCACAAAGAGCTCTGTGTCCAACCACTTCTTAAATAACATGAGGCTATATTCACATTTTACTCCTGCCTCTTACTGGGTGAATAATCTTAAAAAAAAAAAAAATTACCTGGTACAGGCACACCGCAGAGATATTGCAGGTTCGGTTACAAGCATTTTTTGGTTTCCCGATGCATATAAAAATTGCGCTTATAGTATACTGTAGTATATTAAGTGTGCAAAAGCATTATGTCTGAAGAAACAATGTACATACCTTAATTTTAAAAAACTACCTTATTGCTAAAAAAATGTTAACCATTGTGGGTCTTCAAGCAAGTCATCCTAATCTTTTTGCGGGTGGAGGGGCTACGTCTGTGCCAATGGCTGATGACTGATGAGGGTGGTGGTTGCTGAAGGCTGGGGCAGCTGTGGTGGTTTCTTAAACCAAGACAACAGTGAAGTTGGCCACATTGATGGACTCGTTTACAAAAGATTTCTATACAGCTATTTGATAGCATTTTTATCCACACTAGAATTTCTTTTAAAATTGAGGTCAGGCCTTTCAAATCCTGCTGCTGCTTTATCAACTAAGTTGATGTAGTATTCTAGATTCTTTGTTGTCACCTTCAAAGCATCACCAAGCATTGATTCCACCTCAAGAAACCAATTTCTTCGCTCATCTGTAGGAGACAACTCTTCATTCATTAAAATTTTATCATGAAATTGCAGCAGGGCAGTTACATCTTTAGACTCCAATTCTGGCTCTCGTGCTGTTTCCATCACATCTGCTGCTGTCTCCTCCCCTGAAATCTTGAACCCCTCAAAGTCATCCATGAGAACTGAGATCAGCTTCTTCCTGTTAAAGTTGATATTTTGACCTCCTCCCACGAATCAAATGTTTTTAATGGCATCTAGAAAGGCAAAGCTTTTCCAGAAGGTTTTCAATTTTCTTTGCCTAGACCCATCAGAGGAATCACTGTCTATGGCAGCTGCTCCCTTATCAAATGTACTTATTAAATAAAAAGACTTGAAATTTGAAATTAGTCCTTGATCCATGGGCTGTAGAATGGATGTTGCTGAGCATTAGGTCTCAACAGTGGGCTTAAGATGCTCAGTAAACCATGTTGTAAACAGATGTACTGTGACCCAGACATTATTGATACATTTACAGAGCACAGGCAGAGTAGAGTTAGCATAATTCTTAAAGACCATAGGATTTTGGAGAATGGTAGATGAACATTGGCTACACTAGCTGCTTTAGCCCCTTAACAAGAGAATCAGCCTACCCCCTGAGATTTGAAATCAGGTATTTACTCTTCCTCTCTTAACTGTAAAATCCCTAGATGGCATCTTCTTACAATATAAGGCTGCTTAGTCTACTCTGGAAATCTGTTGTGTAGTGTAACCACCTTAGTCAGTTTTCTTAGCTGGATCTTCTGGATAGCTTGTCGTAGTGTCTACATCAGCACTTGCCACATCATCTTGTACTTTGTGTCACGGAGATGATGTCTTTCCCTACATGCTTCAGGAACCAACCTCTACTAGCTTCAAACTTTTCTTCTGCATCTTCATTAGAGAGTTAGGGGTCTGCTCTGGATTAGGCTTCAGCCTGAGGAACTGGTGTAGCTGGTTGGACCTTTTGCCCAAACTACTTAAAGTGTCTCCACAGTAGCTATAAGGCTATTTTGCTTCTTTATCAGTCATGTGTTCACTGGAGTAACACTTTGAATTTCTTCAAGAACTTTTCCTTTGCATTCCCACCTTGGTGAAATATTTGGTACAAGAGACATAGAAGTAGCTTTCATCCTATCTCAGCTTTCAGCATGTCTACCTCACTGTGCTTAACCCTGTCTAGCTTTTGATTTAAGGTAAGAGACATGTGACTCCTCCTTTACTTGAATACTTAAAGGCCACTGTAAGGTTATTAACTGGCCTGATTTCAATATTGTCTTATTAGGGAACAGGGGGAGGAGAGAGAGAGAAAAAAAGCGACTGTACAGAGGAGCAGTCAGAACACACAACGTTTATCCATTAAATTCACTGACTTATATGGATACAGTTTGTGGTGCCCCAAAACAATAATAATAGTCACATCAGAGATCACTGGTCACTGGCAGACATAATACTAACGAAAAGTTTGAAATACTGTGAGAATTACCAAAATGTGACAGAGATATGACATGAGCACGTGCTGTTGGAAATAAGGCAGCGATAGACTGGTTCAGATGCAGGATTGCCACAGACCTTTCTAAAATTTCTGAACAATGTAATATCTGCAAAATGTGATAAAGTAAAACAAGGTATGCCTGTATTTCTGGTCTGTGTTTTGTGCATCTGTTTTCCAAGAAGATAAAAAAAGAAAAAGAAAAGCTTACTGTAAGACATCCTTTTCCAAGTCTAGTTGATTTATTTGATTCCAAGGTAAAGCTCCTCCAGCTTACAGATCTTTAGCTCCACATCTTACCTATTCTGTCTCCAAGTCCTAAGGCTACTTCTTTGGTGATTTGGCTGACAGCATGAGGTGCTAATGCTGTTCAGCCAGCGATACTGCGTAATAACCACTTTACCCTCATGGCATACACTTTTCTGAGTCCTGAATTTTTTCTCACTGGTGATACTTAAATAGCTTTGATGCTTATTACTGCTTGCTGGTAATAGGATGCATAGTACACTATGTGATTCAGCAGAAAAATAGGCAAATATCAAGGTATTTCACAAAGAGTACAAATGCTTTCCAGAGCAAGGGTAAAAATGACTCTTATCAGAGAAGCACTTACACCAGTACTACTCAGACTATTTCAGAACACAGAAAAGGAAACAGTACTTGTGAATTCATTCCATGAAGCCACCATAACCGTAGTACCAGAACCAGGGAGAAACACCATAAAAATAGAAAATTGCAGACCATTATTTCTCATGAATATTGTGCAAAAATTCTCAACAAAGCTCTAGCCAATAAAATTCAGCACCGTATCAAAACGATAATATACCATGACCAAGTAGGATTTGTATTAGGTACGCAAACATGGTTCAGCATTAGACAATCAAGCAATGTAACCTACCACATAAATGAAAGGTAGGAATCGCATGATCATCTCAACCGATACAGAAAAGGCATTTGACAAAGTCTAGCACCCATTCCTGATAAAAACTGTCAATAAAATAGGACTAGAAGGGAGTGGGGGAAATGACCTTTACAGTTCATTGATTTGAATGACAATATTTTCATCCCATGATATTTTAACTTTCCAGGCATCTAGAGTCCACGTTTTTGCCCAACTAATGCTTCTCGGATCCGACTCGACGGCCCTTGGCTTGGCAATGCTTCTCTTTCCCCTCGTAGATTAGAAGTAAATGCAAGTAATTGGCTTTTATTCAATTGTTAATATTATTGGCAAACATCCAATCATAAATTAAATGTATAAAATTTCAGGTGGCAATATATGTTATCTACTCGAAACTGGGAAAACTAAATCTTGATTATTCTTACTGCAATAATCTGCAGAATTTTACTCAAAACTGTATGTAATTGAGCTAATGGAGACAAAAGGAAGGTCACAAGAGCAAGCTATTTGAGCAAAAAACTGATAAAATAAATCTTCATTGAGATATTTGTGTAAAAATAACAGTTCAGTTAAAATAATTTAGGTAAAATGAGTAAAAATGGAAATAGGTTAGTTCGGTAGAATTAAGCAAAACATTGGCATTTTGTTTTTACAAGAAAATGATTTTTTAATTGAATAGTGATAATATAATTCTGATGAAAATACTTGTAGTCACAAACATAGCCTCAGGATAAAATTCTGGTCATGATAAGGTTAAAAAAAATCTGTAATTTTTAGACAGTGAAGAAGGTCAAGAAAATATAACTTTACCAGGTAGCAGGGTCATGGGTCATTGGAATAAAGATGGTATGTGATATAACTCTGTGAAGTTCCACTCTGTGGTTATTAAATACTTTGATGATGAAGATGGCTTTTATTAAAAGAATTAGAGTTATCTATGTATAGGTGATTTTTTTTTTTTTTTTTATATACCACAATCACCGGGAATCCAATGTTCCTGCCTTGAACTGTGGTAGCACTTGACAGTGACCTAATAAAAAACACCTGGCCTGAGAAATGCATAAACTAATAAATAAGTTAATAAGAAGCACTTTGAATTTGTTGAAATCATTATTTAGGTGCCCCAGCAGGGAAATACGAGAAGCACATTCCACAGTCCAAACAGTGATCAAAGTGGCCATTCTTCCTGCCAGTCTTGGCACACGAGCAGGTCAGACATGGGTTGATTAAAGAGGGGATTAACTCCCTGCTGTCCAGGTTTGTTTGGATGCACTGAGCCTGCCTGCAAACCTGGCTGGATACACGCTAGACTTGAACTCTCACAGTTTTCTGTGCTGCTATCGAGTCTGGCAGGCTGCAAGCTCTCAGTTCCCCTTACACATACTTCACTGGGGTTTCTATAGCTGCCGAGCCAATGGCTGTAACATGCAGCGCTGGCAGGGGCCAGATTCTTTTGCAAAAACTGAGAGGCTTTAACCAGAAGAGTTCCCCCAATCTTTACCCTAGGCTAGAGTGTAAAAAGATCCACTGCGAAGAAGTTCACATAAAACAAATGTGGAATATCAAATTGAGAACAAATAGGGGGATTGCTGAGAATTCTCACTTCCATGCGAGAGACCTAGAGAGACCTAGATTATGTTCCTGGCCAGTGCACTTTATAAGCAGCCAGCCACCTGTCTGTTGGTGGTGGGTTGTGACTTGGTTGCTGTGATGCTGAACAGATTTCAGCATAGCTTTTAGAGAGAGTAGGAAGAAAGGACTGGCAAACTACTTCTAAAACTAAGCCAATAGAAACCTTATGGATCACGCCCAATGCACAACTGACCATCGGCATGGCACAGGGCTGGGCAGGGTTTTGTTCCATGGCGAATGAGGTGAACTTGAGTCAGAGGCCAACTTGAAGGCAGCTCAGAAGAGGATAACTGATCAACCTTTCGGCAACTTTGTAAAATTGAGGGCAACAATTAGTTCAATGCAATTTGATGAAGGATGATTCTGTCTAGAATCTACCCTTGCAGCTTTAGTTGCTCCTGCCTCCTTTAGGCAAGTCCACTTCTGGGTCTTGGTGCCTCGCTGATACCTCCTGTCTTCTTCTCTTGCTTGTTGTCTTCCCAGACCCAACACTGCCTTGTTGGATCCAAGCTCTCCTGAGTTCTCTGCCATGGTCTCAGTCGGTGATTGGCTCCAGGCCATTAAAATGGACCGGTATAAGGATAACTTCACAGCTGCTGGTTATACCACGCTAGAGGCTGTGGTACACATGAACCAGGAGTAAGTACTCAGCGGTGTAACACCAAAGGGTAAATCTGGATTTAATAGTATTTTCCTTTTCTTTTCCTGCTTTGAGCTGCATACTCATCCAACGCATTCAAAAATAATAATGAAACAAAAACTGGAATGTCTCTCATTTTGACTGAGTCTAGTTGTGCACAGCCTCACTCAAGCCACCTACATGACTGCATTGGATTGCTTAAGTAGACGTTCTGATACACCTGCCTTGTAGTGCTGTCCTAATTATGGCTGATTCAAATGTGTGTCTGCATGAAACCCAGAAAAGAAATTCTCACCCTGTGTGACTTTTTCCTCTCTTTGTCCCTCCTACATACAGTGACCTGGCAAGAATCGGCATCACGGCTGTCACGCACCAGAATAAGATTTTGAGCAGCGTCCAGGCCATGCGAGCCCAAATGCAGCAGATACACGGCCGCATGGTTCCCGTCTGAGCCAGTACTGAATAAACTCAAAACTCTTAAAATTAGTTTACCTCATCCATGCACTTTAATTGAAGAACTGCACTTTTTTTACTTCGTCTCCGCCCTCTGAAATCAAGGGGAAAAAATATATATATCTGCAGCGTTGTTTGGTGTACAGATTACGGAAACTGCAGGGCTCGCAGCAATGACAACGCGTCATTGGGATCAGACCTGGAACAAATTGTTTCTCAGAAGTGCTTCTGTAAAATACATGCACCTGTATACATAGAACATCACCTCTGAGTTGCCGTGCTGTATTTGCTGCCAGACACTGAGCTGCTCTGAGACACCTTTGCTCCTCTCTCCATTTGAAGTGATACTGTGGCATTTTGTTGGCGGAATAACTGGCAGTCATCCCTCTTTCACTGGAAAGACCATGCCCCGGAACATTTTTGAAGGACTCCATTGTAGCTTTTAGGGCTTGGTACATGTCATGGAGAAAACCATTTGGCTCAGCAGTGGCCTTTTTTTGTGTCCCGTGGAAGCCTGTCTCAGCCCACCTGGTGGATCAGTGTTGGTCCAGGAGATTGGAAAGAAAAGATACTTGGATTAGTAAAAACAAACAAACAAACAAAAAGACCCAGCGCTGTTCCTCCCTAACTGGACAAACAAGGTCTGTGTCTTTCAGCCTGAGGTTGTGCCATATAAAGTCTTGTTTGTTTTGGGACTCGACAAACTTACTGTAACTACCTTATGGATAGTGGGCTGTGACAATCTTAAATAGGGAACTTTTATGTATCTCCTCATTAAAGGAGCATCCCCAAATCTAAAAGGTAAGTTGAAAGGACTGTGATGAATCTATCTCTGATGGAAATTTTGTTTTTAATTTGACCTGATTTGAAGTGCTAAGTGTTTGATCTCTGTTAGAACATACCAGATCAAGGTTAAAATTCCTCAGCAACTCCAGTTATTGGCACTGCTAGACTCCCAGGAGAGACTGAAGCCCTTCTCTCCTGTCCCCTCTTATTTGCTTGCATATTATCTAGAAAAATGCATTTTCGTGTTGAGTATATGCAACTGTGGCTGAGATCATGAAAAACCTGTAAAGGGGAGTGTTGTCCAGCCTTCTCTCAAACACAGAGCTGCCTTATAAACCTGCTGGTTACACACTTTAGAAGGAGCTCTGTCAATAATTAAAAAATAACCAACTTATTGCTATTCAATTGATTCTGACTCATGGTGACTTCATGTGTGTTCAGCACAGAACTATGTTCTGTGGGATTTTTGTTTGTTTGTCTTAGTTTGTATTTTAAAAAAAATAAAGGAGCCCTGGGATATGTGTGGCTAGACACTCATCTTCTAGCAAAAGTTTGGTAGTTCAAACCTAGCAGCTGCTCCTCGGACAAGATGTGGCAGTCTGCTTCTGGGAGGATTTCAGCCCAGAAAACCCCATGGGAGGGGGTTCATCTGGTCCTGCAGGATCACTCAAAGAATTGATTTCACAGCAGTGGGTTTAAACAGAAATAAAATTCCAATTATTTTCTCTTGTTAAATTGAAATGTTTTATGTCTGAGATTAAAGTGTTATTCTGTATAATTCAGAAGCCACAGGTGTAATTTAGGTGTTTTGTTTTTTCCTTTCAAATAACTGATTGTATGCTTGTTATTGAAAATATGCAGAGCAGAACTGATACTGATTTACTGGTTTCTGTGTGTACAATTCAGTGCTCTTCATTACTTTCTTCAAGTTGTACAACTCTCTTCACCCTTCTTTTCCAAACTGTTCCTCCCCTGTTAACATAAACTCCTTACCCACTGAGCTTCCAATGTGATCTTTCACATTGCTCTTCTCAAAGTGATCCTGTGTGGATACTTCGTAGTGTTTTCAGGGGTTGATTTTTTTTCTAAGTAGACTGCCAGACTTTTCTTCTGAGGTACCTCTGGGTAGACTTCGTACCTCCAACTAGCAGTGTCCAGTCTTTCATTTGGCAGCCAGACACCTTAACCATTTTCACCACCCAGGATCGCTACCTTACAGATACATATTTAAGATAGTCATTGAGAAAATGTATGTCATTAAATAAAAAAAATTAGAAATAAAATGTATCCCTATGTGAGGTGGAAGATCTCTCCCTAGTTAAAAGAAAGCACAGTAAAAGAGGCCCCTCATTCAATGCTCTTCATTCGGTTGAGAAGAGGCAAGATTGACCTTGGTGTACACAGTAGCGGGTGCAGAGGAAGACAGGCCCTTATAAAGACAGTGTCTCCCAGAGCGTCACTTTAGACACCCTGTGTTCAGTCAGTCCCACAGTCCTTGTACTATCTCTTCATTTTACCAGCATGTGCCTTCTTCATTATTGGCTGTCCTTTGGTGTCCTCCAATAGCCAAAATAAAAACCAAAAAACAAAACTCATTGCCACTGAAATGCCTAGTGACCCTGTAAACGTATGAACAGAATCCAAACCAGACTCACTGCTGTTGAGTCGATTCCAACTGATAGCGACCCTACAGGACAGAATCAAACTGTCCCACAGTTTCCACGGAGCACCTGCTAATTTCTAAGTGACGACCTTTGGGTTAGCAGATGTAGCACTTACCCACTATGCCGCCAGGGTCTCCTGTGAACCGAGGAGTGCAGAGTAAGGTGGTGAGATCTATGTGTGCGCAAAACTGGTTCTCAGACTCACTTCTGGTTCTGTGGATGGTTTTCGGCATGTGACCTTAGTTTTTTCACCTGAAAAATGGGTGTAGCAGTGCCAGTCTTAGAGCTGTAGGAATCCCATTAGATAATGTGTGTCCGGCACCTTTTCTGTATACTAGGTTATTGAGAAATACTCATTTCCTTCGTCTTAAGCAACAAAAAAGAACAAGGTAGTTAGAGGTCCTTTCAGGATTTCAGTCCTGTTGGGACAAGGCAGAGAGGAGGTTCAAAAACAGTCTGGCTCTTCTGTTGTTTTTCCGGAAAGAAGAAAAATAAGAACTGCTATATGAGGTGATGGAAACTGCGGTGCCGCAGTTGGTTAAGTGCTAGGCATGCTAACATAAATGTTGGCTGTTCGAATCCACCAGGCGAGTCTTGCAAATGCGATGGGGCAGTTCTGCTCTGTCCATAGGGTTGCTGTGAGTCGGCCTTAACTCAACAGCAGTGTTTTTGTTTTTGTTTTTTTTTTAAATATGTGGTCAAGTTTAGAAGGAAGACACCTGGAACCTTGGCTGTGACTTTCCTAAGAGGTTTCGTTTTGCCATCTGTTCTTGCCACAAATACTCAGCATCTTGTAGGTATAGAGAGCGACCTTGGAAGGATTTCTCACTAACGTTGTTGGGTCATGAGTTCCATCTTCGGGAGAGTTTGCTTTGGTTGGGAAGTACTGAGAAATATTGAAGGATTTCTTTCATTACTTGTTTTCTTTTGTCCCGGTTTATCAGGTCCTGTACTCAAATCGGATTAGGTAGAGCAGATATAGTAAGATGTCAGTGGTAAGAGTTAGAACCCCACCTGAGTTCCTCGTTATTGGAAAGACCTGCCACAAGCCACACTTTTTGTTCATAAGGCCCGTTATCCTTGAATATGTCTATTCTATGTTCTGGAATTTTCTTACAGAAACCGATGAAGTATATGGCTGTGTTTATTCCTAGATAGAAAAGGCATACCATTTTTGCCTAGTGACATTTTAACCTTTTTAAATCTGCCATTTTTGTGACTTTTTACACAATTATATGGCTGATTTTAATGACCTTTTTGTCTTTTCATTTTATCCTAAAAGCTAATTCTTATAAAGCAAAGCATGTTAAGTTTGATACTGTCAAATCACAACAGTTTAGGAAAAACCTTTCTTGTAGGACTACTTGTTCTGTTAAGAAGGAAGGTAAACTTTAAAAAAAAAAAAAAAAAAAAGAAGAACCACAATAATTTTTGTTTCACTACCAGTTTTGCTGAAGTCTAGGAGTCTTGGATATTCATATTAAAAGTTAAAAGATGTAGGTTGGTTTTTTTCCTTATTTTTATTTAAATTATTTTTGTTCAGCAGAGCAGTGGACTAGTTTTTCTTCTCACAGGCAATTCCAAAATCTTAGGATTTGGGTGGTTTATTTTCAGTGAAAAAGGTTTTTCTTCTATAGAGTTAACAAATTAACACTTGAAGGTTTTTCTAAACCTTGGGCATAATTCTTTTCTTTATATAGGACTTCAGATGAAAATTTATAGAGCAAATTAGTTTCTCATTGAACAGTTAGTACATAAATTATTTTATGACATTAGCTAACATCCCCACAGCAGGTCAGTAGTTTCCTTTCTCAATCTTGGATTCTCTGTTCCCAATTTTCCTGTCTCTTCTGCCTCTTAGTCCTTGTGCCTGGGCTGAAACACCTCTTTAGTCTCGTTTTGTTCTGTGGGCCTGTCCAGTCTTGGGCTGAAAGGTGAACCTCGGGAGTGTGCGCAGTGGCCATACTCTCAAGAGTTTCTCCAGTCTGTCTGGCCAGCAAGTCTGGTCTGTCTTTTTAAGTGAGAATTTTGCTCTGTATTTTTCTCCGTCTCTGTCGGGGCCCTCTGTTGTGAGCCCTTTCAGAGCAGTTAGTGGTGGTAGCCAAGCACTGTCTAGTTGCACTGGACTCTGTCTAGTGGAGGCCGTTGCAAGTGTCCTCTAGACTAATCTTACCCTTGTGTCTTTAGTCTCCTTCGTGTCTCCTTGCTCCTGAAGGGATGGGACCAATGGAGTATCCTAGGTGGCTGCTCACAGGCTTTTAAGGTCCCAGATGCTACACACCAAAGTAGAATATAGAACATGTTTTTAGTAAACTGGAAACCCTGATGGTATAGTGGTTAAGTGCTAGGACAGCAGTTCGAATCTGCCAGGTCCCCTTTGGAAACTCCGTGGAGCAGTTCTGTTCTGATCTATAGGGTTGCTATGAGTCGGAATCAGCTCAGTGGCACTGGGTTGGGTTTTTAGTTTTTGGTTTCAACACACTATGTTATGCCAGTTGAGCTAGATGTCCCCTCAAGACTGTGGTCTCCACAACCTTCTGCCCAGCAATTTGGTCCCCAGGGGAATTTAGGTATATGTATAGAGTTTCCATGACCTTGCCGTGGACAAGTTGTGCTGGCTTTCCCAGTATTGTGTACTGTCTTACCCTTCGTAAACCCTGGACATATTTAAATCAAAACACTTCAAAAGGGAAAGTTCATCAAATCCACTTATTCTTAACAAATTGATATGTAATATATGTGTGTGGAACTCAGGAAGCACAATGGTTAAGCACTTGGCTGCTCAACAAAAGACTGATGGTTCACATCCACCAGCTGCTCTGCAGGACGAAGGTGCAGCCGTCTGCTGCTGTACAGATTGTAGCCTTGGAAACATTGGGGCAGCTCTGTCTTGATGGGGCTGATAAGAGTCACAACTGACTCAAAGGTATTGATTTTTTCCTTGAATTTGTGTATGTCTTGCTATTTCTCAGTGGATATGTGTAAATAAAATAATCAGGTTAAGGATTGAAAGAAAGGTACAATTTGAAAGCTGATTTTATTTAAAGTTCACGTCTGAATCCTAGCTATTTGAAAACATGGGTTAGAATAAAGGCCAATGAAAACGCCAAAAAATAAAAGGACTTCTCTAACGTCTACAATAACATCCAGTAGCCTTAGGAATGAGAACAATAGGAATGTGGCACTGCTTCCCAGGGCGGGGTGACAGATTCTGGCAGCCAGACAGCTATGGTTTCAGAAGCCAATCTAGATGTTGACACTGGGAAGTTTATTCCACTCCTTTTTGTAACTCAGTTCCTCCACCTGTAAATTAGAGATAATGATACCTTAGTAAAAACACCTTCCCTAACCCATGGTGTTGTAATGATAAACGAAATACTCTTAACATGAAATGCACTCAGCTCCACAGAGGAAAGGTGCACTCTAACCCCAAGGCTGTGCCAGTGTTACTCACCTTGCTCTCACTGGTGACACCGAGTGTTTTATTGAGACATGCTAGCCTGGGGGGAAGTTCATAACCAGGAGCCTTGCAGGGGGAGGTTCTTCACTGGAAATGGATTTATGTGGGTTTAGAGGTAAAAGAAAGATCTCTGGTGGCGTGACAACTAAGAGTTCAGCAGCCAGAAAAAAAAAGTCCAACCTACCAGTGTCTGTTGGGGAAAGACCTGGCAGTCTGCGTCCACAAAGGTTACACTGTGAGCCAGAATTGACTTACAAGAGGGATAAATGGGTGCTTACCAAAAGGTGGTGGTTGGGTACCACTGAGTCAGTTTCAACTCATAGCAAAGCTCTGTACAACAGAACAAAACATTCGCTGGTCCTGTGCTGTTCTCACAATCATTACTGTGCTTGAAGCTTCCATTGCAGACACTGAGTCATTCTGAATCCTTGGTGAATTTTAATTCTTCCCTTTTGTTGACCCTCTACTTTACCAAGTGTGATGTCTTTGTTCAGGAACTGGTCCTTCCTGATATCTCCAAAGTCTGAGACGTAATCGCATCAACTTGCTTCTGTAGGGAGCTTTCTGTACTTTAAAACACTGTTCATTCTTCTAGCTGTTCATGGTATATTCAATATTCTTTGACCAACATCATAATTCAGATTCATCATTTCTTCTGTTTTCCTTATTCATTGTCCAGCTTTTGCGTACATGTAAGACAATTGAAAGTATCCTGGCTTGGGTCAGGTGCACCGTAGTCCTCAAACTGACATCTTTGCTTTTTAACACTTAAAAGAGGTCTTTTTCAACAGGTTTGCCCAATGTAATACATCCTTTGATTTCTTGACTGCTCCTTCCATGGATGATGTTCATAGATCCAAATAAAATGGAATCCTTGACAACATCTGCCTTTTCTCCTTTCATCATGACATTGTTTGTTGGTCCATTAGTAAGGATTTTTATTTTCTTTATGTTAAGATGTAAACGATACTGAGTGCTGTAGTCTTCGATCTTCATCAGTAAGTGCTTCAAGTGCTTGTTATTTTCAGCAAGCAAGATTGTGTCATTTGATTATCACAGGTTAACCACATTCTTAATAGATTCCAGCTTCTCAGATTATTTGCCCAGCATACAGATTGATTACGTATGGTGAAAGGATACAACCCTGACTCACTTTTTCTGATTTTTAATTGTGCATGATCCCCTTGTTCTTTTCAAACAACTGCCTCTTGGTCTATGTAAAGGCTTCTTACGAGCACAGTTAAGTGTTCCAGAATTCCTTTTCTTTACCATGTTATCCTTAGTCTGTTAATAATGCACAGAGTCAAATGCCTTTGCAAACTCCATAAAACATAGGTAAACATCTTCCTAGTATTCTTTATTTTCAGTCAAGATGCACCTGACATTACCCTGTTCCACATCCTGAATCTGGCTTACATTTCTGGTGGTTCCTAGGGGCTATACTGCTGCAACTGTTTTTGAATTATCTTTGGCAAAGCTTACTTGCATGTGCTGTTAATGATAGTATTTGTGATTTCCATATTCTGTTGGATAACCTTGTTTTGGAATGGGCACACATATGAATCTTTTGCAGTAGGTTAGCCAGGTAGCTGTCTTTCAGATTTATTGGCATAGACAAGTGAGTGCCTGCATTGCCACATTCCTTTGCTGAAATATCTCCATTGGCTTTCCATGGGTTCCTGGAGCCTTGTTTCTCACCAATGCCATCATTGCAGTTTTGACTTTTCCCTAAGGACCAACCGTTCTTCATCACGTGCTGCCTCTTAAAATGACTGAACAACAAACACTCTTTTGGGTACAGTGACTGTATTCCTTGCATCTTCTTTTGATGGTTCCCATGTCTTTCAGTTCAGTATGGTAACTAGAGGCTTGAATTTTTTCCTTCAGTTCTTTCAGTTTACGAAATGCTGAGAATGTTCTTCTCTTTTAATTTTCTAATTCCAGGTCTTTTCACATTTCATTATAATACTTCATCCTCTTTTTCCTCCTTTGAAATGTTCTGCTCAGCTCTTTTAATTCATCACTTCTTGCATTTGCTACTATGTTGAAGAGCAAGTTGCATATTCTCTTCTGACATCCTCCCCTTTCCACCTTGAATTATAGATGTTAATCAAACCCCAACAAAACCTATTGCTGTCTAGTTGATTCCAACTCACAGTGACCTTGTAGGACAGGATGAAACGACCTCCATAGCATTTCCAAGGAGTAGTTGGTGGATTTGAACTGCTGACCTTTCAGTTAGCAGTCAAGCACTTTACCACTCTGCCTGTCATACTCCTCTTGACAAGATAAACATGCATTACTTAGTCTTGAAACTTACAAATCAGTTATTTGGGGATGGAAGAGACAGTGAAGTACACAAATAAAACTCCATTACATGAAAGGAACTGGATGATATTAAAAGATATTTCGATGTCTTCATGACTGACCCCAAAAGAACAATGTCTTATTTATTTACTTACAATGAATTATCTTTAACTCATAGCCCCATGTAGACCACCTGCTTTGTTTGGTCCCTGTCCAAGCAATTCTTTGTAATAAAGGACTTAACTGAAGTCAAAAGAGGATAGAAGGCTTAGTTTTTTGAACTCTTACTCTGACCTCAACTAGATGTAAGCCTTTATGTTTCTACCTTTTCCACATAAATAGCCAGTTGTGTTTACCCACGTACATGCATAGCAGATTCCCCAGTTGGCACCCAATGTTACAGATATATTTATATTTTTATATCTAGTCATCTAGTGAAGGAGACTGTCCAACTGAAGGGGACAGATGAATTTATAAACCCGCCTTTCTTCCCTGATAAGGTTGGAATTTCTAATAGGAAAGAAAATCACCATCAAAAAGTTAGCCTGTCCATATGGTGTTGGTCATTCTTCATCCAGTGTGTAGAGCCATGATTTATATTCTCCTTGTCCTTCATATACATGTATACTCACCTGATAAAACCCCACACATTCAGATTCCAAAAACTGTATTTGATCTGCACAGCAGAAAGGAAGGAGTTGGAGGAATATACCCTATCCATTTCTTAATAGGTAAAATGAATGGTGTTGCAGAATGACTTCTTGAAGGCACTGGTAGTTTTGCATTTGTCCATATTTATAATTTTCAGTTTCTCCAAATAGACTAATGTATTTTTTACAAGTTTAAATAATGGTCATTTACCTCAAGGAAACTGCATTTTATTTATTCCTTTCCACAGTAAATAAACCTATAAACATGAAACACACAAAGAAAGAAGTGGGTGAATAAATGAAGCCAAATCATTTGTAAAGGTGCACTTTGGTCTTGGTTCTGCTCTACCCTTGAGGCCACCCAATGCCAGACATGGTCAGCTGTCAAAATTTGCGGAAGAGAAAACTGTCTCTGTTGATTTGAGTTGATTATCTGATGCAGATGAGGACAAAGAGCAGCCACAACGGTCCCGTGGTCTTGTACCAGCGTTTTCAGTTCCAGAGAAGTGGGGTGGCCATGACTGATCAGTTCTTGGTATGCCACAGAGAGGCACAGACCCTGAGACGTTGGTTACTGTTACCCTGGTCTCTTACATTGCCCATGACCCCACTCTCTCACTCCCACTCAGTCACTAAATTAGACAATCCCATTCTCCAGAAGTTACTTTTTTTTTTTTAAGGAAAACATCCAATGTGTTTTCTTTCTAAGTTTTATTTGGTTATTTTTTCACAAACGTTTTTGTCCCCTCTTGTCCCAGTGGGATGTTTCCAGATTTGTGGCCAAGGTGCCTAGTTTTCCTCAGCAAGACTGGATACTAGGGTATGGGGTTTTTGCAGTTGTACCGTTTGCATTTGTGCCTGTGGCTGTCAGACCTTTTGTTGTTTACATCATTTCACATAGATGGCACGGTAAGCGTTGTCTGCTAACCCAGTGGTCAGGGATTGGAAGCCATCGGCTGCCCTGCAGCTGGGCCCTCGTTCTGCTTCCATGAAGATTTATAGCCTTAGCAATCCTATGAGCAGCTCCACTCTGTTCTGTAGCGTCACTGTGAGTTGGAATTAGCTTGATGGCAATGGCTTTTGGAGAAGCCTGTCGTTGCACAACTGCACAAGAACAGGTCAGCATTTTCATTGCAGAGGGAGGCTGTACAACACGGTGGTTAAAGGATGGCTGCTGACTCGGGTGTCTGGGTGCCAGCCCAAGTCTCTCATACTTCAGTGGGTCAACTTGGACATGGCATAGACTATATTTCAGTGTTGTCATCCTTACAGTAGGGGTAAGACTCATACCTACCTCAGAGCTATTGTAATTAAGCTATTAATATTAATATTATGTTACTGTTAGTGTAATTATTGTTTTTCAGAAGAAGAAAATAAGATTTCACGATCTCTCTCCTTAGCCACTTATTGGACCATCCTAACTTCTATGGACACATACTCTTCCTTGGAAGCTTGGTCGACGGTAGGCTAGCAGTACTACTTGGCATTTTGTCTAAAGTCTTCTTCTTTTCTTTCCAGGGAGTAGATTCTCCTCTCTTGGCCTCACAGCCCTTTCTGTTGACTCAGAGCCCATGGAATATAAAAGAACACACCCTTCTAGGCTTCCTTCAAATTGTGTTTCTCCTGCTTCTACTACACCAGTTCTGGGGCAAAGACATCAATGAGACAACACCCATGTCTGGAACAAAAACGTGTTTAAGACTGACTTGCAAACCTCCGTCCACAGTGAAAGAAACAGCAAGCGTTCAACGTTCAGCATCTGTTCTCCAGTTACATGTGACGAATGTACTGTCTCACACCAGCTCTGCAGAGCCCCTGTTCCCAAACTCCTTGTGGTTTTATTTATACGTATTTCCATATTTCATTCCTGTATGTCACTGCTGCATTGGTGTGGCAGCAAGTGACCAAAGGCTACAGGTTTTTCTATGGACACCAGGGCAGGTGCCACCACACAAAACAAAGCCAGTTCCCATGATCTGCCTATGACATGCATTGCTGAAGTAACATTTTACCCAGGGTGTGCCATTGCAGTGATATAAATATATTTTTTTCCTAGACTAAATATGAGCTGACTATCTCTTTTGATGTGTGTACATAGGTGTGAGTGTGTGTGTATGTGTGTACACGTGGCTGTGGGGGTGTGTGTGCGCGTGTATAACCTCATGCTTAGAACTGCCTGTGAATGTTGTGGACTGCTACCCTTGGAAGGTTCTGGTTCCCACCAGTTCCAAGCTAAAGAGCCACATGAGAGTGGGCCTGTAAACCATGCCCGTCCCCTTAGAGAGACAACCCAGGAATGTTCAATGTCTCATATCTGTAAGTGTATTATGTAGCTGCCACACTAACCTTAATAGGTAATTCTACAGCCTTGGACAGTGGCATTTTCACCTCAACAGTGGAGTAATTTTAGGACATAAATCCATTCAGGTGGTGACCCATCATCAAAATTGAGAAGTCTGATTCAACTGCTTGTCTAAGTGAACAGTTCTTTGATGGAGAGAGAGAAGGGGATGGAATTGTCCAGTAATCCCAAATGGAATACAAGTTAGCCTTTGTTTTCCTGCATAAATGGACTTGTTGAATGCGAACCAATATATGCAATTCACATACTTTCAGAGATGAACGTAGATGCGTGTGTCAGCTTTGAGATGATGTGTCTTGGATTAATACTTTGTCTCCCAGTATCACAGAAAAATACATCCCAGTGACTCTTGAGGTTGGTGTAGTTAAGGTTAAATGGCCTCAAGCAATTTCAGGAGCCCAATTTCCCCAGAAAGTTCTAGAGTAATTAATATGCAGCTAACTCTTGATGACCCTCAAAAATGCATTTGATGCCTTCTAGATCTGAAGGTCCAATGCGTAAAGACTTAGTATCACTTTGATACCTCTACCAAACTCCAGCGAACATACTGCCATTTTGCATAATCTCAGAGTATTTGCCTTGTTTATTTTAAACTATGGTTGCAGAAACTGTGGCCGTTTATATAAGCTATAACATCAAATCAGGGAAAAAGAAGAAAACAAAAAGATTCTGAACCCTATGTTGCTGATTAAGTAAAGAATATGATCAGTAAGTGTTTATTGTATTCTGACAGGGTGTGTGGCATTGTAGTCTCATAACTATGCCAGAGTGACAAAGTTTCTTCACCCCTTTTGGGGGACCTTAATATGTTTTTAAAGGGATGTGCCTATGCTTTGATGCCTGAAAACTATGTACAAAGAAATGAGGTTGAATCTCTGAGCAAGTCATCTTTCCCAGATAGGTAGGAGAAGGAAGTCAAGTTCAGGGACTGTGACTATGTCAAGCTCGTGAGTGAATGCTGGCCTGGTGAGCTCAGATGCTAAATCGTGCCCAGATCTTCAATATTAGGCAGGGTTAAGCTGCCCTCTGCACCCAATCATTTCACCTTGTGTCCGCTGGCCCCAAATTGTTTCTAATAATCTTATGAATGAAATGTCTTGGCGTATTTTAAAAAAAGTGATTTTAAAGAAATCTTGTGCTCACTACACTGCTGGTGGTGTGTGTTTTGCGACCTCTTGTATGCAATCTGTGAAGGATATGTGTATTAATCCATACATGCTTATAGCCTCCATATATGTCTGAAGACACTTAAAATTCTGACCAGTAAAGGAAAGTTCTAGAAGCAATATTTTCACGTATGTAACATTCTCCAAACAACATCAAGTATTGATACACACTGAAGAGTGCATTTATTTTTTTGTATCACTCCACATATGTTGGAATATGCAAGGACTGTGGTTAAAATTAGAATGTATAAGGCATATTATAATTTAGTTCATACAGGAAAAGAAATGAACAGAACATTGTTTGGTTCATAAGTGTTCTGAAATTTGAGTGATCTTGAGTTAGACATAGATTTTTCTATTTTGTTTTAATTTGTCAAGGTATTTTTCTTCCCTTCATGAACTTTAGGTACACATAAATTATGTCATTTATTTATGGTCTTTTATACCTAGTTTGTAAAATTGTAAAATAGCAAACTAAATGCAGAGAGTTTGCATTTGAAAATAATAAAGTAGTTGCTGTATACAAACTGGGAGTTTAGTTGTCTCCGTATGTTTTGCCTTCAGTATGATTATTTATAAATTAATTGTCATCCAATTAAAACACAAACTCTTAATTTTCGTATTGAACTTATTTTAAAGACAAAAAGCACTGCTTATTAATGACCTTTGCCTTTGGGAATAATGCCATTAGCACATGTCACTTAGATCCTATAAGATCTTATATCCCATTGTAATTAAGACTATAAACTTTGGAATTCCCTAGATGTGGGACTTTGGTTGGAGTGCAGGCTCTACTTCTTCATAATTATGTGACCCAAGGTAAGTTTCTTAACTTCCTTCTACCCATTTCCTTGTTTGTACAATGCTGATGGCAATACCAAAACCTTATTGAAGATTAAACATACGTCTTGCAGCTACACAACATACACCAAATGGTAGCTATCTTCATCAGCCGTTCTGGTGGTAGGTGCTATCCTCCCTAACATCTTCAAGTCCACAGTTCTACCCCTAATGCCCTTGCTACTGATTCCAGTGTCCACCTACCAATCCCTAATGACAGTTGCTGTTAAGCCAGCCCCAGCACATGGAGGCCCCATGCATGACAGATCAAAATCCTGCCTGGTCTTGGGCTAGCCCCATCTGTTACAGATCTTGCAATCCAGAGGGTTTTCTTTCGCTGATTTTCAGAAGTAGATCACCAAGCCTTTTTTCCCTAGTCTGTCTTACTCTGGAATTTCTGCTGAAACATTTCCAGCATCATAGCAACACTCAAGCTCCACTGACAGCTAGGTGGTGGCTGTGCATTACGTGCATTGACCAGGAATTGAACCTGGGTTTCCTGCATGGAGGGGGAGACTCCTACCACTGAACGAATGACTGGTGTCTCACCAATCCTTACTAGAGGTTTTTAATCTGATACCCATTGATCCTTGAGGTTTCACTGATGAGTGCCAAAGGGCACAAGAGTGTTCCTGAAACATAATGTAAATGTCAGTGATTACATATATATGTACATCTTGATGGGGAGAAAATTTAACATTTTCCATCAAATTCTTAATTGGTGTGGAATGATAAAGTATTAAGGGTCATAGTTTTCAGGATGGGGGCTCTCAGCGTGCTGCTATTTCATAAAAACATGATCCGAACTAATACCATGTATTTACCAAGGACCTCAAAAATAGCTGGAAAGCCTGGTGGCATAGTGGTTAAGAGCTGTGGCTGTTAACTAAATGGTCAGCAGTTTGAATTCACCAGGGTCTCCTGGGAAACTATGGGACAGTTCTACTCATTCCTATTAGGGTAGCTATGAGTGAGAATTGACTTGAGGGCAATGGGATTGGATTTTTGGTTTTAGGAGCAGCTGGCTTTGGGGAGGGGAGATGGGAAATACACATCTGATTGAGTGTTTCAGGGAGCGTTTAATTCTTGGGACTTGAAATAAAAAGAAGCTTAGGATCTCAATGATGACTAGTTACTTTATAAAGTTCTTTAAATTCATCTCTAGAACAATATAATCTGTAGTGTAATTGTTACCATATTTATGATATGAGAGGGCCTAGGATTGGTGACACAGTGATTAAGAGCTACAGGCTGCTAACCGAAGTGCCAGACACTCCTTGGAAATGGTACGGGGCAGTTTTCCGTCCTATAGAGTCACTATGAGTCAGAATCAACTGATTGGGTTTGGTTTTGGTTTTTAGGCTTGGTATCATCTAAAACCGAACCCCCCTCTCACCTACCTGCGATTGTCATTGTTGGTCACTGTCCTGTCTGTATTCCAATTCATGGCGACCCTGCGTGTACAGAGTAGAACTGCTCCATAGAGGTCTCAAGGCTGTGTCTTTTCAGAGGCAGATCATCAGGCTTTTCTTCCAAAGCACTTCTGGATCGGTTCAAACTTTCAACCTTTCAACCTTGCCTCTATTCCAGTGTTTAACCATTTACATCACCCGGGGATGACTCCTACTTGTTTAGCAAGACAGAAGGTCAGCCCATAAATAAACTTTCCTAATTTTCTAGACTGAGCTGGTTGAATGGGACAAAAATTAGCATCTGTAATCTTAGCAATATTTCTGGCATAAACTTAAGAATTATGTGACATGTAAGCTTTATATTGCTCAGGTTAATAATTGCTAACTTTTGTAATAAACAACTCCATATTCTTAGTGGCCCGACATGATAAAGGCTTCTGTCTAACATCACAGCTCAAAGGAATGTCCAAAGGATTTTCCCTGGCAACTGTTTTTCAACCATGACTAAGGGATCCAGATTTCTTCCTTCCTGTGGTGCTACCACGTTAAATATGTGGCCTCCCACATCATTCCATAAGGGGAAGAACATGTAGACAGTCATATTGCGGATTTTATGATCAGGCTTCAGCACGGCTTCCACTACTACTTCCTGCATCTCTTTTAGGAGAACCTAGTCTATGGATCCAATGTAACTGTTCAGAGGCTGAGAAGCAGCCTTCCTGAGTGTGTAGGAACAGAAAATGCAACAGTAGAGCAGCTGGTCTGTCCCTACCACAAATAGGGAAGTTATGTACCTGGGAAAGTCAGTGAAAGAGTGCTAGAAAAGGTGAGTGCTTCTGGAAGCTTGGACTTCATCCACTTCACAGACGTCTCCAATCGCTACTTCCCAGGCATGTGGAAGAAGTGTAAGGAGAGCAGAGACTTGCTATAACACTGGAATTCACATCGTTGTCTATCCTGATGCTTAGGGTTGACTGTCCATTCTGAACCACACATTTCTGCACATTTTCTAAGGCTGAGTCTTTAGCCACAAGCATGTACGCCCTTTGAGGGTGTAAGATGTTTTAACTGCTCAGTCTTC
The DNA here is from genome assembly GCA_028571685.1 of Heterohyrax brucei. Lineage (NCBI taxonomy): Eukaryota > Metazoa > Chordata > Mammalia > Hyracoidea > Procaviidae > Heterohyrax > Heterohyrax brucei. Next base: position 132,681,673 of record CM053146.1, on the reverse strand, counting down.
CCAGTGTGGGAGGGAACATAGAATGAACCCTAAGCCCTGACCAAGAAATTTGAAGTATTATTTTTCCTCCAAATCAAGATAAAACTATAAGGAGCCAAATAATATTTCCTGAACTCTTTGATGTTTATCACATGGGCAAGACCTTAAAATTTTGTTCCAAAGCAGCATAAGACTTGGAGCTGGTGCCCCAGCTTATGGAATTTCATTACTGTTAGCATTTTTGAACACGAACTACAAACTGGAAACCCTAGCAGCATGATAGTTAAGTGCTGTGGCTGCTAACCAAAAGGTTGGTGGTTTGAATCCACCAGGCGCTTCTTGGAAACTATGGAGCACTTCTACTCTGTCCTATAGGGTCACTGTGAGTCAGAATTGACTGAATGGTAGTGGTTTGGCTTTTTGGTTGACTACAAACTGGAGACCTTGGAACTCAGTGGTTAAACATTTGGCTGCTAACCAAAAGGTCAGAATCTACCAGCTGCTTCTTGGAAACTCTATGGGGCAGTTTACTCTGTCGTGTAGGACCACTATGAGTTGAATTCCACTTAATGGCAATGTTTTTCTCTTTTTCTTTTTTAAACTACAAAGCAGACATGGTACTAAATTCTTTTTTTAAAAAAATTCTCACAACAACTTACGACAAGGACTCTTATCCCTAATTTTATAGAGGAGGACACTAAGGCGTAGATAACTAGTCCCAAGATTACCTGTTGAAACAGAGGTTTAAACTCAAGTAGCTGAACCCTAGAGATGTATTCACGACCTCTGCACCACTCCAACGTATTGTATGATGAGCCAAGTTGCTTCTTTCTGTCTGATGAAATCACTTGTCAGCTGTTTTGATTTGATGATAGTGCGACATACACACGGTTGTTAGCAGATCTATATGCTATTGCATTCTTCCTCAAACACTGCTTACCCATTTTGTTGTCAGGTCGCTTATTTTTGAGTGATTTGTCATGCTGATAATTTTGGGTAAACTACAGTGGAACAAACTAAAACTTAAACCCAGTATTTGTCTAACACACTGTGTTTTGTAAGAATTAATCTTTCACATTTTATATTTCACTAAAAGCAGAGTGTAATCTATTATTGTTCAGGTACTGCCATCTGAACTACAGTCTGGGAAGAGGTAGCGATTTTCTTTAATTACCATTTCCATGTTCTAAGTATAAAAGCCATGGACAGTACTTCTTAAATGCTGCTCTTCACTTTGATGATGGCCTGTTGCAGAGAGAGGCTAGTCATTAACCTAAAAGAAACAAAAGATGGGTCCAAAGACACAGGGAAAATTAACCGAGGTGACAAAGCTCAACATGATATAGCAAAAAGAGAGCAAAGGGTTAAAATGAACCCTGTCTCTGAACCCTGCTTTGACCACGAACTAGCCATGTGGCCTTGGGCAAAATCCACTTAACCTCCCTGAAATGCAATATAGTTATCTTTAAAATGGGCATATGAGTTGCCTACTAGTTGGGCAGGGTTACGGGAGAATTCAGTGTGATCAATTCTATTGAAAGGTACTACAGGAAGCAGGAAGTGCAACCACGGCTGTGTCTGTAGGCCTCAGGCGTGAGAATGAGTCTGACAATGAAGAGTGGAGAAAAGGTTAGGTTGACAAGATGTCCATGAGCATTATTGAGTAGAGGTGGGTTGGTAGGGAGTGGATTTTCTGGCCAAATAAGATTGGAAGACAATCATGCATCATTCTACAACCCCCTTTTAGAGATTCATGAGGCACACTTGTATATTAAACGCTCTGAGAAGTCTGGTTTTAAACAAACCGGTTATTCAGTTTCACCTAGTATTTTTCACATATACTTGAAAATGAAACCTTTTAACATCTCTATTGGCCAAAAATGCTCTGAAATGCATTTTAGAGAGTGCTGATTTAATCTCCTGCTGGACGTTTCAGATGAGAACATGGAAGAAGGGGGCAAGCGAACAGATGTGCTCTGTTTCATGCCTTTCAATGTTGTTTAGTGTCTAAATTTGAGTGTTGTTATAGGGTGGTTAGATGGCACTGATTCTGACTCATAGAGACCCTGTAGGACTGAGTGGAATTGCCCTATGGAGTTCCCTAGGCTGCAATCTTTAAGAAAGTAAGTTGCCATGCCTTTTCTCTCAGGGAAGGAAACCCTGGTGGTGTAGTGGGTTAAATGCTAAGTCTGCTAACCAAAAGTTTAGCTGTTCACATCTGCCAGGAGCTCCTTGGAAACTCTGTAGGGCAGTTCTATTCTGACCTATAGGGTTGCTTTGCCTGACCTCACTAGACAGCAGTGTGCTTTTTTTTGTCTCTTGGGGAAACCGTGATGGCATAGTGGTTGAGTACATCTGCTAATCAAAAGATCAGTAGTTTGAATGCACCAGGTGCTCCTTGGAAATGCTATGGAGCAGTTCTTCTCTGTCCTGTAGGGTAGCTATAAGTCTGAACCATCTTGACAGCAGTGGGTTTTTTTCTCTTGGAGGAAACGCTGGTGGTGTAGTGGTTAAGTTATATGACTGCTAATCAAGAGGTTGGCAGTTAGAATCTACCAGATGTTCCTTGGAAACCCTATGGGGCAGTTCTACTTTGTCCCTAGGGTTGCTATGAGTTGGAATTGACTTGATGGCCGTGGGTTTGGTTTCTGGTTTTTCTCTTGGAGCAGCTGCCAGGTCAGAACCACTGACGTTTTGGTTAGCAGCTAAGCTATTAACCATTGCAAGATTAAAAAAGAAATCCCACTGGTGTGGAGTCAAGTCCAACTCATAGCAACCCTAGAGGTCAGAATAGAACTGCCCCATCGAGTTACCAAAGGGTGCTGGAGGATTTGAATTGCAACCTATTGCAACATTAGGGCTCCTTTATAGGGTGAGTAAAGGAGCTCAAGACTCCTGAATTCCAGTCCATTAAACCTTCAGCCTCACTACTCCAAGACATATTTCACATTTTATCTAGACTTACCTTTGAATGGAGATTTGTCTTTTGTTCTTTGGTGGGTGGTCTGGTAACTGCAGCGCTGGTTGGAGATGGTGCATGTGCTGGGAAGATCCAGTGTGGGGGAACAAGGGTAGGAGAGGTTGTGCTACTGAAAACTATGATTGGTTAACTCCTGATTTCAAAGCTTGTTATAGGAAGTTTTAGAGATGTCTAAATTCTTCCAGTCATAGTAAAGATTCAAATGGATTTTGACAATTAAAAAAAGCCCAATACACATAAATCAACAACCTAATTAAGACTTGTAGTTATATTGTGGGCTTTGGCCTCAGTTATTTTACCCTTTCCCTTTGGAGGAAGTGCCTTGGGCCACTGACTACTCCCAGTTGAATGGGTAAACAGACCTCTGATGTATCTTATTTCTGCCAATCACCCTGTACATAATTCTTTGTTTACAGCACTGCTGCAGAAAACTTGATGAATACTTAGAAGAAAATAGAATTAGGACCTAAGGACTCAGTTAAAATCAACTTAGTAGAATATAGACATTGCTTTGTGTAGAGCTGAAAAGATAGCCATAAGAGAAAGTGGTTTTAACATAGACCCAAGAAACTCTATATTATACCCATAATACGTAAGAGGCAATTATGGCCCTAGTAATCTGCAGTGTATCACTACCTAGCAATCAGATTGACATATTCTAATGAAACCCATGTTGTTTGTAATCAGACTGGCATTGCTTATTCAGAACTCTATTTCATAAGATGCACTTTTAAATGGATCAGATTGCACCAGTTGCTATAAGAAATAGCATTCCATTTTATTCCATTACCAACATTTTTCCCTCATTCAATTAGCATAATTTAAAAGCAGCCAGAGGCCAATGCGAAGGGCTGAAAGTTGCAAGGAAGTTCAAAAAACACTTGGTTGAAAAAGGCAAAAAGACATATACACATGTGACAATTTTTTAAATGGGCAAGGGGACATCGCAATTAATGGAGTGCTTTTTCTTTAAATTGCTCAGAATTTATTTCTGTGGCTTGTTAAAATATTAGATTCTCTCTGGGTACTAATTGTCCTGTAGGTTTTTCTTGCTTGTGTATTATCTTGTGGATGGCATATTAGAATAACTGTCTCATTTACCAATTCAGTATGGTTTAATTGAGTTCATCTTCTCACCCTCTCCCCACCCCCCAAAGTGGCAAGGAACTTATAGACTGAAAATAAATTTGAGTGAAATGTAAAATGAGAACAGTGTCAGATTATCTCTTCATAAGTGAGGTCTTAACTGTTTGTGAAATATCTGAAGTTAAAACCTGGGCTATAATTGTAGTTTCTTTTTTCCCTGATTCTCTGTTAGGATGCTGGACACAGTTACTGCTTTTTAAATAAGGATTGCAATTGGACATTGGGAGAGGAGCTTGGCAATGGTTTGCCTTATTAGTATCTCACCATCAGCCTCACAATAAGGTACAAACTCCCTAGCCAGTACTTGGACATTCGTTGGTAGCTCACCCATCGTTCACTCTTTATTGAGAAACCTCTTCTTCCTTTACACCATTTGAATGTGACTAGCCCATCTCTGCTTACAGGATACCAGGACGTCAGGTCAGACCACAACAGGAGAAAGGTATACTTGTCATGTTTTTGTATTTAGTTCTCTAAGAAATATTTTGAAAAGTAACTGGGTGGGTCCTTAGCAACAGGACTTGAGTTGTTGTTGTCCTAAACCAAAAAACCCACTGCTGTTGAGTCACTTCTGACTCATAGTGACCCTACAGGCAGAGTAGAACTGCCCCATAGAATTTCCAAGGAGCACCTGGCAAATTTGAACCGCTGACTTTTGGTCTAACATTTAGCTGCTATGCCACCATGGTTTCCTAGGCAGGGTGTTATTTAAAACTGAATAAAACAGACTTTGGGAAAGATCCCTTTGACTCATGTGAATATCATGGCTGAGCCACAGGACCAGACCATATCCTGTGTGTGGTAGTTTTAACCCTGATAGAAGGTAAACAACCATTATGAATGGAAAGAAGAAGTTCTAGGGGTATACTTGAGCTTGCTTTTAGATTGGTAGAGAGAAGGACATTCTCCTTCCATGGGCCACAGGTAGGTGAGTGAAGTTGATCATGGGCTCTAGACAGAGATGTACTTGGGGTCTCTCAAGGGGGAAAGAGGGAGTCAGCTCTTACACAAAATCTAGACTGGGAGGTAGACAAAGCTTTGACCTAGCACACAGCCAAAGACTCGTTGCTGTCCAATACATTCCAACTCATGGCAACCCTGAAGGATAGAGTGAAACTACCCCACGAGGTTTCCAAGGAGTGCTTGGTATATTTGAATTGCCAGTCTTTTGGTCACCAGGCAAGCTGTTAACCACAGCCCCATCAGTAGTTGCCAGTTATTCTTTGTTTTCTTCTTTAAACCTCAGTTGAATTTAGAAAAGACCACATCCGCCCTGACCTATTTCCAACCGTGATTTAGGGAATTAGGTTGGACAGAATACTCATGACAGGACCAGACCAGAGACAGCAAAGGTTTATAGCGGAACAGAGGTACCAAGAAGAGCAATATCACAAAGACTGTCAGCAACACTGTAGATCCAAGGGGAAGAACTTGACCAATTTGTTCTGGACTACATGGGAGACAAGATATTGAAAATTCTCAAAACTGTTTGTCAACAGCTATCTAGATAGAGTTAAGACCATACCTGTCTGAGCATGAAAAGTCTATGTAATGTTGTATTGTAGCCATGGGTTGGTGACGTTGATGATTTACAGGTAACATGCTGATTCCTTATTCAACTCACACAACAGCCATGTTCCTGGTATTATTGCTCTCATTTTACAAATTCTGTAGAAACTGAGAATTAAACAGATTTAGCATTTACCCCAATTTTTAACTGCTTTAAAATGGTTGTGTTGAGATTTGCGTCATATGTCTACCATCAAAAATATTCTTTTTACAGTACCACAATAGCTTTAGCTATTATTGTTGTGAGTTGCCAGTAAGTCAGTTCCAACCAATTGTGACTGATATGTGCAGACCAGAACTGCTCCACAGGGTTTGCAAGACTGTGGGCTTTCAGCGGTGGATTGCCGGGCTTGTCTTCTGAGATGCCTCTGGGTTGGTTTGAGCTGCCAACCTTTTGGTTAGTAGTCCAGTACTTAACCATTTGTGTTACCCAGGAACTGCTGTGATATCTGTTATAAAAATGAATGCAGGACTGTGAAAGAATGTATTCCACTGGTTAATTTCCAAACAGTGTGTTATTGTTGTATGCTATTGAGCTGACTTTGACTCACAATAATTGTCATGAGTTGAATGATGTCCCCCAAAACAAATGTATCAACTTGGCTGGGCCATGATTCCCGTTATTGCATGATGATTCACTATTTTGTCCTCCAATTTTCCTGTGTTGTAAATCCTACCTCTATGATGTTGATGAGAATTAGTAGCAGTCATAGTAATGAAACAGGACTCAATCTACAAGATTAGATCATTTTAAGCTAATCTCTTTTGAGATATAAAAGAGAGAAGGAAGCAGAGAGATACTTCCTATGACCAAGAAACAAGAGTCAGGAAAATATTCCATCCTTTGGACCTGAGGTTGTTGGATTCAGAAGCCCCTAGGCCAGAGGAAGTCTGATGACAAGGGCCTTCCAGAGCCAACAGAAACAGGAAGCCTTTCTATGGAGCTGGCCCTGAGAATTTGGACTTCAAGCCTCTTAAAATGTTCAAGAATAAACATCTGTGATATTTCTGTTATAGCAGCATTTATCAACCTTATAGGACAGATAGAACTGCCTCGAAGAGTTTCCTAGTATGACAGCTTCATGGGAACAGATAGCAAGGTCTCTTCTGTGTAGCTACTGATGGGTTTGAACAGCTGACCTTTCAGTTTGCAGCTGAGCACTTAACCATTGCACTATCGCCCAAATGTAGACCTGTGTAAATGTTGCTTTTAGGTTGTTATAGAGCTTCTTTGATATGAGTTAGCTGCCATTACTGTTATTTCTTCAAATATCTTGATGGAGGAGTAGGATATAGAGTACAATTAGTGTTTTCATGTGAAACCAGTAACATTTCACATCTTATATAAGACTTTTAATTCCTTGGTGGACAGCCTGAAATTGATTTTACCCTGGCTGTAGACTAATGCAATAGAAAATCTACTTAGTGTAATAGGCACTGTTTGCTGGATGTAGTTGAGAAAGAATATTGTACAGCTTAGAAGATACTGAATCTAGCCCAAAGTCAGCCACAAAGAACCGTATGCTCAAGAGTATGTCAGTAACTCTAAAACCAGGGCTTGAACTTCATCATCTCTAATGTGTTACAGTTCTAACATTCAACCTATACTTTAGATTTCTTGGCTCCTAGGTATGAATTTCTGATTGCTAGAATGTTTATGCACTGACATTGCGATATTTAAGTACTTCTACAATAGTTGATAAGTCTCTGGTTGGGCAAATTGTTAACATGCTTGGATGCTAGCTGAAAGTTGGAGGTTCAAGTCCACCCATAGGCACCTGGGAAGAAAGATCTGGTGACCTATTTCTAAAGACAAGCCATTGAGTGGAGCACAGCTATACTCTGACACACATGTGGCCACCAGAAGTGAAAATCAACTTGAGGGCAATTGGTATGCAAGAGGACAAAACAGCTGCTGTCTTGAAGTATCACATGTGAGTCCAGTTGTCCCAACTGCCCTAACTATCCCTCCACGTTTCTTCTCCACAGTCTGAGTCAAAGTATTTAATAAGTCCACGGCCCTCAAGTCAGGTCTAACTCATAACGAACCTAGAGGTCAGAGCAGAACTACCGCATAGACTTTCCAAGGAGCGCCCTGAGGACGTAGAGCTTACATCACTTGTTAGCAGGTGTAGCACTTAACCTACTACACCACCAGGATTTCTAAAGTGTTTAATAAAAGTATGTTTTTCTTTCAAGTTTTGAAGGTAATCTCATGTATACAAAGTAACATATATACATAAAAAAAGTCACTGCCGTCAAGTCAATTCCAACTCATAGTGATCCTATAGGAAAGAGTAGAACTGGCCCATAGAGTTTCCAAGGAGCACCTCGTAGATGCCAACTGTGGCCCTTTGGTTTGCAACCATAGCACTTAACCACTATGCAACCAGGGTTTCATATATACCAGTTTTGAAACTGTGAGTGGATAGAAGACTCAGAAGGACCTGAGGAGAACTGTTAACACAGATGGCACAGATGATGAGAAATAAGCTGCAGAGGAGAGAAATAAGCAGCAGAGGAGCAGTGATGGCAGCAGCAGACAGGCAGCAGCAGAACCAGATCAACATGAGATAGCGCAGAAGCCAACTCACAGAGCAAAAGAGCTGAGTACCTGTGATCAGGATTCCTGGCAGAGTGGGGTTTCATATATACCAGTTTCGATATATACCAGTCAGAAACTCAGAAACCCTGGTGGCTTAGTGTTTAAGTGCTAAGTCTGCTAATCAAAAGGTGGGCAGTTCGAATCCACCAGGTGCTGCCTGGAAACTCTATGGAGCAATTCTACTCTGTCCTATGGGGTCGCTATGAGCCGAAATTGACTCAACACTCGGTTGGGTTTGGTTTGCTTAACCAAAAAACTCTTTGCTGTGTTGACTCAATTCCAACTCATAGTGATCGTATCGGACAAAGTAGAATGGCCTTCTCAAGTTTCCAATGTTGTAATCTTTACTCAAGACAACTAACTGCCACACCTTTCTCCCTGGAGGTAGCTGGTGGATTTGAACTGCAGGCCTTCAGGTTAGCAGGCAAGTGTTTTAAGCACTGTGTTACCAGACTCCTTGTAACATATATGACACATGTAAAATCCTAAGAAGAGATTTAGACCGTAAAGACTCTTAGGAGAAAGAGAAAGAAAAGGGAAGAGAAAGTGAGAGAGGAGTGGGAGGAGGACTGTGATGGCTGTCGTAGTGAGTAGGGAGGTTGCCTTAAAAACTAAACTTATCCCCACACTGACGCAGTCTTCTTGTGTCTTGCCATGTCGTATCTATTTTTTCTTCTGTCATCCTTCCCTTTTGCCTTTCATGTGCCTTTATTTGTTTGTTCTCCTTTTTCATCCAAGTGTTATAGGAAAGAAATTTCTGCTCTCTAGTTTTCCTTGCATCTTTTAGTTAAGATTGTTAACAGAATAAGGCTTTTAATAGGCAGATATTTTTTGTTAAGAAATTAGATTTCCAATACATTGGAAATGGAAAGAGAAAGAATTTTTTTTCCCCTTGTGCCAGCAATAAACTCAAAGTGCTTCTTTTACTCATTCCTCTTTTCAAAAATGAATGATATGTTCTGTGGAGTTTTGACAGTAAAGACAATGAGACAGACACTCACAAGGCAGGGTCTTTATGGATCTGTAGATAATGGTCCTTCAAAATGTAATCTAATAAGCCTCTATTCCATTTGAGGACTATCACAGCTTGTACATTTTTAGATGTTTTAAATAAGTTGGCCAATGACCCTTTAAGCCCTTTTGATCTTCTATTACTCTTGCTAGATGGGATTTAGGTGAATGGAGGTAAAGTGAGATCTTGGCTGCTAACAGATGCTCTGCTGGTGTGTGGCTTTCTTTTCTTATAAGTCAGTCACATTGTCCAGAAAGGTCCTCCTGAATCACAAGCACATGTTTTTTGTTCTTCTGACTGAAATGACTAACTTCCAGAAAGCTTCTGAAGTTCTTTGAGGAACTATTGATATTCTTGACAAGAGTTTTGTAGTTGATTGCTTTGAAACTCACTTATCTTCTCTAGCTGATTGAAGATGTCACTGATGTGCTTTTTTAATTAGTTTGTGAAGTGGGTGGAGTTGGAGCAAAGTCAATTCTATCTTGCTAAAATCAAATCAATGCTCGTTGACTGAATGACTTTATTTAGTTGATTGACCCTGGACTCCTTCGGAAAGTGTTTTCTCTTATTTTCAATTTTTATGATTAAAACATGATTTAATTAAAGAAATCGCTTCTACATTGCTTAATATGTTTGCATAAAATTCTGCTGCCTTATGTGTAACTTACAAGCTACAATAATGCTGAATTCAGAAACATTTGTCATGCTCCAAACTATAAATGAGGCCATACAATTTTCTCTTTTGACTTTTCATTTCCTTTGGCTCTTCGGGCAACTATTTATAAAAAGAAAAGATTGCCCAAATCTTCCCAAAAATATTTACAGTGTACTCACTTTTGTTGCCATTTTCTTGAGAGATTTTGTGTGCTGTGTTTTGCAAATTCTTTCTCTGGTTCCGATTTTCTCGCTGAAGTAATGAATAGAAATATGGTGGTCTCATTTATTTGAAAAAGAATTATTGTGACTGCCTGCCTGGGCATCAACTTGAAATGCTTACAAAACCATTTCACATCCCAAACAACAACCAACCAAATTTTGTTTCTGTCAAAATAATAGAAACAAATGGCTCCAAAGCAGAAATGCTGCTAGTAAACATTTTCATCAGAATCAAGCCCTGCAGCTATTAACATTCACCCAAATTAAATGTTTATTTCTGAAACAAATGCCTTCTTTGTAAAATATTTGCCAGCCAAGATACCACTAACCCTTTGGAGTGAGTTCAGTTATGTGAAAAGGCCTATGATTCACGAGAGCCCAATTAAATAACAAAAACTTAAGCAAACTTCTCTCTGAAAGGAAACATGCAGCTTGCGTGGTGAAGGTGGTAGAAAAAACTTGCTCTGCAATTTTCTTTCCAATCATCAGTTTTAAGAAACTCTGTCAGCTGACTCATGAAAAGTACGGGCAAGTCACTACTAAGCAAATATGCAAGATGTCCTAGTTGAGTCCCAGACTGGATTGAGACCTTTTTGTCACTTTGATTAGTTTGGTGATTGGACTGTCAGAGGGAAACAGAAGGGATGGAAAAACACGAGGACAGGTAGAATGTCTATATTCCTGACTCAGCCTGAATCACTGATTTTGAGATCAGAGATGAATGTCAGTCATTGATTGCCACATAAAAAAATACATAAAAACCATGTGAAAATGAAGCACATATAGCAATAAGCATTTATTTCTTGCTCACCCCCTTGTGGAGAAGCTGGGGTTCCAGTGATCTAGACTGGGCTTGTCTGGCTGAGCTCCAAGTTGCAGGTTAGATCCAGGTGTGTACCATGTGGCTTTTAGCCTTCTTCAACCGGGTATTACGTGGAGAATGTTCTTCTAATTGCAAAGGGAGGACAACAACAGACAAAGTTGAACTGTGCAAGTATATCATAGACATCTATGCATGTCATACAATAATATACCGTTGGTGAAAACAAATCACATGCCCTGGCTCAATTTAAAGGGGTGAAGAAGTACATTCTACAAACCATGAGGTCAAAGCAAGGCACATGGCGAAGACCAGCATCAATGGGGTGAGGACTCTTCTTCTATTACGAGGGTTGGAGAAGGAGGTAAATGTTTCCTGAATGACTTACTACACAGGATAAAGCCAGAAAGTAAATTAAGTGGGTTCAGGAGATACTTCATGGCATCTTCTAGTTTCAGGGTCCAAATAGTGTCACAGAACATGGCACCGCTTTGGCACTGCCAGAGTTTACAGTAGCCACCAGTGGAGGACTGATGAGCACAGGAGAACAGTCTTCTCCCAGAGGCCTCTTGCCTTATAGTCAGTGGTCATGTGCCTTAGTGAGATGCTGGAACATGAGAACAGGGATGTACTTCCCTGAACATTCGTCAGATCCTACTGCCCCTGGGGATCTAAGAAATATCCTGGGTGGAGTCTTTGGGGATTGGTTAACTCCTGAATGAAAAGAATTGGTACAGATTAGTTTGTATCTGTGGTCTGTGGGTATTGTGGTTCTATAAATAAAGAGGGGTGGGATTAGATCCATTGTCTATATAATTATAAAAAGACACCAAATATATCTTATATTAATCTTGTCAAGATGAAGAATACCTCTTGCCTACAACAGCATGATTATACATATTGAAAAGAAATAAACCTAACTGGTTGCCATCAAGTTGATTCTCACTCATAGAGACCCTATAAGACAGAGTAGAACTGCCCCATAGAGTTTCCAAGGAGCGCCTAGTAGATTCAAACTTCTGAACTTTAGGTTAGCACCTGTAACACTTAACAATTATACCACCAGGTTTTCCATGGTTATATACAGGATGCAGAATCACCCAGAAAATTTACTTTTAGGCATATACTATATATCCAGTGGTAGTTTTAGTCAACAATAAAATGAACAAGTAAGCAATCAAAAATATGGAAACAATCCAAAGGTACGCAATACAAAATTAAAAACCCACTACGGATGAGGAGTTTCCAACTCATTGTGACCCTACAATGCACAAATAGGCAAAAATAGTTTCCAATGGCATGAAGAGGGGAAAAGATGTGTTAAGTGAAACGCAATCTGAACGTTTTGAGATATCTCAGAAGTGAAATCTGTTATCAATACGTAAAGTAACCTTCTAAGTAACTTAGAAACCAGAGTATACGAAGTCCAACAATTAAGTCTGCAAAATGAATTGCTCTAAGTGCTACATACCTCGATGCTGAATATCACTACAGTCACCTTTGAAATACTCCCTTTGGGAAGCTATGTATCAAAGCCAGTGCCTGGTCCATCCTTCAGAGAAATTTTGGACCATTTTCTGGAATGGCCATTGCACACAGTGACACAGTGGCATGGTGGCAAGTTCACACACTTAAATATATAGTTGTCTGTGAAGGACTTTGTAGCTAGTAAATAAATTACTCCATTGGAACACCCTCCCAACTAACCTGATCTGGCCTCATTGACTCTTTCTTTACCAAAGGTAAAGGAAATATTGAAAGGAAGACATTTAGATGACATTCAGGACATCAAGGGTAGTACAACAACAGCTCTTATGGCCATTCCAGAAAAAGAGTTTCAAAAGTGCTTTGAAGGATGGACTAAGTGTTGACATTGGTGCATAGGATCTCAAGGCGAGTCTTTTAAAGGTGAGCGTAGTGATATTCAGCAATGAGAGATGTAGCACTTTTTCTAGAATGAGTTCACGAACTTAACTGGCGCTCCTCGTAGTTTCTCAGAACTCAAATCAGAATTCTTAAGAGTAAATATCAACATCATGTAGGTATCCATATAGAAGTAGCAAAGGAATCCCAACAATTAACTGCCACCCACTAGAAGCTAGGAGAGAGGTATGGAACAGTCTCTCTCTCTCGTAGATGGAACTGACAGGGGCAAGATCCTGATTTGGAATTCTAACCTCCAGAAGTCTGAGAAAACAAATTTCGGTTCTTTACAGCCACCTCCTTTATGATATTTTGTTACAGAGGCTCTAGGAAATTAAGACAAGGTCTAGGTCGTTATCTGAGCATGAAAAAAAGAGCAGAGAGCTTGAAGAGCAAGTGTAAGTTCAAACAGTCTTGTCGGGCTAGGCGAGTAAAGCCAGTGGTGGGAATGTTGGACTGAAGAATCAAAGAGATTTGTGATTATAAATTTACAATGTGTAAATCGTCTTATTTGTGTGACTTTTTATTTCCAGGCAAATTTAGGTGATTGTTTTGGTAAAGGGGAAGAAAATATGTTGATTTGATTAGGGCTGGGGCTTTTCAAGGCAACTTAAATTGCAGTTGAGAAGACAGGCAAAAGCATTGAAGATACATTCAAAGAAATTAAATAGACCTTATAGAATTGATCTCATAGAATCTAAAATGTGTGAAGAGGATGAGAATATTAGGGAGACTGGTAGCCATGGTAAAGTCAATAGATCAGAAGTTCCAATGAAGATTATATAATTGTTGTAATGTAGATGTTAAATCAGTGAGCTGGAATCACAGGGCTGCTTGGCAGAGAGTTGTTGTTAGGTGTTGAGCTGGTTCCAACTCATAGCGACCCTGTACACAACACAGTATGTTCCTGCCTGGTACTGTGCCATTCTCACAACTGTTGCTATGTTTCAGCCCATTATTGCAGCCGCTGTGTCAGTTCATCTCAGTGAGGGTCTTCCTCTGTTTTGATGACCCTCTTTTAAACACATTGTCTTCATCTAGGGACTGATCCTTCCTAGTAACACGCCCAAAGTACTTGAGACAATTTCTTACCACCCTGGCTTCTAAGAAGCTTTCAGGCTTCATTGCTTCCAAGATAGATTTGTTTGTTCTTCCACAAGCCTGTGCTATAGTCAGAGAGTAGAATGACTGAAATCAAGATAACAAAGATAGTATTGAGATGCATAATTATGAAATCTAGGTTAAGATCATGAATGTAGACAGCTAAGGTAAACTGAAGGAAAGATTGTTGGGATAGGCTGCGATGATGAGGAGATTATTTTACTAGCTATTGAAGCCACAATAAATAACAGTGAGAGGCGAGATTAATTCTGGCAAGAAAGATAGTGAGCTGAGTTTTAAATTTGCAACTCCTATGGACTTTAATAGACGAACCCAACAGAGAGAAGTGGCTTTTGTGCCATCTGATGGATGAGCCTCTGAGAAGCCCGTGTATCTGAGGGAAGAGGGAAGAGATACTTAATGGGAGTGTAAAGAGGAGCAGGAATGGTGCCAGTTCATGTCCAGGCCCTGGGTTATGCGGAGGTAGTAAAAACAAAACCAACCAACCAAAAAACCATCATTGCTGGTGAGAGTCATTGGGCAGTTATGTTGTTAGAGAATGGCCAGATTTCAGAGCAAGAAGGAAGCAGACATAAGAAATCGTTGAGGATAAAGGGAGATTGGCTGATAATAGACTCTAGATTGCAGATGAATGAGTGGGAGGGTTTGGAAAACAGGGGTGTGGCAGATGATTGGGTGAGATTAGGAGATTATAGGGCTACAGAGTGTTAAAAACCTGAGTGGTGATGAGAAGCTGGAAGTCTTGAAGTCCTGAGGTGGCTGAGGTAAACAGAGACATTAAAGCACAATTCTATTAGCTGTGATGGTCTTCTAGGTAAAGGCATGTAATACATTCCGATTATAGCCTTTTCTTGGGATTGTTCTAGATTACTTATAATGGGGAGGTAGGTGTTGGGAGGGGCTGCAAGAGGGACAATTTTACTGGGAGCACAGGAGCTTCAGACCCATACTGATTGCGGGGCAGTCCATTCTGATTTATGGGAACCCCACGTGTGACAGAGCAAACTGCTTCTTGGGGTTTTCTTCAAGCAGATTGTCAGGCCTTCTGCGGCACCGCTGAATTAATGGGTTACAGCCATCGACCTTTCAGCTAATAGTCTAGTGCCAACCATCTTCACCGTCTAGGACTTTATAAGCCATCATTAATCTCTTTGATGGTTGGGTATTAGGAGCATCACTGGAGGCAGTGGACAGCACGTCACCCTAACAACAGGGAGGCTCACTACGGGCCATCTCCGTAGAGCTCGGTGTATCTTACTTACATTCTTGTCTGTAAGTACTGCCTTGTATGGAGCCTTGGTAGCACAGTACTTAAGAGATTAGCGGCTAACTGAAAGGCTTGAAGTTTCAATCTGCCAGCTGCTCGTTGGAAACCCTGTGGGCAGTTCCTTTCTGTCCTATGGGCTTGCTGTGAGTCAGACTTGACTCAACAGCAACAGGTTTGAGTAACTGCCTTATTGACAGATCAAAGTACAAAATCTCTGCAGCGTTTAAAATGATAGACTCCATCAAATCTTGCATCATCCCTGTCCACCGCCTCGTACGGAAGGAAAAATTGAGTCAAGATGCAGCATTTTATATTTAATTGCTTCTTTTCCTTTTCTCACCTTGAATTTATTTCAAAAGGCTAAAGTCATTTTCCTGAAAGTTTTCAATTACGATTAAGCACAAATGAGAGAATTCAACTCTTTGATGGTTTTCTGGAAGCCAGACAGTGCTTCTTCACCTCTAGCAGGAAAGGCTGATGAAAGGACCTTGGGGACCTGAATGTGAGAGCAGAAACTATGAGGCCAGTCGTCACTCTCACCCAAGTGCTCCCGGGCTTGGAAAGGCACTCAGTCTTTCTCTGTGTGTTTCTTCCTCTGTAAATCTCTCAAGAGTGCCTCGAGGAATCAATAATTAATGGTTGCAAAGCATGAAACCCAAAGTGCTGTGGAAACAGAAAAGCAAGTATAAAGACATTCTTTCTGTTTCTCAGCTCCAGCCCTTGGCCTAGCAGTGCCTGAAACGCAGACCCGCTCAGGCTGTAGTTGGGGTCAGGATGAGAAATGAGCTAAGCTCCCCCGGTGCACAGGACTAACCCTACCACCCAGCGGGCCAGCCTCCTTTCCGTGGCTCTGTCTAGCCAAGAGGAAAATAAAACCCCAAACCCACCACCACTGAATTGATTCTGTGTCATAGCAACCCTATAGGATAGAGTAGAACTGCCCGATAGAGTTTCCAAGGAGCACTTGGCAGATTTGAACTGCTAAATCTTTTGATTAGCAAACATAGCACTTAACCACCATGCCACCAGGGTTTCCAAGAGGAAAATAGAGACAATTAAAGCACAAGGTCTCTGGATAGTACAGATAGTTTGTATGCTCAGCTACTAACCTAAAGGTTGGTAGTTCAAACCTACTGAGAGACACTGTGGAAGAAAGGTCTGGCTATCTGCCTTTGAAGAGGCAACAGCCAAGAAAACTCTATGGAGCAGTTCTACTTTGCAACACCTGGGCTCATCCTTATTTGGAATTAACTCGACAGCAACAGGTTGGGTTTTTAAAGAAACATAATCACTGTGGTGTGACATGTTTACATGTTTTACTTTCTTTTGCTTATCATTTGCCGTTTATCAACCACTCATGAGTCAGATCCGACTCGACGGCACTTGGCTGGTTTGGCTGTTCCCTCTGGGCTCCATACTTGGCCTAATATTACCAACATGATGGGGTCCCAGCTTGAGCTTCAGCCCTGATACCTTCAGGTGCCCACGTGCCCAAACAGGTGAGAACCCAAAGGGCAGGCTCTTCAAGAGTTTGTTTGCACTCACATGTGAGGAGCACTAGGATGGGAAGAGGGTGGGAAGCAGGAGAAGCTTGACCTAGAAACCAGAGTTTTATCCTCTGACTCCAGCCATCACCCCAATGGGGAAGATTCAGGCTCTGTGTTTAACTCTACTTTACGGCTTTGTGTTTTAATGCCTACTTTACAGTAAAACGATTTAGATAAGTTATTTACCCTTTAAGCTGAGTTTTCTCATCCACACGGTGAGGCCACTAAAACTTGACTATCTCAGAATTTTCTGAAGATGAAGTGCAAGTAGGCAAAAACACCTGTCACACAGTAGGTGTTTTTTCACATGCCACACAGACATACATCAAATCCAACTAAACAGGATACTTCAGAACTTGTCTGTGAAGAAACGTAGCTGGCATTCAATTTCGTTCTTCCACGGTGATGTATTTTGAATTCTAAGTAAAATACCCCAGAATCACTATTTATTTCAAACAACAAACACCTGTCGTCGCTCAAAATAGAAACACTTGCAGAACCATGCTACAAAATATTTATAAATTCACAAATGTGTTTTAATTACTGTTAAGTGAAATGAATTCAGCTGTAGTTTTTTTCACTTTATGAAAAATATGCTTTCATTTCTTTCTCCCTATCTTAATTGGAGCTGTTGAATATTGGATTTGCATAACCAATTGTACGGTATCTGTGCTACAGGTAAGTTTGGGGCCTGCAAGTAGAGGGTTTTGAGGACAGATGACTTAATGTGAGGGGAGCATTTTGCCTTTCAGATGGAAATAAGGCCCAAATAGGGCATCTCTATTTTGGCTAGTAGCTCCTTCCTGCAGTGGAACATTCATTTACCTAGATTCATGGGTGTGTTTTCCTTTTAATTTGATAATTTAAATCTGAAAGCAACTGTGCATACATTCATGCTAAGTTTTCTTTCTTTCTGGAGTCCAGGGGAAAATAATACAAGTTTCATCTGAAAGATAATCTCTCACATGATTTATTGTGGTAATAGTCATATGGGTTTATAGGAAAGTGTCCTGCTGTTAGCAAAAGCATGAAGTTATTATGGGTGAGAGGTCATGATGCCTCTCACGTGGTTGAGATCAATAGAAAGAGAGAGACAGTTGATAATTGATAATCTAGCTAAAAGATGCACAGGTGATTGCTGTATTTTTTTCCATTTTTGAAGTTTTTTAAGTTAAAATTGCAGAAAAATCAAATGGATAGGACAAAGGAAGCTTTCTGGAAAGACAGGAAGGGCCTGTATTTTGACATTCGCTGGTGACCCTGCCGGCATAGTGAAACGCTACAGCTGCTAACTAAAAGGTGAGCAGTTCAAATCGGGCAGATGCACTTTGGAAACTCCATGGAGCAGTTCTCCTCTGTCCTATAGGGTTGCTATGAGTTGGAATTGACTTGATGGTAGTGGGTCTGGTTTTTGATTTTCTGGTGGTGTCAAAGGATTCTTCACTTTGTAGTAATTCATAGAGCTGTTCAGTTATAATTTATGTCCCCTTTGGTGTATGTGGCTATATGTCAATTAGTAGGCTTTAAATGATGCTTTGTAATTGAATAAGAATGACACGTTAGATTTATATTATAGTACCACATGAATTTATGCTCATGCTCAGAATTTTGAGGGGTAGAAAGGTTTTTTTCCCAGTTAATCAGGTGATTTGTTTTTACATATCAAGTTCCAAATTACACGCTCAAAATACAGACCACAAGTTCAGTACGGAAGAAGAACATGAATAATATGAAGAAACTTAGAGACATTATTAGCAAGGGTGGATTCAAGTGTTGTGTGTCTTGAAACAGAAATTTGAGGGTCCTTATTAAGAAAAAGAATACAAAATTAGGCGTGTAGTAAATATTGCTTAAGAAAGTGTCTAGGTATCTAGGAGAAGCCCTAGTGATGTAGCGGTTACGTGCTACAGCTGCTAACCAAAAGGCTGGCAGTTCAAATCCACTGGGCATCCCTTGGGAACTCTTTGGGGCAGTTCTACTCTGTCCTATAGGGTTGCTATGGATGAGAATTGACTCTACAGCAGTGGGTTTGGCTTTTTTTGTTTGGGTATCTAGGAGGAGCCCTGGTGGCGTAATGGTTAAGAGCTTGACCATTAACCAAAAGCTCAGCAGTTGGAATCTACCAGCCACTCTTTGGAAACATTATGGAGCAGTTCTACTCTGTCCTACAGGATCATTAGGAGTCAGAATTGACTCAGGGCAATGCATTTAAGTATCTAGGTAAGTGAGAGGTTAAAAACATAAGCACTTCATCAGAAATTTACCTCTAGTGTTCAATTTTCTTTAAATTGAGACAAACACTTAAAATACTTTTGACTTGATTCCTCTTACTGAGCCAATGCTCTATGTACTATATTCTCATTGCTTATCTAGGGCACCTTCAGTGACAGCTCTTAGTGTTTTCTTGACAAAGGGAGAAAACCTCTGTTTGCTTCTAAGTAATAACTGAAAAAGAAGCACTAGACCCATAGACTCGTTGGGTGCTGTTGAGTCGATTCACAGCAAGCCTACAGGACAGAGGAGAACTGCCTCGTAGAGTTTCTAAGGAGTGCCTGGTGGATTTGAACTGCTGACCTTTTGGATAGCAGCTGAGCTCTAACTACTGAGTCAACAGGGCTTCAGATCCATAGACTAGTATGGAAAAGAAATGTTTTAGAGTACAGCCTCTGATTTCTACCTCTCTAAAATAACACCAAGTGCTACATGCCCTTGCATACTTACTGTCTCCAGATTCAGAGCCTAGAAAAGGCACCTGTAGCAGGTACCTCATAAGAGCTCACAAGTGACTAAATTAAGCTTTGCTTGGTCTTTCCAGCTGCCTTCTGAAACCAGAACCATTGTTCCCAAATTTAAAATAAAGTGAGGTCCTTGGGATGCACGAATGATTTGCTCTAGGCTTTTTTTTTTTTTGGCTGTTTGAACCCACTTAGATGCCCTGCGGAACAAACACCTGGCAGTTGGCTTCCAGAAAGATTACAGCTAAGAAAATCCCATGGATCAGTCCTACTCTGTGTCATATTGGGGTCACCATGAGTCAGAACGGACTAGTGGCAAGGGGTTTGATGTTTGTTTATTCATTTAAACTAGAGTAATGCTTGAACCAGAATTTAAAGTCAGATTTTGTGTCTCCAAGGCCTGCTCTCCCCATAACAATCTACTGCCCTTGCTCACTGGAATATCTCATTTCATAAGATGGGCTATAAAAAACAATTGCTGTCTTAAGCTCAGCATTCCAATGTCTGCTTTTCATGCCTCTAATAAGAAGGATAAAGTGTAGAAGAGTTTAGTTTCAAAGTTGAGAATGTCTAAAGCAAAAGGGTGGGAAGAGAAAGCACAATGTGGTTGATTTCATGACTTGGGCTGCCTTCTAGCAAGATCAGTGTTTCTTACTTGGCTCCTGTAAACACTCTGGAGTGCCAAAAGGGAAAACATTGAAGTGGTCTATTTCCTGAGCAGAAAAATGCATCTGGCTGATGATGCACATTTGTGTTTTTTTTTGCTTAATTTTTAGACTTTGGTCACTAAATTAGTGGAATTTCCTAGTTCCTTTTCCTAATTATTATTTTTTTCTCTTCTTATACCAGCCGACTAAGTTTACCAAGATGGGATAGGAACACAATTTAGTTTGGGGGAACAACTGCTTTTGCTCCATTTTAGAGAGGTTTTGTGATCCTCAGACTGCAAAGGTAATCAAATACACACACACACACACACACACACACACACACACACTCACTCACCACTTCTTCCTCTTTGCTTTTAAGGAACTGGCAAACATAAATAAATAAACCTCCAGAATTAGTTTATAAATGAACATATCCAGGGTCAAATGTTTTCCTGTAAAAATCAGATGGAAAACTCATATGTTCTCCCTGTTTTCTATAAACCCCAAGTCAGAGTCAATCAGTCCATCTGATTTGGTGTCAATCCCCAGAAAGGCGACTAGCAAAGCTAATGTTAAATAGGTTTCAGGACCAGCTAAAATGGGACAACTACTAGCAAATAAGAAACAGTTTTTCTTTTGAAGGCAGGCATCTGCGAGCATTTGGTAAAATTCAAGACCCCTTGAATGGATGGCAACCTCCATGCTCATTAGGCCTTTCCTTCCAGCATGAAAGGCCTCTGACTGAATTTAGAAACACTGTCCATGGACTGGTTTCCTGCACTACACTAAACAGGTATGTTTTCCTTATAGGTCTGGCAAACAAGTGTTGTCTTTCATCAGAAGGACAAGTTTATCCATGTTGAGACAAGCTGAGTTCCCACGTCCAGCAGTGTTTGAACTCCTGGGCTGCGTGTTAATACTCTCTTGAAGGAAGCACAGAATCACCGGTGGCGGCTAGGTTAGGTCCGATCCTTTGGTATTAAAATGTCTCTCTCTCTTTTTTTCTTATTGTGATTGAATGAAAGTATACAATTCAAATTAAATCTGCAGTCCACCTATATGCAGCTCCTTCTGCTCTCCTTGCCCAGTGACAGCACACTCCTCCTTTCTGTTCTATAAATGTCATATCCTCTTAACAATCTCCTGTCCCCTTCTTGCCACCCTCTCCTCTACCTTCTAGTAAGACGACAGTAGGACAGCAGCATCCTTCAGATTCACAGAAACATAAAGTACCCATACCGCATGGTCACATTGTGTCCCCAAGACCAGTCCATTCCTGTTTGAAGAGTTGACCTCAGTAATGTTTTCTGGTCAAGAGTGGCAGCAAGTCTAGCGGCCACGCTCCCAGGGG
Source organism: Heterohyrax brucei (assembly GCA_028571685.1). Lineage (NCBI taxonomy): Eukaryota > Metazoa > Chordata > Mammalia > Hyracoidea > Procaviidae > Heterohyrax > Heterohyrax brucei. Next base: position 132,660,091 of record CM053146.1, on the reverse strand, counting down.
AAGCTCCAGGTCTTTGGACCATCAGTTGTGGTCTTTTAGTGGAGTTCTCGAGGTGCACCCCTCTTTTTCTTGTGTTGCCACTGAGACTCGACACAATGTGCCCCATCATTGCTGTCTGTGGTGGTGGCCAGGTACAATCTGATTCTTCTGGTCACACATTGATACAGTCACCCATTCATATGGGTCCTTCTGTCTTCGGGGCTTTTTTTTTTTCCTCATGATTATGATGTCTTCAGTGATCATCTGTTCCAGTTGAGTTGGGACCATTTGGTGTACTTCAGATGGCACCTTGCTAGCTTTTAAGACACCTGATGCCACTCGCCAATATGGGTGCAGAAGACTGTCTTAGTGATAGGCTAGTTATGCCGGTTGGTCTTGATGTTCCCTGAGAGCATGGTTCCCAAACCTCCACCCTTGCTACTCTAGCCTTGCAGTATGGGGTTAAGATTAGAAGAGTTTTAGGTTATGTTGAAGTCAAGTTGATCTTCTTTCTACTGTGTGCTGTCACTGCTTTCACCCAACCAAACTTCTATCAGCTATCTAATCTATAACTAGTTCTTTCCCTCCCTCCCCTCCCTTGCAGCCATCAGAGAGTCTTGTCTTCTATACATGAGTCTGTTTTTAAGTCCTTATAATAGGGGTCTCATACAATGTTTGTCCTTGTGCCGTTCACGGATTACACTCAACGCAATGTCTTCCAATTGAAACCAGGTTATGAGATGCTTCCTAAAATCATCGTTGTTCTTCATCATTGCATAGTGTTCCATTGAGTACATGTGCTATAGTTTGTTTATCCATTCTTCTGTTGTTGGGCATCTGGGTTGATTCCATCTTTAGCTATTGTGGTCTCTGCTGCAATAAATGCTGGTGTACGTGTATCTGTTCCTGTGAATGCCTTTGCTTCTGTAGGATATATTGCAAGCAGTGGGATTACTGGCTCAAATTGTATATGTATTTCCAGTTTTTTAAGGATGTGATAGATTGTTTTCCAAAGAGGTTTTATCATTTTGCAATCCCACCAGCAGTTTAGGGGAGTTCCAGTTTCTCCACAGCTTCTCCAGCATCTGATGTTTTGTGTTTTGGGATCATGGCCAGCTGTGCTGGGGTGAGACAGTATCTCACTGTAGTTTTTTAATGTGGATTTCTTTAATACCTAATGATTGTGAGCATTTTCTCCTGTGTCTTTTGGCTTCCTGAATGTCCTCTTTAGTGAAGTATCCATCTACTTTTCCGATTGCTTAATTAGATTGTTTACCCTTTTCTTGTTGATATTTTGCAGTACCTTGTAGGTTATAGAGATCAGATATTGGTCCAACATGTAGTTGCCAAATATTTTTTCCTATTCTGTAGGTGGCCTTTTAACTCTTTTGATAAAGTCTTTGGATGAACAAAAGTATCAGGTTCTTAGTAGTTCCCATTTATCTGTTTTCTGCTGCTGGTGCTTTGTCAGATTTTGAAGTCTAAGTTGTATATTAAAACTTCAGTTGTTGATCTTATTTTGTCTTGCATGATCTTTATCATTTTAGGTTTGATATTTAGGTATTTTATCCAATTTGAGTTAGTTTTTGAGTAAGGTGTGAGATATGGGTCTTGTTTCAATTTTTTGCATACAAATGTCCAATTCTGCCAGTACCACTTGTTAAAGAGACTGTTTTTACCACAGATTACAATCTTAGGGCCCTTGCTGAGTATTAGCTGTTCATAGAAGGAAGGTGGCATCTCTAGAGTCTCAACTCTGTTCCATTGGTCTATATATATCTCTTTTGTACCAGTACCAAGCTGTTTTGACTACTGTGGCAGTGTAATAGTTTCTAAGGTACGGTAGTGTGAGACCTCTGACTGTGTTCCTCTTCCTCAGTAGTGTTTTACTTATCCAGAGTTTCTTCCTTTCCAAACAAAGTAGGTGATTTATTTCACCATCTCATTAAAAAATGTCACTGGAATTTATATTGGGATTGCACTGTATATGTAGATTGCATTGGGTAAAATAGACATTTTCACAATGTTAAGTCTTCCTATCCATGAGCAGGTTTCTCCATTTATGTAGATCTCTCAGTTTCTTGTAGTAAAGTCTTGTAGTTCTCTTTGTATCCATAATAAACGGATTGATTTGGTGATTTCTTCTTTAATAGTCTCTTTGTTGGTATAAAGGAATCCCACTGATTTACTTATTTTTATTTTATATCATGATACTTTGCTGAACTCTTCCATTAATTCTAGTAGTTTACTGATGGATTCTTTAGGATTCTCTGCATATACAATCATGTCATCTGCAAATAGGGAAATTTTTACTTCTCTGCTGATGTGGATGCCCTTTATTTCTTTGTCTTGTCTAATTGCTGTGGCAGAAATTCTAGTACAATGTTGAATAGAAGTTGTGAGAGTGGGCATCCATGTTTAGTTCCCATTCTAAAGGGAAATTCTTTCAGTCACTCTCCACTAGGAATGATGTAGGCAGTTGGCTTTGTGTAGATGCCCCTTATTGACTGAGGAATTTGCCTTCTATTCCTATTTTGCTGAGAGTCTTTAGCATGAATGGGTGTTGGACTTTATCAAATGCCTTTTATGCATCAATTGACAAAATCAGATGATTCTTATCTTTTGTGTTCCTTATGTAGTTGACCACATTAATTATTTTTCTGATGTTGAACCAGTCTTGCACACCTGGTATGAATCCAACTTGGTCATGATGAATTATTTTTTTATATGTTGTTGAATTCTATTGGCAGGGACTTTGTTGAAGATTTTAGCATCTAGATTCACGATTGATATTGGTCTGTAATTCTCCTTTTTTATTAGATCTTTCCCTGGCTTTACAGTCAGGGTTATGCTAGCTTCATAGAATGAATTTGGGAGGCTGCCATCCCTTTCTGTTCTGTGAAATAGTCTCGGTAGTATTAGAGTTAACTCTTCTCTAAAAGCTTGGTAGAATTCTCCAGTAAAGACACCTGAGCCAGGGTTTTTTTGTTGTTGTTGATGATGGTTTTTTGATAACTTTTTCAATTTCTTCCTTTGTGATGGGTTTACTAAGTTATTCTGCTTCTCCTTGTGATAATTAAATCTAGGTGATAAATAAATCTAGGAATTTGTCCATTTCCTCTAGGTTTTCAAGGTTGTTAGAGGACAATCTTTCATAGTATTCTGTTATGATATTTTTGATTTCAGTTGGGTGTGTTGTGACATTTCCCATCTCATTTCTTATTTGGGTTATTTGTTTCTTTTCCTGTTTTTCTGAGTAAGTTTAGCCAATAGTTTGTCAATTTTGTTGATCTTTTCAAAAAAAAACAGCTTTTCATTTTTTCCAAGTTTTCTTCTATTCTTTAATTCATTTAGTTCTGTTCTAATCTTTATTTTCTGTTTTCTTCTGGTGACTGAGGGGTTTCTCTGTTGCTCTCTTTCTACTTGTTCAAGCTTTAGGGTTAATATTTTAGTTTGGGTCCTTTCTTCCTTCAGGATGTGTGCATTTATAGAGATAAATTGACCTTTGAGCACTGCCTTAGCTGTATGCCATCCTATAGGTTCTGGTAGGGTGTGTTTTCATTTTCATTTGACTCCATAAGTTGCTTTATTTTGTCCTTGATTTATTCTATAACTCGTGGCTTTTTGAGCAATGTGTTGTTCAGTTTCCATGAGTTCCAACTTCTATGTTTTTGCTCCTATGGATTTTATGGCTTCATGGTCCAAGAAGATGCTTTGCAATAATTCAGTGGTCTACATCAGAGTGGGGTGCTGCTCTAACAAATACCTACAATGTGGAAGCCATTTTGAAACTGTGAATGGATAGAAGATTCAAAAGGAACCAAAGAAAACTGTTAACACTCAAGATGGTACAGATGGTGAGACTCCAACAGCAGAGGACTGGAAGCAACAGCAGTGGTAGCAGCAGAACCAGAGGCATCGCTGGAGCCAATCCATGGAGCAACAAAGCTAAATGACTGTGCACAGAGTCTTCCTCACATATCAGGTGCCTCCAGGCAGTTGAATCAGAGGAGCTACAGAGCTTTGGAACACTTGCCCTGGCAGGGCAGATGTGGGCCTGAGGCCCAAGCCGTGAAGCCATATGAAGCAGAAGTTGAAGGGACAAACAGTGTGAGAAGCTGAGCTATCTTAGTCCCAAAGGGATGACCATGACCTCAGGGGTTTAAAAGGTGGAGCTAGGGCTTTGTGTGTTTTTAAGGGTGGAATTGACATTCTGTTGGGCTTAGGGTGCACCTAAAGCAGATGGGGCAGAGTTTCAGTCCAAGTGGGCCTTGAAGGCAGAGTTGCAGCACAGGGCTGGGGGTCTCCATTCAGAATCCAGAGAGTGTGACCAATACCTAGATTCTGGACAACAAGACCATTGTGTAGAATGTCTCAGAAAATGTGAGGGTATTTCCAAAGCTTGGAGGGTTAATGTTATGAGTTCTACTGACTTGCCTGTTGCCTGTTATTGCCTTCTTTCCCTGCAATTTCTACCATCTGTAATGGAATGTCTAACTTGTGCCTGTTCTGCCACTGTTCTACCTTTGGAAGCAGATGCATTCTAGATGCATTCTAGGTTTCATAGATGTAAAGGAATTTTTGAATTTGGACTTGGAACTGATTTAAGACTTCTGCTGTATGGGATGAACATAAATTTGCTATGATGGGATGAATATGTTACATGTTTCAAAGATGTGATTTTTGGGGTGTCAAAAGGTGAGATGTCATGGATTGAATTGTGTCCTCCCAAAAATATGTATAGCCAAGTGGCTGGGCCATGATTCCCTCTGTTCTGTGATTGTTCTCCATTGTGTGATTTTCCTATGCTGCATTTTAAAGGATTAGGGTAGGACTGTAAATCCCTTTATAGGATTGCCTCTCTGCTCCAAGGTAAAAGGAGCTTCCCTGGAGTATGACTTGCCCCACATTGAATGCTTTCATCTCACAAGAGATAAAAGGAAGTGGAAACAAACAGAGAATTGGGAACCTCACACCGTCAAAAAAGCAGCACCAGGAGAAGAGCATGCCCTTCAGACCTGAGGTTCCTGTCCCCAGATGCTCCCTGGACAAAGACTGATGCAATACCAGACTTTCCTCAAGAGCCAACAAGGGGGAAAGCCTTTCTCTGGAGCAGACATCCTGAATTTGGGTTTGTAGCCTACTGGACTGTGTAAGAATAAACTTTCCTTTGTTAATGCCATCCACTCTGTGGTATTTCTGTTAGAGCAACACTAGCTGACTAAAACAAATCCCTAATTTTTTTTATTTTGTCCTTGATTTCTTCTATAATTCATGGCTTTTTGAGCAAGGTGTTGTTCAGTTTCCATGAGTTCCAATTTCTGTCTATGTTTTTACTGCTATGGATTTCAACTTTTATGGCTTTATGTTCTGAAAAGATGCTTTGCAAGAATTCATTGATTTGGATTTTGTGGAGATTTGCTTTATGTCCTAGCACATGGTCTATTCTGGAAAATGTTCCATAGGCATTGAAGAAGGTGTAGTTATCTGTAGATGGATAAAAAGTTCTGTTGATGTCGATGAGGTCTAATTGGTTAATTGTCAAAATAAGATCTGTGTCTTTATTGAGATTTTTTCTGGATGATCTGTCCATCACTCAAAGTGGAGTGTTGAAGTCTCCAACTATTATTGTGGAGTGATCTGTCACATTTTTCAATGGAGTCAGCATGTGTTCAATGTGTTTTGATGCCCTAGTATTGGGTCCATAAATGTTTAATATTGTTAAGTCCTGAGTGCGCACTGAATCTTTCAGCAATAAATAGTGACTGTCCTTGCCTACAATGGTGGATTTTACATTAAAATGTATTTTATCTGAGGTTAGAATTACTGCACCTGCTCTTCTCTGTATATTATTAGTTTGGTGTACATTATTCCATACTTTAATTTTCAGTTTGTTCACATCTTTCAGCCTAAGGTGTGTTTTTTGTAAGCAACATGTAGATGGATCATGTCTTTTGATCCAAGATATCACTCGATGTCTCTTTATTGGAGTGTTCGTTCTGTTTATATTCAGTGTAATTATTGACAGGTATGTGCTTAATGCTGTCATTTTGATGTATTTATTTTTGTATTGGTGTTTTCTCCGTTGCTCTGAACATTCTGTTCTGGGTCATTCTTCTCTAGGGGTTGACTTTTCATCTTTTCTAGTGTGAGTTTTGTGTTTGTTGAGACTCCTGTATTATGCTTCTTGTTTTGGTATGTTGCACTGTTATTGTGCTTTGTGGCTGCCCTATGATCTCCCTTAATATTCTACTTTTAACTCAGTTTAACTTCTGCAGCCCTTTTTAACTTCCTCTCCATCTGAAAGGACTATAACTACTCTAGTATATTCCTCTTTTTATTGTGATGGTGTCATAGTTTTTGTGATATGGTCACTGGTTCCCTTCTTTAAAATTGTAGCTTTGATTCAGTTTTTTGTCTTCCCTTACTGGGTAGGTTTCTGGACGCTGTGTCCTGCATTGTCTTCTTAAATATACACTTGATGGTTTTGTTTTTCTATGCAGAAAGCACTTTCAGTATTTCTTACAGTTTTGGTTTGGTTTTTACAAAGTCTCTAAGTTTCTGTTTATCTGTGAATGTGTTAATTTCATCTTCATATTTGAAAGACAGTTTTGCAGGATGTGTAATTCTTAGTTGGAAGTTTATCTCCTTCACGGCCTTGAATGTGTCATCCCACTGCATTCTCTGCTAAGAGTCAGATGAAAGCCTATGTGGCTTCCCTCTGAATGTTATTTTTGTTTTGAATCTTGCTGCCTTTAAGAATTTCTGCTCATTTTCATTTTATTAAGCTTGATTATAATACGTCTTGTTCTCTTTCTTTTAGGGGCTAGTTTTTGTGATGTTTGATATATGTCTTGGATATCTATGTTTTCTTTCATAATTTCAGGCAAGTTTTCTATCAGTAACTCAACAACAATAGTCTCTGTGTTTTCAGGTATCCTTGTCTGCTCAGCAACTCCAATTAATCATAGATTATTCCACCTAATAGAGTCCTACATGTTTCTTAATGCTTCTTCATTTTTCTTATTTCTTTTCTCTGACTTCTCATAAATGCTGGTGTCAGTTGTTCTATCTTCAAGGTCACTAAGTCTGACTTTCATGTCCTTAATTTTGCTCTTTTGGCTTTCAATTGAATCATATAATTCTGTCATTTTGTTATTGATCTGCTGGATTTCATAATTTTGATGTTCCATCAGTTCAGATAGCTTGTTTAGTTTTCCATTTTGCTCTACTGCATTTTGTTTAATCTCTAGGAGGGCTGTATATGTAATTCTTTTGGGCTTGACCTCCAATAGTTTCAGAAAGGCTTCTTCATCTTGGAATCTCTTTGATTCTTTATTTTGGGAGTTTTCTGGAGCCATGGTAGGCTGTTTCTTTAAATGATTAGTGACAGTCTGTTGCCTTTGGGTCATGTAGAGGCTGTTTAGTTCCTCTGGTGTTAACTCAGCAGGAGCTGAGGCATAGTTCTGAGAAGGGGGTTGGTCACCAGCTGCCTCTGTGTATTCTAGTGACTGGCCCCAGCGGACTTTCTGAGGTTGTAAGCCCACTTACTGGCTGGCAAAGACACACTACTTATGGCATCACTGAGGGGCCATCAACCGACCCTATGATGTGTGTCAGTAAAAGCTGGAAGAGATGCCGTTGGGTTGCTCAGCAGATATTTCTCTAGACACTCCTATTTTCAAAATCTATAAGCTATCTGACAGCTTTCAAAATCAATCAGTTTGTCAGGTGTGGCAGGCCTTGTCTTCCGGCTGACAACAGAAGCACCTCTTTGGCCATCCCCAGATGCTATGATATTATTCAAAGTAGGGAGGGGCTATGGTCCTGCTGCCATTGTCAGCCGGGCCCTACCTGTAAGGCAACCCTGTGTTAAACATAGCCTTTCTGTTGGAAAGGTGGTCCCCAGACTGGCACTGCCTCCCAGCCTGGGAATTAGCCCCCGTTGAAGCCTCTGGTTGGGTGGGTCCACCTTCCAGCTAATGAAGATGGCCTCTGGTCAAGTTACCCCTCCCTCTGTGAGACTGCAGAATCGATGGTTGAGCTCGGAAAAGAGAGGGTGGAGGGGCTGTGGTGCTCTCAGTCCACTGCTGGGCTCTCAAAATGTGGCTATCCCACATACTGTGTCTCTGCTGAACCATATGGTATGCACTTCAGAACTGCAACTCGGTGTATGTGCTGGCTCATGCCCATCCCCTGCCCACCAGCTAACATAAAGAAAACAAGTGAAAAGCGCCAATACTGGTAGTCCATGCAAGTGGTGAGTCAGCAGGACCAGGGCTATGCGAGAGAGAGGAAATTTCCTGTTTAGTGGCATTTAGTCCAATCTCACAACCCTATGCTGTGTCCTGTGTCCTAGTGCTCACGGGGTGTCTGAATGCTCTGTTTGATTACCAGTCCAGGGTGTAGTTTTCAGAGGGAATTATGTGTGTCTAGCCCACCATCTTGGATCCCCCTAAAATGTCTTTCTAATAACTCAAGAAACACAGTAAATAATCTCTAACGTGTTGTTGTCAAGTTGGTTCCAACTCATGGTGACCCTGTGTGTTAACAGAGCAGAACTGCTTCATAGGGTTATCTGGCTATGATAGGGAAGCAGATTTGCAGGCTTTCCTCCCATGATACTGCCGGGTGGGTTCCAGCTACCAACCTTTAGATTAGATTACAAATCATTTGTGCTACCAAGACAAAGTGCAAATACTAGGTATTTCAGCTTGGCAAAGTAGTTTTATAAGCCTGGGAGTGAGGGGTGAGGGTGTGAATTAGGCTTTAATTTATAAAAAAGTGTAGCATTAGAAATGTACATTATACTTATTTTCTTTGTCTTCTGCAGGACTCTGTTCTCATGTTGCCAGAGAACAGAGGGTAGAACTCCTTTGAAATTCCTACACTGAGCCATATTTATGATGTGTATGCCTGTCTGGCTGGCTGGCCATGTGTGGCATTTGTTGATTATCATTCTTCCTTCTGCCTTTTTGAGGACATCTTCACTAAACTACTCCTGGGAGACTTGTCAACAGCTTCTGTCCTCCTGGAGTTAGCCATAGATGGCCACTTAGGAATTCTCTGGAGGGGTGATGTGTATTCTTACAGACCAGAATATTATCAAGGCCAATTTCACAGTTTCCACTCCAGTTTACAAAGTCCTATGTTGGAGATGAGAAGGTGCAAGTTAGGTCCTGTTATAAGGTATTCATTTATTTCAGCTAATAATAAAACAAACTCTTTAAAATTTTGTATTCTTTCTTTAGAACCACTCTGTCATTGCAATGGTAGTTGATGACAAAATATACCCCAAATTAACAGAAGCCATGATGAACCTTATGTGATCCTATCATTTCTCTCTCCCTAACTAAATTTATTTATTTATCCAACAAATTCTGTCCAGTGTGCCAATATGAAAAACATAGATTTAAACCTTGCCCACTAACTAGCCACCCTCATCAGAGGTAATGATGAGCAGTGATAGATTGGAAACACTGAGTACAAGAAGCAGATGTTAGAAGTCAGGAAGATTGAAGCTTACAAATAAACAGGGACTAATTAACCCTAAGTGGTTGAGAGTAGGCCACCTGGCTATTTTCAAAGTTATGAAATGGTGGCAGAAGGCTAGTAAAAGAATGAATTCAATGCCCTCAAAGAAGGAAACATGAAATTTAGTATTGGGAGTTGTTTTATGGCTGACAGACTCTGCTTAAAAATTTCACAGAGATACTGGCAGCTGAACTCAAGTGAAAGAATGGCATCATGAAACTGCTTGTCACCCGGATGATTTGCTAAACATGTCAATAATCATACAGTGATTGGTGATGACAAAAAAGAAAGCTATAGAATATATAGAATATCTCCTAGTCACCCAACATTTGTGGACATAAAACCAGAATTCCGGAAGTGTTCTGAAGGAGGTCAGCATTAGGTGAGTAGCAAACTCATAACCCCTGGTTTTTCTAATTCTTCTTCTAGAATTCTAAAATCCAGATATGCTAAAATTTGGCAAAAATGAGAATGATAAATGTTTGTACTCAGAGCCTTGCATATGAAGCCTAGAAATATTTGTGAAGGTATACTCACCCTAGCTTCTCCAAGGCTTACATTTCAATTATCTTGTTAAGTGAATTACACACAGACATGGGATAAACAAAACAGAAAAATGCATAGGTTTCGTATAATTCTCTGCAACGTCTCTAAAAATTTACACCCATATTCTGACAATAGAAACAGGAGAAGTGCTATGATTTTCTGAAAACGTGCTTTTATAGAAAAGCATTGTAGTCATACTACTGAAAACGATGGAATTGATCCTGTAGCTTTTAAAGATGTGACCAATGAAAAACACACTCTCCAGTAAGCAGAAAAACTAAATGTCATCACCAACATGGATTGGTCAGGTCAGTCTGGTACTGGTTAGATTGTCTTGTATGGAACTGCTCATTTGAAATCTGCTGTAGACAGAAGAATGGATATAATACAGTAGCTCATTTACTCATCTTACATCATTTCATGTAGGAACAAAACGACAGAAACTTGACATTCTATCTCCAAAACTTTGTCTTTAGACATTTAAGAAAGACCATGGTAATGAATATCTTATCAGATGCTAATATATTGATTTTAGTTTCTTTGTATTTTATCAGTTAGTTGGGTGGATTCATTCAGAAAAATGGAGCATGACTGAGCTATTGATTGACAGAATCAATGAATGGATGAAGGTTAGTACTAACGAGGAATACTTAGAAGGTGACATTAACATTATCTGACTTTGGGACGTTTTATTTAATAAGTTGTTGTTCAAACACCCTTTGTCATCAAGTCCTTTCTGACTCATAGGGGGTTACATTATGAGTCCCTGCTGGTGCAAACAGTTATGTCCCTGGCTGCTAACCGAAAGGTGGGGGTTTGAGTGGATGCATAGTCACCTTGGAAGAAAGGTGTGGTGCTCTACTTCTGGAAAAATCTGTTAAGGCAAACCCTCTGGAACACAGTCCTACCATCACACCATGGGATCACCATGATTTGGAACTGAGTCTATGACAAATGGTTTGTTTTTTTTAGTTTTAATGAAGATGAAGTGGTTCAAAAATTTGTCCCCATATGTTTTTCTCCTGTATTACATCTAGCTGCTTAGATCAAGAACACAAGAGTAAATGAAATACTGGCCTTGAGAGCCAATCAGAAACTTTCTGATGGAAAATCTCTCCTCGAGTTCTTCTAACGGCAGTTTTGATTGTATATCAACAAACTCACCACCTGTGGAGTTTTCCACATGCATTGTGTAGTTACCATCATACAATTCCTTGACAATTGTGTCTCCACCTGCTAAGGGTCTTACAAACCAAAAATCAAACCAAAGTCATTGCCATCAAGTCAGTTCTGACTCACAGTGACCCTGAAAGACAGAATAGAACTGCTGCATAGAGTTTCCAAGGAACAGCTGATGGATTCGAACTGTTGAACTTTTGGTTGGCAGCCTAGCCCTTAGCCACTAAAATCGTTGTGTCACCACAGCTCCTTCACGGGTCTTATTACAAAAAAACAAAACTGTTGCCATCAAGTTGATTCCAACTCTTATAAACACTTTAAATTTCTGTGTCTAGTTTTCTAGTATTATTCTCTTTTAAAAGATTTATCCCCCTAAACACTTAGTCTGATTTATTTTTATAACAGGGAAATAAATGGAATAGAAGAGAATATTAATCAACTAAAATGGTGAAATCCAATTCAACTTAAAAAAAAGCACTGCCAATTCAACTTAAGTACACATTAAGAAAGTACTATGTGTAAGGCACTGTGTTAAACTCTCAAATATAACAGACGTTTTGAGTTTAATCATTTTCACAGACTGTGTTTATACCCTTTGTGGGGTCCTGACCCTAAGAATATCCCAATTCTGAAGTTCCTCATCTCCAAATCCATAAACGAAAAGTGCTACTGAGAAGGGATACCCAGCCTGAGTCCTTCCATAGGGATTTCTGGGGATTTGCTATAATAATATTTTGGGGTACTAGCTGTCTGCCTCCCCAGCAATGAGGTGTGGAAGAGAGGCATCATTAACTCACCTCACTGAACTTGAATCTCTCTGTGGGAAATGACAAAGTAAGGAACAAAAAGTTTCCACTGCAAATATTACTGCAGGAATCTTTTTCAGCTACTGATCCTTGTTACTTAAATAAGTGCTACCCGTGCCTGAGGTGTCTACATGATATTAATTGCTCCAAACATTCTTATTGAGTAATTAATTTTTTCGATTTTTTTTTTACTTTTATTTTTTTAAGCTAGCTGCCGTTTAGTCAATTCTGACTCATGGTGGCCCTGTGTGTGTCATCCCAGAACTGTGCTCCATGTGGTTTTCCATAACTGTTTTCTCGGAATTAAATCTCCAGGCCTCTCTTCTGAGTGGCCTCTAGGAGGACTCAAACCTCCAGTCTTTTGATTAGCAGCCAAATATCTTAGCTGTTTGCCCCATTCGGGGACTCCATTTAGTGAACATGGAAACATTATTTAAGACTGAAGCACTACGGGGCCAGCTGAGGGTGGAATAATGTGAATACGGAAGAAGGGGACGGACGGTGCCATTAAGAGGATCTGGGAATTGGCTGGACGTGGGAGGTAACACAAAGGACAAAGCAAAGTCTACGCTGAGTTGTCTCAAGAGTCTGTCAGCGAGTTTCCCATCTTTCTATTTTTCCATTGCCAAGTTATCCTATAGAATACTATCAGGTTAACCAACTAGGGTCGCCATGAGTCGGATTTGACTTGACGGCACTTGGCTTGGCTAACCATCTTAAAAACTTTTTTATTTTTTCTATTTTTATCATTATACTTTAAATGTAAGCATACAGAATAGAGTAACTTCCCTGTAAACAACACTTTTTTTTTTTTGAAATTGGTTACCAACTCTACTGCATGTCAATCCTCTTCTTTCTCATCCTCAGGTGCCCTATTACCAACCTTCCTGTCTCCTCCTGCCTCCTGCCTTTGATGTCTCCCTTTAGTCTTGTTTGGTTTCATAGGGCTTTCTAATTTTTCGCTGGAAACCTTGGTGTCGTAGTGGTTAAATGCTACCTCTGCTAACCAAAATGTTCAAATTCACGAGGCACTCCTTGGAAATTCTGTGGAGAAATTCTCTTCTGTCCTATAGTGTTGCTATGAACCAGAATGTACTTGAAGGCAGTGGGGGGTTTTTTGGTAGTCTTTCAATGAAGGCTGAACCACAGGAATGACTTCATTATTTAGTTGAAAGTGTGTCCGGGAGCCACAGTCTTGGGGTTTCTCCAGTTTCTGTCAGGCCGGTTAGTGTGGTCTTTTTTTGTGAGCTAGAATTTTGTTCTACATTTGTTTCTGGCTCTGTCTAGGACCCGCTGTTGTGATCACTGTCAGAGCTGTTGGTGATGGTAGCTGGGCACTGTCTAGTTGCGCTGGACTAGTCGGGTGGAGACTCTGTCAGCAGTGGTCCCCTAGGCCTTGGGACTAATCTGTCCTTTGAGTCTTTAACTTTCTTCATCCTCTTTTGCTCATAAGATGATGACGCCAGTAGAGCATCTTGGCTGCTCACAAAATTTTAAGATACCAGAGGCTACTTACCAAAGAAGAACATTTTCTTTATAAACTGTTATGGTAGTTGGGCTACTCTCAGGGACTGTACTCCCTGAGAGTACAGTCCACACAGTCCTCAGCCCAGAAATATGATCACTCAGAGAAAAAATATTACTTTTTTAATTGTGAGTAAGTGAGTTTCCATTCTAAATCAATTTGCCATATAAAACCCCAAGCGTGCCTCTGCAGCTGTATCTACTCTCCTCTTTCAGTGACAGCACAGTCTTCTTGTCCACTTGTTACTTCCAGTATACACTCAGCAAAAACTTGTCCCCTCCTCTCTACCCTCTCCTCTCCCCTTTAAAAAGAAACCAATAAGAAAATCTTATATGTATATTAAACCATAAAGTATGCACAGCATGTGTATCAATCTGTATCCCCAGTTCCAGTCCATTCTTTGTCCGAAGTGTTGGCTTCAGTACTGGATTTCAGGGAAAAAATATTTTTTAAATCATGTTTTACTTTCTTTGCAGCATTCTTTGCACACTCTTATAACACCAATGTTCTATTCTCAGGTCCACATTTCTGCAAAACTCGTTTCTTTATCTTTACTCTGTGTCTTTTTGGATGGTACTTCAAGGCCCACTTCAAGATAGTGGACAATCGGGGAACGGGACCAGAACCAAACATGCTCATTTACTGCTGATTCTCCGAGCACCATCTCTTCCCTACCCTTCTTCTAACTGGCTCTGCCTTGGAAGCATTCAGAATTAATCCTAGGGCTGAAATTCCTAATTATGCCTTCTCTTTGTTACTCTCATTACTTAGCCCACAGAATACTGAGTCCAAGAATTCAATATGCAAAGGTGGGTTTGGTTTCAAGTGATTAGCTCCTTGTGTAACCCCATTTAGAGAAGTTTGTCAGCATATGTAGAGATGCTAACTCCATTTGATGTGCATTATAAGCGTATGTGGAGATGTACTGTACTTGCAGGAACTCTAGCAAACCTGGATATGTTTTATAATTTCTATGCTCATTGTCTTGCTTGGGCAGTCCAGTTCTGCTCCTTAGAAAACAGCCGACACACCAGAATCAACACGGCTATTCCCTGGCAAGGGGAAGGCCTGCTCTAATGTGACTGATTCACTCTCTATTACCAACTGGCTCATTTTTGGGATTTAAACAAATGAGCTAGTTCCCTCTGAAATAGAAATCATGTCTACAACTATATTGGAAATACCCAGACTTGGGGAAAAAGAAAGATGTTGAAAGAATAAGTGTGATCTTCATGACAGCATAGATTCTCTAGCATGCAGAACAGAAGAGGCAGCTAGGTGATACAGTTTTTAGGAAGATATAAACCAAAGACAGTTTTTTAAAAAATTATTTTTTTGTTATTCTAGAGACTATCAATTCATTAATTTCCACATGTATGATACAGTGGACACTGATTATGTTCTTCAGGTTGTGCAGCCATACTCACCCTGCTTTTCAGAGTTGCTCCTCCTCCATTCACAGAAACTCACTGCCCCATAAGTTCTGCTCTAATCTGTTGAGTTGCTGTTGTCCACTTGGTCCCATACAGATAGTTCTCAAAGACCACAATGCTCAAGGCTGACATTCTTTACTGATTAAGCTAAACTATTTTAAAAAATGATGATTTTTTTTAAAAATATGATGTGATACCAGTATCCACAGAATAAAAAGACTAAAACAACCATACGTTGACAGTGCCAGATGCTTATGAGGATGTGAAATAACAAGAACTTGCATGTATCACTGTAATATGAAATGATACAACCACCCTAGAAAATAGTTTTTTACTTTCTTAAAAAGTTAAATATATATTTGCTGTATGACTCATCACCCCTCTCAGGTATTTGTTCAGGTGAAATTAAAGCTTAAGTTCCCACAAAAACCTGTACATGGATGTTTACAGCAATTTTACTCATAATCACTGAAAACTGGAAAAGCCACACGTCTCTCAGTGGGTGAAGAGAGCAGTCAACTGTGGTCCATCCATCAGTACAGTGGGCACGTGCTTAGCAGTGAAATGGAATGAATGATTGATACACGGAATAGCTTGGCTAGATCTCACAGGCATTATGCTGAGTGAAAGAATCAAACTAAAACGAAGCCCATTGCTGTCAAATCAGTTCTGATCCTATAGGGATCCTATAGGACAAGGTAGAACTGCCATACCAAGCTTCCAAGGCTGTCAGTCTTTTAGGAGGCAGACTGCTACATCTTCCCTCCATGGAGTGACTAGTGAGTTCAAACCATTAACTTTTCGATTAGCAGTCGAAGGCTTTAACAACTGCACCATCAGGACTACTTAAGTGAAAGAAACCAAACCAAAAACAATTCTGCTGCCATTATGTCGATACCAACTCAGAGCAACCCTACAGGACAGAGCAGAAGTGCCCCTAGGTCTCCCAAGAGTGGCTGGTGGGTTTGAACTGCTCACCTTTCGGTTAGCAGCCATAGCTCTCAACCATAGGTCTCAATGGATCACACGCTGTATGACTCCATTTTCCTCACAAAGGAAAACCCCAGTGACAGAGGACAGATTAGAGGTTGCCAGGAAGAAGGGGCCCAAAGAGAGGTGACAAAAAAAGAGAGTGTGTGGGAGGGTGTTTTGGGGTGATGAATCTGGCCTGTATCCTCATTTTGGTTACCCATGCCCAACTTTTTGTCTGAACTTTTAACTTCACTTGGGAAACTACCTGAGAGCGATGTGCTGAGTCCATGAGTCAAGTAACTGTGTATTTAACTTTATACAGAGATATATGAACGTATGTACATGTATTAAAATTTATAGAACCGCATCTCACAAAAGCCAACACTACTGTCTGTTAATTAAAAAATTAAAGTGAAAGAGAGCATGGGCAGAAAACAGTATCCAACACAAACTATTCCTTGTCGCTCAATGCAAGTGCAGTTTTTTTTTTACAAAAGAACTCAGTGTCAAAGGAATTTTTCTTTAACTGCGCAAAAGAAGTTACAGAAACTCTGGAACACACCTCAGTAAAGGAATTGACCACTTTCTTTTGTGAGTTTGAATAAAATCAGTTTTCTGATATGCATGAACCATGGAAGATGAGATGAGAAATTCATGTTTACTTTAAGAGAAAAAACTCAGTGATGTCACATTTTTCCCTTGTATATTTGTTGCTTGAAAGAGAGGCTTCACTAAAAAATGGCCTCATAAAAGTATTTTCTGGAGAAAGTGAACAGTTTAATCGGTATATTATCTTTAGAAATAACACCTGCTAATGAAAAGCCTGATTTCCCTCCCTACATAGCTTTCACGGCTTCCAGCAGGTTAGAAGCACATAGAGACCATGGCAAAAAGTTCTGGTCTTCTGTTTCTCTCTTTGGCGCTAGCTGCTCATGTCTATCATTCTTAAGAATTTATGGGCTTCCTAAGCAATCAGAGACACAGCTTACATGGAGAGATGTGACTTTTTTGCAACTATGCGTTTCAAATATTCATCGATCCACATAATAAGGTAATTCTTTTATCATTTCTGAACGGTATCATCCCTTTCACTGAGTGTATGTGTGTGGTTTTATAATTAGGCTATACATTTACCAGATCTTCACGTGAAATTCCTAGTAAGAACAGTTTAGCTCAGTATGTTTTTTGCTTTCATATTTTTTTAAAATGTGTTGACTGAAATAATTTTTATTTTTAAAAAGTAGTCTGAAATTTTTGCCCAGCAAGGTGCATCTTACAGTTTTAATGCCAACACTTGCGTCTTCTGCACTGTACTGTACCTTATCTGATCACAGGACTGTCATTTCAAAGACAGCCACTTTGCTAACAACACGTTGCGAGAAAACTAAAAGGGCTGTTTCCAAACATGCTTATGTCAAGTGATGACCTGGGGGCTGGCTATTTGATTTTGTAAATAAAGTTTTGTTGGATCCCAGCCATGCTTATTCACTTATATATTAATCTATATACCTCAGTTGATGAGTTGTGACAAACATAGAGTGGATGGCCTGCAAAGCTGATAGTATTTACTGTTTGATTATACAGAAAAAAAAATGTGCCAACTCCTTGCCAGGACGTTTGTCTTAATCAATAGGTTTGTTATGATGAATTTTATCTTAAACATTTGGAAGCTCAACTTACGGTTACATAAAATCTGAGTATACTTATTTTTTGTAAACTCCTTGGGAGGGGCGTTAAGCGAAATTTGAAGTGAAACATTAGACACGTTCTTTGAGATCCTGCTTATCCAAAGCTTGAATGTGGAGAGGCTAAGGCTAGGGATGGAGCCGGGGTGGCGCAGTGATTCAGCTCAGCTGCTAAGCAAAAAGGCAGCAGTTGGAATCCTTAAAACTCGATGGGGCTGTTAACTCTTTCCTTTAGGATTGCTATGAGTTGGAATCGAATCAGTGGAGACAAGTCTGGGTTTCGGTTTGCCAAAGGTAGGGATTCACAATGAAGTTCAGGTGTGATAGTCACCAGATTGCCTCACATCGAAGCTCCTTGCCGAGCCTTGCCAAAGTGACAGGAAAACAACACAAAGAGCAGACATTGGTGTAATGAGAGAGTGAGCTAGGTAACTGTTAACTGGGAAGATGTATAAATATGTACGTATGTATGTGTGTGTGGCTATACATGTCTGTATATTTCACTAAATCTTAGCATCCTAGCCTAGGGTTAAAAAGACCTCAACAAAAAAACCAGAAAAACAAAAACCCTCCCATCAACTGAGGCATAATCAGACTATTCACAAAAAGACGTCACGGGCATTGAAAGGCAGTCACTCAGAGGAATTAAGCATGCAGGATTTTCTTTGTTGAGGGGATTTCTGAACAAATAGCCAACCAGAAAATACAAATAAAACCAGTTTGCCCACCCTTTGAGAGTATGGATGGATGCCCATGATACTAGTAACCAATCCTCTTGGCTTCAGAATTTCACTGAACGATGAATGATGTCAGGAAATCCAGCCTGCTGAAGTCTCCTATTTCCCTAAAATTTAGGGGGTTTTCCGGGTTTGCTTAGTGAATTCATACTTTCTTCTTAGCCATTCACTCCTAGCAAGCACTGATATCCAGTGACCATGTGCTAAAGCCTCAAACCTGGACAAGGCTGTGAATACACTCCACTGAGGCAGGACTCACCTCCTGTCATCTGGCTTCTGTTATTATGCGTGATATTTATAGGAGAGTAGCTGCCATCATATTCTCCTCCTGTGACACACACACTGCCAGCAGGCTATTCCAGGTTGGCTTCCAAACATGGGTGCACAACCTACCGTGAGCATCGCTCTTCTCTCCTCCTGGGACTCTAAGGTCTTGATGTTGTATCTGGCTAATGCACCACCTCCTATCCTTGCTGCGACAGTGCTCCCTGAGCCACTCTTGTCTTTCCTGTCATCTGGCCTTAGAGACAGATTTATTTAAAGAAAGCAGGGACATGTACTTGAATCACTAATGGGAACCGAGCAGTATTCTTTTTCCGTGGGGGCTCCTTTGCACCTGTGCAAATTAGTAGATGCAAATATATTCTTGGGAGGAGGGACCTAACCAACTCTGCTGTCCTCAGAATCCAGGTTACACGTGCCAGGGGATCCTGTCGAGAGGGGTTGTTACGTATCTACTCCATCCAAGTAGACGTGAAGTAAGAATGCGGTTGCTGAACTCGAGGTTAAAAGAGACAGAAGACTCTCCAGAAGTTCACTTTTCAACTCTGAAATTTTCAAAGCTGAGGGACTTCTGCTTTGAAAATTGCATAGCTGAAAAGCCAGAGCTACTTATAATAGAATCCTATGAGCATTCTGAAAACGGCAAGTCCTGCCAGATTCCCCAACAATCCAGGGCAGGACTTCAGAACCTGCTAACACAATAGAAGCAGCTAGATCACAATGGAGATACATTGTTTTGTTCATGTGCTTTGTCCATTTTATAATTGTGTTATTTCTTTTTTAGTTGTTATTTAAGTTTTCTATAAATGTTAGAGACTACAGTTTTAACTGTTATGCTTTTTAAAAAAAAAATCCATAATTCATCTTTTTAGTCTTTTGGTATCTTTTGATAAGCAAAAGTTTGTAATTTTTGAGATCCAATTTTTCTATTTTTGTTTTTTTTCATTCTTTGCAATGTTTATAATACTATTTTTACAGGAGACGAGGTTCCCAAAGTTCTCTCTCTGGATTTGAATGGTTTTAGGTTTGATGTTTAGGTCTTTGATCCATTTCAAGTCACTTTTGGTTTTGGGTATGAGGTATGGTCCTGTTCCAGTTTTCTGCAGGTAGGTATCCAGTTTTGCCTGCTGGTTGGACTCTGACCCTTCTTTGTCAAAGTTAGTTGTTCATAGATGTTTAGGTTTAGCTCTGAGTCCTCAGTTCTATCCCACTGTGTCAATTATTGAACCAGTGCTAGGCTATTCTGATTACAGTAGCTGTGTAGTATGTTTTGACATGAGGAGTTGTGAGGCCTCTGGCTGTCTGGGATTCTTTCCTTTCCAAGGTAATTTGTCATTAGTTTTTTTCATTTCAATAAAGAACGTTGTTGGGCTTTGTATGGAATTACAGTGACTCTGCAGATGGCATTAGATGTTAATGACATTTTCACAATAGTATACTGTCCTACCCACAGGCACAGGCTGATTTTCCATTTTTGTAAGTTTCTTTTAGTGTCTTGGGTCAGTGTTTCATAAACCCCATTATGTAAGACTTTTACATTGTGGTTAATCTGTAGCTATTTTATTGATTTGGTGAGCTCTTATAAATGGTATAGTTTTCTTGATTTCTTTTTCAGAATAGTCTTTGTTAAGGGTAGAGGAGTCTAGCTGATTTTTGTGTGTTGATCTTATGCCCTACAGTGTGGCTACCTTGCTCTAGTAGTTCTAGCAGTTTTCTTGTGGCATCTTTCAGGTCTTCTGTTTATAAGATCGGAAAACCTGGTGGTATAGTAATTAAATGCTACAACTACAAACGGAAAGTTGGCAGTTTGAATCCACCAGGTGCTTCCTGGGAACTTTCTGGGGCAGTTCTACTCCATCCTATAGTGTCACTATGAGCCAGAATCAACTTCAGAGCATTGGGTTTGGTTTGGGTGATATGTAAGGTAATGTCATTTGCAAATAGTAGTAATTTCACTTCTTGTTTCCCAGTTTGGATACTTTTCATTTCTCTTTCTTGTCTGATTGCTCTGATTAGGACTTCCAGTACAACACTGAATACCAGTAGTGATAATGGGCATCCTCAACTCATTCATCTTCTCAGAAGGAAGATTCTCAGTCTTTCCCTGTCGAGTATGATGTTGACTCCTGGTTTTTCATATGTGCTGTTAGTGATGTTGTGATCTTTCCTGTCTGTTAAGTGACCTTTCATATTCTTCGTGTATTCTGTCCTTGATGCCCTTCTACAAGTTGTCAGGTCTTTGGTCATTAGTGTTCAATACTTCAAATCTGTTTGATGTTTAGGTCTTTGATCCATTTCAAGTTAGTTTTTGTTTTGGGTATGAGGTCTGGTCCTGTTTCAGTTTTCTGCAGGTAGGTAACCAGTTTGGCCAGTACCATTTGTTATAGAAACTATCTCTGGCCTGCTGGTTGGACTCTGACCTGCTTTTGTCAAAGCTGGAGATGCTCTCTAAATTCGGGCAGAATACTTAAGGTTGTATTTGGCACTCATGGATTTGTTTTAATTTTCTTCACCTTCAACTTGAACTTGCGAGTCAGCAGATGAGAATCTGTTCTGCAGATTATCCAAGGCCTTTTTCCGACTGATAGTGAGCTTCTCCATCATCCTTTTCCACAGATATAGTTGATTTGGTTCCTGTGTATTCCACCTGGTGAGGTTCACATGTTTAGTCACCATTGATGTTGTTGAAAGATGATATTTGCAATATGTAAGTCACTGAGGACCTTGCAAATGTCTATCACATAAACTCTGGTGTCATTTCTATCATCAAGGCTGTATTTTTTAACTGCTGGTCCTCCTTTGTTTCCAACTTTTGCAATTCAATCACTATCAATTGTCAATACATCTTAATTGAATATGGAACAATTTCAGACTGGAAGTTGGTAAAATCTTCATTGCTGATCTTAGTGATTGTCACATAAATTTCAGTAGTAGTCATATTAACCAACCTTTCTTGCAGGTGTAAGGATATTATCTTATCACTACAAGCATTGGAATTCACATGAATCTTGAAATTTGCTTTTTGATATGAATGTAACATTGTCATGGGTTGAATTGTGTCCCCCCAAAAATATGTGCAGCCGTGTGGCTGGGACTTGATTCCCAGTATCTTGGGACTGTTTTCCATTGTGTGGTTTCACTAAACTGTATGTTAAAGAGGCTGTAAATTCCTGCATAGAATTACTTCCTTGCTCTGCTGTGGGGGGAGTTTCCCTGGAGTGTGGCTTGCCCCACCCTTGATCCTTTCAGCCTGCATGAGATAAAAGGAAACAGAAACAAAGAGAATTAGGAGCCTCGCACCATCAAGAAATGTGCACTGGGAGAAGACCGCGTCCTTGAGACCTGAGATTCCTGCTCCAAGACGCTCCCTGGACAAAGACTGATGCAATACCGGACTTTCCTCCAGAGCCCACGAGGGGAAAGCCTTCCCCTGGAGTGGACACCCTGAATATGGACTTGCAACCTACCGGACTGTGTAAGAATAAACCTTCCTTTGTTAAAGCCATCCACTCTGTGGTAATTCTGTTAGAGCAGCCCTAGCTGACTAAAACAAACATCATTCTTCTTCATTTTGTAATTCCTGTCATAGTAGACCATGTGGTTTTCTGATTCCAAATGGCCATGGACAGTCCATTCAGCTCTCTAATGCTTAGGATATTGATTGACTTGATGGCAGTGAGTTTGGTTTTGGGGTTTGGTGTTCTGTTTCAGTTTTGACAACTTTCAATTTTTCTAGATTCATATTTTGTACATTGCACATTCTAATTGTTAATGGATATTTAAAGCTGTTTCTTCTCATGTGGAGTAGCGCTACATCAGCAAGTAAAGATCCTGAAAGCTTTTCTCCCTTCATGCCATTAAGGTCAACTCTACCTTGAGGAGGCAGCTCTTCCCCAGTTATATTTTGAGTGTCTTCCAACCCAAAGTTCTTATCTTCCAGCACCATATCAGACAGTATTCTACTGATAACCGTAAGGTTTTCACTGACCAGTAATTTTTTTTTTAGAAGTAGGTCACCAGATCCTTCTTCCTAGTCTGTCTGAATCTGGAAGCTCCACTGAAACCTGTTCACCATTGTACTGGTGGCATAGCTTCCAGCAGCAGAATAATATACAACTTTATTAATTATAGTTATAATACCACAGGACTATAATTAACTGACAGATGACTGGTGATGAGATGAGGTATCTAATCAAGACTGCAGTGTAAACATCTATGTATTATTAGCAATTGTGTATACATATTCATGTTTTCTAGAAAGATGCATCTCACTCATACTATAACATGGACCTGATTGGTTTCACCGAATCCTTTAGCTGTCAACAAAGCTGTGGTTCCTGAAGTCTCTCCTGACCTTAGGTTGACTGTCTTGGAGCATTCCTTCTAGCATTATTCATATCAACAGAAGTATTTTGAATTAAAGCTCTATACCCAATATATAGCAACAAATATCCAAGTACTTAAAAAATACCCATTTAAGGGACATTCTTTGTATTATATCCAATTGGTTCACACTGTATAGATACCATTTAACAGGCTCACCTACAAAAGAATTAGTAAACAAATTTTGAAGTGCCATTCCTTTGATAACCTACTGCTTGAAAGTAGTAGGTATCTGAAGATAGGTATAAATTTGAAATACGTATGGGCAGACTACTGACCCCAGTCTATGTGATAGTCTGCTTTCCCTTTCCTTTTGTTATTTTTGAGGCCCTGATGTTGTTTCTTAAACTTAAAGACATCTGGGGAGACCACTAGGAAACAGGAAATTTGAGGCTGGGCTCACTGAAAGGAGAGCATAGAAGACCTAGAAATGCACAGGAGATCAGGGTCGTGGGACATGTCATGGCATGTCGTGTCTCCAGTGTCATGTCTACCCATCCATGAAGACAGAAATTGAAACAACAATAGAAACCTTCGTATATTTGGGGTGTCTGTTGTCAGTCATCTAAGTAGCTGGAAAAATGAACATAATATGTGTCCCCCTCTGTTTTCTTGATTGCTAAGTTTCTTTAGGATGAACGCTGGTTACTGGCTGTTTTCAAAGCAAATAATACACTGAGTGTACTGGTCTCTTTCCAACGAACCTCTCTAAAGCAGTGACCCCTAGTATAGTCCATTGTTTCATCCTTAGTTGTTCTTCTGTGTCTTTCCTTCTCACCACTCCACCCTACAGCTTCTTTCTCTTTTTCTCTCTTATTCTCTGGCACCTTCAATGTGCTGCTTCTTCTCTCTCCTCATTTGTCACTCTCTTGTATAGCTCTGTGCCTGAAACTAGGTCATGAGGCTGTCAAGATGTCAACTTCAAATTTAGTCCTCAATTCCCTGTCTTTAAACCACTTTATACTTAAGGGATGATTTGCTCTTCTTTGTGGTTAGATGGAAAAATTTGAATACCCTTTATACTGTACAAGCATTTTTCTTTACATATACCTGCTTAAATGGCTTCCTGTAAGTGGTGGTACGATGGTATTTACATATTACAGCATCCAGGCTGCTTAAAAGCCTTCAGGTCTTGATACATTAGAAAATAAAAAAAGATGAAGAAAAAGTGAAAAGCACCTTACAAAAGGAGCATGAAGTTAATTTTTTTCACCACATTTATAAAACATTTCTGCTAACCATACACAGCTTACTACTACTTACAAACGTAATTATGGTTTTTGCCTCATTGAGGCAAAAGGTTTTTAAATATTAAAAATAAAAAGAGCCACAGAAAACTCAAATATCGTCCCCTAGGAACAAATCATAAAGTCTGGTGTTCATTAAAATACTTGAATACTAATGGAAGAGAAAAATGTAAGCCTTCTGTCTCCTTTTCTTTGGCCCAAGAAAGTGTGGTTTCTCAGTTTTCGCAAGGCCTGGCCAACTTGAGATCTGGTGAGACTCTTTGGAGACAGGAAATGTGAGATTGGACGTAGGTTACAAGTGGGTGAAATAGTTAGAGGAGGACACCCTCACATGTGTATTGCCTTGTGGGAGGGCACAACCAGATACAAGAAGCCCATTTCCCTTGCAAGTCCCTCCCTTCCGCAATAGCCCTCGTTGCCCCCAATGTGGGGAACGGGTTCAAACAATCAAAAAAAAGATGACATGTAGAGATATTAAAGCATCCGTCAGTTGTAATAGGTCCCTGTGTGCTACAAGTGGTTTATGCTCAACTAATAATCTAAGCTTAGTGATTCAAACATCTCCCTATTCCCCACAGTGGCACTGTGGAAACAGAGCCTGGTGATGTGCTGTCATAAAGGTTATAGCCAAGAAAATCCAGTGGAGCAGTTCTACTCTGCAGCACATGGGATTTCCATGACTCTGAATCAACTCAACAGCAACAGGGCTTGGTAGGTTTTGGTGGTAGAAAAGGAAATAAGTGTGAAAAACAGGAGCATCTTAGAAAGAACTACCTCTTCCACCTGCCGTCCAGTCCTCTGCCTCTAGGTAGACACTTAATGAGCCCTGAACCAAACCAAACCAAAACAATGAAAAAAAGAAGCAACCAATCAAACCCAGATCAGTTGCCATTAGTCACTTTGGGTGGACCTCTGTGGATCAGAGTTGCACTGTGCTCTGTTAGAGTTTTTAATGGTTGCTTTTTTATTTTTATTTTTTAATATTTCACTGTGGTTAAGTGAACATTTATAAATGAAGTCAATTTGCCATATTCGAGCCTATACAGAGACCCCTATGCAACTTCATCTGGCATCCCAGCCCTGTGACAGCACATTCCTCCTTTCTACTCTGTTCTTACCATATTCATTCAACCTAGTCCTGTCCCCTCTTTTCCACCTTCCTATCTCATTAATCTAGGGAGCTGTTCTGACAACTTCATGGCTTATGGTCCAGTCCAATTTTGTATAAAGAGTTGTCTTTGGTGCTGGTTTCAGCTCTGGGGTAGGAACAAGACCAAGAGTCACGCTCTCTGGGGAGCTTCCAGGTCACTGGGCCATCAAGTCTAGTCTTTTAACAGAATTGTAGATCTGAGATGGCTAAGGTTTTGAAAGTAGATTACAAAAAGTTTCTTCTAAGGATCCTCTAGAGGGAACAGCACCTCCAACTTTTGGTTAGTGACCAAATATATTAACCATATGTACTACTTATGGCTTCCTTGCCAGAGTGGGATGGCCCAAAGGTATCTGCCTGGAATTTTTCACGTCACTTGGCCACTTTAAGTTAGTTCTACCAATGAGAGTCATTGATATTAGTGAGTTCCCTCCTCTTTTATGTCTTAATTTTATTTTAAAATAAATAACTCCAGTAAGATTGAAAGACTGCCAGCTATTACCTCTTCAGGATAAATTAATTGAGTCAGATTGTTTTCCCCCTCATTCCAGCTGTGCTCGAGAAGTAAGACTTCTCATGGCACGATGTGGTATGAAGAGAACTTGGAGTGGAAGGCGGTGCAGGAAGTCTATGTGGGATGCAGGATGTGGAGCTCAGTGTAGTTTGTGCTTCTGGGTATCTAGTGATGTGGAGGAATAGAGTGAAAGATGAGTGGAAGGCTGTCAAGGTCAGTATGAATTTTCAAGTGTTTGCCCCTGGCCACAAAAGGGAGGAAATCTTCCAGCCTAATGGCCTCCAGGAAAAGAGCTAGAACAATTTTATGAAAGTCTGTCAACAGCCAAATTTCTGACTGTCCAATTAGGCAAAAGGCAGTGATAACTTCATT
This sequence comes from Heterohyrax brucei, assembly GCA_028571685.1. NCBI lineage: Eukaryota > Metazoa > Chordata > Mammalia > Hyracoidea > Procaviidae > Heterohyrax > Heterohyrax brucei. The sequence goes on along the minus strand of CM053146.1, from coordinate 132,633,747 downwards.
GTGTGCTGTTGAAATATTTGTTGCCAGTTCTCTTCTCTGGCATTGAAAATGATATATGCATCTGTCAAGTTCTGCACATACTATGTATTAAATTGATGGTAGCCATCATTGTGAATATTAATTTTTAATGTAGTAAATGAACTCTTAAGAAAGTACATACAATTTAATTAATTAGTATTTAAGAGATTTATTTCTTGAGCAGGAAACATATGAAGAAAGTGCACAAACTCAAAAGTTAACTGGTAGATAAGACCAATAAAAATGTCTACTGTTTCCTTACAGAAACAATGGAAACTCTGGTGGTATAGTGGTTAAGTGCTATGTCTGCTAACTAAAAAGTCAGCGTACCTTTAAAACTCTATGAGTCATTTTCAACTTGAAGACAGTGAGTTTTGTTTTTTGATTGTTATAGAAACTATAAGGAAACATGGTTGTTAAAATACGCATAGTGTTCTAAAAAGGGAATCATGCTAAAATAATATTTTTTTCACTAAATGTACAGCAGAGATTGTTCAATGTTAGTAAATACACATATATATTTTTGAACAACCAAAGAGCATTCCATTATGTAAATAGAGCAATCATTGAACAAATTGGTTATTGATAGTATCTTTATGCTATTTCTAGCTTTTTTTTTTAATAACTATAATCAATGATGTAATAAACATCTGGGTGGCTATATTTTTCTTATAAAATCATGGTAATAGGAGTTATATTTCCAAATATAACACTACAGGTAAATTCATGACGAAAATTTCTAAATTTCTCTACCTGAAAAATTAGTAATACTATTCACAAAAAAGAAGGAAACACATGTTGTGGGGTTGACAATCAATGTCACAAAACAATGTGTATTAATTGTTTAATGAGAAACTAATTTGCTATGTAAACCTTTATGTAATGAGCAACTTAAAAAAAATAAAGAGACAATCAAACCTAAGCCTACAAAATAGTATCAAAAGATAAAGGCTAAACTAGGAAATATTTGCAACATAAGTAGTAAACAATTTAATAGTCTTAATATATAAAGAGTACTCTTGAATAAAAAAAAGATGAAGGAGGCTAATAATAAAATGACTTTTTTTGCCAAATATTTTTTCCCAACAATTCTTAAAACACTAAATGTTCTCAGTATATAAAGAATGCTCATGAATAAAAAAAGAGAGTACTCTTGACATTTCACTGATTGCAGAGGAAACTACACCCACATGGGGCTTACAACCATATGAGGCTGGCTTTCATTTCAGATGCTGCCCCTTATTTTCAGGGCTACAGAGTTGGAGAGAAATAGGCACAAAAATGAGAACTAAAATAAAGGAACTGCAGCAGTGACTCTGTTCAGTGGGATGCCAGGGACAACGTCGGCTTACTCCAGCTTAAGGGCATAATTGTTCATAGCACTGTTTTTCTGTTTTTGTTTCTTTTACTGTTTCAAAAAATTTTTTTTATTATTATTATGATTGAAAATGTACATTCCCATGTAAATCTGCATGTCCACCTGTATGCAGCTCCCACTGCTCTCCTGCCTAGTGACAGCACACTCTTCCTCTCTGTTCCATACCTGTCCTACCCTCCCAACAATCTCCTATCCCCTCCTCTCTACCCACTCCCCTTCCTCCAGTAAGAGGTCAGCAGAACAACATCTTATAGATGCATAGAACCATAAAGGGCACACATGATATGGTCACTCTGCATTGCCAAGTCCAATCCATTCCTGTCCGAAGAGTTCATAGCATCTTTTATTAGAACATGTCTGTATCTTCTATCATATGTGTCTACTGGCCAAGGGCTAAAAATACTCCAGAGTCCCTTACTCTCCCTGAAAGTGTCTGTGTGTTGGCAATAAGCCATGTGGTCACCCTGTCCATGACTCTCCCATAAAATGTGTAGATAGCTTGCCATCCTCCATGTCCTACCTTCCTCCCTATTCATCATCAGTGACTTGCTCTTATTCTCATACACCTTGGTTCTCCCAGAGGGTAGCAGACTCTTGTTCCCAGATCACCTGCCTTGGCAAGCCCCCTTCTAGCTAGTTCATAGCTTAGCCATTGCCAGAGAGCACTGTGAGGCCCCAGGTTTTACGGCTAAGTGTCTACCTTGCTGTCACACTCATCACACAGCTGCTATTCTGCCGGGTAGTAAGACAGAAGTGTTCTCATTGCAATTTTCTGCAGCAACTTTAATCCCGCTCATCTTTCATCTGAGTTCTTCCACAGTTGACTAGTCTCAATGATGCTTCAGGAACTTCAGGGAGAGTGAAGACGCTCCTTCTCTCCCTGCCTGTGGGGGAAGCTTTGTGTCTTCTTCAATGAGTCTGATTTATTTCCCTCTGTCGAGCCGTTATAGAGAGAACATGAGTCCTTGAGGTCTTGTCTCTTCTTCCTATACTTCCACTGAAGCTCTTACTCAGTCTGTGGCTTTGAAGCAATAATGAGCTCTGGGGTTCATCCCTAGCTTGTAGACTGTGTTTCTACCAGAGTGAATATTGTGTCTCTTAATTCATCATCACCGGAAGATGAATGCTATGTGTCCTAATTATGTAACATCTTCTTGTATGCCCGTGCTCTGACATAACTATCAGTGGATGGATGCTGGGCAGCCTGAAGTTATTTTTCATTATATTCTACCAGGCCGAGTGACATCAGGTAGGGAATGCAGTTTATTACAGCTCAAGGGAAATTTCTTTCTCCTCAAGGCAAGGACACAAGCATTTCTCATGGGGCAGGCCCTTGGAGACTGCTTGATTGCATCCTTTCAGAAATAAGATTTCAGGGAAGTGCAGGCTCTGGAGTGATGGAGCTGGCTAGGCTGGTGATGGGACTGTCGATCGTCACTGCAGCTTCTCTTTCAGGGCAGGGCTGGATTGATTGCATTATTTAGAGTAAGCAAAACCCAGACAAAGTAAAATGATTGACGCACAGACCTTTCTTTCCAAAGGGGAGATCTGAAGGCAGTTTCTTTTAAAAAGGGAGAGGGACAACTGCATATTCATCTAGTGGTCTGCTCTAGAAGAACCTCACTTTTATTTCTTGCTCCATTAGATTGTATTTATGAGCAGGGCTTAGTTCTGTGACTTGTCACAATCAGTGTCCTTTATGGGGTGAGAGATCATGACAGATGTAAGAAGAAACAGCAGACTCTTCAGTCATGGTTTCTAATTAGTGCTCAGTGTATAAACAGACAAACAAGAAAACCCACCGCAGTCATTAGTTTTGATTCCTAGTGGCCCTATATAATGGAGTATAACTGGCCCCATAGACTTTCTAAGGTTATGATCTTTACAGAAGCAGACTGCCACATTTTTCTTCCTCTGAGTGGTTGGTAGATTTGAACCACTAACATTTTCCTTAACATCCCAGCATTTGCCCAAGTGCTACCAGAACTCTTTCACTCAGTAGAAATCTGAGATTTTCTAGGAGGTCAGCAAAGGAGCCTGGAAAATAATTTAGGGATGTCTCAGATTTTACTTTCCCAGCCCTTCTGGTTCTTTGTTTGCAGTTGTTTCTTTTCTCTCTAACCAGACTTGCCAGTAGAATGATCTCCTAAGTCTTAGGTTAAATAAATAATGGAGGGAGACCAGCCTTCACAATTCAAAAGTATTTTGAAAAGGAAAAAACACTTCCAACATGGATAAACGGCATTTTAGTTGAGAGCAATGATTAGTACTTAGGGACGTTCATAGGAAAAATTAGATTTCTCAAGTATATCTTGAATATATAGTTAAACTAGTCACGCAGGGAGCTAAACCTGAGTAGAGTGTTGGGAGCCTTAAGTGGCCCCTTTTGCTCCACCTATCATCTTAGAAGATCTCAGAGGTCGAGTGGGCTCCTTGGAGACAAGTTACATGCTTTGTGGTCCTCCGTTATAGATGAATAGGTAGTAGGTGGGACCAACCATGAGGAGGCAGGATGGAGCTGGGGAGTGGATGATGCTAAACCACCCCCTCTACATCTTTTTGTTTCTGCTTCATTTCCTCGCCCATTCCTCACCTTTACAGTCACCCACTCAAATGCCTCTAGACATCAAGCAGGGTATGTAAGCTGCGCCCTACATGAGGAAGACCCATGATATAATAATTCTCTGCTCTTCACTAAGTGACAGCTCTCATTGAGTAAGGGGGTGCCAGAAGTATTGCAATTTAGTTTATGTAAAAATACTCAGGAAAAAGATCTTTCCAAACATCTTTTGAGGCTCCTTCACTTAAATACTTAAATGGCGGCTTTGTCTTGGCAGAGATTCAAAGAAACCTCCAAAATGAACAAGGAAGCACTTGAAATCACTTTGCAATCCCCAGCTTATCTCTCTGGGTTGTATAAGTTTATTGCACTATTTTTAGAATGTTTACTTAAACACTGCGTGGAGCTGGCTGAGAAGAATATCTGAACCTTTTATTAGAACATGTCTGCATCTTCTATCATGTGTGTCTACTGGCAAAGGGCTAAATATACTCCAATGTCCCCTTCTCTCCCTGGAAGTGTTATTTATTTGCCAGAAAGAAAGAAAACAGAAAGTCTCCATATATTCTTCTCTCTTTTGGAACTGAGTGAAGGCTTTCCTTCGAGATGATGGAAGCATTGGTGGCTAAGTGCTAGAAATGTCGCTTTCCGTACTGGGAGACCTATGCATGTCATGTGTAATGACCACCAGCCACTCAGAAGGGGTGTGTGTGTTGCTGTGATGCTGAACAGGTTTCAGCAGAGCTTCTAGAATGAAAACAGGCTAGGAAGAAAGACCTGATGATCTACTTTGGAGTATGAGCCAAAGAAAATCCTGTGGATCACAAAAGTCCGATCTGCAACCATCATGGAGAAGAGACAGAACTGGGCAGGCTTTTGTTCACTGGGTGGCCATGAGTTGGGGGCTAAATCCCCACAAGTTGGGGGCTGAGTCACCATCAGTTGGGGTTGACTTGACAGCAGTAAACAACAATCTTGAGATGGGGCCAACCAAGAGTTGGCAACTTCAGTGTGTTTCTGGGAATCTAGAGGTGGCATTAATTTCTCTGATCATGTTACATGCTTGCTCTAAAACTTCAGCCACTTACCTGTGTGATAAGACAGAGCTCTAACATCCTGCATCTGGTGCTTGAGACTTTTTTCGTTAGTCATCCTCCTGCCCCTTTGTTGTTTTGTCCCCTACTGCTTTCCCTCTCCAGCCTTGGGCTCCAGACTGATAGCTTCTGTGTCATCTCAATGCACTTGACATTGGCCTGACCCTGTGGTCACATAGTTTTCTCCACTAAAATGCCTGTATCTCCAGATAAACTCATCTGGTCCTGATCATCTTTCCAGAAGCAGCACCAACCTCCTATCCTGAAGAAGTCTCTTCATGTACTAAAGTCATGATGAGCTTTCTCTGTGCCTGAAATGCTCACTTCATATTCATCTGTCCTTCTGACAATTACCAACTGAGAAAATCTTGCACTATTATCTTTTTGTATGTAGAAGTCTTACTTTCTTAGTATTTTAGAAACTTTGGGTAACAGTGGTATCAGATCTCAGATCTCTGTGTTCTGCACCATAAATGGGTGAACAAAGAACAAAAACAATTCTAAGCTGGTTCCCTTCAACTCAGTTATGCCTCATGTGTGTGCTTAACTTGGGTTTGAGGATTGGTTTAGAAATTACTGTTCTGCTCTCACAAAGTTAAGTTGAACACTTGTGTCATCCTTTCTGGGACCACCCAAAACAGGGATAGAGCTTCCTAAGGTTTTTGTATTGTTTGACAGATGAGGTCTCTAACCTCATATAATGCTTTCAGGGACAGGTGGTGTGTGTTAAGAGGTCAGTGATCACTTCTGTGGTTAAATAAAAAGGAATACTGAGTCACAAAACCCTTGGGTATATTAAAGAGAGTGAGGAATCTTGCAGTAAAGAAAGTTTCCTTATTTTGTTGTGTCTACCGTTTCCTAAATTTGTCTATAAACTTTTCTTCCTCCCTTCTAAGATGTAATAACGCTTAGTATTCCATAATACTACTGTTCTGTTGAACACTGTTTGAGACTGTCTTCTTCATACCTGGCTTCCCACTGGTCCTCCCTCTAAGCTTTGCTTTCAGTGAGTTTTTCTGGTCTATAACTGTATGATTTCTTGAATAATTGGCCTCCTTTGTATTTTTAGGAGCCCTAGTGGTGCAGCGTTTAAGAGCTCAGCTGCTAACCAAACCGTTTGCAGTTCAAACTGACCAGCTACTATTTAGAAATGCTATGGAGCAATTCTGCTCTGTCTTGTAGGGTTGCTATTGACAGAAGATACTCGGTAGTGATGAGTTTATGCACAGTAGTGTATTTATTATTTAACTAATTTTACTTACTGATGTGACACACCTGTCCCATTTCTTCTGGTCCTTTTCAATAATTGCAAATGAGGCTCAGGAAAATTAATATTTCTAGTGGTATAGGAATCATTAGATTTATATAACTGGACCATTGTGCCTCTGCCATTAGCTAGTATTGTGAACACTTCTGGTATTTTTACCTCTAACCAGATTTCTTTTTCTTCTTTCTCTCGTTTTAACCACATGAATTAACTGATAGTTTAGACATTTATATTATATACTCTAAAGTCAGTCAGTAGTGAAGTTGGAACTAAATTCCAGAATTCTGCATTCCAGGTAAGTCGGGTTTCCACGTGCTGGAAACCCTGGTGGCACAGTGGGTTAAGTGCTATGTCTGCTAATCAAAAGGTCAGCAGTTCAGATCTGCCAGGTGCTCCTTGGAAATGCTATGAGGCAGTTCTACTCCGACCTCTAGGCTCACTATGAGTCAGACCCTACACAATGGCAGTGCGTTTGGTTGGTTTTGGCCTTGAGTAATGAATCATGTGGCTTCTCCTAAATCATAGGTTGCTTTAATCTCTTACAATCAAGTGAAATCATTCTATACAGCAAAGAAAGTTCTATCACATTTCCTGGCTTCACAGGGCTGTATGGAACCAGACCCTTCAACTGTCATACAACATGACTGTAATGCTCTTCTCCACTCTGGTCACTCTTCTGTCTGGCTTTCAAATCAGTGCCTTTTTAAAAACATGGTTGTAACAAAATCCGGTTCTCCAGATGTGGTCTTACTTGACAAACCGTGGTGGCTTCCCCTTCTCCCCTCTTAATCTGGGCACTGTCCTTCCACTGCTGTGGAGAAAGGGTGTTAGGATTTTCGAGGGTCCTGGGTAGTTTTTTGGTCATGCCCTTGCCTACGCTAAGCCTGGACTCAATCTCCTAGTGTGGGGCTTTAAACTCTTCCTCCAGTTGCTTCTTCTCTTGCTGAATTTATCATATCTCTTGTTACGCCTCAGCCTTTTGTCCTGGCAAATCTATTTTGCCTTTCCTTTACCTGCTTCTGCTTCTTTTTCTTATATCTCTGACCTCTGCCAGTGGTTTCTTCCCCCAACCAACCGCCCTTCCCTCTTTCTGCATGGCAAATAAGGATTTCCCCTTCTCTAATTATTTAATTCTTTGCTCAAGTTTCCTATGCAAGGAGACCAGTTGCCTCAGGATATACCACCACAAATAACTACTCTCTTTATGTTTCAGCACTTGAGGGAAGGGGCCTTTGTACGCACTTGTGACGTTCGGTGTAGGTTTCCACTACTTTTCTCTGTCAGTAATCTTTCTGTCTCTCTCACAATAGCAGTGATTGTGATGATGAGCATCTGTGTATTGATTTACATGTCACAAAGCATTTATACATACTCTGGGTCATCTGTTTCCCTCCAGACTTTGAGCATGGTGTAGGCAAGTATTAGCATCCTCTTTGCTGGCAGACAAGGACAATGAGCCTTAGCAAGGTTATGTAACTTGCTCAAGGTGTAGCAGGAATTTCCGATTCCGAGATAGTGTTCCTTTACTTTCCTTATTGGCAGTAAACATAAAGTTTATAATAAGAAGAAAGTCAGGCCAGAAAATTCTAATCTTATGAAGCAACCTTTTGATTTTGGAGTTTTCAGAAAGGGCAGGGCAGTACCCTGATAACTCCTCTTCTATGGTCTGGTGTGAAAGAGCCTAGTGAATCCAGGAAAAGGGCTGGGATTTCTGTTCTTCCTTTTGTTCCTATGATTTTTTCCTCATTTTCCCCCACTTCCATATTTTTAAATTCCATCTCCTTTACTTGAGTAGTAGGTTAATTTATATATGAGGACCACAGTTTTGAAAATTACTCATGAGGTGTTCTTTGAAAGGAAAATGATTTCATCTCACATGTGTTCTAGCATTTTCCAACACTGACTAGAGCAAGTTAGGCTTTTGCTAATTCACAGTGGCATAGAGGCAAAGTTATTTGAGTGCAAGATCAAAATAATTTGAGCCCAGATAGCTAATTGATAGCATTTGATGAAAAACAATAAGTGTAAGACCACTCCACAGAGACTTAATCTATTGCAATAGACTCATAAGTCAAAGTCAATAAATATAAATGCTGGTGCCATTTGAAGATCTGAAAGAACAGTAGTGAACAGTGGAGACAGGAATCCTGATCACACGGAGCTCACATTTTAGATAGGAAGACAGAATATCAATAAATAAATGAGATAATTTGGGTTAGTGATACCTGCTAGAGGAAAACAGCATAGTAAGAGGTGACAGTGACATTGGGACAGATTGTTCTGGGAAGAAGAATACAGAGACAATAAGGTAGAAAGGAGCCATGTCCGAAGCTCAGAAGATAGACTGGGGAATAAGGAAAGGAATAGGCCAATGGATTAAGGGTCCTTGTAGATCACTGGTGGAGAATTTTATGGGATTGGTTATAGAGAAGCAAGAATAGAAGAAGCGAAGTTATTAATATTATTCCAAAACAGAGACTGTGGGAGTTTGGACCAAGTATTAATGGTGACATAAGAAAATGGAGAGATTCAAATATATTTTATATCTTATTTAGCAGGCTGGAAAACCTGGTGGTGTAGTGGTTAAGTGCTACATCTGTTAAACAGAAGGTTGCAGTTCAAATCTGCCAGCTGCTCCTTGGTAACTCTAGGAGGGCAGTTCTACTCTGACCTATAGGATTGCTATGAGTTGGGCCCGATTTGACAGCAGTGGGTTGTTTTATCTATTTATTTTATGGTAGGTTAACGGGTTGAGCATGGAGGTGAGATAAAGAATGAAATTAGAGAGGACTACTAGTATTGATGTTTAATAGAAACATTTGCTTCTACTGAATTGGCCAGCTGGGTAGGATCTGAAAGGAACCACAGCCTCACTGCCATAGCTTGTACTACCCAACACAGGTCTTTATTTCCCTGATGACTTGCTCAATAAATAGATATGTCTCAGACATTTTGGATAAATGTTTTATACTCTTTTCTTAAACTAAACTTATGTTTGGAAACTCTGGTGGTGTAGCAGTTAAGTGCTGAGTCTGTAATGAAAAAGTCAGCAGTTTGAATCCACCACACACTCCTTGGAAACTCTGACACAGTTCTACTATGTCCCATAGGGTTGCTATGAGTCAGAATCAACTTGATGACAGTGGGTTTTAAGCTTTTGTTATTTCATCCTTACCAGGAGAAATCCAGGGCCCATGGTTCTAAGCTTAAAATCTGACAGTTTTGTTTTTGTTGTTGTTAATACTGGGAAAATTGAAATATATAAAAGATCGTGTCTGTCCCTGCTGGATCAAATCAGAGGTGGGATAGGAAGTTGTTTCTCCTGCTGAAGCGATTGAGCTTTTGAACATTTAGGCGGAAGCACAAACCAGGTCTATTGTGTACGGAAAAGAGAGTTATTCTGATGTAGGAGCCACCTCTAGAAGTGGTTGAAGCCAGCCAAGCCAAGTGCCGTCGAGTCAGATCCGACTCCAGTCCATTGATTGGTGGTGTGACCTAGACTGCAAAACTAGCACTACACTTTTCTGAGTGTCTAAGCATCTCAGAGTCTTGTTTCAACATGATTTTCAATGAAGTTTTTTCACTATGGTTTTAGCAACGGTCATGATGCCTTAAGAACCAATGAGAAGGCTCTTCTAGAGAATGTACTGAGGAGGAATACCCTCCTAGCCCTTGACTAACTTTTTGTGTCGGTCAGGGTCCCAGCGGAAAACAGTCAGCACCTTCCGTTGGGATTTTTGAAGAATGTTAAGAAACGACTAGTGACAGAGAACTAGCAAAGCAGAAATACTTAAGAGATTTGCAGTGGTGGTAAAGATCAGGCCACAGAAGGAAAGGAAGGATGAAGTGCTACCAAAGCTTATATAAGCCCAGAGATGTGAAAGAAGGGTTTGAGAGCCAGTGCCACCACTAGAACTGTACCCACACAGGGATGCCTCAGAGAAGAACCACCGCCCTACCTCTCTCCTTTTGCTTTCTCATTGCCTTCCGGGATCTCCCATTGCCTGATCTCCAAAGGGAAGTGAGAGAGTCAAGGGTCCTGGCTTATCCTCTTGGGCAGAGCAGAGAAGAATGGAGAATGGATTTGGGGTGAGTCAAACAAGTTTAATCTTCTAAGGTCCCTATTTCTTCTACGATTTTATGGTTTTCTGTATTGGTTTTATATAACACCTTTTACACGTTGAGAACAATGCAATAAAAATAATAGTTGTGATCACTGTAGAGACAGCAGTCAGCTATTGGGTCTGAAGGGGTTGTGGCTGTCAATTTGCCATAGATGTGCAAAACCTTGTCACTCAGTGCACAGATGGAAAGAAAAATAATAACAAGAAGCAGATTCAATTCCAAATCACGTCATCAGAGTGGTTTTTTCAGAGCTAGCAAACAGTACACGTGAGACCACTTAAAAGAAGAGTCGTGGGGCCCCTTGTATTCCGCATACCTCCTCCATGGCTTTAACATTAGAGAAATGTTTCAAGGATTGGTTCAGGAAGGACTTGGAGCCAGCAAGGCACTCAAACGAAGTGAATGAAACTTGGCTCAGCTTGAGAATTAAGAATTTCAATCCACACTGCTTGATCTTCATCGTTACTTGGCTACTAGATGCAGCATAAATCCTCCCAGCTTCGTCCCTCTTATCTCAACTGTACTCCGGTTATTGAACAAATTATGGGTCTATTTCACATCCTCTCTAATGCTTGGAAAACTACGCAACATAAGGCTTAATGAAGGGGGTGAGCTTCTGAATGGCTTAGAACTGAAGATATAACTACATCAAAAGTCTTTAGAAGGGAAGATTTTAATGGCTGAATAATATGCTGGAACAGAGGAGTAATTTCTTCTCGAACACTAGAATGAATTATTTACGCTTTGACAACATTATGTGTCTCTAAAGCACTTTTAGTTATTCGCCACTTCTGGGCTACAGCTGATCCTGCTGCCCATTCTTGTAATTACATTAACCTCTTGACTTTACATGACAAGCTTTTCCTTTGCACTGCGATCAATAGCCCATAACTATACCTATTTAATAGGGCCATAGTTGCATTTCAGTTCAGATACAATTAACTATGTCTCTCTTTTCTTTTTTGGTGGGGCATGGAATAAAATTTTTTATTTGAACATCTAAAACAAAAGAAATTATTCTGAAGGGAAAATGCACGTAGGAATACACAGATCATATAGATAAAAGGGATTGCAATGATAAATAGGCTGGATGAAAATCCATTTCTGCAAGCAGAGGGGATTAGAAACCCTGGGAGAACCAGTGGATTTCAAAGCCCTAGATTTTCAAGGTGGCCTTTGAATCTTAGCTTTGATAAACTTTTTGTTTCAGTAGGATTAAAGGCACTGTGGACCACCTACTTTCTTACACACCATACCAATTAATTATAGTGTGTGTATGTAAATAGAGAAAGCATAGTTTTACAATGTAAAAGCATCCTGAGGTCACCTGGTTAAAGCCCCCTCTTTTGTCAAAGAGGAATTGGGAGAGGCATACAACAGTGACATTTTGGAACTGCCTCCTGCTAGCTCAGGAAAGTGGGCTGTTCACATTCGGCCACAGTGACAACTGGAAATCAACCGTGGTGGGAGTATTTACACCATGGAAATTGGCTAATGCTATAAGCCAGTGCTTTTTTTCCTCAAAGAACCAGTTACCATTTACTAGCCAGCCAAGTACTGTTGAGTCGGATCTGACTTATGGTGACCCTAGAGGCCAGGGTAGAACTGACCCCCAGAGTAACATTTATCAGTGCAGTAATATGTGTATACTTGTATGTATGTATACATCAAATGTATATGTGCCAGTGTTGTTGTTAGGTGTTCTCCAGTTGATTTCAACTCATAAGTACCTCATGTGGCAGAGTAGAACCACCCCATAGGGTTTTCCTGGTTTCAGTCTTTACAGCAGTGGATGGCCAGATCGCTTTCCTGTGAAGCTGCTGAGTGGATTCAAATGACTATCATTTTGGTTTGTAGCCAAGTGCTTAACTGTTTGCGCCAACAAACAAAAAGAAAAACAACCCAGTTCAGTCAACGCGAGTCTGACTCACAGTGACCCTGTAGGTCAGAGCAGAAACGCCCCATAGAGTTCCCAAGGAGCACCTGGCAGATTTGAACTGCCAACCTTTTGGTTAGCAGATGTAGCACTTAACTCAATATGCCACTGGGGTTTCCTTGTGCTAGTAGGACTTCTTTTATACATATGTCAATGTGTGCTATGTTATGTAGACATTTTATCTCCATTGCATAGAGGAAGTAGCCTCATGAAACTGTCTCAGATATTTTTATGATTATATTTTGGTGTTTTTTTAATGCTTTGTAATAAATTAATGCACATACATGACCCCACAGAAGTCATCCACACAGACTTACAATGACTTGTACTTGACATTGGACTTCATTTAGAGTACTCAGAAGACTTTTGCTCCTTTAGTTTCCTTTAAGAAATTCAAAGGAAATCTTATGAGAATCAATTCTACATAAAGACAAACACAGTGGTCAAGGGTGTAACCAGACACATTTGAAACACCAAGGATTTTAGATGAGAGCTGAAATTATTTTCTTTATGGTTCTGTAATGCTGTTAAGGAATAAAGTCTATTATCCTCTTCTGTACTATATTATCAGAGCCATACATCTTAGAAATAATAAAATAAAACTTCTCATTACTAATAGCAATAATTTAGGATCCATCCAATGTTCCCTGTAGGTAATACATCTGGTTTAAAGTCACCTCAAGAAATAACCGGTGGCTACTTAAATCCTGTCAGACTACTCTAATTTTCTTTTATGACAATGTCAGACTTGCTATATTGCAAGAAAGTAATCTATGTAATATAGACGTTTGATGCCCACATCTATTACATGATCAGCAAACTTAGTGTGGAAAGAATATTTCAAACATGTGCAAGATCAGTTGAAGGGAATTAATATGGAGTTACCAACAAAGAAACTAAGAATAGAGAATTTATAATGTCTCAGCAGATGAGCAGAGCCTGTTCAAGTGGGAAAAATAACCATGTGTATCAATAGCTAAAAAACAAAAAACTGCAATTAAGTCAATTCTGACTCATGGTGATCCCCTGTGTTACAGAGCAGAACTGTGCCACAGGGTTTTCTCGGCTGTTATCTTTAGGGACATAGTTCTCCAGACCTTTTTTTCATGGTACAACCAGGTGGGTTCAAACCACCAAACTTTAGTTTTGTAGGTAAGTGCAAACTGTTTGTATCCCCCAGGGATCTCTCATCAACAAATTACTCGATGGCATTTAACAATAACAACTGGCATATTAAAGAAATATTCAAATCTCTGACTTTCCTCCCTTGACCCATGGAATTAGATTTCACTGCATGGGTTTTTTGTTTATACTCAAGATTGGAAATTACTACCATAGACTGTATTTCTCAAATGAGAATGTCCAAGAAACAAGAGACTTCTAGTACATGATGAGAGAGAAAGACCTCCTGAGAGACAAAAGCTCCTTAGAAATATGTGGAAGCCATCTCTTCACACTCTTTCCCTTCCGAGATCTCTTTCTCTGGGGCTTGCCAGGGCTCCAAGTTAGTACGCAGACCACAGTTTTTGAATATGATTTCAAATCAGCGTATGGTAATAAAACGGGTTTTGAGCTTGAAGACCTGAAATCAGCAGGTAAGGCTTTGTTCTTTTATAAAGGAAGCAAAAAATCCAAACCCATTACCTTCAAGTCAATTCTGACTCATAACGACCCTATAGGACTCAGTAGAACTGCCCCATGGAAGTTCCAAAGAGTGTCTGATAGATTATGAAACTTTTGGTTAGCAGCTGTAGCACCTAAGTACCATGCCACCAGGGTTTCCTCTTATATATAGCCTTGGATAAGTTATTGATTTCCTACAACTTCAGTTACCTCATTGGTAATATGTGAAAATTATATTGGTTCTTTACATAACGATGGGAGTTTCTAGGTGGTGCAAACACTTATGTGCTCAACCACTAACTAAAAGTTTGGTGGTTCAAACTCGTCTAAAGGTATCTTGGAAGAAAGACCTGGTGATGTATTTTCAAAAAGACCACAGCCATTGAAACTCTTCTGGAGTACATCTCTACCCTTGAAAAAATTGGAGTCACCGTTTCTCTGAGAACTTGGGGAGATGCATGGAATGTAAAACGCTAACTTTAAGTGGTTGTATCTTATTATTTTTATCATGAGGTGCAGGACCATGCCAAGGCTCACACAGCTTAGCTCTGGGGCAGCCTAATTTGCTCTGAAATGGGTTTTATGGAGACTCTCTGTTTTTTAGCCTAAATGTCTGAGTGAGAGATGTCAGAACTAGGAGATAAGGAGGCTGGGTAAGCTAGACCAACAGAAGAAAGAATTACTAAGGATAATTTTAAACATAGGCATAATTATAGCAAACAACTTTTGAGCATTTACCATGGTAAGCAGCTTGCATAAGCAATCTCATGGGCTCCTTAAAGTAACTCTTTGAGTGTGTACTGTGATAACTTCCATTTTTCAGATGGAGCAACTCATTCATCTCATCACCGACTGTAAGTAGAAGAGTCTGATTTGAACCCAGACTTTTAACCATCACGGGGAGCAGGGACTTGAGAACAGTAATGGGGTAATTTAAACACGGTGGTAGCTGTTAAGAGCCATAGGATCTGGGCTGCAGAACCAGATAGTTCTGAAGGACAGAAAAGGTGGAGAATGAGCAACAAAACAACCTCTCCTGCTTTGTGGGAAAAACTTGAACAATACAGTATAGGGAGAGGACTTGTTAATACCCAGTAACTCCAACAAAAGACAGTTTCCTTTCATGGGAGTTTCGTAAGGACCGGATTAGACTGGTGATAGTGATTACAGAATCTGCTTCTCTAGAGGGTTTTAAAAGCACTGTATATTTTATTGATGGGAGTTCTTATAAATACAAGCCATTCCAAAGGGGAGAAAGGAGATCACTTTGTTGAGTCTTCGTGGTTCATCTAAGCTTCTTTTGGTTTAGTTCAATGGGGAATAGCTGATTTTTGTGATGATGTAGTATCTAATGAAGCCGTAAAAGTTTATTCTCTGCATTAAACTCTAGGGATGGTCATTTTTCCTTTCTTTTTATGGGTGGTCTGTAGGAGCCTGCAAAGCAACAGTCTCCAGATCCATCAGAATGGAGCACAGCATTACAGAAGCCTCGTTGTCTTTCCAATGAGTTTAAACCTCATAGAAACAAAATCTGGGCCCTTTCATGTAGATGGAACTAAAGGGTCTGACATCAGTTGACAAAACAACACTCAGCCAAAAGGATCCAGATTCTTTCAGATCCAATACAAGTTCTCCTGAAACATCTGGATATATTTCCAGATGAAAAACTTGTGGGTTAATGAAATTGCCAGATGTGACTACTTGCCAAAATATTGGGATGGTTTTGTTAGTGAAGTCCTACTTTAGGGGTGCACATGATAGGGGTTAAATTGCCATTCTGATCTGATACTTCTGAAGAAATATTTTCCAGCTTTGCAGGCAGCTGTCACCACTTGGGAAACTCTGGTGGCATGGTGTTTAAGAACTATAGCTGTTAACCAAAAGGTTGGCAGTTCAAATCCATCAAGCACTCCTTGGAAACTGCAAGGGGCATTTCTCCTCTATCCTGTAGAGTCACTGTGAGTCACAATTGACCTGATGGCAATGAGTTTAGATTTTCTTTTTTGTATCACTATTTAAACGATTTACACCAAAAAGAATTCTCTGCTTGATAGGTAAATAGATAAAACTCTGACGCCAAAACCTCCTTGTTGCCCTTCACAATCACCCAGCCTTTATTCTCCTACAGAAGTAATATACGCCCTACTGCATCCCCAGTACAGCTTTTGATCACTATTTTACGAAGCAAAGAAAAGAAAAAAAGAAAAAAGACTTTGGATATCTAAATTTAGAGACATCTAGCTTTTAATCAACTTTCTCTGCCTTAGCTTTAACTGTGCACACTGTGAAACCATTTCTCTCTGCTTGGGAGAGGCAACTATTTCCTTCCTGAAGGGTGAATCAGTTGGAAAAGAATAAATCCTGCTGCTTTGCTCTTGTTTAATGTTACAATTCCTTCCCTAATGGGGACATCTGACCCCCATAACCTTTCTTGCCATTCCAAAAACACAACCTCAAACCCAAATAAATAACTTCTCCCATCAAAGAGCTCAGAAACAAAATGCTGTTTTATCAACAATGGTGATAGTGCCTTAAGGCTTACTGTAGCCAGTAACACTAACATAATCCTCGTAAAGCTAGAAACCCTGGTGGTGCAGTGGGTAAGTGCTATGGTTGAAACAAAAGGTCAGCAGTTTTGGATCCACCGGGTTCAAACTTGGAGACTCTATGGAGCAGTTCTACTCTGTCCTGTAATGTTGCTATGAGTTGGCATTGACTCTGTGGCACTATGTTTGTTTGGTGTTTCTAAAGCCAAGCAAGATATTTAGATAATAATGTAGATAGGAAACCCTGGTGGTCTAGTGGTTAATCGCTATAGTTGCTAACCAAAAGTCGGCAGTTCAACTTCACCCAGTACTCTTCGGAAACTCTCTGGGGCAATTCTGCTCTGTCATGTTAGGGTCACTGTGAGTCAGAATGGACTCAACAGCAATGGTTTTTTTGGGGAGGTGGGGCTGGAGTTGATAGATTAGCACCAACTGAAGTCAGCCTAAACTGTAAAACCAGAGCTGTTCTGAATTCCCTGTGAGAAGGCTGAACAATGAATGCCTGCGGGACTTCAAGGAACAAGGAAATTTCTTATTTTGGTCCTCAGTGAGATAAAAGAAAAGGAAGTCTAGAGCAGCAGATAATGACTTACTGAGAAATGTCTGTTATAAGAAACAGGTTTGTCTGTGCCAAGATCCAGAGGGGGCTGCTTTACTGGGATGGGAGGAGTTGCCCTTCTTTGTCACATGATGGAGATTTACCAAGTCTTGGGAGCCCTGGTGGTGCAGTGGTTAAGCACTTGGCTACTAAGCAAAAGGCCAGGGGTTTAAACCCAACAGTGGCTCCATGGCCCAGAGATGTCGCAGTCTCCTTCCTTAATGATTATAGCCTTGAAAATCCCATGTGGCAGTTCTGCTCTGTAAGTTGCTGTGAGTCAGAACAAATTTGACAGCTATAAGTTTGGTCTTTTTTAGAGTATCTTCTTTAGGAAGAAGCTGACAATAACTGTACTGTGTCTCCCAAAAAGCTACACTGAATTCCTAAGCTCTGGTACCTGTGAACAGAACCTTGTTTGGAAATAGAATCTGTTTTGAAGATGCTGTCTGTTAGGTTTACATGAGGTCATAGCCTAGTAGGGTGAGATCAAATCCTTTTTGAAGGGTGACTTAGAAAACAGGAGAATAGACACAAACAGACACAGAGGGAAGGCACTATGGGAAGATACATCTATAAGCTGAGACTCAAAGATTGTGGGAAGCCACAAGAACACAGGAGAGAGACATGAAACCACTCTTTTCTGAGTGACCTCTCTCATTAGAGATAACCACAACCAACACCTCAACTTGAACTTCTAACCCCCCAGAAGAACTGTGTTCTTTAAAGTCACTTACTTGGTGGGAGTTTTTTATGGCAGCACGATGGAGCGAAGGCACTGGGATATAAAATAATACCTGTTGAAACGAAGAAAGGCTTGTTATTCAGGAAAAAGGAGTTGGAGGGCTGGAGTCCTAGCCCAAGTGTGGCAGGCTTGACAAACAGGCCAAGATTTTTTGTGGTTTGCATTATAATGTAATTCTACAAAAGTTCAGCCTTAGGGAATGGAGAGAACACTGGCCAGGGAATCTGGAAACCTTTGTTCTTCACTCACAGGACTCACTTTCTCCCATTGTAAATTGTCACATTTGGTTAGGTTAGGAATAAAGCAAAACAAAAATAACCAAAACTATTGGCTGTCAAATAGATTCGGACTCATAGTGACTCTATAGAACAGAGTAGAACTGCCCTTTATGGTTTCGAAGGAGTGATTGGTGGGTTCAAATTGCTGGCCTTTTCTTAAGCAGCCAAGCTCTTACCCAGTATACCTATTTGAATTCAGGGGTAGCTACATTCATTATCTTGTTCTTCACGCTGTTTATCTTCTCTAAACCTTTTGACATGTAGTATTTCCCATTGTCTGAGCTGCAGTTAACAGTTTCTTTTTTTTCTTCCATATTTGTTGTATTGTCATTTGTGTAAGTTTGGATTGAAGATTAGGACTAGAAGTGTGTTTTTTTAGGTGATGCCTCTAGTGGCAAAGTAGACTTGTTATACTCTGTTGCGCTTTTTCTCAACATATAAAAGAAAGACTCATATGTATTTCCTGTTTTTAGTTGGACATTTTAAAATATCACAGGCCATCTTTTCCAGAAAGAAAAAAAGCAAACAAAACACCTTGATGTGCTTTGTCACATAGAGGTGCTGTTTGTTGGAACTGACTCAGTGGCAGGGAGTTAGTGGGTTTTAGTATCGAGTTTGACACCATCAATCATTTATTCCAGTTTTAACCAAAGATGCAAGTGCTTCTTTATTCCCTGGGTTGATATTCAAATAACAAGACAGCGTACCTTCCTTTAGTGCCCCCTTTTAATGTGAAGCATTTATAGATATTCATATAAACAAACAAACAAGCAAATAAAAAAAAAGACCAAATATACTACATTTTTCCTCTCCTTTTCCTCAAGGTAAAGCAGTTTGTCCTTGCATTTATTTTCTCTAAATCCTTCTCTCTGTTAGATGGACACTTTGGTACAGGCCTTGAAAATTGAAATTTGGTGTCCTCATATTCTTAAAATGCTAAATGCTCCTTAAAGGACTTCATCGGAAGAACAACTCATCTTTCTTTAGAAAGGTAGATAATCATCTTCTATTCAGACAGCTGTCTTGAAAGACTTAGCTGTTACATAGCTTGTAAGTTGAAGAAATAACATTTCTGTGAAAATAAATGACCAAAGCCACTTCAGAGAGCAGCAAACTTCAAACAGCTCGGTAATTTGTAGACCCCTTTGACATCGCAAGTGCATAATGGATTTGCAAAGACATTGAAGATTAAGTAAATTGACTATGAAGTCACAACTCTATTTAAACATTTTTCTTGAAAAAAAATTATTTTTTTGAAAGTATATTTGCAGATAAATATTCCCTGAGAAACCACTGTGGTTTCATCTGTGGCACAGATAGTCCATCTATTCAGAATGTGCAGTTTATAAAACGCACAGGCTCAAGGCCAAATTTAGCCCTCGTGGGTCGTATGGTCTTGTTTAAAATAAGAAAAAAGAAGAACAGCTTCAGATTGTCTTGGAATTGTATTCTGAGAAGGGTATTTTCTACTTGTGTTATAGCCATTGGGGGAAAAAAAAAGTCAGTGGCGTGTCCAGCAGAGAACCGTCTGAGGCTTCTGTTCCGGTGCTGGGCCTATTTTCTTGAGCAGGCCTCCACTTTGAATTTATGGGCACTAGCAGGGAGCCAGGGACCGTAAATTCTGAGGCCTGCTTATTAGAACCCAAGAGCTCTGACAATGCACATAATTAATGATCATTTGCTAAAAGTATTTTGGGGGATTTTATTCAAACAAAGTAAAAAAGAAACACATTAAATATTAGTCCTGTTATATATTATGGGGCATTATATCCATTTGTCTGTCCATAAATCATTTAGCTATGAATACTTAAGAAGAGCAAGAAAGTGATACCCTATGTACACTCTGAGATAATATTGTCTTAGTATTTGATTACTGGCACAGTGTCCTTAATGGACAGATTCATGCTCCGTATCCGATGTCCAGTGGGTGCTGGAAAACCAAGAAATGGGAACGAGGGGGTGCTTGTCCGGGCTCAACCCGTGTTCAGGAGTGCGAAATCAATAATGAAATAAAGAGACTTAACTGGCCTTCTCAGAAGGGTTCTTTGTTTCTTTCACTGTATTGCTTTCCAGTGATCAGTTTTGTTGCCCAAGAGAGTGAGTGTGTGTGTCTGCATACTTGTATGGGGATGGGAGGAGAGATATATTAAAAATAATTGACCTGGTTTGATAATCCTTTTATTGGTTCTCCCTAAGAAGGAAGGTCATTGGCTACTTCTGTACTCACATAAATACAAGGAACTCTGATTTGAGCTGAACCAGATTCAATGCTTTGTCTCTATACAGAGGGTAAAGTAGAAAAGTTAAAAAATAAAATAGAAATAAATATTGCCTGGGAAATTTAGACAACCGTCCCAGGCTTTATAGGTTGATAAGAAGGGTCAAAGAGCGTCTCTGAAGTGCTGAGTACCGTGCACCTGCTGTGTGATTTTGGACAAACCACTTAAACTGGCTGGCCTTCGGTGCACTGTTTCAGAAAATGGAGAACAACTGATCAGTAAGGTGGATCACTAAGGATTTCCTAACTGCGTATATCTATTATTCTAAACCGATATTTTCAGATAATCTCTCAAAAATCGTGACACAGTCGTCCACATGATCCATGTCATTGTTTCATGTCTCTGGTTCAGTAGATTCAGGCATGCTCTGGCTGGCTGCTCATGTCTCTCATTCCTGCTTGCCTGGGAAGGAAAAAAGGGTATGAAAGAAAATTATTTAAGGTTATTCAAGGACTTTAAGAAAAATTTCTTTAAAAAAAAATTGAAGTGAGAGAAAAATCTTCAAAGTATGGATGAAAAAAGCAATGAACTTCAAGCATTTACAGAGACAGTTTGGGAAATAAAACATTAGTTTTGGGGGGCTGGTGTGGATAGTTCTTGTTATTTTATGGGTTCCATGGTAAGTAGCCGTGCAAGTCAGAACTACTCACTCAAATGTGATTGCATCCACAAGGTCTTTAATTTATGGTGATTTAGACATAATAGTTCAAAGGACAATTATGAGAGTAAAGCTATACTGTTTTTTACTTCGGTGCATAACAAGTAATTGGGTCCTCTTTTCCAGTTCTACACAAGTTATTTGAAGAGCTTCAACGTATCTATATTTTTTGTCAGCATCTGCCACTAGTCATCTCAAGGAATTTAGCCCCTCAGTATTAATGACAGGGTGAGTTAAGGCTTAGGACAGCATAGGCATTATTTATGCTTAAAACTTTAACATGTATTTTTAATGAAATATGTATTTTTTGACCATGTTTGGTTTAGAAAAATTCTTTTCCTTCTTGTGGCTGTCCAGAGTCTACAAAAATGGGATGTGAAAGAAGATGGAAAGTGTATTTCAAGTCAACACACATTCCATGACTCTGAGCTCTGCGATCTAATGGCAACTTTTAAAATTAAGAATTTCAGTATTGAACTTCAGTGAAAAAGCACACTTTCCTAGAAAAAGGGACCTTGGAAAAACATATCTTCCCAGCGTGGTTTGCTCATGTCTGTCCAAGTTGAAGGAGAGGAGAAAAATGTCCAATCACAAAATATTATGTTTGAGTCTCAAGGGATTTCTTGGAAGTGGAGGTTGGGCTGATTGGCAGTTACTCTCTTCAGAGTCTGGCAGACATGGCAGAGACCTTTCTTCCAAGAGGCGTTTAGGTTTAGCGTTCAGCAGTGCCTATGTGAACCACGCCCGCCCCAGCCACACTGCATCTCTCCAGAAAGAAAAGAAAAAGTCACAATGTGTTTTAAATAACTCAGCGCAAGTCATTTTGGGCAAAGGCAGTTGTGGATTTATAGAAGAAGGCAGTCAGGAAATTTCTTGCCTGGTGTGGTTGGAAAAAACCAATCTTCAAATCTGTGTTAGTCTGTTTCCGTCTCTTAAACACCAAAAAGGCCCTAATAGGAGGTAACGTTGTAAAGCGACTGAAGCAGGAGAAATGCCAACATTTGGAAACTCTGGACAGTGGATATAATGGCTGTTTATGACATTAATCTCTGTGCCTTTCTGAATATTTGGGAAATTCCATAAAGAAAAAAAAATGAGTATGAACTTAGAAACCAAGACTTGGGGTTAAACAAAGTAGCACTATTTTCTAGATATGTGGTCTTGGACCAGTTATTTAATATCTCAGAGCCTCAGCTTCCTCATCAATGCCAAATGAATGCTAATACCCACTGTGAAAATTGATCCGAGAATTCCAGATACTAGTTACGTACAATGTATTGCATACTGTCACACATAAAGTTAGTTTCCTGCTTGGTAGCAGAATGAAAACTGTTTGAATGAAAACTGAGCTGAGAAGAGCAGTCACCAGGAAAAATTTCTTGTACTGCAAGTATTCTGCCAAATCATCCTATTGACTTCTGGATTTAGTGTGATCACCAGACACCTGTGCATCTGTACCGTGTTATTCATACAAGGGACTATCAATATGTTTACAGTCCATTGTAAGCATAAGCTGTCGGTGGGACTACTGTTTAAACCAGGACTAGAAAACTTCTGCTGTGCTCCGCACTCTGTTATGCGTGCTGTGGGAATGTAGCTGATGGCATGACACAAGGCTTTTTAAGAACGCCAGGGGACACATCTCTATCTGGTTTTAACATCCCAAGTAACTGTGCTGCTTCTGAGTGGTTTCTTGGACTTCCTCTTACAAATACTGTGATTTGTTGTTAGGTGCTGTTGAGTCAGTTTCAATTTATAGTGACACTGTGTACAACAAAACAAAATAAAGCCTGGTATTGCATCATCCTCAGAATCATTGCTATGAAGCCTGACAGTCAATTCTATAAACTTCATTCTTTCAAATGTTACGTATTTCATTACTGAAATTCACTACAGTTGTCTTTGTAGTACGCCCCTTGGGAAGCTACGTACTGATGCCAGTGCCTAGTCCACCCTTCCAAACAATTTTGGAACTCTTTCTGGAGTGACTGTTGTGCACGGTGGCATGGTGGCATGGTGGCATGGTGTCAAGTTCATGAACTTAATTGTATAGTTGTCTGTGAGGGAGTTTTTAGCTAGTAAATAAAGAACTGCATTGGAACACACTCCTGACTCACCTGATCTGGCCCCCAGTGACTTTTTTCTTTTCCCAACGATAAAGGAAATATTGAAAGGAAGACATTTTGATGACATTCAGGACATCAAGGGTAATACAACAACAGCTTTTATGACCATTCCAGAAAAAAAGAGATAGATGAGGTGCTGGCATCAGTACATAGCTTCCCAAGGGGTGTACTCCGAAGGTGACTGTAGTGATATTTAGCAATGAGGTATGCAGCACTTTTTCTAGGATGAATTCCCAAACTTAACTGGCAGTTTTTGCATACCTGAGCCACTGCATCAATCTGTCTCATTGAGGGTCTTCCTGTCTTCCACGATCCCTCTAATTTACCAAGCACGAAGTCCTGCATGTACTGGTCCGACCCGAAAACATGTCCAAAGCATGGGAGATGAAGACTTGCCATCTTGCTTCTAAGGAGCTTTCTGGCTGTATTTCTTCTAAGACAGAGTTGTTCGTTCTTCTGGTGGTCCACGGTATAGTCAGTATTATTCACTACTTCTATAATTCAAATGTATTAATTCTTCTCCATTCTTCCTTATTCATTGTTAAGCTTTCAGATTTGTATGAGGCAACTGAAAATATCAGGACTTGGATCAAACACACCTTAACCCTCAAAGCAACATTTTTACTTCTTAACAATTTGAAGAGTCCCCCCCCAGCAGATTTGCACAGTATAATGTATCCTTTGATGTCTTGACTGCTGCCTTTTATTTTATTGTGCTTTCAGTGGAAGTTGATAATCCAAGACAGTGTGTCATGCAAAAGCTTACTCACCCGCTGCTGTGTAACTCTAGCTGCTCTCTCCACACTATGACAGCACGTTCTTCCTTTCCACCCTATATTTCCCATGTCCATTCAACCAGCTCTTGTCCCCCTCTGCCTTCTCATCTCACCCCTGGACAGGAGCTGCTGAGTTAGCCTCACGTATCCACTTAAGCCAAAAAGCACATTCTTCCTAAGTATCATGCTATGCCTTATAGTCCAGTCCAACTTTTCTCTGAATAGCTGGCTTCAGGCATGGTTTCAGTTCTGGACCAATGAAGAGTCTGGGGGCCATGTCTTTCTGAGACCCTTCAGTCTGTCAGATCATAAAGTCTGGTCCTTTTAATAGATCCTGACTGCTACTTCTATGGGCATTGATTGGGCATCCAAGCAGAATGAAACCTTTGATAACTTCAATCTTTTCTCCAGGTATCATAATGTCGCTTACTAGTCCAGTCGTGAAGATTTTGGCTTACTTTCTGTTCACATGTAATCCATACTGAAGGATATAGTCTTTGAGCTTTATCAGTGAGTGCTTCAAGACCTCTTGGCTTTCGGCAAGCAAGGTTGCATCATCTGTATATAACAGGGTGTTAATAGTCTTTCTCAAACCCAGTGCCAATTTCTTCTTCATATAGTCCAGTTTCTAGGACTATTTGCTCAGCAAACAGATTGACTAAGTGTGGTCAAAGGATACAACTCTGACACACACCTTCCCTGATTTTAATCCCTCAGTATCCTCTTGTGTTCGAACAACTACCTCTTGGTCTGTATAGAGGTTTGCCACGCACAAATTAAGTGTTCCAAAATTTCTATTCTTTACAATGTTATCTATAATTTGTTATGATCCACACATTCAAATGCTTTTGATTAGCCAATACAACACAGGTAAATGTCTCTCTGCTATTTTCTGCTTTCAGCCAAGGCCTATTTCAGAACAACAATGATGTTCCTTATGTTCTAGAATCTGTTTTGAATTTCTAGAGGTTCCCTTTTGATATACTGCTACAATTGTTTTTAAATTATCTTCAGCAAAATTTTACTTATGTGTAATGTTAATGATATTGATGATAATTTATGCATTCTCTTGTATCACTTTTCTTTGGAATGGGCACATTATGATCTCCTCCAGTTGACTGGCCAGGTGTCTCTCTTCCAAATTTCTTGGCATAGATCAGTGAGCACCTCTAACACTACATCTGTCTGTTGAAATATCTCAATTGATATTTTTTAGTATTTTGTTAATTCTTGGTGCCTTCAGGGCGGCCTGGACTTCTTCCTTCAGTACCATTGGTTCTAGGTCGTATGCTACCTTCTGTAATGGTTGAATGTTGACCGATTCTTTCTGGTACAGTGGCTGTTTATTTCTTTCATCTTGTTTTGATGCTTTCTGAAATCTTCAGTATTTCGCCAAAAGAATACTTCAATATTGCAGTTTAAGGTTTGCAGTTTTTCCTCACTTCTTTCAGCTTGAGAAATTAAGGGTGTTTTTCCCTTTCAGTTTTCTAACACCAAGTGTTTGCCCATTTTATTATAATGTTTCACTTTGCCTTCTCAAGCTGCCCTTTAAAATTTTCTGTTTAACTCTTTTATATCTTAATGTCTTTGCTTTAACTGCTCTACATTCAAAAGCAAGTTTCAGAATCTCTTCTAACATCTGTTTTGATCTTCTCTTTCTTTACTGTCTTCTTAATATCTTCTTAATGTGTTTTCTTCATGTATGAAGTCCAGCAATTAAGTCCACAAGCTTACTCATTCTAAATGGTGCATCCTTTATTGCTGAATATCACTACAATCACCTTCAAAGTACTCTCCTTGGGAAGCTATGCACTGATCCCAGCACCTAGTAGACACTTCAGAGCAATTTTGGACTCTTTCTTGAATGACCATTGGGTGTGATCACAAGGTGGCATGGTGGCAAGTTCACAAACTTAACTGTATAATGTCTATCAGGGGGGGTTTAGCCATTAAAAAAAAAAATAACTGCATTGGAACACCTTCCCTACTCACCTGATTTCTGCCCCTGCTCAAACCAATGGCTTTTTACTTTACCCAAAAATAAATACTGAAAGGAAGACATTTTGATGCCATTCAGACCATCAAGGGTAATAGGGTGACAGTTCTGGTGGCCATTCCAGAAAAAGAGTTCCAAAATTGCTTTGAAGGGTGAGCTAGGTGCTGGCCTCGGTGCTTAGCTCCCAGAAGAAGTACTTAGAGGGTGACTGTAGTGATATTCAGCAATTAGGTATGTAGCACTTCTTTCTAGGATGAGCTCATGAATTTAATTGTCATACCTTGTATGATGTCCTCCCGTAACTTTTCTGGGCCTTCTTGGTCAGTGTTCAGTGTATGAAATCTATTCTTGAGATGGTCTCTAAGTTCAGATGGGAATATACTCAAGTTCATACTTTGGCTCCTGTTGACTTGTTTAATTTTCTTCAGTTTACTTCAAACTGGCATGTGAGCAATTTACGATGTCTTTTGCTGTTAACTCCCGGCCTTGTTCTAATTAACAATATTGAGCTTCTCTGTTGTCTCTTTCTGCAGATGACTTGATTCGATTCTTATGTATACCCTCATACAAAGACCATGTATTTACACTGTCCATGCCTTTTACAAGGTCCATGCTGTTTACACTGTGAAAAAATGATATTTGCAATGACTAAGATGCTGACCTTGCAAATCTATCATGTGATCTCCATTATCATTTCTATTGCCGAGGCTGTTTTCCAGCTACTGATCCTTGTTTGTTTCCAACATTTCTCTTCTGAACCTCTGTTCCCCTCAAACCAACTCGTTGCTATTGAGTCAAGGTCAACTCACTGCAACCCTATAGAATGAGTAGAACTGTTCCATAGCGTTTCCAAGGATTGGCTGGTGGATGCGAACAGCTGACCTTTTGGTTTATAGATGTAGCACTTAGTACTACTCCACCAGGGTTTTCTTTGCCTTCCAGTTGCCACTAATTACTTAGCAGTACATGGTTGCAGGTTTGATTAGTTTCAGATTGCAGAAATTGCAAATACTAAGAACTGTTTAAATGATTCAGGTTTTTCTTTGGGGGAGCACTGGCTTGAATCTTATCAGCCAAATCACTCACCTACTGCCTATAACTGTTGTAGGGCTCTTTGTGGTATGAAAGTTTGTATTAACTTTTTTTGAAATCCATTTTATATACGTACCCTTGACTTTTTGACTTTTTTTTCACTCTTTTAAATTTATGTCATGTTGTACTTTAGGTACTCTTATAAGTCATCCTAAGTTCCTTGGTAAAACAAGTAACAAGGTGCCATATTAATAAATCAAGAAATATGTATGACACTCACTATTTTTTTATTCGAGCAATAGAAACATGAGGTACAGCCAGAAACTGAAAAGAGTGAGGGTGAGGAAGTACATATCACAACAAGGTGAATGCTTTTAAATGCCTGGAAATAGTTCTACATCTTATACACCAGGATCATTAAAAAAAGGAAAAAGTTAATTCAAACTTTATTTATGGATGCAACGATGTGTGCCTGATACAACTAGATACTATAGTGGGGAGATCACGGTGATTTCAAAATACTTTGTGTGGTGAAGGGAAGTGGTTTTAAGTCTTAGAATTTGGGAGCGGGACTGACAGAGGATTATATCTGTGATAAACGGGAGAAAAGAATTGCTGGATTGACACGTTGTGGTGTGAGGAGAGAGGGACAATGAAAACATAAACAGGGACAAGAAATATGCTGTAGAGCAAGAGAGAAGTGGAGTTGTGCTGGATTGTATAAAGGATGCCTAAGGAATAAGCTGTATCTGCAGTGTGGTTAGAGGAATCCAGCTGAGGCCAGCTGGCCTCTGTGGTGTAGATTTGGGAGCTGTGCAGCTAGCCAGAGACCAAAATCTTGGCTAAGAAGGGAAATCTCCAGATAGCAAACTTGAATCTCTTTCCTAGCCACATAAGATTTGGTAGCCACTTCTCACTACAGGTGAGGTACTGGATATTGAGGTGGGTAGTATCTGAATACTTCTCTAGTGTTTTGTACTATATCCATGGTAACTGAGAAACTGTTACAAAGTCTTGCCTTGAAAACTCAGAGCTGAGTGGTCTGTGATATTACTTTTCTAAAATTCTAGTTTCAAACATCTGCTTATACCACAGTGAGTTCTATGCATTTCCTTCTCAGAGGGTTTATTTTTGGTTTTGATCTTGGTTGATCTCTGGGAGCCTGTCGGACAACCTGGGACACTTTGGTTACAGACTGAGCTTCAGGAAAGGATCACAGGCAAAACAAAATCAAAATCAAATGAAAAACAACCTCACATTTTTATATAGAATATTGTTACTTACAAACTCTTTCCCATATTACTCTTTCGTTATTACAAATAGCACGACCCTCTCTACAGATGCAAGCATAAATACAGTTGCATCTATATATTTTTTAAATTATTTGCTTCACTACTCACCTGTCCTATTAGCATAAAACCTGGTACTTTTCTCATGGAGTCTACCATCACCTCACAATTGTCACAAAAACACTAGTGCCTATTTGGTGCTTTTTCAAACGCCAAAGACAGTAGGATGGGTAAGAGTAGGAGGAGGACAGAGAGAGAAAGAGAGAGAGAGAGAGAGAATGAGAAGCTGAACAATCTACCATTATTGTTGCATTTTGGAGCTTCAGCAGCCTGGTCATACACATCCCAAACTAAGGCTTGCCTCCTGTTGCTGGGAATCCCTCGCTCCCTGCGTCTTTGCCTGGGATACAGTGGTGACCCCTTCTGACTACCAAGTTTGGAGCTCCTTGGCCCACAATCTGTCACTCAGCTATTGTGCCCACACGTTCACCACTATTTCAGCCTGACACTCTCTCTCTTTCCTGGTATCAAGTCCCGACAAGTTTCATTGACATCGTATCTTTGTGAGTAGGTATCATAGATTTTGGACTACCCTGTCCCAGAAGATTCTGGTTTCTTTCTGCAGATTGCTTCATCCCTTTCATGAGGACTAATATTTCATATCTGACTTTTCAAGGCAAAACGGACTGATTGAGTCTTACAAGACTTTGTTTTATCTTTTATCCCAGATAATGGGGATCTATTCACCCTACATTTCCAGAATTGCCAGGGAGACATTTAGGAGACCCTTCAACAAACAGAACAAAGATGATCTGCTCTAGAGAGACTTGATCTTCTTCCCTAGACATGAGAGAGGCTTCAGTGTTTCATTGGTTAACCCTGTCCAGTTACACAGCACTGTAAGGTAGCTAATACTGTTTATATCCATTTCATGGATGAGGAAACTGAGGTTCAGGAAGCTTAAGTGACTTTCTCAGATTCACATTGTCATCCACTGTGACTTGATCAGCCTGAGATCTGTTAAAGAGCAAGGCTCTTAGCAGTGCTAGGAATTATAAGCATGTAATTGATACTGAGTAACAGAGAATGTATTCTGGAGAGATACTTTCATATTAATGGAATATTTAATGAATATGCATATGGATATGTTTTTATAGAGACATGATTTTACAGTCATAGAATATAAAAAGAGAAGGAAGGCTTTGTTCTAGAAACTTTCTATAAACAAGATCTTGCTCCTTATTGTAAAACAATGAGAAATTCTAACAGTACTGCAGTGGATGTGTCATGGATTGAATTTTGTCCTCCTAAAAATGTGTGTAACAATTTGAATAGGCCGTGATTCCCAGCGTTTCGTGATTGTCCACCATTTTGTGATTTTTCTATGTGGTAAATCCTAATCTCTGCCAGTGGTTAACAGACTGAACTATGCTAAAGAGGATTGGGGTGGGATGGTAACTTCCTTCCTAAGGTCACCTCCCAGCACCAATGTAAAGACAATTTCCCTGAAGTGGGGTTTGAACCACCTTTTACCTTTTATCCTGCAAGAGGTAAGTGGAAAGGGAAGTAAGCAGAGAGTTGAGGACATTATACCATCAAGAAGACAGCACCAAGGGCAGAGA
This sequence comes from Heterohyrax brucei, assembly GCA_028571685.1. Taxonomy (NCBI): domain Eukaryota; kingdom Metazoa; phylum Chordata; class Mammalia; order Hyracoidea; family Procaviidae; genus Heterohyrax; species Heterohyrax brucei. Next base: position 132,603,804 of record CM053146.1, on the reverse strand, counting down.
GTGTCCTTCAGACCAGAGGTTCCTATGCTGATATGCTCTCAGACCAAGCAAAGACTCATACAATACAAGGGCCTTCCTCCAGAGCCAACAGAGAGAATACATTCCTTAGGAGGCAGCACCCTGAATTTGGACTTTCAGCCTACTGGACTGTGTGAGAATAAACTTTTCTTTGTTAAAGCCATCCACTTGTGATATTTCTTTAGAGCAGTACTGGATGATGACTGAGACAGGATTTTTCTAGTTTTCTGGGTCCGCCTTTGCAAATAGATAGATGAAGGGGAGAGGGGTCTCAGAAGCTCTCTGCATAGTGAAACACTGAACCATGTAAGCTATAGAGAACTGTTACATGTGATCAGAGGATACCTAGAATAGAGAAGACAAAGTATCTCTGGAGAGTACTATTAAATTCTGGAAATGATAGTCCCTGTCCCATACCCCCAGTTGTGATGGGCCATTCCTTATCTTTTACAGCAGAATTACAGACAGTCACAAGTTTCACTTCTAAGTCTGTCTTTAAGTTCAATTTTTACACACATTGGAACAGTTAGTTACAGTTTAATGTCAGTAATAATAAAAATGTGTTTTTGCATGTTGTAGAGTAGCACACATTTGTTACTATAAACCATTGTAGGTATCCCAAATTTTTAATATAACAGGGTTTATGAGGGCTGATATATAACAAGTTACATTTAACTCTGATGTTTGTAACTTGGGGACAACCTGGGGACAGTAGGCTTTTTTTTTTCCTGTGACCCAATGAAAGCAAAAGCCTTGCATGAGTGAGGAGAAGTTGTGGTACACGGCTTAAGTCATTTTCCAAGGTTGAGCCTGGAAGAGAGGAGTGTGGTCAGATCAGAAAGAATCAAGGCTGCTTGCAAAGTGCACATCCTAAGGGCCTGTCTTAGTCACCTAGTGCTGCCGTAACAAAAGTACCACAGATGGATGGCTTTAACAAAGAGAAATTTTATTCTGTCACAGTGAAGTAGGCTACAAGTCCAAATTCAGGGCATCAGCTCAAGAAAAAGACTTTCTCTATGGGTTCCAGAGGACTGTCCTTGCCATCAAATTTCCGCTGGACTAGGAGCTTCTGAGACACAGGAACCCGGAGTCCTTTCCCAAAGACATGCTTTGCTCCTGGCACTGCTTCTTGGTGGCACAAGGTCTCCACCTTTCTGCTTGCTTCCCTTTCCTTTCTCAGGATACTGCCTCAAGGCACAATATAATCTTACACACTGAGTCCTGCCTCACCAGCACAACCATCCCCCATTCTCCCTTATTAACATCATTAAGGCAGAATTTCCAATATATAGGAAGCTCAAACAATACAGGAATGGTGGCTTAGACACCCATTATTTGGGGGGACACAACTCATCATAGGGTATGTTGAGATGAGGGGACAAACAGAGGTGGAGAAAAAGGCAATGATGTGGCACATCCTGGAACTCCACAATGTGTCCCCTATTAGGTTTAAGCTACTCACATCTGAAATATAAAGGAGCAAGGTCAATACCCTAGAGGATCAATCAAACTGTTTATTAAATTAAAAAACAAAAACAAATTCAGTCTGAAATGTAATTGTATGACCAGAGAGGCCATAAGGAACAGATGGATTTGAGAGTTGAGTTGGGAACTAATTTCCCAACTCCCCAAGTATATAGCACATCGTTCTTATTAGTTTCTTGATCCTTCTCTTACAGCTGGGAACATGGTCTCGTAACAAAGACAAATCCATGGGTACAGTTTGACAATAACCAAGTTAAATTCCTTGTCTTTGTCCTTTTTATATTTTCAGATACCAAAGAACCTTTATCAACTCTTCAAACATAACCCAGAACCCAGTGCTAGTGAGTCGATTCTGACTCATAGCAACCCTATAGGACAGAGTAGGATTGTCCCATAGATTCCCAAGGAGCACCTGGAGGATTTGAACTGTCCACTTTTTGGCAGCAGCTGTGGCACTTAACCACTATCATCAGAGAGCATTCAGTATTAAACTCTTCTTGTGTAAATTTCAACAGGTTGCTATGGATAGAGTTGTGTCCGCCCCAAAGTACATATTGAAATCCTGGTCCCTGTACCTGTGAATGCGATCCTGTTTGAAAATGGAGTTTTCTTTTGCTATGTTAACAAGGTTAGATCATTCTGAGTTGTGAAAAAAGTAGGCACAGACATGCAGAAGAAGCCACCATAAAGGCAAGCACACAGGGCAAATGCATCTACAAGCTCCAGATGGACAGTAGCTATTTATTGCTGTTGTTGTTAGGTGTCATTGAGTAGGTTCTGACTCATAGTGACTCTGCTTACAAGAGAAAGAAACACTGCTTAGTCTTGCACCATGTCCACAGTTGTTTTTATGCTACTAGAGACTGAAATAAACAAAAAAAAGGACCTCTGCCTACAACCACAGCCGGAATTCTGATTCCAGGTTTTCTGAGCTGTGAGAAAATAAAATTTCTTTTCTTTTGAGCCAGCTGCTTGTGGTATTTGTTGTTACAGCAGCACTACATAATGAATATACAGGTTCTGAGGCAAATGTCATTTGGTTTGCTATATTGTGGAAGGAAATTTATTCAACTGACAAATTTATCTTGAGTACCTATTAGGTGCCAGACACTGCTCAACATTTTGTACAATATGGAACAAAACAGAGCTTAGAATCTAACGGAAAAGTTATACATTAAACAAACACACCTGTTACATTGTTGGAAACTCTGGATGCATAGTGGTTATGTGCTGTGGCTGCTGACCAAAAGGTTGGCAGTTCAGGTCCTCCAGACTCTCCTTGGACACTCTGTGTAGCAATTCTATTCTGACCTATAGAGTCACTGTCAGTTAGAATCAACTCGATGGTGGTGGGGTTTTTTTAGTTAAGTTGTGATAAATGTTAGAAAAGACTAAGATATTTTCAGAGGATAATAAAGACATAAATTGGACCAGGATGATCTATAAGTGATAATCTTACAAGTTAAAGCTTTGGGTCTAATAGAGAGTAAAGAAGAAGAATTATCCAAGTCAAGAAACAGCATTATAGGCAGCAAGAAAACATGCTGGGCCAGAAAAGGGGTTGGTGTATTTAAGCAACTCAAAGAAGTTTTCTTTGACTAGAAATCAGGGAAGAAGAAAGAGAGCAGCATGAGAGGACATTCTAGAGGACCCTGATTCTAGATCACACGGGTCTTTGTTGGCCACAAGAAAGGTTGTAAGAAATTGTGTGAAATGATTTTATTTGGCGTCTTGGAAAGATCACTGTCCATTTCTTGGGAAAAACAACAAAAAAGGAAAAAAACAGGAACAGAGCCTGGAAGGCCAATTATGTGACTACGACACTGGATGAGATGATGATGGCTTGGACTATTTTGAACACAATAGAGACAGAAAGATGTAAGTCAATCTGAGAGACATCTTAGAATTGGCAATATCCATCTAGATTGCTGTATTTAGAGCACAGGTAGAAAAAGAAAAGCTAAAAAGGAAGAAAGAGATGCTGCCAGCAGAGTGGTGGGAGAAAAACCAATTGAGTGTTGTCATAGCTACCATAAGATAAGCATTTGAAGAAGCCAGGAAGATGAGAAATTTAGAAAGATAAGATTGAAAAACATCTATGAGAGCTGACAAACTACAAGTCATACACGACCTCAGCAAAAAGAGTTTCATGGACAGGTAGTGTCAGAGGGCAGCCTCTGACCAGAGTAATTGAAGAATAAATGGCAAGACAGAGAATGAAGGTAGGCAGTACAATGAAAACGTCTGCAAAGCCTGACGTCCTATACAAGAAATTTTTCTCATTTGATGCTCACAGAGTTACAGTTATGTGTTCCAGATTATCTGATCATTACATTAGCCAGAAATGAGTCAAAACTGGACATAATCCAGTCTCAGCTTCTCTTTCTCATTTTGGAGGGTTATGTCCAATATAGGCACATAGAAGGCACAAATGGTTAAACGCTAGATTACTAATCAAAGAGTTGGCAGTTAGAACCCACCCAGAGGTGCCTCTGAAGACAGGCTTGGATATCTCCTTCTGAAAAGATGTGGATTTGAAAACTCTTCGGTGCAATTCTACCTTGCCACACAGGATCACCATAAGTTGGAATCCACTCAACAACTAACAACTCTAATATGGTAGTCACTAGCCAAATGTAGTTAATTATATTTAAATTAATCAACATAAAATGAAAATGAAAAGTTCAACTCCTCAGTCACACTAGACACATTTCAAGCGTTCAGTAGCTACCTGTGGCTAATAGCTACCATATTTAACAGTATCGATACAGAACATACCCATCCTCACCGAAGGTTTTATTGGACAGCTCTGGGCATTCTTTAAAGTACTTGGAAAGTATGCTTCACAATTATTCCAGGACCGCAGGTTTAAATTATGATTGTCTTGGACAAACTGAGACACACGGATACCTCAGCTAGATCAAGCATCTTAGGAACTTCGTTTTCAGTCATACCTCCTGACAAGGTTTGAGTAAAGCAGATGCTCCCAACATCTTCAAGCCACAGGCCAGTGTGGATAAATTGTTGTCCTGTCAACTCTGACTCGCTGTGACCCAATGTGTGCCAGAATAGAGCTGTGCTCTGTAGAGCTTTCAGTGGTCAATTTTTTCAGAAGTAGATACCAGTCCTTTCTTCCAAGGTACCTCTGGCTGAACTTGAATGTCCCACCTTTCAATTAGCAGTCAACTGCATTAATGGTTTGTACCACCCAGGGACTCCAGGCTGGTGTGATAGGCAGCCTTGAAGGTGGTCTCATGATCCTCGCCTTCTAGTAGTAATGACTGTGTGTCATCTTCGTCCTTTGATAGTGAGCTAGACCTAATGCATATAGCACATAGAACACAGAAAAAGTGACGGGATGTCCCTTCTGAGGTTAGGTTACAAAAAGACCACGACTTTCACCCTAAGCATTCTCTCTTGTTTGCTTACTCTGAGAGAAGCTGGTTGCCATGTCATGATATGACCCATGGAATGGCCCATAATGAGAAGACATTGAGAAATGTCCCTGGCCAACAGACAATGAAGAACTAAGACTCTCAGTCTGACAATCAGCGTAGAGCTAGAGGCTGCCAGCAACCACATGAGTGAGCTTGGAAGCCCGTCCTCGTCAAGCTGAGCCTTCATGAGAGGCTGAGGCACCTAACTAAACTACAGGTAGATTGGTGACCCACAGGAACAGTGAGATAATGAATGTTCTTTTGCTACTATGTTTTGCAGTAATTTGTTACACTGCAGTAGATAATGATGGAAATACTGGTGGTGTAGTGATTAAGTACTACAGCTGCTAATCACTAAGGTCAGCAGTTCAAATCTACCAAGTGCTCCTTGGAAACTCTATGGGGTGATTCTACCCTATCCTATAGGGTCTCTGAGTCACAACCAACTCACAGCAACGAGTTTTGTTTTGTTTTGTTTGGTACTACTGGGAATACCTTTAACCAATTGTAAGGAGTCAGGTGTTCATCTGCAAGCATTTTACCTCATTTCTCATTTTTCTCAATCCTTCATTTTCTTCTTGGTCTTCTACACATTGGGAAGCCAGGATGCAGCTTGACTGAACCACAGTAAACTTCCAGTTTATGTTTGGTGATGAAGAGTATAAAAAATAAATAACCTGTACAGGCAACTCTTTGGTCTTCCTACCCATCTGCAGCAGAGGGCAAAATTTTGACTTAGATGCAGAATATATCTTCAGTATAGACAGAACAATCAAGGAACCCTGTAAAAGGAATTTAAAATGAAAACAAAATAACAAAAAACACCGATTTTTCTGCTGCTCTTTGTTTTCTTTCTTCTCTTAACATTTTTCTTTTGTTTTTCCCATCATTTTTTCAGGTAAACTAGATGACCAAGGGCAAACTGAAATGTGAATAAAGAGTTTGACTCCAAGTTCCTCAGAGTTCATTAAGTGTGCTAGTGAATAATGACATCTGTCCGAGCCCAGAGCTTCCATTGCAGGTATTAATTCAGTCAACCCCTGATGCAGTTCTATTCTCATTTAAGAGCCTCTCCAACAACTACAGGATATGTATTTGCTCTATGACCTTGAGAGTAAGACTATGCTGTCTTTTCAGTGCTCCTTTCTATAGTGGAAACCCTGGTGGCGTAGTGTTTAAGAGCTTGGCTGCTAATCAAAAGGTCTGCTGTTGGAATTCTCCAGCTGATCCTTGGAAGCCGTATAGGGCAGTTCTCCTCTGTCCTGTTGGGTCACTGTGAGTCAGAACTGACTCAACAGCAATGAGTTGGGTTTGGTTTTGCTATAGCAGCAAAAGCCCTAAGAATCTTCATGAGAGTCTTTAAAATAAAGGTTGTATAATTTCTCTAACCCATGGTGTGGTATTGACAAAACTACCCCCACAAAACCAGTTTTTTTTTTAAGTGTTGAAAGATATAAGTAGCATAAAAATAAACTCAGATGATAAAAACTAACATGCTGAAGATTTTGAACTGATACTCACTAATTGGGATCCCTAGTGGTGCAGTGGTTAAGTCAGCAGCTCAAATCCACCAACCACTCCTTGGAAGCCCTATGGGGTAGTTCTACTGTGTCCTGTAGGGTCGTTATGAATTGGAATTGACTCAGTGACAACAGGGGTCGGCTTTGAAGCCCCCACATCCATTTAACATAGACATAACTGTTGTAGTTATTTTTCAGTGCTATCGAGTCAGTTACGACTCATAGCAGCCCTATGTACAAAAGAACGAAACACTGCGGTCCTGTCCCTTCCTCATACTTGTGATGCTTAAGCCCATTATGGCAGCCAATGTGTCATTCTGTCTCATCGCTGGTCTTCCTGTTTCTCGCTGACCCTCGACTTTACCAAGTGTGATGTTCTCCTCCCCTGATGGAGCCCTCCTTACATGTGACCCTCCACTTTGCCAAGTGAAATGTCCTCCGTTGATTGATACCTGCTTACACGTGACCCTCTACTTTACTCTACTTTACCATTGATCTAGCCCTCCTTAAGGATCTAAAGAGGATCCTTGGTAGTGCAGTGGTTAAGATATCAGCTGCTAACCAAAAGGTCAGCAGTTTGAAATCACCAGCTGCTCCTTGGAAACCCTATGGACCATTCTATTCTCTTCTGTAGGGTCAGTATGGATTGCAATCGACTCGATAGCCATGGGTGTTTTGAGGATAAAGATAGGCTTTCTTTACCAGAGACCAAAAGTATGTAAACACTCCAAACAAAGAAAATAAAATCCACCAAGAGAAAGAAAAATATTTATGAGTCCACTGAGAAAAATAATCAGCAGCCATCTGATGAGATCAGGACAATAAACATACTCTAACAATGATGGCCTGAGTCACTGTAAAAATTAGCCACCTACCTCTAATATTTCAGGGACAGTGCAATTATCATAGCTGGCGTCATCAAAATAACATTTTGAACAGAGGATTACACCATGTTTTTTGTTAAGAACCTTCTTGGCATATAAATTAAAGTCTCTGGGCCACATTTCATATTGTAAATGAAATTTTCCTTTTGGAATACTCCCTTCCTGCTCTGTAGGGGTGAAGAATCTCAGAGCTTCAGAAAAGCCCCAAAGGGATTCTACAAGGAAAGCTTTCAGTAATTCTAGAAACTTTAGGGGAGAGGGAGATTTTCTTTTTCCTAAACAGAATTATTCAGAATATGTCTTCATGAAACTTGGTAAGAAAATTTACGTAATGTACAGTAATATTATGAATTAAAAATATTTTGATAGCTATAAGTATGCAAATAAGAAGAGGAGAGTCTACCAGGTATTTTAGGGGACCAGATGAGGCATCAACACTAATTTTTAGGTGAGCTAGTGAAAAAGCCAATAGGAAATTCAGTCTAGAGGTAGGAAATAGGTAAACCTATAGATTTCTCTGATATAATAAAAGCTCTGGATATTGAAATAATTTTGTCTAGCATAACTGATATATTTTTATTCCATTGTGTTTTATTTTATCTTGGATTACTAGGCTAGACATCTATTTCTCTTCTCTCCTATTACAATTACATTCTTCCTTTAATCCCTTGCTCAGTAGTAAATACTTTTCATGTCTTCCCTACCTATCCTGGACTCCAATGATAGCTCTATCCTTGAGCTGAAATAGGCCTTGTAGTTAGTGTACTCAGCCTCGTAACTAACTATTGGTACTAGTATACAAGGACTGCCAATTAAGTTCTCAAACTCATCTGAGAAAAAGTGCTTCATACCTCATTGCTGAACATCACTATGGTTACCTTCAAAGTACTCCCCTTGGGAAGCTATGCACTGAAGCCAGAGTTTAGTCCACCCTTCAAAGCAATTTTGATACTCTTTCTGGAATTGCCATTGCACATGATGGCAAGGTAAGAAGTTCGCTGTCTGTGAAGGAGATTTTAGCCAGTCAACAAATAACTGTATGGGAACACCCTCCCTGCTCACCTGATCTGGCCCCCAGTGACTTTTATGTTTACCCTAAGATAAAGGAAATGTTGAAAGGAAGACATTTTGATGACATTCAGGAGATCAAGAGTAACATGATGGCAGCTCTGATGGCCATTCCAGCAAAAGACTTCCAAAATTATTTTGAAGGGTGGACTAGACACTGGCATTGGTACATATATAGCTTTGAAGGTGATTATAGTGATACTCAGCAATGAGATAAGTAACACTTTTACTAGGATGAGTGCACAAACCCAACTGGAGGAACTTGTGTGTGTGTGTGTGTGTGTGTACACTTTTATACTTCGATTCTCAACTAAATTGTAAGCTCCCAAGAGAGCAGGAAGTGTGCTCTACATTTCTGTAACCCATTTTCATACAGCTAGCCTAGTCCAAAGCTTTGATTACAGCAGGTCTCCTGACCACAATGGCCAGCCAATTGATTGACGCTTCCTAGGCAAGTGAGTTTGTTCCAAGAGAGTCTCAATGATGTAAAGGCTGGAGGATGATATGTTTGAGATGAATGTGATTTACAGTTGGTGGTTTAAGTTTTAAAGCCCAATAAAGTCAACTCTACTCTGAACTGCCAGTTTAGAAGTCTTAGTATATACAGTCACTCTTGTGAGCTTGAAGTAGTTAGGGGAGGAAGTGGTGAAGATTAATAGCTTGTTACCACTGAATGTATAAAGAAGCAATCTTGAGAAAAGATAGTTAAACATTTAGACTGTATAAATATTGAATACTTACTATCTGCAAAGCATTATCACATTTCACCCTCAGATAACTCCTGCTAGGGGATTATTATGCTCAGTTCACAAATGAGTGATCTGCACGATGAAAGGAAGTCACTTTCATAAAGTCCAGAGAAAGTATAGTGGTGGAACGCTGTCTGGTAAGCAGGATTCTTGACTTTAACTCCAACATGTCATAGCTCCTTCATGGATGCTAATTTTTCCAAGACGAGTATTTTTCCCTGTTTTCAGGTTATAATAAGGAAAAGAAGTGTAAGCGGAATTCTAAGAGATACTTGCCTGTATCACACTAGCCAAAAAGACTCAGAAGTTTAGAAAAGTATTTTTCATCTCTCTGTTCTCAGTCAAATAAATGGATGCCTGTAGACATTATGTACAGGGAAGAGAATCATTTGGAAGACTCTTTCAAAGCTACTGGTGGTAGACGTTTTGGGGAACACTGTTCAACTACTGAATCCCCTTCCTGGTATCCATGAACTACCCATGTGTGAGTCTTGGCAGAAGGCGTGGTCATCAGTTTATTACAGGATCCAAAGAGAGAAGAGGTTCTTCTATCCATTTTCTCCGCGTCTCTGAAGGTCAAATGGAGTGCCAGATGACCTAAGCTCAGCCCGTAGGATGTTCACACCTAAGATTTTGAATGTGGCCTAGTATGCTGTCACCCAGGACTTTTGATCATGCCCTTAAGTCAGGGCAGCCCAGCAGAGATGGGGGGCACTTGGCAGCTGCCGTCAATGGTGGCATAAATATACAGCATCAGAAGTGATGATGTTCCTCCCAGATTATTTCTTATGTCTCACCTCCTTTGTCACATCCCTGTTTCCTGATCTTGGCCTCCCTATTCAATTGGTTTAGCAGTTACTTGTCTGAATCACTCAAGTTTAAAATAGCTGAAGTGGGTGTTTATCTTTACCTTCCACAGCATATTTATGTGATTAAGTACATTGGGAAAATAATCCACACAAGCCATAGTATTAACGGAATGACTAAAATAGTCCTAATGTCTCTAATGTTGACTGGGGACCTACGGATGGTTTCTGAAACATGGTGATTCACAACCCAAGCATTTTTGTCCAGGTGCTCAGGGTAATGATCAGTGTCGCAGTGGATGAGATACTTGATGTCTAGGTTCATGTTTAGTCTGGAGCTCTTCGTTGTTTCCCAGGGTGGATCACACCAATATAAATGACACAAAATTAGGAGCACAGGAGTACAGAATGAAGAATATAGGCTTTGAAGTCACTTCCTTCTACACAATATACCAGCTGCGTGATCCCAACAACAGCCTATTCCTCTAGGTTAGAATATCCTCATATGTTCAATAGGAAAAGTGCATCTATACTTCTGGTTATGCTAGAGGTTTATGAGCCTAAAGCAGCTGGTAGATACTGAGTAAGTATTGGTACCCAAGATTCTTTCTCTACTGTTACAACTTTTCTTAATTTCCATATGTAGTGGATACTGTTGTATATACAAAGAGGGTTCAATGAAGCAGTAGATGACTCAAAGAGTTGTTTCTACAAAGGCCAGAGGAGAATTTTACATACCTGTTTATATTTGTGTGTGGCCACTAGGATTCTGGAAACTCTGACAGTATAGTAGTTAAATGCTATGTCTACCAACCGAAAGGTCTGCAGTTCAACTCTACCAGGCACTCCTTGGAAACTTTATGGAGGAATTCTACTCTGTCCCATAGGGTGCCTGTGAGTCAGAATTGACTCACCTGTGACAGATTTGGTTTGGGTTTTACTAGGATTCAAAGAAATATTATTTATATTTTTGATTTTTTTAAGATTGATTCCAAAGGCCCACGATATGCAACACTGTTAATATTCGTAAAGTGTACATGTACTTGGAGAAATTGCCAGGTGATGCAAACAGTTAAGCATTTGACTACTAGCTGAAAGGCTGACAGCTCAAACTCACCTAGAGGAGCCTCAGAAGACAGGGCTGGCAATCTGCTTCTAAAAAGATCACAACTTTGGAAACTACAGGGAAAAGTTCTACTTTGCACAATAAAGTTGACATGTGTTGAAACCGACTCATCAGCAACTAACAATATGAATGTTTGAACTATATTTTGCAAACCCACTGCTGCCAAGCTGATTCCAACTCATAGCAACCCTATAGACAGAGTAGAACTGTCCCGTAGAGTTTCCGAGGAGTGCCTGGCAGATTTGAACTGCCAACCTCTGGTTAACAGCTGTAGTGCTTAACCACTGTACCACCAGAGTTTCCACATTTTGCAAAGGTGTTATAAGAGAGCAAATCACTTAGTGAGTAAAACCAGCTGACTTCCCACCATCAAAACTACAGGTCAAATATGTCATTTTCTACTCACTTCTTCTCTATGTTGTAATTCTCACTAGAGGATCAAATTACAGTTGCTTTCGGGTAATGGACCACTCAAGTAGAGAACTAGCAATGTGAGACAAGAGAGAATGAATAGATACAATAAAGGATTTTAGAACACACAGATACCTTGAAGAGTTGACTCTGATGTCAGTGGTGGCTTAGATCTGGAGTGGACAGAGTTCCACTTATGTTTGAACCAGAAGTAAGACACACAACTATATGAGAACATTTTACTACTTCCTCCAGCCAGTGCAAAATTGTTTGCAAGTGAGCCACTATTAAGAGACTGAGGGATCATTTAAATGTTTATTCTCATTTTACTGCAGTTTATGTAGGGAGTCATTTGCTGTGGTCGTATTTGCTTTGCAAAAGTTCATGAATAGCAGCTTGTTTTTATTAACTCTCTGTGGGTGGAATGGGAAACCTTGGTGGTGTAGCGGTTAAGTGTTATGTCTGTGAGCCAAAAGGTTGGCAGTTCAAATCTACTAGGCACTCCTTGGAAACTCTACAGTGACCTATAGAATTGCACTGAGTTGGATTTGACATGACGACAGTGGGTTTGGTTTGGGTTATGGGTGGAAATAATATTGTATTAAGCCAAGGAGTCAAGACTTTAAAAGGAAGAAAAAAATCAAATTCTAAAATATTATAATGTGCTGATTATCTCCTAATGGATTTTATGAACAGCCTTTCTGACACAAGAGTCATCGAATCTCAGAGCCACAGAGCACTTCAAGATCTCTCTCTTTTTATATTAAACAGTAATATCAAATTCACATTCTAACTCATGCCTGTATTCCCATGGATCCTAAGCACATGAATTGTAGACAGTTATTGCCAGATCAAGAAATCAAGATGCGAGCCATGAGCCGAGAAAGATGCAAGAGAGGCGTGTGGCTGATCACTTCTTGAGGAGAGTCTTCAGCTTGGCAGATATGACTTACTGGTGCTGAGAAAGTTAAGGGAATGTGTCCCCTATCTATACTTCCCTAACATGACAAGCTTAGGTTTAGGAAGCAAAGGTTAATAGAAAACAAAGCAAGAAGGATTATGAAGGCTAATTAAAAACCACCTGTAACTGTTCAGTGAGTTTAAGTTGGCATTGATAAGAAAGGTCTGAAATTGTAGTTTCAGCCTTTTGCAGAGGATTCTGTATGATATTTTGCATGCTGGTCTGCTTCTGTAAAGATGTGCAGTCTTGGAAACTCTATGGTGCAGTTCCACTCTGTCCTGTAGGGTCCTCTGTCTCTATTCCACAGAAATGGGTTTGATTTTTGTCTGGGTTTGGTACCCATCATGCTGTTGTTTCTGATGGATGACAAATGTTTCCTCCTTAGTCTTCACAATTAACATCATATTGCTTAATTTGCTCTCTCTGAAAGGCATAGATGTCGTTATGAAAGGTTCTTTATTGTTTAGGCAGGTCCTCTTGGTGATTCCTTCCTCTGATGAGGTTACTCAGAACACATCAGCCACCGGATGTGGAGTAAAACTCAGCAGCAGAGAAAATCACAGTGTCGTTAACCTCCTTAATGCACTGGAGATAAATTAACACTAATAAAATAGGTAACTGGGATAGCAAGCAACTTGACAGTGTGAACTTCATCAGCATAAGGAGATGGTGGATGGTGTCACTCCTGCTGTGCTCTGTGGCCCTGTATGGACTTGATGCCTTGCTAGTCTCCTGTTCCTTCCTTTTGGATTCTCAAGGGCCGCGGCATTCAAGTCCAGCCAACCGCAGCTCCCCTTGCCCATTTGCTGCTGGCCCCACTGATGGAAACCAGCACCGCCGTTATTAATTTACGTCTCCACGGATCAAGTAACTCCTCTCATCTCATTTCAATACCGGCGATCATGACAGCTTCATGTTAGATACACATGCCCGGGCAAGAGTGAGCTCTCCTCCCTGGAAAACGTTTTGTCAAGCTATTTAAATGATGTGCTGTGAGGCGAAGAGGCCAGAGTCAGTGTCGAAGAGAAGCCAGAGAGAGAGAAAGAGACAGAGGGAAAAAAATTGCACACATCTCAAAAACAGAAATAAAAGGATGCTGTGTATTTGAGGGGTTCTCCATGTCACCTCTGGCCAGATGAAATGTGTTTTATGTTTCCATTTGTTAATCGAACACTAAATGAATATGGCGTTAATTAATATTTTTACTGCCTATTAATTAGGAAATTGGATCCTGTGTAAGCTACCTAGAAAAATGATACATGAGGCGTGACTAAGTTGGAGTGCCACTGTGAATTGATTGGGTTTCCCACACGGCAATATCAGTGTGTCCGTTGTCTTGCTCCATTCTTAGAGGGATTGGTAATACAGGTGCAATTTTTCTAGTTGTTTCTTTGTGTGCAAGATGGACTGCCGTGGCCTCTATGGGAGACATTTTTTTCACCATCATTTGACATTGCCAGCAAGCTGGGACAGTGCTGAAGCTGAGGATTGTAGAAGGCTTGCATCTGACCAGCGTGGGGCCACCGCATGTGAAGTTTTCCAGGTTTGTGCCTTCAGCTAGATGCCAAAACATCTGGTTCAGTTTTGAGGATATTTGTAGTTACTTTTCCATCAGGATTTAATTACTGCCACTGGAACATTAATGGGTGCCCTGCTGGCCTAATAGATTTTATCTGTGTGCCCTTATATCTACGACGTGTTACTGATGAATCGGAGCCCTGTATGACTGATTTTCCTCTAACGGTCACCACCTGGAGAAGGAAGGGTTGAGGAAATTCAGGGGATGAGCAGACATTAGATTTGTGGGGCTGGGAGTCTAATTTGCAAAGAAAATTACTTTTTTGTATTTAAATAATTTAACATTCCATGAGAAAGCGGTCCATTATATTCCAAAATTCATACTTGATACAAGACAGATACACCACTATCAACCACAGGGATATATATTTCAATGTTAAAAGTACTCTAAGCTTTATTCTATTTAAAGGGAAAAGTCTTTAAAAAAATTTCTTTCATATAATAAGTTATGTGGAAAAGAAGACAAAGGGTCAGGAATTACCACTGATTACTTTTCTCTACAGCAGGAGCGCTATGAATCAGAATTGACTCAATGGCAATGAGTTTGGTTTGATTTTATGTAGCAGGTACTACACTTAATGTTTTAAATGTATTAACCCACTTTAATCTTTCAACAGTGTGATATAGATACTGTGATAGCCTGTATTATGCACAAAAGGATTGAAGCTCAATGAGATTAAGTTTCTTGGCCAAAGTTGTATGTTGAATAAGTTGTATGTTGAATAAGTAGAACTGAGATTTGAACACATGTGCATGATTTCAAGTCCACTATCTTAGCTATAATACTCATAACCAAAACCCACTGTGGTACAGTACAGAATGGAACTGCCCCATAGAATTTCCAAGGAGTACCTGGTGAATTTGAACTTCAGACCTTCTGGTTAGTAGCTGTAGCACATAACCACTGTGCCACCAGGCTTTCCATAATGCTGACAGTATGCCTTTATCATTCCTCTATCCAGCATCTGTGCCAGCAAGTTACTTCACACTGGGAGTATGAATGGGCAAGAAGAGGAGGTTCACTCTGTTGCTAGAGCAGTGGATAGTTAAGACCAGTAGGGTCATCCTTGTATTCCATCATACGAAGACTTGAATAACTTTGGCTAAGTTGGCCATGGTTTTTCATCAGTTAAAGCCTCATCCCTGAAAAAATGATCATCCCATTTTAATTATGGCTGTTGATATTGTTGAAATAAATGAAACAGACTTCTGAAAAATGTAAGAGAGTAGTAATTTATTGTCACCAATATTTTGCAGCAAGACAACAAGTTGTAGTGACCCAAGTTTTTGATTTGGAATTAACAGGACTTGGATCTGAGTCTTGGCTTTGTTTTTTACTATCAGGAAATCATTTAAGTTTTTGAGTCCTCCCTTTCCTCACTTATAAAATAGGAATAAAGGTCTTTCTTACTGAGTTTCTTTGAAAGCTGTATTAGGTAATGGATTATCATTATTATAGGTAGTATACTTAGGATATGATCTCCTACTTAACAGGCAGTAATACATCACCTGGAATCGCTCGTGGCATAGTGGTTAAGTGCTATGACTGCTAAACTAAAAGATCAATAGTTCAAATCTACCAGGTGCTACTTGGAAACTCTATGGAGCAGTTCTCCTCTGTACTATAGGCTCTCTATTAGTTGGAATCAACTTGATGGCAATGGGTTTAGTTTTAAATTTACATGACCTAATAATACAGGCATGGGAAACCATGGTGGCATAGTGATTAAGTGCTATGGTACTAACTGAGAGATTGGCAGTTCAAATACACCAGGTGCTCCTTGGAAAATCTATGCGACAGTTCTACTCTGTCTATAGGACACTATGAGTCAGAATTGACTCCAGAGCAGTGGCATAGTACTTGGGACTTAAATAAATCTAAAATAAATTATAAGACAGCTACATATGTATTGTATACAGTTTAGTATATATCATACCTATACTATAGGAGGTCTGCCAATTAAGTTCATGCACTCATCCTAGAAAATGTGCTACATATCTCATGGCTGAATATCACTACAGTCACCTTTGAAGTCTTCCCTGTGGGAAGCTATGCACCGACGCCGGTGCCTATTCCACCTTTCAAAGCAATTTTGGAACTTTTTTCTGGAATGGCCATCAGAGCTATTGTCGTATTACCTTGATGTCCTGAATGTCATCAAAATGTCTTTCTTTCTATATTTCTTTTATTTTCCAGTTAAAAAAAAAAAGTCACGGGGATTGTGTAGGGAGTAGAAATCAGGCGAGTAGGGAGGGTATTCCAATACAGTTATTTGTTTACTGGCTAAAAACTCCATCACAGACAACTATACAATTAGTTGTGAACTTTCCACTATGCCAGTATGCACAACGGCCGTTCCAGAAAGCGTTCCAAAATTACTCTGAAGGGTGGACTAGGTGCTGGTGTTGGTGCATAGCTTCCAAGGGGAGTACTCTGAAGGTGACCACAGTGATATCCAGCAATGAGGTATGTAGTACTTAGAATAATTAAGTTCACAGACTCAATTGTCAGACCTCAAATATAAGAATCTGAGAAGTGCAAATGCTTTATTACTTAACTACTAGCTGAAAGATCGGTGATCTGAACCCATTCAGAGGTACCAGGGAAGACAGGCCTCTTGATCTGCTTCAGAAAATTCACAACTTTGAAAACTTTGGGGTTACTTGTATTGTGAAACCCACGGGGTAGCCATGAGTTGGAACTGAATTGATGGCAACTGACAACAACAATCTGCCACATATAGGTTTAATATATATCATATATGTACAATACATATGATATATAATACATGCTACACATTATTACAGGGAAAGAAAAGAGCATTACAGAACATTCTTTTCCATATGTTGACTCCAGTCAGGTGAGCTTATTAATCAGGTCTTCTCAGGAAGCATGTGCTAGGTCTGGGGATGAAGCAGTGTAGCTCAGTACCAAGTGCCTGCTGGTTTGATCTGTCTACATCTTACCCTGTCTTTGCTTATTCCTGGATTGTTCATCTGATGCAGGGAGTGGGTCTTTTGGTTTCTGATTATCTGCTTATCTTCTGGCTATTATTATCTGATTCCTTTATACTTGCCTATCTCTTAATATTTTGCTACTGTAACTTGTTTCCACCGTGTATGCCATAGCCGTAGCCTAGTGCTACCTATGCCTTAAAATAACAAGATATACATTGTATTTGATTGGAGTAGGGCCATATTGGAAAGTTGACAAGTTGGCGTTCAAATGCATTGCCAACATTCTAGCCAGCTATGAAGAGAATGTTAATTTTTGAAGACTCATAAACATCTCATTGGAAAAATATGTACATTGTGTCAACATGAAATATCACACACACGAAACACAGACATTATTGCTCAGTGTCCACAAAATAGAGAAAGAAAGTTCTCATGTATTGGAGTGTAATAGGTCTGAGTTTGAAATTTGGTTTTCTTGGTAACTAGCTATTCATCTTTGAAGAGATCTCACCTTTGTTGTTCTTGTTGCCTTTGCCCATTGAAAGAGGGTATTGTAGGTTTTGGGGAAGATAAAACAATGCAAAGTGGATGATACATTTCTTCTCATATAGTGGCTATAATTATTCTTACTGCATTCATCACTTGAGTTTAGGACTCAACAGAGATCATTTCCCTGTTGTTTTACTATAAAAAATTTGATGAGTTCTGCAGGCAGCAAGAAGCGCTGGCTTCTGGGAAGGGGTAGGAGAGAAGGTTCTGAGCTTTCCATGCTCATGTCATGCAGAGCAGTGCCATTTTATTTTCCTTTAATGTTTAAAGTTTTAAAGCTATTTCACTGCTGAAAGGGTCTGAGAATCACTGGAATAGAGAATCTTAAAATTAGCTGTCCTAGGAACTGGTGATGAAGTCCATATTATTGAATTGCTTTTTTTTTTTTTTTCCTTCTCACTTAGATCTGGAGCTATCTTTTAACACAGATGTGTTAAGTTTTTCTCCCAGCTGTCGTGCTCCTGATTGTTATTGGAACTACCAGTTTCCATTGAGTTATTTCAAGTGAAAATGTTTAGACCTGTTATATAATCTTGATCCATTACACGATCAGTGAAGAAAAGACGTTTCAACTCATATGCAACTCTTTCATTATCACAAATATCATCATAAAATACTGGCAAGATTTCAAGTAGTTTATATTAACTATTCCAGGCAACCCAATATATAGAGTGGCTGCTGAATCTAGGACATCTATAACTGCTCAGTGGTTTTAGAGGAAGAAATTTGATTTAATTCCTTATAAATCCCCCATGCTTACCTAGCTATAAAGTACTGATAATTTTAGACAGCACAGTCCCAAGACAAATGGGGATTTTGGACACACATGGCTAACCAAATAGCACAGATGACATGACAACATATTTTTGAGGACTCAGGGATTATGGAAAACTCAGAATTATTTTCTTGTTTGTTGAACTATGAGTGAATTTGACACACAGTGCTAACTAAAAGTTCTGTAATTCAAATCCACCAGCCACTTTTTGGAAACCCTACAAGTAAGTTTTACTTTGTCTTACAAGGTCACTGTGAGTTGGTGTCAACTCAATGCCTGTGAGTTCAGTTTGGTTTATAGAGGAAGGGGTCTACAAAGTCAAGAGTGCCAAAGACCCAGGAACTTGTTAAGACATCCTGAGTCTTAACAAGCTCTCAGGTGGTAATAATGCTGCTGGCCCAGGGACCACATTTTGTGTTTACAAGGTTTTATCAGGTTTTCTTTTAAAAGCAATCACCATGTAGGACTTTTTATGATTCTATTCTTGATTTACTAAACGAGACTGATAAGTGCATTTAAGAATCTCATATCTGAACATTTCACCAGAGAATATAGCTTTTCTAGTTTTCATGGCTCTAATTTCTTGAAAGTGGCAGGTTTTCTCTTTTGAATGGGACCCAAGTATATAATTGGGGTCCCTGTATGGGCAGACAGTTAGCATTCCTGGCTGCTAACTCAAAGATTTGAAGTTCGAGTCTACCTTGAAATACCTTGAGAGAAAGGCCTGGATCTGCTTCTGAAAAGTCAGGTACTGAAAATTCTAGGAGTATCTTTGTAATCTGATACACACAGAGTTGACATGAATGAGAATTGACTCATCAGCAACTGGTAAGTATGTAATTAACTAGCCTTATGAATAGCATTTTGGTTTTGGTAGGTTGTCTTCAACTGGGACATACTCTGTGATATTGGGAAATATGTTCAAAGCAGCCTTTGAAATGCCTTTGCTATTTACTCAGCATTTCTTCTTTCTCCACTGAGGACAAAATCATTTTCCTTCCCTGTTAGTGCTTGCCATGGCCTAAATCAAACAAATATTATAGAGAATTTACTCTGTCCTTCACATGGTCTCTGCCTTCAAACTGATGCCTGAAATTTCTTTTACCTGGACTTTAGAAATTTCCAAGTTAAAAAAAGAAAGAAAAATACTGAACAACTGACCAATCAACCAGTCCAAAAATCCTAGGCAGAAAAAAGCTCTCACCCAGATCAATTTCCCATTATGACATTGCTTTTCAAAGTGAGGTCTCCAGACCAGCACTGTCAGCATCACCCAGGAATTTATTAGAAATGTACTCTAGGGCCTCATCTTTAATCTACTGAATTAGAGACTCTGGGTGGGGAGGCAGAACCAACATGCAGTTAGATTTTTGAATCCAATAGGCATTCCTTGGAAACTCTATGGAGCAGTTCTACTATGTCCTGTAGTGTAGCTATAAGACAGAATTGAGTTGATGGCAATGAGTTTTTGTTTGCTTGTTTATTTTGTTGTATTTGCAAGTGGTTTTGATACATGCTAAAATTTGAGAAATGCAGCTCTGAAACCCCAAACACAATCCAAACCCACTGCGTTGAGTCCCTTCTGGATCATATGAACCTCATGGGGTTTTTGAAGCTATAAATCTCTACAGAAACAAACTGCCACATCTTTTCCTGCAGAGCTGCTGACCTTTCGTTTAGTAGTCACTTGCTGTAAGCACTGGGCCACCAAGGTTCATTCAATTCTGGAATATTGGTTCTTAATCCAGCTGCAAAACAGAATCATCCGAGAAGCTCTGGAAAACACAGATGCCTGGGTTCCCCCTCCAGACATCCTGATTTGGTTAGTCTGTGGTAGGCTTCAGCAGGATGGTTGTCATATATAGCTGGGGTTGGGGAACCACTGTACTTTTGTTTCTTTAGATTACATTCTTATCTGGAAGGAGTTTGTGTGAGTGACTTGAATGCGTGAGTTCTGAATTTTTGCCTAAGTAATTCTCATTCTTAGAAAACTGCCTGTTACAGAGATGATGGCTAGAAAATTTACATTTTCACTTAATAAATAAATGCACATTACATACCTACTACCCTTAATTGGAGCTCCAGTCATGGGTCAGTACACTATTCTCCATGGGCCAAATCTAGCCCATGGCCTGTGTAGGGAGAACATGCAAGCTAAGAATGATTTTTATGTTTAAAGAGTTGTAATAAAGAGAGAGAGAAAGATGTAGAAGGAAAGAAGGAGACAGGGAGGGAGAGAGGCAGAGAGGGAGAAAGGGAGGCAGGGAGGGAGGGAGACGGGGGGAAGAGAGGAAGACAGGGGGAGGAAGAAAGGAAGAATATGCAACAAAGACCATATGTGGAACTCAAACCTAATGTATTTACTTTGTAGTCCTTTACAAAGAACATTTGCTGGCCCTGCTAAGAGATACAGCAGGGATATGAAGGAGGTTAAAAAACAGCTTTAGAAGCAGGAGTGATGCCCAAAGCAGCTACGGTGTGAGACGGACAGAGGCTTAACTGGTGTAACACAGACTCAGATGACATACTTTTTTTTTTTTCAAACTAATCTAAGCTTTGACCATTTGGGTAGGTAAAAGAAGCAAAACCACTTCAGTCTTTGGTAAAGCAGAATTCAGATTTCAGGAAACCCAACTTAGAATACTCCTCATAAACTTAGAGAAGATTGCTGGTGTTATTGAGGCTTGTTGGACTCAAGCATTCTGCTAAGGGAGTTTTTCTTCGTATAGAATGTTCTCTGTCCCCAAATTGCAGGGCTTTGCAGCCAAGCTTATGCTTTGTGTTTGAAAGATGTATCTGGAATATTTTTTCCTTTTATTTTTAGGTTGTTGAAGTCAGGCAGCTTATTCTAAAGTATGTTTCATGGCTGGCCACCTCTTGGAGAGGCCTTGCCTAAGACAGGTCTTTGTCCCTGCTGCCCCACCATCCCTTTTCCCTTTCTCATTCTGTCCTATGTATTTTGAGTTCCTGGATGGTGTATGCGGTTAACGGTCCTGGCTGTTAACTGAAAGGCTCATGACTGAGTCCACCCAGAGACACCTGGTGACCTAACACTGAAAAATCAGTCACTAAAGACTCTACGGAACACAGTCCTACTTTGACACACATAGGATTGTCATGAGTCAGAATCAACTCTGTAACTCGTTTACTGGTCTATCACAGTGCTGGATGCTGCCTTTAAGTGTTTGGCTTGTCTCTCTCTACTGGAAAATAAGACTCCAGTGTAGGGACCTGATCCGGCTTATGCAATGCCATGTCTCGAGAACAGGGCTTGATGTACACAAGGCAATACACAAAATGCTTTTCAAAGAATGCTTCACAACTGTTGCTTTTTAAAGCAATAACAATAAGCAAAGGGTTTCCAAGTTGAATACATTTGGGAACTGAGTGACACCAGAGGGAACCATTTTCTTAACTGCAGGAAATATCAAAACAATTAATATACTACAGTTCCAGCTTGATATTTAAATATTGTATACATTATAAAGGCAAGATTCCAAGATTTAAGATCCCTGGAGAAGTGCATCGTGCTTAGTAAAGGGTCGGTGAAAAACCGGAAGGTCCTCTCGGAGACCGACTGACTCAACGGCTGTCACACTGGGCTCGAACACAGCAATAATTGTGAAAATGATGCAGGACCAGTCAGTGTTTTCTTCTGCTGTGTGTAGAGGTGCTATGAGTTAGAACTGACTCAAGGGTACCTAACTACAACTATAGGGCAGAACCATAGACGAAAGTTTATAAGCAATTGGGATTGGTGAATTCTTCGTCAACACTGGCAGCTGTATGTCTATGGGGACTTAATTGATATTCTTTTCCTCGATCTTTTTGTAGTTTATACAGTTGACTGTGCATAATATAATCATGATTTGTTACCACTGTAGTCACTTGAATATTTTTACGTTTTAAAAGATCAGGCAGAGTCAAACAATCTTGTCAGAATATAATTCCTAGCCCTGATTAAGAGGCCTCCCAAAGTAGAACCTAGTTTGTGGAGTCACTGCACTCACTGCACTGAGGATGCTTACATGACTTACTTTACTAGTAAGGCGCAGTAGTTTGGAATGCCTTGAAGCCTTGCTCTCTGCTCTGATGGTGCATGAGAAGTTTCTGGTCATGCTTCGTTGGAGAAGTTATTCATTCCAGATAGTCCTGCAATGAACAAACAGAAAACAGACACACCTTGCTATCAAGTCGATTCTGGTTCATAGTGATTCTGTAGGACAGAACAGAACAGAACACTCCTAGGCTTTCCAAGGAGCACCTGGTAGACTGGAACTACCTACCTTTTGGATTAGCATTCATAGCTCTTAACCAGGAGTGACAGGGCTCCTGCTGTCACTCTTAACTGTGGGTCAATTAGCTAGAAGCAATTATTCTTCTCTAAATCAGCTGGAATTTTCTGTTGAAAATCCATCCAACCATCCAATAAAAATTAGACTTCCTTCAGGGTTCAAGCGCTGTGTCAGGCTGTCTGGGCAACAGACAGACGAGTGAGAAATGGTTTTATCTCTTTGACACCCATAATCTACCGGAAGAAGTTGGCCAAATCTCAAACTTCAAAGGATATGGAAGTAAGAGAGACTCAAAACCTGGAAACAGAAAAAATAATAAGACAAATGTTTATTAGCCCAAAATAAGGAAATGCACAGGAGATTTAATCACCCTTATAGTACACGTAGAATTTTTTCTATATAGTGAAGGGAAAACTAGGTGAAGCCCTTGCAAACCCAGAATGCTTTTGTTAGAATGTTTGATGAAAGGACACCCTAAATATATTCCCTGAAATGGAAAACCATGCTGCCTGCCTCGCATTTTGCAGATGCAGGTACAGCAAAATTGAACTTGCCCTACATGATACTATTGAAGCAGCTGTTCTATGGGGATTTCAGTCTTCTTTCAGCTGTGATAATTGGCAATTGCTGCACAATTGGGGAGTCACGTGGTTTGTAAAATGACCAAAATAACAGTATCAATTGCTCATGTTTGGTTCCTATGATCTCAACTATCAAAACAGAACATCCATTTTATGGTCAGCAGCTATGACTATAACCAAAATATATTCAACTGGAAAATATTAAACACAATTCAAATATCAATCTTAATCATACTAGTGTGTTAATGATAGCTAGGAGGGGCCAGTCTTAGACCGGATTACAGCATTCCAACATTTCAGTATTTCGCTATTGTACAGTCCCTGCTGGAAATGTTAAGTAAGTGACTCTTTTCATGTCTGGGTTCTTTACCTGCTAATCTATAGCTCCCCACTCTCCACCCTACCCCTCGCTTCTATGTCTTTTAATAACAGAAATCTTTGCAAAGAGAATTCCAGCTTCAAATGTTTTACTTGTTTCTTATTTTTTACTTTTCCCTAGGATACAGCAAGCAGCCCTAGTAGCATGGTGATTAAGCACTGCATTGCCGACTGAAAGGTTTGCAGTTCAAAACCACCAGTCACTCCATGGGAGAAAGATGTGACAGCCATTTCTGTAAGGATTGCAGGCTCAGAAATCCTAAAAGGCAGTTCTCCTCTATCCTATACAGTTGCCATAGGTCAGGATCAATTTTTTTTCCCCCCTTCATTTGGGATAAAACATTTAAGAGCTGATGAAGAGAGATTGTGATTTTAAGGCGGATTCTAGGCAAGCACTGGGAAAGAAATGACTGTGATCTTAGGAGAATGTTTAATATAAAATAAAATCATTGCATTAAAGTTGTTCAAACTATTTTTGAAAATAATTATTTTTGGTAAAAATAGAAAAATAAAACTTTTAAAATATAAAATTGAGATATACTTTTAGTAAAAGAATATCAATGAAATGTACAAAAGAGAACTTGAATCTCAAGAAGTAGTAAATTTTTTTTTTTTTTTTTTGGTTATATTTACAATGTGAGTTTCCCCACCATTATATTACAGACTGAATGGGGGGAGGGGAGAAATGAAATACTGAATAACTTGACTCCCCTGTGTCAATAAGACAACCTAATAGTATAGAATTCTATCTGGCAAACTGTATATTTTAACTTTTTATTTCTGATCACTTTCAAGAGTGTTTTTGAAATGTTGAATCTTTAACCAAAAGTTAATCTTAACCAATGGCCTAGTTATAATAAGTAATAGGAAGAATCCACCACCTGAAAATCATTTTAACAGGATCCAAGCAGTGCACTGTTTTTCTTTACCTGAAAGGAAACAAAGACGGCACCATCCTGTTCTCTCCCTTGCTTTGGGGGAGTTAATGTTTTACAGAAGTTCTAGGGATGGATTGATTTGCCTAGGTGTTGGTTTTGCTTTGATGTGCAGTAGACAGATGCAGTCAATGTTGGGGAAGACAAGACAGCTTCGTCTGTCTTTTCGAGAGCCTCCGGAGTCATTTCACAACTCATTCATTAGAAAACCAAGCCTGTTTCAAAAGAGGCCAATAGCAGTACTCCAGGGCCCTCCAATGAAGAGGAGAGCAACCCTGTATCCCTGGAGGCAGATAAAACTCAACCTCTGAACCTCAAAGAAAGCTTTTGTGCTTAGAGGGAGCAAATTTATGACAGTTGCCTAACCAAAGAAGCCTTGGGCATGAGAAGGAACAAGGTTAGCTGAACATTGCCTTTTTGTTGGTGGGGATGGATTTGTTCTTTTTGTTCTTTCCCTTTTGAAGTGTTTCTAAAGGGAACAAAGTCTCTAGCACAATCATATTTTAAAAATAATATACAGAATATTCTAAAACGCACATTGGGAATCTCACATCCACTAGCTAAGGGTTCGTAGATGGTACTTGAGAGAGGAACTGTACTAGTTCAGCAGTGGATGGTCTTGCATAAGTCATGGTCAGTAGTCGTTAAACATCAATGCTGATCCTTTGAACGCTGTAAAAGTCTTCTGTAGCCCAAGGTCATTGCATAATGTTAGCTTACTTACAGCTTCTACATGTGAATAGCAAGTCGCTTTATTCTTCCTTTTCAGTCAAGATGGTGCCAGAGATTGCCAATTATCTGAACTCTGAGATCATTAATCAGAATCAGTAGGACCACAACAATCCATATACAGAAATAGTAGTCCTGCAGAGTACTAGGTAGGGTAAACATAATCTGATATCTGCTGGCATTCAAAGAACAAGAAAAGTTAAGCACCTCATTCATATTAACACAGCCAATACGTACAAAACTATGATCAGAGATCCTGATCGACCCTCTTTCTAGAGGTATAAACAATGCAAAGAAAACGTTGATGCTTCACTATGAATTCTTGCTGGATAAGCTGGATTATTCCCAACTTTCTCAATCCACCCTAGTGATATACTTTTCCTAACTTTGTTATGGAGCAAGAATGGTTCTCTTCCTGTTTTAGTCATCTAGTGCTGCTTTAACAGAACTACCACAAGTGGATGGCTTGAAAAAAAAGAAATTTTATTCACCAAGGTCCAGTGAACTAAAAGTCCAAATTCATGGTGTCTGCTCCAGTGGAAGGCTTTCCATCTGTCAGATCTGGAGGAAGTCCTTGTGTTGCATCAGTTTTTGGTTAGGGGGCATCTTGGCACAGGAACCTCAGGTCTAAAGGACTCACTATACTCCCAATGCTGCTTTCTTGATGGTATGTGATTCCCAAAATCTCTCTGCCAGATTTTTTTCCTTTATATCTCAAGAGATTGCCCCAAGGCACAAAATAATCTCATATGTTAAACCCTGCCCCACTACCTCATTAATATCATAAAGGCAGGAATTTCAACATGGGAGAATACCACACAGTACAAGGAATTATGGCCTAGCCAAATTGCTACAGATTTGGGGGGGAACATAATTGTATCTATGACGCTTCTTTACAAGTAGAATGTGTGGAAAAAATTTAGAGTATCTAACAAACAACAGCAGCCTAAGAAAGAAGCAAGGCTGAAAGAAGCTCATTTGAGAAGCTAAACAGTATTTCTTAGTTTTCATTTTGAGAATCTAGATTTTTGGCTTTTTGCAAGTATTTATCTCTGATACCCATGGGTGTCTTAACCCTAGTGTTGGCTTTGAATCTTGATTTTATCTCTGTTCCAACTTTCTTTAATGGCTCCTCCAGGATTCCAAGTCCATTTGTGTCCAGCTCCCGGGATAACTCACAGAAACCCTTGTGGCATAATAGTTAGGCACTATGTCTTCTAACCAAAAGATCTGCAGTTTGAATCTGTCAGGCACTCCTTGGAAACTACCATGTCATCTAGGGTCACTAAGAGTCAGAATCAATTCAGTGGCAGTGGGTTTGGTTTGGTTTGGGTTCAAACAACTCACATTCCACTCCTCCCCCTGCCCCCCGTGATAAGTCTATTATGACAAACAGAATAAATGGCATTTAACATTTACAAATAAAAAGCTTCAAAAGTCCACTTTACTTTGGTCTCTTTTTCTGACTGTGAAAGTAATGAAGAGTCCCAGATATTCAGGAATAGAAGTATGTGAATTACATGCACCAAATAAATACCCAGGGTGAAAGTTTTATTTCTGGTGTGATTCAAAAGGAGTCAGACCTCTGGCTAGAATGTTTATTAATTACCTACATAGGATGATACGAATGGTGCTAGTATTTTAAGTCATAAAACATCCCTCCCATCCATCTGGTAGTGCCTGAATATACCCCTGCTAATTCCTTGTTATAAGCTGATTACTGCCCCTGAGAGTTTTGATTCCTCAAGGCAGTTTGGAGAGAAATAGGCAGACACAGTGCTAAATTCAAGCCTTTATGTTTTTGGTCAAAGTGCAGGTGTCCAGCTCAAAGGAGAGAATATACACAAAGTTGAACCATCTATGTCCATCAAGGTTACAAAAACTGAAAATTCCCCATATTTCAAGTCCAAAACATGTAAGTCAGAGATCTACAAAGTTAGGTTAGAAACCAGGATAGAAAGTTTGGGAACTCAAGCCATTTAGAAAACAATGGCTACAACATCAAAGACGGTATCATCTGGATGAGAAATCTATGTGCCAGATGCCGGCTTCTTCTACCTTTGTTTATGAAATATTCCAGACCTACTGGCTCAGGCAGACAGGATCATCTAGGGCAAAGAATACTGACTTAGAATCTGCATAGTTTGAAGATTTACTACTCTTTCTGGAACATTTACTTTGTGGTAATTTATATACGTGCTCTCTAATTTCACAAGCTTCCATGTCAGGCATTATATTATCTTTAACGCAGAGACATGGAATTGAGTCTCAGAGAGATTAAGAAAATTAACTAAAATCACCCAGTTAGACCATGGTATTCACATAAATCTATTTTTTAGTCTACCACCCATCCATCAGCTTATGATGCTGGACACTATGTCATCAGTATTTCAAACAATTGGTAGGGTTACCTATATGGAAGGGTTATAGCAAATCTTCCATACTAAAACAGACTAGGAAGAAAGACCAGGTAATCTACTTCCAACAATTGGCCAATGAAAACGCTATTGATCACAAGATAGTATTATCTGATAAAGTACTGGAAGATAAGCCACATGGGTTGAAAAGCACTCAAAATACACTGTGACTGCAAATATGGAATTGAGCATACAAACAATCATGAAGATGGTACAGGACTGGGCAACAATTTCTTCTGTTAAAAATAAAGTTACTGTCAGGCATAATGGTCTGCCAGATGTTGGGAGAACCCCACAAATTATGGCCCCAGATGTTCTGTTAACCTAGAGCTAAAACTACTCCCAAAACCCACTCTTCAAAGATTAGACGGGACTATAAAACAAAAAATAATACTCATGAGGAGTGTGCTTCTTAGTTCAATCAGTGGGGACTCCTGTCCAGAAGCAGGATGAGAAGGGAAGAAGGGACAGGAACTGGTTGAATGGACACAGGGAACCCACAGTGAAAAGGGATAGTCTGCTGTCACATTGTGGGGATTGTAACTAATGTCACAAAACAATATGTGTATAAATTTTTCTATGAGAAATTAATTTGAACTGTAAACTTTCACTTAAAGCACAAATAAATAAGGTTATTGTGAGTCAGAGCCAACATGAGAACTACTGAAAGTTTATCAATAATCAGTGTAACTAAACTGTAAAAAGGAAATTTTAAAATGTGAGGTTAAGGAGGAGAAGCCCAGATGGCAGACTAGACACACATCTCGTCAATTCCCTCTGACAACTAAAGCCTGGATTGATAATTGAATGGAACACTGTGGACACCCAGAGAGTCCTAGGACATGACATAGGATTGTCAGATTGGACTACACGCCACTAAACAGGAAACTACCTTTCTCTGACGAGGCAGAGTGCACTGAGCCCTGCTCCTGATGACTTGCTGCTTGGGTGGACTACAGGTACTGATGCTTTTTTCTTTCTTTTCTTTTCTGGTAGGCAGGGGATAGCATGACCCAGCAAATACACTGAACTGCAGTGCTAAAGTAAACAGCATATAGTACAGCAGAGTCAGAGTGTGTGGGATAGCCACATTATGAAAGCCCTGCTACTAACGGAGAGCACCAATGCCCCCCACTGTCTCCTTCCTGAGATCTGCCATAGATTCTACTGCTTTATGGTGGGCAGGGCAGCTCAGCCAGGATGCCATCATGGTCCGCTGGGAGGCAGAGTCACCCAATGGAGGCCTCAGCAGGTGATAATTCCCAAGCTAAGAAGCAGTGCCAGTCCGGAAAGTGCTTTTCCAGCAGAAACATTGGGTTTAGCACAGCGTCACCTTATGGGTAGAGCCCAGCTGCGGATAGCAGCAAGTCTGTAACCTGTCCATGCTTTGAAGTATGTCACAGCAACTAGGGATGGCCAAAGCAGTGTTTCTGTTGTCAGCTCAAAGGTGGGGCCTGCTGCATCTGATGGACTGACTGATTTTGGCAGCTGCTTGATAGCTCTTAAATTTTTAAAATAAGACTGCCTGGAGAAATAACTGCTGAATGGCCCAGTGGTGTCTCTTCTAGGCTTTACTGGCCCACATCATAGTGTTGGTTAATGGCCCTCCACTGACTCCATAAGTAGGGCACCATCTTTGCCAGATAGGAGGCAGAGAATGCCACTGCACAGAATACATTGGGGCCAGGCACTAGAATACTCAGAGGTGGGTGGTGACCAATTCCCCTCTCAGAACTGTGCCTCAGCTCCTGTTGAGGTAACACCAGAGAAACGAAGCAGCCTCTACATGGCCTGAAGACAACAATCCATCTCTAACCATTTAAGGAAACAGCCCACCATGGCTCTGGAAAACGCCCAAAATGAAAAATCAAAAAACTTCCCAGATGAAGAAGGCTTTTGGAAACCATCAGAGGTCAAGTATAAAAGAACTATATATAAAGAACCCTCTTAGAGATTAAACAAAATGAAGTAGAGCAAAATGAAAATTTAAGCAAGTTATTTCAACTGATGGAACACCAACATTCTGAAATCCAGCACATCAGTAACAAAATTATAGACATAGACAATTCAATCCAAAGCCAAAAGAGCAGAATTGAGGAGACAGAAGTCAGACTTAGTGACCTTGAAGATAGAGCAACTGACACCAGCATTTATGAGGAGAAATAAAAAAAAAGACATAAAAAATAACAAAAAAATAAAATAAATGAAGAAGCATAAGAAACATGTGGGATTCTATTAAGAGGAATAATCTATGATTAACTGGAGTTTCTGAACAGGGACTCATGGCTCAACAGCACTTGGCTGGCTTGGCTGAACAGGGAAGCATAGCTGAAAACACAGAGTATTATTGTTGAGCTGCTGACAGAAAACTTACATGAAATCATGAAAGAAGAGAAAAAAGATATCAAGATGTGCATTGAACACTGCTAAAACAAGATCCCCAAAGAAAGACACCAAGACATTTTATAATGAAGCTTAACAAAATGAAACATAAAAGGCAGTGAGGCTCAAAGCAAAGCTAACATTCAGAGGGACACACTGTAGGCTTTCATCTGACTTCTCAGCAGAAAGGATATTGGCAAGGAGGCAGTGCGATGATACATTCAAAGCCTTGAAGGAGAAAAACTTCCAACCAAGAATTACATGTCCTGCAAAACTGTCTTTCAAATATGAAGATGAAATTAACTCATTCGCAGATAAACTGAAGCTTAGAAATGTAAAAACCGAACCAAAACTACAAGAAATACTGCAAGATGCTCTTTGCTTATAAAAACAAAATCATTTAGTGTATATTTAAGAAGACAATACAGGACACAGCATCCAGAATCCTACTCAGTTAGGAAGTCACAAAACTCAATCAAAGCTACAATATTAAAAGAAGGGAACCAGTGATCATATCACAAAAACGGTGACATCATCACACTAAAAAGAGGGATACACTATAGTAGTTATAGTCCTTTCAGATGGAGAGGAAGTTAAAAAGATATGCAGAAGACAAACTTGGGTTTAATCATAGACTGTTAAGGAAGATCACAGGAGTAACCGTAAAGCACAATAACAATGCAACATGTCAAAACAAGAAACGTAATACAAGAGTCTCAACAAACACAAAACCAACACTGAAAAAGATGTAAAGTCACCCTATAAAGAAGAATGACCCACAACAGACTGTTAAGAACATCATAGAAAACACCAACACACACACACAAAATACATCAAAACGACAGCAGTAAACACAGACCTATCAATAATTAAACTGAATGTAAACAGACTGAATGCTCCAATAAAGAGATAATGAGTGATATCCTGGATCAAAAGACACAAGCTGTCTATATGTTGCTTGCAAGAAACACATCTTAGACTTAAAAGTATGCCAAAGTATGAATAAACTTAAAATTAAAGGATGGAAGAATATATATCAAGTAACAATATACAAAGAAGAACAGTAGTGGTAGTCTCAGATAAAACAGATTTTAGTGTAAAATCCACCATCATGGACAAGGATGGCCACTATTTACTGATGAAAGGTTCAATACACAGCCAGACTTGACAATATTAAATATTTATGCACCCAATACCAGAGTATCTAAATATATCAAACACTAACTACACTGAAAAATGAAATAGATCACTCCACAATAATAGTTGGAGACTTCAACACTCCACTTTCAGTAATGGACAGATCATCCAGAATAAAAGTTCAGTGAAGACACAGAAGATCTTATTGCAACAGTTAACCAGCCAGACCTCACTGATGTATACAGAACTTTTAATCTATCAACAGATAAGTACACCTTACTTTCCAATGTTCATGGAACATTTTGCAGAATAGACCATGTGTTCGGACATAAAGCAAAGCTCAACAAAATCCAAACCACTGAATTATTGCAAGGCATCTTCTCGGACCATAAAGCCATAAAAGTTGAAACCAATAGTAGAAAAAACATACAGAGAAATTTGAACTCATGGAAACTGAAAGCTATGGGTTATAGAAGAAATCAAGGATGAAATGAAGAAATTTATGGAATGGAATGGAATAAGAATAAAAACACAGCCTACCAGAACCTATAGGATACAGCCAACACAATGCTCAGAGGTCAGTTTATCTCTGTAAATGCACACATCCCAAATCAAGAAAGGACCAAAGAATTAACCCTATAGCTTGCACTAGTAGAAACAGAGCAACAGAGGAACTCCTCAGGCTCCATAAGAGAACACACAATAAAGATTAGAGCAGAGCTAAATGAATTAGAAGATAGAAGAACAACTGAAAAAATTAATGAAACCTAAAACTGGTTTTTGGAAAAGATCAACAAAATTGATAAACATAGGCTAAACTTACAAAAGAAACAGAGGAGGGGAAGCAAATGACCCAAATAAGAAATGAGATGGGAGACGTCACAACAGACCCAACTGAAGTAAAAAATATCCTAACAAAATACTATGAAAAACTGTACTCTAATAGATTTGAAAACCTATAGGCAATGGACAAATTTCTAGATTCATATCACCTACCAAAGTTATCACAAGGAGAAGGAGAACAACTTAATAAACCTATCACAAAGGAAGAGATTGAAAAAATCATCCACAAACTACCAACCAGAAAGCACTGGCCCAGATGGCTTTACTGGAGAGTTCTACCAAACTTTTAAAGAAGAGTTAACGTCAATGCTACTGAGACTATTTCACAACATAGAAAGGGATGGAAAACTCCCAGACTCATTCTATGAAGCCAGCATAACCCTGATTCCAAAAACCAGGGAGAGATCCCACAAAAAAAGGAAAATTACAGATTAGTATCACTCATGAACCTAGATGTAAAAATTTTCAACAAAATCCTTGCCAATAGAATTCAACAACATATCACAAAAATAGTTCTTTATGACCAAGTTGGATTCATACCAGAGATTAAAGACTGGTTCAGTATCAGAAAAACAATTAATGTCATCAGCCACATAAATACCACAAAAGATAAGAATCATCTGCTTTTGTCTATTGATGCAGAAAAAGTATTTGACAAAGTCCAAAACCCATTCATGCTAAAAACTCTCAGCAAATAGAAATAGAAGGCAAATTCCTCAATGCAATAAGGGGCATCTATTCAAAGCCAATCACCTACATCATCCTGAATGGAGAGAGACTGAAAGAATTCCCCATGAGAATGGGAACTAGTCAAGGGTGCCCACTCTCATCACTTCTATTTGACATTGTACTAGAGTTCTAACCAGAGCAATTAGACAAGACAAAGAAATAAAGGACATTCACATCCATCTGCAAAAAAGTAAAAAAATCCCCCTAGTTGCAGATGATATGACTGTATATGTAGAGAATCCTAAAGAATCTGTAAGTAAAATAATGGAACTAATAGATGAGTTCAGCAAAGTATCAGGATATATGATAAACATAAGTAAATCAGTAGGATTCCTGTATACTAACACAGACATCACCAAAGAAGAAATCACTAAATCAACACCATTTACTATAGCCCCAAAGGAGATAAAATAACTGATAAATAAGAGAACTTACTGCAAGAAACCAAGAGAGACTTACATAAATGGAGAAACCTACCCCACTTGTGGATAGGAAGATTCAACATTGTGAAAATGTCTGTTTTACCCAAAGCGACCTACATCTACAGTTGCAATCCCAATACAAGTTCCAGAGACATTTTTTAATGAGATGAAGAAACAAATCACCAACTTTGGAAAAGCAAGAAATCCCAGATAAGCAAAGTACTACTGAGGAAAAGGAACACAGAGGCCTCACACTACCTGACCTTAGAACCTATTACACTCCCACCATAGTCAAAACAGCCTGGTACTTGTACAAAAAGAGACACACAGACCAATGGAACAGAGTTGAAATCTCAAAGATGCCACCATTCTCTTATAAACAGCTGATATTAGACACAAGCCCTAAGATTGTAACTTGGGGTAAAAACAGTTTCTTTAACAAATGATGATGGCAAAATTGAACACCCATCTGCAAAAATCTGAAATAAGACCCATATCTCACACCTTATACAAAAAACTAATTCAAATTGGATAAAAGACCTAAATATCAAACCTTAAATGGTAAAGATCGTACAAGAAAAACAGGATTAACAGTGGAAGCTTTAAAACAGCCTAGACAGAAATCAAAATTTGACAAACGAAGCACAAGCAACAGAAGAGAAAATAGATGAATGGGAACTACTAAGAATCAAATGCTTTTTCTCATCCAAAGACTTTATTAAAAGAATTAAATGATCACCTACAGAATGGGAAAAAATCTTTGGCAAGTACATGTCAGACTAAAGTCTGATCTCCATAATCCACAATGTATTGCAAAATATCAACAAGAAAAAGTTAAATAACCCAGTTAAGAGATGGGCAAAGGAGACAGACAGACACTTCACAAAAGAGGACATCCAGGCAGCCAAAAGACACATGAGGAAATGCTAACGATCACTAGCTATTAGTGAAATCCAAATCCAAGCTACAATGAAATAACATCTCACCCCAACAAGGTTGTCCATGATCCCAAAAGCACAAAACAACAAATACTGGAGAGGATGTGGAGAAATTGGAACTCTCCTACACTACTGGTGAGATTGGAAAATGGTGCAACCTCTTTGGAAAGCAATCGGGCACTTCCTTAAAAAGCTGGAAATAGATATACCATTTGATCCAGTCATTTCATTGCTTGGAATATATTCTACAGAATTATGGGCAGTCACATGAACAGATAAATGCACATGACTGTTTATTATAGCATGGTTCACAACAGCTAAAAGATGGAATCCACCCAGATGCCCAAGAACAGATGAATAGACAAACAAATTATGGTACTTATACTCAGTGGAATGCTATGCAGTGATAAAGAACAATGATGATTTTGGGAAACATCTTACAACTCGGTTTCAGTTGGAAGGCATTATGGCCAGTGAAATCATTCAGCAGCACAAGGACAAATATTGTATGAGACCCCTACTGTAAGGACTTAAAAACAGACTCATGCACAAAAGAAAAGAATTTCTGATGACTGCAAGAGAGTGGAGGAGGGAGGGTAAGGGCTGGTCATAGATTAGCTGATAGAAATTTCGTTGGGTGACAGCAGTGACAGCACACACATTAGCAAGAAGATCAACTCAACTGGACTTCAACATAAGCTGAAAACTCTTCTAATCTTAACCCAGCATTGCAGGATAGAGTAGCAGGGGTGCAGGTCCAGGGACCATCCTCTCAGGGGACATCAAGGCTGATTGATATTACTAGCCTATTGCTAAGAGAGTCTTCTGCAGCCCATATTGGTGAGTGGCTTCTGGGGCCTTAAAAGCTAGCAAGCTGCCATCTGAGGTACAACAAATGATCCCAACTCATCTGGAACTGATGATTACCAAGAACAATGAAGACATGAGGGAAAAAAAGCCCAGGAGACAGAAGGACCCATGTGAATGGGTGACTGTATCAACCTGTGACTAGAGGAACCAGATGGTGTCTGGACACCACCAAAGACAGCTGTGATGGAGCACACAATGTCTAGCCCCAGTGGTAACACAAGAAAAAGAGGAGTGCACCTCAAGAACTCCACTAAAACACTAAAACGGATGGTCCAGTGGCCTGTGTGTTCCCCTGGGGGAAAACCTTACTGAGGTCAACTCTTTGGACAGGAATGGACTGGACTCAAGGACAAAAAGTGACCATAAGGCTTGTGTACTTTATGGTTCTACTCATCTATAGGAAGCTGTCTTTCTGTCCTCTTACTAGAAGGGGAAGGTGAGGGTACAGAGGAGGGGACAGCGGAATGTTAAGAGGATATGACAAATATAGAATGAAAAGGAGGAGTATGCTGTCACCCGGCACAGAGAGCAGAAGGAGCTACAGACAGGCAAGCATGCAAATTTAATTTGAATTGTATGCTCTCACTTAATCACAATTAAAAAAAATGTGAGGTTGCTGTGAAGATCTAGTGAAATAAAACATGCCGGATCATTCCAGAGGCAACAAAACTTCAGAAAGATGTTAGTCTTTGTTCTCAAACTTGCCTTGCATGCATTTGAGCAGGTAT
The DNA here is from genome assembly GCA_028571685.1 of Heterohyrax brucei. Lineage (NCBI taxonomy): Eukaryota > Metazoa > Chordata > Mammalia > Hyracoidea > Procaviidae > Heterohyrax > Heterohyrax brucei. The sequence goes on along the minus strand of CM053146.1, from coordinate 132,568,095 downwards.
AGGAATTCCATTCCACAGTAGATTACTTGTGCTGTCTTGCAGGTAGAAGGGGAACTCCCAGCGGGACATGGAAGACTGGGCAATGGCATGCGAATTCTCAATCTGTTCTTCTCAGCATCTCACAACCAGCCACATGTAGCCACCGAGCACTTGAAATGCGGCTAGTCCAAAGAGAGGCAAGCTGAAAGGTAAAATATGCACTGAATTTTGATGCATTAGTCAAAAAAGAATGTAAATATCTCAATAATAATTACATATTAATGACACATTGAAAATCTGTCTAGAATATACAGCCATAATGCTTCTTAGAAGCAAGGACGGCAAGACTTTGTCTTTGGACATGTTATCAGGAGGGGCCAGTACCTGGAGAAGGACACCACGTTTGGTAAAGTAGAGGGTCAGTCAGCCAAAAACAGGAAGGCCTTCAAGGAGATGGACTGACACAGTGGCTACAACGATGGACTCAGATATAGTCACAACTGTGAGGACTGCGTAAGACTGTGCCTTGGTATTACCTCGAGGGCACCTAACAACACCACATTGAAATGATATGCTTTTCATTCATTAAGTAAGCATTATTGTAAAAAAATGATTTACCATTTTATTCTCTGAAATTTATATATGTGGCATGGATTTATGACTCTCAGTATACTTCTGTTGGACAGCACTGGTCCAGACGCTTGTTGACTTGATTTCCCTCTCTTGAAGAATATCTTCCTATAAACCATGACCAGAGTCCCTGATGACCTTTGGCTTAAGCCATTTATTATTTTGTATAAATACACGTGCATGTTTCTGATTGCTATGTATGCTGTCAACTTTTTTTTAAGTGTCACCTTTGTGAGTGTTAACTTCTCTCTACATTAACTGTTAGTTATCTTGGATGATTCATGGAAGCCTTGACGAGAAAGGAAAAGGAGTGGAGTTAAAGCTGAGGCTGAGTAATGTGCCAGATGAAGAAGGGCACTGGATGACTAGGAGTAAGTGCACACAGGGCTCAGAAAGGAGACGGTGTCGGCTTGGATCAGCTTAGGAAATATCTCTAAGATGTTCCATACCTGCATCGACCTCAAACATTTTTTTGCACTCTAACCAAAAGGTCAACAGTCTGTCATACTGTCGTGGATTGCAGGCTGCAGTGATACTGGAAGGCATGCCACTTGTATTTCAAATGCCAGGAATGTTACCCGTGGTGGATAGCTTTCAGCGGAGCTTCCACACTAAGATATGTGAAGATGAAAGGCCTAGTGATCTACTTCTGAATATTACCCATTGAAAACCATAATAATAAAAATATTAATAATTGTCCAATTTGATGTTGGAAGATGAGCCACCTAGGTTGGAAAGCACTACACAAAAGTTGCAACAATGACTTCAAACATACCGGTGATCATGAACATGATGCAAGACTATATGACATTTCATTGTCTTATCAATAAGGGTGTTGTGAGTCAGAAAGGAGTCCTGTAGCACAATTGTTAAGCCTTTGACTTCTAACTGAAAGATTGATGGTTTGAATCCATCTTCTGCTATGAGGGAAGAAAAGACCTGGCTACCTGCTTTTTGTAAAGATTACAGCCTAGAAATTCTTTGGAGCAAACAGTTCTCCTCTGTCCCATAGGGTTGCTATGAGTTGGAACTGACTTGCTTACAAACAGAACAATAATTTTCTATATATGGATATTTTTATACATATACATTCACTTACATACACTCAGTGTCAGGAAAGAGGCAGCTTTTGTTTCTGCTGTTGTTCAAAAGGATAGGGAGAAATGTATTTTCTGAGGGCCATTTTATAATATCAACCCCAAACCTATTGCCACTGAGTTGATTCCAACTCATAGCAACCCTACAGGACAGAGTGGAACTGCCCCATAGGTTTTCCAAAGAGCAGCCGGTGGATTTGAACTGCTGACTGATTAGCTTTCAGCCGCTATGCCACTAGGGCTTCTATTTTATGTTCCAGGTGTTCTGATAAATATCTTACAGATGTTAGCTTTCTAAATTCTTACAATAATGCATAAGTATAGTTATTATTATATAAATGAGAAAACTGAGTCCTGAGGGTGCGAATCCTTGTCCAGACCGGAATAGTTGTTGATAGGAGGGTAAGTTCAGATTTGTTTGTTGAACTCAGTAAATGACTTCTGTAGAGTGCCTGTATGAAGAGACTTTTTTGATGTGGCTTCAAGGGTGACAAGTCCAGTTCTGATTCTGGAAAGAAGCTAAAGTGGTGAACTGCGTAGTTTGCATGAGACAAAATAAATGTCAAGTTTTGCAACACCAATCTAGGGCAAGAGTATCTATCTAGCGGTGGAAAATTGCATCCTCCCTCTGTCATTCAGTTTTCTCGTCTGTGAAATGGGGATAATGACAGTATTAACCTCAGAGAGTTGATGTGAGCTTTAAAATTAGGGACTACTGCATGTCAGGTGTTTGCACAATGCTTGGTTCTTGGCAAGCACTCAGTAAATGAGAGTTACTATTACTAAAGCACTGAAAAATGACACATTTTAGATAATCTCTCCTTTTGACAAGGAATGAGTCCTAGTTGAGTCACCTGCCAGGATCCATCTCAGGGTTTTGAATGATGTTTTTGCTTGATGAGCATCCAATATGCTTGTCTGGTGCTTGCACACAACTGTGCCTTGGACTCTGGCTTTCTATCGCCTCTGCTCTCTTGGTCTTGGAGAGATCCCAGCCTTAATCTTCAGTAAATTTAGCTTGAAAATTCTGAGGTCTTGGGCTGTTTTACAAACCTCCTCCACTCTCTAACTAACTGCTCTAATGAAGAGAAAAATGGTAATTGAAAGAAGACTAATTAGATTGTCAATTACCTGCCTTCTCGCATAGGTAATTGAAATCCCTCTAATTATGGTGTCTGTGTGTCTAGATGCTTTGTACTGATGAATTATTAATAGAAAGCAGCTTGAGATGAAGTAAGAGGAAATCTTGAAAAATGATTTAGAATTTCTTGTTCTAAAGCATCCATTCCTTCAAAGCAAAGATGTTATACATCCAATCCAGCGATGAAATCATTGACAAGGAAAGAAAATCAGTCCAGTATTTTGCTGAGATCATCCAGTTAAGGCTTAAAGGTTTTATTTGATATTTATTCCCATTTTTGTAAAACTCTTTTTGGGTTCATGGATTCATTTGCTTGGGAGGCCATCAGAGGGTCTCATGATAAATATAGAAAACAGGATTTGCAGATGAGGCACAAAAATGTACACAAAATTAAATGTATACATCACACAAATGATTTCCTCTGAATGCCCACTAGGAAGAGATTTTACTGAAGTGGCTTCAAGGGTGAATAGGAAAGGCAAAGTTGGATTCTGGAAAGAAGTTATAAGAATGAAATCCTTAGAGTTCTCACTGCTGGGAAGGTAGTTTCTGATTTACAGCAAAATCATGTTTTTAGAAACGTAGCGTCTTCCATGCACATTTCAATTTTTCAGTGCAACATACACATGGATGATTATATTTGTATTGCACTAACATTTTAAGTTCTTCCCAACACTGCAACATCTAAAACATCATTCATCTCATAATAAAACTGAAGTTAGCCAGGAAAGATAGTATGATTTCTGTCTGAGATGTGGGCAAAGAACCACGTGGAAAGATGAAGTGACTCAGCCCATGTGACCCAGTTGATTGAACAGAGTTGAATGTACAAAGGACTGTCCTTTCCCTTGGAGTCTTCTGTGATAAAACAAGTAGGGTGTCAGGTTTGATAACATGTTATCTCTTTGTTTTAAATTAGTGAAGCTGCAATATAAGATGTGCGGGCCCTTCTTCTGTCTAGTTAAAAACAAAACAAAACCCACTGCCATGGAGTTGATTCTACTCTGTCCTATAGAGTCGCTACAGGACAGTTCTAGTCTGTCGTTTAGTGGCCCTGTAGGACAGAGTAAAATTTCCCTCATAAGAGTTTTCAAGTGGGTTCTGGTGTATTCGAATTGTCAACCTTTTGCTTAGCAGCTGTAGGGACTGCAAGTCGGGCAGATTGTTACTTTGTGAATTTCAGTGATCTTTAATTATGCCACCATTAGGGATGTTTGAACTCAATGGAAATTTAATATTATTCTGACTTTACTGGAGTAAGAAAAGGACTCCTTTTGGCCCTCGAGGGTCAAGTGAGCATGAAGAAAGAAAGGATAAATGTAGAAGGTAGATTTACACTTAGTCCCAGGGCCTAGAGAGTTGTAAGGCAACCTCAGGTATTACGTTCCATGTGTCACTGCGGCCAGGATGCTGCTGCTGTCCCCACCAACTCAGCCTCCACCCCTAGTGTGCTTTTGAGATAACGTGCTCAAAAATGTCTGACTATTTAAGCCCACAGAGTTAAGCAACTTTACAGTCTCTACAAACAACATCAACAACAACAACAACAAATGAAACCCACTGCCTTTGAATTGATCCTGACCTGTAGTAACCCTCTAGGGCAGAATAGAACTCCTCCATAGAGTTTCCACAGAGCACTTGGCAGATGTGAACTGTTGACCTGTTGGTTGGCAGGTGTAGCACTTAACAACTACATCGGCAGGGTTTCCATGGTTTCTACAGGTTGTGGAAAATGATAGATGGTATTATTGCAGCAGCTGACCACAAAACACTGGGTTCATTTTCAACAGCAGCACTGAGTGATAGCAGCAGCTGAAAAGTGTACTAAGATTGTTGTAGAGAATTGTGATGAACATACACATATATATTTAAATGAAACAGAGTAGAAACTATCAAGGTGTAAAGCAAAAATGAAATGAATTTCTTACTACGAATTGACTTCAAATGAAAACTTTGAGAATTGCTGACTCTTAGATTCATAGGGATATCCAAGTCCCCTCTGCAGGAGGCACTTAGAGACAGGACAGTCCACTTTAGACTGAGTAAGCACCTTTGTGATTCTTCATTGCTCAGGTAGTGAATGGAGATCCACAGAAAGAGACTAGACTTATAAGGAAGGGGAGGGTTGACAATTAAATGTAGAGAGAAGAAAGCAAAGGATACACTGTCTTCCATCCTCGAGCTGGAGATGTGGGTCAGGCTGATTCCAACAATAATTGCTTTGCTTTAAGAATTCCTAAAGCGTTGTGGTGATTTACATGATCATATTCTAAAGCGTGATAAGGAAATGTAAGCTTTCCGTTTGCTTTGTGACGGGCTTAATCAATGAGGTGGGAAAATTTAGTTAATAATTTTCCTTCCTCCATCTGTTCACTCTCTCTGAATGACACAGGTCCAATGAGGCACATTTCTATATCGTCAGTTAAAAAAACAAAGTTATACCAAAAATTAAAAAAATAAAAACAGTATTTTGGTAATTTGTGTGTGTCTATGAACTAGGGACAGGAAAGAGAAGAAACACTGATGTATCGAAAAGTGTCTTCAGGCCTTCTAGAAACTGCTAACCAGTTCTAGAATTTACCCCAACAGAATAATTCCTATTTCACTGAGTGAGGGATTTGAGAACAGGCTATGTGTTTTCAGATGTTAACATTTTAGTGCTATTTTGCTACGTTTGGTATAGCCCAGTGATGGTCGCTGGTGGTGCAGACCACTCTGAGTAAAATCTCATTATGATGGAAGTTGCTTGAACCTCTTTTCCCTTCTCCAATCAGCCCCAGGAGTAACGCTAACCTTCAACTCCATTTATTTCTTTTGTAAGTCTAATTCCTCTCAAGTGCTTGTGTTGCATTTTCCCCAGTTCCTGGCTCTATTCATCCATCCAGTCACTGATACACCATTTATTGAACTCCTGATGTATGCTGAGGACACAGAGAAAAGGAAATTATAAGTGTTCCTCTTTAGCAGTTTACTGTATTCTTAATTATCTCTAGCCTCAGTTTGCTGCTTGGAGCATATAGCTGGCACCACAGCTATCTCTAAGGTCTTTCCCACTCTCCATCTTTTAGTGCAGCGTGTTCAGCCGTTCTTCCTCCTCTATCACCAAAGAAAACCAAACCTCACTGCCTTTGAGTCAATTTTGAATCATAGCAACCCTAGAAGCACTTGATAGATTTGAATTGTCAACCTTTTGGTTAGCAGATGTAGCACTTAGCCACTAAGTCACCAGGGATTTCTTCCTTCATAGCTATAGGTAACATATGACATGTGATACTGCTCTGACCAATGAGACATAGGAAGCATGATGGAGGGGGTTCTTGGAAAGCTGTCTGGTTCCTCATAAAAGGCACTAAAGTGACTTGTCCCTCTAATTTTTCATCTTCTTTCTATCTTGAAAAAGTTGAGATACCTGGCACTAAGGCAGCCTTCTTGAGATCAGAAAGTGATAAGAAGGAAAAGGTAAGAGAATCAAAGATGTCAGTCATCTGAACCGGTGCTATTACCAATCACCGCTGGACTTCCTTACTTAAGGCCCTGTAGATCAGGCGAAGCTGGGTCTGGGTCTCAGGGTCTATCAGGCTGTACCTGACATTTGGCAGGTTTTACATCTTCTTCTATTCCAGTACCATCGTTTGTCATCTAATCTTCTACCACATTGTCAGATTATTAACACTTCTGATGAATACCCAGATAACTTGTGTCTGCAAAACTCTTTTGGTCTAATTTCTTCCTTCCTTTTCGTAGCTATTCGAAAAGAGCTTCACTGGGAAAGAAAAGAAGAAGACAAAGCAAACTGGGTAATAGCTCAGAAACATGACTTTAAATGAGGTGGTGTGTGCTAACTACCTGGCTCACGGGAGATGCTTAACTAATGTTGACCTTCTTTTTCTTCCATTGGCTACTCATCTTAAGCAGCTGAAGACTAGTCATGGTATCATGTGGGTGGCATAGGCACTGGGCAAAAGATCTCATTAACTTTTACTCATTTGGCCCAAAGAAGACCATTCAAAGCCTTCTCTTTTAAGTTATGGGCCTTTGTCCTCCTACATGTCTGTCTAAGTCACCTAGTGCTGCTATAACAGAAATGCAAGTGAATGGCTTTAGCAATGAGAAATTTGTTTTCTCACAGCCTGTTAGGTTGGAAGTCAAAATTCAGGCATCAACTCCAGGGGAAAGCTTTCTCTCTCTGTTGGCTCTGGAGGAAGATCCTTGGCATCAGTCTTTTCCTGGACCAGGAGCTTCTGTGTACAGGAACCCCAGGTCCAAAGATCAAGCTGTACTCCAGGCACTGTTTTCTTGGTGCTATGAGGTCTCCAGCTCTCTGTTTATTTCTCTTTCATCTCTTGTAAGATAAAAGGTCGTGTAGGCCACACCCCAGGGAAACTCCTTTTACATTGGATCAAGGATGGGATCTTAGCAAGGGTGTTACATCCCACCCTAATCCTCTTTAATTACTGGCAGAGATTTGGATTTGTAGCAGGTAGGAAAATCGCAAAATGGAGGACAACCACAAAACAATGCCAATCAAGTTCTCACCAAGTGGATACATATTTTGGGGGGGACACAGGTCAATCCATGATAACAATCCTTCACACAGTATAGTGAAAAGAATCCAAGACTATGAGTTTGGAGAATCAGTATTTTAATCCTGCATGCGGTGTTAGTGGCCTGTATAAGCTTGAGCTGGTCACATCACTTTCATAGACATTGAAGGACCCCATCTTGCATCAGACCTTGCTGCAGGCTGAGAAACAGAGATGAACAAAGAGATATGGTTACTGCCATTAACAAATTTCTTTGTAGATACACTATATATATATACATATATGTGTATGCAGCAAATGATTTCAGCCCAGTATCACATATGCTTAGATGGAGATTTACATAAGTGTTATGGGACCACAACAAAGAGCACTTTACTTAGTCTTAAAGTAGGAGAAGGTGACACCTGGAGCCAGTGCTGCCTGGTGACAGGATTTAGCCAGTTGAAGGTTCTAAAACCAGAAACAACATAAACAAAGGCTGTTTTGTCCAAAGGCATTTGAAAGTGTTGAGTTGGTGATTCTGTAAGGTCTTTTCCAACTTTAACATGTTATTTTCTATTTACTTGTCTCTTGGGAAAACACACTGATATTTTCCTGAGAACTAGCAACCAAGAGTAAAAATAAAGAATCTATATTACCATAATTGCTGCATCTCTTCCTTGGATCTGTGACTTTCATAAAGTCAAATGGCACTATGATTGCACAATTTCATTCTCTTTCAACAATATTCCAGGAAAATAAGGAAGTTTTGATTATATTGTGGAATATGGATGACTTATAACCCGCACCCCCCAAGTTTCCTCTAAGTTAGGAACAACTGGAAATGACATTGAAACCTTCTTTATTCATCCTGTGGTTAAAAAGAAAAAAACAAAAAGTAAACTCTTTGTTATTTAGTTGATTATGACTCAGAGCAACCTTGCAGGACACAGTAGAACTGCTCCATGGGGTTTCCAAGGAGCAGCTGGTGAATTTGAACTTTTGACATTTGATGATCAACCAAGCTCTTAACCACTGTACCACCTGGGTTCCTCCTATGGCTACAGCAGGGACAATGTCTGTAAATTATATCCATGGATTAGGAAGGGGGATTGTAAAATGATCTCCAGATGAGTCAAGCCTCCTTCCAGTGTATCTCTGACACCTCAAGCCATGCAAAGCGTGTGTTAGGAGCTCAGTAAATATCATTTGAAGGGATGAATGACAGGTATGATCTGCTATCAATTTCTTGTACCACCAGCAGCTGTTTAGATATAGATGGCAATAAAGATCAAAACGTAAGTTTTATCTCACAACATGAAGCAACTGGGATGGACTTTTCAACTTATAGAAACCTAACACTTCTCAAAACTCTGTTGCTGTAAAAGAAGCTTTAAATGGAATTCTTTCTTAAATATACAGATGTCTTCATAATGAAGGTCCACTCTTTGGACACGAATGGATTGGACTTGGCGATGCAGAGTGACCATATATTGGATGCACTTTGTGGTTCTATATATCTGCAGGATATCATCTTGCTGACTTCTGGCTGGAGGAAGGAGAGTGGGTGGAGAGGAGGGGAAAGGAGGCTGTTGCGAGGATGAGACATGTATGGAGCAGAGAGGAATAGTGTGCTGTCACAGGGCAGGGAGAGCAGTGGAAGCTGCATATATGTGGGCATGTAAATCTATATGGGAATGTACATTTTCACTCAGTCACAATAAAAAAAAAAAAAAGGTGAATGTCTTAGTTATCCAGTGCTGCTACATACAGAAATACCACAAGTAGATGGTTTAAACTGAAAGAAATTTATCCTCTAACAGTCTAGGAGGCTAGAAGTCCAAATTCAAGGTGCCAGTTCCAGGAGAAGGCTTTCTCCTTGTCAGCTCTAGAGGAAGGCCTCTGTCATCTATCTTCCTCTGGTCTAGGAGCTTCTCAAAAACAGGGACTCAAGGTCTCAAGGACATGTTCTCCCCTAGGTTCTTCTTTCTTGCTGGCATGAGTTCCCTCTGTCTCTCTGCTTACTTCTCTTTTTTATATATTAAAAGAGACTGACTCAAGACACAAGCTAATCTTGTAAATTGAGTTCTGCCTCATCATAACTGTCTTTAATCCTGTGTTACTAACATCACAGAGGCAGGACTTATAACACAGAAGAAAATCACATCAGGAAAAAAAATGGTGAACAACGAGAATACTAAAAATCATTGACTAGCCAAGTTGACACAAATTTTGGGGTAACACAATTTAGTCCATAACAATAAATGACCCAAGTCTTCTCCTGACATGCCTTAGGCTTATGGGTCGGTAAATCCAGGGTCAATATGACCAGACACGGTCAGCCTTGGGCAATGTGCAAGAGCATAAATCTAAAGATAGATTACTCTGTCAAAGCTAGTTGCTGACAGAAAGCTCATAATATATTTCTTATCAAAGACAAGTTGGATTTTAAGTTCAAGTGTTCAAAATGTCGCCTTGCTGATTGGCTGACCTCTGGTTTAGGAAGTTTTTTTTTTTTAAACACATGAACCTTGTGTGAACCTAGAGAGCTAACAGAATAATGTGCTACTGGGTGAAGGTTAAGAAAGTGACTTTACTTGGGTCATTGTGGAATTCTCCAGAGACATCAGAGAAAACCCTGTCACACAATGTATAATAAAGTCCACTAAAAGAGAAATAGCCCTGGTGTAGTGTCAGCACAGCTATAAATCCTCACACAATAATAAAATAATAGGATGTTATTAATTCAACCATTCTGGGTGCTCCTGGAAATGGTATTAAAGTAATATCATTGATTCATATTTTTGTCTGCTAATACATTATTTTCTAGAACTATTAACTGCTTTGAAACCAATGTGCCATAATACAGTTGGAAGAGATAATGAAATATTTCAACTGAGGCTAGCAATTAACTTAATTTAAGGCTACCAGGCACATTTTAGAATTAGGAATTATCTTTGAAACAACTTTGAGAAGAAAAATTAAAATGAGACTGAGTATTTTTTTGAACTTCATCACTTGGTCTTACAGGTGAAAGTTGAGTCACTTTTATTTTCAAGAATAGAATATTTAGCAGACATTTAAATGTCAATCTTCTATGTATTGCACATCTTCGAATCAGAGGATCAAAAAAGGAAAAGAGAAAATAAGGGTATAATTATTTATTGAATTCCTACTATGAGCAGTGCACTGTACTAAGTACTTTCACTTATATTGATTCAGGCAACTAGGACCCACATGAAGTGGAAAGCAGTTTGTATATTCTCCTAGTTCAGACCAGGGCTTCCCACTGACTCATTACTGGCCTACAAGAGAACAGACCCCAATTTTCAAAATTTGAATAAAGCCAGACAGCGAGAGGAACAGGAAAAATCACAGGTGGAAGCCCTGGAACGGGAGACTCAGAAGAGGCCTGGTGTGCACTTCAGCGAACACACATGAAGGGCTATGACTGGCCACCATCTGTGCACCGGCGTGGCTGTTTGCAACGCTGCTGCTCAACAGATTTGACTGCTATGCAGAGCGCACAATGCCCATGTTTTAAGAGGGAAATTAAGTTTCTAGCAGGACTTGGACTCATAACTTTCCCCATTCTGGTTATCATTCTGGTTTACCCACATTTAGTGGGTAAATCTGAGTCCATCTGGGTTCTTTGTCAGCCATGACTGAACTGGGAAGAAACAGTTTGAAGCCTTGATTTGGTTCCACAATTTTAAAGGAAAACTGAGTCTAAACAGTATCACAAGAATAAGAAATGTGGTGAAGTTTTGGAGACAGATATGTTTCTTATATTGTGCTCTGAATAATATTTCTGGTGTCTTATCTATATGGGAAACCCTCGCTATATAGGATAAGTGCTTCATCTGCTAATCAGAAGGTTGACAGTACGAACCTACAAGGCATTCCCTGGAAACTTGATGGAGCAGTTCTACCCTGTCGTATAGGGTTACTATGAGTCAGAATTGACTCAACAGCACTGGATTTGGTTTTTTGGTTTTATGAACATGAATTAGAAGACTAGTTTAAATTCTTAAACATAAAACAAAATCAGGGTAAGTAAAATACATTCGTGTCTGGATAATTAGGAGAGAATACAGACAGAAAAAAACGTTTTTGCACTGTAAAACCTTGAGAACAGCGGTGTTACCAAGAGATAGATTATTTAGGTTCTGTGTAGGGAGTGGTCTGGTTTATGTTGTGGTTGTGTGTGCTGGAGTTGATTTTGACTAATAGGGGCCTAATGGGACAAAGCAGAACTGCCCCATAAAGTTTTACTCGCTTTAATCTGTCCTGAAGCATGTTGTCAGTTCTAGCTCCTGTAGAGCAGCTGGATGGGTTTGAACTGCCAGCCTTTCTATTAATAGTTGAGCAGTTAACCATTAATGCCACCAGGGCTCCTTGGTTTAGTCTACAGCAGATTTGAAAACAAAACCGGAATGAGGAAAAACAAACACACAAACAACAACAACAGCAGCAACAACAACAACAATAAAAAACAGTAAATAGATTGACAGAAACCTGTGTAGGAAGTTCTTCTAGTCTGGCCGAAAAGAGATCTCCAGACCAACAGGCTCTAGTGATGTTTACCTCCTCAAGCCACAGTCTATTGGCCGATCTATGGTAGCCAGGGGACCACAAGAAGTCAGTCTGTTATGTTTTCGAACACTGTTCTAAGAAGCCAGTAAATCAGTGTTATAAACAGACATTTCTCTTTGTTGGGCTTTTTTAAGCTGCAAGGAAAAAAAGATGGTTTTAGTAATAGGCATTTTCTGCAAGCATATCCAGCAGCTCACATAATTAAAGCTTTGAGGACTCTCCCTTGCATGGAGGAGCCCTAGTCATGTGTCCATATGACTTTGTTACAGGTACAAAAATAAGATATTTTAACCACAGCTGGTGAAAACTTCTGTCTCTTTGATTCCAACTTCTCCCAAACTACACTTCCTGTTATGTTGAGTGGAATCAGAGTAGATTCAAGTCTTTTATCCAACTATGGGAACTGGAATAGGAGGTGGATTTGTTTTGAGATAAGTGGGATATTGTGTTAGGGTCGTATTGGCAAGAATGGATTCCAGGAATACTTCCGTGGTCTCCTGTGTGACATACCTGGTGCTGTAACGCAGGACATCAGAGACAAACTAGTTAATGATTGTGCTCTTTGCAAAGGCAGTATTTAAGGCAAGTCTCTACGCAGAAGAATTCTGAAATGAGCTGAAGTGTTATAACTTATATATAAATAAACTCAATAGAGGTTTTCCCAGATTTGACAATAATTCTAAATATTTATATACCATTGCCAATAAAAAGCTGTGAAGCTGAAATAAACTTTTTTAGCCTATCAATTAAGAAAACATTCAACCATGCTACAGAAGAGACTGAATTATCTTTCTATTCTCACTATTAAAAAAAAAAACAAACAAACTCTAGTACAAAATTATTGCCATATAAAAGGTAACCAAAGACAATGCAACAAAAGTAGAGAAAATACTGGTACATCACACAGTTATGTTTCTGGGTTTTCTAGTGCTTTGTGATATCTGTTGTAATTTTTTCCCCTCAGTTTATGTGGAGGGTAACTTCAAACCTGTACTTTTATATTCATTTTCTTAAAGAGAGCTCTTGTGGTTGTGTAAGCTTTGGGCCCCACAAACTTGGGTCTTGCAGTGGGAAGGATAAGTTGCAAAATTTGCAGGACCGAGTGGAAAACACGAACATGAGCCTTCTTGTTGAAAACTGATGAAGAATTTCAGGATGGCAGCAATGGTGCAGTTTTCCAAAGATAGCACAGTTATTCAAAAAGAACTCTGATATTCCTCTCCTTGCTTCCAGAGTAACATCTGAGGCTTCCCTATTCTGAGATCAGTCATCACATTGACAATTCGTACTGTTCTTGCTAATGCTGATCAAATGGACTCACCTCTTGTTTTCTCCCTCCTGGCCCTGTATGTGTTTAAAGTATCTTTCCTACTATTCCTTGCATTCAGCTCTGGGAGAGAATAAGGGATTTTAATGTATTTATTAATTGTTAGCTAGTATGAAGCAATCACATTAGGTAGAATTCTAAACTACAGCTATTTCATGGACCACTAGGCAGTCTACAGATAGCTGCTTTGGGCCTGATGACAGTCTTGGTCTAATCGAATTGTGATTGTTTATCTCATTACTTGACAGAGCTGTGAGCTTGGAGACAACCAAAGCCTTCTCAGGTGAGTAGAATGTCTTGAAGACTCTAGGCCAGCCAGTCAACCAGCCAAGCTCAGTATGTATAAGGTCTAATGCTATGCATCTGGAAAAACATTGGAACATATAATGTATTACAATGCAAAAGTCAACACTTGCAAGTCAAAAAATATTGTGTTCCCAAATTGAGGTTGATCTGAGCACTGGAAAATCAGAATGTGAGGCCATCTCTTGAGAATTTCACCCTACCTCCTGATCACATTTCAGAATACTACCAAGGCATTTTCAGATGGGCTCTAACTGCCTATTGGTAAGCACTTGGGTAATGCAATGGTTAAGAGCTTGACTGCTAGTCAAAAGATTGGTAGTTTGAACTTACTGGCCACTGCTTGTAAACCTTATGGGACAGTTTTACTCTGTCCTATAGGGCTCTTATGATCTGGAATTGACTTAATGGCTATGATCTTATACTCTATGATCTTATACTCTTATGCTCTTGAAGGTAGAGAAGCTAACACGAATGGAGGAAATGATGAAACAAAAGTGCTGGACAGAAGGTTTCAAAGGGCAGTGCAAGAAGACGAAAATATTATATGAATTATACAAAGACCTGGAGTTAGAAAATCAAAAAGGAAGAACACGCTCAACATTTTGGGAGCTGAAAACATTTAAGCCTTAACCTGAAGTATTGTAGGATTCTAAGGACAAAAATACTGAATGTTGTAGGAACGTCAAACAAAAGACTGAAGGAATATAGAATCACTGTCAAGGTCCAACCATTTCAAGAAGTAGCGTATGATCAAGAACCAATGGTACTGAAAGAAAAAGTTCAAGCTTCACTGAAAGCGCTGGATAAAAACAAGATTCAGGAATGGGTAGAACACTAACGAGATGTTGCACTAAATGGGCACAACACTGGAAGTGCTCACTTGTCTCTGCCAAGACAGTTAGAAGACAGCTACTTGGCCAACTAACTGGAAGAGATCTGTATTTGTGTATAAGTTCTACAGAACACAGAACTTATCAAACAGTATCATTAAAGCCACATGCATATAAACTTTTGCTGGAATAAGATCATTCAAAGTGGGTTGCAGCAGTACACAGGCAGAAACTGTCAGAAATTCAAGCTGGATTCAGAAGAGGATATGGAATGAAGGATAAATCAACACTGATTTATGTCAGATGGATCTTGGCTAAAAGCAAGGAATACCAGAACATTGTTTACCTGTGTTTTATTGACCGTGCAAACGCATTGAAGTGTGTGGATCATAACAAATTACAGACAACATTGTGAAGGATGGGAATTCCAGAATGCCTGACTGTGTTCTCTGGAACCTACACTACTAGACCAAAGGGCAGTTATTCGAACAGAACAAGAGGGTGATGCAGGGATTAAAATTAGGAAAAGCGAGCATCAGGATATCTTCTTATACCATACTTACTCAGTCTATATAATTAGCCAATAGTTTGAGTAACTGGATATTATGAAGAGGAATGGGGCATCAGGATAAGAGGAAGACTCATTAACAACCTACCTTATGTAGATGACACAATTTTACTTGTTGAAAGTGAAGAGGACTTGAAGCACTTACTGGTGAGGACCAAAGGCCACAACAGTTAGTATGGATTGCTCTTCAACAGAGAGAAAATAAAAATCTTCCATATTGGACCAGTTAGCAACATCATGATAAATGGAAAATAAAATGAAGTTATCAAGGATTTTATTTTTATTTATGCAGAATCAATCCCTTTGAAAGCAGCAGTCAAGAAATCAAACAACATACCACTCTGGGCAAACCAGTTGCAAAATACCTCTTTAAAGTGTTAAAAACTAGAGATGTCCCTTTTTGAACCAAAGTGAGCCAAACCCACATCATGGTATTTTCAGTCACTTCATGTGCATGGGAAAGCTGGGCAATGAATAAGAAGACTGAAGAATTACTGATGCCTGTGAATCATGGTGTTGGTGAAGAATACTAAATACACTGTATATGGCCAGAAGAATGAACAAATCTATTTTGAAAAAAGTATAGTCAGAATGATCCCTAGAGCCTAAAGTGACAGGAATTTTATATCACATAGTTTGGATAAGTTACGAAGAGGGGCCAGTCCCTGGAGAAGTACATCATGACTGATAAAGTAGAGAGCTACAAAGAAGAAGACCAATCCAGTCAAGGAGATGAATTGACATGGTAGCTCAATGATGGCCTCAACAACCGTGAGGTGGCACAGGACTGGGCAGCACTTCATTCTGTTGTACACAGGGGCTGCCTGAATCAGAACTAACTCAAGGACACCTAACAACAACATGGACTTCATACCCTTATACATGCTTACTGACTAAAAACCACTACCACTGTCTTCAAGTCGATTCCAACTACGGCAACCCTACAGGACAGGGTAGAACTGCTCCATAGAGTTTCCAAGGAGTGCCTGGTGGATTCAAACTGTCAACCCTTCAGTTAGCACCTACCCACTACATCATCAGGGTTTCCACATCTTTACTAGCACATAAAAAACAAATTATGTGAGAGAAGTCTCGAGAAATCTATTGCTGTTGGATAGTGAGAGACGTGGAAGGGAAGGGACTGCGGTCTTGAAGTACAAGTTGTCGGTGGAATCACAAAGGCAAACCCCCTTGGTCTTTCTATATATAACTGCTGTGTTACAGCCGTGACGCACTGGTGGGACTCGTGTAGTTAGCGTTTCCTCAGGATCCCACAGAAATGACTGAATCAGTGTCTGTTCAGGAATTTTTGTGGTCTGTCTTAACAGGGTGAATGGAGTGACAGCATTCTACCTGTCACAAGGCTTCATCCTGGCTGAGTATCGGAATCACCTGTGTGGATATTTAGAAACACAGATGTTTACAAATGAAATTTTAATCAGGGCAATGTAGTGTAGCAATTCCAAGTCTAGATTTGGAGTCATAAAACAATTGCTGTCATAGAGATGCCAACTCCAGGTAACCCCCACCATGTGTCGGAGAAGGACTATGCTAGCACTCAAGTGTTTTCAGTGGCTCGATCCTTGGAAGTAGACCATCAGGCCTTTCTTCCAAGCTGCCTCTGGATGGTCATGAACCTTCAACCTTTCGCTTAGCAGCTGAGTGTGTTAGCTGTTTGGACAACTAAGGGAATCCTGGCATTAGCCTATTGAGTTCAAAGCACAGTTTATGACTTCCAACTGTGTGATGGTTCTCTGTATTTTAATTTTTTAATCTGTAAAATGCAAAGAATGATCTTTCTTTCTCCACAAAATCTTTTGAGATTAAATGAGAAAGTCTGTGTGTCATCACAGACAACATTTTGGAAGTGCTCAGTAAATTCTGATTCCTATTTTACTTATTTCATCTTATACAAAATACAAAATTGTGGATGGAGGTGCTCACATGTAGGTTTTTGCACATACAGATGCAGAAACACAAGACAATTACACTACAGCTTTAGACACTGTCAGAAAGGGGATATTTTACTCAAAAATTTCCTTTGAAATCTGCTCTTGAAAGATGAGCAGAACACACTTGAACATGTGTTAAAAATTAAAGGAGAATCCAAATGAAGGATCTTTAAAAAGAAATGCATTATATACGGTAGGGCTTGAGATCTGATGAACAACCAAAAGGTGAATCTAATTTATGTTAGGAGAAAATTATTTAGAAGCTGAAGAGGTTAGATTTTGTATTTGCCAGCATAGAAGAGAAACAAGTCCAGCAAACATAATGACTGCATTTCACAGGCAATGACAAAACAAAACACAAGCCTAATTCAGTGCGCTGTGAGGCAGGCAGCAGAGAACAGAAGCGAGGTGTTCTCTATAACGACAGTGCTGTGTGTTATCAATTCTTGCAGGGCATGGACCACGCCAGTTTTACTCCCTTGAGCTGGATCCTTACCCATCACCATGTGCAGGTTAGCCTTTAATGAGCATTTGTGGGGATGACTGATGATGTGGCCGGTGCATTTGGTAGAGAAGGCTGTGCAAGCAATAAGAGGTTTTATTCTCCCTCTTGTGGGACCCCCTTCTCTGCTTGACTTTTCTTATGGATTATAAGCTTCCTTGGGCAGGAAACTTGTTTGTCTGTGTGTTTATTAAGAGGCATTGAGCAAATTGCAACAAAGCAGGCAGTGATAACAGTGAGTAAAAATTTCATGAGGTGCTATCAAATGATTCATTAAAAGACAGACCCAGGATATTACCACCAACTGCTGTATTAACTAGTCGTATCATAAGACCATCAACATGATAATTAGGTTGTCTGCTATGATTTGTTATTAAAAACATAAACATGAGTTTCCTGTAATTCCAGAATTCCAAGAGTTTTAAACTCTCTTAATATGTGCAACAGAATTTATTGGTACCACTTAATTCTTTTCCTTTGGAGACAAACAAAACTTTTGCACTGTCTTTATGGATCCCTGGGCTCTCTCAACTTTCAGACAAGGGTCCGAGTCTGTAGAATAGTGAAAAGATGTCATTAAAACAGGATAAAAAAAGGTGACATGAGCAGGGTGCCAGGGCCTTGGGATCCAGCCAGGGCTGATAGGCTGGTTGCTGCAGCTGGATAGGGAATGTGGGCATGACGGAGACCCAGAGATGGAGCCATCCGTAGGCAGAGGCTAGAAACTGGCAGGGAATGGTAATGACTGGCATACTCAGAGGAGGCTGTGTCTGGCAGGCCATGTCTGGTATCTTACAGTAGATTTTAGAAGCAGTCAATAAGGGAGAGAAATTAGAGATGAAAAGGAGGATATCTTAGTTAATGAATGTCACTCAGAATTGGGGAATCCTGGATAAATGCTATGCTAAAATTTACAGGAGAAAAAGAATAAGCCTCAGTGAACACTATCAACAGATTGCCGTTCCTTTGGACTGAGTTTTGGGGGCAAGATTATAGACCAAGAGAGAAGTCATAACAGAAATAAGGCAGGATCCCATCTCAGAAGGGACAGATGTACCACCATTTCACCTAAATGGCCACTCAAAGGAAGAGTCAAGGCAGAAGCCAAGTTACGGAGATACTGGAATGGGACTGAGGGTGGGAGAGAGAATAAGAGACCACTTAAATTTAGGATACAAAATTGACGGCCAAATGATGTATTGAACTTTAAAATATTTGTATCAAAGGGAATGATGCCGTTGCTTTAGGTAGGACCTGGGCATAGAGCTTAGCCTTCAGAAAGATGGGCAGATTCAGAAGGGAGGTGGAAGAGACAGACACTGGCAGCTAACGTGGCCTTGGTACACAGCAGCCAAATCTCCACTTTGACACCTTTCCCAAAATCTTCAGAACCATGCAATTGGACATTCTTTCCGAAGGCAGAGGCAAGGGAACATAACGACAAGAGCACATGCTTTGGAATCAGAATGCCTGGTTTTGATTTAGCACTTAAAAATTCAGGGCACTCTATTAAATTTGAATTTCCAGACACATAGTGGATAGTTTTATAAACCCAACTATGTGTCATGCAATTTGGGGATATATCTTGATTGAAAACTGTTTGTTGATTATCTGAAATTAAAATTTAACTGGGATTCCTATATCTTCTCTGGCAACCTTCTTTCTAACTCTTCTAGACTCTAGCTTTAGGCATGTGAAAAAATTAATGCCTCGATTTCCTCATCTGCAGAATGGAACTATCTAGTTCACAGGGTGGTTGTGAGGACTGAATGAGTTAATACATGCCAACTGATCAAAATAATGCCGGGAACAGAGTATGCATTAAAAATCGTGATGATGATGGTTGACTCAACTACTAATATTACTGTATCTGAGCTGTAGCTGGGAATAATTAGGATTTGAGTCTTCTTCGTCTTCTTCTTTTTTTTTTTAAAGCTATACAGGGCAAGGCTTTGTCCCCCTTGTGAAATATTTCATTCATTAACTTATTCCTTATTTTCTTCTAAGAAATTCTCAGTGGTTTTACAATAAAAGAATAAGTAAAATAAATCCCAAGACAATTACCATAATAAAAAAGACCACTGCTAGAGAGTTAAAAAAAAAAAAAAAAAAAAAAAGGACAAAGACAAAATTATGAAGAGATTCTGTCTGAGGACAGAATTTTATATCTAGATAGATATGATAGCCAAGCCAAGTGCCATCGAGTCGGGATAGTTGTATATAAAGTTTAGTTCTGAGCTTGCCAGCAGGGCTGGAGGAAAAACAAACAAAAAAAAAAGAGGTAGTAAGAAATTGGGAAGTAGGTAAAGCGTACACTGCCCATCCCTTTTCTGACCCAGTTTACCGTCATTACGCTCCGTTGTGTTCTTCTCTGTCAAACCTTGCTGCAGAGAAAGGCTCTTCTATGGTAATATTAATCTAAGTGGTGGTTCAGTGATAGATTTCTTGACTTCTACACAGGGAGATCTCGGTTTGACATCTACACAGGGAGATCTCGGTTTGACTTCTGGCCAATGCATCTCGAATATGGCCACTACCCACCTGTGAGTGGAAGCTTGCACATTACTACTATGCTGAAGAGGTTTTATCAGAGCTTTCAGCCTAAGATGCACTAGAAAGAGAGGCTTCAAGATCTGCTTTTGAAACACTGACCCCTGGAAAACCTGTGGCTCACAATGGCCTGACACAGTTGTGTCTGGCTTCCTCATGAGTTGGAGGCTGACACAGTGAGAGCTAACAACAACAGTCAACTTAAGTTTATGAGTGACTTCTTCCAAGATTATTTCCACTCCAACTTATTGTAGAAAAAAGGACTTCCACGCTGTGCTTAGTGGAGAAGAGATGCAATTTTGTTTCACTTCGTGTCTATTTTGGGACAGTGAGATCGCTATCTAAAGTTATGGCCTTGACACTGGCTGCATGTTAGAGTCAGCTGTAGAAGGTTGTAAAAATCTGGATGCCCAGGATGCAATTCAGGCCAATTTCTTGGAAATTTTAGGGTTAGAACCCGGGCACCAGTCTTTTCCTAGTTCCCAGGTTATGCAACTTGAACAGCTGGGCTTGAAAATCATTGAGCTAGAGGAAGATACCTTCATGCAAACTATTTTTATGACAAGGTTTAAGAGACAACCACATAATCCAGGAAGTAAGAATAATGATGATTCATGAATTCTTACTATATGCCTACCACATATATGTAATATAACCTTCACAACATTGTGGAATAGGTATTTTCATCCCTACTTTTCAAATACAGAAAGAGAAATTGCTAATAACACAGCACATAAATGAGCCTGAAATCAATCTGGATGTCTGACTCCCAAGCCACTGCTCTTTCCAATAGACCATATTGTGGAAGAAGGTAGAATCTGTGCTTTTGGAGCTCAAACTGAGTGTCTTTTCCCCAGGCCTTAACCTTATCAGTGCCTGGTTGCCACGTCCCGGGTGGTGGTTCTGGCCAGTGTCTTGGGAATTCACAGGGAGAGAACTCTGAGGTTCGTTTTTGCTCTAGTGGTCTTGGTTCCTATGGACTCTCTTACCCCAACCACGGTAGACCATTTGGCCAGAGTAAAATAGCAGACACACATATTCGGCTCTTGTTGGACAAACCAATCTGAAGACAGGTTTACAGATGGTGCGCCAGGGTTCTTTGGCTCTAATTAAATAGGGCTTTGTCTGACAGGTTTAGCTAGTCAAGCAAGACTTGCCTGTGCCTGTGCCAGTGACACAGCTTGAATGAAAAGTAGGAGCAAAATCACAACCCACAGACCATTTCAACTCTTCACATCAGACACTAGTTTATTATTTTACCAGGGAAACTCTCTTTGCTGTAATAAAACTCAACACCGACATGTTTTTATTCTTATCTCACTCATGGAAGAAATTGCCAGGTAGATCTAACCCTCTTTTAAGACCCTGACCTTAAAGATTGTGTATTCTATGTGTCTGTGCATTCCCTTCTTCATTCATTCATTGTTCACTCATTCATTCATTCACTTATTAATTTAAATGTTTGTTGGGTGCTTGGCTCTACGGCCAATACTGTGCTACGTTCTGAGTATTCATTAGTGAGCAAGACAAAATGGTCTTGTTATGAAACTTTTAGTACAGGAGAGCAGGGGGGAGCTAGGGACTAACAAAGAAAGATATACTTTAATCATCTAATTAGTATGATGATAGAAGTTATTAAGGAAAGAGAATATGAGTGTTATGAGTAAAGAGAGGTGAAATATGTGAAGCAGAGAGGACTGAAAGGTAGAGCTACTTCTGGGAAATCATCTCTGATAGGATATTACTCTAGTTAAGGGAAAGTTTTCCAACTCAATTTTTTTCTCCACTGTGTTATCATTGAATATCTTCCTAAATTTTTTATTTTCTCCTTTTTATCAAGGACATCAATTATACACACTTGTTGAGGTAGTCATCACTGATTGCTAAATTCCGAAAAATGTGGGTCCAGCATCACACAGAAGATCATTGAGGATTAATCTTAGGGGTCCGGGTGCTGTAGGGGATAAAGCAATCAGCTGCTAACAAGAAGCTCAGCAGTTCAACCCCATTCTGTGGGAAACAGATGTGGCAGTCTGCTTCTGTAAAGATGTCACTCTTTGGAAACCTCCTGAGACCATTGTACTTTGTCTTGTAGGGTCGCTGTGAATTGGAATCAACTTGATGGCAATGGAGAATTTGTCTGCACAAAATGCCTTTATCATTATTATTTTCTTACTTCGCTGTGTATGTTATTTACAGAGTACCTGCATGTATGTTGTCCAGTGGGTCTTCAGCAACATCCCTGCAGGTTATAAAGAACATCTTCTCTTTACAAACAGCCAGAAACACTGACTGCGGGAGTCAATGTCTTGTTTGAGGTCATATGCGAATAGATAACCACTAACATGAGAGGAGCCTAGAGCTTTTTTTTTTTTTTTTTTTAGTTCTAATCCAGAGATCTTTCATTAACAAGTGGGAATTCCAGAATCCTCTCCTTCTTAATCCCTGTCCTTTCTCAATCTTGCTTTCCCAGCACATGTGCAATTCTTTTCCAAATTCAGGGCATGTGGGGAAAGATCTGACTCGATGGCACTTGGCTTGGCTGCTTTAGAGATTCAATTTTTCTTGTATTTATTTGGATCCAGTAAAATCTACTCAGCCTCTGTCCTGGCCTCTAGCTCTCTAATCGACGGTTACTAAATAGATAAAAAGACAAATAATTAGATCCAGTCAACAAGTTTAGTGCATATCGTACATCAGATATTCCCCTAGGTGCTGGAGATATATTTCTTTCAGAGCAAACAAATGAAAATCCCTGCCTTCACTGAAGGTATATTCTCCTAGAGAAGGAAATCCATAAGTTAACAGATAAATACATTTTATATCATTAACATCATTTACAACTAAAATGTTTCTCAAGGTAATTCACAAATTGTTGCAGCAGTATACTGATATACCACCGTAAATTTAAGCCAGAATCTGAAGAGAGCATAGAAGGAGAGATATCACTGCTGATTTCAGAGGAATCTTCGCTGAAAGCGGCAAACACCAGAAAGATGTTGACCTGTGTTTTATTGACTATGGAAAGGCATTTGACTGTGTGGGTCACAACTAATTATGGATAACACATGAAGAATGAGGATTCCAGAGCATTTAATTGTGCTATGTGTAACCTGTACATTACAGCAAGAGGCAGTTGTTGGAACAGAATAAGGGAATATTGTGTAGTTTAAAATCTGGAAAGGTATATGTCAGGGTTATAGCCCTTTACCATACTTCATCTGTATGCTGAACACATAGTCTAAGAAGCTGCACTCTAGGAAGAACAGGATGTCAGGATTGGAGGAACATTCATCAACAACCTGTGATATGCAGATGATACAACCCTGCTTGCTGAAAGTGAAGAGGACTTGAAACACTGGTGGAGATCAAAGACCACAGCCTTAAGTATGAATTACACCTCAACATAAAGAAAATAAAAATCCTTACAATAGACCAAAGAGCAGTATCATGATAAATGGAGAAAAGATTGAAGTTGTTAGAATTTCATTTCACTTGGATCCATAATCAACACCCAAAAAAAATCAAACAATTCATTGTACTGGGCAAATCTGCTGCAAAAGCCCTCTTTAAAGTGTCAAAATGCAAAGATGTCACTTTTCTGTTTTATGATTGAGTGAAAGTGTACATACCCATATAAATTTGCATGCCCACCTATATGCAGCTCCCACTGCTCTCCCTGCCTGGTGACAGCACATTCTTCCTCTCTGTTCCATACATGTCTTATCCTCCCAACAATCTCCTATCTCCTCTTCTCCACCTACTCCTCCTCCTCTAGTAAGAGGTAAGCAGGATGACATCCTATGGATGTACAAAACCATTAAGTGCACACACGGTATGGTCACTCTTGAGGACTAAGATATGCCTGACCCGAGCTATGATATTTTCCTTGGACTCATATTAATGTGAAAGTGGGACAGCAAATAAGGTGGACTGAAGAAGAACCAATGAATCTGAATTATGGTGTTGGTTAAGGACATTAAGGATATTACTACGGACTGTAAAAATGAACAAATCTGTCTTTGGAAGAAGTACAGCCAGAATGCTTCTTAGAAGCAAGGATGGTGAGATTGTGTCTAACATACTTAGGATGTGTTATTAGGAGGAATAATTCTCTGGAGAAAGACAGCATGCTTGGTAGAGGGTCAGCTAAAAAGAAAAGGAAGACCCGTGATGAAATGGATTAACACAGCGACTGCGACAATGGGCTTAAGTATAGCAACAACTGTGAGCATGTGTGTGTGTGTATGCGTGTGTGTATTTAATGTCAGATTGCATGCTAGAAAGAAAAGTACAGCAGGGAAGAAAATTAGGAAATGCTAGGGGAAAGGATGCTAATTTCTTTTTTTAGGTGGGCATGTAAATTTATATGGGAATGTATATTTTCACTCAGTCATAATAAAAAAGAAAAAAAAGGATGCTAAAATTTGAAACAAGAATGTCAGGATAGCCTGAGAATTCATGTATGTAAAGTCCTGAGGCTATCTAGGTGAAGAATGTTCTAGGCAATGGAGATATGGCTCATCTGGAGGCTGAGACCTAGAACTCATTCGATGCATCCTACCTCTGAATCTGAACTCTGTTTTTCCAATGGCATAATGTTAAACATGCTGGTTAGACACAGTTAAAGTCATATTTCTAAGGATTAGTTTCTATATTCGATTTCATTTTTGGTTAAATACTCCTGTGGGCTGTCCAGGAAGCCAAACCGTCATGAATAATGTTTCCATGGGAAAATGTTTTCTGAGTTTCTACCCACTGACTTACAAATGAACTTGAGGAACACAGCTGGTTAGTAAGCTGAGAGCTGGCTGAATTAATTAAGAGGCAATTCTTACTCAGTCTCCTTCTTTCTGCTAAGGACAAAACAATGTGGCATGGGGCCTCATCCAAACTCCATTGATAAACTCTGACATTCTTTTTCCTGTCCTTATCTTCCCGTCTAGTCTGTTCGGGTGAAACCTGTGTTTTCCAGTTCCCCTGAAGGCTTCTCTTTTTGCTCTTAGATCTTTGCATAATCCTTCATGAAGCCATATTGAAAGCCCTTGATTCGTCTTACTCTTCTCTTTCAGAAGAGCTGCTGTCTATCTTGCCTTAATTGTAGTGTCTCAGAGATTTCCCAAGGCTTTTTTCCATGCACACGGATTTATTTGTATTATTTCACTGTCTGCTTCTGGCAGTGGCAGTGCATTTAGTACTGGTAATGAGCATTGCACCTGGAAAATTCTGAGCTCCTCGCAAATACATTAATGAATATATGCTGTACATTTTCGTGAAATTAATGACTACCTTCTCTCTATTAAATGGTGAATTCTTTAAGGTTCTTTTCTCTGTGGGCCTGCTCCACAATCTGCTTGAAATTAATTCTGTGTGTTCATGGAAATAATCAGCCAGGCTTTCTGTTTACTCCTTTAACTCTGTCTCCCCTTCTGTGAAGGTGGGATGGGTAACAGTGTCACACCTACAGAAAGACACAATAGTGATTTATGAATCTTTAGCATCAGACTAACAACTGTTAGAGAGATGAGGTTTGGGGTACTTGTATAATAGTGGGAAACCTATCTGGGATTATTCTGTCAACTTTCCCATTTGGCTTTGCCCAAGTCTGCATAGAAGATCCATATAGGTACCCTCAAAAGAAAATGCTTTATTGTCATTTTCTTTTTGCAGTCAGGAAACTATCTGGGTCAGTCTGGGCTGGCCAGACAGCCAAACCCATAATTTGAGGAGGGATCTTTTCTGCAGTCATATTCTGTCTACCTTGCACCTTGAGGGGCTCATCTTCTGGTTGATGGCAGCCTCTGCTTCCATAAAGATTACAGCCTTGGAAACCCTATGGGGTCGTATTCTTCTTTTCTACAGGATCACTATGAGTCAGAACTGACTCAACAGCAGTGAATTTATTTCACAGTATTGTTAGGTGAGTGTCTTAGGCCAGATTCTCCAAAAAACAAAACCAGTAAAGCACGTAAATATATATACAGTGAGGAAATGGCACACATAGCTGTAGAGATTGGTATGTCCTAAGTTTATGGATGAGGCTAAAGGATTCCTCTGATTCACATAGCTGCTGGGGCTGGTGAACTCAAGACTGGCAGATCAGAGAGCAGGGCTGTTACCCACAGGCTGGGAAGATCATGGAACTCCAAGACTGGCAGGCAAAACTGAAGGTAAGTTGCTAGCTCAAGTCTAAAGAACCAGAAATCAGATAACAGGAGCCAGCAACAGAAGTTAGAGCTAGCAAAAGCCATAACCACTGCCAGAATGTCCACTTATATTTGATGCAGGCCTCATGCCCAAGGAAACTCCTTTCCACTGACTGGTTTCTCACAGCAGGTCCCATCATGGGGGTGATCGTAACATTGAGAATCGTGGTCCAGCCAAATTGTTACACAGTCTTAACCATTGCAGTGATGGAGCCCCTGAGGCACAGAGGTTAGGTAACTTGCCAAAAGTTATCACGCTAATAGAGTCAAGATGTGATCCTTGGCAGTGTGATTACCAGCAGCCCTGGTGGTGTAAACACTTAAACACTGAGTTGATAACCAAGTGGTTGAGGGTTTGAACACACCCATCACCTCTACAGGAGAAAGACCAGGGAATCTGCTTCTGTGAAGATTTGTTGTTGTGTGCTATTGAGTCGATTTGGACTGACAGAGACCCTACAAATCCTGTAAAGATTATAGCCTAGAAACTCCTCTGGTGCAGTTCTGCTTCATCACATAGGGTCATGATAAGTCAGCAATGACAGTCTGATTGTAGGGCACAAACCTTTAACTATTACCCACTGCTGCTTCTCAAGGAAGATGAAGAAGAGCTTTTCCATTTTCTCTTTTCTCTTCATAGGCTCTAGACTCTTCTGTGACTCCTATTGGTGAATGTAATCCAAATCTGCTTTGGCAGATAGCAAATCCAGGCTAGTGAACTGGTCTCCTACTTCAGCATGCACAAGAATTACCTGGAAGCATGTTACACTCAAAGTGCTAAGCCAACCCCAGGGTTTCAGATCAACAGGAACTAATGAGCCCCCAGGTGATGCTGATGCCATTGGTTTGGAGAACTCACTTCGATGTTCACTGGCTTAGACACTCTGGTGGTATAGTGGTTACAAGCTACAGTTGCTAATGAGGAGGTCAGCAGTTGGAATTCACCAGGTGCTCCTTAGAAGCCATATTGGGCAGACCTGTTCTTTAGGATTGTCGTGATTCAAAATTAGCTTGACGGCAATAGCTTTGGTTTGATTTTTGGTTTGGTTTAGGTACACCCAGACCCTCATCGACTAGCAACATTAATAATTTAATCCTTACCTTTCATAGTATTTCACTGCTTTCAATATATTTTTACATTTTATATCATGTTGGTTTCCCGCATTAGTGCTCAGCTGGACCTAGGATGCATGTCTTCCACACGATAGATGAATAAAAGTGTTTTTGTGACTGTAACATTACCCTTGTTGTATGAAAAGTGAATGGCAGGGCTAGATGTCAAATATTTTTTTTTGTATACCCTGTTATTGCTGTGAGATCCCTGTATGGTACAAGCAGTTTGTACTCAGTTACTAACCTAAGGGTTGGCAATTCAAACCCACCAAGTGACACTATGGAAGAAAGGCCTGAAGATTTTCCATAAAGATTACAACCCAGAAAACCAAATGGAGTGGTTTTACTCTGGGGTCATCACATATTGAAATCAATGTAACAGCAATAGGTATTTCTGGTTATTGCCTTCTAAAGAGAACCCGACAGCTGCCAGCTCATAGCTCATAGCTCACAAACTGGTTTGTTCACTTTCCTTTTCAATGCAAGCCTATTACAATGAGTAAGCTTGGGGAAAATTATCTGCTTGCTAAAAAGGAGAAACTGTGTCCCAGAGAGGCAAGAGGTGCATATCTGAGCAGAAAGGAGGGCGGGCCTGTTTGTCTCTGAAAACAAGATTCCGACACTTACATCCAAATTAAAGGTCTCTGAACTTCAGTTGGGCTGGCTAATATTTCTTTTCCCTTCCAGGTTTGCCAAGCTGATAAATATCAATTATAAGGCTGAGTAAATTATAGGGATGTTGAACTTTGAATCGTTGTAGCACTTTAAAGTGTCTATATGGGGATAATAAGGAGATTGTGAAAATCTGCTGAAGGAAATCTCACACATATTTATAGATAATTAATACAGTGAGCGGAAACTGGAAATCAGCACTGAATTTTTTAAAGCAGTAATTTAAAAATGCATTATGGCAACACATTAAGTTAGCAGTTATTCAACAAGGAAATGTGAAGACTATTAAACTAATTAAAGGTAATAAAAACAAGTTAAGGTATTCTGCATGTAAGTTTGAAATTAAAAAGGAAAAAAAATCCTTCATTTAGTCTTCCCCCTTCCAGGCAAGTCACAGATGGCAATTCGTATATTGATAAGTTGCTGGATTTTTGTGTCATAAGAAAGGATTGTTGTATGAAAAATATATCCCCCGGAGAAGCACAAAACACACAAGGAAATATCTCTGCGTAACCCTAAACCCTTCAGCAGGCCTCCAGGAGCGCACGTGTGTTTTCTCTCTCTCACCGCAGGATGAGTGATTGCCCTTTCAAGAACTTGATCTTGGAAAACTTTCTCCAGTGTATCTGACCCTTCTCAGCTTTCAGATCCCTTGACCTCTTTCCTGGTCTTTGGAATCCCTCCCTGTTCAAGTTATATGACAACGATCTTGGGCATAGATTTTCATACTGCCTCTTATGTTTCTATCTCATTCTCTGCATGGAATCACTATTGGTGTAAAATGGAATTGCAGTCTGCAAGTGGGAAGCCGAAATTGCTGGTGAGAATGGAAATAGACACCTCTTTGTGGCAGATACTTCAGCTAAATGTGTTCAGCTTGGTAGGGTTGGTGGGTTTCCTTAAGAAACAATAATGCAGAAGAAAGACGAGACAATGTTAAAGGTAATAATCATAGAATAACAAATAAATAACTCATCACATTCAATAGAATAATAGTGTTGTGTCCAGAGACTTCTTTTTGTTTATTGATTATTGAGGGGGTGGGGTGGTAATTGGTGCGACCAGATTCCCCATGAGCCAGACCTGCGTCTGCCAGCGATTAAACAGATTTTTAAATACTTCTGGAGGAAATCTTGGGAGTGTTTATTGTGGCACAGGATTTTGGAACTGCAAATTAAAGTCGGCTCACTATCATTAGTTCGGGTAGCGGATGCTTGTAAAATTGGCCACTGAGCAAATTAGGGTATGTCACACCTAAGTAAGGTAATTCCAGTAAGGCTGGAGCTTATTACAAGGACAACTGACCAGTGCATCACAAAAATGAGGCTCAGGTCAGATAAACACTAAGAAAAAATCTGAGATAGTGTATCAAAAAGGGGTCCGCATAAAGTTTTTGTTTACAAAGATGGAAAAGTTGGCAGTTCATATTGGTGACGATTGCACAGCGTACTTGGTACAATTAGTTTTCTTGAATTTTCCATATGAAAAATGGTGAATTGGCAAATATTATGTTCTTTATATTTTTTTAAAAAAATTAAAAAAAAAGAAATTCCAATTTACCTGTTCTACAATTTCAGAAAGAATAGATGATGGGCATATAGGTCACATTAGGTCCTGTGAGCCAAAGTGGTTTGATTTTTTTTAACTTAGTAGGTTCTATGATAAACTATTTAGGACTTCATCTTTTCCTAAAAATAGAAGAAAAATCAACTTAAAGAGAAATGTGATTCAACATTTAAATTTAGACAAAGTTTTAACATTGCAAGGTGTGTGGTCTATGATTACGTAAGTTGTATGTAACATTTCTGTAACCTATGTTCCAAGATTCTAACAGGGACAGAATTCTTTGGGAAGCTAGCACACTTTCACCAGCAAGGTCACAGTAGGAATTTGGGGAGGACAAGAAAAAAAAAAAAAAAAAAAATGACTTCCTCAAGCAAAAGGGATCATGTTAGGTCATCGGAATGAATTGTTTGTAATCTTCAAAGCTGACTTGATTCTCATTATTGAGGCCTGCCTTTAGAAGAAATGTTTTTTTGTTTTTTTTTTTCAATTATTTTCACTTTTCAATAGGAGTCTTTGCGGTTGTTGTTCACCTCATTAAGTTCCCCAAGATGCTGTGCATTTAATTCCATGTTATCATTTGTAGCAAATTGTCTGACATGAAACCTGGCTTTTTCAAATCTAAGG
The DNA here is from genome assembly GCA_028571685.1 of Heterohyrax brucei. Taxonomy (NCBI): domain Eukaryota; kingdom Metazoa; phylum Chordata; class Mammalia; order Hyracoidea; family Procaviidae; genus Heterohyrax; species Heterohyrax brucei. The sequence continues at coordinate 132,537,913 of CM053146.1, read as the reverse complement.
TTCCTGAAGGTTTTCTCTGTCCCTCCCCCAGAGTAGCCAGTTACCATGTTAAGATGGAACAAATTAATGTAATTAGTCATTTAACTAGTCTTGATTATTGGAATTTGGTCCTGCTAGGTTGATCCAGGCTATGAGGCCTTTCCTAGAGCAGACACAGTCATTACCACGAGCCTTCTGGAAATATCTTCCGCCTGCTTGTAACACCCCACCCCCTACCATGCAGCTTCTGCTTCCATTACCTGGTAATCAGTTGGCTCATTGAACACCTTCTCTCCAAAGAGTTTTTTTTCCCAATTCTCAGCCCAAACATTCCTCTGCTAATTTATATCCAGCAATATTTTTGTTATTTGATGTTGGCACATGCCAGGTATTAGTAGCTTTTATCATTTTGCCCCTCAGCTATTGCTTAGTCAGAGTCCTTGACTTGACTGCTTTAATCTCTTCTCATCAGTCAATCACTTTCAATCTTCCTCTTCCTTTAATCAACTTCCCTGAACTCTGTCCAAGTTCGTGGGTGCTCAGGTACCCAAGATGCAACACAGTTGTCTAGGTGTGGTCTCACCACACTCAGCTGGGCAAAGAGAGAAAAAGAATATCTAATATATCTTCAACTTGTTCTAATTTCCATTTCAAACGTCATTCTACTTTTCTTCTGCTGGCAGGTCTCTCTCTCTGCCTTCTCCCAGGCTTTAGTCACTGAAGAGCCCAAAGTTAGCATTTCTCCATCACCACATAGCACACCATCAATGGACCATTCCCACCTTACCGCGTCGGGGCATCCTGGGACCTGGAAGTGAGATCATCTTTCTGTGGAACCACCATGTAATTCCAAGATCTTCTGATTCCAGATTTTCAGATACACTGTACTGTTTTTTCCTGCTTCCCCATCTGCTTGAGGACCCTCCAAGGATACAGGTGGTGGACCAATCACCAACTGTCTGGCAAACATCAAAATGCTGTTGAACATTGTTGCTAGATCACAGTGTTTTCTGAGATGCGTTTGTAAATGTTGCAAAATCAATCACAGACTCAGATGGAATACACCCCTGGGCTATCAGCAGAGCCAAGCAGCTCGAATCTGGGAAAGGAGCTGCTGGGAAAGGAGCTGCGGGTGCTGCTAGGATTTGGAGGAAGGGGAAGTACGATCCTCTCACTTTGCTGTGAATTTCCCCATCACCAGTGGGCATAAGGCTATGTCTGAGGTTAGTGCATGTACAAGATGCCATGCCAAGAAAAGACAAGGCTTCAGACAAATGCCATTTAGGCTGCTCCTTAGAATTGAAAATTAGACTTGCAGTAGATACCACAGCAGATATCTCACCTGCACTTGATAGGATTCTATGAAATCTGTTGACGTTTCCTACCAAAGGAAAACTGTAGCCTTAGAGCCGCCTTCTGCTTAGGGAGTGAGTTCTTCATTTTTACAGCTTGAGCTTTTCCTAGTAATAAATGAACCTGACTTGGAGTCCTAAGTCTGTCAATTTGCACTTTTCCTTTGTACTTACTACTCTCTCCTGCTGCAAGCACGCAGAACAGTATCAGTAGATTAATATTGAAAGAGAATTTTTCCTCCTGCCACATTTTACCTGCCCAGTTCTGCTTTTTGTTGCTTTCTCCAACACATTCCAGTTCAGCAAATGCCTCCAGGTTAATTTAACAAAGGATTCCTCCCTGACCTTACCCAAGTTTCCTGCCCATGTGTGACCTGTTCTTTTAACCAACTGATACTTGTCACTGAGTGATTCTGAATGTTGATCTTGCTTCTTTCAGTTAAGAGGGAACAGTCTGCCTTCAGGTCAACAGCTCTCCTAACCACAACAGAATGTAAGCCTCATCTCAGACAGAAAGCCATGCATTTGTTCAAAGATGAAGAAAACATAAAAGAGGATGAGGCTAACGGTGGAGACAGTTTCTGGGCGTTCACAGGTAAGCTGATACTTTGAGATTCTTGAAGATTAGTGTTCTATCAAACAGCAGAATATCTTTGGCAAGAAGAAACCGAAGGGATTAATGGGAGAGGGGGGCCTAACTGCAGGGGTATGGGGGACAGATGTGTACACAGGCTGCGAAAGTCATTCTTCTTAAAGCTGAGAAAAGTTTAGACGTTCTGGGGACTAAGCCAGCTACATTTTATTTTTAAGCCTTTCAGAGCACAAGATTACAACAAGCATGAACACGTTTAATTATAGTAGATGGAAGGTTAAAGTGCACGCGCATTTACACCCAAATGTGCACACGCATGCACAAACACAGCAGCACTGTTATTTATTTATTTTTGCTGGTGAATTCACATAACTGTTGATTGCTTAGGAGTAAAGACTTATTGGAGCCATCACAGAATTCAGCGGCATATGCTATGAACAATTTGAAAATAATTAAAAGAGAAGGTCTTTGATGCGTAGCTGGCAGATTGAAGAGAGCATGTAAGAAAACTGGTAAGAACGAGAGAATAAAAACAGCATGGGAGATTACAAATTGAGCCTACATCAGCGTGGGGAACCCCGTGGTGGGGCCGATGGTTAAGAGCTCTACTGTGGGAGGAAAGGTTGGTGATTCAAACTCACTCAGAGGCATCTCAGAGGATGATGCTGGCCATCTGTTTCTGAAAGGTCCCAGCCTTGAAAACCCTATGGGGCAATTGTACCCTGCACACATACAGTTGTCATGACTTGATGGCAACTAACTGCAACTCTAGCATGAGTATGTGTATATGTGAGAACTTGGCTGCTCACCAAAGGTCAGCGGTTTGAATCCACCAGCCATGTATTGGAAACCTATAAAGAAAAACCAAATCCCCTGCCTTTGAGTTGATGCTGGCTCGTAGCAGCCTTACAGGACAGAGTAGAACTGCCCCATAGAGTTTCCAAGGAGGGCTTGTTGGATTTGAACTGCTGACCTTTTGGTTAGCAGATCTGGCACGTAACTACTATGCCACCTTTTACTGTGCCCTGTAGGGTTGATGTAAGTTGGAATCAACTCCATGGCAATGGGTCTGATGTTTGTTCTATGTATGTGAGTGTGTGTGAATGAGGATGAGTGTGCATTTGTGTGTGAACTGAGAGACTCAGTCATGAGATAGAAAAATAAGCACAGCTTCAATAAAACACATTAGAATTAATATAACTAACTGGCTTTAGGGATAGTAAGAGACAGCCACATGACCAAAATATAACATGCAGTACTGAGACAAGGTGGTACTTGGCTTTTATTATAGTGTGGAAACCCTGGTGGTATAATTGTTAAGTACTACATCTGTTACCCAAACAGTCAGCAGTTCTAATCCACCAGATGTTCCTTGGAAACTCTATAGTGCAGTTCTACTCTGTGCTAGAGGGTCGCTATGAGTCAGAATCGACTTGATAGCAGTGAGTTTTAGATTATAGTGTTATAGACCATCCTATAATTTGCTGCTGCTGCTGCTGATTATTTTTTAATTTTTCACATTTCTCTGTATTGGCTCAACTCATTTGGCTGGTGTCTACTGCCGCACGTGGTATCTTCTGGAGCCTCTCAGCTGTATCAAGGTTGGGAGCGTGCCTGGGACTGGAATGTCCACGATGACCTTGTGAGAATGTCTGGGCTTAGTGATGACAGCTGGAAAGCTGAGACCTCTCTTTCCCTAGGTCATCGGTTTAGTAGGATAGCTGTTCCCTCTTACGAAGCGGATCGAGCTTCCAACGGTGAGTGCAGGAGCTGCCCGGCCTCCCGTGGGCGAGGCTATCCCAGCACAACCTCAGTTCCCCTTCCTAAGGCCCACCCACACTCGAGGGCAGGAGAAATAGATTCCGTGGCTTGCTGAGAGGAGGAATGAGCATAGACTAGCCTGCAAAGTGTTGTTGGAGGCCATTTGCCAGTTAATTTGCTGCAAGGTTATAGCCACCGCAGGTCAACAGACGGGAGCAGAAACCTAAGCTCTGCTCCAGTTTCGAAAAAAGTAGTTTGAGGCATCATTGTGGTTTCCATTCAACTGGGAGGCAATCACAAGACCTTTCATTTCAGGTTTCTGCAGAGAAGTGAAATGAGATACTTCATAGTGGAGCATTTTCTTGCCACCTGAATGCTTCCTTGGGCTTCAGAAAGTCACTAGACTGTAGTCACGGTCCCGTTGCTGTACCAACAGCCTAGCCTTTACCTTTCTTTCAACTAAGAATTAAACCAGAGGCATTTACAGTGATTTACTTAGTTTTTTGATTTTTACTTGGTTTGTGGTAGCCCAGATGAACTGGCAAATTTAGGAAGAAAAAATACCGGAAGGACCACTGTTCCATCTTTAGTTACTTATTATTCTGTTTCTGTCAAGTCAAGTTTGACTCATAGGGCAGAGTAGCGTTGGCTTAAAGGATTTCCAAGGAGCCAGCTGGTGGATTCGAACTGGGGATGTTTAGGTTAGCAGCCTTATCTCTTAACCACTGTACCACCAGGGCTCTAGTTATTTATTAATCATAAAATATTGAAATTGGAAAACTTTGTACCATCATTTGGGTTATTTATATTTTTAGCCTTTATCTTACTTAAATTTCTAGTTTTATACTATCATGTTAAGTAAGACATCTCTTTAAGATTAAGTAAGTCAAGCTATTGGTTGACTGTATACTGTTTAAAATCAACTTTACGATGTTTGAGAAGTTTATCATCCATTAAATCAAGATATATTTAACAATTACTATGTGCACAGTAACAAGTTTTTTGTTTTTTTTTTAAATGTGGTGCAATGGTTAAGAGCTTGGCTGTTAGCTGAAAAGTTGGCAGTTTGAATCTACCATCTGCTTCTTGGAAACCCTATGGGGCAGTTCTGTTCTGTCCTATAGGGCTGCTATGAGTGCGAATGAACTCCATGGCACTGGGATTTTGTTTTTTGGTATGTTCTAAAGGTGGCACTGTGGTTAACTCATGTCTACTAACTGAAAGATTGGCAGTTCAAACCCACTAGAAGTGCTGTGGGAGAAACGTATGGAAGTTTCTGCTTCCGTAAAATCTTACATCCTTGGCAACTCTATGAGGCAATTCTGTGTTGTTATATGGGGTCACTACGCATTGATTTGACAGCAATCAATTTGATTTTTTGGTTCTGTGTGCTAGGACTGTAGTACAGTTGTTACAATGGCAAAAATGTACGATTATACTATTTTTTTTATTAAAAGTTGCTGTTTCAGTTTAATAGGCGTCATGATAACATGCAACATAGGAATCATGATCCTATACAATCATTTAAATAGATTAAGAAATAAATATCCTGAAAAAAAACTTGAACTGGCTATTAAAACTGAATCTAGACAAAATAACATACCCTATGGCCAAGCCAAAGCCAAGTGCCTAAATGTTGTTTTTGTGTTTCTTCAGCAGTAAAAAATGGCCTTTTTATAATAGGAGGCAATATATTTTTCCCTAGAATAGAACAAATGCAGAAAATGAAAGTTCATCAAGGAACAAATTAAACATAATTAAATTACTTATAAGCCACACAATGTTTGCTTGTAGAGTTTGTCTTTTGATACATAATTCTGCTGTGATATGTTTAATGGTAGGTCAATATTGCAAGGTGGAGCAACCTTGAATTAAAAAAACAAACAAAAAACTACAATAATGAACATTATTTTAATCCATTCCAAAATTAAAAAAAAAAAAAAAAAAAAAAAGGTGTGTTGGGGGAAATTAAAGGAAGAATGGACCTGAAAATGAAGTAAGCTTTTTAATTTACCTGTTAACTTCTAAGAAAGAAGACAAGAAAAACTATAAAAGAAGCTCTCTCTAGATTGTTGCAACAAATCCATAGGGCACAGGCCTATGAAGCTGAAAATACTGTTTTAGCTCCTTTACAGAAAAATCATTGCCAAACCCTGATCAAGAATATATTATATTTTTCCATATTTTATAGTTTAGTAAAGAGAACCTTGATTCTAAAAGAGAATTCTGATGTCAGTTATTCCTATACCATATCATCCATGTCCCACTTGTCAAGTTTGTTTTACTGTAGTGGCTTGCATGTTTTTATGATGCTGGAAACTATGCCACTGTTTTTTTAAATACCAGAAGGATCACCCATGGTAGACTGAGCTTCCAGCTGAAATAGATAAGAAAGAAAGGTCTGGTAATCTACCTCCTAATAACTAAAACTCCATTGCCATCAAGTAGATTTCAATTCATAGTGACCGTACAGGAAAAAGTAGAATGGCCTGACAGTGTTTCCAAGGAATGCATTGTGCATTTGAACTGCCAATCTTTTGGTTAGTAGCCATATCTCTTAGCACCAGCAATTCATAATTAGTCAGTGAAAATCCTACGGATCACAACACAATAATGTCTGATACAGTGTTGGTGGAAACCCTGATGGTATAATGTTTAAGTGCTTCATCTGCTAACCAAAGGGTTGGAGGTTCAAATCCACCAGGAGCTTCTTGGAAACCCCACGGGGCAGTTCTCTTCTGTCCTACAAGGTCACTATGAGTTGGATTTGACTTGACAGCGGTGGGTTTTGGGTTATGGTGTTGAAAGATGAATCCCCTGGGCTAGAAGGCACTCAAAATACACAACATAGGCCGTAAGCTTATTAATGAATGTGAAGAAGTTTCGTGCAGTGTTTCGTTTTGTTACACATGAGGTCATCATGAGTTGAAATCAACTCAGTGGCAACTAGCAATACTACAACATACTATAGCATGTTATTCTACCTCTTCTTTTCTATAGCACAAAGAGTTCAAAGAACTTCTTTTAGCACTCTATTTTTTGCCTCCCAAATAAATCTTACCTGGACACTGTCTACAGACAAAACAGATGGGGGTTGGGATGGTCATTGTGATGTTTAAATGGGAATGGAGATCTTGGAACTTCGGTGCTTACGTTGCTTTGTAAGCCCTCCTCTCTGCATTGGAGTCCAAGATACTTCCTGACAAATCCTGTGCACTGCAAGATTGCTTCTGGGACAAATGAATAAAATTTTAAAAATTTTGGAGCTAAAAAATGGTCCCAAAACAAAACTGAAAACACCGTACCTGCTGAGTCAATTCCAACTCATAGGGATACTATTAAGAAAACACACAACAAAAAACAAATTTGTTGTCCTTAACTTGATTCTGAGTCATAATGATTCTACAGAATAGACTAGAATTACCTCATAGAGTTTCCAAGGGGTGCCTGGTGGATTTGAACTGCCAAATCTTTTGACTAACAGCCATAGCACTTAGCCACTACACTACCAGGGTTTCCAGTGACCTATAGGATAGAGTAAAACTGCCCTATAAAGTTTCTGAGGACCAGCTGGTAGATTTGAAGTGCTAACTTCTTGGTTAGCAGCCGTAACACTTAACTGCTACATCACAAGGTTTTCCAAAAGGGGTTACAGTAGTTGTTTTATTTTCATTGATGAAGAAACCAAAGCCCAGGGAACTTCAAAGCTTTAGGCCAAGCTCACAGCAGTTAGTGGCAGAACAAAGAACCAAGACTAGAACTAAGGGACCTGATTTCCCATTCACACTGCTCCTCTTTTTCTGTAGAGCGTGCTGCAGGAATGAGCCTCACCTAGTGGTGAGCAGTGTCTTCTGGTTACCCAGATTGCAACTTGTTCCAAAAGGTCCTTTGCTATCCAACTGATGCCTAGGAAGAGAGATACAAGGAATCTCAGCTGAGATGTAGTTGTTAAATAAAAATTATTGGTAGTTACCAAGAGCCAGAGAGTAGGGGAAAGAGGGAGTCATTGCTTGTGGGGAACTACTGAGCTGCTGTTAAAGGTTATGAAAAAATTTGGAAATGGATAGTGGGGATGGATGTACAACATGATAAGTGTAATTAATGTTGCAGAATTGTTCTTGTAAAAATTGTACATGTTAAACTGACTGATGTATATGTATATATGTACCACAATAAAAGTAAGAATCTCAAATATATATATACAATGACAAAATTAAAGATGAATCACTGAAAGTGGATTTCAAAGGACAGTTTACAAATAAACTGATGTCACACCTGAAAATTATGTTTTAAACTTCATATACTTTTATTTGGGGCTATATTGGACCATATGTATTTCTATTTATGATTATTAGTTCTTATTTAAGGTTAGGGAGCCAACATATACCAACAATCATTAATCCTGAAAGGAGAGAAAGGATATATACATGAGAGAGAGAAAGATATTTATAGTGATGGAATAGCTACAAGACTATAAAATAATACCTACTCCTCACTTATTGACATGGCTAGGTCCAAAGATTGGGACAATATGCAAAAATCAGTGTTATATGTAAATAGAGGATGATCATATCAGATCACACAATGGAGGATGATTACATCATTACATAACTTGCCAAACCACTGAGAATCATGGCCTAGCCAAGCTGGCACATAACATTAACCACTGCTTTCAGTGTTACTCTTGCCTCTCACCTCAGCATTCATTATTGCCCAGCCCAGCTCAGTGCCGTTGAGTCGGATCCGACTCATGAGTTAATATACAAAGTGGTCAGATGGTAGATATTTTTTACTTGTTATCATAAAGCAAAATATCAGATAAAGAGATAGTGAATAAGTAAGGAGTGGGTGCATTTTAGAAGGGGAAGGGGAGAATCATTTGCTGTTGTTAGGCACTGTTGGGTAGGCTTCGACTCATAGCAGCTGTATGTACTACAGAGTAAATCTCTGCTGGGTTCTGTGCCATCCTCACAAATGTTGTTATGTTTAAGCCCATGGTTGTAGCCACTGCGTCCACCCACCTTATTGAGGGTCTTTCTTTTTTCTGCTAACCCACTACTTTACCATGCATGATATTCTCCATGGACTGGTTCCTCCTGGTAATATGTCCAAACTATATGAGACAAAGTCTCACCCTGCTTGCTTCTAAGGAGTGTTCTGGCTATATTTCTTCCAAAGAAAATTCGTTCATTCTTCTGGCAGTCCATGGAATATTCAGAATTCTCTACCAATACCTTATTTCAAAAACATCAATTCTTCTTTGGTCTTTCTTATTCATTGTCCAGCTTTCACATGCATATGAGGTGATTGAAAACACTGTGACTTGGGTCAGGCACACTTCAGTCCTCAAAGTGACATCATTTACTTACTTTAAATTATAAGGAGAGTTAGGTAGACAGAATTCAATTATGAAAGCAGGAATTTGGCAGGGCACTGAGGTTAACAGCTTCAGCCTTACGAGAAAGGTTATGGGATTTCAAAAGAGGACAAGTGGCCACGAGCTTCCAGTTAATATCCTTTTCAAAATTCATGGAGAGGTCTGGACATTTATCTTGGCATGGAATTTCCATACCCTTACAAAATATATTTCTGTTTATTACACTTCTCATAATATTATTAGTACTCTCTGATAGAAGTTAGATGCAAATTAGACCATTAGCCATTACTACCTGTTATATCTTTTAAGAGGACAGTGTTTTTCAAGTATCATGAAAGATCTAATGGCTGGTAATTACTGAACAGTTGGTGCCTGTGTCCTCTTTATTTTAATAGCCCCGTCAATGTTATCGATGAAAGTTTGAGTAACAACTTCAGGAAATTTTCGTTGTGGGCACCCAGCCAAAAACAGAGTTGCTATAGCTAGGAGATTCAAAGAAAATAATTTATTAGAACTCACATATATCTCTGTTTCCCAAGATACTCATACTTGTGTTGTATATTGATCTGCACTTTAAAAAGATCATTAGAGGTAACGATGAGTCAAAATACAGATAATGCTTGGCTTTTTCTTCTAGAAAACACATGGCAAAATGTGACAACCAAACATAAACCCTGAAAGAGAGTATTATCTAGTGGAGAGGAAAGCACATTAGGCCAAGAGTCAGAATTCTGGGATATGTGTTTGATTTCCCATTTCTTAAATATGTGACCTTTGGCCAAAGCACTTTATCTTACCTAGGCCTGGTTTTAGTTGTCTACGTAAGATGATTTTGACTCATGGTGACCGTAGATGTGTCAGAGTAGAGCTATGCTCTATATGGTTTCCAGTGGCTGAATTTTTAGGAGTAAATCATCAGGCCTTTCTTCTGAGAAAACTCTGTGTGGAATTGAACCTCTGACATTCTGACGAGCAGTCAAGTATGTTAATCATTTGCAGGGGTTCAAATAATAATCTGCCCAAATAGTTCTTTCCTAATGATTAACATGAGAGAACATTCTGTGACAACCTCTACTTTATTTGGGTGCCCATGAAAAGAACCTTACCCTTTTTATTGAAAAACTGTCATTTCTATTATTTTTCACTACTTCAGAAGTCTCAGCATCCTGTAGTTTTTGTGTTGGATTATCAGTCTGTAAAACCCACTAAGCCCACTGGTGCTAAGCCAATTCTGACTCATACTGACTCTACAGTGTTTCTAAGTTGGTAAATCTCTATGGAAGCACACGTCTTTCTCCCACAGAGCTGCTGGTGATTTTGAACAACCTTTTAGGTGCTGGTCAATCACTTTAACCACTATGCCACCAGCGCTTCTTTATTAAGGTCAGCCAAGTGCCAGCCAAGTGCTGTCGAGTCGGATCCAACTCATGGTGACCCTAGGGGCCAGGGTAGAAGGTTCTCAAGTTTATGTGTGTACACAGTGGCTCCAGCAATAAGCATGACGCAGGACCAGGCAGTGTTACCTTCTGCCGTGCATTAGGTCTTTATGAGTCAGAGCTGATTCAATGGCACCTAACAACAACAACAACACAAATAACTGGACCATTTGTTACGATTGCGAATCCTACTGCCCACTCTCAGAGTTTCCAGTTGCATATATTTCAGCTGGAAACCAACATTTGTATTCCTAACAAGTTCCCAGGTGATGCTTATCCTGTTGGTTCTGGGACTCCTCTGAAAAGCACTGGTCTCCCTCAGCAGACTCTTCATTTACCGCATTAGGAAACAGGTCTTCTGAAGATAATTGAATTACTCATGCCTACTCATCAAGTTAGTGGCTGAACCAAGCCCAACAAAACCCCAGTGTCCCAGATGCTGAGGTCAGGGCCTTTTCCAGGACACCACAGTTCCGCACTTTAAATTTGGGTTATATGATACAGATGGAAAATTCCAAATGACTTTCATTCCAATGTATGGCCAGTCAGATCAGGATGAAAGAAAAACAAGAAACCTTCAGGCTTTCATCTAGTGGAAGTTTTCCATCCAGCAACCAGTTGTCCAAACATCTTCTCCCCACCGTTTTATTTACTTATTTTTTGTGTGGGCAATACCTGGGTTATATTTTAATGATGGAGGATTAAGACTGAAATGTACAAAGAAGGCAAGTCTCATTGTGAGCAAAGGCTTCCGACACAACTAAGCTGACACAATGCAGCTTAATACTACTAAACTTATTTTTTATGTTGTTATGCTTGAGTTTTAGTTTTTGTTAGAAGCAAAAATGTTACTGAGCAGGTTTTGAATTCATGATAGATTTTGGTAGACTTGGAACTTCACTGATTTAACAACAACAGCAACAAAAGCTGTAGGTTCTAAGTAGGCAGAGATGAAATCTTTTTCTCAAGAGTCTTCAAGTGCAAAGATATACTTTTGAACACAACTGAGAAATATATAAGACAACTAGGTGTCCCTGAGTGCCCTGACCCCTGGGTTTTTATAGACACTGTCCTCATCCTTTGGAAAGTGAAGAGGACTTGAAGCACTTACTGATGAAGATCAAAGACAACAGCCTTTAGTAAGGGTTATGCCTCAATATCAAGAAAACAAAAATCCTCACAACTGAACTAGTAAACAGTGTCGTAATAAACGGAGAAAGGATTGAGCATGTCAAGGATTTCATTTTACTTAGGTCCACAATCAACACCTGTGGAACACCAGTCAAGAAATCAAAAGATGCATTCCACTGGGAAAATCTGCTGCAAAGGATCTCTTCAAAGTATTGAAAAGTAAAGATGTCACCTTGAAGACTGAAGTGCACCTGACCGAAGCCATGGTATTCTCACTTGCATCGTATGTACACAAAAGCTGGACGGCGAACAAAGAAGACAGAAGAACTGATGCCTTTGAATTGTGGTGTTGGAGAAGAATGTTGAATGTCTCATAGACCCCCAAAAGAGCAAGCAGATCTGTTCTGGAAGAAATACAACCAGAGTGCTCCTTGGAAGTAAAGATGGAGAGACTGCGTCTTACATGCTTTGGACGTGTTGGAGAAGGACATCATGCTTGCGAGCGTGGAGGATCCAAGAAAGACCCTTAATAATATGGATTGACACAGTGACTGCAACAATGGGCTTAAGCACAAAAATGGTTGTGTACATGGCGCAAGAGCAGGCGATGTTTCATTCTGTTCTGCATAGGGTTGCTATGAGTTGGAACCTACTTGACAGCACCTAATAACAGCAACAACAACACAGATTAGCAAATGAGCACAACTGCTTACCTTGCTTATAGGATAATTTCGGCTGCTAACTGAAAGCTTGGAAGTTTGAACCTACCAGCCACTCCAAGGGAGAAGAATGTTGCAGTCTGTTGCCATTAAGATTTACAGTCCAGGAAATCCTATAGGGTAGCTCTCCTCTGTCCTATAAGGTCACCATGACTTTTGTTTGTTTGTTTTTGGTTTAGTCTCTTACGAATCAAAAACTCTCTTGTCACTAGGTCAAAGGTTAAACAGACTACATTGTTAACTCTTCAGGAAACTTAATTTCTTAATTTCAATTTTTACTACTCCCCCCCCCCACCTTAATCAGGGAGCATGGAGATTTTGTGAATTATGCTTAAAGGATAACATGTAACACGTCCCAAAAGAGGATCAATTAAAAGAGAGTGGCTGTGCTTGTCTGGGAAGGGGAAGCGAGGGGTCAGGGGGACAGAGATCTTACAGGTGGGTAGAAGAATCAGCACCTCTCTCACCAATCCTCAAATGGTTTCTCTGTTTCTGGAGTTGGAGGTTCAGGCCATGAAAAACAAGCCCAGAAAATATTCAACTTCCTCTAAAACTCATCAACATAGCTCACATTTCAACTGTAACCAGAGGGCTTTTGATTACAAACAAAGAAAAATAGTCTGGGAAAAAGGTTGGTGAATCACGGTAAGATGTTCCTAGAGGGGGCTGTTGAATTACAGTAATGGCTGGTCTTTAAAATACAGAATGTCTGCTGTATTTAGCCAAGCCAAGTGCCGTGGAGTCAGATCCGACTTTGGGGTGATTTAAGTATGGTTGATTTGATCCTGAAATGGAGGAAATAAAAGGGGGATACTTATTCAGAGCACATGCAGCCCTGTAATTCTATGGTCTTCATGAATCAACAGCCATTTTTTTGTGGGTTTACCAATCTTTAATAGCTGATATTATTTTAGGATTACCAGTAGCTGATTCTTGAATGTGCTTTTAGGCTCCAAGTCTGTGCATACCAAGATTTCTTATGACAGCTGGAAATTCATAATTACAGTTCACAGGGTACATACTCATCTGGCAAATTCTGTAAATAAAGCTTAAAAAGCAAATATCCCATTTATATAAACAGTTTCTGAATACTAGGAGTTCTATTGCCCTGGAAATGGAGAACTAATTCTCAATTCTTTCTTTCACTATATCACAATGTAACTATTTACTACTTCTTGAAAGGGTGAAGAAAAAAAGACGAAGAATTTTAGTATTTGAAGACTTGCATGTAAAGAGTGAACATTTATCTAAGGAATATTATTTTGTTCCTTGTATAACTTGAAAAATAGGTTGATTCTACCTTGTTGAAACATCATCAGGAAAAAAATATTACTGAAAAGCAATTTCTTATGGAACTATCCCCTGTGTATTTGTTTTAAGGAAGCTTCAGGATTAGCTGCCAAAGACTGTGAGGTCTTTCTGTTCTAATGACTTTTAAAAAATTGTTTGAACTACTGTAAGCCAACATGAATAAAATGATATGGGATTAAGAAATAATTTTATGTCCATAAAAGGAGAACAATCCATTGTGTAAGTGGCATTTGAAGTAGGCACTATTTGTAGTTTAGGGTATAAAATAGTTAAAGATGGTATTTTAAAAATCATACTTTAAAAACCTGTTACTACTTCCTGCTTTATCCTAAGTATTTATTTGGGAGTGGATTTTGATGGAAAATATTTTAAACTGAATGAACTCTTAAGCAATTAATGATTATGACTCTAGTAGAAGTGACATGATATAAACCCACAACTATACCACAAGAGACATTCCAATGACTGCTTAGTATTTGTGGTGGCAGAGGAATGAGGGTATGGTTCTCACTCATTCCAGAAAAAGCAATTACAATGGTCAATCATGCTAAATTCCATGTAGTATACCACTGGTTTAAGGATAAAGACAAACACATTTTCTCTTTTCCTTTACAATATTTCTACTTTTGTTTGGCTTTGAACATGTTGAAACTAATTATTTAAGTACTTAACACAATTTAAACAAAATAAACGAACCAGAAAAAACACAATTTGCCTATATTCGTCACACGTTAGGCTTACTGGCACCAGTCACTGTCTGAATTTCCTGAGGGCACAAGCATATGTAAAATCTCATTTTAAAAGACCCCAGTGTAGATCATTGTATATTTTAGCATATGAAAGTTCTGATTATTGTGTTTCACTTCTCCTTTTGCTGAGCAACTGACATTAGTACAGAAGCAACCTTGAGTATATCTGTTTCTTTTCTGTCTTTTCACATCATTGGGCTCTGTGAGCTCTATTACTTATCATGTCAATTACCTAACTCAACTCTAGGATTTAAAGCACTGTAAGACTTATTCCGTTTGTATGCTGAGCAAGTAATCCAAGAAACTGGACTATATGAAGAAGAGTAGGGCATTAGTATTGGAAGAAGGCTCATTAAAAATTTGCATTATGCAGATGACACAAGTTTGCTTGCTGAAAGTGAAGATGACTTGAAGCACTTACTGATGAAGATTAAAGACCACCCACTTCAGTATGGATTATATCTCAACATAAATAAAACAAAAATATTCACAGCTGGGCCAATATGCAACATCATGATAAATGGGGAAAAATATTGAGGTTGTCAAGGGTTTCATTTATTTGGATCCACAATCAAGACCCATGGAAGCAGCAATCAAGAAGTCAAATGATGTATCCTACTGGGAACATCTACTACAAAAGACCTCGTTAAAATATTCAAAAGCACAGATGCTACTTTGAGAACTAAGGTGTGCCTGATTCAAGCCATGGTATTTTCAATTCCCTCACGTGGATGGGAAAGCTGAACAACGAGTAGGGAAGACAGAGGAGTTGATGGCTTTGAACTGTGATGTTGGCAAAGAACATTGAATATACCATGCACTGCCAGAAGAATGAACATATCGTGGAAGTACAACCAGAATGCTGCTTAGAAGCAAGGTTGGCAAGTCTTCATCTGATATACTTTGGGCATGTTATAGGAGGGACCAGTCCCTGGAAGGACGTCATGCTTGGCAAAGTAGAGGATCAACAAAAAAGAGGAAGATTCTCAATGAGATGGACAGATACAGCAGCTGAAATGATGGGCTCAAGTGTAACAACTTAAGGACCAGGCCGTGTTCCACTCTGTTGTACATGGGATTAGTACAGGTAGAAACCAACTCAATGACACCTAGCAAGAGGCATAATGTGTGAAGCTGCAGTAAGGGCAAATGGTAAATTTTTACATGTGTATATGACAGTGTAATCACCAGTAAGATAAAAATATAGAATATAGCCAGAAATCTAGAAGGTTCTATATGCTATTTGAGTAATTAATATACCTCTCCATCTCCAGCGAGCAGCTATAATTGTGATTTCTCTTGACATCAGTTTCTCCTGTTCTTGAAATTCATAGAAATAAAATTTTGTATGTATCCTCTTTATGCCTGCATTGTAAATAAATTTATTAATAGTATTGTTGCTAATTTAACATTAGGAAAGGAGCAAGGTAATATTTGCTGTTGATTATACTGGTTTAAGAGAATTCTAATATATTGTAGACACATATATAAATGTTTTTATTCTTAATAGAACCAAAAAAAAAAAAAAACCCTAAAGCATTGCTACTGAGTTGATTTTGACTCATAGTGACCCTATAGGACAGAATAAAACTGCCTCCTGGCAGATTTGGACTCTGGCCTTTTGTTTAGCAGATAAGCTCTTAAAATAAACTATACAATGATAAAAGAAGTCACAGGCATTTTAAAAGTTTGAAAACAGATACACTTCATTCACTGTTCTAATATCAAGGTTGCTTTTACCAGAGAAAGAGGAGGTACAATTAATAAGAGCCTGACTGTAACTTTGCGAATGGCTTTCAGAATACAAGTTCTGAGTAAATGTTCTGTGTATCCATGGAGTACTAACAAAGAAATCGGCTAATTAAAGTAGGAAATAATTAAGTTTGGCCCTAAGGTAAAAATGTACATCCCAAGCAAGGGTTATATTGGAGTCAGGTTATAGTTTGATCTCTGTCACCATCTATAACCTGAATGACTAGTGACTCTCCTTCTCTGGGGCTCAGTTTTCTCATTTGTAAGAAAAAGAATTAGGTTAGGTTAGGAGTTGCAAACTCAAGTCACTATGATGGTCAGGCATGTAACATCAACTTATGAAAGAGGTCTGCAAATGAGAGTAGCCCACTGGACAGGAGCAGTCATTCCTCAGCTACAGCTGGTGATGGGTTGCTGAGTGGAAAAGCAGACAAGCCCAGTGTGGTCAACACTTCCTGAATTTCAAGAACATCTGGAGATCTGAAATTGTCCATATGCAATCCTTTAATTTAAAATATTTTTCTCTAACAAACAAAATTAACCCTCCCAAACAAAGGGACAACAAATATACAAACAACACACTGCAGGTAGATCCAGCTACCTGGTCAAGATCTTTGATTTAGATCTTTGTTGTCCAGCATGGTAGCATGTGACTACTGAGCTCTTAGAATGTGGGTAATCCACACTGCAGTGTGCTATAAAATATACACTGGGTCTCAAAACTTAGGACATAAAAAAAAAGAAAGAGAGAGAGAGAGAGAGAGAGAGAAATAAAGATCTTGATAATAATTTTTCTGCTGATTACATGTTGAGGTGATAATCATATATTTGGTTTAATAATTTAATATTTAAAATAATTTTGTATGTTTATTTTTACTTTTTTTGGTATTGCAGCTACTGGAAATGTTTAAATTACCTATATAGTTTGTGGAATCCTGGTGGCCTAGTGGTTAAGTGTTACACCTGCTAACCAAAAAGTTGGCAGTTCAAATCTACCAGGCATCCCTTGGAAATTCTATAGGGCAGTTAGTTCTACTGTGTTCCATAGGGTCACTATGAGTTAATGGCACTGGGTATATAGTTCATGGAAACCCTGGTGGTATAGTGACTAACAGCTAAGTCTGCTAACCAAAAGGTTGGCGGTTAACCAAAAGGTTGGTAGTCTGAATCCACTAGATGCTCTTTGGAAACCCTATGGGGCAGTTCCACTCTGTCTTCTTGGGTTGCTGTGAGTCTGATTTGACTCTACAGTGGCAAGTCTGGTCTTTTCTTTAAAATGTAGTTCAAATTTTAAAGAAAAGACCAGACTTGCCACTCATACCATTATATTTCCACTAGAGAGTTCTGAACTAGATAATTTTTACAATATCCTTCACTGTTCTGAGATATCACCAGTTGACATACAATTACGCAGTTTCTCCTTACTGCAAGTTGTAAGCTCCTGCCCCCCCAAAACAAATCTATTGCCATCTAATTGATTCCAGCTCATAGCAACACCATAGAACAGAGTTGAACTCCCAATAGGATTTCCAAGAAGAGGCCTGTGAATTCTAACTGCCCATCTTTTGGTTAGCAGCTAGGCTCTCAACTACTGTGTAACCAGTGCTCCACCTTGCAAATTTTACGAACCCGTACATATATCTCTCCTTCAACAAGTTAAGAAAGAAAAGGGAAGGGTCAAACTTGCTTTGCCCAAATAACTCCTGAATACTCTAAATGAGGAACCGTGGTGGTACAGAGGTTAAGAGGTAAGGTAAGCTACAGCCGCTAACAAAAGAATTGGCAGTTCTAACTCAACAGCTGCTCCTTGGAAATGCTATGGAGCAGTTCTACTCTGTTTTATAAGATGTCTAAGAGTCAGAATGGACTCAAAGGAAAACCCCAAAATCCATTGCCTGTCAAGTCAATTTTGATTCATAGTGACCCTATAGGGCAGAGTAGAACTGTCCCATAGAGTATCCAAGGAGTGACTGGTGGATTTGATCCACAAGTCTTTTGCTTAACAGTCATAGCACTTAACAACTACACCACTGGAGTTTCCCAACTTGAAGGAAATAGGTTTAAATTAAATGAAGACTGTCAGCCTTTCATAGATACGCAGTGACTCTAAGAGGAAAGGTCTAGAATGCCTCATCTATTACATTTTATTGACCATAAAATAGACTCTCTTTGTTTTTAGAGATCTGCACAAAACAGCCTTCTCAAGAGGACACTAATGTTGAGTCTTTTATCATTCTTCTGCCATAAAGTTTCCAGATACCAGGAATACAACTCTTCAAAGATTAGACTGGATTGTAAAATATAAAATGATACTGGTAAAGAGTGTACTTCTTGGATCTAGTAGCTACATGAAGCTAAGTGGGCATCTCCTGTCTGGAAGTGAGATGAGATGCCAGAAGAGGGCAGGAGCTGGCTGAATGGACACAGGAAATTCAGAGTGGAGAGCAGAGTTGTGAGGTCACATTGTAGAGAAAGCAACTCAGGTCACATAACAATGTCTGTCTGGGTTTTTGTACGTGAAACTATCTTGAATTGCAAACTTTCACTTAAAATACGAGAAAAAAGAAAGAAAATAAGCATACAATTCCAAAGAAACTAGATTAATCTCAGAAGAGGGGAGTGATCAATAGGTATTTAGAGGTCTTCCAATGAAATAACCAAAACCCTGATTAATCACCTGTTAGTTTGAAACTCTCCCTATTCTTAGAGTTTATACTCAGGTTTTTAGTGCCCTAGCAGTCACTTGAAAGAAAAAAAAGAGTCTTAACACAAAAGACATAGGTCAAATAGACAAAAGATCCACAGAAGAATCAGAGCTGGTACAAGAATCAAAAGCACTGTCCAATGACAAACAAACTTTGCTGCATTTGCCATTCTCAAGCATTAAGAGAAGACAATGCATCCATAAAACAAGAAAAGGCTGTGATCATAAATGAGCATTTAAAGACAGGAGAGAACAGGTACCACATACTAGAACTACCTTGTTGGTCTCCAGACCAGCACCTAAGGTCTGGATACAGCTATGAAGTTCAAGTTCATGGAAAATAATAATTTATCTTCTGGAGACTTTATACAACTATATTCTATGTTCTTTACATTTTATGCACATGTTCACACATTCTACATGCATTTGCAGGCTCAGCCAAGACATTTTTTATTGAAAATTTGGTAAGACAGTCAACTCTGTATATGAAAACAGGTGACCTTAGGGTTGCTATGGTTTGGAACTGAATCAACAGCAATGGTTTTTGGAGGGGTGATATCTGATGTTAATAGCAAATTAATGTTAAAGTCTGGGGAATCAAAGAATTTCAGACCAAAAGAGAACAGAAGCTCTTACCCTCCCTTGTTAAGAAACTGACTCTGTCTATAAAACACAAAATGCATTTAACATTTTTTTTTGTTTGGAAAATTGTATCTTCTACACAAATCATAGATTGTTAGCTATCATGGAGTCTGGCTGCTATATTTTTCAGATAGAAATTAAAGTTTCATTGAGGTTATGTGACCTACCTAAACTTACATCACTAGCTTATGGAAGGAAAGGTAATTGTCAAGTGGTGTATACTTTTAAAAGTATTTTGCTAAGTATTTTCACATCAACAGCATAACAATTAAAGCACTTAGCTGCTAACTCAAAGATCAATTGTTTAAATCCACCAGAAGCACCACAGAAGCAAAGAGCTGGCCATCTGTTCCTCTAAAGAGCAGAAGATACCGAGTCACAGAAACCCTATGGGACAGGGTAGAACTGCTTTATAGGATTTGCAAGGCTATGAATCTTTACTAGAGTGGCTAGTAGGTTAGCAGCTGAGCTCTTAACCACTACACTACCAGGACTCCCCCTACATTAAGACTACAGCCTATAATACTTTATGGGTAGTTCTCTTCTGTTATATAAGGTTGTTATAAGTTGGAGTCAATTCGATTGGCACACAGCAACAACAACAACAACAAAATACGTACGGTAGTACCAACTACTGTCAACTTGATTCTGGTTTATGGAGACCATATATGTGTCAATGTAGAACGGTGCTCCACTGAGTTTACAATGGTGACTTTTCAGAAATAGATGACCAGGCCTTTTTTCTGAGGCACCTCTGGTGAACTTGAACCTCCAATGTTTTGCATAGCAGTCAAGAATGCTAACAGTTTACACCACCACCCAGGATCTTTCCATTCTTTAACATGAGTGTTATATAGATAATTTTTCATTATCTATAAATGAGTCTTATTTTCCAAATTTATCACTGAAGAAACACGTCTTCGGAAACATTCTATTGCAGAGTTTTAAAAACATACCTGATTCTAAGATGAAGCCCTTTTACCACCAAACACACTTGAGAAGAGGTGGAGCTGAGGTTCAGATTCCTGCCTTTTGATTCGCAAGCTTTTGATATTATTTTAAATATGGACATTGCCTTAATACACTTTACTTTTTAATAGACCCTACTAATGCAGTATATGCACAAAGAGGCAATTTGGCATATTGAATATGGATCCTATTGTTACATCAATGTTATTGGCGAAGATAAGGACTGAGTTTGCTGTAATACCTTCACAAGTCTCGGTGAAACAAGAAAACTCATTCTAAATCTTCACATTCTATTTAAAAGTAAAACTTTAGGATCTACATTTTAACCTTAGCTTTTAAAAAGATTGCTTTTTAAAATAACTCTTGAATTGTGGGGCAAAGTTACTACTTGCATACCAGGCCATGTTTGCTATACAGATTTTATTTTTTGAAGGATATGACATCCTACAATATATCCAGGTTTATCTGGTAACTGTGTGACTTGGGTTGCTTATATTAGTACTTAACTTTAAAATAGGCCACACATCTATTTTTTTCAAAGTCATCTGCTTTGCCAACTTATATCCATTCGATACATAATAAGTTGGACTTTGTGACCTTTCAACGAACTGTATGATTTAGTTACACATATTAGTTTCAAAAGGATTTACTTTTCCCAAATCATTCCTCTGAGTAATTCAATATACATAGGGGAATTTTAATGGAAATCAAACATTTAGAGAAAGACAGTATATATAATATTTAAAATAAAAATATTGATCATTCATATATTTTTAAGCTGGGTATAAAGCAGTATTAGATACTAAAAAAACAAATGAAACTCACTGCTATTAAGTCAATTCTAACTCATAGAGACCCTAAAGGACAGAGTAGAATTATTCCATAGCTTCCAAGGAATACCTGGCCAAATGGGAACTGCAGATCTTTTGGATAGCAGACATAGCACTTAACTACTACATCATCAGGGTTTTCAATTTCATACAGGAGAGGAGAATTTTTTTCAACAGTAATGACTCGATCGTGATGTCCAATTTAATGGATGTCAAATCTCTCATCTAATTCTATATGTGTAAGAATGCTTTAAACAAACAAAAAAACTCGAACTCATTGCCGTCAAATCAACTCTGACACATAGTGAATCTTTAGGACAAGGTAGAATTGCCTCATAGGGCTTCCAAGGAGCACCTAGTGGACTTGAACTGCAGATCTTTTGGTTAGCAGCTGAACTCTTAACTAGTATGCTACCAGGGTGCTTTATGTGAACAGTCAAACCCCAAACTCAACTGCTGTTAAGTTGATGCCTGCTCATAGTGACCCTATAGACAGAGTGGAACTGTCCCAGAGAATTTCCAAGGACTGCCTGGAAGATTTGAACTGCTGACCTTTGGGTTAACAGCCATAATGCTTAAACACTATGCCACCAGGGTTTCCCCATGGTAATTTAGACATTAAAAATTAGTAGCAGGGAAAATTGAAGTTTTGCACATGATCTAAAAAATCTCTAGTTAGGTAATAAGGATAGTTTATTTTTAGAAATACAGATATCAAAGATTAAAAGAATGAAATAAAAAAATTACATAAGAAGAAGTCTTACGGTAACTTAAGGGGAAAACATTCACTTGCCACTTTCTTGTGGGTGACTTCCACTTAAAATGAACCCTGATTATAGATCTACAGTAATAGATATCATTCACTTGGTCTAAAGCATGAATAGATTGGGATATAAAACAAGAATTCAAGCCGTTCTCCATCATTATTAGTTACACAGAAAGTTTCCACATGGATCCAGCCAGTGAAAAACCAGACTGTAAAATATGTCTTCATAGATGAAAGTATAAGCACTTCCTCTCAGACATGGTTTATGTGTCAGAAAAAGTAATTCAGACAATTAATAAGAGGTAACATCAGCTCCTAACCAAAAGGTAGGGGGTACAAATTTATCAGCTGCTGCTTGGAAACCCTATGCAGAAGTTCAGCTCTGTCCTATGGGGTTGCTATGAGTCAGAATTGACTAGATAGCAATAGGTTTGTTTTTTCTGATTTAAGGTTGCATTAAAGAGCCTTAGTAGCACAGTGGTTAAGTGCTTGCTGTTAACTGAAAGGTTGACGCTTGGAATCTACCAGCCACTCAGTAGGAGAAAGACCTAGTGACGTGCTCCAGTAAAAATCACAACTAAGAAAACCCTAAAGGCTATGTGGCAGTTCTGTAGTGTCACATGTGGTTACTATGAACCAAATTGACTTGATAGCACACAGCAATAATATGTACACATGGAATAAAACCAAAGAGCCAAACCCACTGCTGTACAGTTGACTGTAACTCATAGGTGCCCTGCAGACAGCATAGAACTGCCCCATAGAGGTCCCAGAGAGCACTGGGTGGACTTGAACCACCGACCTTCTGGTTAGTAGCCATAGCACTTAACCACTATACCATCAGGGTTTCTGTATATGGTATAAAGAGTTACATATATGTGTACACATACTGTACATTATCTACTTGTAGTTCATACAGTATACACCTACTCTTGACTTATGACTACCTCTTTGTCTCACATTTTCACATTTAGCTATTTATTTTGTGCATTAAGGAGGAGCTGGGTAGAGAAGGAGGAGGACAGATTTGTGAGTCTGAGTGAGGCTGGGTGGACCGCTGTCAGTTCATATTACCTGGGTAAGGTGGTGGAGCAGAGCCAGGTTGGGCCACCAGGAAGCTGCAGGAGCCAAGGGGTGGGAGGCAGGTGGGTGGTCTTGAAGTCTCTTCTTCCAAAGAAGCCCAGTGAGTCCTGTCTGCCACCTCCACAGCATCCCAGGTGGCCAGGCCACACCTACCTACAGCCTGGGAGCTGCTTGCCACCGAGCCCTGTCTTTGGGACCTGGGGAGCTGGAAGGCAGAGATGCAAAGAGACGTGCAGTCTGCAGGAGGCCTGGAGTACAGCCAGGCAACAGTGAGCCCTCGGTGCTTCAGAGGCAGCAGAGAACTCCTGATCTCCACCACTACCACCTCGGACTGCAGTGGGCTTGTGGGGCTGGGGAAGGTGTGGTGGGGACGGGCCTGTTCCTCAGGGGCATCCAAGGCATGCCAGGGGCACAGTTTCTCCTGTTATGCTGATGTTTGTGTAATGCCCCAGTCTTTGGAACCTAATCATTTGGTAACTACATGTGTGTGTGTATGTGTATATGTGTAATTATATATGTGTGTGTGTATACATGTGTGTGTATATACACACACACACACATATATATGTAGTTACTATGTATGTGTGTGTAGTATATGAGAAACCCTTAGATCAGTCTATTTATAACGTTTCTCAGTGGTGCCTCTTAGCTGAAGTTTAAATACTGAGTGTCAGTAAATTCTAATTTTCTCTGAAGTAGCCCTTATACACATACATATATACATATATATACATATATACTCTTTGTCTGACATTTTCACATTTTGCTATCTATTTTGTGCATTAAAGAGGAGCTGGGTAGAGGAGGAGGAGGAGGAGGAAGGCAGGTTTATGACTAGGAGTGAGGCTGGGTGCATATGATTATGTGCTACTCATGTATGCACAAAATATATATGTGTGTGTATATGTATATATATCTGGTACGTGCAGTAGCGCATCCTCATATATTATCTATCCAGTGATTCTATTTACAGTCTTAGTAGTATGTGAATAACTGATTTCTTGAAATAACCTTGAGGCAATTCAAGTTAACAAAATAATAATACTGTTTGGAAGATAGCTATTTACTATAAATTGGGGCCTTGGCTCACCATTTTAGGTATAACTCAGTTTGAGGTCCAAAAAGATGTGTTCTCCCTTGTTAATCTTATAGTCTTTTTGTTGATATTTTTGTTATTGTTCTTAGGAAGTATTGATGTCATTCATTGAAGGTTTTATTATCATGTAAGAGAGAGACTTTTATTTTTATTTTTATTATATTTTAAAGTATTCTCTATTTCTGTCTTTCTCAAGCCATTTTTTTGAAGCAATTACATTGCAGAGACTGGGGTTTTTCAAGAATTTCTGCCTGTTTTTTCATTGGCCAGGGTTTCCTATGCCTTCAACTGTGTGTGAGGTTGTGTGTGTACAATTATGTTTGTGCAGTGAATGTAATATCCACAGTTGTTGTCTTTTTCGACTTACTTTTTTCTCACTGTTCTCTCTTTGGAGTGTCTAGCTTCCTAAGGCTACTACAATCTGCTTTCTTAAAACTGTTTCTTCTTTATTTTCCTCTATGCATGTGTATGCAGCATTTGAGAAACCCTTAGATCCGTCTATTTATAACACTTTTCAGTGGTGTCTCCTACCTGAAGTTTAGATGCTGAGCATATTCTATCTTTCTCTGGAGCAACCCGTAGTTTTTTCCCCTTCAGCAAGGGACATAGACTTTAAAAGAAATAGGCAACCAATGCATTTAAGTTTGTGTGTCCTATGGAGGCCTTTGAAATAGAAACTACTCTTGTATCACCTAGTTTAAAGACAAAGGACCTGCTCAGAGTCACAGAGTTCTGAAACTAATCACAGAATCCCCCAAATGGAAAAAACCTTAAATGTTAACTTAGTAACAGTGTTCTTTTGAGTCACACAGAGCAGATCTATTTGGTCTTTCTCACAATCCTCTTATAGGTAGTTGAACACCATAAACACGTCTCTTGTCCCTGACTGCAACTCATCTGACACAGAAGCTAGTAGCTCTCCTGAGAATTCATTTAATTAACCACTGTGAGCCAAATAAAGCATAATTGTTCAGGAGTGACTGGAGAGGAGTAGTATAGGTAAAGAGCATCACCTCCCTTATATAGAAATCAGACCATCATTAATGTGACCCGAGAGAGCATTAAGTTCTGTGGAAGGCATGTCACACTGCTCACTGATTATCATGTTAGGGTCACCACCTTTCGCTCTATACTTGTGTAGTTCTTATTTTTTTTCAAACACTTGTTCTATAAAGTCACTAGATTTTCTGTAAGGAAAGAGATTTGTTCTTTATTGTCATCTGGGAGGTCTTCTGGAGAATAAGGCAGGTAATTTCCTAGACAGTTAGAGGAAGGGTTTCAATTCAATCCTTTTGGACTTTAAACTCAGATGATAGGCTAAAATAGGAATTATAGCCACTTTGTCTGGTCACCCCTTCGGCCCACTGCCCATCTAAATCAATATGTCTTGAATTTCATCTAAATTAAAATTCTGGAAACGATAATGCATTCAGACTTCAGTCGATTTTAGATTTTATTTCATACTTCCATGAGAAATAGTGGTTGTAGATTATACTGAGAATCTAAGTGGTTCTCCTGGTCAGCCCTGATGATTTAGAACATTTGCCCTGCAAACTCAAATAAATAAAAGCTCTATGCCTGAACGATTTGATTTGACATCAGGAATAAGCAAAATGTCTTCACAATTAATTGCACCCTTCCCAGGCCTCTCTATTTCCACAGTATTCAGGCACAAACACAGATATTTATTTGTGTGAAAACTTTCTAGTGTAAATGTGTGCATGGATCTATAACTACATTTGTATAATGGCCAAACTGTTCTTTAGCTGTTTTCCCTTAACTGTGTGTTCAGTATTTTTCTTGGCTGCTTACAGTTGACTCTCTTCTATATTCATGAAGATTCTATGAAACATATTTGAAAAATCATTTACTTTCAAGTACATTGAAATGTATCTCACTAGTTTCATATTGTGTCGTCCCCAGCACTAGGTTGTTACTGCCACCTGGGATTACTTAATAATCGTAAAAGGGTTGCAAGAAACATGATATCTAATTATTCCATTGCTAAAGAATGTTTGGATCAAGGAAGTAAGTCTATACGATTCTCATCACGAGAAACATGCTTCATGTGCAGACTCAAAGGGACACTGAGAGGAAGAGAGAGAGGAGAAAGAAGACATACTGGGTTGAAACTGAAATTTATTAACACTTGTAAAAGCCCCATTAAAACCCTCTAACTTATTATAGTTAAGCAGGTTTACATGTTGGACTCCCTGGAGATTTCACATTTGAGGCAGACCACTTGATATTTTATTAATTATCAGAGGTCTAAGAGACAGACAGTTACAGCATAGCATCACATACTATGGGAAACTTGATTTTCATATTCAGCTAAGATCATACTTTACTTACCACTTTTGACAAGAGTGACTCTGGGGAAATACTGCCACTATTTATAGCATTACAAGAAGAAGGATTGGAACAGGAAACTGTAAAGAAACTCACCTGCTCTTCCTGGCAATAACTTGAGGTTGTCGTTTATAAGATTATATAACTCAAACAAAAATGTGGAACTGACCATTAAATGGGAGCTCCTGAATGATGCAAACAGTTAATAAGCTCCCCTGTTAACCTAAAGGTTGAAGGTTTGAGTCTGCCCAGAGGCCTGGCAATCTACTTCCAAAAAATCTGCCTTTGAAAACCCTATGGAAGCCAGTTTTACTTCGATGCCTTTGGGGTCACAATGTGTTGGAGTTGATTTAACGGCAATTGGTGGTACTGGTAACATTAAATTGAAGTAGATAAATAAAAGTGAGGTGGCTAAAGGGTGGTTTTGTAACAGAGAGAGCATTTTCTTGTTTTCTTTGTGTTAAACATCAGATTAAGTGCATAATGATTTGTCATTCCTCTTCTTTGCCTTCCAAAAGCCAACACTGTTGCCACAGTGTCGATTCCAACTCATAGTGACGTATAGGACATAGCAGAGCTGCCTCCTAGAGTTTTTAAGGAGTACCTGGTGGATTTGAACGGCCATCCTTTTGGTCAGCAGCTATATCTCTTAATCACTACACCACCAACTCTTCTAGGCAGGATAAAAACAACAACAACAACAAAAATCAACTTCTATCGAGTTGATTCTGATTCATAGTGACCTTAGAGGGGGAGAGTGAAACTGTTCCATGGAGTTTCCAAGGAGCAACTGGTGGATTCAAACTGTCAACCTTTTGGTTAGCAGACGTAGCACTTAACCACTGTGCAACCAGGGTTTCCTCTAAGGCATGGTAGCTGCCTGAATTTCCTGAAAAAGATAATAATAATGCACACAGCCTTAAAGGATTTGCCTTTTCAGGGGGTAATGTCCTGCCACAGACAAACATCTGGATGAAAATTCGTGTTATATTTCACAAGTTCCAAAGATAGCTGTGCAAAATCCTGTAGGAAGTAACTCATTTTGTGCTGTGATGAACCATACTGAAGGTTGCTTATAAGAAAAAAAATGGGTCATATGGCTGTTATCTGTACTTAGAACATCTATATTCCTATAATAATCATTCTTTTATTATGGATTCTTTGCACTGATTTCTATTTTTTAAGATATTGCATTAAAATACAATTTATTGGAGTACTGAGATTTTTGCCCCCCCTTTTGTACCCATTGTGAATACGTCACTTGCCACATCCTAGAATGTATTTCTGTCCACATTTTCAAAGTTGTTACTTATACGTAATTTTATTTTTCTGTTTTCATAGTTGAGACCCATTTCTCAAGTATAAAATGAGAAGATAGATAGTATAATGTTTATTTGTAAACACTTTCCTGCTCCTTAAAGACAGACTTTTCTTCTAGGTTTTGGTCTGTATTGATTAACCCTAGAAACTTTAGCTTCATTAAATTTTGACTTCCCATTTTTATGACTCCAAAATAAATTTTCTTAATATTTCCCAAGGAATTTGCTACTAGAGAAATGATCTAGTCTATTTCCCCCCATTTTTTACTTCCATTCTGGTACTTGAAGTTGTTTTTCGTAATTGTGTCTGAATCATTCTGTTATTTGCCCAACTCTCTGCCTGTAATGTGGGATGAAGGAGCAATTGGTCATAGCCTTAATCAGGAGCAAGTTATTGGCCAAGGTCTTCGTGCGATAAGTTCAAACAGTGTGAGACCCTGTGTACATAAGGTGTGGAAGGGGGGAGTGGAGCTCAGCAAATAAATATTCCAGCAACCTCGAATCTATGCAAGCTTGCATTTTGAGTGAGACTGATTTCTCACTCTGTGAGATGTGCGTCTTCAATTTTAAATACATAAGAACCTGATTTTTTTTTTTAAAAAAAAAAAAAGCAATCTGATGATTGAATCACTCTAAAATGCTCTCTTGCTTCTTATACCCAAAGACTTCAGAAATGCAATTCCACTCAGTAGAAATTTTTGGACAAGGATGACAAGTGAAGGGCTTTGACTGCAACAAACACTAGGTATCCGTGGCAGAAATCACAAATAATTGCTAAACTCACATGTGTCTAACTTTTCCATGTCTTCATGAGGCAAAATGTACCCTTTAGTGCTTTGTGCTTATCCCCATTAAACCTTATTTTAGCTGTAGCAGATTGTTTTGGCAATTTACCCCATTGCTTTGGATTTCGACACCTTCTTTCTAGGAATCTGGCCAGCCCTCTTCGCTCCTCAGAGCTTAATAAGAGCCTTGTCTTTGCTGAATCCTTCAGGCCAGTGATAAAAATGTGAGTAGACTACAGGCTCAGAGCTGACTCTGGAAGAACCATGACACCATTAGTTGTGTGTCCCTAGGCTGACACTGATCCCTTGATAACGTCTCTCTGGGTCTATCTTTCCAGCTGTTTTCTACTCCCCTCGTAACTGTGTACTGCAAACCTTGTTTTCCACTTAATTGATGTGTGTGTTGTTTGGGGCAAAATCAGAGACCCTGCTAAAAGTTAAAATTGATTCTCTCTCCAGTTTTCTTTGGCTGTCCAGAACTCCCGCAAGGGTATCAGTTTGGTCAGACTGGGCGTATTTTTATCAGAGTCATGCTGGTTTTCTTATCAGAGTTTTTACTATTTTATATTATAATGATTTACCCTATATATAATATGTAAATACATAGATATGTATTTTTCCCCTAAGTGTCAAAATCTTGGTGAAATAGCAATATCTATAAATTTCAAATACAAAACCCAGAATAACTTTTAACTTTTTTTTCTAAGAAAGAAAAGAGCTATTAGCAATTCTTTTAGTGCATTAATGCAAAAGTTGTGCAGTTTAATGAAGAAGATTTCTGAGAACAAGACAGAGAAGTCAGAGCTTTCAAAAGAGCTTTCTGGAATATGTCTATGCCACTTCTCTTTTGGTTTCCTTCTGCTCTTCCCTGAACTTGGCATATTTTCTGACAGTCATTCAGGTAAGAAATCACCCCATTTTGAGAGCTATAACTTCATCTTGTTCATTAATGTCTCTGCTTTAGGGTAAAAAGAAAGGGTACATCAATGTCTGCCTGCAGGCATAGTAAAAATAGATGTATCACACAGAGATGGATCATTTGTCTAGTTTATAGGGAATTCCTTTCCGTGCCCAGGGAATTTAAGTATTCACTTGAAAGGAATGACTATGGCAGTGAGGCTTCTGCTGTTCTTCATTCACCACAAAGCAGTAATTCAATTAATTTATTGCTCTGAAAGACTTTGACGCAACAGTGGTGTACATGACCTACTCATGTTGGGAACAGATGAAAATGCTGTGTTGGCAAAAGGCTTCCATCTCCTTAATGAGATGTGATACTATTTAGAGTATTCTCAGGCTTAAGAATATTTTAAACATTCAAAGTGAAAGGAAGGAGACGCAAGAAAAAAAATTCAGATAGATGAGATGTATAACAATTCTCAAATGTTTGTCAAGATTTCCGATAGTGAAATAACGAAATTAGCTTTCTCTGAAAGGAATGTTTTTACTTTTTCCCATTTTGTGGAAAAAAACTATTTGCTACCTTTTTAGACTTTTGTACTTCTGTTCTTTTGAATAAAAGATGTGATGGAAACGTAACCGAAAACAGAGTGCGAAGGAAATATAAATTTGCCACTAATATTGTAGAACGTGGGAAAGGCTTGCAGGCCTGCAAATGCTTGATATCTACTTGTTGCAGTAGGCTCTGCTGAAGCCTAGGGAGGACACCAAAGAAAAAGGGTCTTTGTTTCTGTCACTTGGAACTTCCAATCTAAGGCTGAGATAGAAAAGTGTCCTCAAGATGCAGCCTTCTATCATTGACCACACTGCTGATCAGCAACATGTAATCATGCTGCATCGGGTCATTTCAAAACCTTGAACTTGACTTCCTCCATATTTAGCCTAACTCATCCTTTGTCTCTCCCGGACCTTCGCTTCTTTTACGGTTAGTGAGCAAGTCTGTTTTCCTCATTGGTTTGGAAGTTCCCTCAGGGTACAGTATTTTGCTAGAAACTCAACTAAAGTATCACAAAAAAGAAAGATAGGAAAGGAAGGAGCTAAGGTGGAGGGAGGGAAGGAAGGAGAGAAGGTGGTAGAGAAAAAGAAAAAGAGATAAAGAAAGTAAGAAAGGAAAATATATATGAAGTCCAAAAGGGACTGTGAATCAATTAAAAGTAAAATCTAAGATATAGGTAGGAATATATGAGGACTGCCAATTAGCTTCTCAAACTCATCCTCAAAAAAGTGTTACATACCACTATGTTTACCTTTTAAGTGCTCCACTTAGGAAGCTATGTGTTGATGCCAGAGCCAAGGCCACCATTCAAAGCAATTTTGGAACTCTTTTTCTGGAATGGCCATCAGAGTTGTTGTATTACCCTTGATGTCCTGAAATGTCATCAAAATTTTTCCTTTCAATATTTCCTTTATTTTCAGATAAAGAAAAAAGTCACTGGGTGCCAGATCAGGTGAGTAGGGATGGTGTTCCAATACAGTTATTTGTTTACTGGCTGAAAACTCCCTCACAGACAATTAGACAATTAAGTTCACTAACTTGCCTCTTCGCCACCATGCACAATGGCCATTCCAAAATTGCTTTGAAGGGTGGACTAGGCACTGGCATCACTGCATAACTTCCAAAGGGGGGTACTGTGAATGTGACCGTAGTGTTCGGCAATGAGGCATGGAGCACTTCAGACAATTACGTTCACAGACTTAATTGTTGGATCTCACATGGTTGGGCGGTTGGTGCACTGTACAAGGAGAACCAGCCACTGCTCTACCTGTGAGCCTTATGCCCACGTAGCATGTCTGCCTTGTTTATAACCAACTGGTAGTCCTGCAGGGCATCTGCTTAGCACCTTGCCCTCAAGATCTGAATTTTAAATACTTGTCAATATAGAGACAAAGAATCCTCTACAATTTGTTTTAGAATCTCCATTTCAAGAATTCTTAGAAAGATGGTGTATAACACACACAAACAGTACATCAAAGGCAACAAAAAGAAGAGATTTTAAGCAGGACTAAGAACAAATTATTTCCTAGAACCATACCCACTAAAGATCCCAGCAATTCTGTAGAGAATTAAAACCGAGAAGTAGTTGTCTGAAGAGCACTGCTTGTTTTTCAAAAGTAGCTTACTACATCCTTAAAACTGTGACTCTAGTAACTGGTGAGTTGATTATTGCACATGTCAATAGAGGGAGACCACATTCTTAAAGACACCTTATGTTATCTCTATGAGCTGAGATAAAGAATACCTTCAAGAACTGTTATAGAAGGTACTTGAGCTGAAAGGACTCCACGGTGATAATGGCAATCAGTTTCAGGTGTCAGGATGGATAGACAAGGTAAAGCAGAATAATGCACAGCAATGACCTAAATGGCTTGTCCCTGACCAGATGTATCTCCTACTAGGTAAGCTGATTCTGCTGCCAGTTACTATTTACACAGTCTTGACCATGAGTTGGAACGAACTTAAAGGCAAATAAAACAACAATAAAAACAATAGATGGGATCCTGCTGTTGATACCACTGAAAGCATCCAAACCAAAAACCAAACTCACTGCCATTAAGTCTATTCTGACTCACAGCAACCCTTTAGGACAGAGTAGAACTGTACCATAGAGTCTCCAAGGAGCACTGGCCAAATGTGAACCTTTGGGCTAGCAAATGCAGCATTTAACCCACTCTACACCGCCAGAGTTTCCAGGAGACCATTTATGGAGACAGTGGTTTTTAACAAAGCATTAGTGAGAAAAAGAAGGCAGTCAGGAGAAAGAGTAAGGCTTTCCAAGTGACTGCTCTGTACTGGAGTTCTACAGGGTGAATTTGGCTCTTGTGTGTTTTTGATTTGTCCTAAAGAAGGCTTTTAAAGGCTGTGTAACAAGATACATATTAAGATTAAGCAAAATATAACTGATTTAGCAACTAATATTTTATAGAACAGCTTTATTCATTTGTTTTTCCTGTGTAGCCCCTTAAAAAAATTGAATTGCTGAATCTCGCTAGTTTTGAATCTCGTTTTGAAAGTAGAAATAAAACTAATAATCACATTAAAAGACAATAAACAGGCCAAAGACTCAAAGAAGAAACTAGTCTACAGGAGAAACAGTCTGCATGAACCGCAGTCTCACCTGCCCTGAAACTGGAAGAACTAGATGGTGCCCAGCTACCACTATCGACCATTCTGATCATGGCCGCAATAGATGAACGCTGTTCAAATGAGGGGAAAATGTGCAAAAGAGCTTCAAATTCCTGAAAAGAAATAACGAAAAAAACAACCCCCCAAAAGACCTACTGGTCTGGTTGAGACTAGAAGCCTCCCCAAAACTATTGCCCTGAGATATTCTTCAGGTCTTCAACTGAAACTAACACCTGAAGTCACCATGTAGCTAAATAACACTGGTTCATAATAGAATGACTATCACCTGTAAATACTGTGCTTATTAAAAAAATCACCTATATGAGACCAAGTGGCCAAAGTTACTTGGAAACAAAGATGAGGCTATAAGGGGGTAGGTAAACTAGATTTTGGGAGTGGAACAACCAGAATGGAATTATTGACAATGTTCATACATAGTGAAGAATACAACTGAATTTCACTGAAAAACTTGTGTAGAAATTGTTAAACAAGAACCTAAACTACTGGGTAAACCTTCACTAAAACATAATGAAATATATACATATCTATGTGTGTATACATAGCTATATAAGACAATGCATATATCTGTGTGAGACAAGGCATGAAGCATAGATTATAGTGTTTAATCATGGTGTGACAAAAACTTAAGAACCCCATTTTTTCCCCCAAATTTTTGAGTTCAGTGAACCTTAGAAGACACAACTTGCATAAAACTCACTCCAAACTATTCCACGGGTGTATAATTTGTGTTCTATAAAAAGTAGACTAAGTAAATATTACAATCTGTAGCTACACCTCATGTGGACTTGAACCCATAATGGTTTGAAACAGTTTCATGAAATTACTTTTTGTTGGGGTGGAGGTTTAAGGAATGTATAAAAGACATTTAAAAGCTAGAGGGTGTTGGAGGTTATATCCAAAAAATAATCTAATGTACAGTTTAGTTAGGCAATGTCTTATTGATGTCAGTCTTACTACTGTTAGTATTTGGGAGTGAAATGTCTGAAAATAAAACAGCAGCTGCTGTTTTGAAAGAGAATTGAGAGCCCTCAGCAGAGCTTTCATGAACCTCAGCAGAGTGAGGAAGAGTCCAGGTTGTACTTCTGTCGTGTTCAAGGGCATTGTTCAAGGTGCCTATACCTACAATGAGATTTCCAAGTCACGGTTACTGAAAATTTGGCAATTTCTTCTTTTACTCTATGTTGTATTCATGCTTGTTTTGTTGTTATCAGCTACCACTGAGTTGGCTCACAACTCAAGGTGAGTCTGTGCCCAGTGGAATCAGATTATTGTGATCCATAAGATTATTTTTTTGGAAGCATATCTCCAGGCTTTTCTTTCTAGTCTGTCTTAGCCTGGGATTTCCACTAAAATATGTTCAGCATCATAGCTATACTCGAGCCTCCCCGGCCAGATGAGTCATGGATGTACTTTAGGTACACTGGCTGAGAATCAAATCCGGGCCTCCCACATGGGAGGTGAGAATTCTGCCACTGAACCACCACTATCCACCACGTGCTTGCTTTAGCATTCAGTTTATTCTGGATTTCTCACCATCGAGATCCGCTGATGTCTTGTAGATCTCCTGGTCTGCCAGCACACTACCATACCCTCTGTGCAGACTCTTTGCGAAGGTGTGTGAGTACCGCAATTTGAGAAGCATCATGAACCTGTCCAAGCAGAGTTCAGAGATGGAAGCTTTCACACTGGTACAACTCAAGTCTAATGAGGGGAGACCAAAGCGTGTGCCCTGAGGAGGGTTCTGTTTACATGACTGCCTCATCTCTGGCTTCCATCCCAGACAGAAAACACCAACACAAGACACTGGAAGCTGTCGATGCGACATTCGTCACCTGTACAGAAGAAAGGGTCCAATGTTTACTAGTTAGATGAGAACAAGTCCTGATGTGTTTCAGGTGTCCATGGATTGTTCCTAAAATTTTTGCTTAGTGCAGAAGAGGAAATGCAACAGCCGCATAAGCCTTCAACTGCCACTTTGAGCTGATATTTTTTTTTCCAAAGCTGTTTTCACTTTCTGCCTAAATCTCCTTGCAAAATGCTCCAGTTAACTATCCGCACATCACAGATGATGGGCTCTGACAGACATGAAGAAGAATTACAGTGAAATGCGTGCACTGTTTAAATAAAATCATCTATGTCATGAGTAAGAAAAACAAAACAGATGGAATTGTGTCTTTGGTCATGCTTCAGAAGAGTTCCAAACTCTTCTAAAGTACTTAATTTAATAAAGACAAAAAAAAAATCGTTCAATATTCCAAATGCAATAAAGCAGGGAGGAAAATCCTAATTCTGTAATCACAGTGGAATTTGGTATCAATAGTTTTAATGCAAGGAACTCAATGATGACACGACATTTAGGTTTATGGGGAATGTACTGAGGGTAAATCATTGAGGTAAAATGACTATTGATTCAAATGTCACCAAATTGACAAAGTGGCTTTGCATTAGCCTGCGCCATGCTAAAAGAAGGATCTGGTAAGTAGAACTGTGGTCAAAGAGGAGGAAACCTCACATCAAATCGAGTGAAGCATGTCTGCAGTTGCTTCAGCACAAGCTTTCAGTGCCTCAGAAAGCATTCCAAGCAAACAATTCTTCACAGACTATTTCTCTTTGCTAGCATGAAGTGGGCTACATTTGGCATGATGATTTGGTTAGCTCAGAGCCACAAGAAAAGTCAACAGTGTTGAGGTTCCCTCCTCAATGGAATGCTTCACCTTGACATCAACAGGAAAGCCCAATCCATCTTAGATTGGAAGTGCCGGTAAACCTTCCCCCCAAATGATGAGTGGGGGCTGGGGAGAGAGGCAGGCGAAGGGAAGGGTTTTCTCAACACCAGGCAAACTGAATAAACAAGTGCCATCACCATTTCCTGCAGGAAAGTGGAAAGATCAGTCTGGTTTACACTGAGATGAGGGTAGAGTTTAACACAGGTTGTAGTTGATTAAACACAAGTGAATCATTGCTGTACCCCATCCAGATAATCTGTGGCCATTATCTCCCATAATAGCAGGGACATTCTGCACTTTCAGTTAGCCCCTGACTGATGTAGTGCAGAGGTGGCGCTCTGCAAAGATAATAACAATGGCACGGCCAGTGTGATGTCACCTTACCTCCACCATCATCACATTTGTTTTGTAAATTAAAAAAAATAATAATAATAATAAAGCACAAGATAATATTACAAATCCAATTGTAGACTTTTAAATCATGTGTTACGAAGCCCAGGATTGTTTCCACAGTCTTAGAAGAAAAGTCTTTCTTGCCAAGTGTCCTTGGGGACCTTTGGTACTAGAAGTGGGCATTTTGCCAGCTGCTGCAGCAGCAAAGCTTTATAAAAATAGACAAGATAAATGGACTTTGAGTGTAGTATTGTGCCAGACTTTTAATTTTCAGGAAATTATTTTTTTAACCTAGCTGAGAGTCAGGTCAATTTGTGAATTAGTTGAAAGGGTGGTTGGGTATCGGGATGGGGAGTGGGTTGGGGGTGGGGCAGCATCTGACGTTTGAAGTCAGAAAAACCTGCCACACAAAACAGATTTCTCTTGGCAATCAAGATAACTTAACAACCATAAACACATTGTCAGAGGGAAAAATTACATTTTGCTCTAACACAGATCATGTCCAGCTGACTGATTTTTCTTTCAAGTTCAAACACAGAGAGACTGTTTATATATTTCAACTTCTGACTCAGGCTGGCAGAACAATCTTAGAGGTCTGGCTGAAGGTCTCTCAGTGATTTCTTTGGTAAGAATAGGGCAGAATTAGTGGATGAATACACAGCCCAGATTGCAGAGAATCAGAATGAAGTTGCTGCCACAGATAATTTGTGATGTTTGTTTAATTTTTATTATAATCCACAGAATAGGCAGCATGATTGCATTTTTTATTAAATTGTTATTAGTAGTCTTTCCTTTTGCTTGATTCATTTGGGAGAATAACAGGTTTATTTTCTTGTTTGTAAGGGTGGCTGTACCCTGTCAAGGATTGTGATTTCATCAAATTATCAGAAAGCTTACACTTCAGATGGTGAGCATAAGAC
Source organism: Heterohyrax brucei (assembly GCA_028571685.1). Lineage (NCBI taxonomy): Eukaryota > Metazoa > Chordata > Mammalia > Hyracoidea > Procaviidae > Heterohyrax > Heterohyrax brucei. Next base: position 132,501,067 of record CM053146.1, on the reverse strand, counting down.
AAAATGTCAAAAACTATATATAATTAAGATGTTATTAAAATTTTACAACTTACTGTAAAAAAATCTATGGAAACTCTGGTGGATTAGTGGATAAATGCTACATCTGCTAACCAAAAGGTAGGCAGTTAGAATCTGCCAGATGCTCCTTGGAAACTCTATGAAGTAGTTTTACTCTGTCCTACAGGGTTGCTGTGAGTAGCAGTCAACTCAACAAAAGTGGATTTGGTTTTGGGTTTGACAATTAATATGTTCTCAAAAACAAAAAAGCACAGTAGATTTTTTGTTAAGTCACCTGAACCACTGTTCTGCTGAAAAGCAGAATAAAATAAAAAGGGCTGTTGAATCAATTCTGACTCATAGTGACCCCAAAGACAGAGTAGAACTGCCCCCACAGGGTTCCTGGTAGCTTTGAAATGCCAGCCTTTTGGTTAGCAGCTATAACTCTTAACCACTATGCTACTATGGTTCAAATAGGGCAAGATTATTTGAGCCAGTTGTTTTTGCTTAGTCAGGGTTGAAAGGAAAGGATGGTTGCCCAGTTCTTCAGCAATTTGGCTTTATTTGCTGTAACCAATGCATGAACTGAGCACATATTAATTGTATATTTCCTGCGTGCAGAGAGCTGTGACAGAAACTGGGTTGGCTACCTGTGACAATGCAGCCAATAGCCCCTGTTCCCTAAGATTTTGCAAGCCAGTGCTACAGAAAAGACCTGCTTGTGCACACAGACACATAATCACACATGTACGTACATGTGTTAGCCATTAAATATCAATACAGGACAGTAGTACAAACAGTAAAAAAGTAAAAGTAAAAAGCAGTGTAGAAATCACAGAAAAGTAATAGATGTGTATTTGTGTGTATGTGTGTGTTTGCATGAGAGACAGGGAGAGAGGTCAAGGGATCTTCTTGTAACGTACAAAGATATATTCCTGAGAGAATACCAACGTTTTTTGGAAGTCATACTAAGTGCTATATGAGTGACATCTGCACTGTCCCATATAATTATTAGAACAATAACTAAAGTAGGTGCTATTATTGATTTTGTTTACAGATTCGGAACATGAGCCTCAGAGACCAGGCAAGTTTTCTGTATTTCACCAGCCCAGCAAGGGACAGAACCAAAGTTTAAATTCAAATATTTACTTTCAAAACCCTGTCGTTGTTCCCTTCTACGAAATGCTTCTAAAAGATGTGATTTTCAGACTTGAACTGGGATCCTTAGGGGCAAAAAAAGGGCTGGGGGTAGCGGGGGTGCCAGTAAAAATGAGGATTCCTAGGTGCTCCAGCCTGCTACACAAGAATCTCACCAAATTTGAGACTTGTCACTCTGCACTTTATATCAGCTGTTTCTGTGACTTACATATTCTGTGCTTTGAGTAAACACAGTTGTGTGAGATGAAAGGAATGAAAAACAATAAATCCCAATTCACTGCTGCTCACTTGGAGGTCACTTGAGCTAAATTCCCTTCGAGTCTCTCTACAATCTTTTAGGAGTCTACAAATCACTAAGCAAGTCAAAATTCTATTTCTTTTCCAAGGAAAAAAAGACATTCCTTTATGAGCAGCTGGTATCTGAAGATTGCTGCATCTCTGAAACGTGTTCCCGGGTAGTAGCTAATTGGAACCCAATGTAAATCTCATCCCATTCTGGCTTCTCTTCTTGTCTCTCTTTTATCTGAGGGAGGCCTGGTCGTACAATGGTTAAGCACTGGGCTGCTAACCTAAAGGCCAGCTGTTTGAACCTATTAGAGGCTTCACGAGAGAAAAGATCTGGCTATCTTGAAGATTATAGCCTAGAAAACCCTATGGGGAAGTTCTACTCCACCCTATAAGGTCATTAGAATTGACTTGATGGCATGTAACAACAACATAATACTCAAAACAACTTGAGCCAGAATTTGGAACTCTACTAATGAGAGAAATTTCTTCCACAGATTTTGGGATAGAAGGAAAGTTAATTGTGGTAAAAGATTTTCATCTGTCGTACAGAATTCTACTGAGAGATTGTAATTGGAAACCAGAGAGATAGTAAATGGGAACTAATTCATAGATGCAAAGAATCCTAAGATTAAATGGAAATGTGATTATGTCTATTTGGGAAAAGGTATTCATGAATTATTTGTGATCATTCTCTTTCCCTCAGAGCAGAATAATACTTAAATCAAATTCTATCTTATTCTGGGAAAATGGTTTATAGATCTGAAATACAGGATTTCTCTAACCTAGAGGAAATGGACAAATTCCTTGATTCATATAACCTAGCAAAATTATCACAGTGTGAAGCAGAACAACTTAATAAACCCATTACAAAGGAAGAGACTGAAAAAGTCATTAAAAAACTACCAACCAAAAAAAGCCAGAGCCCAGATGGCTTCACCACAGAATTGTACCAACTTTTAGGTAAGAGTTATCTCCAATACTGAGACTATTTCACAGTATAGAAAGGGAAGGAATACTCCCCAATTCATTCTATGAAGCCAGCATAACCCTGGTACCAAAGTCAGGGGAAGACCCAACCAAAATGGAGAACTACAGACCACTATCACTCATGGCTCTAGATGCAAAAGTCTTCAACAAAATTCTTGCCAACAGAATACTACAACATATCAAAAAAATAATTTATCATGAAAGTTGGATTCATACCAGCGATGCAAGACTGATTCAACATCAGAAATACAATTCATGTGATCAACCACATAAATATCACAAAAGACAAGAATCACCTGATCTTGTCTATTGATGCAGAAAAGGCATCTGACAAAGTCCAACACCCATTCATGCTAAAAACTCTCAGCAAAATAGGAAGAGATGGCCAATTCCTCAGTGCAAGCAGGGCCATTTATACAAAACCAACTGCCTACATCATTCTGAGTGGAGAGAGAGTGAAGGAGTTTCCCATGAGAACGGAAACTAGACCAGGATGCCCACTCTCACCTCTCCTAGTCAACATTGTACTAGAAGTTGTAGCCAGAGCAATTTGACAAGACCAAGGAATAAAGGGCATCTGCATCAGAAAAGAAGAACTAAAAATCTTACTGTTTGCAGATAATATGATTGTATATGCAGAAAATCCCAAACAATCCATAAGGAAACTACTCAAACTGATAGAAGAGTTCAGCAAAGTCTCAGGATACAAGGTAAATGTAAGTAAATCAGTAGGATTCCTTTATACCAACGACACGATTATTAAGGAAGAAATTACTAACTCAATACCATTTACTATAGACCCTAAGAAGATAAAGTACCTAGGAATAAATTCAACCAGACTAATAATAGACTTTTACAAAGAGAGCTACAAGCCCTTACTACAAGAAACTAAGAGAGACTTATATAAGTGGAGAAAGCTACCCTACTCATGGATAGGAAGACTTAACATTGTGAAAATGTCTGTTTTACCCAAAGCAATCTACTTATATAATACAATCCCAATACAAGTTCCAGTAACATTTTTTTAATGAGATCCAGCCTTTTAATGAGATGGAGGAGCAAATTACCAACTTCATCTGGAAAGGGAAGAAGCCCTAGATAAGTAAAGTATTACTAAAGAAGAAGAACACACCAGGAGGCTTCTCACTACCCAACTTTAGAACCTATTATACTGCCACAGTAGTCAAAACAGCCTGGTACTGGTACAAAAAGAGACAGATCAATGAAACAGAATCGAGATCTCAGAAATGACTATGAATAACTGATATTCGACAAAGGCCCTAAGGCATTAAACTGGGGTAAAAACAGTCACTTCAATAAATGGTTCTGGCAAAACTGGATATCCATCTGCACTTAATTAAAACAAGACCCATATCTTACACCTTATACAAAAACCAACTCAAGCTGGATAAAAGACCTAAATATCAAATCTAAAATGATAAAGCTCATCCAGGAGAAAGTAGGAATAACAATGGAAGGTTTAATATACAACATAGACAGAGTTCAAAGTCTGCCAAACAAACCACAATCATCAGAAGAGAAAATAGATAAATGGGAACGACCAAGAATCAATCACTTTTGCTCATCCAAAGACTTTATTAATAGAATTAAAAGGCCATCTACAGAATGGGAAAAAATATTTGGGAACTCTATGTCAGACTGATGCCTGATCTCCATAATCTATGCCAAACCAGCCAAGTGCTGTCGAGTCAGATCCAACTCATGGCGACCCTAGAGGCCAGAGCCGACCTTGTGGTTAGCAGTGGTAGCATTTAACCTACTACACCACAAGGGTTTCCCCCATAATCTGTAAGGTACTACAAAATATCAGTAAGAAAAAGATAAATCATCCAATGAAGCGATGGGCAAAGGAGATGGACAGATACTTCTCTAAAGAGGAGATCCAAGCAGCCCAAAAACACATGCGGACATGCTCACGATCATTTAAAGAAATTCAAATCAAAACGACAATGAGATACCGTCTCACCCCAACAAGATAGTCCGTGATCCAAAAAAAGCAAAACAACAAATGCTGGAGAGGCTGTGGGGAGATTGGAACTCTTCTACATTGTTGGTGGGATTGCAAAATGGTGCAACCTCTTTGGAAAGCAATCTGGCACTCCCTTAAAAAAATGGATATAGATATACCATTTGACCCAGTAATTTGACTGCTTGGAATATATCCTACAGAATCAAGGCCATTCACACCAACTGATACATGCACATGAATGCTCATTGTAGCACAGTCTACAATAGTAAAAAGATGGAATCAACCCAGATGCCCAGCAACAGAGGAATGGATAGGTAAACTATGGTACGTATATTCAGTGGAACACTGCACAATGATAAAGAACAGTGATGATAGCAGGAAACATCTCTTAACCTGGTTTCACCTGGAGGATATTATGCTGAGTGAAAGTAGTCAGCTACAAAAGGACAAATATTGTATGAGATCCCTACAATAAGAACTTAAAAACAGACTCATGCATAGAAGAAAAGACTCTTTGATGACTGCAAGGGTGGGGAGAGAGGGAGGCTGAGGGGGGCATGGTTTAGATTAGATAGTTAATAGAAATTTGATTGGGTGAAATTGGTGACAGCACACATTAGAAAGAAGATCAATAACTGAACTTCAACACAATTTGAGTACTCCTCCCATCTTAACCCAAAATTGCAAGGACAGGGTAGTTGGGGCGCGGGGCCAGGGACCATGCTCTCAGGCAAAATTGAGGCCGCTGGCACAGCTAGCATTTTGCTAATGCGAACTCTCTGCAACCCTCATTGGTGAGTGATGTCTTGGGTCTTAAAAGCTGCCAGAGGGTACAACAAATGGCCCCAACTCAGTAGGAACAGACGATCACCGAAGACAAGAAGGACATGGGGAAAAGAGAACTCAGAAGACAGAGAGACCCACGTGGGTGGATCTCTACATCGACTCATGACTGGAAGAATCCGATCGTGCCTGGCCACCACCAGTGATAGCCATGAGGGAGCACACAAAGTTGAATTTCACTGGCAACAAGAGAAGAAATAGGGGTGCATCCTGAGCTCTCCAATAAAAGACCACAGTTGATGGTCCAGGGGCTTTGCAGTTCCCCTGGGAGCATGGCTCCTGGCCCTGATGCTGTCCCTGTCCATAAATCATAATGAATGTCAGCTTTTCAGACAGCAATGGATCGGACTTTGCGATACAGAGTGATCGTATCTTGTAGGAACTTCATGGTTCTATGTATCTATAGAATGTCACCCTGCTCACCTCTTGCTGGATGAAGTGGAGTGGGTGGAGAGCAGGGGATAGGAGACTGATTGGAGGATAGGACATGTATGGAGCAGAGAGGAGGTGGGTGCTGTCACTGGGCAGGGGGAGCAGTGGCAGCTGCATGTAGGCGACTATGCGAATTTATATGGAAATGTACATTTTCATTCGATCATAATAAAATAAATAAACAAAAATAAATGAAATATGTGATTTCTCTATACATAACTGCTGAAATGTAAATTTGATAAGTGAATTTAGTAATAGTGGTAGTAATAGTAGTAGTACCACTTATTAAGGAGTTTCCAGGGAGATAGACACCTCACTAATCATTTTTATTGCCGTATTTCATTGAGAATTTGATACTATCATTCAATGTGGATTCCCTGTGTCTCTCTTACGCAAAACGTTTAAGATATTTAATTTTATAGTGCTTTATATGTGTGTGTATGTGTACATGCCCACATACACGTGTATGAGTTTGTTGTTGTTGGGTACCGTCAAGTCTGGTCTGATCATAGGGATCCTATGTACCACAGAAAGAAACCCTGCCTAGTCCTGTGCTATCCTCACAATCGTTGTCATGCTTAAACTCATTGTTGCAACCACTGTGTCAGTCCATCTCCTTCAGGGTCACCCTTTTTTCCCACTGACCCTCTAGCAAGCATGGTGTTCTTCTCCAGGAACTAACCCTCCCTAATTATATGTTAAAAGTATGTAAGATGTAGTCTTACCATTCTTGCTTCTGAAGAGGATTCTCATTGACTTCCTCAAAGACAGATTTGTTCATTATTTTGGCAGTCCATGGTCTGCTCAATATTCTTCACAAATACAGCAATTCAAAGACATCAATGTTTCTTTGGTCTTCCTTGTTCATCATCCAGTTTTTGCATCTGTGCCATACATGGGTCACACACATCTTAGTCTGCAAGGTGACATTTTTGCTTTTCAACGTGTTAAAGAGATCTTTTGCATCACATTTGTCCATTGGAAGGCATCCTGTGATTTTATTTTCTTTCTTTTCTTTTTTAAATAGACTTTATTGTAATTTACATACTGTGATTTTTTGACTACTGCTTCCATGGTTGTTGATTGTGAACCCAAGTGAAATGAAATTTTTGACAATTTCGGTCTCTGTTCATTGTCATGATGCTTATTGGTCCATTATGAGGACTTTTGTTTTCTTGATATTGAGGTATAATTCATACTGAAGCCTGTGGTCTTTGATCTTCCTCAGTGAATACTTCAAGTTATCTTCACTTTCAGCAAGCGGGGTTGTGTCATCTGCATGACATAGTTTGTTAATGAATCTTCCTTCAGTCGTAATGCCCCATTATTCATGTAGTCCAGTTTCTCAGATTATTTGCTCAGCATATAGATTGAATAAGTATGGTGAAAAAATACAACCTTGACACGTGCCTTTCCTGACTTCAGTCCAGGCAGTATGCCCTTATCCTGTTCAAATTACTGTTACTTGATTTATGTACAGGTTCCACACATACGTGTTCTAGAATTTCTATTCTTTGCAATTTTATCCGTAATTTGTTATAATGCACACAACCAAATACTTTTGCATGGTCAACAAAACACAAGTAAACATTTTTCTAGTATTCTCTGCTGTCAACCAGGATTAATGTGACATCAGTAATGATATCTATCATTCTGTACCCTCCTCTGAATCCATCTTGAATTTCTGGCAGTTCCTTGTAGGTGGGGCTTTTGACTAATTTACAGCAAGATATTATTTGCCTGTGTTATTAATGATATTGTTTGATGATTTCCACATTCTGTTGTATCGCCTTTCTTTGGAATTGACATAAATGTGGATCTCTTCCAGTTGGTTGGCCAGATAGTTACCTTCCAAATTTCTTGGCATAGATGAGCACTTCCAGCACTGCATTCCTCTGATGAAACATCTCAATTGATGTTACATCAATTCTTGGAGCTGTGTTTTTCACAAATGCCTTCAGTTAAGCTTGGACTTCTTCCTTCAGTACCATTGGTTCCTGATCACATGATACCTCCTGAAACGGGTGAAGGTCCATTAATTATTTTTGGTATAGTGACTTTTTGTACTGATCTATGATTCCTTCCATCTTTGTATTCTTTCTATCTTCTTTTGATGCTTTGTGTGGCATTTAATATTTTCCTTATAAAATCCTTCAGTGTTGCAACTCAAGGCATGAGTTTTTCTTCATTTCTTTCAGCTTACCAAATGTTGAGTGTATTCTTCCATTTTGGTTTAATAATTGTAGGTCTTCCCACATGTCCTTATCAAACTTTGTTTTTTTAAGCTGCACTTTGAAATCCTCCCTTCAGCTATTTTACTTCACCATTTCTTCCTTTTTTAGCTACTCCGCATTCAAGAGCAAATTTCAGATTCTCTTCTGACGTATATTTTGGTATTTTCTGTCTTTCCTGTCTTTTTAATGACTTCTTGCCTTCATGTATGATATCCTTGATGTCATACCACAACTTGTCTGGTCTTTGATGTTTAGCACATCCAATCAATCCTTGAGATATTCTCTAATTTCAGGTGGGATATAAGCAAGTTTGTACTTGGGCTCTTGTGAACTTTTTCTAATTTTGTTTAGCTTCTACTTGAACTTGCATATGAACTGTTGATGATCTGTTCCATAGTCAGCCCGTGTCCTTGTTCTGACTGACATTGAGCTTCTTCATTGTCTCTTTCCACAGATGTAGTAAATTTGATTTCTGTGTGTTCTGTCTGGTGGAAGCCATTTGTGGTCACCATTTATGATAGTAAAAAAAAGTATTTGTGATGAAGAAGTCACTGGTCTTGCAAAATTCTGTCATGCAATCTAGGGCATCATTTCTGTCACCAAGACAATATTTTCCCGCTACTGATCCTTCCTCTTTATTTTCAACTCTTGCATTACAATCTCTGGTAATTATTAATCCATGCTGATTGCATGTTTGATCAATTTCAGACTGCAGAAGTTGGTAAAATTTTCAGTTTCCTCCTTTTTGGCCTTAGTAGCTGATGGGTAAATTTGAATAACAGTTGTATTAACTAGATCTTCCCACAGGCATATGGATATTATCCTACCACTGACACTATTGCACTTCAGTGCAGATCATGAAATATTCTTTTTAACAATGAATGAAAAGCCATTTCTCTTCAAGTTGTCATTCCTGGCATAGTAGACCATGTGATTGTATTATTCCAAGTGGCTGATATCAGTCCATTTCAGCTTGCTAATGGCTAGGATATCGAAGTTTATGCATTCCATTTCATTTTGGATGATTTTCCAAGTTTCCTGGATTCACACTTTGTACTTTCCAGGTTCTGATTATGAATGGATTTTTGTGACTGTTTCTTATTTTGACTTGAGCCACATCAGCAAATGAAGGTCCTGAAAGCTTGACTCCTTCCATATCCTTAAATTTGACTCTTTTTGAAGAGGCGGTTCTCTCTCAGTTGCCCTTTGAGTGCCTTCCGATATGAGGGACTCGTCTTCTGGCACTGTGTCAGACAGTGTTCTGCTTCTATTCACAAGGTTTTCACTGGCCAACTTTTTTCAGAAGTAGATCATTGGATTCTTCCTAGTCTGTTTTAGTGTGGATGCTCAGCTGAAACTTGCTCCCTTGGGTAATCTTGCTGGTGCTTGAATGCTGTTGAAGTAGCTTCCAGCGTAAAAACAATATCCAAACCCCTACAGTATAAAAAACTGACAGACACATGGGGTTTGTTATACTGTAGGGGCTTGTGTGTTTCTGTGATGTATGCATACACACACACACCCATATGTATGTATGTATACATATACACACTCACATATCAAGGAGTGCTAGTGGTGTAACCTTGGTGGCAAAGTGGTTAAGTACGACTTCTGATAACTGAAAGGTCGGTAGTTCAAACTCAACAGGTGCTCCTTGGAAACTCTGTGGGGCGGTTCTATTCTGACCTGTAAGCTCAGGTGGTGGAAATCAACACAACGGCAGTGAGTTTGGGTTTTTCAGTGGTGTAACAGTTAAGTACTTGACTGGTGACTGAGATGTTAGTGATTCAGACCTACCCAATGGCCCCAATGGAGAGACCTAGGTATTCCTTCAAAGATTGTGTTGTTGTGTGTCCTCAAGTTCCAACTCATAACAGCCCTTTAAGACAAAGTAGAATTGTCTCATAAAGTTTCGTAGGCTGTAATCTACATGTAAAGAGGTTACCAAGTCTTTTATCTGTGGAGCCACTGGTAAGTTCTAATCATAGATCTTTAGGTCAGTAGTTGGTTGTTTAACGAGTGTACCACTTGAACTCCATCCATAAAGATTACATCCCAGAAAACCCTATGAGATAATTCTGGTCTGTCACATGGCATCCTGTAAGTTGAAAATAGACTTGGTGGCACCTAACAACAGTATGTATAATCAAAGAACTTTCACATGCAGTCTTATTTATAGTTAATAATAACAATAACAATTTTTGTCAAGTTTAGTCTCTATAAAAGCACTGTGAGAAAAGTACTATGCAACATATTACAGATGATGAAACTGAGTTTCAGGCAAGATAACAAACTCGATGACTCTGTAACCTTAGCTGGCTTCACCTGGGTGGCTTGTTAAAACACAGAGTGCAGGGCTCCACCCACAGAGTTCTGATTCAGTATATTTTGGAGGCTCTTCAGGAAAACCACTGCTCAGTGCACCAAAACATAAGATGTAACATTTCCACACACACACACGTATGTATGTATGTATACACACACACACACACGCACTACTACTATATAAGATTATGAAATTATTAGGGAAACTGGTAGTATAGTGGTTAATATCTGTTATCCAAAAGATTGGCAGTTTGAATTCACCAGGCACTCCTTGGAAACTCTGTGGAAACATTCTGCTCTGCCCTATGGGGTCACTGTGAGTTGGAATCAATTCAACAGCACTGGATTTGGGTTTTGTTTGTTTTGGTTTATCCTGTTATCTAACTGTATTGTTTCTTTAAAATGCAATTTATTTTTTATTTTTTTTATTTTATCATCTGAGATCACCATGCTTCACGGTGGGCTCCAAAACATTCTTGATGTTCCAGTTACATAGGAAAAGGGCAGCATGTGATAGGGAAAAGAGAGGCCAAATGAAAGACATGATTTTAGAAAATATCCAAGTTTGGGGTGAGTTGTGGTGGGAGGGCAGTAGCCCATCAGGTCTTAAGACTCATTTAATATCTGTGTTCCAGGCAATTTTTCTACCTGCATCATTTTGTATCAGCACCCTATGCCTTTAAGAATCATGGAAATTAGAAATTGGAGAGACCCATGTGTCACTTGTTTCATCATCCTGTCAGTCTAGGGCCATGCTCTGGTGTTTTTTTCCATTTCCACCAAAATGACTTTATTGTGAAAAATGAGGGAATGAGATGTTGAAAGAAAAAAGGACACTTTGAAGAAAATGTTTTTCAACTAAAATGTCAGGAGTTAAGAAAAGCTACTGTTTGGCCTTGATTCTTCTGCAAGGGAGAAACTGGGAGAGTATCACTTTTCCTTCCGCCAACGTGCATGTTTTCATGATGCTGTTAACAGGTTGACCTCTGGAACACTTGTCCTGGTTCCCGGGGCTTCAAGAGGTATGGTGGAGCCCTGTGTGCCACCTCCATGCCCAGGTGTAGCAGCGTAGATGGCAGATGTAACTTCTCTTTTTTTCTCTACTAGAAGTTCTATTGGAAACCCTGGTGACATAGTAGTTAAATGCTACAGCTGCTAAGGAAAATGTCAGCATTTCAAATCCACCGGGTACCCCTTGGAAACTCTATAGGGCAGTTCTCTTCTGTCTGTATGTTGCTATGAGTTGGAATTGACTTGATGGCAATGGACTTGATTTTGGTTGGTTTAGGAGCTCTGTTAGACATGGTTGTGTTTGCCTATCCAGCAATTATTTCCAGTCTTTGATAATGGCACTTCGATTTTCTTTTGTGGAATGGTTGACTTCAATCCCACAGCTCCAGGACTGTGACCCTTGGCCTGTTTTGGATCATGCTGAACTTTCTCAAGAATTTTGCTTCTCTTTGTTGGGCTTTCTCAGTCAGTAGGTCGTAAGCTAAGCTGGGTATGCTTATGTTCGTCATCCTATGGGTAGTGAGGAGAGCCTGCTTAAGGAGGAAAGCACACACAGAGGAAAGAAAGCAGATTCCAAGGATAGAGAGAAGAGTTTTTGAATCTACCCATTCCTGTTCTTATACTAGTGATAAAAAAACAGTGCCATATACCAGTGATATGAATTAATATTCTCATTTCTTTGTTCTCATTTTTGCTAGAACCTTTCTGAGTTTTTTTTTTTAACCTTTACCTGACCTATATTCTAGAATGTTAAAGAAGAATGAATTACAAGAACTTCAGCAGCAAAGTAAGCAAGCATGTGTGTTAGTAAGGGTACTGAGCTTGGGTTTTCAAAGACTGGGTTCTAACCTTGGGCGAGCCATTGCTTAACATCTTTGAGGATGTTAGGTATTACACCGCAATACCTTGAATTCTTTCTTGCTCACCTGGAGCCTCTTCACATGATCTCCACTAGGGAATGAAATTACACTGAAGAGGCTCATGGGGAAGTTTTAGATAATGGCTTGGGAAACGAAGAGTCAATTAGATACTTCCAAGGCTGAAGGGAAGGATGGCAAGGCAGAAGTTTCCGAATCAGGATTATAAGCAGTTTGCAGACAGTGGAAATGCGTTTTCTGATACAAAACAGTAGCCCCTTTAACTTACATAACATACTGAGATGGAAGATGGGACCGCAAGAGAGCAAAAAGGAAGTCAAGCAGAGAAATAAAGAAAAAGACACGCCACACCCGTTACTGGCAATTCTATTGTTTATGCCGTTGACGCTAAACTGTCAGAAACAGACAAGACTGGGGATTAGGAAGAAAGAGAAGCCAAGAAAAACCTTTCGAAGGGAAAGACCTTTCAAGGGACCTCAAGATATTTAGACATGGCAGTCAAGAATTTTTCACAGAGCTGAACAGCCATATTTCACTTTTTGTTGTTGTTGTTGAACTGACATTTTTATCAGAGTTCTGCCATTGATACGATGATGGAAATCCCACCTCCCTGACTACTCACTTTCAAGCTCTCAACGTGATTTCTACTGGCTCACAGACTCCTGATATTATGATAGTTGGCTCTAGTATGAACGGACTTGAGCCTGTGTTGAAATTACAGAGTAGAAACTCTAATTATCAGAATTCTTTGTGTATACATTTAAGGATAGCTATGTGATCCTCGCTGAAAGTTTCAGATGTGGATTCAAGATTGTAGAGCTCCAGAAAGAAAGGGTATGCATTCTTTTAGTGTCTCATTCCAGCCAGTGTTATGGTTTAGGATGGAACCTCGGCTATAGAGGTCACAGGGGCACTGCTATGGGATCATTATGTATAGTCATCCACACAGGCAAAATTAGTGTGGTATGCAGGTTGCTCTGATGTTTCAGGTGCTGGCATTCTGAGCACAAAGGTAGTGATTGTGGGAAGAGGGGATGGTGCAACCTTTGCAAAGAAGGGAAACATCTGCCCCGGGGCAGGAGACAATAACAAGCTGATCAGGGGGTGGAGGTTAGCTCACCTGCCCCAGATCCAGAGCAAGTTCAAACAGAGCAGGTAGAGAATTTGCCAGAACCAGGTAATGAAGCAGCCCAGGAAAGGACCTGAAGAAGAAGGAAAGGGTGGGGAGAACTTCCAAGAGGCAGCTGCAAAAGGAGGAATGAGGAAGAAAAGAAAGGAACAAAGAGAGGAAGGATGAAAGGAGACACGGAAACTAGCAAGAGGCACTATCACCTGTGAACACGTGGGCCTGTCCCGGGGGTCTTAAGTGGGATTCTGTAAGCAGAGGCTGTTTGTATACAGGACGAGGCTGAGGGGTGTTTTCAAGGGAAATCCACTCAGATTGTAAACTTTCTATAAGTAGGTACGCTTTCTTTCTTTGCTGTCTATACCCTTACCCATTTCACCAGGAACAGTGAAGCCCAAACTACATTTCTAGACAAAAGAGCATTGGGTGTTAAGAAGTGAAGATATAAAACTCCTAATGTGTAAGTATGATAGAGTTTAATAAACTACAAACCTGATGTAAACCTGATGTAAAACACACACAAAACACTGTCACTGAGCTGATTCTGACTCATAATGATACTATAGGACATAGCTGATCTGCTCCTGTAAGGCTTCCAAGGAGCTGCTGGTAGAATCAAACTGCAGACCTTTTGATTAGCAGTTGAACTCTTAACTACTGCTCAATGAAGATTCTAAATCTAGTATATGCCTATGCCTATGTCTATGTCTACGTCTATGTCTATGTCTATATCTACATCTATGCCTACGTCTATGTCTACGTCTACGTGTATGTCTACGTGTATGTCTGTCTATATGTATCTCTCTCTCTATCCACATCCACATCTATATCTAAAACATGTATCTATGTATGTATCTATACACATATATGAATGAAGCAATTGCTGAAAATCTCTACTACTCTTCCAATCTTTATAATTATGATTTGGTGATGATAATGTCCAAGCTCCGTCGGATCCGACTCGATGGCACTTGGCTTGGCCCCAAACTAAAAAACTTCAAACCCACTGCAATCAAGCGACAGTGCATATTCTTAAAAAAAAAAAAAATGCAAAGTCAAATTTTTCTTTGGTTCCATGTTGAAGGTAAGAAATATGGAGGTGAAGATACATATTTGTGCAGCTTTTAAAAGAGGAAGATAGAGATGACCTTTTGTAAGGCTTGTGTGAGAAACAGGCTCCTTTAAAAAATGAAAACCATTTGCTATGAGGTGGGGGCAATGATTCCAGCAATGCTGTTCTTGGGCTTGAAGGAAAACAAAGGCTGGTAATACATTTCCTTCATGTTTATGTCACACAGAGACATATAATACCTGTTGAAGCTGTGTAAGGAAGTAATTTATGAAATATATTCTGAGAATTATCAAACTGGTGTCCATTACCCTACCCTCAATGAAGAAAATAAAAATGTTTAGGTAGATATGTTCTTTTCTAAAAACAAAGATGTTATGAAATGAATGTCTCCAAAGTGACCTCTCCAGAAGAGAGAAATTTCCAGAAAGAAATTTCCTTGACAAAAGGCATTAAAATTTTTTAAATGCAAATGAGTGTTATTCCAGTAAGTAATTTTACAAAGAAAAACAGGAACACTTGACATCAGCTGTAGCCAAAACTACGTTTTAGTACAGACTTTGCCTCTAATAGTCTTTGCTACTCTCTCCACCATGCCTTCAATAAAATGTAGAGTGAGGCAGATACATAAAGGTTTCCTTTGGTATGAGTTAGCAAAATAATCTATAATCAAGGAAGACTCAGTCTCTCTAAATACAAGGCGAATAGTTCATTTAAAAATTTCATTAATTCATTTTAAGTACATAAATAATGCATACATAAATACTTTTTATTTTATAAAAACTTCAGATAAGACAAAAGCATATAGAAAACTAAATTATTATACCTTCCCTCATCTTAGATAGGTGAATAGAAAAAAAGTAGATAGTATACACAGCCCATCTTGAATGATAATTACTTTTGTAAATTATTGTACCCTCCCAAAAGGTGTAATAATTTACAAAAGCAATTATCATTCATGATGGGCTGTGTATACTATCTACGTTTTTTCTGTACACTTATCTAGCCAAGTGCCAAGTGCCGTCGAGTCTAAGATGATTATATTTTTTACTACGAGAGCGATAGAGGACAACTCATTAACCTGTGTTATGCAAATGACACCACCTTATTTGCTGGAAATGAAAAAAATTTGAGACACTTACTGATGAAGATCAAAGACAACAGCCTTCAGTAAGGATTGCACCTCAATGTAAAGAAAACAAAAATCTTCACAACTGGATGAGTAAGCAGCTTTATCATAAATGAAGAAAGGATTGAGGTTGTCAAGGATTTCGTTTTTCTTGGGTCCACAATCAATGCCCTTGGAAACAGCAGTCAAGAAATTAAAAGACTCATTGCACTGGGAAAACCTGCTGGAAAGGACCTCTTCAAACTATTCAGCGGTAAGGATGTCACCTTGGAGAGTAAAATGCACTGACATAAGCCATGGTATTTTCAATCACATCATATGCGTGCAAAAGCTGGGCAATGAACAAAGAAGACAGAAAAATTGATGCATTTGAATTGTGATGTTGGGGAAGAACGCTGAATGTACCATGGACTGCCAAAGAACAAACAAATCTGTTCTGGAAGAAGTACAACCAGAGTGCTCCTTGGAAGCCAAGATGGCAAGACTAGATCTTAGATACTTTGGACATGTTGTCAGGAAAGATCAGACCCTGGAGTAGGACATCATGCTTGGTAGAGTGGAGGGTCAACGAAAAACAGGCAGACCCTCGACAAGATGGATTGACACAGTGGCCACAACAATGGGCTTGAGCATAAAAATGATTGTGGACATGGAGTAAGACCGGGCAGTGCTTTGTTCCATGACGTGGAACAGACGGCACCTAACAACATGAGAGTGATGTCATCATGTTACTGAAAACATGAAAAGTAGCTAAGCGGAGAAATAAAAAAATATATACATAAATTCACCAAAACAAAACAGAAACGAAGCTTGTTACTGTTAAGTTGATTCTGACTCATAGTAACCCTAGAGGACAGAAGAGAACTGCCTATAGAGTTTCCAAGGAGCATCTGGTGGATTTGAACTGTCAACATTTTTGTTTAGCAGCCGTCTGATATGTCCTCCTCAAAAATTGCTCCTATATTTTATTTTTAATGATAATAACACATGAAAAGGGAGCAGTATTCACTGTTTGGGTCAAAAATTAATATGATTGTGCATTTGGTTTTGAGAAGGTGTTTCAATACTCAATGGCTTTAATTTGCATCTTTTAGGGGCCAGACATCTGATGAATGAGGAACGAATTTCATTTGTAAGAAATGGAAGACATGAATAATTCTATTTTAGGATACTCAAGATGAATGGTAAATGTGTTAGAAACAAACAATTAAATAAACAAAAATGAGGGTTAAGGTCAGATTTAGAGAATTATAGAATCTTAGAAATGAAATGGCATTTAAGTGTGACCTGCCCTGTATTTATTTTACAGGTGAAACAATGTAAGCTTGTGAGAGTTTTCTCAAGGCCACATAGCTAGTAAGTGAGAAAGCCAAGGTTATACTTTTGCTCCTAGTCTATTTTTTTCCCTAATGAAATGGGCTATGTTCAAAAGAAGATACTTCGGGTCTAGAAGAACATGAACCAAGGTAGTTTCTTTTAGAAGAAAAGTTTCAAGCCAGCTGTTCCAGGCCAAATCTGGCCTACACAGTGCTTAATACAATTTTTTTTTAAAAGTTTTTAAATGGCAGTGGTTCCTAAAATTTGACAGTCTAGCTTCTGACTTCTCTTGAAACATCCAAACATCTCAGCATCACAGCCATCAGTTGAACACAGTGGCCAAAGGCAGAAATTTCTTTAGAATTGTTATGCCTCTCCCATATATCGTAACCCTCACCTGCCAGCCTCATTCATGCAGGGCACCGACCTGGAGCAAATCCATGGGATCATCCTGTAACATCACACCCAGATTTTGAGAGTGAAAGTATGTGAAAATAATTATGATGACGCAAGAAGTCAAAACTAGGATTGTTCCATACAAGTTGAAACATGTACACACTTAAGTGTGTGACTCCTGCCTTAGACACTAAGGACCCTGTGTGCTCAGGTTATATCTCATCTTTCCGTGTTGGTCCTCAGCCACAAGAGAGTCAACAGCTTTAAGAGTAACAGTGATTAGAAACACTCTTAGGTAAGTTTCAAATTACAACTTGGGGATCTGTTTAGAAGAAACAAGTTGACTGGCAAAATATCATTAGAATTGGAATCTTTCCATCAACAAGTACTCCTTGAATGACTGCTACTTTGTAGACATTTTGAAAATTAGGAAGGAAGGTAAGACACATTTCCTGTTTCAAAAAGCTTAGAATTGAGCAGAGAAGATGAGCTGTGGAGAGAGGGAGAGAGCCAAGTAGCACAGGAGCTACTTGTGGTACCCAGCAGTTCCAAGGAATGGGATCATGCCGTGTCTTCAGTTCTCCAAAAGGGCTTTGTGGCGGAAGTGAGACTGTTCGCTAAAATCACAAACAATAATTTAGGAATTAAACCAACATGAAATAGAAAAAAGTCATACGACATAGAAAGAAGAGCAAAAATACTGGTGCAGGAGAGAGCTTCTTTGGCCCAATGAATGGCTTTGCCTCTCTCTTCTCAGACTGAGCAGCGTCCACCAGTGTCCTCGTCTGATCTGCTCATCAGAGAGAGAGAGGAGAGATTATCACTACCCTTTTCTCAGTAGTGGTCTTCTGATTCCTGGCAAATAATTATTTGTTTCCTAAAGGATGAATAAATGCTGGATTATTTCACCTGCTGAAGAACCATGCTGGATGGTCTTGTCTTGTCATTAGGCTGGGGAACTAGTCAGGTGGCTGAGCATCAACCTCTAGGTACTTGGTTCACAGCCTTATGACATCCAAAGGTGCTCTTTTTTTTTTTAAGTTACCATGTATGTATTGCACACATACACACGAGATCTGACAATGAAGTCCACAATTTTAAGTGCTACCTACCTCATTGTTGAATATCACTAAGGTGACCTGCAAAGTACTCCCCTTGGGAAGCTATGCACCCATGCCAGTGCCTAGCCACCTTTCAAAGCAATTTTGGAACTCTGTCTGGAATGGCCATGGCACAGGGTGTCACGGTGGCAAGTTTGCAAGCTTAATTGTTTCGTTGTCTGTGAGGGAGTTTTTAACCTGTAAACAAGTCATTGTATTGGAACACCCTCCCTACTCATCTGATCTGGCCCCCAGTGACTTCTTTCTTTACCTGAAGGTAAAAGAAATGTTGAAAGGAAGACATTTGGGTGACATTCAGGACACTAAGGGTAATATGACAACAGCTCTGATGGCCATTTTAGAAAAAGAGTTCCCAAGTTGCTTTGAAGGGTGGACCAGGCACTGGCATCAGTGCAGAGCTTCCCAAGGGGAGCACTTCAAAGGTGGCCCTAGTAATATGCAACAATGAGGTAGGTAGCACTTTGTCTAGGATGAGTTTGCAAACTTAATTGTCAGTCCGTGTGTGTGTGTGTGTGTGTGTGTGTGTGTGTGTGTGTGTGACAAAAATAGGTTTCATATACATACATGAAACAAAACATTTGCCAGTTCAACAATTTTTACATGTCTAGTTCAGTGACATTGACTGTGTTCATCACGTTGTGTAATCACATTAGTATCCATTTCCAGTGCATTTCACCATCACGAACAGAGACTCAGTGTCCTCTAAGTAACAACTCCCTTTCTCCTTAACCCCCCATTCTTATGCTTCATAAGCTCAAAATAAGCTTTGCTATCTATGCATCTGACTATTTCCTGTAAGTGGGATCATGAAGTATCTGTCTTTTTGTGACTGACTTATTTCACTCAGCGTAATGTTTTCAAGCTTCATCCATGGGGTAGTGTGGACTTCATCGCTCTTTTTGACTGAGTGATGTTCCATTATATGAATCTGACTCGATGGCACTTGGTTGGCTCGCTTATCCGTTTGTCTGTTGATGGATGTTTAGGTTGTTTGAAACTTTTGGCTACTGTAAACAAGGCTGCAATGTCAAAGGCGCCTTTTTGTAGGAACTATTTTGAAATGCCCCTTTTACAATTCTGAAGTAGATTATGTAACCCCTCTATCTCTTAATTAAACAAATCAATGTAGATGCCCTAATGACAATATAAAGAATAAATACAAAAGATGAGTGTTTTAGAACTATTTATATAGATATTTCAATATGTGCCTGCCAGGACATGGCCACAATAAGAGGCAAATGCTTGTTTCTGTACGGATCTATGAGAATGCTACAGGAAATTACTTTTGTGTTAACGTGAGGGTTGTAGTTTTCTGAAATGAAAGACATTTATACTCTTGAATTTCAACCTTCCTTCCACTGTAAATTTCATTATTAGAGAAGTCGGCGTGTACTAGAAGCGTGCCAATTAATTGGACTCCGTTAACTACAAACTGCTTATGACTTACTCTAGGCTGCCTTCTTTGTGCTTGTCTACCTGGCAATCTTGGTACTTGTTTCAATAAGTGCCAGGGGTGCCCCTGCCTCTTTATTAGGCCAACTCAGAGTTACTCCTCCTAATGTCCGAATTATTCTCAGGACTGATACTACTTGTTAAGGAAAAACTGTTCTGCACCAACCAAAATTCACTATGAGAACAGCGTTAAAGAATGTAGGGAAGAGAGAAGACATATATCTAACAAACTCTTAATTCTGTGTTAATTACGTATCCATGTTGTGGTTGTTAGGTGCTGTCTAGTCAGTTCCAACTCATTGCTACCCCATGCACAACACAACAAAACACTACCTGGTTCTGTGCCATCCTCACAACTGTGCTATGCTTGAGTCCATTGTCGCAGCCAATGTGTCAGTCCATCTCTTTGAGGGTCTTCTTTTTCGCTGACACTGTATCTTACCGAGCATAATGTCCTTCTCCAGAGACCATCCCTTCTGATGATATGTCCAAAGTACATGAGTGTCATCCTTGTTTCTAAGGAATGTTCTTACTATACTTCTTCCAAGACAGATTTGTTTGTTCATGTCAGTATTCCTAGCCAACACTGCGATTCAAAGGTATCAGTACTGTCTTAGGCTGGGTTTTCTAGGGAAGCAAAACCAGTAACACATGTAGGTACAAGGAAAGATTTATAATATATCCCGACTCGACGGCACTTGGCTTTTGGCATATATATATATAGACAGATAGATAGATACAAATATAGGAAACAGCTCACGTAATCACAGAAGCTGAATGTCCCAAGCTCTGGCACAAGCCTCTCGTGTCCACGGAAGCTGAGGAACCCAAGGTCAGCAAGTCAGAGACCAGAGTTGCAGATCACCGGTTGTGTAGGTCAGTGGATCCCAAGCTGGTGGCAAGACAAAGTGACAGAGGCTGGAGGTCGGTGGATCCCAAGCTGGTGGCGAGACGAAGTGACAGAGGCTGGCGAACCCAGAATCGGCAGGTCAGGGAGCAGGACTGGGCAGAGGCTGGCGAGCGCAGGATTGGCAGGTCGGGGAGCAGGACTCTCAAGTGCCGACTGTAAGGACTGATGAGCCCAACAGCTGCTAGCTCAAGTCCCGGAACCAGACGCTGGAACAAGAGAGCAGGAGCTCCTGGCCATGTGAGTGATCAGCAGCCGTAGTCCAGTGTCACAAGATGAAAGCCGAGGGGCAGGGAGCCACCACAAACCCCGCCCTGCCACTTAATACAGCAGCCAAATAGGTAGTAGCCAAGTTGACATAATCCTGACCACCACAAGTACTTTTTCATTTTTCTTTATTCATTGTCCAACTTTCACTTGCATGTGAGGCAATCGAAAATATTGTGGCTTGAGAGAGTCACATAAAGAAGAGACTATATCAACATGAGACTGGAAGAATTAGATGGGGCCTGGCTACCACAAATGACTGCCCTTTTGGGGAACTCAACAAAGAATCACTGATGGAGAGGAAGAAATGTGGGATACAGAACTTGGACTCTGGTGAAAAGACAAGACTTGATGGTCTGACAGACTTGTGGGGGCATGGGTGTCCCAGAAAGTCAAAGCTCCTGGGTTCTCTGTTAGCCCAGAACTGAAACAATTCCTGAAACCAATTGGCATATAAGACAAAATAACACTGGTGAAAAGTGTGCTTCTTGATTTAAGTAGGTACAGGAGACTAACAGGGCAGCACCTGTCAAAGGCAAGCTGAGAAGACAGAGGGGACAGGAGCTGTTTGAATGTACATGGACAAATATGGGGTGGAGGGGAGGCATGTGCTGTCACAGTACAGGGTAAGGAGCTAGAGCCATAGAACAGTGTGTGTAAGTTTTCATATGAGAAACTGACTTGAATAGTAAACTCAAAAAAATATCATGGCTTGGGTCTAGTGTACCTTAGTTCTTAAAGTGACATTTGCTTTTTTTGTATCCATTGGGAATACAATTCCATTGGCACTTTGCTATAATGATTATCGTTGCATTGATTCAGCAAAATTTCCCAATTCTAGAAATACCTTTTGGGGCCTAAAGTCTATCTTTATTTCTCAGATGTGAAAGAGACCAGAAATAGAGAAGATGTGTGTCTAACACATCTTGGGTAGTGTGTCTAACCCAAGGGGAAAAAAGAAATCATGACAGTATAGTTATAGCCAATGAGTGGCAGGATAAAGTAATTTTGATCCTATGGTTTGTATACTCACATATCTGACACTGAGCAATGAGTCTCGAAGACAGTGGGAAGAAAGCACAGAGGAAGAGGCTGGCCACCTGTTGTTAAGCTGACCTGATATTAAGGCAGTCTAAGGCAGCAAGAATCTGCGGCAGGCATGACCCTCTCTGTGTTTGCACATATTCCCAGGGCCTAACTCTAGCATCTGTGAGGCTCTCTTG
Organism: Heterohyrax brucei; assembly: GCA_028571685.1. Taxonomy (NCBI): domain Eukaryota; kingdom Metazoa; phylum Chordata; class Mammalia; order Hyracoidea; family Procaviidae; genus Heterohyrax; species Heterohyrax brucei. The sequence goes on along the minus strand of CM053146.1, from coordinate 132,478,917 downwards.
ATGGCCAGTGTAACTGGATCTGACTTGGATAATGGGATGAAAACACACAGGGTGGTTGACCCAGAACTTGAGGCATACAGGGAGCGATTGGTTTGGTTCCTATGTGACTGTGGTATACCTTAATAAAAAATTAAAATTTTTTCAGTTGAGAGCATTTGGCAAGACCCACGAAGGAGCATGCAAATGTTCATTAGCATTTGACTTAGTAATCTCCATTCAGAGAGCTACACTAAAGGAATAATACTAAACAAAACAAAATAGAAACATTTGTGTACAATGATACTTATTTTGGAAACATCTAGAACAGTTAACTCTTGGAAGCTTGATGAATTCTAGTATACTAGTATGTTACAAATCTGTGTAGCCATAAACAGTACACAGTAGGAGAATATTTAATGTTATAAAGATATACTCAGTTGACTACTAAGTAACAGAATAACAATATAACTTGTGCCGTATGAGCCAAATGAAGTGAATGGCATTGTAGATATAAACACATGAATGGATAGGAAGAAAACTTGATATATTGGAGATAACATTTATTTTAGGTTTATGAACTCATAAATGACTTCAGTCTTCATTCTCTATTTTAAAGTGTTTCAACTAAGACTATTATTACTTTTAAACACAGAAAATATATTTAAAATGACTAATAAAGCCAGTAATTGACTCAATAGAGAGGGAAACATTTTAAAAGGAAAACATGGATCATAAACAAAATTACATGAAGGATCTGACATATGTCAAATTTAATATAGATTGTTTTTTCTTCATTTAGATAGATATTTTATGAAATACTAATGAAATATAATTATAGATAATTAATAGTGATTTTAAGAGAAAAATGAGTATAGTATATTGAATGAAACCATTAACTTTTATTAAATAATGAATACCCATGATATTATGAATAATTAGGTATTGTGTGTTAGTTTTCTTATATATGTGTGTGTATGTGTGCATGTATGTGTGTATGCATATATGTTAGCTTAAATTTCAAAAATTACAGTGGGATAATATGACGTAAATATAGGTGCTATTTGTGATCTTTGAGTCAAAGATTCTCTAGCCAGTAATTTAAGTATCTGAATAATATAGTTGTAAAAATAGATCTATATATACATGCATATATCCTAATGTGTATACTCTTTCTGATCCACAAAGGCAATGCATTTATTTTATGTTATTTGGTGATATCTTCTGTGTGCTTTTTTGTAAATAGATGGGTATAATTATACAAACACAATACCTAAGTACGCTGTGGCTCTTCATCCTTTGCTATGGATTGCACCTCAATATAAAGAAAACAAAAATCCTCACAACTGGACCAATAAGCGACATCACGGTAAATGGAGAAAAGACTGAAATTGTCAAACATTTCATTTTACTTGGATCAACAATCAACATCCATGGAAACAGCAGTTACAAAATCAAACAACATACTGCACTGGGCAAATCTATTGCAAAAGACCTCTTTAGAGTGTTCAGAATCAGAGATGCTACTTTGAGGACAAAGGTGTGCCTCACACAAGCCATGGTATTTTCAGTCACTTTGTGTGTATGAGAAAGCTGGACAGTGAATAAGGGAGATCAAGGAAGACTTGATGTCTTTGAATTACAGTTAGCAAAGAATATTGCATGTACTGTGGATTGCCAGAACAGTGAACAAATTTGTTTTGGAAGACATACAACTGGAACGCTCGTTTGAAACAAGGATGGCAAGACTTCACCTCACATACTTTGAATACATCATGGAAGTAGTTGCAGTCCCTGGAGACAGACATAAGTGCTTGGTGGAGTCTTGGCAAAAGAGAGGAAGATCTTCAAAGAGATAGCTTGACACAGAGACTGCAACAGTGGGCTCAAACGTGAGCAGTGAACGTGAGGACAGTGTATTCCAGGTGTTGTTTTGTTCTGTTGTACGTAGGGTTGCTTTGAGTCAGAACCGAGTCAACAGTCCCTAACAACAACGACATCAATCTTCAGGTAGGAAACTAATCCAAACTTATTATTATCGGTAGTAATTTTAAACATAGTATGTACATTATTGTCTTTTAAAATATTTTCTATTTAAATAATAAAAGCTTACATAGTTTTGAAAATAAAAAAAAAAAAAACATGAACAGAAATACTAAGAGACAACAATCTCCTAAGTTCTGACACACCAATAAGCTCTTAAAGTTTTTTGTATCAGTGCAAAATTTTTCTCACATTTTTCTGCCCTTTTAAAATAAAAAGAGGCCCGTTTTCCCCAATATGTCTCAGATTATATAGCCTTTCCTTCTTTGTCTCTGTAAAGGTCAAGAAAATAATGAAGCTCTAATGGAGGTATATATTTAGTTTTATTTATCCATCAATCCATGCTGAATCCAAATTCATTATTTAATTTTAGAGGCTCTTAAATTTATGACATGTCCATCCTATTTGATTATATGTTAGAAAAATATGGAACACTACAGAAACCAAATACAACAAATACTCATCTATTTACCACTCAAAATGCATATTTACCCTTTTCAAATTTGTTTCTGATTAAAAATTATTATTATGAAGTTTAAATCCCTTATGTCACTTTTTTCAGACTCCTCCCTGTCTCATCTCACCTCCTTCCTGGGAGCCAGTCACTATCAGAATTCTGTTGAGTAACCCTTCAATGTACTAGCACATACACTTCTAGAGGGCAGAGATACTGATCACTGATTCATCCCTAGCAAAAAGCCACAGGTAGTTCTGTGGTGAAACGCTTGCCTTCCTGTCAGGAGGTCTGAGTTCCGTTGCTGGCCAGTGTACCTCACGCACAGGCCTCACTAGTCTGTCAGCAGATGCCTGTGTGTTGCTGTGATGCTAGTCTCAGTCACTCGTTGCTGCTGTAATGGAAATACCACAAGTGGATGGCTTTAACGAAGACAAGGTGACTTCCTCACAGCAGAAGTCCAAATGGACTGTCAGCTCCAGCGCAAGTCTTTCTCTCCCTGTCGGCTGTGTAGGCAAGGCCTTGTCATCAATCTCTCCCTGGTTAGGATCTTCTCAGCATAGGAACCTCTGGTCCAAAGGATGCCCTGGGCTCCCAGTGCTCCTTTCTGGATGGTAGGACATTCCCTTTCTGTTTGCTTCTCTTTTTTCTATCCCAAAAGAAACTGGCTCAAGACACATTTCAATCTTGTAGACTGAGTCCTATGTAATTAATATAAAAGTTATCTATTCCCCCACCTCCCGTTGACACAGAGGTAGCATATACAACACAAAGGAAAATCACATCAGTTGACAACATGGTGAGCAATCATACAGCAGTGGGAATCATGGCCTACCCAAACAGATACATGTATTTTGAGGGTCACAGTTTAATCCATGACAGTGCTGAGCAGACAAAGACCGGCTAGGAAGAAAGGCCTGGTGATATACTGCCAACCTGATCCATAGTCAGTAATGAGAATGGCACAGGACTGGGCAGTGTTTTCTTCTGTTGTTTACGGGGCCACCCAGAGTTGATGAAACTATGTAGCAGGTGACAACAATAATATCCCTAGCATCTACACAAATGTAGGAACTCAAGTATGTGTTTAATGAATGATATGGTATCTATCCATTAACTTTACTTTTTACCATTCCATTGATTCAAATGTGATTCATTGTAACCCTATAGGACAGACTAGAACTGTCCCATAGAGTTTCCAAGAAGCACCTGGTATATTCATACTGCTAGCTTTAACCACTTAACCACTTAAATGCCAATAAACGGAACTGCTAGACCACCAGGATTTCCATAAGCTACAAATATGTGTGTGTATTATATATGTATATATAAATATATGCATATAGTTACACAAAAAAATAATATAAATATTGTTACATAAAATATGTATTATGTTTCCAAGAAGTGACTGGTGGATTTTAACCACCAGCCTTTAGTTAGCAGTCATGAATCCTAAGCATTATGCCATCATGGCCTCATGTAACTAATGCCTAAGTCTATAGAAAACATATATAGTGATATTTTTGTATATTTTTCAATTATATAGGGGTGTGTGTGTGTGCATGCTACAACAAGTACTCCTTGGAAACTGTGGGGCAGTTCTACTCTGTCCTATAGGGTCACTATGAATCAGAATCAACTCAACAATACTGGATTTGGTTTTAAATATATGTACATATTTATATACACATGTATGTATGCATATACATATATGTCATTACAGTGCAGCTACCCTTCTGTGATTTGAAATTGTGGTGGCATAGTGTTTAAGTGCTACAGCTGCTAACCAGAAGGTCGACAGTTCAAATCTGCCAGGCACTCCTTAGAAGCTGTATGCAGAAGTCCTACTCTGTTTATAGTGTCGCTATGCGTTTGAACTGACTTGATGGCGGTAGGTTTGGGGGGTTTTATATGTGTGTGTCTATCTATCTATAAACTATCTATTATCTATCATCTATGGTATTATAGTGAAGCTACCCTTCTGTGGTTTATTAAATATTCAATAAATATATTAATGTAAGTGTAGCTCAATCATTCTTTTTCTTGTCAACTGTATCAAGAACTAATTTTTGTAAAGTAAGCTACATTCATTTGAAGTTTATAGCTGTCATTTGTGGGAAGATCTGTTTGTTAGGAATTTAGTAATCTACTTGCCCATTCCGTCAACAACTGTATTCAGTGGAAACCCTGGTGGTGTAGTGGTTAAGTACTAACCAAAAGGTTTGTGGTTTGAATCCATCAACTCCTCCTTGGAAACTCTATGGAGCAGTTCTACTCCATCTTATAGGGTTACTATGAGTTGGAATTGACTTGGCGGCAGTGGGTTTGATTTGTTCTTTTGATTATAGTATTCAATTGACTGGCCATAACCTCACTTATTTATTCATCTATTGATGGATCTTTTGGGTTTTTTGTTTGTCCGTTTGTTTTTCCTCAGTTTTTAAATGTAAATATTCTACAATAAAGTTTCATAATATATACATCTTTATGTATCTGTATTGTAAGTTATATACCAAGAAGTAGAAATTTGAAAGGCTTAAAGCATGTGTATTTTCAACTTCACTGTTAGTTTTTATTGGGCATCACTGAGTCTCTTCTGACTCCCAGTGACTCTATGTGCAACAGAAAGAAACACTGCACAGTCCTTTGCCATCCTCAAAATCGTTGCAACATTTAATCTATTGCTGCAGCCCCTGTGTCATTCCGTCTCATGGAAGGTCTTTCTCTTCACTGATACTGTACCTTACCAAACATGATCTTCTTCTCCAGGGACTGGTCCTTCCCGATAAAGTGTCCAAACAAAGTATGTAAGATGAAGTCTCACCATCCTTGCTTTCAAGGAGCACTCTGGCTGCACTTCCTCCAGACAGGTTTGTTTGTTTAGTCCATGATATATTCAATATTGTTCACCAATACTGTAATTTAAAAGCATCTCTCTCTCTCTCTCTCTTTTTTTTTTGGCCTTCCTCTTCATTATTCAGCTGTCTCATGCATATGACGTGATTCTAAATAACACAGCTTGGGCCAGGTACGCCTTTGTCCTCAATGTGATGGTACCTCTGCTTTTTAACACTTTAAAGACATCTTTGGTAGCAGATATTCCCAGTACAATACTTCATTTGACTTTCTGACTGCTTCTCCCACAGCCATCGATTGTGGATTCAAGTAAAACGAATCCTTGACAACTTCAATATTTTCTCTGTTTATCACCATATTGCTTATTGATCCTTTTGTGAGGATTTTGCTTTATGTAGATGCGGCATCCATACTGAAAGCTGTAGTCATTGGTCTTCATCAATATGTGATTCAAGTTCTCTTTCAGCCAGCAACTTTGTGTCATCTGCACATCACAGGTTGTTAAAGAGTCTTCCTCCAATGCTATGATGCTGTGGTTTTCATTCTCTTTTCAGTTTTTAATAATTTCATGTGGAGATGTTATCAGATGGCTGCTCGTATTGGCATCTGTCTAATTTTTAGTGAAGTTAACTATCTTTTCATGTGCTTATTGACTAATTGTTTTATTTTACGTGGGATTTGTCTATTCATGGCTGGTTTCCTTTTTTTCTATTAGGTGTTTGTCTTCTTATTGTTGATTTATAGGATACTTTACATATTTCCTGATTTTTATTTAATGCAATACAAGTACCATCTTGTATTTGTTGCTTATCTTTTTATGAGATAGTTTCTATTACAGAAGTTTCATATGGTGTAGTGAAATATATCACATTTTTTTATGATTTCTACTTTTGATAGGAACCTCTCTGTCTCTTTTTTGTATCATTTATTAAAAAAAATTTTTTTGAACACCTACTATGTTCCAGGCACTCTTCTAGGCAGTGGAGAATATGGTGGTTAAAAAAGTAGTAAGAAAAGTAGGCAATACTTGTACAGCCTGAATAATATGAAATATAAGTCAGATGATAAATGCTATAAAGAAAATTAAAGCAGAATAAGAGAGAACATAGCAATATAGCTAAGGGGATAGCCTTTGGTTTACAGCCTGATCTGCCATCTGTTAGCTGAAGGAAGTAGATTAATCTTTATGTGCCTCAGTTTCTTCTCCTATATGATGGTGATGATAATGATAACCTACTACATAAAATTGTCATAAAGAATTAAACAAGCATATATATCATAAAAGTTCTTGGTGCATGGTAAGCACTATATAAGCATTTGTGAAAGAAAATAAGAAAAAATTAGGCAATACAGAAAATTCAGGGCCACATTATAGATTATGCATGAAAAATTTTACTGAGGAAGTGGCAGCTGAGTGGAGAGCTGAATGATCTGGGGAAATCCTTTATCCTCAAGTCACAGGATTTGAAATATTAGTCACTTGTTTCTTCTAAAATTTGAGTTTTTCTCTTTCATTGTTTTTTAACTTGCCTGGAATTTAATTTCATACCTGTTATGAAATAGGAATATAACTGTGTATCTTTCCACATAGAAAGCCAGATGTTTCAACAAAATTTATTAACTAGTCATTCTTTTTCCCCAGTTTCATCCTGGTGGTACAGTGGTTAAGCGTTTGGCTGCTAATCAAAAGGTTTTCAGCTTGAATACACCAGCTGCTCCTTGAAAACCCAATGAGGCAGTTCCACTCTGCCCTGTAGTGTTCCTATGAGTCTCAATTGATGTGACAGCAATGTGTTTTCTTTTTAGTACTGTATAATATACAACAATGTGTACATATTTCAGGACCTTGTCTTCTGTCTCACGAATCTATTTGACTCTTGCTGTGCTTAAATTGGAAACCCTGGTGGCATAGTGGTCAAGTACTACATCTGCTACCATAAAGTCAGCAGTTTGAATCCACCAGCTGCTCCTTGGAAACTCTACGGAGTACTTCTACTCTGTCCTATAGGGTCGCTATGTGTCAGAACTGATTCAATGGCAGTAGTTTTTCTTTTTTTTTTTTTGTTTTTTGGTGCTGAAATCAAATCAATATCATTGATATTAACTTGATCTCTACTAATAGCGTCCCTTTGTGTGTCAGAATAGAACTATGTCCCATAGGATTACCAGTGAGTGTAATTTTACATAAGTAGGTAAGTGGGTCCTTCTTTTACAGTGCCACTGGGTGGATTCAAACTGCCAACCTTTTGGTTAGTAGCGAACGCTTATCATTTATGCCACCCAGGGGCTTGAGGTCAATGCCATGCAGTTCTAATTACTAAAACATCAGAGCAGTGTTTGATGTTTTATAGGACAAGTTCTGCCCATCATCTTTTAAATTGTCTTGGGGGTTTTTGTTTACATTTTCACATAAATTTTGGAGTACTTTGCTAAGCTCGCGAAGAACCGTATCAGATTTCTTTTTTAAATTGCCCTGAGTTTGTTGAACAAATGATGTATCATTATGCATGGACATGGATAAAGGCATTTATTAAGAATTTATTCTTTGGCAATTTTTAAAATTTTCTTCATGACATACTTACAGATTTTTGTTAGACTTGCTGCTAAATATTTTGTTGTTTTTGTGGCTACTTGATTATGATATTTTAAAACATACTGGTAAATTTATTACACTTTATTACATTGAGGCTTTATTTTACAATTCTGTTTTCTACTTGTTACTACCAGTGTACAGCCAAGCCAAGTGCCGTCGAGTCGGATCCGACTCATGGCGACCCTAGGGGCCAGGATAGAACTGACCCCCAGAGTATTCAAGTGTACAGGGATGCTATTATTTTTTTTATATTTATCTTGTATTCTGAAAACTTGTTGAACATTCTTAACAGTTTCAGTTATTTTTCTGTGGAATCTCTGATTTTTTGTTTAAAATGATTACAATATCTGTAAATAAAAGCGTTCTTTCTTTGACTCACCTTATACTGATTTCTCCCTCAAGCATCTGTCGGTTTGTGTTACTGTAGGGCCTGCATATTGCTGTGATGCTGAAAGCTATGCCGCTGGTATTCAAACACCAGCAGGGTCACCCATGGTGTACAGGTTTCAGCTAAACTTCCAGACTAAGATGGATACAGAAGAAGATCTGGAAGTCTACTTCTGAAAAAAATCAACCAGTGAAAACCTTGTGAATGGCTGAGGAACACTGTCTGGTATGGTCCCAGAAGATGAGCCCCTCGGGTTGGAAGACACTCAAAAGATGCCAGGGAAAGAACTGCCTGACTATTCAAAGACATCCTACTATGTGTCATAACAAATTACATGTAACATTGAAGAGTATGGGCTTCCCAGAACACTTACTGTGCTCATGAGGAACACAGGTAGTCTTTTGAATAGAACAAGGTGATACAGGATGGCTTAATCAGAAAACGAGTGTGTCAGGGTTGTATCCTTTTACCATACTTATTTGGTCTGCATGCTGAGCAAATAATCCGAGAAGCTGGACTATATGAAGAAGACCAGGGTATCAGGATTGGAGGAAGTCTCATTAATTACCCGAGATAAGGCAGACAGCACGACTTTGCTTGCTGAAAATGAAGAAGACTTGGAAATAGTTACTGATGAAGATTAAAGACTATAGCTTTCTGTATGGATTACACCTCAACATAAACAAAACAAAAATCCTCACAAATGGACCAGTAGGCAGCATCATTATAAATGGAGAACAGATTGAAGTTGCCAAGGATTTCATTTTACTTGAATCTACTATCAATGTCTATGGAAGCAGCAGTCAGGAAATCTAACACATTGAATTGGGGAAATGTACTACAAAAGACTTCCTTAGAGTTGTCATGAGTCAGATCCGACTCGATGGCACTTGGCTTGGCTGGCTAAAGTGTTAAAAAGCAAAAGTGTCACTCTGAGGACTAAGACGTGGGTGATCCAAGCCATAGTATTTTCAGTTACCTCATCTGCATGTGAAAGCTTGGCAGTGATTGAGGAAGACAGAAGAGGAATTGATTCTTTTGAATTATGGTGTTGGCAAAGAATACTGAATATACTATGGACTGCCTGAGGAATGAACGAATATCTTGGACGAAACATATCCAGAATTTTCCTTAGAAGTAAGGGTGGTAAGACTTTGTCTCACATGTTTTGGACATGTTACCAGGAGGGGTCAGTCTGTGGAGAGGGACATCATGCTTGGTAAAGTAGAGAGTCCCTGAAAAAAAGGAAGACCTGCAGTGAGATGAATGGACACAGTAGCTGCAACAATGGGTTCAGTGACAATGAAGATCATGAAAATAGCTCTGGATTGGACAGTGTTCTGTTCTGTTGTATGGCAGCACATGACAACAACAACACACTGCTTTCTTTTTCTTTTTTTTAAGTGATTGGATTAATGGGAAAATTGGAGGAAATCTTTAGAATATTCTGGATTTAATAGTATTTTTTTAAAAATTGTATCATAAAGTATATGCTTCTGTAGATTTTTAGTTGGCCTTCTTGGACAGGTTAAGAAGATTCTCTCTTTTTCTGATTTGTTAAGAATTTTAGAAAATAATTTTTCTGCATTGATCAATTTTGCTTTTACATTTTTTGATTAAAATGATAGGTTTTATGATGGTGAATAACTGTAGCACTCATTAATCAAGCTACTTGATTATGATATTTTAAAACACACTGCTAGATTCACTACACTTTATTACGCTGAGGATTATTGTATCCATGTTAACCAGTGAAGTTCAGCTGTCTGTCAATTACCCATTTTCTATTCATACGATTCCTCTGCTCTGCTCTGTACCGCAGGAAACGTGTCACACTTTCCACTGAACTCTGCCCTCTGGGTAGGTTTGGATAATGAGACTGTAGTTTTAAATTGGAAGGTGGGGAAAAGTAAAAAGAGAGGGTATTGCAATCCCTCTCTCTGCACAGATAGAGGGTCTGGTGGTGACTTCATTTCCTCTTTGGCATCATCTCCTACAAGACAGTTTCCGTTGTTCCAGATCTACCTGACAACTTGCCATAACTGCTTCTGCTGGGTGACCCCTAATTCTGGACTGCCTTTTGCCCTGGGACTGATAGAGACTTCTTGGTAGTGATAATCTCTAAATTGATTTTGAGTCTCCTTAGTTTCTTTGCCTAATTTTTATTTGCGTGTGTGTATGTTGTCAATTATCTGTATTGAATCTCTCGTGCTTGATACGCCTAAAGGGGTTTCTGTTTTCTTCATCTTGGATGCTAGTTCATTGATGTACTCTTGTCACATTTGGCATTGTGGCATAAGCTTATAAAATGAAGCATATAGTTTTCCTTTGCTTGCCAGTTTTGTATAAGGTGGAGATTGGTGCTGAGACTCTTTTGTGGTGACAGAGACACTTAAGGAAGTTACATCTAAAGATAACTGGAAACTGGATTATTTTGTTTCCTCAGATTGTTTTAAAAGACAACTGGGGTTGGGTTTACTCCCATAGGTCTTTAAAAGTAACATTTTGCCTAGAGAATATGAAGTATGTAGTATATCCTGTAAATGTTTGATGACTTTAACAGGTGGTATTATTTGATTTGCACCCTTGTTCTAGACTATTGGTAAAGTTAGGGAGAAGACTTCTGTGTTACACGTATCTCAGAGGCAGAATTTTGACATAAAAGATGCTCATGTAACTGAAGAATGTTATTAGTTTTGTTGTTGTTATTATACAAGAATAATTTTTCTTTTTGTCAGCTGATGACTCTATGTAGCTCCACCCAACATTCCAACACCCCCCGGTCCTATCCTTGAGTAATGGAAGTAATTGAGACATTTTAAACTTTGTTGTTCTAAGAGTGACACGCACAGGAAATAAAACTTGTCTGATGGAATATTTGTGTACCAGTAGTTAATTGCATAATTAGGTAAAAATATTATATTTCAAATTCACATTCATCCGTACTATCTGCTATGTTAGCTTCCAAAAAATTTCTATTGATTCTATATTTTTATTTGTTTTTGGTCATCAGGTAAGTTAATTTTTTTCTTTAACATTTGTTAAATAGGACTATCTTATTTTTTGGCATACATTTTCATTTAATAATCACAAAATCTTATGAGAGAGGTGTTGCAGCCATTGGACAGATGAGCAAACTGAGGATCCTAATGACTAAGCCAACCAAAAATCCAGAGAGTCATTAAGTATAATTTAAAACTAAGCTGACCTGACTCCAAACATCACATCTACATAATAGGTAGCTTGTTATCTCTTGACCATATTGTTTCCTGGAGACTTGGTGACATGGTGATTGAAAGCTCTGCTGCTGACCAAAAGGTCAACAGTTCCAATCCACCAGTCTTCCTTAGAAACTCTATGGGGCCAGTTCTAATCTGTCTTACAGCATCACTATTATTTGAAATTGACTCCATGGCAATGGGTACACAAAGTTATAGCTCTGTATTGTAGAATTCGCTGCTATAGGCAAAAATAAAAAAGAAAAAAAAACAACTCCCTTTACAAAGATCAGCACAAAACTGGTTTCCTATGAAACAGTGTTAAAGATGTTTCAAAAGTCCAACTTTCCCAAACTTCTCCATCTCCCCTCAGTACTCTCCCTCCTGTCTTTGGGTTTCTAATTCTCTGTGATGTGCCACAGAACTCACAGACCACGTAAAGGAAGTGGTTCATAGTGTTGTGTAGGCTGGAAAGTCCCAAATTTGTGGATCAGGCAAAGGTTCTTCCTCTCAGTCTTTTTCCCAAGCCAATTTCTCACTGGGTGGGCCCAGAAGCCCACTGTGCCATCTCATGCTAGTTTGCTGCCAGTCTCTCCTGGCTTGATGGTAATGGGCTCTTCTCTTTCCTGCCTCATTTCCAGCCCAGCAGGATGATAAAACTGACCAATTCCCTTAGTGGGGCACAATTACACTATCACACATGACCACGGCTAGAAGAACCACCCAAAAAGCAATCCATTGCACTGCAGTAAAGAAGCATATTGTAATTATTCTGAAGAAGTTTTCAAATTATACATATACCCAGCAACCAATTCCACTGCCTTTGAGTTGACTCGAACTTACAACGACCTTATAGAACAGGATAGAATTACCCTACAGGGTTTCCAAGGGACAGCTAGTGGACTGAAACTGCCAACATTCATTTTAACAGCTGAATTCTTAACCACTGCACCGCCTGGATAGCTAACTACCTTTTTGTTTTAGTATATTCACAAGAGTACATAACTACTGAATATAAGCCTTCCGTATGTTGAAATCCATCCCTTTCCCCTGTGGGGGCAAGGTATTAAGAGTCTGGAGGATTTAATTTAGTGCTTGGTGGGACTTTTAAGGTCGTGGCATATTTGCAAGTTTTCTGACATACTAGGTGACAGAAAGAAAGGGAAAATAGGGAAAAGTCAGGACCATCTGATCATCAAACCCTTGTCATCTCCGAGGTGTATTATACTTGTATATTAATACAAGTATCGTGCACATTTTCATAGTTCATTCTCTTTCACTTGTCAGCCATCCTTTCCCTCCACTTTACTGGAGTACTTTTGTCTCTAGCTTTCTTTTTATTTATTTATTCATACTTTTAAGACACACACAGACACACACATACGAGATCCAACAATTAAGTTTGCAAACTCATCCTAGAAAAAGTGCTACATACCTCATTGGTAATATCACGGTGGCCACCTTTGCAGTATTTCCCATGGGAAGCTATGCACCAACACCAGCACCTAGGCCACCCTTCAAAGCAATGTTGGAACTCCTTTGCTGGAATGTCCACCACAGCTGTCATTGGATGAGGTATGACAATTAAGTTAACAAACTCATCCTATAAAAAGTGCTTTGAAGAGTGGACTAGGCCTTGGTGTTGCTGCATAGCTTCCCAAGGGAAGTATCTTGAAGTTGATCATATTGATACTCAGCAATGAAGTAGGTAGCGCTTCTTCAGGGATGAGTTTGTGAACTTAACTGTCAGACTTCGTATGATAGCAGCTCTGATGCACATTTTAGAAAAAGAGTTCCAGAACTGTTCTGAAGGATGGAGTAGGTGCTGCCATCTGTGTGCAGTTTCCCAAGTGCAGTACTTTGAAGGTGTCAGTAGTGATACTCAGCAATGAGCTATGTAGCACTTTGTCTAGGATGAGTTTGTGAACTTAATTGTGAGAGCTCGTGTGTACATGTGTGTGCATGTGCATGTGTAGTACTTAGATGAAAGTTTATAGAATAAACTAGTTTCTCATTAAACATTTAATACACATATTGTTTTACAGCTTTGGTTAACAGCAGGTTAACAACAGGTCAACATTCTTCCCAACTTTGAGCTCCCTATTACTAGCTTTCCTGTCCCCTCCTGTCTTCTAGTACTTTCTCCTAGCTTGGGGGTGCCCTTCAATTACATTTTGTTTTGTGGACCTGTCCAATCTTTGACCGAAGTGTGAACTTCAGAAGTGACTTCATTAATGAGCTGAAAGAGTATCTGGGCTGCCATACTTTCAGGGTTTCTGCAGTCCTTGTCAGTCCAGCAATTTATTTTTGAAATTTTTCTCCAGCTCTGCCTAGGACCCTCTGTTGTGATACCCATCAAAACAGTCAGTGGTGGTGACTGGACCATTTAGTGGCACTGGATTCAGTCTGCTGAAGGCAGTTGTAGATGTGGTCTATTAGTGCTTTGGACTAATCATGCCCTTGTATCTCTAGTTTTCTTCCTTTTTTCTTGCTCCTAAAGAGGTAAAACCAGTGGAGTATCCTAGATTACTGCTTACGGACTTTTAAGACCCCAGACACTACTGGCCAAAGTAGAATGTAGAACAGTTTCTTTATAAACTATGTTATGTCAATTGAGCTAGATGTTCCCCGAGACCAAAGTTTCCACAGCCCTCTATCCAGCAATTCAGTCCCTGTGGGAGTTTGGATGTTGTCTATTGTGTTTCTACAACCTTCTCTTTTACAAGTTGTGCTGGCTGTTGCGGCTGTATAAGATTTTGTCTTGTACAAATTGTGGGGTTGACATTTTCTTTTACACTCCTGTGTAATAGAATTCCTTTGGTTTGTAGATTTCTATTTTGTTTCTTTAAATTTTGTTTTTATTTAAACTTTATGTTATTCTTCTTCATTTTGATGAATAAATTTGTTAACTTCCTTTGTGTTTAACATGAAATTTCTCTTTTCTTCCTAGGTTTGAACCAGTCCATTATTACTAGATATTGCTTTGGTTTCTAGTACATTAGAAAGTTCTATACCTATACCATTTATTCCATATTTTATTATTCTGATGTTGTGGTCACTTACAGAATAATCTCTCTGGTCCCCTAATGTAATTCCCTTAGTTTTGGATAGTCCTTGCGAGTTCATTTTCTACGCTGGTATCTGGCTGGTACAATCTTGCATTCTAGAGTTATGCTGTGATCTGGTCACAGGACCCCCTTTAATAATTCTTCTAAATTTGGTTTGGTTTTTACATATTCCGTTAATTTCTGTTTATCTGGAAATGTTCTAATTTTTTATTAGAATGAAAGTTTTGCAAGATATGTTATTCTTGGTTTTTTGTTTTTGTTTTTGTTTTCTTTCCAGGTCTTGTGTATATCATCCCATTGCCTTTTTGTGTACATGGTTTCAGCCAAATAATCAGAGCTTAGTCTTATAGTTTCTCCTCAGTATGTGACTTTTTGTTTTTCTCAAGCTGTTCTCAGAATTTTGTCTTTATCTTTGGTTTTAGTGAGTGTATTTGTAATATGCCTTGGTAATTTTCTTTTAGAGTCTATCCTACAAGGCATTCATTAATCTTGGATGGTCAGCTTTTCATCTTTCTTGGGATTAGGGTAGTTTTCTGTTACTAATTTTTCTAAGATTCTCTCTGCATTTTCTGTTTTCTCCTCTGGTTCTAAAACTCTGATCATTCACAGATTTTCACTTTTAATTGTATCTCACATCATTATCTAGGTTTCTTCATTTTTCTTCATTCTTTTTTTCTGATTATTCTTCAGAAAATGTTTGTCTTCAATTTCACTGCTCTTGTCTTCCATCATTTCAAACTGCTCCTCAGCCTTTTTATGACACTCTGTTTTTGAAATCTTGTTGTTTATCTCTTGAATTTCTAATTGTTGTTTTTGTATGATTTCTAGTTGTTAATTTATTTTGACATTTTTTTCCTGTAGTATTTTCATGTTTTCCTCATTTCTGTCTGTTTTTGACCTTAACTCTAAGATAGCTCTAAGTAATAGAGATCTGAATTCCCCGGTAAGTAAATCTAGTGCCTTTTCTTCTAAGGGAAAGTCACCTGATATTTTGCTTTGTATACCTACTGGAACCATCCCATCCAGTTTTTTTTTTTAATATGTTTTGATATTGCCCTCTGTCTTGAGGACGTTCTATAGTTATCTCTTTTATTAACTGTAAATCGGTTTCATCCTGATTTTTTTTTTGTTTTATTTAGTTATGTTAGGGGAGGTGGGTTGTGTGTTCTTTGTTGTTTGCTTGTCTGTGGTCACAATACTTTTCACCTTCTTGTATAATTGACAGAGCCAGTCACTCAATTATGGTACAGAAGGGCAGGTCCAGCTGAAGGGGATGGACTGGGTTGTTAGTGGTACTTAATGAAGGCTGACAGAGTAGATCAGGAATCAGTGGTGGACAGGATCCAGTGGGCCATCCTGTGCTGCTGAGGGGTGTGATCAATGTTCAGCATGCCATGCAGGTAAGCAAGAAAGAACTGGGAGAGTGTGAGGTGTGGAGCTAAGACAGGGATGGGAAAGAGGAGTGGGTGGAGAGAGAAACAGGACCCCAAAACAAACAAACAAAAGAATGATAAGGGAGTTTGCCATTGGAGCAGAGAGATGAGAAATCAAGAAACAGAGAAAAACAAAGACTTAAAAAAAAAGAAAGAGGAAAAGAAAAAAGTAACTGTTGAAAATTTGGAAAAGAAAAAAAAGGGACCCAGGGATCTCACTTGCACTGCTGCAAAGACCAGATAAACATCTCCCAGGCTGCCTGATGTAGCCTGGTTTTAAGGGGTCGCCATGAGTCGGATCCGACTCAACGGCACTTGGCTTGGCTTGGCCTAAAGGGTACAGATGTCACACAGTGTCAGGTATTCAGAAGGCAGGAAAACAAGATAAGTATGGGAAATGATAAGACAGGAAGGAAAAAAAGAGAAAAAGAAAGAAAGAGCAGAAAAAAGAGATGTCCCAAGGGATAGCATTGATGTGGATGCCAAGACTGGAGATGTGGGTCCTAAGCTATGCAGCATATCCTGGCTAAAAGGAACTCCACAACCATGAAAAGAAAAAGAAAATAACAAAACAAAATGCAACAAAGCAAAACAAAAAAACAACAAAGCCAAATTTTTTTCTAAAAAAATCTTCAAGAATTCCACCAATGTGTCATCACAGGCCAGGGGAATGTTTTCCCCAGTTAAGTAACACTTCACAGCCTTTCAAGAAGAAGCAAAAATGCCACATGGAGCCAGGTATTTGAGAGAAAGGAGAAGAAAGTGGTGAGAGACACAGAAGAAATCGAAAGCAATGGGAAAAAAAAGCAATACTAGCCACAGATAAATGGCAACCTGGGAGTAATCCAGTGGAGTAGGGGTCGAGGGACAAATGAGTTCCCTCCTGGCCAAGTGACTACGGCTAGTGGGAAGGAGAGGAAGGGGGGTTGGGAGGGAAGGGTGAGGTTACCAGGTGATCTGTGTCCCGCTGGAAGCTCCTGAAGGTGCTTTCCTGTACTCTCCACCTGCTGATCTCACATCAGTGGGGCCGATCCAGACATGATGGATGCTGCACTTCCCCACAAGCTGAGCCACTGGAGATAGCCGAGAGGTACCTGCACTAGAGCAGGGGAGAAAAAATATTGGATGGGAAAGTATGTCTTGCTGGTTACCAGATTCTTTGTCTTCTGTTGAGATTTCTGTGAATCTGCTTTCCGGAACGTCCTGTCTATCCATCTCTGAAACAAGAGTCTAAGAGGGTGAATCTGTGTTGCATAAGCTGATGGGGTCTGCTTTTTATATCTCTTCTTGTTCTCTGTTCTCTGCTTCTTATTCCATTTGGTGTTTGGCTGAGATCTTTATTTCTTTGTTTGACACTTTGGATTCCAGGATTGTTGTCTGTCTCTGTTTTAATTAGTTTTTTTTTTTTTTTTTGTCTTTGCTCTGTAAGGACAGTGTGGAGCATCTGTCTATGATGTTTTGTTGTCTGGAAGTTTCCAGCTTTCTTAAAGAAGGTCCAAAGCCAAGGTAAGTAACTTATATTTTCATTGTATGGTCGGATCCAACTCGATGGCACTTGGCTTTTGGCTATACAAGATCATAATTTTGGTTTATGGTAGTGTTACCCAAACTTATTGGGAAGGAACAAGAGTTCAGTGGATGATATGCTTTGGAGTTCTCCCTCTGTTCCTGGGTCTGTGCATCCAGTTCCACTCTTCAGCAGAGCACAGATATCTATTCCACAGAACGCCTGGGACAGAATGCCTATTCCTTGGTCAACAAGAGTTCTCTCTAGGAAAACTATCTTAAATGTGCCTGAGGCACCAGATCTCTGACATGCCAAAGAGAGGTTGTGTAACACAGTCATCATTGTCTCAAAGACCACCCTCAGAGACTTTTATAGCAGAAACCTATGCCAAGCCAACCTATAGGTGAAACCAAATGAGTATCTGAATTGCATCATGACTATGGAATGATAAACAAGGATAAAGAATCATGGACTCTGTTCCTTCCAGAGCTTCTTACAAGTTCTTGCAGATTATATGTTTACCCAGGAAAAGGAACATTTCTACCTTGCTTAGACAGTTTTTTCCCGTGGATGCCATGCTGATCTCATGCTCATACTGATCCTTTCCTTTGCTCACTTTTCCAAGCATCCATATTCCTTTTTGCAGATTTTCTGATTTCCGTTTTCTCTCATGGTTTTCAGATGATATCATCTTTCCCACATTTTAAGTTGTATATTGACATTCTTATTTAATTCTCTGAATCTATAGCTTTACCCATTTTAGGTAATGCTCACAGCGTGTATTGTTAATTGTTGGTACAATCTACTCTCTACTTTGGCTAGAGAAGGCTTTTATTTTGTACTTAGTTATACAAAGGGTAGGATGTTAATCGTATTGATTTTTTTTAACAAGACCACTGATGTGTAGGAATCAAGAATCTTTTCAAAGTTCATTTAACCTGTCTGAACTTAAATTTCTGATCATGAAAGTAAGGAGCTAAGAGGAGATAGTCTGTGTTATGTGCTTCTTTTCTTTATAGCAAGGCATGAGTTAGTGGTGGATATATAAAAAGCACTCAAGTTATGTTAAATTAAATTACATTATTTTTTTTCCTCTCTCAGTCTCATCTACTGAATGAGCAATTTTCCATACCGTTGCTATTACCTTAATTATATAAGAATAGGAGTGGGACTTCCTTTAACATCCAGGGAACAGGAAAGAATTAAATTGTGAGTGATATAATTCCAAAATGAATTTTGTTTTAATATAACAACATCAAAGCTAGTTTATGAGGTGTATTAAAAAAAAAATCTTCCTCATTACTTCAGTGTTATACCCTTTGTCAACCAAAACATGAATTACTTGGTTTGATTACACACCTTGTTTACTGCAGTCGATGTTAAATGACTTTTGATTGTTTCAAAAAAATTAAATCCACCTTCAAAGGATACAGGTTTCTGAGCATCGAAGGGATTAAAAAGATTATACCATGGGCTGTGATCTGAAAGCAACAGAAAAGGGGCCAACAGTCTCTTTGTTATGAATTAATAAGCAAAAAAACAGACTGGAATACCTGGATTCTAGCCTTAGTGTTGCGAATAATTAGCTGGACTTAAACAAGTTGTTCTGTAAGGAATCTCAGCTTCTCCATCTGTTTCATGAAGGATTTGAGGTAGGTGATTCCTTCCAGCCCTACTATTTTGGTTTGAATCCAGTAAGAGGATATGGAAAGTGAATTGTCTAAATTTGGGGAAAATCTTGACTGTTGTTTATGTGCTTGTTGTTGACAGGTTCAGGAGTTTATTTGGAATGTCTAAAAGGGGAAAAAGTAAAACGGCATTAAAGGATAATTGCTATTTTTTTGCGGGACCCCAAATTAATTTCAAAAGCTTCTCAATGTTATATTGATTAAGACTCTTAATGTTGATATCCACATAGAATTTAATTTAAGCTAATCAAAATAGCAAAGAAATGTAGTGTCTCATGTAACAAAACTGCTTAGTAAAAGGTCTAGTTTCAAGCTGTGCTCAATTCAAGACTTGACTGATGTCACTGAGGTCCCAGTTTCTTCCTCTCGCTGTTATTCCATCCTTGGATTGGCTCTTTCTGAGCTTAGATTCTACACGGTAGACCCTGTGCCAGCCTCAGCTCCCTCCTCAAAGAAACAAAATCTTCAGACCTCAGAAGTTTGGTTTCTACTCTTCAAAGAAAAAGATAGATCACTGCGGTAGTTCTTCTAGAAAGAGACTATTCTTCTTTCATAGAAACCTGCCATTGTCCCCTATTATCAGGTTAGATATGGTTGGATAACATGTTCCTTCCTCTCTGAGCCAATCACTGAAATCACTGGCACTGGATGTGAATTTTGACTCAGGCAAATCAAAACCCACAACTGAGGGTGGAAATATTTCCTTCTATACTATACTACTGAAAATGGGTAGAATGATATTCTTCTGACAGAAAATGTTACCTGAAGGAGGAGATATGGAAGCCAGGGAACAACCACAACCAACGTAGATAATGCAGTATCAAATAAATAGCAGAAACCAAAAAATGATAGAGCATTTCTGGGGTAATAGTTACAATAATGCCTTACGTATTAATAGCATGTTGTCATTCATGAACTGCTTTAACATGTTTGACTTTCAAA
The DNA here is from genome assembly GCA_028571685.1 of Heterohyrax brucei. Taxonomy (NCBI): domain Eukaryota; kingdom Metazoa; phylum Chordata; class Mammalia; order Hyracoidea; family Procaviidae; genus Heterohyrax; species Heterohyrax brucei. The sequence continues at coordinate 132,458,751 of CM053146.1, read as the reverse complement.
CTAGCCATGTACAGGAGATAGGGGTGGAGTTTCAATTCTCATTTTACAGATAAAGAAACAAAGACGTGGAGGACAAAATGACGTGTTCAGGGTCCACAGCTGCTAATGATAGACTGGGACTAAAATCTCAGATTTTTTAACTCTAGAATTTTAGTGTTTTTTAGACTATATGTGTACTGATTCCAGCTCCATCAAAGTAAATTCCTTGGATTCTTTAAGCCCTGGTTTCCTCGTCAGTATAATATAAAATCTGTAATGTTGGCCTGCTGTGCTAGCTGCATGAAATAAATGAACTCTTAATTTATTTAGAACCCTCAGCAGTGTGCCCAAGAAACATAAAATACTCAAGCATTGGTTATCATTCTTCTGCATTAATTTCATGGAAAAACATTCAGTGAATAATCGACCTGAATCCCATGAAGAATTACTGTCTGGACCATCTCACACACAATATCACATCACATTCAGGCCTATGCTTTACATTATAGAAAATGCTTTGCAGTGCAATTCACATGTAATTACTGGGCATTGATTATCACCAGATGAGGATTGGAATATTGGATTATATTAATAATAACATTGAACTATATTAATTTGGGACATTTGAAGAGTGCATATTTGATACTTTTTTTTTTTTTTTTTGTCATCACTGGTCCCAAGTTTGGAAAACTTTCTGTGTTAGGAATCCCCTGCCCCTTATCCAGGGAAATAGGAAGGTTTGCTTCCTAACCTCTGCTGTCACCAGGGTTTGGGCTGGTGAACAAGGCTGCATCCATTCAATGACCCACACAAAACTTCAGTTCAGAAGTGAGTAGGGAGTCACTTGATATGCCAAACACATCTTCTAACTACTGACATAGTAGATGTGCCTAATTCTCAGAGGCAGTGTCGGCATAAATCACTGTAGGGACCCTGAGGAGGTGGCAACTACGCTTTTTTTAGAGAAACCACAGAATGTGCTGAGGCTTTGTTAATTGTATTCTGCGTTGACTTGCTCTTGTAACTGTAACTTACAATGGAAGGTCTGCTGTCCAGCATTTGTATCTTTTCCCCTGGCTTCCAGTAAACACTTTGAGATACCCATTAGGCTGCAACTAACTTTTTTGTCTGCTTAAACCAAACAGAGTAGATTCTATTGCTTGCAATTAGAGTACTGTCTTGAAGAGATCGACTCTGGACACATGCTACACTAATCCTGTCTCATTAATATTGGTCTCTTATGAGCTTCTGCTCCTGGGTAACCTTCATGTGACCTAGCATTTCCCCTCCTCTCTGCTTCTTTTCGCTTGCTTGTTTAATCTTTTATATCGTAAGAGACTGACTCAAGATACATCCTGAATTAATCCTGCCTCGTTAACATAACAAATGCAGCCTATTTCCAAATGGAATTACAAGCACAGACACGGGGTTAGGATGTACAGCACATATTCTGGGGGCAATATAACTTGTAACAGGATGACACAGAGCTAGGCGATATTTTTGTTCTGTTCTACTGTAAGTTGACAGCCTGTCAGAACCAACCTGGTGGCAACTAACTATAACACAGGAAGCAAAAGGAAATTGTACATAATTTGATGTTGGTGGTATTTTGCAGAACTTTGAAACTTCTGGTTTTTTTTACCTTTTTCAAAAATTGTGCTTATGTAAAAGTTTACCATGATAGTCAGTTTCTTATACAAAACTTACAGCTAGAGGTCAGCAGGATGATTTCCTATAGATATATAGAACCATAAAGTATATCCAATATATGGTCACTCTGCATTGCCAAGTCCAAAATAAAAATAAATAAGTAAAAACTTACACTCTGCCATGTGACCCTGACTGCTCTTCTGACACCGTGAGGGCACATGCCTCCTCTCCAACTCGTATTTGTCCCATCCACTTTACCATCTCCTGTACTCCTCCGATGTTCCCTCCTGCCTCTGGATAGTCTTTTGTATGTGCCTGAGCGAAGAAGTATACTCTTCACCAGTATCATTTTATGTCTTATGTATCAGCCATCCTTTGTCTCAAGAGCTGGCTTCCAGAATGATTTCAGTTCTGGGTTAACAGAGAGTTTGAGGGCCATGTCTTCTGAGGACCCTCCAGTCCATCAGGCTATCAAGTCAGGTCTTTTTACTAGATTTTGAGTTCTCAATCCTGCATTTTTCCTGCTCTCCCAGGGCCTCTGTTGAGTCACCTGTAAGGGCAGTCTTGGACGGTAGGCAGACACCATCTAGTTCCGGTCCCATGTTGATGTCTCTGTTACATGTTGCCCTTTCTGTCTCCTGGGCTCTCACTTCCTTTTGTCATCAATGCCCATCTTCATCTTTTGCTTCGGGTGGATTGGGAACAATTGGTGCTTCTTACAGGACTGCTTGCTAGCTTCAAGATCCCAGATACCACTCACTAAAGTGGGGTGAAAACCAGTTGTGCCCCAGAGCCATGGTCTTCAGACCCCAAACTGTGGTGCGCTGTCACTGGAAGTGTTTGGTTTTATTTAGGATACGTCTAAGTTTTGAGTTTAATCCATTTGTGCTGACTTCTTTGCTGTGTGTTGTCTCTCCCTTCACCTAAAATATTGTCCATTATCTAATTAATAAATGCCCCCTTTCCCACGGCCTTGTAACCATCAAAGAATGTTTCCTGTTTAAACCAATTCTTGTGGTCTTATAATAGTGGTTTAATATAATATTTATCCTTTTACAACTGACTAATTTCACTCAGTGTAATGTCCTCTGGATTCTTCCATTTCATCAGGTGTTTCCCAAATTCATCATTGTTCTTTATCATTGCATAGTATTTCATTGTGTGAATATATGATAGTGTATTCATTCTTTTGTTGAGGTGCACCTAGGTTGATTCCATCTTTTTGCTATTGTGAACAGTGCTGTGATGAACATTGGTGTGCATATATCTATTTGTGTGGCAGCTCTTATTTCTCTAGGATGTGTTCTAAGAAGTGAGATTGCTGGATCATATGATATTTACTTTTTTTAAAGGAAAAAGTTAAACAGCATTTATATTCAGCAATACAAATAACCATCTCTAGGAGATCAAGTCTGAAATTCACACATTAATGAAATTCAAAAGTTAATTTTGAAACAAATAATGTCAATAACATTATGCATTGTTATTTATAAGTAATGCGCTTGGGTTGGGGGAGTTCACCTCTGATTTACTATATTAGTTCAGTCTGGCAACAGATACCTTTTGTTACAGAATAAACATGCATTTTAAATATGAAATACTTATAGCAAATGTATTGTCTTTTGCTGTCAAAAATTTGTTTTGTTGGGGGCAGAGTGAAGATGGCAGACTAAGCCCATGGCTCCTTCTATCCCTCTGGAAACCAAGACCTGAATTGACAATCAAACAGAGCCTTCTGATCACCTAATCAGCCTCAGGACACGGCACAGAGCTGTTAATTGGGACTTCATACCACTCAGCGAAAAACCTGCTCTCTTTCGCTGACTCCCGCTCCTGGCTAGCCCCGGCTCTCACGGACGAAAGGTAAACGCACCAATTTGACTTTTTTTTCCTCGGTCTCGGCTGGTGGGCGGAGCTGGGTCTTGCCTGCAGGCTAGACTCAGACACGCTGCTGGGGGGATAGGCAGGCGAAATTCCCATATTCTGAGAGCCAGGCTCAGGACTCTGTAAATCTAGCCACGTTGAGCCTTTCGTTTTGTAGCTGCCTCAGTGGGGTTTGTGCGGAGCTCCGTGGTCAAGGTGCGGGACGCCATGTTGGTACCGAGATTTTAGTGGGACCTCGTTCTTAGCCTGGGAGCCAGCACCTGCAAACGGGACAGCGCTTCTCCGACAGAAAAGTAGTGATTTTGCACAGTGCTACCTATGTTGGGGGCCCTGCAACAGAATCAGAGGAATCACTACCTCTCGGCACCTTTAGCCCCTCTGTTTGCTGCCTGTGTGGAGGACGCCATCTTGGATACGGTGGCCGCACCTGGACCTAATTCTTAGCTTGGGAGCCAGAACCTGCCCACAGGAGAGCGCTTTTCTATCACAAAACAAGTACTCGACGCAGTGTTGGCTAATCCTAGGCCCTGTCAGCAGAGGCTAACAGGGCAGTAGCATTGCTGTATTCTGAACTAGTTTGTTATCCCCTGGGGTTGGATATAGTGGTGCTTACTTTGTCAGATGAGAAGAGGGACCTCTACACCTGAAAACCTAACTGACTTGTGAACTGGTCAGATACCTTTTTCTTTATATTTGAACACAGCCTAGAGAAACATTTCCAATCCATCCTCACAGTACCTCTTCCAGCCTCTATATACTCACATGGGACCCAAAAAGCAACAGACAATTGTGGCATACAAGCAATCACTCACGGCTTCAGAAGGCTCCCAAACAAAGCAACCAAGGAGTTTTCCAGATGAAGAAACTTTTATGAAAGCATCAGGAAGTAAATAAAAATTGATTATATACAGAGCCCTTCTAGACCTTATACAAAATGCAGCAGAACAAAACGAAAAATTAAGCAAGTTGTTCAATCTGATGGAACACCACTACTCTGAAATCCAACAGATCGAGAAGAAAATCAAAGTCATAGAAACTTCCATGCAAAGCCAAGAAAACAAAATGGAACAAATGGAAAAAAGAATTTCTGACTTGGAAGACAGAGCTACTGATGCCAGTGTCTATGAGCAGAAATCAGAAAAAAGAAACAAGAAAAATGAAGAAACATTAAGAAGCATGTGGGACTCTATTAAGAGGAACAACCTTCGATTAATTGGAGTCCCTGAACAGGGTGAGACATGTGCAAACACAGAGAGAATTGTTGCTGAGCTGCTGAAAGAAAACTTCCCAGAAATCATGAAGGAAGAGAATATAGACATCTCAGATGCATATCGTACGCCACCCAATATAGATCTCAAAAGAAAGACTCCAAGACATAGTATAATCAAGCTTAACAAAATGAAACATAAGCAGCAACTCTTAAAGGCAAGAAGACTCAAGGCAAAGCTAACATTCAGAGGGAAACCCTGTAGGCTCTCGTCAGATTTCTCAGCAGAAACCATGCTGGCATGGAGACAGTGGCACGGCACATTCAAAGTTTTGAAGGAGAAGAACTTCCAACCAAGAATTATACATCCTGCAAAACTATCTTTCAAATACGAAAATGAAATTAAGACATTCCCAGATAAACAGAAACTCAGAGACTTTGTAAAAACCAAACCCAATCTACAAGAAATACTGAAAGAAGTTCTTGGCTTTGGCTTAGAAGAACGAAACCACTAACTTTATATTTTAGAATGACACACTACTCAATACTCTACTCAGTTAGGGAAGGCTCCAAAGTAAATCACAGCTTTGATATGGAAAGAAGCAATCCAGTGATCATCATGAAAACTATGGTGTCATCATAATAAAAAGAGGGGTGTACTACAGTCTTTATAGTGCTTCCAGATGGAGAGGAAGATGACAAGACTGGTAGTAATTAAAATTGGGTTTATAAATAGTTTATTAAGGGGGTACATAGGGGCAGCTCTAAAGCACAACAAAGATGTATCATACCATTTCAAGAAATCTAACACACAAGTCTCAATAACTATAAAACCAGCTCTGAAAAAGGTGAAAAATCAACTCACAAAAAGGAGTGTCCCAGAACAGACTAATAAGAACAACAGAGAAAACATCAACATAAAAATAAACATATCACAATGGCAGCAGTGAACACATGCCTATCAATAATTACATTGAATGTGAATGGACTGAATGCTCCAGTAAAGAGACACCGAGTGTCATCTTGGATCAAAAGACACGACCCATCCATATGTTGTCTACAAGAAACTTACTTGAGACCTAAAGACAGGAACAAACTGAAAATTAAAGGATGGAAGAATATATATCAAGTTAACAATGAACAAAGAACAGCAGGGGTGGCAATTCTAATCTCAGACAAAATCAATTTTAATGTCAAATCCACCATCGTAGACAAAGATGGTCACTGTTTATTGCTGAAAGGTTCAGTACACAAGCAAGACTTAACTGTATTAAATATTTATGCACCTAATGTCAGAGCACCTAAATATGTCAAAGAAACACTGACTATGCTCAAAAGAGAGTTAGATGACTCCACAATAATAGTGGGAGACTTTAACACTCCATTCTCATTACTAGACAGATCATCTAGAAAAAAGCTCAGTAAAGATACAGAAGACCTCATTGCCATAATTAACCAACTAAACCTCATTGATATATACAGAATTTTCCACCCATCAGCAGACAACTACACCTTCTTCTCCAGTGCACATGGAACATTCTCCAGAATTGACCACATGATAGGCCATAATGCAATGCTCAACAAAATCCATACCATTGAATTACTGAAAAGCATCTTCTCAGATCATAAAGCCATCAAAGTTGAAATCAATAGCAGAAAAAACATAGATAGAAAGTGGAACTCTTGGAAACTGAACAACATCTTGCTCAAAAAAACATGGGTTATAGAGGAAATCAAGGATAAATTAAAGAAATTCATGGATTCCAATGAGAACGAAAACACTTCCTACCAGAACTTATGGGATACAGCCAAAGCAGTGCTCAGAGGTCTGTTTATCTCCATAAATGCACACATCTGGAAGGAAGAAAGAAACCAAATCAAGGAACTAACTCTACAGCTTGAACAAGTAGAAAGAGAAGAGGAACCCCTCGGGCACCAGAAGAAATGAGATCATAAAGATTAGAGCAGAGCTAAATGAATTAGAGAATAGAAAAACAATCGAAAAAATTGAAAAGACCAAAAGCTGGTTTTTTGAAAAGATCAATAAAATTGATAAACCACTGGCTAAACTTACTAAAGAAAAGCAGAAAAGAAAACAAATAGCCCAAATTAGAAATAAGAGGGGTGTTGTCACCACAGATGCAACAGAAATCAAAAATATCGTAACAGAATACTATGAAAGATTGTACTCTAACAAATTTGAAAACCTAGGGGAAATGGACAAATTCCTTGACTCATACCACCTACCCAAATTATCACAACGTGAAGCAGAACAACTTTATAAACCCATCACAAAGGAAGAGATTGAAAAGGTCATCAAAACACTGCCAACCAAAAAAAGTCCGGGCCCGGATGGCTTCATGGCAGAATTCCACCAAGCATTTAGAGAAGAGTTATCCCCAATACTACTGAGACTATTTCACAGTATAGTACTCCCAAACTCATTCTATGAAGCCAGCATAACCGTGATACCTAAGCCAGGGAAAGATCCAACAAAGACAGAGAACTACAGACTGATATCACTCATGAACCTAGATGCAAAAATCTTCAACAAAATTCTTGCCAACAGAATACAACAACATATCAAGAAAATAATCCAACATGACCAAGTGGGATTCATACCAGGGATGCAAGGCTGGTTCAACATCAGGAAAACAATTAATGTGATTAACCACATAAATAACACAAAAGACAAGGATCACCTGATTTTGTCCATTTATGCCAAAAAGGCATTTGATAAAGTCCAACACCTATTCATGCTAAAAACTCTTAGCAAAATGGGCATAGACGGCAAATTCCTCAACACAATGAGGGCCATTTATACAAAGCAAATTGCCCACGTCATCCTGAATGGAGAGAGACTGAGAGACTTTCCCTTGAGATCAGAACTAGACAAGGATGCCCACTCTCACCTCTCCTATTCAACATTGTGATAGAAGTTCTAGCCAGAGCAATTAGACAAGACGAAGAAATAAAGGGCATCAGCAAAGAGGAAGTTAAAATCTACAAAATATCAATAAGAAAAAGATAAACCATCCAGATGCCCAACAACAGAAGAATGGATAGGTACACTATGGTACATATACTCAATGGAGCACTACGCAATGATAAAGAATAATGATGATTCCAGGAAACATCTCCTAACCTGGTTTCAACTGGAAGACATTATGTTGACATTATGTTGAGTGAAAGTAGTCAGTGACAAAGGGACATATACTGTATGAGACCTCTATGATAAGATCTCAAAAACAGACTTGTATATAGAAGAAAAGACTCTTTGACCGCTGCAAGTGAGGGGAAGGAGGGAGTGTGAGGGAGGGGAGGGTTTAGTTAAGATAGTTACTAGAAATCTAGTTGGGAGAAAGTGGTGATAGAACACATTAGAACAAGAACAACATTAAGTGGACTTCAGCATAACTTGAGTACTCCTTCCATCTTAACTCAATACTGCAAGGATAGAGTAGCTGGGGTGCGGGGCGGGGGACCATACTCTTAGGCGAATTCCAGGCCAATTGGCACAACTAGTGTTTTGCTAAGAGAGCTCTTTGCACCCCACATAGGTAAATGGCGTCTGGAGTCTTAAAAGCTGCCAAGCTGCCATCCGAGGACACAGCAAATTGTCCCAACTCAGCAGGAATGGATGCTCACCGAGGACCAAAATGACATGCGGTAAAGACAACCGAGAAGACAGAGAGACACACAAGAGTGGGTGCCTACATCAACTTGGGACCGGAAGAACCGGATGGTGCCTGGCCACCACCAGTGATAGCCATGATGGAGCTCACAGAGAGGAGTCTCTCTGGCAACACAAGAATAAAAAGGGGTGCATCATGAGATCTCCACCAAAAGACCTCAACTGATGGTCCAGCGGTTTGGGGGTTCCTCTGAGAGCAAGGCCCCCGGCCCTGATGCTGCCCTTTCCCATAAATTATAACAAAGTTCCACTCTTTGGACAGGAATGGATTGGACTTGGCAATGCGGAGTAACCATATATTGGAAGCACTTTATGGTTCTATACATCTATAGGATATCATCTTGCTGACCTCTGGCTGGAGGAAGGGGAGTGGATGGAGAGGAGGGGAAAGGAGACTGTTGTGAGGATGAGACATGTATGGAGCAGAGAGGAATAGTGTACAGTCAGCGGACAGGGAGAGCAGTGGAAGCTGCATATAGGTGGGCATGTAAATTTATACATGAATGTACATTTTCACTCAGTCATGTTAAATAAAAATAAAAAAAATTGTTTTGTGAAATAATTGATAAATACAGTTGTATATATTTTTCTGTTAAAAATTATAAATCGCCTCACAAAGCCAATCATGTACAAAAAGAATAGTTAATTTTTATATAAATAGGAGTCGGATCCGACTCGACGGCACTTGGCTGGCTTGGCATATAAATAGGAACATTTGAAATAAAGATGTTTTATGAAAAATAATGTGTTTCTATTGCAAGTTTTCAGGAGTTTGTACCAATTTAAAAAAGTTTACAAACTAAAATTAAAATGTATTCCTTAGACTTCCTATAAATAGCTATATTACTTCCTAATCTAAGTCAAAGACAAAATTTCCTCTATAAAGGTTTTCACAGCCCCTGCATAGTTTAAATGCCCAAGACCTCTACTTCTATGTAAATTTCCATCTAGCCTTTCAACCTCTGTTATCTCTGCTTTTATCCTATTTGCACCACCAAGGGGATCCAGGACTATTTTTAGCAGTGCATTTTGGTTTTGCCTGACTTAAGAACTGCTAAGAAACAACAGTATTTGGGAAAAACAATGGTTAACAGGTTCAGCTGCTAACCAAAAGGTTGGAAGTTCAAGTGTACCTTAGAAGAAAGTCCTGCGGAGCTACTTCTGAAAAATCAGCCATTGAAAACCCTATGGAGCACAATTTTATTATAACACACATGAGCTTACCATAAGTCTGGATCAACTCAACATTATGTGAGAATACACTAGGGAATATTATAGTTCTCAATAACTTGGTCCCATACTTCCCTTTCATTTTTCACTGTGTAACACTAAAGAAAACTATTAAATTACTTGTTATTCTTGCACTTGCTTCCACCTAGAAAGCTCTCTTATTTATCTCCACATGAAAACCTATCTACACATCAAGGCCGAAGTCAAACTGTACCCTCCTGCAAGAAATCTTCCCTAAAAGCCACTTCCTTTTCCCAACATCTTGCAGTCCATTGTGCTACTAATCACAGTCCTGTCTCATGTGATGTTTAGTTGTGCATACAAAGATGTGTACAGCATCGTTGTTGTAGCCAAGCAAAGCGAAGTGCCGTCAAGTCGGCCCCTAGGGTTGCCATGACTGTTGTTGTTAGGAGCCATCTAATAAGTTTCAACTCACAGCAACCCTATGCATACCTAAAGGAAACACTGCCTAGTCCTGAGCGATCCTCATGATCACTGCTATGTTGTAGTCCACTGCTGCAGTGACACTGTGTCAATCCATCTTAGCAAGTCTTTGTCTTTTCCACCAACCCTCTATTTACCAAACATGATATCCTTCTCCAAGTACTAGTTCTTGGTGATAGCATGTCCAAAGTATGTAAGATGAAGTCTTGTCACCCTTATTTCCAGGAAGCACTCTTGCTGTATTTTTTCCATGACGAGCTCATTCATTCTTCTAGCTAGGTTCTACTCTAATGTCATAATGCAAAGTCATCAATTCTTCTTTAGTCTTCCTTATTCATTGTGCAGTTTTCACATATCTTCAGATGTTTTCTGTTTTTTCCATAAATCCTCAACTGTTATATGTTTATCTTCTCCATGCAGATGCCTGTGTTTATTAGAAGCATCTTTATATTTCGTATCTTCTCTGATAAATTAATCACTTTTATCGACTTCATTTCACCATCTTTGTCATAATCCATTTGTTTGTATATTGTTTGAAGAGCTTCCAGACTAAATCTATCTTCTTCTGTGAAGCATGGTGGACTCAGTGACATGAAGGGATACAGTCCAGCAAGCTACAAGTCTGAACCCAGGATGTCTGCTCTAGAGGAAAGCTTTTCCCCATGTCAGTTCTGGAGGAGTCCCTGTGTGGGATCAGTCCCTGGCTGGGTAGCATGTTGGCACAAGAACATCAGGTCTGAAGCATGTACTCTACTCCTGCTGCTGTTTTCATGATGGTGTGAGGTTCCCCTCATATGATATTTCCATCACCAGCTTTTTAAGAAAGCACCAAATTGATTTACAAAGTCGTTGTATCATTTACATTCCCACCAGGAATGTATAAGTGTTCCAGTCCCTCCTTAGCCTCTCCAACATTTATCATGTTGTGTTTTTTAGATTAATGCCAGCCTTGTTGGGGTGAGGTGGTATCCCACTGTAGTTTTAATTTGCTCTTTTCTGATGGCTAGTGATCAAGAGCATCTTTTCATGTATCTGTTAGATGCCTGACTGTCTTCTTTGGTGAAGTGCCTGTTCATATCCTTTGCCCAGTTTTTAATTGGATCATTTCTTTTTGTTGTTGACATTTTGTAGTATGTTGTAGATTATAGAGATAGACACTGATTGGATTTGTGGTAGCCAATTTTTTTTTTTTCCCCAGTCTGTAGGTAGCCTTTTTATTCTTTTCATAAAGTCTTTGGATGAGCATAAGTACCTGATTTGCAGGAGTTCCCAGTTGCCTATTTTCTCTTCTGGTGTTTGTGCATTTTGTAATCTGTTTATGGGTTGTATTAGAATCTCAGCATTGTACCTATTTTTTCTTCCATGATCTTTATCATTTTAGATTTGATACTTAGGTCTTTGATCTATTTTGAATTTGTTTCTGTGTAAGGTGTGAGACATGGTTCTTGTCTGATTTTTTTTTTGGAGATGGATCTCCAGTTATGCCAACACCATTTGTTAAAGAGATAAACTTTCTTTCCCCAAGTTTATGGGGTTTGGGCCTATGTTAAATATCAGCTACACATAGAATGATTTTGTGTCTGGATTCTCAATTCTGTTCCATTGGCTTATGTTTCCCTTGTACCAGTACCAGGCTGTTTTGACTACCTTAGCACTATAATAGTTCCTGAAGTTGGATAATATGAGTCCTCTCATTTAGTTTTCCTTCTTCAATGTTATTTTACTCATCAAGGGCTTTTTCTCTTCCCATATGAAGTCAGTGATTTGTTTCTCCATCTCAATAAAAAATGCCACTGGAATATGGATTGATATTTCATTGTATATATAGATTACTTTGAGTAAAATAAACATTTTCACAGTGTTGAATCACCCTCTTCATGAGCAAGGTTAAGTTTTTCCACTTACGTTGGTCTCCTTTGGTTTGCATTAGTGTCTTGTAGAATTTTCTTTCTTTTTTTTTTTTTGGTGTAGGTGTATTACATCTCTGATTAGATTTATTCTTAAGCATTTGATCTTCTTAGGGGCTACCGTAAATGGAATCAATTTGATGGTTTCCTCTTTGACATTCTGTCTGTTGGTGTAGAGGAATTCAAATGATTTTTGTATGCTTATCTTGTATCCTGATGCTGTGCTTAACTCTTCTATTAGTTTGAATAGTTTTTTTTTGTGGATTCTTTAGGGTGATCAGTGTATAGGATCATATCATTTGTGAACAGAGACAACTTCACTACTTTGTTAATAATTTGGATGCCATTTGTTTCTTTCTCTATTTTGATTGTTCTGGCTAGAACCTCCAGCACAGTGTTGTACCAAAGTAGTGACAGAGGGCGTGTTTGTCTGGTTCCCATTCTCAAGGGGAATGCTTTCAGAGTCTCTCCATTTAGGATGATGTTGGTTGTTGGTGGCTTCGCATGGGTCCCCCTTATTATGTTGAGGGATTTCCCTTTTATTCCTATTTTGCTGAGAGTTTTTAACACGAATGAGTGTTGTTGTCTTGTTGCTGTTGTTAAGAACTTTTGAGTTGGTTGCAACTCACAGCAAGCTTATACACAACAGAATGAAATACTGCCTGGCTCTGGGCTGTGCGTATGCTTAAGTCCATTGTTGTAGCCACCATGTCAATCTATCTTGTTGTGTGTCTTCCACTTTTTGCTGACCTTCTGCTTTACCAAGCATGGTATCCTACTCTAGGGATTGATCCCTCCTGACATGTCCAAAGTATTTAAGATGCAGTCTCACTTTTCTTGCTTCCAAGGAGGCTTCTTTTTGTGCTTCTTCCAGAACAAATTTGGTTATTCTTTTGGCAGTCCATGATACATTCAGTATTCTCCAACACCACAATTCATGGCATCAATTCTTCTTCTGTCTTCCTTATTCACTGTCCAGCTTTCAAATGAATATGATATGATTCAAAATACCATGGCTTGGGTGAGGTGCACCTTAGTCTTCAAGGCAACATCTTTACTTTTCAACACCTTAAAGAGATCTTTTGTAGTGTATTTCCTCAATTTAATAGGTTTTTGATCTCTTGACTGTTGCTTCTATGGCCATTGATTGTGGAAGCAAGTAACATGAAATCATTGACAACTTCAGTCTTTTCTCCATTTATCATGATGTTGCTTTTACTGGTCTGGTTGTGAGGATTTTTGTTTTCTTGATGTTGAGATGAAATCCATACTGAAGGCTGTGATATTTAATCTTCATTAGTAAGTGTTTCAAAGCCTCTTCACTTTCAGCAAGCAAGGTTGTGTTATCTTTATAACACATTTTGTTAATGAGTCTTCCTCCAATCCTGATGCCTCATTCTTCTTCATGTAGTCTGGGGTTATTTTATGGGCATACAGATTGAAAAGGTATGGTGAAGGGATACAACCCTGACACACACCATTCATATGTATACATATCCTCCAATGGATTTTGTTTTCAACCTAATATGTACGTATGTGTATATTCAGTGTCCTCTTGCTCTGTTCTTACGACTACCTCTTGATTCCCGTACAGATTCCTCAAGGGCACAATTAGGAGTTCTGGAATTCCCATTCTCCACAATATTATCCATAACTTGTTATGATCTACACATTTGAATGCCTTTGCATTGTCAGTGAAACACAGGTAAGCATCTTTCTGGTATTCTGTACTTTCAGCCAAGATCTGTCTGACATCAACCATGATATACCTAGTTCCACATCCTCTTCTGAATCCAGATTGAATTTCTGGAAGTTTCCTGTCAATATGCAGTCATATTTGGTTGCTCTTTAGCAAAATTTCCTTGCATGTGATATTAATGATACTGTTCAGTAATTTCTGATTCAGTTGTATTACCTAGAATGTCTTATACAACCTGTTCGGTTGTTTTTCTGGTTTTTTGTTGCTAGAGAGATCAAAGGATGCATGTGGCTGCTCTGCTGTCTTAGTCCTGCTGGTTGAGTTTTTTTTTTTTTTAATGATTATAATTTTCCAGTTATTTGAATTAATAGATTTTGTTTTGTTTTGTTTTTAATGATTAGAAAAAGATGGATTTAAGTGGCTACTTATTGTACATTTTGTTCCAAGCTATTGCTCTTGGAAGACAGTTTCATCATAATGACAAAGTCATAAGGATCTAGTCACTTACCTTTACTCCAGAGTATTCACGAATTTGAAAGTACTTTAAGTTAAACAGCTTTTTAAATAATCCCATGGTCTCTTGGACCTTTTAAGACTAATTGGGAATAATTACATTATTTCTCTGATATTTCTCATTTAAGCCAGAGCTGTTAATATGATTTAAAGTGTGAGAGAGGTCATGCCATTCAGGTGCTGAAAGTGTGTTTCTGAAGCTCTAAAGGAAATGATAGTTTTGTGACCACTTGAGGTTGAGTCATGAAACTCAGTTCAATGAAGTGTATTTTGCCTTTGCATATCTATTTTCTGATAATGAAATTCCATGCTATTCCTTTCCATACTTCTCATCTATTGGCAAAATTTCAAGATAAATATTTTCCACTTAGGGTCACACCTCACAATATTTCCACAAAAGCATTATTGGCAACTTGTGAGCTATTCTAGCAAGAAAGATAATTTGAGGGAAAAAAGGAAGACATGAGAGATCTTTGAAAATATCAATAAATTCCCATAGTGACTTACAGTGATTTAAGTTAAACTTGCTTAAGTCTGTTTAAATAGAGGCTCAAATTTTGGTTCACATTGATAAAATAAGTTCAAATAGTTGTTTCTTTTTTATTATGATTGAATGAAAATGTACATTCCCATATAAATTTTCATGTCCACCTATATGCATCTCCCACTACTCTCCCTGCCTGGTGACAGCACACTCTTCCTCTCTGCTCCATTCATGTCTTATTCTCCCAACAATCTCCTATCGCCTCCTCTCCACCCACTCCCCGGCATCCAGTAAGAGGTCAGGAGGACAACATCCTACAGACACATAGAACCATAAAGTGCATACATGATGTGATTACTCTGTGTTGCCAAGTCCAATCCATTCCTGTACGAAAGTAGACCTCCATTATGATTTCTGGACAGGGGCAGCATCAGGGCCAGGGGCCATGTTCCCACAGGAACTACAAGGCCTGTGGACCATCAAGTGTGAACTTTTAGTGTAGATCTCAGGGTGTACCTCTTTTTATTCTTGTCTTGCCTGTCAGACTCAACTATGTGAGCTCCATCATGGCTATCACTGGTGGTGGCCAGGCACCATCAGGTTCTTCTGGTCACAAGTCAACGTAGTCAGCCACTCATGTGGGTCTTCCTTTCTTCGGGGTTCTCTTCTTCCAATGTCATTTTGGTCCTTGGTGATCATTCCTGCTGAGCTGAGACCATTTGGTGTACCTCAGATGGCAGCTTGGCAGCTTTTAAGACCCCAGATGCCACTCACCAATGTGGGGTGCAGAAGGCTCTCTTAGCAAAATGCTAGTTGTGCCAACTGGCCTCGATTTCCCCTAAAAACATGGTCCCCAGACCCCTGCTCCAGCTACTCTTGCAACATTGGGTTAAGATGGGAGGAGTAATCATATTATGTTGAAGTCCAGTTAAAACTGATTTTCTTTCTAATGTGTGCTGTCACTGATTTCACCCAACCAAATGTCTATCATCTAATCTAAACCCTCCAGCCTCGCCCTCCCTTCCTCCCCACCCTAGCAGGCATCAGAGAGTTTTCTTCTATGCATGAGTCTGTTTTTAAGTTCTTATTGTAGGGGTCTCATATAATATTTGTCCTTTTGTCACTGACTACTTTCACTCAGCATGATGCCCTCCAACTGAAACCGTTTTATGAGATGTTTCCTAAAATCATCATTGTTCTTTATCATTGCACAGTGTTCCACTGAGTGTATATACTATAGTTTACCCATCCATCCCTCTGTTGTTGGCCATCTGGTTTGATTCCTTCTTTTTGTTATTGTGGACTATGCTACAATAAACATTTGTGTGCATGTATCAATTGGTGTGAATGGCTTTGATTCTGCAGGATATATTCTGAGCAGTGGAATTACTGGGTCAAATGGTATATCTATATCCAGTTTTTTAAGGAAGCACCAGATTGTTTACCAAAGAGATTGCACCATTTTGCAATCCCACCAACAGTGTAGGAGAGTTCCAATTTCTCCACAGCCTCTCCAGCATTTGTTGTTTTGTCTTTTTTGGATCATGGCCAACCTTGTTGGGGTGAGATGGCACCTCATTGTAGTTTTATTTGAATTTCTTTAATAGCTAATGATTGTGAGCATGTCTGCATGTGTTTTTTTTTGGCTGCCTGGATTTCCTCTTTAGAGAAGTGTCTGTCCGTTTCTTTTGCCCATTGCTTAATTGGATAATTTATCTTTTTCCTATTGATATTTTGTAGTACCTTATAGATTGCAGAGATCAGGCATCGCTCTGACATATAGTTGGCAAATGTTTTTTCCCATTCTGTGCCTGGCCTTTTAATTCTATGAATAAAGTTTTTGGATGAGCAAAAGTGTTTGATTCTTAATAATTCCCATTTATCTATTTTGTCTTCTGTTGTTTGTGCTTTGCCAGATTTTGAAGTCTGTCTTCCTTGTGTATTAAATCTTCCATTGTTGTTCCCATTTTTGTTTGGATGGACTTTATCATTTTAGATTTGATATTTAGGTCTTTTATCCCATTTGAGTTGGTTTTTGTATAAGGTGTGAGATACAGGCCTTGTTTCAATTTATTGCAGATGGATATCCAATTTTGCCAGCACCGTTTGTTGAAGAGATTGCTTTTATTCCAGTTTAATGTCTTAGGACCTTGTTGAATATAAATTGATCATAAGAGGATGAAGAGGATGGTGTCATCTCTGGGATCTCAGTGCTGTTCCATTGATCTATCTGTCTCTTTTTGTACCAGTGTCAGGCTGTTTTGACAACTGTGGCAGTGTAATAGGTTCTAAAGTTGGATAGTGAGACGCCTTCCAGTGTGTTCTTTTCCTTCAGTAGTGCTTTATTTATCTGGGAATTCTTTCCTCTCCAACTAAAGTTGGTGATTTGTTTCTCCATCTCATTAAAAAATGTCACTGGAATTTGTATTGGGATTGCATTATATAAGTAGATTGCTTTGGGTAAAATGGACATTTCCACAATGTTAAGTCTTCCCATCCATGAACAGGGTAGGTTTCTCTATTTATGTAAGTCTCTGTTAGTTTCTTGTAGTAAGGACTTGTAATTCTCTTTGTAAAGTTCTGTTATTTCTCAGGTTAGATTTATTCCTAGGTACTTTATCTTCTTAGGGGCTGTAGTAAATGGTATTGATTTGGTGATATTTTCATTAATAATCTTATTCCTGGTATAAAGGAATCCTACTGGTTTACTTATGTTTATCTTGTATCCTGAGACTTCGCTGAACTCTTCTATGAGTTTGAGTAATTTCCTTATGGGTTTTTTGTGATTTTCTGCGTATACAATCATATCATCTGCAGATAGGAGATTTTTACATCCTCTTTGCCACTGTAGATGCCCTTTATTTCTTAGTCTTATCTAATTGCTCTGGCTGGAACTTCTAGTACAATGCTGGATAGGAGAGGTGAGAGTGGGCATCCTTGTCTAATTCCTGTTCTCAAGGGAAACTGTTTCAGTCTCTCTCCATTCAGGATGATGTAGGCAGTTGCCTTTGTATAAATGGTGCTTACTGCATTGAAGAATTTGCTGTCTATTCCTATTTTCTAGAGTTTTTAGCATGAATGGGTGTTGGACTTTATCAAATACCTTTTCTACATCAATAGACAAGATCAGGTGATCGTTGTCTTTTGTGTTATTTATATGGTTGAGCACATTGTTTTTGTGATGTTGAACCAGCCTTCCATCCGTGGTGTGAATCCAACTTGGTCATGATGGATTATTTTTTTGACATGCTGTTGTATCCTATTGGCAAGAATTTTGTTGAAGATTTTTGCATCTAGATTCATGAGTAATATCAATCTGTAGTTCTCCTTTATTTGGGTTTTTTCCCCAGCTTTGGTGCCAGCGTTATACTGGCTTCATAGAATGAATTTGAGAGTATTCCATCCCTTTCTATAGTGTAAAATATTCTCAGTAGTACTAGAGATAACTCTTCTCTAAGAGTGTGGTAGGATTCTATGGTGAAGTCATCTGGGCCTGGGCTTTTTTTGTTTGGTAGTTTTTGGATGACTTTTTCAATCTCTTTCTTTGTGATGGGTTTATTAAGTTGTTCTCCTTCACCTTGTGATCATTTTGGTGGATGATATGAATCAAGGAATTTATACATTTCTTCTAGGTTTTCAAATTTGTTAGAGTACAGTCTTCCATAGTATTCTGTTATGATATTTTTGATTTCTGTTGGATCTGTTATGACAACTCCCCTCTCATTTTTTACTTGAGTTATTTGTTTCCTGTTTTTCTTTAGTAAGTTTAGCCAATAGTTTGTCAATTTTGTTGTGAGTCGGATCCAACTTGACAGCACTGGGTTTCAAAAAAACAGCTTTTGGTCTTTTCAGTTTTTTCAGTTGTTTCTTTGTTCTCTAATTTCTTTAGTACTGCTCTAATCTTTATGATCTGTTTTTTTCTGGTGCCTGAGGGTTTTCTCTGTTGTTCTCTTTCCACTTACTGAAGCTGTAGGGCTAGTTCTTTAGTTTGGTTTCTTTCTTCCATCCAGATGTGTGCTTTTATGGAGATAAACTGACTTCTAAGCACTACTTTGGCTATATTCCATATTTTTTATTAGGAAGTATTTTCATTCTCTTTGGAATCCATACATTTCTTTGCTTCATCCTTGATTTCTTCTATAACCCCTGGGTTTTTGAGCAAGATGCTTTTCAGTTTCTATGAATTCCACTTTCTATCTCTATTTTTTCTGCTATTGATTTTGACTTTTAAGGCTTTACGATCTGAGAAGATGCTTTGCATTAATTCAGTGGTATGGATTTTGTTGAGAATTGCTTTATGTCCTAACACGTGGTCTGTTCTGGAGAATGTTGCATGGGCACTGGAAAAGAAGGTGTAGTTGGCTGCTGATGGATAGAAAGTTCCGTATATGTCGATGCAGCCTAGCTGGTTAATTGGGGCAATAGTGTCTTCTGTGTCTTCACTGAGCCTTTTTATAGAGGATCTGTCCAATATTGAGAGTGGAGTGTTGAAGTCTCCCACTATTATTGTGGAGAGATGTATCTCATTTTTTTAGTGTAGTCAGTGTTTCTTTGATGTATTTAGGTGCTCTAATATTAGATGCATAACTATTTAATATTGTTAAGTCCTGTTTGTGTATCGAAACTTTCAGCAATAGTGTCCATCCTTGTCCATGTTGGTGGATTTCACATTAAAATCTATTTTATCTGAGATTAGAATTGTCACACCTCCTCTTCTACGTTCATTGTTGGTTTGATATATAGTCTTCCATCCTTTAATTTTCAGTTTGTTCATGTCTTTAAGGTGAGTTTCTTGTAGGCAACATATGGATGAGTTGTGTCTTTTGATCCAAGATGTCATTCGATGTCTCTTTACTGGAGTATTCAGTCCATTCCCATTCAAAGTAATTATTTATAGGTATGTGTCCAAAGCTGTCATTGTGATATGTTTATTTTTGTGTTGATATTTTTTCTGTTCTTATTAATATGTTCTGGGAGATTCATCTTTGTGAGTCAACTTTTCACCTTTTTCAGGATTGGTTTTGTGGTTGTTGAGACTCTTGTATTATGTTTCTCGATTTGATATGTTGCATCTTAATTGTGCTTTAGAGCTGCCCCTATGATCTCCCTTAATAAACTATGTATTAACCCAATTTTAATTACTACCAGTCTTATCAACTTCCTCTCCATCTGGAAGGACTGTAATGACTGTAGTACATCCCTGTTTTTAATATGATGACACAACAGTCTTCATGATATGATCACTGGATCATTTCTTTCACTATTTTAACTTTAATTGAGCTTAGAGCCTTCCCTAACTGAGTAGGATTCTTGGTGATGTGTCCTGTATTTCCTTCTAAAATATAAAGTTAATGGTTTTGTTCTTCTAAGCCAAGAGATTCTTTCAGTATTTCTGATAGCTTTGGTTTGGTTTTAACAAAGTCTCTGAGTTTCTGTTTATCTGTAAATGTCTTTACTTCATTTTCATATTTGAAAGATAGTTTTGCAGGTATATAATTCTTGATTGGAAGTTCTCCTTCAAGGCTTTGAATGTGTTGCCTCTGTCTCTGTTCCAGAAATCCAACAAAAGCCTACAGGATTTCTTTCTGAACTTAGTTTTGCTTTGAGTCTTGCTGCCTTTAAGAGTTTCTGCTTATGTTTCATTTTGTTAAGCTTGATTATAATATGTCTTGGAGTCTTTCTTTTGCGATTTATATTGATATGCATCTTGGATGCCTATATTCTCTTCTTTCATAATTTCTGGGAAGTTTTCTGTCAGCTGCTCAACAACAATACTTTCTGTGTTCTCAGTTGTCTTGCCCTGTTCAGGAATTCCAATTAATCATAGATTATTCCTCTTAACAAAGTCTCACATGCTTCTTAATGCTTCTTCATTTTTCTCATTTCTTTCTTTTTTTTTTTTTTTTTTTGATTTCTCCTCATAGATGCTGGAGTCAGTAGCTCTGTCTTCCAAGTCAGAAAGTCTATTTTCCATTTGTTCCATTCTGTTGTCTTGACTTTGAATTGAAATTTCTCTTTGATTTTTTTCTTGATCTGTTGAATTTCAGAGTACTGGTGTTCCATCAGATCAAACAGTTTGCTTAATTTTTCATTTTGCTCTGTGGCATTTTGTATAAGGTCTAGGAGGGCTCTAGGTATAATCCTTTTGTATTCACCTTCTGATAGTTTCAGAAAGGTTTCTTCATCTGGAAAGTTCTGTGGTGCTTTCTTCTGGGGGCCTTCTGAAACCATGGGTGATTTCTTGGTTATGCTTTTCTCCAGAGTTTGTTGCTTTTGGGGCATCATGTAAGTCAGTAGAGGCTGAGAAAGAGATGCCGTGAGGATGGACCACAGTTGTTTCTCTAGGCCATCTTAAAATGAAAAGTAAAATGTATCTGACAACTTCCAAAGTCAATCAGGTTTTCAGGTGTACAGGTCCTTCTTCCCAGCTGGCAAAGGAAACGCCTCTATATCCAACCCCAGATGTTATAAACTAGTTCAAAATACAGAAAGGCTACTGCCCTGCTGGCCTCTGCTGTTAGGCTGCAGTCATAGGTGACAGTGTGTAGAATACTGCTTTTCTGTTGGAAAAGTGCTTTCATTTGGGCAGGTGCTGCCTCACAGCCTAGGAATCAGGTCCAGTTCAGACCTCTGTATAAGTATATCCACCTCCTAGTGGAACAAGATGTCATCTCTCATGAGCTTGCTGCCTGCCTTGGTACCTGCTACTCAATGGCAGAAGCAGAAGGAGAGGCCAAAGGTGCTCAGATACACAGAGTCCAAAGCTGGGCTCTCAAAATATGTCAGTTTCACCTGCTGATCCCACCAGCAGTGCATCTGAGATTTTCTGCTAGTCAAGTCCCAGCTCTACTTGCTTGCTAAGACAGAAGAAAAAAGGTTAAAATGATGAGTTACCTTCAGTCGTTGAAAGCCAGCACTCACCAAGAGGGTGGGTCAATGAAAGAGAGGAGGTTTTCCATTCAGTGGTATGAAGTCCAAATTATCAGCCCTGTGTCGTGTCCTAGAGCTCACTAGGTGTCCAGAAGACTCCATTTAATTATCAAGTCAGGTCTTCACTTCCAGAGGGATTTAGGGAGACGTGTGTTTAGTCCACCATCTTCACTCTGACCAATTTCAAACAATTTTGAGAAATTATGAAATTAACTAAGTTTGTGGAAGTAATATATTCATGTATCTTTTAAAATGTCAAATTTTTCTATGATGTTTATAAACCTTGGTTCCTTTTCTCTCCCTCTGTGTTTAGCAGACCAGACATTCCATGTCCTATCAAGGTCACTATGACTTGGAGTCAACTTGATGGCAATTTTTTTTTGTTCTTAATAGTTTCATATCTTTGATATAATCACTTTGAACTCTTTTAATCATTTTTGTGAATATTAAATCCATATTCTTAAAGAATATTCTTAAAATGATTTTTAATTTATTAATTTTATATATTGGACTACTGAATATTTATTTGTAAGCTATTTATAAAGCTAAATATGAAAACTTAACTATCCTATACCATAGTACCTACACACACAACTTTTAGTTCTTCCCTGTATCTAATGTACATATTTACATTATCCTCTGCTGAACCAAAAAGTATGCTGTTTCCTTTTTTCCAAAAACATTTTATTTTTCTTGTACCTAATGATTAGCTGTTTAAAAATTTTGCTTAGGTTTCTATATACTTACAACAGTTTTTCCAAGGTGTGACTAAATGCTTGTGCAAATAAGTATTTGATTCACCTGATAATTCATTAACTTTCATTATAGAGACCTTCTTTCCCCTCTCTAATCCAGGATGATGTTCTTTTGGTTTCTTTCTCTTCCAGTTAGGTTCACATGTTCTTGGAGTCTTTCTGCTCTGATCTGGATGGGTTATCCTCACATAGTATGGACTAGTAACTGGAAGTTGTCTCTTGCTGATCTTCTGGATGAGAAACCACAGAGATAAAAAAAAAAAAAAAGAAGTCTACATTTCATGGTATTGGCAGAAATAGATATAAGAGTCCACTTCAGGGTACATTTGTGTAGGATAGCAGAATGGCTGAAGGGGTCATGGAAGAAAATTAAAGAAGTTTGATTATCCTGTTACACTTCTTGTTAACTGGGAAATCCATTTTTCACTTTTTCAAGTGAAATTTTTCTATCTTATGTATTAGCATTGTTCTGTGAAAACAAGTTATGATTTCCATAAGTCCCTATTAGGTTAAAAACAAAATCCATTGGAGGACCTTTAAGATTTCTATGGCCCTTTTTTATCTGGAAGGTATCACATATGTTGTATTTTCCGTTCTCGAGCCCGTTCTCTGAGCTTCAGCAATATGACCAGGTACTCTACCTATGCTAGTCTCTGCTTAGAATTCTCCAGAGAAAGAGAAGCAATAGGATGCATACACACACATGCACAATGCAAGCACCTACACATGTGTATATGTGTACATACACACATGATGTATTTTATGGAATTAGCTCACATAATTATGGGGGCTGGTAAATCTAAAATTTGTGGGGTAGACTGGTAGGCTGGTCATTCAGACAGGAGTTGATGATATTCTCTTGAGTCAGAGTTCTTCTCCAGGAATCTCAGTTTTTGCTCTTAAAGCCTTTCATCTAACTGGATGCAGGTCACCCAAATCATGGAGGGTAATCTTGCTTTATTTAAAGTCAACTGATTATCTGGGTTAAACATCCAGAGAATATCTTCACAGTAACACCTAAGTTAGTGTTTGATTAATTGCCTGGGCCCCATAGCCTAAACAGCTGACACATAAAACCAACCATGGGACTTGTCCCTCTCAGAGATTTGTGTGTACCCTTCCACCATATCTTGAGCTAATCTAACACTTATCTTTTTTATATGGTTAACTCATTTATTTGCAAAGTTATTGCTGATATCCCAGACAAGATTAATATTCTCAGTTGTGAACTCTCATAAGGCCTTGTACTCTCAGTACATTGTCCTGTCTACAGTATTTTTTTACATGTTTGTCAGTTTACTTTTCTAACTTCTCCAGGAATTTGCTGACTTCATGTGAGCTGGGGTCATGTCTACTTTGACTCATCATTAATTCTTTGTGGCCCAAATAGTCCCTAATAATAAAACCCACTGCTGTTGAGTTGGGTCCAACTCATAGCAACCCAAGATGTCAGAATAGAACTGCCCCATAGAGTTTCCAAGGAGAGCCTGGAGGACTTGAATTGCTGACTTTCTCCTTAGCGGACATAGCACCTGACCCACTATGCCACTGGGGTTTCTGTCCCTAGTAATGGCAAGTACTTAGTAAATGCTGGTGTCATAGTTAAGTGAGACATCTGCTAACCATAAACTTGGAGTTGGAATCTGCCAGGCTCAAAGTGCTCCTCAGGAACTCTATGGAGCAGCACTATTCTGTCCTATGGGGTCGCTATTAAGTCAGAATCAACTTGATGACACTGGATTTGATTTTTGGTTAATAAATGCTGTCATGAATGAGTAACTAAATAAATAACAGTATAATAATTAAAATTTGATAAGGAATAGGCATGTCAGTGGGACTGAATTTTCTACAGTTTGAACATGAGACAGTGTCCACACATGGTTGCCATTTAGTAGATGTTTCTTGAATTAATGCATTAATTGCTGAAATTTAACTTGATAGTTTCAAAGTCACAAGTTATAATAGTTTTGATTCCAAGGGAAATTGAATATTAGCATATTTCCTTCAAAACGCTGAATGACCCAAATTATCATTGAATACGTATGTATGTCTTTTGTATTATTATTTTCTAAGTTTGTCTAAACTATTGTGTCTTAGACTATGACTGCATGGTTAAGAAGAATAATTGAATCCAGACTGTAAAATAATGTGGACTCATTTGTGTTTTGTTTTGCTGAGGTAGAGCACAGGCCATGTAAGAAAGACGTCTTCTACACATCCACAGAAGAAATCCTTATATTGCCTCCTAGGCCCCATTAACTCTTACTTTACTCCAGTGTTAATACACTTGGTTATCTATATTCTACTTAAATTAAAAGGGGGAAGAGTGTTTATTAACAAATAAAAGAAAACTTGATTGCAAGAGAGGAGATAAAACTATCTTTCAAAGGCAAACACAACAAGAAAATGCACATGTGTACACATGTGATTTAATTCTCAAAGGGTTCTTTTACATTGTCAGGTTGAATCCAAGGACATACTCATTATTAAAGTTCTTTGTGTTAGAATGTTTTTGATTAATTAAAAAATAGCCAACTCAGTTTAACATGCAATGAATACATTTTAAGACTATTTGGATTCAAAATGATTACATAAACCTCATTTCAGAACTTTGGGGAGTGTACCCTCAGGGATTTCCTAAGCTTGGCTTTCTGGAAGGATCCATTCCCAAAGGATTCTGAATAGCCAAGGTTTTATTGGACTTCCTGAGCTAAATTTCCTGCTGATAATAAAAAAATAGAGAGTTTCCTGTTTCACTTCCCTTGTTTGTGTGTTTCCATAGAATCCATGGTGGCTCTGGAGTTTAAAAGTGTCAAAGAAAAATTCAAAATATGAACAAATCACTTTTGCCATGTTGAAGACTCAACTTTGAAAAGGTGCGTGTGATTCTGTATAGATATATTTTTTTACCTGTGCAGTGATAAGGCTAGGTGAATATTAAAAATTATTTGAAGGACAAGAATATCTAGCAAAATATTATTACTTACTCCTCACAGGCATTGCTATAAAGGGTATGCTAGTTTTTATATTGAATACACAAAGTCGAATTTAGAAGATGTGATGTTTTAAGTATGAACCCTGCTACTATTTACTTCTATGACTAGACATTGTATGAACTATTCTGGAAATTGTTTCATTATGTATTTAGTAGAAATTGTAATGCTCAGTCTATCTCATTCCCAAGGTTCGGGTAAACTGTAATAAGATACTAAACATAAGGTTGATTTTGAAAAGAAAACAAATTTAAATGTCAATCGCTATGTTTTAGCATGCTTTCAAGAAAAATGTTATGAGTCTATTGGCTTATTAATAGTATAATTATACTGGTTTTCAACATTTCTTCTTACGTATATTAATAACCTAGCCAAAGCAATTAGATATGATGACTTCAAACAAATATACTATTGGTACTAATTATTAGGATTCTTATCAGGCACTCCTTGAATACTCTGGGGGTCAGTTCTACCCTGGCCCCTAGGGTCGCCATGAGTCAGATCCGACTCGACAGCACTTGGCCACTTGGCATTATTTGGTATCTGATTTCTACTGGACACATTCCAATATCTTTCAAGTTTTGGGTGTATTTCAATTGCCACTCACATTGCTGAAATTATGAGACAACACTAGCACAGCCTGATGAGCCAGGTTGGGGTGGAGTCATCGTCCTTTAAACATCCAATAGCGTGAGCCATGTTTCTAACTTGGAGATGGAGGTAAAGAAGGATGAAGTCCAATTCCTTTGAACACTTATATTTCCTTGTTATCTACTAATAGTGCCAAATGAATTTAATTATTTTAAACAAGATAATCTTCTCTAAGATCAGTTGCCAAAGTATTCCAGTACCACAAATATTTACAAGGCCCACAAAATGGTAAAATCTCTTATGCGTCACACTTACCAGATTTTCCATGCAGTTGGATTGCTGTACATTTTCCAGCTGGGCACTAGTTGGGGTTTATTATAGTCTGCCAAAAAGAATATTCTTAATATGTTCATGAGTTTGGAGAGGCAGGATGTGTATATTCAGATACATTGAACACAATGGACTTGCCAGCAATTACTCCTGTTCTGTTTAATTTTTTATTATTGTTCTTTCTCTGTAGCTGGTATTGTATTTCTCAAAGCTAATATTTTCCAGGGATGGTAAGATGTTCAAGTTGTCACAGATGGGGTAAACATGCTACCATTTCTCAAATGCAAGTGAGGGGAAGAGGCTTGGAGGTATGCGGAGAAAGCAGACGGTCTCTGCCAGGTAGTAATGAAACAGTGCTAAGGAGCAAGTCTCGTTCTCATTTATTTCTCTTCATCTGCATCAGGGAACAGACACTGCAGTGATGTAATCACTGTACTATTCTTAGATAGCTCACAATAAAACCTCCACCTGAGTTTGGGGGAGATGTCAACAATGCGATTTATATAGGAAAATAACAAGATTTTTATTTTCGTGAATCTTGTGACTTTGTTAGGGCCGTCTGAGAAAAGAACAATAACTAAAACTGCAATTCTTTTTTCTCTTCTTCTACTTTTTTTTCTTTACAATTCTTGAAAGTATCCCAGAATTCTATGGTCAAACAAAATAACCACACAATAAAGACTGTGGAATAGCTAGCAAGCTGGTAGGTGTAAGTCGTCTTTGGAATAAGATGAAGGCTAGATACTGAAACAGATGAAACTGCATACAAAGTCTCCATTTTTATGTATATGACAAAAACATTGGCAAAGTCCTGGACATTTTCCTCCTCCTCCTCTTATTTCTCAGTCTTCCTCCTCTTTTTTTATTATGATTGAATGAAAATGTACATTCCCATATAAGTTTATGTGTCTGCCTATGTGCAGCTCCTACTGCTCTCCCTGCCCAATGACAGCCCATGCTTCCTCTCTCTGTACTATACATGTCATATCCTCCCAACAATCTCCTATCCCTTCCTCTCCACCCTGTCCCCCACCTCCAGTAAGAGGTCAGCATGATGACATCCTATAGATGCATAGAACCATAAAGTGCACTCATGATATGGTCACTCTGTGTCACCAAGTCCAATCCATTCCTGTCTAAAGAGTTGACCTCCATTATGATTTACAGACAGAAGCAGCATCAGGGCCAGGGACTATGCTCCCACAGGAACCCCAAGGCCTGTGGACCATCAGTTGTGGTCTTCTAGTGGAAATCTCAGGGTGTACCCCTTTTCATTCTTGTACTGCCAGCAAGACTAAACTTTGTGAGCCCCATCATGGCTGTTGCTGGTGGTGGCCGGGCACCATTTAGTTCATCTGGTCATGTGTTAATGTAATCACCCATTCATGTGGGTCTCTGTCTTCTAGGTTCTCTTTCCCCCATGTCGTTTTGGTCCTTGGTGATCATCCATTCCCGCTGAGCTGAGACCATTTGGTGTACCTCAGATGGCAGCTTGGCAGCTTTTAAGACCTCAGACGCCATACACCAATGTGGGGTGCGGAAGGCTCTCTTAGCAAAATGCTAGTTGTGCCAGCTGGCCTTGATATTCCTTGAGAACATGTTCCCCAGTCCTCTGCCCCAGCTACTCTTACAGTATTGAGTTAAGATGGGAGGAGTAATCATGTTATATTGAAGTCCAGTTAAACTTGATCTTCTTTCTAATGTATGCTGTCACCAATTTCACCCAACAAAATTTTTATCAACTATCTAATCTATGACCAGCCCTTCCTCTTCCTCACAACCCTTGCCACCATCAAAGAGTCTTTTCTTCTGTACTTAAGTCTATTTATTGGTCCTTACAGTAGGGGACTCATACAGAATTTGTCCTTTTGCCATTGATTTCTCTTAACATAATGTCTTCCAATTGAAACCATCTTAAAATCATCGTTGTTCTTTATCGTTGCATAGTGTTCCATTGAGTATATGTACCATAGTTTACCTATCCATTCCTCTGTTGTTGAACATCTCGGTTGATTCCATCTTTTAGCTATAGTGGACTGTGCTGCAATAAACACTCGTGTGCATGTATCAGTTGATGTGAATGACCTTCATTCTGTAGGATATATTCCAACTAGTGGAATTATTGGATCAAATGGTATGTCTATTTCCAATGTTTTAAGGAAGCACAGATTGCTTTTCAAGGAGGATGCAGCATTTTGGAACCCACCAACAGTGTAAGAGAGTTCCAATTTCTCCATAGCCTCTCCAGCATTTGTTGTTTTGTGTTTTTTCAGATCATGGCCAATCTTGTTAGGATGAGACAATATCTCACTGTAGTTTTGATTTCAGTTTCTTTAATAGCTAATGATCGTGAGCATGTACACGTGTTTTTTGGCTGCCTGGATCTCCTTTTTAGAGAAGTGTCTGTCCATCTCTTTTGCTCATCTCTTAATTGGATGATTTATCTTTTTCTTATTGATATTTTATGGTACCTAATAGATTATGGAGATCAGGCATCGGTCTGACATATAGTTGGCAAATGTTTTTTCCCATTCTGTGCCTGGCCTTTTAATTCTATGAATAAAGTCTTTGGATGAGCAAAAGTGTTTGATTCTTAATAGTTCCCATTTATCTATTTTGTCTTCTGTTGTTTGTGCTTTGCCAGATTTTAAAGTCTGTCTGCCTTGTGTATTAAATCTTCCATTGTTGTTCCTACTTTTTCTTGGATGGACTTTGTCATTTTAGATTTGATATTTAGGTCTTTTATTCCATGTGAGTTGGTTTTTGTATAAGGTGTGAGATACAGGC
The DNA here is from genome assembly GCA_028571685.1 of Heterohyrax brucei. Classification (NCBI taxonomy): domain Eukaryota; kingdom Metazoa; phylum Chordata; class Mammalia; order Hyracoidea; family Procaviidae; genus Heterohyrax; species Heterohyrax brucei. The sequence continues at coordinate 132,429,674 of CM053146.1, read as the reverse complement.
CTTGTTTCAATTTATTGCAGATGGATATCCAATTTTGCCAGCACCATTTGTTGAAGAGATTGCTTTTATCCCAGTTTAATGTCTTAGGACCTTGTTGAATATAAATTGATCACAAGAGGATGAAGAGGATGGTGTCATCTCTGGGATCTCAGTGCTGTTCCATTGATCTATCTGTCTCTTTTTGTACCAGTGTCAGGCTGTTTTGACAACTGTGGCAGTGTAATAGGTTCTAAAGTCGGGTAGTGAGAAGCCTCTCAGTGTGTTCTTTTTCTTCAGTAGTGCTTTACTTATCCGGGAATTCTTCCCTCTCCAAACAAAGTTGGTGAGTTGTTTCTCCATCTCATTAGAAAATGTCACTAGAATTTGTATTGGAATTGCATTATATAAGTAGATTGCTTTGGGTAAAATGGACATTTTCACAATGTTAAGTCTTCCTATCCATGACCAGGGTAGATTTCTCCATTTATGTAAGTCTCTCTTAGTTTCTTGTAGTAAGATTTTGTAGTCCTCTTTGTAAAAGTCTGTTATTTCTCTTGTTATATTTATTGCTAGCTGTTTTATCTTCTTAGGGGCTTTAGAAAATAGTGTTGATTTGGCAGTTTCTTCTTTAATAATCTCGTTGCTGGTATAAAGGAATCCTACTGATTTACTTACGTTTATCTTGTGTTCTGAGACTGCTGAAGTCTTCTATTAGTTTGAGTAGTTTACTTGTGGATTCTTTAGGAGTCTCTGCATATACAATCGTGTCATCTGCAAATAGAAAGATTTTTACTTCCTCTTTGCCAGTACAGACATCCTTTATTTCTTGGTCTTGTCCAATTGCTCTGGCTAGAACTTCTAATACAATGTTGAATAGAAGAGGTGAGACTGGGCATCCTTGTCTTGTTGCCATTCTCAAGGGCAATTGTTTCATTCTCTCTCCATTGAGGATGATGTAGGCCGTTGGCCCTTATTGCATTCAAGAATTTGCCATCTATTTCTATTTTGCTGAGAGTTTTTAGCATGAATGGGTGTTAGACTTTATCAAATGCCTTTTCTGCCTCAATAGTCAAAATCAGGTGATTCTTGTCTTTTGTTATTTATATGGTTGATCACATTAATTGTTTCTCTGATGTTGAACCAGCCTTGTATCCCTAGTATGAATCCAACTTGGGTGTGATGAATTATGTTTTGGGTATGTTGTTGTATTCTATTGGCAAGAATTTTGTTGAAGATTTTTGCATCTAGATTCATGAGTGATATTGGTCTGTAGTTCTCCTTTTTGGTTGGGTCTTCCCCTGACTTTGGTATTAGGGTTATGCTGGCTTCATAGAATGAATTTGTGAGTATTCCATCCCTTTCTATGCTCTAAAATATTGTCAGTAGTATTGGAGACAATTTTTCTCTAAAAGCTTAGTAGAATTCTATGGTGAAGCCATCTGGGCCAGGGCTTTTTTTAGCTGGCAGGTTTTTATGACTTTTTCAATCTCTCCCTTTGTTATGGGTTCATTAAATTTTTCTCCTTCACCTTGTGATAATTTTGGTAGGTGATATGAATCTAGGAATTTGTCCATTTCCTCTAGGTTTTCAAATTTGTTAGAGTACAGTCTTTTGTAGTATTCTGTTAGTATATTTTCTATTTCTTTTGGATCTGTTGTGACAACTCTCCTCTCATTTCTTATTTGAGTTATTTGTTTCCTTTTCTGTTTTTCTTTAGTAAGTTTAGCCAGTGGTTTGTCAATTTTGTTGATCTTTTCAAAAAACCAGCTTTTGGTCTTTTCAGTTTTTTCAGTTGTCCTTCTGTTCTCTAGTTCGTTTAGCTCTGCTCAAGTCTTTATGGTCTGTTTTCTTCTGGTGCCTGTGGGGTTCTTCTGTTGTTACTTGTTCAACCTGTTGTGTTAGCTCTTTGATTTGGGTTCTTTCTTCCTTCCAGATGTGTGCATTTATAGAAGTAAACTGACCCCTGAGCACTACTTTGGCTGTATGCCATAGGTTCTTGTAGGAAGGATTTTCATTCTCATTGGAATCCATAAATTTCTTTATTTCATTCTTGATTTCTTTTATAACTCATGGCTTTTTGTGCAAGATATTGTTCAGTTTCCATGAGTTCCACTTTCTTGTGTTTCTTATGCTATTGAGTTTGACTTTTATGGCTTTATCATCTGAGAAGGTACTTTGCAATAATTCAGTGGCATGGATTTTGTTGAGATTTACTTTATGTCCTAACACATGGTCTATTCTGTAAAATGTTTCATGTGCACTATAGAAGATGGTGTAGTTGTCTGCTGATGGACAGAAAGTTCTGTATATGTCAATGAAGTCTAGTTCATTAGTTATGTCAATAAGATCTTTTGTGTTTTTATTAAGCTTTTTTCCTAGATGATCTGTCTAATACTGAGAGTGGAGTGTTGAAGTCTCCCACTATCATTGTGGAGTGATCTATCTCATTTTTGAATGTAGTCAGTGTTTCTTCAGTGTTTTCAGGTGCTCTAATATTGGGTGCATAAATATTTAATATTGTTAAGTCCTGCTTGTGTATTGAACCTTTCAGCAATAGTGCCCCTCCTTGTCCATGATGGTGGATTTTACATTAAAAATCTATTTTATCTGAGATTGGTATTGCCATACCTGCTCTTCTTTGCATATTATTAACTTGATATATATTCTTCCATCCTTTAATTTTCAGTTTGTTCCTATCGTTAAGTCTGAGTTTCTTGTAAGCAACATATAGATGGGTCATGTCTTTTGATCCAAGATGCTACTCATTGTCTCTTTACTGGAGCTTTCAGTCCATTCACATTCAATGTAATTATTGGTATGTGTGTATTTAATGCTGTCATTGTGATAAGTATATTTTTGTGTTGATATTTTCTCTGTTGTTCTTACTATTCTGTTCTGGAACATTCTTCTTTATGAGTTGATTTTTCAGCAGAGCAAATTGGTTCTGCAAATTGTACTCCAAGTGTTCTGTGGCATTGGTTTCACATCTCCAAACCACATTAGCACTATCCTGATTTCCACCCTGGTTTCCCCTTTTCTTTTCATCTAGTTTTCCTACCCATTCCAGCCCTCTCATCTTTACTTACGGGCAAACGTGGCTTTTCTAGTTTCATACACTTGTTTGTTCTATGGATCATGCTTTACTTGGGTATTACTGTTTATTTTATTTACCTGGCTATTGCTTGGCTGGAAGGTGGTTTCTGGTAATGGCTGTAGTTCTGAGTCAGAGCAATGTGTTTTTCTTTTTTAACTTTTTTTTTGTGTGTATGTGCTTTAGATGAAAGTTTATAGCACAAATTATTTTCTCATTAAGAAGTAGTTTATGTTGTTTTATGACATTGGTTAACAACCTCCAAACAGGTCAGCATTCTCCCTTCTCAGCTATGGGTTCCCTACCATTAGCTTTTCTGTCCCCTCCTGTCTTTTAGTCCTTGCCCCTGGATTGGCATGTTCCTTTAGTCTCCTTTTGTTTCACATGGCTGTCCAATCTGTTTTGTTTTATGAGGATGTCCAAATGTGTCTCGGGGCCATGCTCTCAGGGTAACTGTAGCCTCCATCAGGCCAGCAAGTCTGATCTTTTTTTCTGAATTACAATTTTGTTCTAAATTTTTCTCCAGCTCTCTCATGGACCCTCTTTTATGGTCTCTATCAAACAAGTCAGTGGCGGTAGCTGGGTACCACCTAGTTGTACTGGACTCAGTCTGGTTGAGGGTGTTATAGCTGTGACCCACTAGTCCTTAGGACTAACATTTCCTGTATGTTTTTAGTTTTCTTCATTCTCTCTTGCTCCCAAAGAGGTGAGTCCAGTGGAGAATCCTAGATGGTTGCTTCCTGCCTTTTAAGATCCTAGATGTTTCTCACCAAAGTAGAATATAGAACATTTTGCTGTATTATACTAATTGAACTCCATGTTCCCTGAGACCATGATCCCCACAGTCCTCAGCCCAGCATTTTAGTCCTTCAGGGAGTTTGGACATGTTTATGGAGCTTCCAGGACTTTGCCTTGTACAAGGTGTGATAGCTTCCCCAGTATGAAGTACTGTTTAACCCTTTACCAAAGTGACCATTTATCTATTGTTTATTTAGTGATTTTTGCATCCCCGAGGGGTGTCTTAAGTTCCTCCATTCTTTAGCTATCAGGCCAGTAAGTCTGGTCTTTTTTCAATGAGTTTGATTTTTTTGCCTCACATTTTTCTCCTGCTCTATCCAGGACCCTCCATGGTTATCCTAGTCAGAGTGTTAAGTAGCGGTAGCTGGGCATCATCTAGTTCTTGTGGTCTCAGGGTCAGGTAGTCTGTGGAGCACGTAGTCCGTCTGTTGGATTAATTACTCCCTTGAAACTTTGAGTTTCTTCACTTTGCCTTACTCTGACAGGAAGTAACCATTAGTTGTTTCTTAGATGGTTACTTCTTCCTCCTTTTAAAAACCAACCTATACTTTTGTAATTAATATAAGCCTGACATGCATATGCTAAGTTAAGCCTTGTCAGAATTTATTAGACTTCAAAACGTTATGAAATAAGTGACTTTTTACTTTCAGTAGAAACTCTTTTTTAAGGCCAAAAATGAATATTAATAATAAAAAATTATAGAATTAAAGTAATATATGAAATTTTTTTTAGGACTAGTTTTCCTTTAGTATTCTCTGTGTTTCTTTCTCAGTGTTATCATCTTTAACTCCTTCACAATCTTGCCAATAGTGCTGAGAATCTTTTCTTGCAGATCATAGGTACTAGGTACCAGACCTTAGTATGGCTAGGTTACAGTGGAAGGTTCTGAAAGCTTTAATAACCTATAGAAAAATTAATAAATTTCTCCATGGAGAATATGACCCCTAATCAGCCTGTGAGGCACTTGATCCCAATATCCAATGAGTCTAGCATGCTAATTTATGAAATCCTTATAACCTGGAAAACGAAAGTGGACACATGCTGAGATTCTTTTGCCCTGGTAAAGTGCTTTTAAAAGTATCTATTGTTCCCACTTCCTTGTTCATTTCCAACAACGTTGTAATTATGGTCAAATTTAGCTGATCTTTACATTAGCTGAACAAAGAAGTCTTGAAAGACAGCTATAGAAAAATTGTTAACAATAACACAGAATTAGAGTTTATGCAGGACCAAAAGGCTTTGCATTGGAACATCAAAATAATAGGTAATTAATCTATAACCAAATAGCAAAAAAATTTTTCAGACCAGAAGTTGGTAAGCTATGATCCATGGAACAGATGTAGCCTACTGCTTCTTTGATAAAATTTTACTAGATCATAACCATATCTGTTTCTTTATGCATTATTGATGGCTGCTATCTTGCTACACTGGCAGAGTTGTGTAGCTTCCAAAGACTGTGTGGTCTTTACAAGTGTACGGAAAAAGTTTTGCTAAGCCCTGTTTTGGACATGACCATTTTTGTTGAAAGAGCTCTGCTAGGTACAGTTTGTATTCAGCTGCTATTCAAGGTTGGCTTTTCAGACCCACCCAGCGGTGCTGTGGGAGCAAGGTCTGTCCATCTGCTTCCCTAAAACATTACCCTAACCTCAAAAAACCCAGAACACCAAACCGATTGCCATCAAGTCGATTATGACTCATAGCAACCTTGTAGAACAGAGTAGAACTGCCCCATAGAGTTTCTAAGGAGTGCCTGGTGGATTTAAGCCGCGAACCTTTTGGTTAGCAGCTGTAGCACTTAGCCACTACACCACAGGGAATTCCACAGAGCAAACTAGTTTCTCATTAAGCAATTGATCCACATATTGTTTTGTAACCTTTGTTGCCAACCACACAGCATTGTCAGTACTCCACTTTTTGATCTTGAGTTTCCCGGCTACCAGCTTTCCTGTCTTCTCTAGCCTTCTCATCCTGGCCCCCGGGCTGGTATGCCCATTTAGTCTCATTTTGTTTTATAGGCTTGTGTAATATTTTTCTAAAGAGTGAACCTCAGAAATGACTTCTACTGATATCTGGGGGCCATACTGTAGGTGGTTTCTCCAGTCTCTGTCAGACCCACAAGTCCAGTCTTTTTTTGTGTGTGTGTGTGTGAATTAGAATTTTGTTCTACATTTTCTTCCAGCTCTGTCCAGGACAACTAATAAACTGCCCTCAGTCTTCCTCATTAACATCATAGAGGCAGGATTTACAACACAAAGGGGAAGATAATCACACAATACTGGGAATCAGAATCCAGTCAAACTGATACATAGTTTTTGAGATGACACAATTCAATTCATGATAATATTATCCAGTAAATAAGTAAAGGGTTCAAGACTGAATTCCAGATCTGTCTGATTGTAATACATAAAATTTAGTTTCAGAGTATACCTACGGGTGTACATGCACACATTCTTCAGAAGGATCAAGGGGGTGTTAAATAACAATGTATAGAAGATATCTAAAATTATCTGACGTGAGACGTCTTCAAAATATTTTGGTCCCTGTCTTCTTATATATAGATTTCATCATCATTGTTGAGTTGAAATTGACTTAGACAAATCAAGGTGTATTTAATCTACCTAGAGGTCAAACATCACAGGGATTGTTTTGCTTTTAGAAGTAGACCAGTATCAATCCATCATGAATGCTTTATAACACTTGAGTAGTAGAAGGTGGCACTGAGACAGACCCATGCTTCTACCTGGCCTCAGGTGGGATAAGGACTAGGCTTTGTGAGATAAACAGATGACTATGGTTAAAGGTCCCAGCTATAGTTATGGAAGTGATTTTATTTTGTTTTTTCTGCCCTAAGCTCATCAACTCCTTGGGGACCAGTTCCCTTACCTTAGCCTCATTAGCACCATGCTCTAACCAGCTAAGCTAATGGGGCTGTTAGGATTCATAAATTCAAATTCAAAGCTCTAGGCTAGGAAAAAGAAGCTACCTACATTCATGTATGCGTCATTTAACTTCCTTGACTGAATGATTCCTTCCTTTGTGTGACTGGGCTGCTAAATTATATATTTCTCTAGTGCTGAATTATTCTGTTCTACTGTTTTTGTAAGCAAAGTTTTAATGGATTTAAGACTAGTGTAAAAATAAAACAAAACAATGGAAAAATGGTAGCTGAATACCAACTTCATTGTACACTTCCAAGTTTTATAAAAAAGGTAGAGATTAAAGTCTCATTTCCTTGAGGAGGTTGGCAGGAGTGCTTAGAATCTAATGTAAAACTGCTGGTGGAGGTAGGGTGTTCTTGCATCCACTTGGTCTGCTTTACCCAAAACCCATACCAGACTTATTGCCCTTGAGTTGATTCTGATTCATAGCAAACATATAGGACAGAACTGCCACCATAGAGTCTCCAATGCTGTAATCTTTCCAGAAGCAGATTGCCGTTTCCTCCTGTGGCTGCTGGGTTCCAAAACTAAACCCATTGTTGTTGAGTGAATTCTGACTCAGAGCAACCCCACTGGACAAAGCAGAACTGCCCTATAGGGTTTCTAAGCAGTGGCTGATGGTTTTGAACTGCCAATTTTTTGGCTAGCAGCTGAGACCTTAGCTACTGTGCTACCAGTGTTCCTCTGTTATTTTTCTCTTTAAAACCTATACTAGATTCTTTACTAGCCCTACTGAGACTGACACTGATTTCGGCCAGATTATCTGTCAGTGCACACAGGTCTGTCCATACCTGACAATAGAAAATAGATGTGAGCTAGATATTTGCTGGTAAGTACAGACTTGAGTTTATAGCCACTAAGTATCTAATACCAAAAATGATCAATATTTAAGGATTTCTTGAGGACTTTATCATTCCAGTGTTAAAAATAGAACTTAACCAGAGTAGAACAGAAGACATTTCACTGGCTTCCTGTAAAATTGCTGCTTTTGAATTCTATTTTGGTGACGTACTATCAATATACTTTGAGAATCATTATCAAAAACAGGCCTATTAAATTCATTGTTGCATTTTTTTGACAGTGTTCTCAAACATATGACATTATCTCATTTTTACAACTTTGGGGTGAAATTCTTGGCCAATAAGGAGGGAGGGGGGGAACTGACTAACTAGAGAGTAGACAGGAATTATCTTAGATGAAAGGAGGGACTGCACACAGTACAGTGGAAGTCAGCACAACTGAACTAAATCAAAAGCTAAGAAGTTTCCTGAATATAGCCAAACACTTAGAAAGACAGAGTAGCAGGGATGGGAGTACAGGGACCGTGATTTCGGAGCACATATAAATTAATTGGCATAACAAAGTTTAAGATAATATTCTGCATCCAAGTTTGGTGAGAGATGGCTAGAGTCTTAAAAGCTTGTGAGTGGCTGTCTTAGATGCATCAGTTTGTCTTAATTCTCCTGGAGCAAAGAATGAAGAACACAAAAGACACAAGGAAAATATTAGCCCAAGAGACAAAGGGCCACATAAACTAGAGACTCTGTCACCCTCAGACCAGAAGAACTGGACGGTGCCCCACTGCCACCAATAACTGCCCTCCCAGGGAACAAAATAGACAGTCCCTGACAGAGCAGGAAAAAAATGAGATGTAGAACTCAAATTCATGTAAAAAGACCACACTTAATGATCTAACTAAGACTAGAGGAACTCCAGAAGACATGGCCCCTGGACTCTTTGTTAACCCAGAGCTAAAACTGTTCCTGAAACCAACTCTTCAGACAAAGATTAAACTGGAATGTAAAACATAAAATAAGACTTGTGAAGAGTGTGCTTCTTAGCTCAAGAAGATTCATGAGACTAAAACAGCCAGCTTCTACCAACAGGTGGGAAGAGATGGCAGAAAGGGACAAGAGCTGAGTGAATGGACGTGGTATACCTGGGATGGAAAGGAAGCGTGTGCTGTCACATTATAGGGCCTGTGACTAGAGTCATATAGCAACATGCATATAAAGTTTTATATAAGAAATTAACTTCAGCTGTAAAGTTTCACCTACGACGCAAGTAAAAAAGCAAAAAAAAAAAAAAAAAAAAAAAAAAAAAAGAAGAAGAAGAAAAGTATAAACCACCTGAAAACTATTTCTTTTTATCTTAGGGACACTAAATCATATAACCAAGTTTCTCCCTTTTCAATGCAACTAATAAATGGGCAGTTTGGTCTGAATCTTTGTATTACTTTAACTATACATATTTTTATTCTTTTAAAAACTCATGTTCCCTCGTTAATAGCATCCACAACCGTTCCTTTGTAAGTTATCTTTTTAAATGGCATATCTTTTTGAGTATGATAGTAATATTGAGGGAACTTAGGAAAAGCTGGCAAAATTTAACTCTAATTTGTTGTTGTTGTTAAGTGACTATCAAGTTGTCTTGATAACACAACAGAATGTCTAGTTTTGCAACGCCTTCATTGGCGTTCCTCTCCCAGCACTATACTGGAGAGTACTTTTTTTGTGAGCCGTAAGTTCTTCATTAGATAATTTTGGAAGTTGATTGGCAGATCTTTCTTCCCAGTCTACAATAGTCTGGAAACCACAAAAAAGAAAGGAAGAAAGAAAAACAAACAAACAAACAACCAAACCCACTGCCATCGAGTTGATTCTGGTTCATAGAGACCTGTAGTCAGAGTAGAACTGCCGTATAGAATTTCCAAGGAGCACCTAGTAGATTTTAACTGCCAACCTTCTGGTCAGCAGCCATAGTACTTACTACTACACCCCCAGGGTTTCCATCACCCCATCAGGGATGTCCACTCTGGGTGATCCTGCTGATATTTGAAATAACACTGGGGTAGCTTCCAGTGTCACAGCAACGTGATGACAAACATATGGCTGGTGGCAACCTCACTTCCCCCTCCAAAAAAAAGAAAAAAAAAGAATCAAACCTGATGCTATTGGGTCGATTTAAGTTCATAGCAACCCTTATAGGACAGAGTAGAACTACCCTTTAGGGTTTATGAGGCTAATACATTTTCAGAAGCAAATGTTCCTTCTTTCTCCATAGACCAGCTGATAACTTCAAACCACTGGCCCTTTGGTAAGCTTCCAAGTAGTTAACCATGGCACCACTGTGGCTCCTTCAGGCTTGGTAAAGACACGAGAGAATAATTACAGGCTTGCAGTCTATTGTCTGTGGCAGGCATTACTAATCAATAATGGTGCTTGTTCCCATGAATCTTAGATACTGCTTTAGATACCTTCTCAGTAGAAGCTTTATCTAGTCAGTATCAGTAGATTCAAGTTGGATCTCAGAAAGAAGTGTCTTTGCCATCTCCCGCAGTCTTTTTTCTGGAAACCCTGGCTGTGCAGCGGTGAAGTGCTGTGGCTGCTAACCAGAAGTGTGACAGTTTGAAACTACAGGTGCTCCTTTAGAATTATGTGGGGCAGTTGTACTCTGTCCTGCAGGGTCACCATAAGTTGGAATCAATTCAACAGCTTTGTTGTTTATTTAATAGTTTTTTTTTTTCTGCACATTTCTTTATACATTGCTTCTCACCCATAATTTCAGTAACATTGCCATCTGTTTTTCTTAATGGGAAATACGACCTTAAAATATGAAAGTGAGAGGGTAATATAATAACAAAATTATGTACATTTACAATAATTTCAATAAATATGAACTTCTAGCATGTATCTCTTTTAAGAACCTCAAAAATAAGTTTCTCTTTTCTTTTGGTCCATGGTCCACTGACATTTAAGAAGTAGAAATAGTAGGTTTGTGTCTTTATTCCAAGCTACTTTCTTTCTTGGCAGTCACAAAATCCTTTGACTTATCTCAGCCATGTTTTGTGTAAAGATAATGATTTCCATATGTCTCCGCTACTTCACAGCCAAAACATTTGTGCACAGGTTGAGCGAAAGCTTCCCATAGGGGGCATTCCCTTGGTTTCAGGTCATGAACAGAACTACTCTGAGTTGTAGAAAGGAATTTGCCTGTCTTTGCAGCACAAATGCATAAAGATACACATAGAGATACACATTTTTATTTCATCTTCCAGGGATGTCAAACGGTGTGGATTCATTAGATAGGTGACTTTAATGAAAATGCTGTCGCTGGTGCTAATGAGTGATTTTAAATTACTTTTGAATTGCAAACATCAGGTAAATTACCAAAGAGGAAATGGCTATAAAAATATGCAAAATTTATTTTTATGTGTGTCTTAGAAAACCTCAGTGGTCCAAATATGCTATTTTGCCTTCCTGTATTTCCAGATCCCCAGAGTAATGCCCTGTTCCAAAGCCAAGCAATTTTGAAAATTAAAAACATATTTTATTAATAGCTCAAGTGCAGGAAGAACACAACAGCTCTTCCTGGTGATGTAATTGAACCTGATGATTTGAATTAAGAATATGCTAACATCTGGTGGTACCCCAAACATGCCATAGTAGAAATGAAATAGGCTAATCTCTGAAGTAATGTTCATTTATACTCGATACATAGATGTTAGAGAAAAAGAAGTCTATTTCCCCAGTAGAAATATATTATTTAGAAAGTTGGAGAACATTTGGCTTTAAGGCTGTGTTCAAACTTACCAGATATGCCAGTTACGGGGGGAAAAAAAGCTTCTGGAGAATCTTGAGTGTCAAATTTTAGGGACAAACAGAAAACCCTCTTCCCCTACGTTATATCAACATATTTCTATAAGGTCAGAACCAAAGTGATATGTATTCTTCAGCATGATAGATTTCAAGAAGAAGTACAACAAATAAATACTGCTGCTTATAAAGTTACATTGAGGTAGAAAATTTAAACAAATATTTTTAATCATGTGTTGTTATTAAGGCATTGTCAGCTTTGAAAGAGGTTAAATTACATTGTGGCAATTTGAAATGTTTACCTTCAAATGCAGATTGAAAAAAAGTGAGATTAAAAAAAGCTGTATACAACATTCTTTCATTTCAATTTTCAGGAAAGGCCCAGACTGGGGTTTTCATATGATAAATGCAAAAGACAACCTAACAGCAGCTTGCTTTGTTCTAAAATTAGGAAAGGAAAAAGGTAGAAATGAGAATGTCACATAGTTTTAGAAAAAGGACAGTTTGTTTTGGGGACTGGAAATTACAGACAAATTTCGTCCAGAGTGTGGAAAACTACTAGAAAGTTTATAGAAGTTATTCTCAAAGTGGCTTCCAGAATCACGGTGACAACGCTTTTGTTTTGCTTTCATCGTGGAGTATTCTTAAAGAACAAAACATTTGCTATTTTGGGCCCCTGAAGAACAAACACATGGCAGCAATTTTCTTTCCTGACAATGGGACCTGTGCTCCTGTTCTTTGACTATGATAAACTGCTATTTTTTTTTTACCTTTCCGTATCTAACAGTACTGAGTAGCGACCCGCGGTGACACAGTGGTTAATAGCATCATGAAAACCTTCAAGGCCTACCTGAGTCATGAGTCGGAGCCAGCCTCCTCAATCTTCTCCAATGAAGAGTGCACTATCAGCTGTTGAATGATATAATAAACCTATATTGATTTGAGTATCAAAGTTTATTTTCCGTAACTTTCTCTTGTGATATAACATCACCACTTAGGGAAAAGAATAGAACAAAGAATGCTTGTATATCCTTTAGTAATTGTTTTTATTTTTCTCATTTTACTTCACTGGTCTCACTCTCTTTGTTTCACTTTCTCTCCTTCTACACTCATGTGTGCGTGTGCGTGCGCGCGCGCACACACACACACACACACACACACACACACACACACACACGTCTCATTATTTTTTCCAGGAATATCTGAGAAGAAAGTAGGATGTTGTGCCTCCATTTCAAACTAGCATCATTGGGTTCTCCTATTTTCTGTATCTGTAACTCTTCTCAAAACAAAAAACAAAACTGGACTCCCATTATCCTCAAAATAAATAGCCGTAGTGCACAGGTCCAGACAACATGGAAGACAGTTTCAGAATCATTAATCGTATCACTACAAGTGAGAAATTTAAGAGTTAAAGTTCAATATCTGCTTACAGTGTTTTCAAGGTATAATTTTTATGCAGTGGGGCATAAAAACCTTAAGCATGTAACTTGATGAGTTTTGACAAACTCATATATTTATTCATCCCACACCCATACCAAGATACAAAACTTTTTTATTACTTTGTTCCTTGCCAATCAATCCCCACCCCAAAGCAAATTAGCCTGAATTAAGTGAATGAAAAGAAATGCTGGTAGAGGCGCAGGTAAGCACTTGGCTACTAACCTGCTTTAGTAAAGATTTGCAGGCTTGGGAAGCCCATGAGGTGGAGTCTACTTTGTCCTGTAGAGTTGCTACGAATCAGAATCCAATATGTGGCAACAGGTTTGGTTTGAGTAAGTAGAGTAAGATTAAGGGCAGAGAACAATGGAACAGAAAATGAAAAAAAGACAAAAACAATAGGTAACAAATCAACAAAACCAAAAGTGAATCTTTGAACACCTAAATAAAATTGATAATTCCCTAGATGATAAATCATTGTTAGGAGTGAGAAGAGGGTATATGAGTACAGATCATTATGACAGTACACAGATTACAAGGGGGCGTTATGAAGAATGTTATACCATTTTGGCAAAGTGGATGAAATGGGCATATACGTTCCCTGAAAGATACAAATTAACAATACTGACAAAGGAAAAAATAGACATGTGGCTAGCCCCATATCTGTTAAGAAAGTTAAATTAATGATTAAAACCTTCTCCACAATTCAATTATGAACTCAAAACTTGAAGCAAGGAATAAGGCCAAAATTATGAAACTGTAAACTTTTTTCCCGAGAAAATTAATGAAAAGGAAATCTTCTTATTCAGTTATATTAGGCCAATAATACTGAAGTACTAAAACAAGACAAAGATGTTATAAGAAAAGAAATAAAAAAAAAAAAGCTATAGAGTAGTATTGCTTAGAACACAAATCACATCCAGTAATATATTAAAAACAACAGATAATAAGACCATGTGGGTTTTATCCACGGAATGAAAAGTTTAACATCTGAAAATAAATTAGTATAATCTACTTCATTAGCAAGATAAAGGATAAGAATCATTCCATTACTTCAACAGATATGGAAAACCATTTGACAATGTTCACACATTTATGATGTTTTTTAACTCTCTTCATAAACTAGGGGTTTCTGATAATGGGTATCTACAGAAAACCTATAAATAGCATTATATTTAAATATTGAAAGATTGACTGCTTTTCCCCTAAGATTGGGAGTATGGGAAGATTGTCCACTTTCAACACTTTTAATTAACATTGTAATGGAGGTCCTATTCAGTACCAAAATAAAATAAAACAAAATAAAACCGTGCTTTTGGGTTGATTCCAACTCACAGCAATCCTGTAGGACAGTGCAAAACTACCCCTGTTTGGTTTCCAATGATTGACTGGCAAATTTAAACTGCTGAACTTTCTGGTTTAGTAGCTGAATCAACAGGGCTCCCTACTTAGTACAGTTAGATAAGAAAAGGTAAAACAAAGCAAAACAAGTATCAGTCATCATAGTTGTGTGGATAGACAATTCTAGGGAAACCACAAGGGCATCCAGGATATTAGATATACACACTTGCATTTTTATATGTTAGTTTCGAGAACTTGAAAAATAAAAAGGTAAAATTCCATCTACAATAATATCTTCACCTTGCTGTCTTGACACTGATGATGGTATGAGTTAGCTACAACAAGAAAATAAGCACTACAAACCAGTTTTTTGTTGTTGCTGTTGGTTTTGGCTTGTTAAAATTTTCAGTTAGTTTGATTTTTCACCGGTGTTGTCAGTGCAACTTGAACTTCTTCCATTACCATGGATTCTTGATTATATGCCACTTCTTGAAATGGTTGAACCTCAACCAATGGTTTTTGGTACAATGACTCTGTGTATTCCTTCCATCTTCTTGTGATGTTTCCTGTATCATCATTTTGGTCATAGAATCCTTTAGTATTGCAGCTTGAGTCCTGACTTTTTATTCAGTACTTTCAGCTTGAGAAATGCTAACTGTTCTTCCCTTTTGGCTTTCTGACTCCAGGTCTTTTCATTGTAGTACTTTGTTTTCCCAAGCAACACTTTGAAATCTGTTCAGCTCTTTGACTTCATCTCTTCCATTCACTTCAGCTGTTGTACATTCAAAAACAAGGTTCAGAGTGTCTTTTAACATCTATTTTAGTCTTTCTTTTTTTGTCTTCTTCATGAACTACAGTGCTTAAGAAATTAAAGAAGATGTAAAGAGAGATAGACATTCCATGTTCATAAGCTAGAAGATTAAAGATTTTCACAGGCAGTTCTCAAATTGATCTTTTGATCCAGCACAATCTTAATCAAAATTCCAGTGTGCACTTAGTATAAATTTATTGATTCTAGAATGTATATGAAAAATTAAGGGACATATAATAAAGCAATTTCCTACCAACAAGGGAATTAGTAAAGAATTGTAGCATGCTTACAGACTGTAATGCTACTAAAGAATAACTATTAACCACTCGTACATGATACAACCGAGTGAATCTATGGTCACGCTGAGTGAAAAAAAGACAGATACAAAACGTTACATGCACAGTGGTATGCGGCTAAATATTTAGTGATCAGCCCTTCTGAAAACAGACTAACTGAAAATTTTAACAACAGCAACCTCAAAACGCTGATTTGTGTTTGCCTCTTCTCTTGTAAGTATTCATACCATTATCAATGTCAGAGTACCAAAGTGAAGATGGAACTGGAGAAGAAATACTAATGACCAGTTCTCATTATCAGTGAAAGCCAACTCCAGCATACGTTGCATCATGGACTGAATTGTGTTCCCCCAAAAATATGTGTAGTAATTTGGCTGAGTCATGGTTCCCTGTGTTCTGTGATTCCCTTACATTTTATCATTTTCTTATGCTGTAAATCCTAATCTCTGCCTGTGGTTAACAGAGTGGATTATGTTAGAAAGGATTAGGGTGGGACTGTAAAACCCTTCTAAGATGACCTCTCTGCTCCTATGTAAAGAATTTACTTAAGTGTGGCTTGCACCACCCGTTTTCCTTTTATCAAATGAAAGGGAAGCAAGGAGAGAATGGGGAACATCACACCATCAAGAAAGCAATGCTGAGAGAAGAGTATATCCTTCAGACCTGAAGTTCCAGTGCCAAGATGCTTCCTGACCAAAGAATGATACAACACAAGGACTTTTCTCCGAGCTGACAGAGAGAAAGCCTTCGCCTGGAGCAGACACTCTGGATTTGAACTTACAGAACACTGGGCTGTGTAAGAGTAAACTTTCCTTTGTTAAAGTCTTCCCCATTGTGATATTTCTGTTAGAGTAGCACTAGAACACTTTGATACTGTATGATTTCACTTACTTGAAGTTCTAGAGCTGACAAAACTAATCTGTGTTGTTACAACCAGAGAAGTCTTTACGGGGAAACAGTAAATATTAACTGAGATGGAAACCTTGATGGTGTGTGTGCCCTGTAATGAGTGCACTGTGTGCATTTTCCTATATGTAAACTATACCGAAATGATACTAACTTTCATCAAGTTGGCTCCAACTCATGGTCACTCTGCATGTAACAAAATGTTTCTCAATCCTTCACCATCTTCATAATTATCGGCTTGTTTGGATCCATTAGCACAATATTCTCTCTCTCTCTCTCTCTTTAAATTGGGCTTTAGATGAACGTTTACAGAGCAAACCAGTTTCTCAGCTTTCCCGTCCCCTCCTGCCTTTTGGTCCTTGCCCCTGAGCTGGCATGCCCATTTAGTCTCCTTGTATTTTATGGACCTGTTCAGTCTTCGGCTGAAGGTTGATTGAAACGGTGTCCGGGTGCCATATTATCTGGACTTCTCCAGTGTCTGTCAGGCCAGCAAGTCAAATCCTTCTTTTTGAGTTAGAATTGTGTTCAACATTTGTTTCCAGCTGTATCTGGGACCTTCTGTTGTGATCCCTGTCAGAGCAGTCAATGATGGTAAACTGGATTCAGTCTGCTCAAGGTGGTCCTTTAGTCCTTTGAGCTAATCTTTCCCTAGTTCTTTAGTTTTATTCATTTTCCCTTGCTCCCAGAAGGTTAAGACCAGGGCAGCTCTCATGCTTTTAAGATTCCAGATGCTATTCACTGAAGTAAAATGTAAAACACTGTCTTCATAAACTGTGTTATGACAATTGAGCTAGACATTTCCTGAGATCATGGTCCCCATAGCCCTCAGCCCAGATTTGGGCTGAAGAGTTCAGATGTGTTTCTGGAGCTTCCATGACCTTGCAATGTATAAGTTGTGCTGGCTTCCCCAGTATTGTATACTATCTTACCCTCTGCCAAAGTTACCACTTATCGATTGTCCATTTAGTGTTTTTTTATTCCCAACCCATCCTCTCCCTGGTAACCATTAAAGATTATTTCTTTTTATATGCAAACCTTTTCATGAGTTTTTACAGTAGTGAACTCATACAATAGTTGTTCTTTTCTGATTGACAGTTCACTTAGTATAATGCTTTCTGTATTTCCCCATGTTATGAGATCACATTCAGTTTTGATAACACCATTTGTTAAAAAGATTATCTTTTCCCCATCTGATGAACTTTGGGTCCTTCTCAAAGATCAGGTGATGGATGGTAAGTGCATACGTTTATATCTGAGTTCTCAAATCTGTCCCTCTGGTTAATGTATTTGTTGTACCAGTTACTAGGCATCTTTGTTTCTAAGGTGTTTCTCTTAATCAAAAAAAAACAAAAACAAACAAACAAAAAAACCCAAAAGTGTGATACAGAAAAACAACTCACTGCCATTGAGTCAATTTTGACTCACAGTGACCTCATAGGAAAGCATATTGCTGGATCCTATTTTTTTTTTAATCCATTCTGTCACTCTGTATCTTTTTATAGGTATATTTAGGCTGTTTGCATTCAGTGTAAATATTGGTAGATGTCAGTTTATTTCTGTCATTTTGCTTTTTTCGTTTTTTGTGGTACTCACATTTTCTTTGTCCCTCTTACTCTCCTGTGTTGAGTTTCTTTGGTTTGTGGATTTCATTTTTGTTTATTTTGTTTTTGCAGATTTTGCTTTTAGCAAGACTTTATGTTTCCTTCTTTATTTCAATAAGTAAGTTTGTTAACTTTCTTTGTGGTTACCTTCAAACTTACCCATATCTTTCTAGGTTTGAACTGGTCCATTATTGCTTGGTATTGTCTTGCCTTATACTCCATTAGAATGTTCTATACCTTTACTGTTTATTTTCACTTTTATTCATATGTTATTATCATTTACTGATTAAACCTCTCAGGTTCTCTGTTGTAATTCTTGAGGTTTTGGATAGTCCTTGAGAATATTTCTTTGCCTGGTACCTAGTTGGTACAATCTTGTGTCCTAGATTCAAGCTGTGGTGTCATGTTGTTTGTTCTCAGACCAAAAGACTACTTTTATATAAGTTTTCTATAAGTTTGATTTTGATTTTACATATTCTCTTAATTTTTTGTTTATCTGGGAATGTTGTAATTTTGCCATTATATTTGAACAAAAGTTGGTAGGACATAGTATACTTGATGGACACTTTTTTCTTTCCAGGTTTTGTATGTATCACCTCATTGCCTTATTGTCTGCATGGTTTCTGATGAATAATCAGGGCTTAGTCTTATTGTTTCTCCTCCGTATGTGACTTGTTGTGTTTCTCAAACTGCTTTCAGATTTTTCCTTTGTCTTTGGTTTTGCCAAGCCAAGTGCCGTTGAGTTGGATCCTACTCATGGCGACCCTTTGGTTTTAGCAAGTAAAATTATAACATGCCTTGGTGATGTTCATTTAGGGTCTGTTGTATATGGAGTTCCTTGAGCTTCTTGTATGGTCAGCTTTTCATCTTTTGTGATGTTAATGAAGTTTTCTGTCAGCAATTCATCAATGTGTTTTCTGTTTTCTTCCCTTGTTCTGGAACTCTGATCACTAGCGTATATTTGCTTTTGGTTGTATCCCATAGAATTCGCAGGGTCTCTTCATTTTTCTTAGTCCTGATTTTTCATCAGGGTTGTATCCAAGGATTTGCTTCAATTTTGCTGATCCTGCCTTCCATCATTTCAAAACTTCTACTCAACCCTTGCATTACATTGTCCACTTCTGAAATTTAGTTTATTTTTTGAATTTCTAGTTGTTTCTGAATTATTTCTACTCGTTAATTTATTTTGGCATCTGTTTTTTGCTTCACCTCTTGGATAGCTCTAAATCTTAGAGATATGAATTCCCTGTCAGGTAATTATAGTGCTTTTTCTTCTACTGGAAGTCATTTGGTGCTTTATTTAGATGTTTACCAGAAACATCCTGTCCTTTTTTCCCCCAGCCAATGAGTTTTGATATTGTCTGCTGTCTTGAAGCGTTCTGTAGCTATCTATTTATTTATTTATGTTAATTTATCATAGATCTCTTTGTTTGACTACAGTCATGATATTTTTCACAGGAGTCTGAAATGGCAAATCTATTCTGGGTTAGGTAATAGGAGACTTTCTTGTGTATCTCTTCTTGCTCTCTGGTCTCTGCCAGTTTCTTATTCCATTTGATATTTGGCTGAGATCTTTTTCTCTTTATTTGACACTTCAGATTCCAGGATTGATGTTTGCCTCTGTTTCACTTAGTTTTTCAGGTCCTTACTGTGGAAAACAAATGTGGTTCTTCTGTTTATAGCACCATGTTGGCTGAAAATCCTTTTCACTGTATTCTGCTTTGATCCAGAGTTTTCAGTGACTAATTTTTATGGGAATGTCTGAAAGCCTCTATTTCTACTCTTATTCTGAAAGTTTTGCAGATACCTGTTTATCAGGAGTGAACTTGCTTGCATTTGAAATACTGGTGGTATAGTTACAAGACTCATAGCAATATGCAAACCACCACTCTACAACAAACTGACCGAAGAATAGTAGACCTCACTGATAAGCTCAATTTAATATTCAGATACCTCTAAGGATCCAGCTAATTTCTGAAGCATGGGAAAAGATGCAAGATTTGTGGTAACTTGCTATTTAGTAATAGAAAACAAATGCAATTGATAATGATTTTTATTTTATAAATGTGGTAGCCTCTTAGATTTCTCCAACAATAATTTGACTATACTTGATTCAGAAAATTTCTGTTTATTCCATTAACATTTTTTCTCATAAACTGGAGGTTTTTTGTTTATTGAATTTTGTGTCTATTTCATGTAGTTAGTTTTCTTTCCTTTCTTGGTTTTTTTTTTTTTTTTTTTTTTTGTAGTTCTGTCTTTGCATTTGATTCTTCTTGATCACTGTAAGTGAGAGACATAGATTCTGTTTTCAATATCCTGCCTTAGTAACTGGGGCTTGGGTTGTTATACAAGAAAGGAGATAAAGTTTAGGGAAAGATTCTCTTCTGAGTATGGGCCTTCTTTTTACTTACAGTAGCTGTAAGTTATCTGTGTATCATTCTCAGGACCTTTGTGGTGGAGTTTATCTATCACGACCCAGACTTTAGAGAGTGATGCTCAGAGCATGCCACAGTCAGATACTCCCCTCCTATTTTTTTTTCCTTTTGTGGCTGCCAAGGTCAACAGAAGTCTCAGGAAAAACTGCCACACTCACTCTAGGTTCTCTCCTCAGATGTACAGTTTACTTTTTTTGAAAGAAAATATTTCACTATTGTTAAAATGTAGGGAAAACATCATTGCTGCGTGGTGCGTAGGGTCAGCAGAAGAGGGGCAAGATTATCTATTTTAAATGTTGTGCTTTAATTACTTTTTCTGACAATTGTCTAAGTTTTTTTTTTCTTTTCCTGCTCTTAGCATGTCTTTTCCTGAGCTTGACTTATCCTGGAATTTTGGGAAGAATGCTTTCTTTGAGTTTGTGGTTTCTCTTCTTCTGTTTCTCCTTTAATACAAGCTTAGCCAAGCCAAGCCAAATACCATTGAGTCAGATCTAAGCTTATGAGTTTCTAATCTCAGGGATGCTTCAAAATCCTTGGTATACCTGTGACCTTCTATCTGGTTTTCAAGTGCTGATATGAACTTTTTTTTCCATGTCCCCCCACCCCCCATTTTGTTCAGTTTTGGGAAGAACAGCATGGTTTTTTATCCATTCTCTTGTTCTATTCTACTCTTTGAGGTGGTATGTGCCTGACTGATGGCTTCATGGTTAGTGTAAGACAGCAGGCTCAACAGCCTACCCCTGAACTGAGGTCATCTAATCCTCAGTGTAGCAATGCAATGTTTTCTTTCCCCCACTCTCATTAGAACCTAAATTAGAAATACAAATGTGATGGGACTTCCTTTCATGATATACTTGATAAGCATTTTTTGTATAATTAAAAGTTATGGCAAATTGTCTTGGAATTCTGGGAGATTACAGATTGACTCGTAGTTCAGTGACTCTGAGATTACCAATGTGTATTTTAATATTGCAGTGCAGAGTGTGGCGCATGCTCTTATTTTCTCCCATAGTCTCATGTTTTCGAGTACACATACAACACACACACACACCCTTAAATTGGTAAGCAGTTAGTAGAGTGACTGTGCACCCTAGAATTATATGTCATAAGTTATAGCTTCCTTTAAGGGGGAGATGGCTATGTCCTCGTGGTTTTCTTTCTCAGTGTTAATGCCATAATTTGCTCTGGCATTTTCATTTGCATGCTCATCTTGAGTGGGAATGTTTCTGTCTGTTTCATAATTTCTGTCTCATTATCTTTTAGCTGCTTTCACCTCACCTCACTCATCCTCAGGCAACCACTTGTCTTCTCTCACTGGTCTGGGCTCTCATGTCTTGTTGTTTTTATACATATTTCAGATCCAGTTTCTTAGCTGGGTTTCTATACTTCCTCCTGTAATCTCTCTGCAAGCATGCAGCTTTACCTACAGTGTAGTTCTGTAGAGGATATACAGGCTATTTGGGCTAAATTACAAAGTCAGGGGAGCTGTACTCCCACCACAGTTCCAATGTAATGCATGAACTGCCTTTCATCTCTATTTTCCCCAGCAGGTCCTGGCTTCCATCTCCATGCTTGCAACTGTGTGAGTCAGTCTTACTGTTCTGTTTCTGGTGCATGAAAATGGTACTTCTTGCTTTTTTAAATTTTTTAAATTTTACATTTTATCAGTTACAGAAGGCAGCTGAGTGGCAGAAATGGTTAAAGAGCTTGGCTACTTGACAGTTGGAAGCCACTCAGAGGTGCCTTGAAATACAGGCCTGAAGATTTGCTTCTGTAAGGTCACAGCCTTTAAGCCCCAAAGGAGTGGTTCTACTCTGCATACATGAGATTACCATGAATTGAAATCTGCCTGATGGCAATTGTCGGTTGAATTGTATTCTCCCAAAAAATGTGTGTAGCAATTCAGCTAGGCCATGATCCTCAGTATTATGTGATGTTTCTACATGCTGTACACCCTGTCTCTATGATGTTAATGAGGAAGGATGAACAGTGGTTGTGTTGCTGAGGATGACTCAGTCTGAAAGACTATAATTTGCCTTGAGATAATCTCTTGGAGTATAAAGGAAAAGGAAGGTAGCGGAGAGATTTGAGGAGCACATACCACCAAGAAGCACTGCCAGGAGCAGAGCATATCATTTGTGAAGGACACAGGGTCCCTGCACATGAGAAGCTCCTGGTCCAGGGAGCTCTGAAGGAAGGTCCGGGGGAAGACTGGCAACAAGGACTTTCCTTCAGAGCCACCAGAGAAAGGCTTCCCTTGAAGCTAATGTCTTCAATTTAGACTTGTAGTCTGCTGGAATGTGAGAAAATAAATCTCTGTTTTTAAAGCCATCCACTTGTGGTATTTCTCAGTGTCTAAGACAACAACTAACAATAACAATCAGTTACTGTTGAGTTTATAGTGAAGTGGGTTCCCTCAAAGTGTGGACTCACAGTGCCATTTTGATCAGAAACCCCAGAATTGATACCATCAACTGAATCAATTATTAAGTGATTACTTACCTTTCATTTCCTGTTGGATGTGAATGAATGGAATAGTTCCCTCCCTTACTGCATTTTTAAAGTTCACTGTGTTTTTGGTAAGAAAAAAAATCTGTAATTAATTTATTCAGTTCAGCGAATGTTTAACAGCAGGACAAAAAACACTTACAAATCACACTTTACGCTAGCCAGCTCAAGGGCCGGACAGATGCCAAAATATTTTTCATTTATGTTTTGGTATTTCATATTTGCTAAATATGAGCCATTACATGATATATTTACATATATATGATGAGCATGAATCAAAACATTTTCCTTCTGATTTTCTTAATTGGTTATGGAAGGAAAGATGTCTTTAATCTTGTTTGTAAATGATGTTTAATTTTCTTAGTGTTAATTGGTGGCAATAGGAAAGACGCTTCATTGGTAAAACACATGCAGGAATGTCTTATTTATGGGTTTAATATCCTTAGTTAACGATTCTAGCACCTGGAGCTATTCTCTTATATGAAGTGACGTAAGTGGTAACATTACCAAGGTGAGTTGATACACCTTGTAGATTATACACCTGTATGTTCTAAGGGGGAAAAAACTGTGTGTGTGGAGGGGAGAATTAATCAGATCAATCTTTAGCAAAACATGTTTTTAGGTAGTAACCAGACATTTTCTATAAATAAATCCTGCCAGCTAATCTGGATTCTTTAGGAAAGATAGGTATTCATGTAAGATCTTCGAGAAGTGATAAACACTTCAGATTTACTAGAATAAAGTTACCATGGGCTATACCTATCTTTTGAAGTGAAAGTCTTTGAATTTATAAATTTCTGTTGGTATTTTTATCCACACCGCTTCTGTCTTACACTGGCTCTCATAGTATTTCCAAAAGGTTAAGGGAGTCTTATCAAATTGTGTTCACACTTGTATATATAAAATAAAGAAAACAAACTTATGATTAAAATCACTGAGATTTGTGACACTGGCTTGTTTGATGACAGGTTGATCTGACCACACACAGGACCAGGCAAGATCTCAACAGTCAGTCACACACCAGGCCTTCTTCACATACTGTTTCTTGCACATCAGAAATTTGCATTCAGCTCTGTGTGGGACATAAAGTGTCATGGAGGGACAGCTGAATTTCATGGAAGTTTTCAGATAACAAGATAAAGGCTTTTGTAAATACAGAAAGCGTAAGAACTTAGTTCTTTTACCGTTAGATTTCTTTTATAGAAATGTCAGTAAAATATGTGTGTGTGTATACATATATACATAAACATGTGTATACATGTGTGTATATATAAATATATATCCCCCCCAAAAAATACCCATTGCCATCAAGTCGTGCCAAATTCATAGTGACCCTAGAGGACAGAGTAGAACTACCCATAGGGTTTCCAAGGAGTTCCTGGCAGATTTGAACTGCCAACCTTTTGGTTAGCAAATGCAGCACTTAACCCACTATGCCATATATATACATATATGTATGTACATACATATATAGGTATACATATGTATAGGAGACTAGGTGACATATTAATTAAGAGCTTAGCTGCTAATCAAAAGATCAGGCAGTTTGAATCTGTCAACCTTCCATGGAAACCCTATGAGGTAGTTCTACTCTGTCCTATGGTATCATTATTAATCAGAATTGACTTGACAATAATGGAGTATGTTAAGTGTAGTATATTGTTGTTCAGAGCTGTGCAATAAATTCTGACTCACAACAATTCTAGACAACAAAATAGTACTTCCTTATAGGATTTTCTAGGCTGTAGTCCTTACAGCAAAACCCTGCTGATATAGTGGTTAAGTACCATGGCTGCTAAACAAAGGACCAACAGCTTGAATCTACCAAGTGCTCCTTGGAAACGCTGTGAGGTAGTTCTTCTCTGCTCTATAGGGTCACGATGAGTCAGAATTGACTCAGTGCCAGTGGGGTTCCTTTTTGGTTTTAGTCTTTACAGTGAAACCCTGTGGTATAATGACTAACAGTGATGACTGCTAACTCAAAGGTCAGCTGTTTGAATCTACCAGGTAGGTGCTCCTTGGAAGCCCTTTGGGGCCATTCTATTCTGTCCTGTTGAGTCATTGTGAGTCAGAATGGACATGGTGGTAACTGGTTTGGATTTTTGGGTTTAATCTTTATAGAAGCAGATTGCCAGGTCTTTCTCCTGTAGAGTCACTCATATGAGACCTGACAATTATGTTGACGAACTCATCCTAGAAAACGATGCTGCATACCTCATTGCTGAATAGCAGTATGGTCACCTTTGAAGTACTTCCCTTGGGAAGCTATGCACTGATGTCAGTACCTAGTGTACTCTTCAAAGCAATTTTGGAACTCTTTCTGGAAAGGCCACCTTACCTGTCACTGTATCACTCCCAGTGTACTGAATGTCATCAAAATGTCTTTCATTCTATATTTCCTTTATCTTCGAGTAAAGACAAAAATCACTTGGTGCCAGATCAGGTGAGTAGGGAGGGTGTTCTAATATAGTTATTTGTTCATCGGCTAAAAACTCCCTCACAGACAGTGCTGTGTGAGCTAGTGTGTTGTCGTGACGCAAGAGCCATGAGTTGTTGGTGAAAATTTCAGGTCATTTTTATCTGTTTTGTGCAGACTTTTTAGCACTTCCAGATAGTAATTTTGATTAATTGTTTGTCCAGTTGGAACTAATTTGTCATGAACAATCCCTCTGATATCAGAAAAGGTTAGACACATCATTTTGACTCTTGATTTGAACTGATAGAATATTTTTGGTCACAGAGAATTGGCTGGCTTCCAGTGTGCACTTTGATGCTTTGTTTCAGGGTCCTGTTAGTGCACCCATGTTTCATCACCAGTGATAGCATGGCCCCAAACACTGCCTTACCTCTCCGAAAGGTCTTGGCAAACGATTACTCTCCTTTGTTTTGCTTTTGTTCATCAGTGAGCTCCTTTGGGACCATTTTTGAACACACCTTTCTTATGTGAAGATTTTCAGTTAAAATTTTCCTGAGTGATTCTTTATCAATGTTTACTTGCTCTGCTATGCTTATCACAGTCAACCAGCAATTTTGACACACACAATTTGATGAATTTTGCAATGTTTTCATCAGTTCTGCTCCTTACTGGCTGCCCTGACCTCTCTCCATCAGTGACATTTTCTGTCCGCTCAGAAATCCATTTGTACACTGCCATTTTCTTCATGGCATTATCTGCATAACCTTTGACTGACATATCTCTGATTTCACATCCACTCTTGCCAAGTTTAACATGAAATTTAATGTTTGTTGATTGCTCTAATTAACGCTCCGATGTTCTTGCAACGAGACACAAAAACATGCAATAGTGATAATAAATGTAACTCAGCAAGAAGCTGACACACGTCAACATGAACACAGCTGTGAGACACTGCTATATCAAGGTTATGAAACCTTACCAAGTTGTTTGTACAGTGCTGCCAATGTAAGAGCATGGTGGCAAGTTTGTGAACTTAGTTGTCAGATCTTGTAGTTTCAAACCAATGGTCTTTTGATTAACAACTGAGTGCTTAATCATTTGCACCAGCAGTCGTAAAGACATATTTAGAATAAGTACCAAATGTCATGATAGCAATAGTGTGTTCCTGTGTTTCTCTTTGGGGAAAAACACATTTATTTAGAAATTATTTTTTTATATGGGGGGGGTGAGGTGAATCTAAAGAGGAGAGAATCTCTTCTTAAACATTTTGAAAAATGTGTAATGTCCTGAAGGCTGCCTGTGTACAGAGGATATTTGTGGGAAGACAAACATACATTACAGACTGCATTTATTTCAAACTAGTAGTATGTGTTGTTGAACAAATGCACCATAACTCATTTTAATCTGGACTCCAAAGTCAGTTGAAAGCAATATTTTCTAATGCAAGTTCACTTAGTCAGTAATGATCAGAGTCACAAAGACTTGTAAGATCTGTTTGCACTAAGCGATTTAATTATTCCAGATTCATGGAGAGGAAAAGGAGAAACAAGAAGCAAAGATGTCTTGCATGGGATCTATTTTTCTGTAATGGAAAATTTGATTCAATAATGATTACAAGTATTGAAGTTACTTTGCAAGCCAACAAGATTAAAATTAAAAACAAAATAAAAGAAAGCTAGAATCCTTCTTACCAAAAGGCAAAATAGTAAAATGACAGAATATAAGATTGGAAGAGTCCTTTGAGGTGTGTTAGCTCCGCATTTCTCAGAGTGGGCTCGGAGATCACGCAGTGCTCAACGAGCAACGAATAGAACAATGACAATAAAATGCAGGATGTAGGTGATTGTTTCTGGGCAAATTCACTTAAGAAAAACTTGTGAAACTCTTAAACATGTTTATTTTCTGAAGCCTTTAAGGCCGTTTTGTTTGGAAGTGAACCCTGAATATTCAAAACAGAATTCCCAAAGGTTTCCCTTCAGGGGTATGTGTGTGTGTGTATGTGCGTGCGTGTGCGTGTGCGTGTGTGCGTGTGTGTGTGTGAAACAATTTACAGTGGAGAAAGTTAAGGTATTGTTTTAGTCTCATTTAATGCCCTCAGTTTACAGAGAGGGAAACTGAGGTATGAGCAGGCAGATGTCACAGACTAGTTATGTTCTGCAGAGGCTGAACTAGTCCTGAAGCTTAGATTCCAGACTCCATAAAGAGAAGACGAAGATGACGTTTTTTGGCCTCTGTAAAATAGGAAGGGGATAATGGCTTTATGTTGGGGACAGAAAACAGAAGCAACAAACAAACAAGAAAAACCTGTTTTTCTCGAGTCGGTTCTGACTCAGAACAACCCTGTAGGAAGAGTAGAGCCACCTCATAGAATTTCCAAAGAGTAGTTGGCAGATTTAATATGCTGAACTTTTAGATAGCTGCCATGGCTGTTCACCACTCAAGTAGCTATTTGCCACTTTTCAAGTAAATTAAAAATACTCTTCTACACCTTTGTGTTGACAGGTACTATTGAACTGATTTTGATTCATAGCAACCCATGTGACACAATGCAACTGCTCTATAGATTTTACTAGATTGAAATATTTATGGGGGTAGGTTGCCAGGTCTTTTCTCCTCTGGAACCACTGGTGAGTTTAAACCACTATCCTTTCAATTAGTAGCTGACCACTTAATCTCTGTGCTCCTGTGACCCGCCAGTTCTACCTACAGGCCATGTAAATGCTGCCAGACCATACTTGTATCCAGGGGCTAGATCATAGAATAATGAAGCCAAGTTTTCTGTTTGTGTGTGTATGTACCTTACTGGGGAAGAGAAGATAACCTGGACTTCAAAGACCAGTCTAAGATGTTATTTCTTCACAGTTTTGTTGACGAAAGGAGAAATAAAGCCAGAAAAACGTCTGTATTAGTTTTCTCCTGCTGCTGTAACAGATGCACACAGTCTGTGTAGTTTGAAATGGCAGAAATATATTGTCTCACAGGTACAGAGACCAGAAGTCTAAATTCAGGTATCTGCAAAGCTATGCTCTCTCTGCAGGGCCTAGAAGAAAATCTGTCTCTTTTCTTCTTAGCTTCTGGTAGCCCTAGGCATTTCACAGTTTGTAGTAGCACAGCTCCAGTCTCCACCTCTGTCTTCACGTGGATGTTGTCTTTATGCCTCTACCTGCCTGTGTCTCCTCTTGCCATTGAGGTGATTCTGACTGCTAGTGACCCTAGAAGACTGTGTAAAAGTGCCTCATCTGGTTTCCAAGAGGCACCTGGTGTATTTGAATGGCTAACCTTTTGGTTAGCAGCTGTAGCTCTCAACCACTGCACCACCCGGGTTTCTGTGTTAACTTTGGACCCACCTGTCTCCCAGATGACCTCATATTAACCAATTACATCTTTAAAGACACTACTTCCAAATAAGGCCACACTTAAAGATGCAGCTGTTATGATTTCTTTTTGGAGGCCATCCTTCAACCCATAACAATATGCAATAAAACACTAGAATTGAATTTAAGCATCAGCTCTAAACTATGGGACTCTGGTACTTATCTAGCCTCTGTCTTTTCCCTGTATATTCCATTTCACTCATCCATTTTCTTTTCTGAGATGAAGAAGTCTCCCAGAGCTTAGA
Organism: Heterohyrax brucei; assembly: GCA_028571685.1. NCBI lineage: Eukaryota > Metazoa > Chordata > Mammalia > Hyracoidea > Procaviidae > Heterohyrax > Heterohyrax brucei. The sequence goes on along the minus strand of CM053146.1, from coordinate 132,400,899 downwards.
GTTTCCCTCTGCCACTTCAGCTCTGTGAACTTAAGATTCTTCTTTGAGCCTTGGTTTTCTGATCTGTTCCCTGGAGATATCCACTGCCCTCAAAAAGAAAAGACTATAAGATAATATGTGTGTACTTAATTTGTAAACTATTCTATATTAATATCCCATCTTCTCTTTGTCCTTAAAAAGAAATCAATGGAAGGATTTTTATACCGGAAGTGAATATAGAATGTGGATTCCAGAAAAATCAGAAGTTCTAATGCTGTTGTCTTGCAGCTATTGTTACTTAGACACACTTGCCTTATTCTTCCTCTTACCGAGACAAGCACCTGTTCCAACAGAGCTGTTGCCTCTCCATCAGCAAACAAATGCTTCCTTTGCTGGGAATAAATGGGTCCATATGGCGGTGGGCAGGAATGTCTCATTATGGAAAACAATTCCACCCTTTTTTTGGAGTCCCTTATTGCTATTTTTATTTAAAGACATTTATTTCTGTCACACAATAAGGTATTTTCTTGACAAAACTTTCATGTAGGCTGTCAAGAAACTCACTTTCCACAATCCCCCCATATCTGAAACATTCCCTTTGGAAAAACAAAGACTCCAGAGACAGTTGATAACAATTCTGAAGACAGTAATAGAGTCATCTTGGGAAGACTTGACTTCTAAGATACACAAGTGAGTTTCGCTGAAAGTTGACTGTGGCCCAGACTAGCCCTATAAAGAGAACTATGCATGTGAGCTTACAGTTTTCACTGAAACAGAGTATGTATCTTAGCTGCAGAAAGGGCTTCTCCCTGAAACCTCTCATGGAAGAAGTTTGTATAGGTAGACTTGGCTTCAATACTGTATTTTACCATAATGGGTATGGAAACTGAAGTTCCATAATTTTACTGCACCTCAAGAGAATGGGCATGATAATATATGTTTTTCACATCAAGAGCATGGACATGACAACATTTGTCTTTAGAATCTGTCCAAAATAATCAAAATAACATGTGTGAAATGCCCTTACCTAAAAAGTACTAAAGAAATTACTGCACTTGAATTTTTTATTGCTTATTTATTTCATTGTTCATGCTGCTGTGATCACTGATCTGATGACTGTTTTCATTCCAGATCTTTACTGATACTACCCATGCCTTGCTCTGTGCCGTCCCTGTCATACTCATGGTCTCACAGCTGTTCTCGCCATGCTTCCCCTGGCCACCAACTCCCACTCCTTCTCCCTCATCATTCTATTGCCGTGTTGCTAAGTGCCGCTATCACAGAAATACCACAAGAGAACGGCTTTAATGAACGGAAATTTATTTTCTCAAAGTTTATGTGTCTAGAAGTCCAAATTTAGGGAACTGGCTCTAAGAAAAGGCTCCCTCTGTCCATTCTTAGGGGAAATACTGGTGGTGAAATGGTTAAATACTTAGATGCTATCCAAAAGACTGGCAGTTCAAACCCACCAACAGCACGGAGGGAAGAAGGTCCTTGTGGTTTCTTCCCACAAGGATTTGAGACTAGGAAACTCTATGTGTGGTTCTAATCTGTCCAACAGGCTATGAGTTGGAATCAAATTGAAGACACACAACACCAACACAGCTTCTCTAGCATTCTTCTCTGCATCCCTTAGCGATCACCATGCAGCATCTATCTTCTGCTATTTGTGCTTGCCAGCCTTTGTATCTCATTTGTTCCATTTATGTCTCGAACAATCGTTGGCTTAAGGCACACCCTATACTGACATTTCCTTGTTAACATACAGATAACTCTATCCCCAAGCAGAATTACCTCTCCATGTATAGGGTTTAGGATTTAACACATGTATTTTGGCGGAGGACACAATTCAATCTATTACCTACACTGAGCACAACTTCGCAGACATATACCTCTTTGTTGGACAACCCAGGTGTAGAGCCAAGGCACTGAGCCAAATCATAATTACTTTCTAGAAAGTAACTTTTTACATGCTGATACAGCACATCCTAAATCCTGTCATGTTGGGCCCAGGATTAGCTGGAAAGTGTTAAAGTACTTTCTGTGACTGTGCTGCCTTTTGTAACCTTGAAAAAGTCATTTTCACTCTTCTCTTCTCACTGCCCTAATGGAAAGATTAGGGAGATAATATCGATAAGGTGCTATCTAAATATGAAATGACGTGTGAGGCAAATAAATACTAAACTTTGCCTGTCAGAAGCTGCTGATTCTCCCAAACATATGTTTTTCTCTGGCCTTCAATCTCTGGGAGTTGATCCCAGAATGAATAATAGAAATTAGGAACAACTCGGTTTTCTGGGGAATTCTTAGCATGGCTCTTATACTTGTTACTGGCAGGTTTTCAGTCACTCATTCAATGGACCTTTCCAGAGTACGTACTCTGGGCCAAGTGAGGATTTAGAAATAAAAAACAGCATCCCTGTCCTCAAGGTGTTCACATTGTCCCCAGGGGAGAGAAATGTTCAAATAATGAGCATTGTGATACATATGAGGGAATCAAAACAAACAAAAACCCCAGCAAACCTGTTTCTATCAAGTGGATTTTGACTCATAGCAGCCCTATAGGACACAGCAGAACTGCCCCAAGGAGTTACCAAAGGTTACCTGGTGAATTTGAACAGCCAACTTTTTGGTTGGCAGCCATAGCCATTAACCACTATGTCACCAGGATTTCCATAAATGTGATGAAGGCATGCAAATGGTGCCATGCAGACCCAGAAGAGCAGAAGAAGGTCGCCAAACTCAGTCTGGGGAAAGGCTTTCTTGAATAGGTGACTGTGGGGCAGTGTCTTAAAGAATGAGTAGGAGTTGGCCAGGTTTAGAGAAGACAGACACCTGTGTAGGCAAGAGGAAAGAAAGGTAGGTATACTGTCACTCTAAGACGTGCAGATTGTAGTTTGGTGTGTCAGGGCCTCACGTGGGGAACCTGGGGTACAGGATGGTGGTGGAGGAGCAGGCATGTCAGTCAGGGAAGAAATGGGCTACAAAGCAAAGAAAAATCACAATTTGTGAGGGGCCTAGGGTGTCTTGGAGAAAAACACGCATTTTCTTCCTCCAGAAAGCAGTAGAGGGCCACAGAAGGTTTTAAGCTGGAAACTTGTTTGATCAGAAAGATGACTTCAACTTTCCAAATATTTGCTTTCCTTTTGGAGGCCATTATTTGTGCTCTGATAGTTTCTAGTGAGATGTGTGCCTGGCCTCTAACTTGTGCTGTACAATCTGGTACCGACCAGCCACAGACAGGGTCGCTATCAGTCAGAATCCACTTAAGGGCTCTGGGTTTGGTTTTTGGGAGTTTAGCCACGTGTGACTATTGAAATGTAAATTTAAATTAATTGAATTTCAAATGCAGTTTATAAAATGTGTCTCCTTTGTCACTGTAGCCTAATTTCAAGTGCTCAGTAGACACATAGTGCTTATGTTTACTGTGTTGAACTCATCAGATAGAGATTTCCATCTTCATAGCTGTAGGATGGTGCTGCTGCTGTCTGCTGTTCAGCAAGGCTGTGCGTACAATGGTCATGTGCTGGGGGTGGGGTAGTGCTGCAACCACCTGTGTGGGTTCAAATCCCGCCTTTTTCAACTCCTGTAGTGCCTGACCTTGGATAAGTTACTTAACATCTAAATAATGTGTTTGCTAATAACAGGGCTTGTTGGTATTGAGGTTTAAATGATTAATACATGTAAACAGCTCAGTACTGTGCCTGGCATTTGGTGACTACTTAATCAGTGTTAGCAACTAGCATTTGTTTGGTCAAGGCTGACCCTTGCTTACCTATAGCTTCACTATAATCTTCAGAACCTGCATTTGATGTTGCCCTCTAAGGACTCAGATTCCAGCTTGACATCCTTTGTCTTAGAGTCCCTGCCTTGAGGTTCAGACCTTTTCCTCTCTTGTGCCCTGAGTTTGCCTCAATTATTTCTGCCCTAGATATGAGGCGTGCCATTTGCAATTCACTGCCTTAGGGGCCTCAGAATTGGCAATTAGAAGAAAATTCACATTTTGCAAATTACTCATCCTTATTAAATAAAACTTGAAATGATGACCTTGGTGGGGACATGGGAGGAGCGATGGATCATTGTAGTAGAATGCCCCAGGCCATGGGGAGAATCTAAAATGACCTGGGATTGACTTGTTTCACAAACCCAGGAGGAAAGTTACATTTATTTTGAAGTTTCCTTGTAAGCAAATTCATTTTAAATTTTTGTAGTTACAGCTCCCTAAAAGATGTGTTAGTATTACAATATAATATTTCACAATTTAGAGATGACTCTTGTGTTTGATGGTTTAGCCATCACTTGAAGTTTTAACTAATGATGGTAAAGGTATAAAATCCTTCAATACATGGATTAAATATGGATTGCATATGTTTCTAGGTTTACATTTCTTTCTTAAACATATGATCATCTTTCTCATAAAAATATTTTTTCTTCCTTTGTGACAAACTTTTCTCCTTCTTCCCAGAACTGTTATCACTTCAAAGTCACAACTTCCAAAGTAGAGATCATTACTTCTCTGCTCTTCAGCCAATAATTTTATTTAAGTACTATAAAATTGTCATTTTCCCTTAAAGCTCATAATCTTTTGAGCTTTAAATTTATACTAAAGAGAAAAATCTCACTTGCATGCATTTACAGACAAAGAAAGTTTTATTTAAGTGATTATTGTCTGCTCTACTGTTGCTATGAGCGTTATTTCCAGGCAAGACTGTGTGAAAGGTGAAGCTTGTCTCTAGTTCCTTCCTGGCCCCTTTTATGGGCCTGCTCATGTTTGCTCCTTTTACCCCCAACATATCCAGGCTCACCTGAGTGCTGTTCTCTGTGGACTGGCTACTGAGGTATCTTTGACATTTATCACCAGGAGTCCCAAACTCAAATGCCAACAGGGATGAAGATACTAGAGGGAATGAATTAAGTCAAAATGGTGAGAGTAGTGGGGAATGTAGCAAGCCAGAGAGTAGATGAGCCCCTAGGTTGTGAAAACTGTTAGCAACTTGGACTTTTAACTACAATTTTAGAGGTTAGGGTCTACCCAGAGCCACCTTTGAAGAAAGGTCTAATGATCTACTGTCCAAAAAAAAAATCACACTTTGAAAATGTTATGGAGCTCAGTTCTACCCCAGTACATACAGGGTTGCCAAGAATTGGACTCAATTCAGCTGCAGGTAGGAAAGAGTTAATGCCCACCCAAGTGTGGTAACTGTTTCTCCATTCCAGTAGATCATCACCAAACCATTATTCCAGATTTGTAGGGTTTTCAAGACAAGTTTGCATCCAGATTCAGTTTAAAAATGTAATGTGGAACATTACCATGTGGCCAAACAAAATATGTCATCCTGTTGTCCTTTTGTGCCTTTTTCCCTTCTTGCCCTAAATATCTGTAGTGTCAATACCTACCTGTGCTGCATTATGCCTGTCTCTGCTGGGATTAGACTGAGTAAAAGCAATAACCACTTATTGAATACACAGGAAGACAAAAGATTCAGTCAGGCACATTACTTGTTCTAAAAAAAGGCAAAAAGAAAAAGAAAAAGATCTATTTTGACATGGACTTTCTGATGGCCATGCTTCAGATAATTTTGAATGTTAAAATTAAATACATAACCTCTGTTTTCTTGTGTTGCATCTTCACACCTTCCTCAGCCACCTGAACTCCTAGGAACAAGGGATGAGGGGTTTGTGGAGAAGGACTGATCTCCTGTCATTCTGGGAGGATGGGACAAATGAGTCTTGTTTGCAGATAACAAAAGTCAGGGCGAAGTTTACCAGGTCAGGTGAAATGGATAGAGCCAGAAACAGAATTCCCATTTCTCCAGGCCTTTCCTAATGCATTTTTTCTCTAGAATTTAGACTCACCCTAAAGACAGACGTTTAGGCAAAACTGACCTTTTTGCCACAGTCACACACAGAAGACCACACATGCACACACAAAACAAGGATTTATGGCCATAACCTCAATTTCTAAAATTTTCTGCACATGTGGTATAATTGAGGGCCTGGTTATTCTCTCCAAAAAGTCTTCTTAAAGCTAAGACAAATACACTCCTTTGAAACTATTTATTTTTGAAGCCTGATTATCAAATACAGAAGTTTGTGCATTTAGCTATGGTTTATCTACACAGTTGCAAACCCAAGGCACCACAGACTCAGATTTTTCTTTGTTTTAACAAATCTTTGAAGGCCTAGAAAATTGTTTATTTGTCTGTTGCTTTTTTCCCCCACCCTTACAGAAGGGTGAGCCTGATTTTAAATTAACCTTAAGAAATGTCATTCCCAAAGTGGCCTCTGAAGACCCTGAGGCATTTTTACGTTGGAATATGTTGACCATGTCACTGATTTTTGGAATAAGAAGTGTGTATACTTATAAATGGTCAAGGACACCATAACTTCTAGTTTTTCAGTTGATTCTAACTCATAACAACCATATATGATGGCATAGCATCATTTCATACGGGTTCCAAAGATGTAGTATTTATGGAAGAATTCTGCCACACTGTTCTTCTGCAGAGCAGCTGGTGGATTTCGAACACCATCTATTCAGTCATCAGCTGTAACACTAGGACTCTGTAAGGACAGGTACCAAACCAAAACAAACCCAGTGCCATCGAGTCGATTCTGACTCATGGCGACCGTGTAGGGCGGGGTAGAACTGCTTCAAGGAGTTTCCAAGGAGAGCCTGGCATACTCAAACTGCTAACTTTTTGGTTAGCAGACATAGCACTTAACCAATATGCCAGCAGGGTTTCCTGTAACAATACATAGGTGAGGGGAAAACAACCCAAAACAACTGTGATAAACTGTGTTCACTTCGTCCACATATGTGAACAAAATGTGTTATAAATCTTGATTATCAGAATTCAAGAAGAGGTTTAAATACAAAAGCAAACATTATTTGATAGTTATAATGGTGGAGAGGGAGGGAGAGAGCAATTCACCATCTAGATAGCAAACAAGAATTATCTTAGGTAAAGGGAAGGACAACACGTGATATAAGGGTAATTCAGCACAACTGTGCCGCACCCAAAGCTAAGAAGTTTCCTGAACACGTCCAAATACTTTGAGGGACAGAGTAGCATAGGTAGAGGTCTGGGAACCATGGTTTCAGGGGGACATCTAGGTCAACTAGCATAACAAAGTTTATAAAGGAAATATTTGTATCCTTCTTTGATGAGTGGTATCTGGGGTCTTACAATCTGGTAAAGGGCCATATAAAATGCATCAATTGGTCGTAACTCACTTGGAGCAAAGGAAAATGAAGAACATCCAAGACAGAAGGAATACACGAACCTTAGAGAAAGAAAGGGCCACATAAACCAGAAACTTCGTCAGACTGAGACCAGAAAAACGAGACGATGCCCAGTACCACCAATGACTGCCCTCACAGGGAACATAACAGACAGTTCCTGACTGCAAAGGAGAAAAATGGAGTGCAGAACTAAAATTCTAGTAAAAAGATTAGACTTAATGGTCTGAGACAGGAGAAACTCCAGGTGACATGGCTCGCAGGCTTTTTGTTAACCCAGAACTAAAACTGTGCCTGAAGCCAACTCTTCACACAAAGATTAGACTGACTCCAAGACATTAAACGATGCTCATGAAGAGTATGCTTCTTAGTTCAAATAGGTACAAAAGACTAAATGGACAGCTCCTGCCCAAGGTTGACATGAGAAAGTAGACAAGGATAGGAACTGGTTGAATGGACATGGAAAATCCGGGACAGAAAGGAGGAGTATGTTGTTACATTATAGGGACAGCAACTAGGATTATGTAACAACATACATGTAAATTTTTCTATAAGAAACTAACTTAAGATATAAATTTTCACCTAACACACCATAAAAAAAGTAAAACAAACAAACAAAAATGTAACATAAATCTGACAGGCACTGATTTGCAATTTTAACCTTGACTTAAATGAGTAAATGAAAAATCATAGCTGCGTTGGTTAAAAAAAAATAAAGGGGCTTCATTTACAGCAGTAAGAAATTTTTTAAGCTGCAGAGTCTGTCTGATTCTGAATTACACACCTTGGAACACTGTTAAATCAAATATTTGAGTGTCTATAATAACAGGCCTTCCCACTTCAATTAGAGTCTATTATGACTTCGTACTTCACAAGGCTGATATCAGGGGAGCAGTGTATCTCCATCTCTTCCTCCCCTGGCCCAGATCTTCCAAACGAATCTGGCTGAGTGCAGTCATGTAGGATTAGTAGAAAGAATTTTAGTTTGGGACTATAGCTTAGAAAATAAATGATAAAGCATTTATCCTCCAGGAAATTATTTTGAAGTGACTCTGTATTCTTTAGAAGTCATCTTTATGTAATGGGTGTTGAGTGCTTCCTGTTTGGTGTGATCTTAGGGATTTGGGTTTTAAAGATGAGGGTTACTACAGACAGTCCCCCAGAGGACTGCCTTGTGTTCCAGAAAAGTAGAGGTTAGTGGGCTGATTGAAATCAAAGGTGTATGCTTTGCTCTCATGTCAGTTCATGAGATACTACATTTGAGGCACATTCTGACACTGCTGTATACTTAACACCGCATTTACTATCGTTCCCTGGGGAACATGGATATGCTCTTTCTCTTTGAGATTCTGGAACACGCACCCGGCAGTCCCAAGTTACTTAAATACAGCTTTTGCCATGTCACTCCCATACTTTGATGATTTCAAAACCCACTGCTGTCCAGTAAATTCTAACTCATAGTGACACTATGGAACAAACCAAAACAAACCCATCTAGTTTCCAAAGAGCACCTGGTGGATCTGAATGGCTGGCTTCTTGGTTAGCAGCTCTAGTTCTTAACCACTACACCACCAGGGTTTCACCAATTGTTTCAATGGCTCCCTATTATCTACATCTTTTCCCAGTTGCCATAGACGTGATTCCAACTCGTGCTGACCACATGTGAGTCAGAGTAGAACTGTGCTTCATACGGTTTTCAGTAGATGACTTTTCATAAGTAGATTTTTAACCTTTTTTTTCTGAGGTGCTTCTAAGTGAACTTGAACCCCCAGACTTTCTGTTAGCATCTGGGCGCATTAGCTGTTGGAGTGCCTAGGTATTTAGCAGTGCTCAAATCTATTCAGTCTTGTAACCAAAATCATTGAGAATCTCAAAGGACTTTTGATTATGTGAGCTAGATTGATCAATATTTACCATATTGGAAACTAAAACTGAGAAATTTTAAAATTAAAAAAATAAACATTTTACTCTTTAACAAAATCAATGTATTCTTTATGAAAAATGCTGTATTTTCCAAAAGAAACAATGATAACAAAATTAGGGTGACAAGAGTGGTATTGTTTTGCCTTTTTGAAAATCTCTTTAATTTCTGGCTTAATAGAAGACAGCTGGATCCTCAGATCTGCTTCTGCATTCAATATATTATGATATCATGTATCAGATAGTCTTTGGAAAAACTCCATCATGTGCTTGTGAGAAAACACAAGTGAGAAATGTAAGTACAAGTTTAATATTGCTATGAAAATAGTTTTGACCTAGTGGATCTCCTAAAAGGGTTAGCCACCCTAGGCGCTCCTGGGTGCTACTCTGACCTTGGTCTACAGCATCGAGTGTGAACTCCTCTGCTTTCTGTTTTAAAGACTTTGTGATTTTGCCTGACATTACCCCTAATATGATTATGTTTGAATTTCTTTCTTAACATTTACCCTTGAGCAAGTTATTTAACCCCTCATCTGTAAATGGGGCGTAATCATTGCTAACTCATAACGTTGCTATGTAAACAAATTAGATGTAAGGCATTTAGCATCACACTTGCACATTGTAAGCACTTAGCGAAATGTTGTTATTGTATTTTGTTCAGTAAATATTAAATGCTTCAGCAGTAAAACACTGTTTTAGACACAACAAAATTATGTAAGCTACTACTGCTGCCTCTTGGAATATGACTGTGTTTAGGGAAAATGAGATACTCATTTAGTCACTTCTTCATAAGTGTTCGTTGAGAACCTACGATGGACCACTGAGTTCTATGAAGCCTGTGGGAGAAACTCTCAGCCTGGGCTTGGGTTGTGGGGCAAACTCGAGGAAGGTAGCAAGTGAGCAGGTCTGGACAAGTGCATGCACTTCTGTGGGCCATGAAAACATGACAAAAGGTATTCTAAGAAGAAGACCTTTAAAGTAGGATAAGCAAACATTTTCTACAAAGGGTCAGAGAGTAAATATCTTAGTTCTGGGGGCCATATGGTCTCTTTCACAACTTTGTAGCTCTGCCACTGTAGCAGGAAAGCAGACATATATCTGCTATACAATATGTCAAGAATAGGCATAGTTTTGTTCCAATAATTATTTGTGGACATTGACATTTTAATTTAGTATAATTTTGCATTACATAATATTGTTCATCTTTTTTTTCTTCCAGCTATTTAAAAACGAAAAATATTCTGTTAGTTCTGAGTCACACAAAATTGGATATTTGATTGGATTTGGCTTGTGGTCTATCCTTTGTCAATCCCTGATCTAGAGAAAGAGCTTTAGGATGAGAAAATCTCATACCTGTCTGTTGAAAAAAGAGTCACCCAGTCAGTCTGTTCGTACAGGGTAGTCATTGGACATAAGGATAAAATAGGACAGGATAGTGAGTTTTGAACATCAGAATCATAATAACAAGGGTAACTAGGACTTTTCAGTGTAGTTGGCAATATTAACCCACCAGCCTGCTTCATGGAAGAAGGATGTGGCGTCTTCTTCCTTAGAGATCACAGCCTTGGATACCTTTTTACTATAAGCCAGAGTTGCCTCAATAGCAGTGGATTTGGTTTTTATTTGTGGAATGTGGGCATCACAGTCAATAATGTGGTTTGTAAATAATATCGTATTCTCAATTCATAGCTAAGGAAGATGGAAATGCAAAGACATTAACTGACTTGTACAAGGTCACAAATTCACTGTGTAGCAAATCTAGGACTAGGTTTCTGGTGTCTCTTCTGAGTAGACTCTTCTTAACCATATTAGGAAAGGTTATCCCATGAACTATGAATATAATACTATTTCATATATATACATATATATGTACATATATACACATCTATGTATACATCCTTTCAACGTGAAACGCTTGCAGGATTTATATATTTATATATACTATATATAAATACCATATATTTATATATATTATATATAAATACTGTATATTTGGCATGTTTATATATAGTATATTATATAAATATATGGTATTTATATATAATATATATAAATATATAAATCCTGCAAGCATTTCATGTTCAAAGGGTGGAAATAGAATCCGTATTTTTGGGAAACAAGTATTTTCAAATTTGGAATATACTCTGTAGGGATTCCTACTTATGTAAAAGAAAGGCCTAGAATCTAGTCCCTAGGGAAGGAGGTAAAAGGAGCTGAATAGTCCAGATAATAAGGAAATAAAATGATTTCTTGGAGTGAAAAGACATGCTAATTGAAGTGGTACATTTTCTGGGGGATGAGATAGTTTCTCGGGCATCTAGGACTTGGGCAGGGGAAGATAAGGACAATTGAGTGCTATCAGGTGCCTATAGCATGAGGTCAGTTCAGGGTCTTAGAGAGAGACCCAGCACAGGAGTTTGTGAATCACGTTTGATTAACAGATTTCAAGAAGAGTAATGTCTTATATGAGGCTCTAAATTTGCCTCTTTTTTTTTTTTGCATGTTAGGGCTCCTGTGCCGCCTTAGATCTTCAGAAAGGTGGACAAAGTATTAACCCTTGTATGTTTGGGTTAACAATGTCCTCAGAATGAAAAGAAGTTTATTCTTACTTGGGGCAAGATGGTGCTGGAAATGGCACCAGCCTACAGAAATGCTTACTAGATAGCAAAAGGAAATCAAAACAGGACATTGGAGTGAGTGATTAGAGCAAGAAGTGACATGTGACTACCAAGATGTGTATTCAGTCCCCAGGAATTCTCAAGTATTTTGGGATATTGCAAAACTTTGAATGGTAATATATATTGAGGACTTTTTCTTTCTTTCTTTTTTTTTTTATCAGAAGAAAGTGATCCCAGAAGTCTGGAATCTTGAGGTTCCTAGTGTTAGCAACTGCTTGCAAAGGAGGAAGAGTGATGCTACGTATGTTTTATGAAGAAACTCCAGGGGCAGGGTGAAAGGTACTAGAAAGAGTGGGGGTAAGGAAACCAGTTAGGAGACTCTTGCAAAAAGATAATGAGAACCTGAATTAGGGCAGAACCGTGAGGTCAGGGGACAAGCCATGAGGTCAGGGGACAAGCCATGAGGTTAGAGGACAAGAGAAAATAATCAAATATTTCAGAAGACTTGGGAATCATCTGCATGTGGAAGATCAGAGAAAGTGCTGTTTCTCATAAATATAGGCTGAAACAACTATAACATGTTTTCACATGAAGGAAATTGAATCCTTTCCAACTTAGGCAAAGACATTTGTTGTTGGCCATGTTCTCATTTCTGCCTAATCAGTTTTTGTGCTCATATGCCACATGCCCACGTTCTGTAGAATCCTCTTGGAAGTGAATGAAAATGCATATTTAAGGTCTTTGTGACATATACCTGCTGTTGGCAACATAGTGCACTTGGAAAGCCATGTTGCTAGCATTATTATTTTGTCCTATCTTTGACCTCTCTGCTCCTTTTTGGTCTGTATTCTGCCCCCTAACACATCATTCCCAGAGCTCAACAGCTGGGGAACATCACACATCTTTCTTTAGGGCTGACGTTATCCAGATAAATAAGAATTTTCTAGGATTCAACAACATTGTTAAGTTGCCAACATTTGTGGGGCAGGGCCAAGATACTGGACTAGTCACGTGTCTCCTGAATTCTCTCTTAGAACGAAGGCCTACAAAAACAACTGAATGGAGAAGAGGGGATATTTGGGGAGCCCAAAGATCAGGCAGAGGGTTCTGAGATTGGACTGGGCAACAGGAAGGGGAAAACTACCTTTGTCAGAGCAGCACAAAGGGCCCTACTTCTGCTGGCACAGTAGAGAGGCTGACAGGTATGGATGCCGTTTTTGTCAAGCAGGGGACTGGGGCTGGGGCTGGGTCTGCTAAGCCTGAGAGCCTAGCTGGGTCCTCCTGCCATGCAGAGCTACAGTGTATAAGTAGGCAGAGTCTCTTACAGCAGAGAGGTGGTACTTAACACAGTCACGTTTTGAGAACCTGGTGGTGGCTGGCAGTCAAGGGTACCAATGCCCTTCCCCCCTTCTCTGAGCTGCGCCATAGATTCTGCTGGTGCAGCACAAGAAAGGGCACAGAAGGATGCCATCTTAGTCAGCTGAGAGGCAGAATTGGCTATGCTTGAGGACTCAGCTGGTACTGGTCCCCATGCTGAGCTACAGAGCCTGACAGGACAGTGCCTCTCTCAGCAGAAAAGCTGTTTTTTAAGACATTTGTACCTAGAGAATGCAGCTGTGGCCAGCAGATGAGTGTAGCAGTGTCTTTTACCCCTCCTTTGTCTGAGCCATGCCATAGGGTCTGTTGATGAGGCCCTGGAGAGACTCCACAAGTAGGCTATCATCTTTGTCAGCCAGGAAGCAGGGCCTGCCACACCTGAGAGTCCAGCTGGGGGTAGACACACAGTTGAGAAGCACTGTCAGCCTAGACATCATCTCTTTCATCAGAGAAGCTGTATTCATGACAGCTGCATCTAGAGAAGCAGAGGCAGCTGGCAGCCAAGTCCAGCAGTTCCCTTCCCTACTTCCTTCTTAAAGCTATGACATAGCTTCTGCTGGTGCAACACCACAGAAACTGAACAGCTTTCTGATGGCACAAAAACAGCAATCAATACCTAACCACTGAAAGAAGCATTCAACCATGGCTCCGGAAAACTTCCAAAATAAAGATTCAAAAGACTTCCCTGATGAAGAAACCTTCCTGAAATTATTGGAAGTAGACTACAAAAACAATTAAATAGAGAACACTTCTAGATCTCAGGATGGAGATTAAACAAAGTGCAGCACAACAAAATAAAAAATTAAACAAGCTATATGAACTGCTAGAATGTCAATGATTAGAAGTTCAGCAGGTCAATAATAAAATTACAGAGTTAGACAGTTCAACGGAAAGCCAAAAGAGTAAGATTGAGGAAATGGAGTGCAGAATAAGCAAGACTGAAGACAAACCAACTGACACCAGCATTTATGAGGAGAAATCAGATTAAAAAATTAAGAAAAATGAAGAAACATTAAGAACCATGTGGGACTCTATTTAGAGGACCACTTTATGACTAATTGGAGTTCCAGAACAGGAGGAACAGCAGAAAATACAGAGAGAATTGTTGAAGTGTTGCTGATAGAAAACTTCCCTCACATCATGAAAGAAGAGGAGATAGTTATTCAAGATGCTGATCCAACTTCAGAAAAGATAGACCCACAAAGAAAGACAAAAAGACATATTATAATCAAGCTTAACAAAATGAAACCTAAGGAGAGGGTCTTACAGGCAGCTAGGCTTAAACCAAAACTAACATACAAAGGAAAGTCTTATAGACTGACCTCCAACTTTTCAGCAGAACCCATATTGGCAAGAAGACAATAGAATGAAACATACAAAACCTTGAAATAAAAAAAAACCCAACTAAGACTTACATAACTTGAAAAATTGTCTTTCAGATATGACAATGTAAGCAGGATGTTCTCAGATAAACAGAAGCTTAGAGACTTTGCAAAACCAAACCAAATTTACAAGAAATACTGAAGGAGATTCTATGATTAGAAAATCAATAACACCAGATGTATACTCAAGGATGCAAGGCAGGACACAACATCCATAATCCTAATTAGGTAGGGAAGTCACAAAACTCAACCAAAGTTAAATATTAAAAGTAGAGAAACAGAGAGCTTGACATGTGAACTATGACAACATTACACTATAAAGAGGGATACGCTACAGTATTCGTAGCCCTTTCAGATGGAGAAGAAGTTAAGATGACATGAAAAAGTTCAAGACTGGTTTAAACCTAGAACATTAAAGGGTGACAAAGGGGTAGCTGCAAAGCAAACTAGCAACACTATATATCAAAACAAGAAACACAATACAGAAATCTCAACAGACATAAAACCACATTGAAAAGATGAAAAGAAAACCCATAAAGAAAGATGACCCAGAACAGAATATTAAGTACAACAAAGAAAACGTTAACAGCACAAAAATAAAAGCATCAGAAAGGCAGCACTAAATACACATCTACCAATAATAACACTGAGTATAAGCAGACTGAATGCTCCAATAAAGAGACAGAGAGTAACAGGCTGAATCAAAAAACACGATTTGCCTACATGCTACTTATAAGAAACACACTTTAGACTCAAAGATAGTGACTGAAAATTAAAGGATGGAAAAATATATATTAAGATAACAGAATGAGAAAAAGAGCAGAACTGGCAATATTAATCTCAGATAAAATAGATTTTAAAGTAAAATCCACTATTATAGACAAGGATGGCCACTACTGCTTAAAGGTTGAAACATAAGGATGCTATAACAATTTTAAATATTTATATACCCAATATCAGAGCATCTAAATACACTGAAGAAATGCTGACAACATTAAAATATGAGGGAGATCACTCCACAATAAAGTAGGAGACCCTTGAACACTATTTTCAACAGTGGAGATATCACCCAGAAAAAAACTCAATAAAGACATAAAAGATCTTATTGCAACAATCAACCAAATCAGCCTCATAGACATTTGCAGAACTTTTTACTCAACAACAGACAAGTACACCTTGTTTTCAAATGCACATGGAACATTCTCCAGAATAGACAGCATACTAGCCTTAAAGAAAGTCTTAACAAAAATCCAAACCATTGAAATTATTGCAAAGCGTCTCCTCAGACCATTAAGTCATAAAAGTTGAAATCAATAGCAGGAAACACATGGGTAGAAATTCAGACTCACAGAAACTGAACAACACCTTGCTCAAAAATTCATGAATTATAGAATAAATCAAGGATGTAATAAAGAAATTCATGGACTCAAATGAGAATGAAAACACATCCTAACAGATCCTATGGGATACAGCAAAAGCAGTGCTCAGAGGTCAATTTGTCTCTATAAATGCACACATGCGGAATGAAGAAAGGGCCCAAACCAAAGAATTAACCCTACAACTTGAACAATCAGGAAGAGAACAACAAAAGAACCCCTCAGCCACCAGAAGAAAATAAACAAGAATTAGAGCAGAACTAAGTGAATTAGAGAATAGAAAAACATTTGAAAAAAATTAGCACCCAAACCTGTTGTTTTTGAAAAGATCAACAAAGTTGATAAGCCATTGACTTAACTCATAAAACTAAAACAAGAGAGGAAAAAAATAACCCAAATATGAAATAAGACGGGTGATGTCACAGCAGACTGAATTGAAATTAAAAATATCATAACAGAATAGTATGAAAAATTATATTCCAACAGATGTGAAAATTCAGAGCAAATGGACAAATTTCTAGATTCATATCACATACCAAAATTATTGCAAAGAGAAGTAAAACAACTTAATAAGCCCATAATAAAATAAGAGAATGAAAAAGTAATTGAGATTAGAAAGAACTACCAAACAAAAAAAGTCCTGGTCCAGATAGCTTCGCCAGAGAAATCCATGAAACTATTTTTTTTTAGACAGGAATTAACTCCAATACTACTGAAGCTCTTTCACATACGTATTTCACATCAAAAAGGATGGAACATTCCAAATTCTTTCTATAGAGTCAACATAATCCTGGTACCAAAGCCGGGGAAACACCCTGCAAAAAAAAAAAAAATTACAGACCAATATCACTCATGAACCTAGATGCAAAAATCTTCAACAACATTCTAGCCAATGGAATTCAACAATATATCAAAAATAATTTATTATGGCTAAGTGGGAGTCATACCAGGGAAGCAGGTTTGGTTCAACATCAGAAAAACAATTAATGTGATCAACCATACAAATAACAGAAAGGATAAGAATCACTTGATTTTGTCAACTGATGCAGAAAAGGCATTTGACAAAGTCCATCACCAATTCATGTTAAAACTCTCAGAAAAACGGGAATAGAGTGGAGATTCCTCAACACAGTAAGGGACATCTACATAATGCCAACTGCCAACATTGTCCTGAATGGAGAGAGACTGAAAGAATTTCTCCCGAGAATGGGAACTAAATAAGGATGCCCACTGTTACCACCTGTGTTCAACATTGTGCTAGAGGTTCTGGTCACAACAATCAGACAAGACAAAGAAATAAAGCGCTTTTTCATGGGTGAAGAAGTAAATATATCCCTATTTGCAGGTAATATGATCATATACACAGAAAATGCTAAAGAATCCATAAATAAACTACTAGAACTAGGAGTTCAGCACGGTATCAGGATATAAGATAAATGTAAATAAATCAGTAGGATTGCTTTACACCAACAATGATATCATCAAATAAATATCATTTACAACAGGCCTCAAGAAGATTAAGTACCTTGGAATAAATCTAACCAGAGATGTCAGAGACCTATACAGAGAAAATTACAAGCCCTTACTGCAAGAAACTGAAAAAGACTTACACAAGTGGAGAAATCTGCCTTACTCATGGATAAAAAATCCCACTGCCATCAAGTCAGATCTGACTCATAGCAACCTTATAGGTCAGAGTAGAACTGCCCCACAGAGTTTCCAAGGAATGCCTGAAGGATTTGAATTGTTAACCTTTTGGTTAGCAGACATAGCACTTAACCCACTACACCACCAGGGTTTCCTTTTACTCATGGATAGAAAGACTTAACATTGTGAAAATGTCTGTTCAACCCAGAGCAATCTACATATACAATGCAATCGCAATGTAAATTCCAACGTCATTTTTTAATGAGATGGAGAAACAAATCACCAACTTTGTTTGGAAAGGGAAGAAACCCTGGATAAGTAAAACACTACTGAAGAAGAGGAACACAGCATGAGGTCTCACACTACCCAACCTTAGAACCTATTACAGTGCAACAGGAGTCAAAACAGCCTAGTACTCATACAAAAAGAGACATCCAGACCAATAGAATAGCATAGAGAATCCAGAAATATCACCGCTGGCATCCTGTGAACAGTTAGTTAACATGCAGCAAAGGCCTAAATGTTGTAAACTGGTGTAAAGACAGTCTCTTTAACAAATGGTCTTGGCAAAATTGGATATCCGTCTGCAAAAAAACCAAAACAAAACCCATATCTCATACTTTACACAAAAACTAACTCAAAATGGATCAAATACCTAAATATCAAACGTAAAATGATAAAGATTATGGAAGAAAAAATAAGGACAACAATGGAAGTTCTAACACATGGTTTAGACAGGCAACAAAATCTGACCAACAATGCATAAACAAAAGAAGAAAAAATACATAAACGAGAGTTACTAAGAAAAACACTTTCACTTATCCAACGACTTTATCAAGAGATTTAAAAGATTGCCTGCAGAATGGAAAAATTTATTTGGCAAGTGCGTATTGGATTGACGTCTAATTTCTATGTCTACAATGTACTGCAAAATATTGACAAGAAGAAAACAAAAAACCAAATTAAACAATGAGCAAAGGAGATGGACTGACTTTTCACCAAAGAAGACATACAAGCAGCCAAAAGACACATGAAGAAATACAATCACTGGCTATTAGAGAAATTCAAATCGAAACTACAGTGAGATACCATCTCACCCCAGTGAGGTTGGCAATAATCCAAAAAACACAAAACAACAAATGCTGCAAAAGCTAAGAAGAGATTGGAACTCTCCTACACTGCTGGTGGTAATGCGAAATGGTGCAACCTCGTTGGAAAGAACTTTGGTGCTTTCTTAAAAAGCTATCAATAAAAATACCATATGATCCAGCAATCCCACTACCTGGAATATATCCTACAGAAATAAGAGCTGTCACACCAACAGATACATGTACAAGAATGTTTATTGCAGCATAGTCTGCAATAGCAAAAGGACAGAATCAACTTAGGTGCTCATCAACAGATAAAGAAACTATGGTACATACATACAATGAAACACTTTGCAATGATAAATAAGTGATGATTTTAGGAAGCATCTCATAACCTGGTATCAACTAGAAGACATTATGCTAAGTAAAATCAGTAAGCTCCAAAGTGGATAAGTATTGTATAGAGACCACTACTGTAAGGACTTAAAGAAGGACTTGGGTGCAGAAGAAAAGACTCTTTGATCACTGCAAAGGTGGGAAGGGAGGGAGAAGTTTGTTCTTAGATTAGACACCAACCAAAAACCAAGTGCACTGCTGTCAAGTCAGTTCTGACTCGTAGTGACTCTAGAGGTCAAAGTAGAACTGCCCCACAGAGTTTCCAAGGAGTGCCTGGCAGATTTGAACTGCCAATTTAACCCACTATGCTATCAGGGTTTCCCTTAGATGAGATAGTCAGTAGGAATTCAATTAGGTGACGGGTGTGACAGCACCCAGTTGAAGGGCAGGCAGCATAACTGTACTACATCAAAAATGAAAAGGTTTTCTAAATTCAACACAACATTGCAAAGGATAGAGTAGAAGGGACAGGAGTTTGGGGATAGTGTTTTCAGGGGACATCAAGGTCAACATGCGTAACTAGCCTTTTGCTAAGGGAAAATTCTGCACCCAATATTAGTGAGTGGCATCTGGGGTCTCAAAAGGCATTAAGCTGCCATCTGAAGATCATCAGTTGGTCCCAATCCACTTGAAACAGATAGCAACCAGTAACATCGAAGACATGAGGCAAAACGAGGCCAACAGACAGAAGGCCCCGTATGAATGGGAGACTACATCACCATGAGACTAGAAGAACCAGATATTGTCAGGCCATCACCAAAGACAGCCTTGATAGGGAACACGATTCGGAGTCCCTGACATAACATGAGAAAAAGAGATATGCAAATCAAGAAGTCTACTTAAAGACCAGAAGTGATGGTCCAACAGCCTGGATGGTCCCAGGGAACGTTGACCCTAGACCGCTGCTGCTCTAGAGCTGAAACCAGTACTGAGGTCAGCACTTCAGACTAATAGACTGGACTCGACGATAGAGAGGGAGCATGTAGTGTGTGTACTATACTACTGTTTTCTTTCTAGAGGGGAAACGAGAGGGTAGAGAAGATGGGACAGGTTATCGGGAATATATTAGAAGAGTGAAAACAAAGAGTGTGCTGTCATGGGGTGGAGACAGCAGATACAGCGACAGAGATGCGGGCATGCAGAATTGAGTCAGGTTGTATATTGTTACTTAATCATCATATTTTTTTTTAAAGCTGCCAACACTTTGTACTGTATAACTGATAGAATTTCCTGTATTTTTGCTGTTCAGTAAGGTAGTCACTTGTCACATGTGGGTGTTTTACACTTGGAAGATGACTAAGAATAAGGAAATGATTTTTAATTTAATTTACATTTAAATATCCCCATGTAGCAAGAATGTTGAATGTACCATACAGAACCAAGAAAACAAATATCTCTCCTGGAAGAAGTGCAACCAGAGTGCTCCTTGGAAGCAAAGATGGCAATAGTGCATCTTACATACTTTGGACATGTTGTCAGAAAGTTTTAGTCCCTGGAGAAGGACATCATGCTTGGTGGAGCAGTGGGTCAGTGAGAAAGAAGAAGACCCTCAACGAGATGGATTGACACAGTGGCTGCAATATCAGGCTTAAGTGTAAGAATGACTGTGGACATGGCACATTCTGTTGTGGGTAGAGTTCCTATGAGTTGAACTGACTTGATTGCATGTAACAACAACAAAAACAAAGTAGCAAGTGGCTGCCATACTGGATGGCTGACTCTATATTCTAAAGCCCAAAATGCTTCCCCAAGGTGGGGACCTGGGGATGTTAGTTTGGTGTTTTTTGAAGTACTTGTCTAGTCTGCTCAAACCAGTAGACCTTGGAGATACAAGCTTCTTTCCCTGCTACTTTTCCTTCGTAAGTTTCTTCCAGGAATCATGGTGGCAAACCAAACCCACTGCCACTGAGGGGATATTGACTTGTAGTGATCCTCTAGACAGAGCAGAACTTCCCCACAGAGTTTCCAAGAAGCACCTGGGAGATTTGAACTACTGACCTTCTGGTTAGCAGCAGTAGTACTTAACCACTAAGCCACCAGATTTTCCATCATGCTGGTGAGCTGAGTTAATTAGTACTGTCCAAGTAAAGAAGCCTAGTGGTGCATTGGTTAAGAGCTGGACTGTTAATCAAAAAGCTGGCAGTTCTAATCCAACAGCCTCTGCTTGGAAACCCTATGCAGCAGTTCTGTAGGGTTATATAGGACCCTGTCCTATATAGTCACTATGGTGGTGATGGGGTTGGTTTCAGTACAAGTGAAAAAAGTTGAAGGAAATTCATTACACCAATCTCAGAAGTTCAGGATTAATTCTTTTTCAACTTTATACTAAAACTGGAGTATTTAGCAAAAATACTGGCAGAAAAGTCTAGATTCAGTGGCTCCTGACTACTGGGTGAGTGTCATCTGTTTAATGTGGTTCTTCTTGACTCTTCATTGTTGTCAGCATGATTTTATCATATGACAACCACTTTGACTCCTGATCTTGTAAATAAGAATTGAAAAAGCTGGAACCCCCTTGCTTTAGACTTTACCAGCTACTACATAAAACTTTCTCCATCTGACACTAAAATCTCTCAAGGTCTTACCTTATGCTTGGCCAGTTAACTTCACTTATGCTAAGATGTAAATAGGTCGTAATGGTTTTGTTATTGTTAGAGGACACATTAGTATTCTCAAGCAAGAATCTTTAGTGTCTCCAGCCCAAAACAGGAGTGCTACAGCTTTTCTGGTTGGCGACCAAGCAGCATTAATGGAGAGGACAAGGAGAGCGAATCTACTGCAATAAATATTTAGAACTTGACGAGGACGTGTGAAGGTTCAGAGTCAACGATTCCTCTCTTGTACCAAGAAAGTTACAGAGCAAGCTCTCTCCTATTTGTAAATTTGAGTCTAATAATATCTTCAATTTATTGGGCCTTTCTTCTGCAGACTTCAAAGAATAGCATAATCAAACCCTGATGGTTTTATTAAATGTATTTTATAAAAGGCTAAACTATTCAAACTGAGAAGTAGGAACATTTGCTAACCTTATGGTTTGTCGGGGAATATACATGCATACTTACATACAAGTGTATATGACATATATGTGCATGTGTGTAGATATATGTACGTGTGTATGAGTAGACATGTACTTGTATGCGTGCATACTTACGTGTGTGTATCCTTCCTGTCCCTTCCCCTGCATGGTAGGCAACTGTCTTGTAGTGTACTGTACGTTTTGCTAGGAGTTCAGAAACAGTGCTACTTACTGGCTATATGTGGGGCAAGTTCCAGCCTCTCTAAGGCTCATTTTCCTTACATAGAAAATGAGAGTGATGATACTTACCTCTGGGCTAGGGAGAAAATCAAATCAGCTAATGTCTGTAAAATGGGAAGTCATTTAAGGTTAATGTATTTGATGAGGAAGGAAGACAACTGTTCTTTCTCCAACATGATTATGAGGACTTGTGCTGAAATCTGATTTGACAAAGGCACAGAGAAGCATATGGGTACATTTTCTGGACAGATGGCTGATAAATTCTGTGCTGTATATACATGGTTTGTTCATGGCATTTCTTCAGCATGAAGAGCCTCTTTCAGGAATCTTTATGGGGCTGCACTATGATAGGTGGACCTCAACGAACAGGAAGCTGGAGGCTTGAACCTAACACAAACAGTTGTATGGACGTTCAGTACCCCGAGTGCAAATGACATCTTGATGCTGCCAAATGTCAGTACTGATGCTTGATGGCATTCCGTAGACGCAGCTTTAATTGAGCAAAAGTAAGTCCTACCAAATGGACCTGCTTTATGTTCTCAAATACTGGAAGGAAGATTAAGTCATGCAGATTTCAAGCCTTGTGTCTGAGGTGTCGCCATGTATAAGCCGTATATATGAGTGTGTGTATGTGTGTGTGTGTATATTTCCTCAGCTTCACAATTCTTATCTCTTTGGGAGCAGAATCTAAAGTAAACATCCATCGTCAGATAGCAGCTGTTCCAACAGCCACTCTATGGGCCAGAGAAAGGGTGATTTATACATGTGGGGAAATTGTTTATATTCTATGGCATGGTGTGATCCCACGCCATAAAAAATTAGTAACCAAATCCATTTCTAACAACCTTAAAAACTAACATGGGTTCATAGGAGGTTCAGTTTCTGGGTGCTAACACATTTATGACGTAGAAATAGATAATCAGAGTTTTTCAGGAGCCTGCCGGAGGTGACCAGTTAGAAGGAGTTCTAGCTGGGAGCTCTCGCTTTCGAAAGCTGGGCTCAACAACTGTTTTCAAGCATGAAATCAAACGTACCGAGTGCCTGCTGTTTTCTAACCAGATGTCTGATATTAAATTAAATGCGCATATATGTGAAATAGGCAAAAAAAAAAAAAACCTGAAAGAATATTGGAATATTGTAGCGAGTGAACAATGAAGATTTCTGTTTTGAAAAGGAAGTCTTTGGGAGATAGGAAGCTGCAGCTCCATTTTTAAAAAATCTAGAAATGATCATCTCTCTTTAAAAAAATTGAATCTTGCTATTAAGATATTTATTTTTAGAAAATCAAATCTTGCAAAGAGTGAAACTTCCTGATTTGCTGCTTTGGTTCTTTTCTGCACATCTTACAGTGAGTGCAGGTGAAGAATAGTTGTTCACCATCTCCTGTTTGACAGACTTTGTGTTTGGGTGGGTTTATCACTAGATACACTGAATTGCCTTTTTTTGCGAGATAAGTAGCCTTGTTCTGTGAATATTTCCTTAAGTGTGTCTCACTTTTCAGCTGTTAACTAGCCGTCTTTGTTGCTTTCCTCTGAAGTGTTTCCAAATTATCCTCCCTCCTCTTGAATTTTTCATCCTTGGTAATGTGCCTGGTGTACTAAGTGTTCTGCTAGGCGCCGCACCAAAGTTGATAGCAAATGCCTGCTACCTGCCCTCCTGTTCTCTAGACCATGTTACAGACGACACAAATGAGATCAATACGTTTAATAACACATCAACAGCATACAACATATAATTTAGGAGGGAAGAAAGCTAGGCTTTGCTTTGAGTGTTATTATCTATTTACTTACTTCCATTGATGACTTTGCTGATGTACCAGGGTCGTTATAATAACCTCTGTCTTGATTTGGAGGCCCTGGTGGTAAGCCACCAATCCCTCCTCAGAAACCCTCTTGGGCAGCTCCTCTCTGTCCTATTAGGTCGCTATGTATCAGAATCAACTAGATGTCAATTTTTTGGTTTTGCTTTTTAAGGTTTGATTTGGAGAGTTGTAGCTGTTTTTATAGATGGATGATATTGCATATACTCAGCTTTAATTCAGCAAAATGAATTTCAACCAAATAGATGCATGAGAACATATTTGAAATAGCTTAAGGAATCCTTGAGTGGTACAGGGAACCCTGGTGGCATAGTGGTTGGTACTACAGCTGCTAACCAAAAGGTTAGCAGTTCAAATCTGCCAAGTGCTCCTTGGAAACTCTATGGGAAAGTTCTACTTTGTGAGGTTGCTATGACTTTGAATTGACTCGATGGCAGTGGGTTTGGTTTTTCTGGTTTGAGTGGTTCAAGCAGTTAAGTGCCTGGCTGAACATAACAGCTGGCAGTTTGAACCCACCCAGAGGTACTTCAGAAGAAACGCCGCGCAATCTGCTTTCAGAAGGTAACAGCTATAAAAACCCTAATGGAGCATAGTTTCACTACGAAACACATGGGGTCTTCATGAATCAGAATCGACTTGATGGCATTTTTGGGGAGGAGGGTATTTGAAATACACTGAAGGTAAGTTACATGGGATGAGAAAAAAGACCTTAAGCACTCATCAGGACTATATCAGTGAATTGTCCAAGAGACCAGGAGACTAAAGGAAGTAACAGTGGGTGCCTTTGGGACTCTAAGCTGAGCATCAGTGGATAATCTAGGACCATATGCAAATTAGGAAAGTGACCCCCAAACCCCCAAGCTTTGGGAGAGGTGGTATTAAAATCAACTAGCAAAAAACAAACAAAAAAATCAGCATCAACAACATCGGCACTGACATCAGCAATAAAAACAAAACATAGGTAATTGTAAGATCAATCAGACTAGAACACCTTGCAGGGTTGCTGTTGAGCAAGTGTTCTTTGCTGTCCTGACTCCATCTAGGGGAGCAGTGGCCCTGGTGAGCTCAGTCTAGGAAACAGGTGTGGTCTAATCCGGGCTCTGCACCTGCATATGAGGAAGTAAAGAAAGAACCCCCAAGAAAGGCTAGTTCAAAGATACCAAAGCCCTGTGGTAATTAATAAGCATTGGCTCTTACAAGGATTGCTTAGTTGAACTCTCCATCTTCCATGATGACAACTGGGAAATAGAAACCAAATTCGCAGAGCAATCGTCACAGTTAGAGAGGTACTAGTAGCCTGTATATTTGTACTTTTTTTCTCACTTGTCTTAAGTTTCTTCTAATATGTACATTTTCTCTAGTTCTGGTTTTTGCTTCCTAATTTATAGATCTCCGTGCTTTATAGTGCAAGAGATCTGGTGCCACAGTAGTTGGGTGCTCGACTGCTAGCCAAAAAGACCAGCAATTTGAACCCACTCGCTACTCCATGGAAGAAAGATGCAGAAGTCTGCTTCTATAGATGTGTGGCCTTGGAAATCTGTGGGGCAGTTCTACTCTGCCCTACACAGTCACTATGGGTGGGAATCAACTTGATGGCAGTGAGTTTGGGATATTTTTATAGTAGGAGTTTCTGTACCTCATATTCCTTAAAAAAAATAAATAAACATAAGATAGGGCATGAATAAATAAATAAATAATCCCCTGCATCTATCGAATGAAAGCGTTGAGTGGATTGTAAAGCTCTGCTGGCTTACTTCTACATAGTGGTTCTACCTGTTTTATTTATTTTCAAAGAGCTGTCTCAATGGGGCAAGATCTGCTATGTACAGAGGAATGAAATGACATGGTTACCTGAAATTGTCTTGCATACCTGGAGACGTTAAATGAAAATAGACCTTGTTTTGCTCCAGTTAAAACTTCTGTAATGGGAGTTGTCATCTCTTTAGGCAGGTAAGGATAGCATCTATGCCTCTGCTCCTGTGTCCCTCCTGTATCTTCTCAAGAATTTCTGATGAGCTTAAGGAATGAAGACAATTTTAAACATCACCCTCTAGGCTGAGAGCCGCAATGACCCCTGGCAGACACTGTCTCCTCTTGCTTATGAGCATTAATAGTCAGCTCTGTCCTTGTTGTCTTCTGCCACATTACTAATTTGTACCTAGGGTATCAAATGGAATGCTAGAGTCCTTTCAGTGGGCCCTGAAAATGCTTTTTGTTTCTTAAGACTTGAGGCCTCAAAATTTTATGTTCTCACATTGTATGGCAGATATTCATAAAGAGATAAAATTCTAGTCTTGTGCTGTTCTATCTTTCGTTCTTTTATTGCAAACATCTTTATGGTTTGCCCTTCGCCTCTTATTACTCCTCTCAGAAAAGGAATTCTTTCTGAGAATAATGAACTCAATGTGTCACCCAGCTGTTAAGAAAAAATTGCTTAGAAAAATATCCTTATCTTTGGGTTGAGAGTTCGGGGTCTGCAGCTGGAAGATGTGGGTCCTAGTCCTGACTTCCCTTGTTATTTTGTCTATCATCTGGGCAAGACATTGAATTTCTCAAGCTTCGTTTTCCTTATCTGTAAAATGGGGATGATAATTCCTCTTTGGCCTCTCAAGGAGCAATTAATTTAGGTGAAAAGTCAGTAATCTAATTCTTTAGCCACCAGAGCTGTGGATGTCTGTTCCTGTGCAATAAATCTACCTCCCTCTTTGGATCATCCTTCCTTAATAACATAAGACCCCCTACACAATAAATCTACCCCCTTTTACTTTCAATCGTCCTATCTATGTCTTAATCTGCCCTTCAACCAGATCAGATTCAACTGTGTATAACTATACCCACTACCTTTGAGTCGATTCTGACTCATTGCAACCCTGTAGAGTACAGCTACAACATAGAGTTTTGAAGAAATAGCTGGTACATTTGTACTACTGACCTTCTGGTTAGCAGCCCAGTGTTGAACTACTGCATTGCCAGGGCTCCTATCTTCAACTGGAACCACCAAGAACCAAACCGTTGCTTTCAAGTTGATTCTGACTGATAGCGAACCTACAGACCAGAGGAGAACTGCCCCATGTGATTTTCAAGGTTGTACTCTCTAAGGAAGCAGACTGCTATATCTTTCTCCCTGGACCAACTGGTTGGTTCAAGCCTTTGACCTTTTGATTAGCAACTGAGTGCTTAACCACTGCACTACTAGGTCTCCTGCAACTAGAATACCCTGTTGCAAGTATCCAACACCCCTCACTTTCTTTCTTTCCTGCATATGTTCGTGGCAAAGCCCCTACAATGATTAAAACTCCTTGCCTATTCTGTGCTGAAGGAGTCCGGGTAGCATGAACGGTTGTGTGCTTGGCTGCTAACCTAAAGGTTGTTGATTCAAAACCACTCAGTGGCTTCTTACAAGAAAGGCCTGGGCGTCTGCTTTTATAAAGATTGCAACTTAGAAAACCCTATGGGGCAGTTCTACTCTGTCACACTGGGTCACTATGAGTCGGAATCAACTCAAAGTCATCTAACAACAACCCAACTCCATGCTCACATCTTTGTAATTTATTCCCAAGGGAAAACAGACACCATTGCTGACTAGTTTTACTATAAATATGCATTCAAAAATCGGAGATAGATATGTCATCCAATCCCCTGTCCCATGGCCTCCCTGCTAATGACCTTGCTTCATTTTTCTTTAAGAAAATAAAACCATCAGGCAAGAGGCCTCTCATCCACCCACCACCAGCATTACAAGCCTCCTCACATCTGTGTTTTGTAAACAGTACAGGGATCTATGAATATTAATTATTATTGTGGCTGCATAATGTATGGTTGGAGATATCTAATGCATTTGGAATACCTTCTAAAAAAATTGTTCACAAACTTGACCTCTATTAAAATGTACAGAAAAGGAAGTGTACTACTCATAGTGAACTGTTGTGGAATTTGTCTTTTTTAAAAAGTGCGCTAGGACCATATAGGTCACAGAAACTTTGCCAAGGTGTATTCAGAGTCATGAACAATTTGGCTGTTCCAGCTTTGATGTTTTCAGGAAATTTATATTTGTGGCAGTGGAATAAAGAGTACTCAAACATCACCTTATTTAGCGGTTCAAATGTTGAATATAGGTGAGGCATAGTTGCCTATGTTTTATTCTATTTTATATATAAAAAATCTACAATGACCTGTGATTTTTGATGTTAAAACTCAGGTTCCAGATCTACTCCTCACTTTGCCCGTTTGCACCTTGTCACTCACAAATCACAAATCAACCAAAGCCTTATTTCCTGGCTGGGGTTAAACCCTTCTGCCGACAAGGCATCATCAACTACTTGTTAAGTTTCCTCTATAAAAGGGCCTTTCATAAACAGCTTCTCCACAAAGCAAGAAGACAAATTAGCAACTTGAAAAATAAGGTTGTATTTTCACAATCTGTCATAATCTCTTTGATTTTGTTATAAAAAACTTGTCAGGTTTTTTTTTTTCGTTCCTTCTCTAAGTTATAGCTCAATAATGGTCCAGAACTCCATAATGCTATGGTTACCAGGCATGTCACAAAGCCAAAGTACCTCTGTTTGAGTATTGTGTTCTTTTAAAGAATTATCTATACGAGTTTAAAGTGACAGCAACTGGAAAGTTTGGACTGGAAGCTTAGGGATCAGTGAGTTTAAGCTAACTGTGGTGAAATGATTTGGAAAAGAATTGGAAGAATGGTAGCAAAACTTGAAGAATGTCATCAGTGTCCCTGAATTGTACAAGCAGAAATTGTTGAAATGCTTTTTCTTTGGCTGTGTATATTCATGAAAAGAGCCAAATTTAGCTTTGATTCCTTTCTGCCCAGTCTGTTGACCACTTGAATTTCCATATCTGTTACAGGTGAGAGGGTCTGATGCCTGAACACAAAGGCCAGACGCTGTGAGTAGAGTCTTGGGTCTAACCTTTCTTAAAGTGAAAGTCATAAATGAAATCTTCAATGTGATCGATAATATACAGCAAAGTCACATTATAAATAAGAGTCTCTTTCAGTTTGTTTCAAAAGATTCCCCTAGGTATTTCCGTAAGAACATTGCTACTAGGAAACATTCCCTTAGATGAAGGCAATATTTCCATGGTCAAAAAAGTTGGGAAATATTTGTACTTGAATCTTTTTAAGAGATTCAAAACGCAAAATACTGAAAAACTTTGCTGTGTGGATCTTGAAGAAGTTACTTAACCTCTCTGTGTCTGTTTCCTTGTCTGCAAAATGGGACTAATAACAGTAACTACCTTAGTTGGTAATCTGAGGATTAAAGAGTTATTACATGTAAAACACCGAGACCATTTTCTGATATGTAAGAGGGCTGTGGCGGTCAGAATTATGTCAACTTGGCTACTCCATATTTGGCTGCTGTATTAAGTGATAGGACGGGGCCTGTGGTGGCTTCCTGCCCCTCGGCTCTCATCTCTCGACCTGCCACTACTATTGCTGATCTGATCAAGTAGCCAGGAGCTCCTGCTCTCTTCTTCCGGCATCTGGTTCCTGGAC
Organism: Heterohyrax brucei; assembly: GCA_028571685.1. Taxonomy (NCBI): domain Eukaryota; kingdom Metazoa; phylum Chordata; class Mammalia; order Hyracoidea; family Procaviidae; genus Heterohyrax; species Heterohyrax brucei. Next base: position 132,371,286 of record CM053146.1, on the reverse strand, counting down.
TTGAACTAGCAGCTATTGGATTCATCAGTCCTTGCAGTCAGCCCTTGAGAGTCCTGCTCCCTGACCTGCCAATTCTGGGTTCGCCAGCCTCTGCCGCTCCGTCTTACTGCCAGCTTGGGATCCACTGACCTACGCAACCCGTGATCTAGAACTCTGGTCTCTGACCTGCTGACTTTGGTTTCCTCCACTTCTGTGGCCACGTGAGGCTTGTGCCAGGACTTGGGACATTCAGCTTCTGTGATTGCGTGAGCTGTTTCCTATATCTATATCTATGTCTATGTCTATGTCTATGTCTATGTCTATGTCTATGTCTATGTCTATGTCTATGTCTATGTCTATGTCTATGTCTATGTCTATGTCTATGTCTATGTCTATGTCTATGTCTATATCTATGTCTGTATCTGTATCTATGTCTATATCTATATCCATATCTATCTATATCTATATCTATATCTATATCTATATCTATATCTATATCTATATCTATATCTATATCTATATCTATATCTATATCTATCTATCTATATATACTATAAATCTTTCTGTATATCTGCACGTGTTACTCATTTTGCTTCCCTAGAAAATGCAGCCTAAGACAGTTTGGTACCGGGAGAGTGGGGTGCTGCTCTAGCAAATAACTAAAATGTGGGAGCCATTTTGAAACTGTGAATGGACAGAACATTCGGAAGGAACGAGGAAGGCACAGATGGTGAGAAACAACAGAGGACTGGTGGCGGCAGCAGCAGAACCAGAGGCAGCGCTGGAGCAGACCTACGGAGCGAGAGAGCTGAGTGCCTTTGGGCAGGACGCTTTCCAGCAAGAGTGGGGTGCCTCCAAGCACTTGAATCAGTGGAGCTTCAGAGCTTTGGAACACTTGCCTGGCAGAGCAGATGTGGGCCTGAGGCCCAGGCCATGTGGCCATAGGAAGCGGAAGCTGAAGAGACAAATAGCGTGAGAAGCTGAGCTGCCTCAGTCTCAGAAGGTATGGCCATGACCTCAGGGGTTTGAAAGGGTGGAATCATGGCGTCCTGTGTTTGTAAGGGTGGAATTGCCACTTGGTTGGGCTTAGGGCACACCTAAAGCCGATGGGCAGAGTTTCTGTCCAAGTAGGCCTTGAAGGCAAAGTTGTAGCGCAGGCTGGGGTCTCCACTCAGAATCCAGAAAGTGTGGCCAATACCTAGAGTCTGGAGAGCAGGGCCATTGTGTAGAATATCTTAGAAAATGTAAGAATATTTCCAAAGTTTTGAGGGCTACTGTAATGGTCTGCCGACTTGCCTGTTGCCTGTTAATGCCTTCTTTCCCTGAAGTTTATCCCATTTGTAATGGAATGTCTAATCTGTGCCTGTTCTGCCATTGTGCCTTTGCAAGCAGATAGTTTATATTTTAGGTTTCGTAGATGTAAAGAAATTTTTGAATTTTGGACTTGGAACTGATTTAAGACTTCTGTTGTATGGGATGGACATGATTTTGCTATGATGAGATGAATGTGCTACATGTTTCTGTGATGTGATTTTTGGGGTGCCAAAGGGTGGGATGTCATGGATTGAATTGTGTCCCCCCAAAAATATGTGTAATCATGTGACTGGGCCATGATTTCTAGTATCTTGTGACTGTCCTCGATTTTGTGGTTTTCCTATGCTGTATGTTAAAGGATTAGGGTGGCACTGTAAATCGCTTTATAGGATCACCTCCCTGCTCCACTCTAAAGGAGTTTCCCTGGAGTATGGCTTGCCCCACCCTTAATCCTTTCATCCTGCAAGAGATAAAAGGAAAGAGAAGCAGGTAGAGAATTGGGAGCCTCGTACCGTCAAGAAAGCAGCACTGGGAGAAGAGGATGTCCTTCAGACCTGAGGTTCCTGGGCCAAGATGCTCCCTGGACAGATACTGGTGTAATACTGAACTTTCCTCCAGAGCCGACAAGGGGAAAGCCTTCCCACAGAGAGGACATCCTGAATACGGACTTGCAGCCTACCAGACTATGTAAGAATAAACCTTCCTTTGTTAGAGCCATCCACTCTGTGGTATTTCTGTTAGAGTAGCACTAGCTGACTAAAACAATGGCCATTATTTTTAATCCACTATTTTCTAAACCTTTGAGCAGAAAATAAAAGAAAGCCTGGGTTGAGGACTGGGCTGTCACATTTTAGGTGTTCTTCTAGACAATGAACATCTTAAAATAAAGGTTCTGTTACATTTGTGTTTGTATCTCCTGTTTCTAGCATAGTCTCTGGCACGCTTTGTTGCATGTATGAATGGATGCTGTACAGGGAAAGTATTAAATAACTGAGAGAGCATCAAAACAGGATGAAAGAAATATGTAGTCATTATACCAGAAAGAACTAGTCGATGTTCAGCCATTTCAAGAGGTGGCATATGATCAGGAATCAATGGTACTGAAGGAAGAAGTTGAAGCTGCATTGAAAGCATTGGCAAAAAACAAGGTTCCAGGAATTGATAGACTATCAACTGAGATATTTCAACAAAATGGTGCAGCACTGGAAGTGCTCACTCATCTATGCCAAGGAATTTGAAGGACAGCTGCCTGGCCAGCTGACTGGAAGAGATCCGTATTATGCCCATTCCAAAGAAAGATGATCCAAATGAATGCGAAATTACTGAACAATATCGGTGGTATCACACAGAAGTAAAATTCTACTCAAGGTCATTCAAGAGCAATTACAACAATATATTGACAAGGAACTGCCAGAAGTTCAAGCTGGGTTCAGTAGAGGATGTGGAATCAGGGATATCATTGCTGATGTCAGATGGATCTTGGCTGAAAGCAAAGAATACCAGAAAGATGTATTATTTGTGTTTCATTGACTATGCAAAAGCATTCGACTGTGTGGATCATACTGAAATGTGGCTAACTTCAGAGAATAGGACTCCCAGAACACCTAATTGTGCTCTTAAGGAATCTGTATATGGATCAAGAGGCAGTCATGTGAACAGAACAAGGGGACACTGTATGTTTTAAAGTTGGGAAAGGTGTACATCAGGGTCGTATCCTTTCGCCATATCTTTTTAATCTGTATGCCAAGATACAGAAGCTGGGTTATACAAAGAAGAATGAGGCATCAGGATTGGCGGATGACTCATTAACAACCTACGTTATGCACACAACACCACCGTACTTGTTGAAAGTGGAAAAGATTTAAGATACTGCTGAAGATCAAGGTCCGCAGTACAACCAGAGTACTCCTTGGGAGCAAAGATAGCAAGACTGCATTTTACCTACTTTGGACATGTTGTCAGGAAAGATCAGTCCCTGGAGAAGGACATCATGCTTGGTAAAGTGGAGGGTCAGCAAAACAGAAGAAGACTCTAGATGAGATGGATTGACACAGTGGCCACAACAATGGGCTTAAGTATAAAAACAATTGTGTACATGGCACAAGACCAGGCAGTGTTTTGTTCTGTTGTTCACAGGGTGGCTATGAGTTGGAAGTGACTTGATGGCACCTAACAACAACATTTTCCTCCTTATACTTTCTTTTTTTAAAACTGTCTTAAGTCAAAGTTTACAGAGGAAATTAGTTTCTCATTAAACAACTAATACTCATATTATTTTGTGACAGTAGTTGTCAGTCCGACAATGTGTCAACACTCATTCCTTTCTCAAACTTGTGTTCCTCATTTCCATTTATTGAGCTGTTTGTCCCTTCCTGCCTTCTCATCTTAATCTCATGTACATTGTTGAACTATGTATGTTATTGTTTCTTTATAGAGCTGCATAGTGTTTAACTGAAAGAAGAACTTCAGGAATGACTTTAATATTGAGGTAAAAGGATACTAGGGGGCCATGTTCTCAGGGTTTCTCCAGTCTCTGTCAGAGCAATAAATCTAGCCCTTTTTCCTGTGAGTTAGAATTTTGCTCTACATTTTTCCCTAGCTCTGTCCAGGACCCTCTGTTGTAATCCTTAACAGTGGTGGTAGCTGGACATCATCTTGTGCTGGCCCATGACTTTTCTTGCCTCTTGGCCATGATTAGCTCAGATGATTGGCTTGCTCCCAAGTATGACTAGGTGGATCTCCATCCATTTTCTTCCTTAGTATTAATACTACTCAACTGTTCAAAAAAGTCCCTGAGTGGTGCAGATGATTAAGTGCTGAACTACTAACCCAAAGGTTGGTAGTTCAAACACACTTAATGGATCCTTGAAATTAAGTCCTGGTGATCTATCTTAAGAAAGTCACGGTACTGAAGATCCAGTAGAAAAGTTCTACTCTGTACATAGTGGGTTGCTATGAATTGGAACTGACTGAATGGCAACTAACAGCAACCAAACCAAACCAACCAAATCCATTAAGACCAAGTTGATTATGACTCATAGAGACTGTCAAGAAACGACAGAGTAGAACCACCCCATAGGATTCCCAAGGAGTGCCTGGTGAATTTAAACTGCTGATCTCTTGCTTAGTGCCTGAAGCTCTTAACCACTACAGCAACATGGAGCACTATTCATGGATTTGATTACTTCGTTGATTACCTAAAACTCTGCTTGTAGTTATAGGATTTCACTTTCCCAATGTACATATGTTTAAGGGCCCTGGTGGCATGGTAGTTAAAGCACCTGACTGTTAACCCAAAAGTAGGCAGCGTGAACCCACCAGCAACTTCCATGAAAGAAAGCTGTGGCAGTCTGCTTCTGTCAAGACTTACAGCCTTGGAAACTTTGGGGGCAGGTACTTGGCTGGCTGCTATATCCTATAGAGTCACTGTGAGTCAGCATTGACTTGCTACCAATGAGTACATATGTTTAAACAGATTTAAAAGTTTATATGAATAATTTAAGTAATTTGTTTATTCAATTAGTCTGGTTTGTTGTAACATACGTAAATTCTTAGATACCCCACGAACAAGGCGTTTGCATAGCACAGAATCACAAGAACCTGGAAGAGAAGGAGACCTGGAGACCAACTGGAAACTCCTGAAGTCTTTTGGCTCTCTGTTCTGAGAAGATGAAGTAGTATCTTGTAGGACCCAACTTTCCAGTTCAGTTGCCAGCATTCTGTACTGTACATCTGATAAAACAGATTCCACAAGTTGGTGATGTCTCCTATTAATGTTTTCCTCATCTTCAGCCTGGGGCTATTAGTGGTTCCTGCTAATGTGAGAAGAGTACAATTTAGTCATAGTTTGTTTTGTATGTGAAGAAGACATTTTTTAGTCCTGTTATATTTAGAGTTTGTTTTTGATGAATTAGTTATAGAAACATGTTATTTTCTTCTGAGTAATTTAAAAATGACATTTTCTTTCCTCCCTTTTGAAGTTCTTGGAACATCATGAACATTTCCTTTCTTCTTTGCTTTAACCACCTGTGATAATAATGGCTTTTATCATTGATCTTCTACAGAGATCTTTTTGATTATACTTTTTTAAGTCAAAAGTGGAGGAAATACTAGTGAACTTCCACTTTCGATGGAACATCTAGGAGCCAATTTAGAGCTTGAAACATATTCTGTGGCACTGCTCTGAAGCTGTGTAATACACTTCTTAAATTACAGCTTCAGTCGTTCAAGGTCACAGCAGAAAATTAGAGGAATGAATGAGACCACCCAGACGGCTCGTTCATTTGTGTATACCTGAGACCCAGATGATATAACATCTGAATGAGTAATGAATTCCTTTTTACTTCTACCTAGAGCTCTGATTTTGATTGATGAAATTCACAATGCAAGTGTAGTGCTGAAGTAAATAAATAAGATCAAACGAAATAACATAAAAGTGCTTGTAAATGAAGAGTGCTCCGCAAATGTAAGATAGTCCTATGGGTCAACTATTGCTAGAGAAATACTGGATGATTAAGAGCATGGCTTATATTTTCTTTCAGTGATTATCAAGACAACTGAATGTTCTGTCTGTAGCCTTTTGGAGTGAAAACCTAAGAACGGCTGGTTGTGCTCAATGAAGACACATTATTTATATAGTTGTGTTCTAATAAATATTAGATGCATTGGTTTGTAATTTGTACTTCATCTTGATTTACAGGTGTTCATGAACATGAGAAGCCTGTGTTATTTGTACATCTCTGGTGCTCTAAAGCCAAATACAATGAGATTAGTGTAGAGTACCCACCAACCCCATGCCGTTGGGTTGAGTCAGACTCACAGTGACCCTGAAGGTCAGAGCATAACTTCCCCACATAGTTTCTAAGGAGCACCTGGCGGATTTGAACTGCTGATCTTTTGGTTAGTAGACATAGCACTTAACCCACGACACCAGTAGAAGATAATACGTACATGTAATTTTACATAGCAAAGCACTTCTCAGTTTTATTCACTTGCATTTTGATACCATATTTTAGGAGTCCCTGGGCAGTGTAAGTGGTTGGATGTGTGACTGCTAACCAAAATGTTGGTGGTTCAAATGTACACCGAAGCACTTGGGAAGAAAGGTTGGATGATCTCCTGAAAGCTCACAGCATGCACTTAGAAACCATGTGGAGTACAATCTTGCTCTGTAGCACATGGGATTGTCATGAGTCAGAAATGACTCTGTGGCAACTGGGTTGATCTCAGTAGACAAACAAAGCAAGAAACATTTGGACCTCCACTGCACCATCTGTGCAGGAAAAGCAGTTTCCGGGAGTGCCCGGTAAAGTTTGACCAACCAGAGTTGACCCACTCTGTCCCTGAAGAGGAACTGATGATAAGTTAAAAGGCCCTCCATTTATGAGTCGAGTCTTCCCAAGTATACGGGAAACCCTAGAGGACTCTGAATGACATTAAAGCAGACATTAAACCTGAACCTTATAATCCTATGTTCAACGATTGCTGAGAAGTCGCAAAGGCTGTTCAGCCAAAACCTAAGTTGTTCTGAAGAAAGAGTCCTTGTTGCGTGGTGCTAACGTGGGAAGTATCATCACTTGGGTGTGAAGCCTTGCGTTCTGCCCTTTTCCCTTCATAACAGGGTCTCAGGAAATCTCCAAGATGAGTCACTTCTCTGTGGCCTTAATGGTAACACAACACATTCTCAAGAACAGGAAAAAGCATCTGGAGTCAGAAATTTAAACAAGTCCTTGGCCTTCCCAATTAGGATTCTAAAGCATTTTATTTTGTTGTTTAATGGCATTTTAAAAGGGTACAGAAAGTTTTGCCTTACCCTCAGAGAGCAAATGAAATTGGAATCTACACCACTAATACTGTATCAGATTAGAAAAACTCCTTGAAATTGTTTGTCTTTAAGAATTAGTCCTCCCAGGCTGATTTTTAGTGATTCAGTCTTCATTTCTGACAGGAGCCAAAGTCATGCTGAAGAATGTAACTCAGATGCTGGAATTGTCTAGAGACCTGGAAAGTTCATAAAGTCAAGCGATAATATACAAGGCTTTTATGGAAAGTGCTTAAATGACTTTGAAACGCCAAATCAATTCTTATCCTAAATAGTAAAATAAAAGGAGCACTCAACACTAAAGAAGGCTTAGAGACAATAAGGAGAACAGTTTGTTGGTATTTGCTTTTCTAAAAGAGCTCTATAACGTGTTAGGTAGTATTCAAAGGGAAGAAGTAAAGACATATTAGTAGGAAAACTGGTAACTATTTGGAATGTGTGTGTATATACATAATATATACATGTATGTATATACCTATATATACACACAAATTACCCTCAAGGTTCTGTTCTGTGTATTTCCATCCCCCTGCCTCTGGCCCTGGTGATGCAATGATTAAGTGTTAGTCTGCTTGAAAGATTGGCAATTTGTATCAACCAGGTACTCTTCAGAAGAAAAAACCTGATGATCTCCCACCATAACGATTACAGCCTAGGAAATCCTGTGGGATGGTTCTACTTTGTGTTGTAAGGTCACAGCAGGGCATAATTGACTTAATGGCAAACAAAAACAGCGTGCTAGTAGGAGTCTCTGGGTGGTGCACGTAGTTACGCACTCGGCTACTAACCAAATGGTTGGCAGTTTACATGTACCCAGAGGTCCCTCAGAAGAAAGTCCTGGTAATCTACTTCCAATGGTCACAACCATGAAAACCCTATGGAGTATAGTTTTACTGTGCAACATATTGGATCCATAAGATCTGGAACTGACATAAGGTCAAATAGCTTGTTTTTGTTTTGTTTATCAGTATGGGTTGCATGTCAACATCAAGAAAAGCCTTCACAACTGGACCAGTAAACAACATCATAACAAATGAAGAAAGGATTGAGGTTGCCAAGGATTTCATTGTACTTGTTTCCACAAGCAACACCCATGGAAGCGGTAGTCGAGAGTTCAAAAGACGCATTGCGTTGGGGAAATCTGCAGTAAAAGACTTCTTTGAAGTGTTGAAAGTGAAGATGTTACCCTGAAGCCTAAGGTGCACCTGATCCAAGTCATGGTCTTTTCAGTCGCATCATTTGCATGTGAAATCTGGGCAGTGAATAAGGAAGACAGGAGAAGAAGTGATGCTTTTGAATCATAGCGTTGGAGAAGAATATTGGACATATCATAGATTACCAAAAGAACAAACAGATCTGTTCTGGAAGAAGTACAACCAGAGTGGTCTTTGAAAGCAAAGATAGCAAGACTTCATCTTTACATAGTTTGTACATGTCAGGAAGGATCAGTCCCTGGAGAAGGACATCATGTTTGGTCAAGTAACATCAGTGAAAAGGAGGAAGAACCTCAGGGAGATGGATTGACACAGTGGTTTCAATAATGGGTTTAAGCATAGAAAAGATTCTGAGCCTAGCACAGGACAGTGTAGTGTTTTCTTCTGTTGTTCATGTGGTCGCTATACCTCAGAACTAACTCAGTGGCACCTACCAACAAGTGGGTGGGTCACTGTAGTGATGCTTCCAAGTGAGAACACTGCTTCTGAGAACCATTCTTTCCCGGAGGCAGACATCTCAGTTCTGTCTTATTTCTGCTGTAATAAAAATATCACCATCAGGTGACTTTAACAAAAATATATTTTATCTCAGTTTAGGGGGCTAGAAGTACAAATTCAGGCTGCTGGCTCTAGGGGAAGGCTTTTGACAAATGTCGTTGTCTCCTTGAACTTCTGCTCCTGGGCAATCTTCAGGTGGCTTGGCATCTCTCTTCCCAATTTCAGTTTTAATCTCCTTTATATCTCAAAAGAGATTAACTCAAGACACACCCTATACTAATCCCACCTATTACCATAACAAAGACACTTTCTCCCTCCTTACAGTCCTTCCCCTGGTAGAGACTGGCTTCTCAGAGAAAGGCTTTAAAGCCCCCAGCCATGTTTCTGAGTCTTGTATTCATTCCTCACATCAGGGAGTGATTACATAGAACAAAAGCTCTGAGCACCTTATTCTCTAAGAGGATTTAGAGAGAAATCTCTGGAGGAAGCAAGGACTCCAAGCAAGATAGGTAACTTCAAAGCTGCTTTGCATCTGGCAAACTCCTAACTCCTTAGTACACGGAGGAGGGCAGAAAGAACCTTTATAAATATCCAAAGAGCTAAAGGTAAAAAGGTGCTAGATGGAACACTTTCTAATGGCTACTTTTCTACGTTTATTAGCAGAAGTCCAATCTCTGGACTCTGCCAATCTCCTGGCCTCTTTTCAATTTGTACTATTAACGTAACTCTTGACTTTGGGATATGAGGCTGATTTTTAAATTTTGATTTTGATTGACAGTTTGCATAGGGAGTCTTTCATTTATCATGTGCATACCTCTTCGTTCCCATGATTTAAGTTTCAACCTGAAATTACCTATTTCTCATTAAGAACTGGAAGTTATCACACCTATAGTGTAACTGGGATAATGGAACTTTGTATCTCTTTGCACAATGTTGTTGTTGTTGTTAGCTGCCAAGGAGTTGGACCTTGACTCATGGCAATCCTGTGCACAACAGAATGAAATGCTGCCCAGTCCCCATCATCCCCATGATTGGTTGTGGATGACACCATTGTAATCCACAGAGTTTTCATTGATTTTCTGCAACTATAAGATAGTCCACATACTGTCAGATTTGACACACCCAATAAAACTGGAGACCCTGTATACAAGAAGAATAGTTACTGTTATAGGAAGTTTCAATGGGCTTCATATTGCCATGCAACGGACAATCCATGTTTTGGCTCAGATACTAGTTAAGAAAAGTCTTCCTGGATGGACTGGATGCGGGGACACAATGTGACCATGAGGTGTGTGTACTTTATGGCTCTGTGCGTCTATAGGATGCCATCCTACTGGCCTCTGACTGGAGGGAAAGGAAAAGGTGGAGAGGAGAAGATAAGAGATTGTTAAGTGGATATGACATACATAGAATGAAAAGGCAGAGTGTGCTGTCACCGGGCAAGGAGAGCAGAAGGACCTGCAGACAGGCAGGCATGCAAATTTAGTTTGGGTTGTATACTGGAACTCAATGACAATAAAGCATTACAAAAAAAAGAAAAGTCCTTGTGGTAATTGGTAAGTTTTTGTTATTTGTCTCTCAAATATAGAACCCCAAAGTGGCTGAGCATGAGAGTATTAGAAAATAAATGTAATAAAGGACAGAGATAATGGTCATATCTGAGTTGCCAGCAGGTACTCATGTGGAATTAATTGAAAGTTGACTCTTTTTTAGGAAACTGTTTGTTTTTTTGTTTTAATTATGATTGAACCTGCTGAGCAGTAAACATGGTTCTCATTCCATAACATGAGTTTGATCCTTTTAACAAGCAAAAAGTTCTTTTCCCTACACTTATAAAATTACAATTAAAAAAATCTAGGATATTGTTATGGGTAGATAACTGGACTAGACGGAGATTAGAAAGGATTGCAATTAAGATTATGATACCTAAATTCACAGGAAAAGAAATACATAGAAATCAACAAGTAAATGAAAAAACAATCATATTAAAAATCAAAGAATGACACACTCGTTCTACCAGATATAATGTTTTATCTACAAAACTGACAAAGAGGAAAAAACAACAGCAATATTGTTCTATATGTAAAAAGCATTGACATACAAATTTGTTAGCAGTATATTTGAAGAATAATTTATCCATATGTATTCAAAGTATGGATAATATTTATAGTCATTAACTTGGTAGTTTAGCTTGTGGAAATTTATGTTAAGGAAGCTGGATCCAAATTTTCTGCCTTTTCAATGTTCCCAAGCCTTAGAGTTCTCTTGGTTATATTTTTCTCTAATTTTCAAATACTGGTCTCAGTCCCCATTCAGCAATGCCACACCTCTCCCCACATGTCTGTAGATGATCTGAGAGTGAGTTTTCTGGTCGCTTTTCGCTCTGATTTCCTGCTTGCATGAATTTTCAGATTCAGCCCTGTACTCTTCTCCTTTCTCTTTTCTTCTGTGTCTCCTCATTGCATGGGTCCTTCTGTCCTCGGACCGTCACTGTCAGGGCAGCGGCAGACTTTTACTGAAGACAGTAGGTTATAAAGGGGAATTGCAACAAAATATAACACAACATAGGAGACAATATAAAATATAAGCCATGAATGTCTGTGCTACTCAGTTGACTGTCTTTTTCATAAGGCAATTCTCTTTGGCCATGCTTCCTTCTCCCACCCTTCCAGGCCCTGACATACCACCAATTTGTCAGACCTCTCTCTTGGAAACCTGTTTTCCTCTCTAGTTGAAAGCTACTAACTCTTCTCCAAAATTGTTCTTCTCTAGGCTGACCAACTCTCCTCCCTCAATCAATATTATGTATCTGCTCAGCTTTCATTTTGAAAACTCATTGAATAGCAGCACACAGAAAAATATACATATTATATATACTATGTGTGTATATACAAAACAAAAATCCACTGCTATCTAGTTGATTCTGACTCATGGCAACCCTACAGGACAGAGTGGAACTGTGTCATAGAGTTTCCAAAGAATGCCTGGCAAATTTGAACTGCCAGTCTTCTGATTAGCAGACGTAGCACTTAACAACTATGCCACCAGGGTTTCCTGTGTGCGTGTGTGTGTGTGGTGTGTATATACACACGTATATTGGCTGGCTATATGTATGTGTGTACACACACACACACACACACACACACACACTGAGGAGGCAGACAATTTGGATCACAACTTTAAAATAGGTTTTCATCAACTAACCTACCATATATTTATATATGTGTGTGTGATTACACGTGTACAGGAGAGAGTATCATAGACATAATTGTGTCCTCCAAAAATTGTGTTCCCCAAATTATGTCAACTTGACTAGGAATGACTCTCAGTAGCAAGCAATTATCTTCCATTTTTTGACCTGAATTTAATTATCCTCCATTTTATGCTGTGATGTAATTGTCTTCTTTATGTATTGTCCCAAAACCTCTGTGATGTGGGATTAGGGTAGGGTGTATCTTGAGTTGACCTGCCTAATTCAAGTCATCTACTTACTCAACTCATCACCTTATTCAAGTCATGCCCTTACTCAAGTCACCCATGAGTCATACCCTTTGTCTTATAAGAGATGACATGAGAGAGAAGCAAACAGAGAGATGAACCTCACGACTACCAAGAAAGAAGAGCCAAGAGCAGAGTACATCCTTTGAGACTGGAATCCCTGTGCTGAGAACCTTCCAAACCCAAGAGAAGATTGATGTCAAGACATATGAAGATCTCCAAAGAATTCTGGGCCAATAGATTTTGAAAGGAGAGAAGAATTTTCCCCCAGAGCTCACAGAGAGAGGCCTTTCCCTAGAGCTAGTGCTCTTAATTTTAACTTCTAGCCTCCTAAATTATAAGATAATAACTTTCTATTTTTAAAACCATCTGCTGGTGGTATTTCTGTTAGAGTAGCACTAGATAAAACACAGAGAGAAAAAATAAGATTTCCAAAAGGATGAAAAGAACAGCCCTAGAATTGGGACTAAATTATTCTACAGAATCTATTTCAACCAGAGACTGTAAAGTGACCGCCCACACAAAGCTTGCTACTGACACATAGTACCTCCTGACTACCAGTGGGGTGAGTGATATGTGTGCGTGTGTACACTGCTGTGCTTGTCACCTACCGGATGTCCCCACCGTCTTACTTCATTTCTGCCTTACTTGCCTTACCCTGAAGGCTTGGTCCGCAGTGACCTCAGTGACAAGTCTCACTCTAGTCACACCCTGCTTGGTATTTCCAAACTCTTTCGATTACTTTCTGGAGAATGTATACCAAGGAATCCAGGTGTTCTTAGCACATCTGCATAACACAGTACGATACACATGTATTGGTGCTTGTACTGGCCACTGGAAGAAGCACACTTACTACGACAGGAAGATTTTCTTTCTTACATCTTATCATTAGTGATAGGCACTGTATATAATGTTGCAGTGTGCGATTTGCTGCTATTTTCATCCTTAGGCCAACCCCCAAAGGCAAAGTTTGGTTTTAGATAGATACTGAAAATAAAAGGCAATCATAATGAAAAATTCAAATAAATGAGGTATTTGACTTAATATTAGCATTGACTTAACATTGAAGTTGGCAGATGAGAACTCCATGGTAGTTGGAGGCTGCCTATATTGGGGCTTCTTATTTTGCCCGCATGCAATACGATACAAATATCAGAGTCATGAAATATGGTATTATGCTATTGCCATTGTTGTGTGCCTTCGAGTCAGTTCCAACTAGTGGTGACCCCATGGGGCAAAGTAGAACTGTCCCACAGGGCTTCCTAGGCTGTAATCTTTATGGAAGCAAATAGCCAAGTCTTTCTCCTTCAGAGCTGTTGGGGCTTGAAAGTGCCAACCTTTTTGTTAGTGGCTGAACAAGCATATAGCTGCACCACTAAGGCTCATTATAGTTTTATAATACAGAATAACAGCACTGTAAAATATTTTCGCAGATTTCAATGTCTAGTTCCACTTCATTCCTACTGTCAATGCTTATATATTTGATGCAAACATTACCAAAAGTTCCTGTGAAAAATAGGTCTCCATCATTTTACGCTGCCAGAGCAAGACTAATTAAACTTGAGTAGTCAACTGTTTTGGAAACCCTGATGGCATGGTGGTTAAGTGCTACATCTGACAACCCAAAGGTTGGCTGTTCAAATCTACCAGGAACTCCTTGGAAACCCTATGAGGCAGTTCTTCTCTGACCTATAGGGTCACTATGAGTCAGAATTGACTCAACAGCAGTGGTTTTTTTTTTTTCCTTTTAGCCAACTATTTGAGACTTACAGATACCTATAGTCACATTGTTGCTTTACTTATCTATTGGTCAACCATTGTGGTTCATGTAGGTGGCATTTGTATGTGTGAACATCTAAGTATAAAGCAAAATTTTGTCAAGGATTTAATGCCTTTGGTAAACGCTGGTTTACGAGGATCAAGTAATGGGAAGTGATACGTGGTGGGAGAAATTCCACTAAAGTCTGGAAATCTAAGCACTTTGGGTTCTTCCCTTCTCCATTTGCAAGGCAGATTTTATTTCTAACTCATCTGTTAAGCTAATGAATTGTCTCCTTAAACACTGTGTACTTAGTTTTATGGATTAAAAAATTAGTATTATTAAGGCATCTTAAGTAAGAGAGGATTTTTGAATTCTCTTGCATTTGGCTAGAGAAAGTGAATTGCATAATTATTACTTTGCTGACTTAAAATGCTGCCTCTGATGCTCAAATTCACTTCCCCAGAATATTAAATAAAAAAGAGAGCTAATCATCAGCCTTATGTGATACCATTAAAGAGAGGATTCCGCACAGATGAAAAATAGATGGTGTTTGGAAATTTATGCCACTAATGGTTTTATTTTGACTTTTTTATTTGTTAATTTCTAACTATTTAAGCACAGTGGATATTTTGGTTACTTTCTTGGCGTCTGTGCTCCAGTTTCTCCCTCCTAATTGGTATCCCAGCTGTACAGTTTTTATGGGAATGCTGCCTCCCACCTGGACCTAGCCTGAAATGATTAATCTAAACAACCAGTATAAGCCCCTTCCCTCTGCCACAGGGATTGGCATAAGGGTTACCATGCGTATCTCAGTCTGTGTTGGTGTTTCCTAGCAAGGAGTTTAGTTTAAGGTTCGGAAACTCTTTCTCCTGGATGGCATTAGGTGTACATGCAAGGAAAGAACGCCTGAAGGTGAAAATAAACACAGAAGAATGATGTTGCTGGAAGAACTGCAGAGACTTGGAGGCAAAGTCCAAGCAACAAAACCTGAGCCTTAATTAACTCTGGAATATGTAAGTTGTGGAAACTATTCCCCAGTGTTTTTCAATACATTGTATGTTGCGTGTTCTGTTACTGGTGAATGAGAACGTCCTACATGATGCTTTTAACAATGGATAGATACATTTTCCTTTCAAAAAAATACAGATAAATCTAAATTGGCTATCATTGTATATCATTGTATTGTATACAGACAAACCTGCCTATAATTTTAATATCATTTTAATTGTTGATAAAATCTGAAAACAGTATTTGAAACGGTAGTGTGAATTTAGCAGTTTTTGCTTTGTTTAGGTACTCAGGGTAATCACCAGTTCAAAGCCAACTATGACTACACAACTTTCTTTGTTTGTCTCCTTAAGTAATTTTGTTCTATAATAATGAACACCCCAAGCCTACTTAAGAACTAAAACATTATCAGTATCTTATATCAATCCACATGCTTTTCCCTGTTTCTCATGAGGTAAGTATTCTCCTGACAGCTATGTTGATCATTTCCTTGGCTTTTTTTCTTTTGTAATTATATTCGGATTAAAAAAATACATTAACAAAACATACATTATCTCAACAATTTCTACATGCCTTACTATTGTATACATTTAATTTGAAGATGTATATGTATATGCCTAACAACATACTGGAGCCTGGTGGTAGAGTGGTTAAGAGCTCAGCTGCTAACCAAAAGATCAGCAGTTTGAATCCACCACTGGCTTTTTGTGAACGTTCTGGGGTGGTTCTACTCTGTCCTATATGGAAATTATGAGTTGGAAGCCACTAGGCAGCAATGGTTTTAGTATTTTTTTAAACAACATATTGTTTAGCTTTGCTTGCTTTTGAACTTTTTGAAGGGTATCAGACTTTATGTACTCTTCTGTTACTTTTTCAGTGAACATGATTACTCTAATTCATGCACGATACAACAACTAAATCCTTTCAAATTTTCGTGGTTGCTTAATATTCCATGGTGCAGCTATACCACAATTTATATCTACGGGAAGGTGGAATTTTCCCTCCATTTGTCTCCTTCATTAGTATTTTGCCTCCTGTCTTCCACTGAAATTTTAGAATAAATTTGTCATTTTTTATAAAAAATAAAAATCCTTAACTATTGATTGGGATTACACTGAAACTGTAGCTCAGTTTTGGGAGTTAATAACTTTTATATAATGAATTTTTTTTTTAAATTGTGAGAATAATCCATTTTTTCACGTATTTGAAAGAGATATTATTACCACTTTTCCAAGTCTCTAAAGTTAACTCTTTGATATCGTCACTTAAAATGCCTCCAAATATGGCTCAACTTTGGCTATGTATTAGAATCACTTGACATGTTCAAAATATATTTGTGCCAAAGCCCCAGCCCCAGAAGATTAAATCACTATCTCGGGAGGGAGGGCACTGGCACTTTAAAAAACTTCCCACCATGATTCTAATTTGTAGCCTGGAGTGAGCACCACCACTTTTTAAAGTCATTCTAGTTGGTAAATTATCTGTTTGTATTCTCTAAAGCCAGATG
Source organism: Heterohyrax brucei (assembly GCA_028571685.1). NCBI lineage: Eukaryota > Metazoa > Chordata > Mammalia > Hyracoidea > Procaviidae > Heterohyrax > Heterohyrax brucei. The sequence goes on along the minus strand of CM053146.1, from coordinate 132,354,685 downwards.
TTTGTGTGATCTTAATTAACTCTTATGTGGAACAGCTGAAAGAGAACTCCTACGGGGAGAGAAGCTGCCACTGGCTAATGTGGTTTAGACAAGTGGCCTCTCTCTGTAAAGTCCCAATCAGTTCTGTTTATACCACTGAGTTTAGGAAGAGGGGTTAAGGCAACCAGTACTTTCCAAACATAACATGAAGGCAAGTACTATGGGTGACATTTCAAATAAGTGAAGGAAAAGTGCAGATTAGGATAGGGAAATGTCTTTCTCATATATATACAAAACCACCAAGCCATCGAGTCAAGTCTGACTCATAGTGACCCTAGAGGACAGAGTAAAACTGCCCCATGGAGTTTCCAAGGAATGCCTGGCAGATTTGAACTGCTGACCTTTTGGTTAGCAGACATAGCACTTAGCCCACTACGCCACCAGAGTTTCCATATATGTATCTGCCAGGTGCTCCTTGGAAACTCTATGGGACAGTTCTATGACCTCTAGAGTCACTATGAGTTGGACACAACTGATGACAGTGGCTTTGGGTTTTAGATAGACAGATATAGATATATAGATACCATAAAGAAAATTATTAAGAAATTTGGCTATATTAGAAAAAGAACAAACTATGTCACGTGGAATGACTCTATATTTTGCATTAATATGGAAAACAAGTAACAGTTTAATGTACAAGTAACTCTTTCATATCAATGAAACTGATAAAGAGTCCAAAGTGGTCAACACACATGAGAAGACCAAAGAGCTGCAAAAAATCAAGGAGACTCAGACTTTAGACTGATATCATTATATCAAAGAAATGCATATTAAACAAGATATGCTTTATCTATTATAACACTGTGTTCTGATAAGGAAGTTGAATGCTTATCATGAGAATAAAAACAGTTATAACTTCACACATTAGGAAGCCCTGGGGGTGTGGGGATTAAAGCGATTGACTGCTAGATGAAAGGTCAGTGGTGGAAACCAGCATTTGCTTTGCAGTAGAAAGATGTGGCGGTCTGCTTCTGCAGAGATTTACAGCCTTGGAAACCCTATAGAGTTGCTGTCAGTCAGAATCAACTTGACAGCAGTGGAATTTATTTGGATGTATCAAAATATTTCTCTTCCTGGGATTAATTTTAAAATATAAATAATTAGGGATTATGTACAAACATTTATTACAACAATATTTTAATGTAGAAAGAAAAAAAATGAGAAACCACCTGAATTTGTGTTCACAGGGCATACTTAAGTATATTATGGCACATCTGTGCAAATACTTGGAGATAAAAAAAGTAAACAGGAAGGCCAAGCTCAGCATTTCTCAAGCAGAAAAGAACTGAAGAAAAAATTCAGTCCTCAAGTTTCAATACTGAAGGATTCTATACGGAAAGCATTAAATGATGCAGGAAGCATCGCAGGAAGAGGTAAGTAATATACAAAGTCACTGTACCAAAAATAATTGGTAGATATTCATCCATTTCAGTAGGCAGTGTATGATCAAGAAGCAATAGTATAGAAGGAAGAAGTTCAAGGTGCACTAAAGTCATTGGCAAAACAGCAACAACAAAATGCTCCAGGAACTGCCAGAATACCAACTGAGATGTTTCAACAAACACAAGCAGGGCTATAAGCTCTATCTCATCTATGCCCAGAAATCTGTGAGACTACTACCGGGCCACCTAATTGGAAGATATCTATGTGGTGTCCATTCCAAAGAAAAGTGATCCAATAGAATGCAGAAATTGTCAAACAATCTCATTAATAGCAATATGAGAAAAATTTTACTGAAGAACATTCAAAAGTGGTTGCAGCAGTACATCAGCAAGTACCTGCCAGAAATTCCAGTGGGATTCAGAAGAGGATTTGGAAAAGGGATGTCGTTGCTAACGTCAGATGGATAACAGCTGAAATCAGGGAACACCTGTGTTGTATTGACTACGCAAGGCTGTTTGACTGTAGATCATAACAAATTATGGATAACATTTCAACCAATGGAAATTTCAGAACACTTAATTGTGCACAGGAGGAACTTACATGGAGAGGCAGTTGTCTGAGCAGAACAGGGAGATGTTACATGGTTTAAAATCAGGAAAAGTGTGCATCAGGATTATGTCCTTTCACCATACTTATTCAATTTGTATGCTAAGTAAACAACTTGAGAAACTAGTTGAAGAATAATGTGACATTAGGATTGGAGGAAGACTTAATGCCATGGATTTAACTGTGTCCTCCCAAAAATGTGTGTAGCCATTTGGCTGAGCCATCGTTTCCAATATTTTGTGATTGTACTCCATTTTGTGATTTTCTTGCAATATAAACCCTAATCTGTGCCTGTGGTTAATAGACTGGATTACGCTAGAGAAGATTAGGGTTGGAATAGAACACCCTTCCTAAATTCATTGCCCAGCTTCAATGTAAAGGGAGTTTCCTGAAGTGTGGCTGGTACCATCTTCTATCCTTTTATCCGACAAGGGATAAAAGGAAAGGGAAGCAGGCAGAGAGTTGGGAACCTCATACCACCAGGAAAGCAGCACTGGGAATACAGCACATCAGACCCGAGGTTTCTGTGCAAAGACGCTGTGTGACCAAAGACTGATGCAACGCAAGGACTTTACTTCATAACCAACAAAGGAGGAAAGCCTTTTCTGGGGGCAGACACCCTGAATTCAGACTTGTAGCCTGCTGTACTCTGCAAGAACAAACTTTTCTTTGTTAAAGCCATCCACTTATGTTATTTCTGTTAGAGCAGTACCAGATGACTAAAACACTCATCAATAACTTTCATTATACATATGATACAACCTTGTTTGCAGAAAGTAAAGAGAACTTGAAACACTTACTGTGGAAGACCAAAGACCACAGCCGTCAGTATAGATAATACCTCTACATAAAGAAAACAAAACTTTTTACAACTGAAACAATAAGCAACATCCTGATAAACAGAAAATATTGACTTTTTTTCCCAAAGATTTCATTTTACTTGAATCTGCAATCAACACCCAAGAAAGCAGCAGTCAGGAAATCAAAGGACACATGGCACTGGGCAAATGTGCTGCAAAAGATCTCTTTAAAGTGTTGAAAAGAGAAGATGTCACATTTAAGCACTAAGGTGCTCCTGACTAAAGCCATGGTGTTTGCAATTGCTTCATAAGCAACTGCATATGGACGGGGAATAAGAAAGACTGAAGAAGAATTAATATCCTTGGGAATTATGGTGTTGGTGAAGAGTATATTGAATATACCATGCTCTGCCCGAAGAATGAACAAATCTGTCTTGGAAGAAGCACAGCCAGAATGTATCTTAGAAGGGAAGATGATCAAACTTTGTCTTACATAATTAGAACATGTTATTAGGAAGGACCAGTCCCTGGAGAAGGACACCATACTTGAAGTAAAGGGTCAGCAGGGAAGAGGAGGATTCTCCGTGACACAGTGGGTTGACACAGTGGCTGCAACAATGGGCTGAAGCACAGTAATGACTGTGACCTTGATGGAGGACTGGACAGTGCCAACTTCTGTTGTACATACGGCTACTGTGAGCTGAGCACAATCTAGTGGATTTTTAAAAGTTTTTATTTTTTTCAGTTTTCTAACCTCTGAATCACTATATTTGAGAGATTTCTCAGCTTATTGGAAGGGAAGGGCAGACTGCCTCACTTGTAACAGGAAATGAAAAGTTATCATTCCCTGCTTCCCTTTCTGTTAGAATGTGAGCTCGCGACTTAGACTCAGTCAATCAGATTCCTCAGTCCTAGAATTTGAGTGGGAAACCAGTGACATGAAGAAGAATGGGCGGTAGAAAATTCCTTTTGGCTTAGGTTGAAGGTAATGCTGGGAGTGACATCCAGTTTCTGGATCAGTAGTCTCTGCTGTTTCAGGTTGGAAGTTGCAGCATCTGGAGTTAAAAGGCAGTGTCCTCACCAAACTAACTTTATGTCTTCCTTCACTCAGACCATTTTATATGCCTGAGTCTTCAGCCTTTTGCTGATTTGTAACATACCTAATATCCTCTCATTTAATTCCTCCTTCTTTGATTTAGACAGAATCAGTTCCTGTGGTCTGTAACCAACAGCTCTGACAAACACATTTCCTGTGGTAGAATACTATACATCCATTAAAAATAAGCCTTTCTAAGAATTTTAATGACATGGGAAATATTCACGTTTATTACTGAGGGAAAATAATGTTATAATCAGTAAATGTACAATGATCTTCATTTTACTCAACTATATATAAACAGAAAAAGTTTGAATAAGAATATTTCAAATATTTATTGTAATTACAGTAACAGTTGACTTGTATTTTCTTTTTTATACTTACACGCATTTTACAAATATTCTACATATATTAGTTTTATAGTTATATACCACTTATAAAACAGAGGTTCAGTCTGCCCTTTTGGAATTCTCCTCATTTCCATGTGGTTGGGGTAGGAATGTATCTTAGTCATTTAGTGCTGCAGTAACAGAAATGTCACAAGGGAATGGCACTAACAAAGAGAAATTTCTTCCTTCACAATATAGTAGGCTAGAAGTCCAAATTCAGGTTGTCAGCTCCAGGGGAAGAATTTTTCTTTTGGTTGGCTCTGGAGGAAAGTCCTTGTCCTTAGTCTTTCCTTGGTCAGGGAACATGTCACTACAAGAACGTCATATTCAAAGGGCACACTCTGCTGCCAACATGGCTTTCTTAGTGGTATGAGGTCCCTCTGTCTGCTGGCTTCTCTCTTTTGTATCTCAATATATTGCCTCAAGATACAATTGAGTCTTATAGATTGAACCTTGTTGCCTGCTGGCATAGTGGTTAAAAGCTATGGCTGCTAACTAAAAAGTCATCAGCTTGAATTCACCAGGTGCCCCTTGGAAACTCTGTGGGACAGTTTTACTCTATCGTATACTGTCTGTCACTGAGATTTGACTTGACCGCAGTGAGTTTTATTTATTTACTTATTTTCCTGATCACTGACATAACTGCCACCCATCCTTCCTCATTAATATCAGAGAGGCAGGATTTACAACATACAGGAAAATCACATAATACTGGGAATCATTGCCCTACCAAACAGATACACACATTTTTAGGAGGATGTAATTCAGTTCACGACGGTGTACTTCTCTGTGCTTCCATGTAAATTTTTATGATGCTTTCTTTACTCCTCATGTGTTTACCATGGTTCTTAGTACATAATACTCAGTTCATGTGTTGGTGTTCATCTGAGAGTATTCCCTACTGAATTCTAAGTTCCTTGAGTGTGAATAACCTTCATGATCCTATATTACCAGACCAAGCACAAAACCTGTTATTGAACAGATCCACAGCAAATATTTGTTGAATGAAAGAATAAAGAAAATCTAATACAATTTGATAAAATCCACTGCTATAGAGTCAATTCCAATTCACAGTGACCCTACAGTACAGAGTAGAACTGCCCCATAGAATTTCTAAAGAACATGTGGTGGATTTGAGCTGTCAATCTTTTGGTTAGCCACTATAGCACTTAACCAACACTCCACCAGAATTTCCAATTTGATTTGATTGTTTTCTTCAGTGAATATTTATCTTTTTTTATTTTTGGTTTTTTCATTGTGTTTTAGGTGAAATTTTACAATTCCAGTCAGTTTCTTATATAACAAGGTACGTGTACTTTACCATGGGACTCTAGCTTCTTTCTTCACACTGTGACAGCACACTCCTCCCCTTCATTCAACCAACTCCTATGGTCCTATCCTTTGTCTTCTCATCTTGCCTCTGGACAAGAGCTGCCCTGTTAGTCTCTGGCATCTACCCAAGCCAAGAAGCACACTCTTCACCAGTATCATTTTGTGTCTTATACACTAATTCAATCTTTGTCTGAGGAGTTGGCTTCTGGGATGGTTTCAGTTCCAGGCTAACAGAGTCTAGGTGTCAGGTCATCTGGGGACTTTTCAGTCTATCAGACCATTAGGTCTGGTATTTCTACTAGAGTTTGTGTTCTGCAATCCACATTTTTCCTGCTCCACAAGGGACTCATTTTTGAGCTCTCTGTAGGAACAGACCTTGGTGGTGGTAGGGCACCATCTAGTTTTTCTGGTCTCGTGTTGATGAAGTCTTTGGTTTACATGGCCCTTACTGTCTATTGGGTTCACATTTTCCTTGTGTCTTTGATGCTCTTCTTTCTCCTTTGCTCCAGGTGGATTGTTACGACCAATTAGTGCTTCTTAGATGGCCTCTTGCTAGCTTTTAGGAACTCAGGTGTTTCCCATATTTTGGTAAATATTTTTGATGACTACAGTTGTAATATAGTATTCTTCACCACTTTTGTCATCTGTTCATTTGGAAGAATCAGTATTATTATTTTAGATTAGGGTTTACCAACTATAAAATAGGCATACCAAAAATACTTCCCTCCCAGACGTGTCAGAGTTGAATAAGGAAATGAAGGTAACTGTTTAATAGACTGTCTGGTTTATTAAATAAATTAACTATTAATATTGTAACCAGATCATTAACTAGAAAACGTAGAGTTAGTCATCACGTCAGATGCTAGCTCAATTCCAAGCCACTGATGGAGGATCAGAGCCAAGTTTCTGGGTAAGCTCTGTGATGGAGAATAATTAAGGATTTCATTTAATTAATTGAAATTCTATTCAGATTTTAACACATGCTTCTGTTCTAGTATAAGTGATTTGTTCATGCCGGGCAATGAGATGCTCTGTTTATGGGAGCAGCCAGTAGCTGTTTCATGTCAGTGGTAGAATTCTAGACCTGTGTTCATCAAACTGCATGTCTGCAATGAGGTAAGGAGTTCAAGTAGATTGTAAATCAAGACAGTTTCTTTATCAAGAAAATCTTGCTACAAAAACATTATCAGCTGAACTGGAAAATATATTGAATAAAAATATATTGAACATCTGTCTCTTGAGCAGACACAGAGAACCCCAAATTCCTGAAACTGAGGCTATCATGGTGTCTTATTCTATCTTTCTAAAACTTTCTCTTATCTTAGCTTGTTTGCTTAAGTAATCAATATAATTTTAATTAATTGAGTGATTGCCATTTCTAGGTGCCATCAAGTCAATTCTAACTCATAGCATCCTCATGTGACAAAGCAGAGCTGCCCCATAGAGTTTTCTAAGCTGTAATCTTTATGGGAGCAGATTGCCAGATCTTTCTCCCGTGGAGTCACTGAATGGGTTCTAATGGCCAGTTTTTCAGTTAGCAGCTGAAGGCTCAACTATTGTGCCACCAGGGCTCCTTACTAATTGGGTAGATCCATGGAAATGTGTTAGCGGAGCCTACCTATTGCCATTGAGTCAGTTCCAATTCACAAAGACTATATACGACAGAGTAGAACTGCCCGTTGGATTTCCATGGAGTACATGGTAGATTCAAACTGCTGACCTTTTGTTTAGCATCTGAACCCTTAACCACTACACCACCAAGTTTTCCAGTAGTACTAGGATCATGAATTTTGAAGTCATACTTGCAGAGGTGGTCACTGGAACCATGGATAGATGAGCACATAATAACTCTGAGGAGGAGAGTCTAGTGATACATTAGACTCTAGTGATAGAAAATAAAAACCGTAAGTCCAGAATCAGTTTATTTGTGGTGTTGGAATTGAAGGACATGGAATCAGAAGGAACTGGGAAGGGGTATCAGAGAGTAGGGAAGAGTCAGGAAGGTGCATGTCATAAGATCCCAGTGAGGAAATTGTTTAACTGGTCTACGGTGTCTGCTGTAGTTGGTTAATAGGTTTAATAGGCCTTGGTTACAAATAGCCTCAATATTTTTATTGGCTTAGTACAAAAGAAGTTTAATTATTGCTCACAGAATCATCCAAGGTGAGTGTTCTTAGTTGCAGGATGATTTCAGGACATAAGCTTCTTTCATTTTGAGGCATCAACACGCACCTGAGGCTTGTTGTTGTTTATTGAGATACTGAGACATGGAAAGGTCCTCCTTCTGCTTATGTCTCATTGGCTATGACTAAAAAAATGAACTAAAAAATACCAGTGTTGTCAACTTGATTCTACCTCATGGCAGCTCAATGTACTTCAGAGTAGAACTGCAATGAATAGGGTTTTCGATGGCTATGACCTTATGGAATGTCTAAGACTTTCTTCTAAGCACTTACAGGTTGCTTCAAACCACCATCCCTTCTGTTGGTAGTCAAGAATTTGTGCCAACCAGGGACTCTGACAAGAAGTAGCCATGGACAAAATTGAATACAACAGTCAGCTGACCATACTATGGAAGTAGACACATCTTGGTAAAAGTTGTCTGGCTTATCTTTCTCAGTATTTTACAAGATCTGAAGAATATGGTGGCTGAAGTCGATGAGATCATTTGTTGATTTTCAGTAGAGTGAATGAGATTGAAGCCATAATGCGCCTGTTAAAGGGGAAATGGACTATGTGAAGAGGCGAAGATGGCAAGGGTAGATTTGCATTTTGGAAAGCTAGACAATATAAAGACAGCAGAAGAAAAATAACAGATTGAAGACATAGCAAGACAAAAGGGGAGGTTTTAGTAGAGCATGTATATAATCCATCACCACACAGTCAGTTTTGACTCACAGTGACCCTATAGTATGGAATAGAACTAACCCGTAGGGTTTCCGAGGAGTAGCTGGTGGATCCAAACTGCTGAGTTTTGTGGTTAGCAGCCTGAGCTCTTAACCACCAAGCCACTAGGGTGCTATGTGCACAGTAAGTCAATAGAAATGGAAACGTGACACGAAAAGTACAGGAAAAGAGGAGACTTGAGAACACAGGTGTGGGGGTTAGCAATGGGCAGCAAGAGAGGCAAAGTCTTTTGGAAAGAAGGGAGGTAAAAGGCTGAGGGAGATTGTCTCGGTTACCTGGTACCGCTCTGACAGAAAACACCGTGGGTGGAAGGCTTGATGAAGAGAAATTTTTATTTGACACAGGACATAAGCCTCTTTCATAAGCCACAAATCCATTTACAAATTATAAGTCCATTCAGTAGGAGTATTTATCACAGTCTAGTAGGCTGAATCCAAATCCAAGGAGAGCATCTCAACACAGGAACCTTAGGTCCAAAGGACATGCTCTGCTCTTGGTCATGCTTTCTTGGTGGTGTGAGTTTCCCAACTTCCTCTGCTCACTTCTCTCCTTTATATTGCAGAAGCTTCTAGCTTGAGTCCTGTCTCACTAATACAACTGCAGCTCATTCTATATCATCAACATCACAGAGGTAGGATTCACAACACTTGGGAGGAAGGGTACCATATTGGGACTCATAGCCAAATGAAATCAACACATACATTTTAGGCGGGACACAATTCAATCCATGACAGAGGATGAAGATTCAGACTTATGCAGTGGGTCCATGGAGGAAAGCAGGGTGTTTATTTTCAAATCCTCTCCAGAAAAGCAGAGAGGAGGTCATCTGCTTAGACGGAAGAGGTAGAGACCCAGGGTCAGGTTTCAGCGAAGTGGTAAAGCTGTGGAATCTTCGAGGTGTACCTAGGGGAAATGTCAAGAGATAAATAAAATGATCCCTGGGGAGAGTGCAGAGCGGACATTAGAGATTTATGGACTTTCCAATCAAACAACAAAACCATTGGTCATATTTTTTCTTTGCTTACAAGTGATTTTCCTTTTTCCTTTTTTTAGAAAGGAATTTTTAAACACATCAGATAGGCTAGGAAAAACCCAACAAGATCAAACCAAGAAAGTATTTCAATAGACTCTAAATATAATTTTTTTTTTGTCTTCAGCACTATAGGTTAGCAAAGAAATACAGCAAAGTGGACATGAAAGAAAAGTTTACATAGAATTATTGAAATACATGAATTGATGGTACTAGTTTTACTTATCATTTGACATTTCAAATGATTTATGGGTAATGATCTTTGCAAATATTTGTTTACAAGTGTGAAAAACCAAAAAAAAAAAAAAAGACAAATCCATTGCCACTGAGTTGATCCCAACTTATAGAGACCCAATAGGACAGGGTAGGACTGCCTTAAGACTATAAATCCTGCTGAAGCAGACTGCCACATCTTTCTTTTACAGAGCTGCTGATGGTTTGGAATTACTGACCTTTGAATGAGCAGCCAAGCACTTTAACCACTGCACACCAATTCACAAATAGAGGTATGAACGTGGGTGTTAATACCATTTAAAAACTAGTATGACTTAAGACGCATGATTGCTGCAGAGGGTGGTAGCTACTTTTCCTTCTAATATGAGAATCAGTACAAATAAAATGAAACCATTTTACTTAGTTGAATGGCAGTGTTTTGAATTTGATGGCTTTCCATGGCTGGCAAGTTGTTATTTTGAAAAGTATATTTAAGAATTTTTTTTTCTTCCATTATACCTAGGAAACATTAAACCTATCTATTACCAAAGACTCCTACCAGTTTAAACAGGATTTTAAAAGGGTAACTTTTTTAGGCCGAGAAGAAGCTAGTAATCTCCACCTAGAGACGTTGTATAACCACTAAAATGACCTCAGCATGAGCCAGATTTTAAAGGAAAAAAAGTAATTCTGGCATGCCACCTTAAACCTTTACTTGAAGTATTTGTCTGTTAATTAAATATAGAAATAATTATTTACCCACACACGTGAATGCACACATACTCACACTCTCCCCAATCCATCTTATGATATTTTTTAGCCTTAGTTTTTCGGTCATATCAACTTAAAATTCTGTGATAATTAAAATAATTTATAAAACAAAACAAAACAAAAACTTTTGTTGTCAAGTCGATTCGGACTTATATTGACACTACAAGACAGAGTAGAACTGCTCCATAGGGTTTCCAAAGAGCACCTGGTAGATTCAAAGTGCAGATCTTTTGATTAGTAGCTGTAGCTCTTAACCACTATGCCAACAGGCTTTCCATATTTAATGTAGAGACATATTTTTTAATAGAAATTCAAAGCATTTAATATCCTAGAGTTATAAATGGGAGTGCGTTTAGAAAGCTTTTAATTTCCATACCATTGATTTATATAGTATTTTATTAAAAAATAAATAAAATTGCATTTGCACTTGAGAAAAGAAAATGCAAATGTAACTTAAAATTGAATTTTGTTCTAGAACTCTAAGTATTGTCCCTGAAGAAGAAACTTTATGGAAAATGTTTAAAAATATTCAAGTTTCAATAAAATTTGTTACATTGTTTGCTTATAAAAACAGTAGCAAATTGGATTTGTTTTATTTCAATGAGTTGGAAAAATGACTATTTTTTTGCATGTATGTATATTTGTGTGTACATATATACATATTTATTTTATTAATAGTCCTGTAGGCAACAAATGATCCTAAAATACCACAATGTAATGAAATTACTACCAGTTCATTTATTATACTTTGTTTCTTATATATGTGATTTTTTTTTTAAAGTTCAAAGAAAAAGAATTAGCAAATGTTTATAGACAGATGGTTTAAACTTGATCAGATTAAATATCAACATGAAAATCAATTCAAGGTCTGAAAATTCCAAGAATGTTTTCAAAATTATATAACGAGGCAACTTAGTAAGACACACTCAGACAGAGCACTCGTATTTCATCTGACAGATTTATTCTGCAATTGACTTGTTACGTGTCCCTCAAATAAGCTGTCTTGGTAAATGCTTCCAAAGTATATTTTAGCATAAATGTATTGTTTGACAGTTGGGATTTGAAAAGTTTAGCTAGCTTCTTTTACTTTAAAAACTAACTACTCAGTGAAACAAGATTTTAAAGCTTTAAAAAACAATATATTCCAGATTGGTAGTACCGTATTTTTACGCAAATAACTCACACCTTCTGTGTTTGTTTGCCTGCCTTGCCCTCCCCCCTGCCAGCCAGTCTTACAAGCGTTGTCATGTCAATCCTCTTCCATATGTTGCCGTTAAATAAAAAAAAAAAAAAAAAAAAAAAAAATTAAGCATAGCACACTTACGAAAATACCTCACAGTGGGAGAATACAGCCGGCAAACAAATGCAGAAGACACAAGTTATTTGAGTAAAAAATAGAGTTCTCTTATCGAGCTTCAGGATTTGTAGTGTATGGACAGATGCTTAGTTTCCTAAACCTGTATAGACTTTCCTCCTGCTTACGGTAGAATTTAATATGTTGTTGTTATTACGTGCCATGGATTAGGTTCCCACTCACAGCAACACTACGTGCAAGGCAATGAAACACTGCCTGGTCCTGCACTATACCCACAACCGTTTTTAAGATTAAGCTAATTGTTGCAGCCAATGTGTTAATTTATCTCATTCAGAGTCTTTTTCTTTTTCGCTGACCTTCCACTTCACCAAACATGATGTCCTTCTCCAGTGTCTGATCCCTCCTGACAATGTCCGAAGAATGTAAGATTCAGTCTGCCATTTTTGCTTCCAAAGGGTACGATCTCTGCGCTTCTTCCAGAACAGATAGATCTGTTTGTTTTTGTCAGTCAATATTCTTCTCCAATACCACAATTCAAAGACATCAATTTTAATTCTGTCTTCCTTATTTAGTGTGGAATTTAACATAGAAGTCTATTTATGTAGGGAAAACACTCAGCTACACTCTAGCCTACTAATATTTCTGTTGTACAATTGAGAAAAGAGGGAAGGCAGGTGAGTAACTATAGATCAAAAGTAATTTTGTTATGAATCCATCTTAGTAAATTAGGCCTCTGGTTTATAATATGAAACTCCAAACACTGAGCAAAATATTTCCTTTCTCAAGCACTGTTTAAACCTCTTTTTATAGCATTAATCACTTTGTAAATTAGAATGTGGTCAGTTATGTACTTTCCAACTTCTTTCACTCTGCCTGCATCCTCCACTACTTACAGATTATTTCAGGGTCTGCCTCCAGACATCACAGCCGAGGCTTGAAAGCTACAATGAAAGAGCACCATGAGCATACAAGGTCTGACAATTATTTTCACGAAGTTAATTATTCAAGTACTACATATCTCATTGCGGAGTATCACTACAGTCACCTTTGAAGTACTCTCCTTGGGAAACTGTACACTGATCACAGGGCCTAGTCCATCCTTCAAAGCAATTTTGGAACTTTCTGGAATGGCCTTTGTGGATGCTGGCAAGGTGGCAAGTTCACAAACTTAAGTGTATACTTGTCTGTGATGGAGTTTTTAGCCAGTAAACTAACTGTATCGGAACACCCTCCCTACTCACCTGATCTGTCCCATAATGACATTTTTCTTTATCTGAGGATAAAGGAAATGTTGAAAGGATGACATCCAGCACATCAAGGGTAATACAGCCACAGCTCTGATGGCTCTTCTAGAAAAAAAGAGTTTCAAAATTTCTTTGAAGAGTGGACCAGGCACTGGTGTAAGTACATATCTTCTCAAGGGCTGTACTCTAAAAGTAACTGTAGTGATATTCAGCAAGGGGGTATGTAGCACTTTTCCCTGGAATGAGTTCTCAAACTTAATTGGCAGTTCTTAAAGATAGATATTTGTGTCTTTGCAAAGACATAGTCCTGATGTAATTAATGCCAACCCGGTCCTACATTTAAACAAAAATAATGCAGATCAGGTGTATGCAGATGAAATGAAGTGAGTGGTTGAGCACAGTCACTGGGGTGATTCAAAGTCTACTTTCTACTTTTGCCTGAATCTACCAGATGGCTGCTGCCTTCTTATACACACACACACACACACACACACACACACACACACACACACACACACACTCATTAGTATCAAGTCAATACCAACTCACAGAAATCCTAAAGGACAGAGCAGAGCTGCCCCATAGAGTTTCCAAGGAGCATCTGGTGGATTTGAACTGCTGCCCTTTTGTTTAGCAACTGTAGCCCTTGACCATTATGCCACTAATTATAAAAAGTCAAAGCTACTGTCATACAGTGGATTCTGACTGATAGTAACCCTAAAGACAGAGTAGTACTGCTCTGTAGACTTCCCAAGAGGCACTTGGCGGATCTGAACTGCAAGCCTTTTGGTTAGCAGCTGTAGCACTTGACCACTACACGACCAGTGTTTCAATTAGCTATACTACCTAGAAAATGCCACAAAATTTTGGCTGAGGATTTTAGCGAGATGAGAAAGCTTAGAACCACTAGTGCATCTCTCTCTGCCTCTACCCCAAGTGCACTCTGCAGATTTTTAAATCTGTCGCAGTTGAAAAGCACCTTTTTCCCCATGGCATAAATAAGATTTTTTATCCACTGTCCACTCCTACCAAGCAACCTAGGCTTTGGTATCAGGGTTATGCTGGCTTCATAGAATGAATTTGGGAATATTACATCCCTTTCTATGCTGTGAAATAGCCTTAGTACTATTGGAAAACTCTTCTCTAAAAGTTGGGTAGAATTCTCCAGTGAAGCCATCTAGGCTGGGACTTTTTTTGGTTGGTAGTTTTTTGATGACTTTTTCAATCTCTTCTTTTGTGATGGGTTTATCAAGTTGTTCTACTTCTCCTTATGATAATTATGATAGGTGATGTGAATCTAGAAATTTGTCCATTTCCTCCAGGTTTTCAAATCTGTTAAGAGTACAGTCTTTCACAGTATTCTGTTAGGATACTTTTGATTTCAGTTGCGTCTGTTGTGACATGTCCCATCTCATTTCTTTTATGGGTTATTTGTTTCCTGATTTTCTTTTGTAAGTGTGGCCAGTGGTTTATTAATTTAGTTGATCTTTTCAAAAAGCCAGCTTTTGGTTTTGTTAATTTTTTCAGTGATTCTTCTATTCTCTAATTCGTTTAGTTCTTCTCTAATTGTCATGATCTGCTTTCTTCTGGGGCCTGAGGTGTTCCTCTGTTTCTCTCTTCCTACTTTTTCAAGCTGCAGGGTTAATTCTTTGGGCCCTTTCTTCATTCAATTTACAGAGATAGATTGACCTCTGAGCACTGCTTTTGCTGTATCCCTTAGGTTCTGGTAGGATGTGTTTTCATCCTTATTGATTCCATAAATTTCTTTATTTCGTCTTTGATTTCTTCTATAACCCATAGATGTTTGAGCAAGGTGGTGTTCAGTTTCTCTGAATTCAGATTTCTACCTATGTTTTTTCCACTACTGATTTCAGCTTTTATGACTTTATGGTTCAAAAAGATGCTATTCAATAATTCAGTGGCTTGGATTTTGTTGAAACTTGCTTTATGTCCTAACATATGGTCCATTCTGGAAAATGTTCCATGTGTATTGCAGAAGATAGTTCACTTATCTGTTGATGGGTAAAAAGTTCATATATGTTGCTAACGTCTAGTTGGTTAATTGTCATGACAAGATGTTATGTATCTTTACTGAACTATTATCTTCATGATCTGTCCATTACTGAAAGTGGAGTGCTAAAGTCTCAAACTATTATTGTGGAGTGATCTATCTCATTTTTCAATGTTGTCAGTGTTTGTGTGATGCATTTAGATGCTCTGGTACTGGGTGCATAAATATTTAATATTATTATGTCCTGCTTGCGTATTCATAGTTTCATCAATAAATAGTGACCATCCTTGTCCATGATGGAGGGTCTTACATTAAAGTCTTTTTTATCTAAGATTAGCATTGCCACTCCTGCTCGTCTTTGTATATTGTTGGCTTGGTATATATTTTTCCTTTACAATTGTTCATATCTTTCATTGCAAGGTATGTTTCTTATAAGCAACATATAGATGAGTCATGTCTTTTGATCTATGAAGTCACTTAGACAGATCTATGAAGTCACTTGCTGTCTCTTTACTGCAACATTCAGTCCATTTACATTCAGTGTAATTCTTGATAGGTATTGTTTAGTGCTCTCGTTTTGATGTGTTTATTCTTGTGTTGAGGTTTTCTATGTTTTTCTTAATATTCTGTTGTGGGTCATTCTTATTCATGGTTGACTTTTCATCTTTTTCAGTATTGGTTTTGTGTTTGTTGAGACTCTTGTATTATGCTTCTTGTTTTCATATATCACACTGTTATTTTGATTTGTCACTGCTCCTATGATCTCCCTTACTATTCTAGGTTTAAACCAGACTTTAATTTCTGCATAATTCCCTCTCCATCTGAAAGGGTGTAACTATTGTAGTATATCCTTCTTTTTAGTATGATGATATCATAGTTTTCATTTTATGATTGATGGTTCCCTTCTTTAAATCTTACACTTTTGATTAAGCTTTGTGACTTCCTAAAGTGAGGAGGATTCTGGATGCTGTGTCCTGTGTCATCGTCTAAAGTATACACTTAATGTTTTTGTTTTTCTAAGCTAAGAGATTCTTTCAGTATTTCTTATAGTTTTGATTTGGTTTTTACAAGTCTTTAAGCTTGTGTTTATCTGTGAATGTCCTAATTTCATCTTCATATATGAGAGACAATTTTACAGGTTATATAATTCTTGGTTGAAAGCTTTTCTCCTTTAGGGCTTGAAATGTGTCATCCTGCTGCTTTCTTTTCAATACCATTTCTGCCAAGAAGTCGAAAGCCTACAGGGTTTCCTTCTAAATGTTAGCTTAGCCTTGAGCCTTGCTGCCATTACAAGCTTCTGTTTATGTTTCATTTTATTAAGCTCTATTATAATATGTCTTGGTGTCTTTCTTTTGGGGTCTGGTTTTTGTGGCATTGATATACATCTTAGATATCTGTATTCTCTTCTTTCATAATTTCAGGGAAGTTTTCTGTCAGCAGCTCTACAACAGTGCTCTCTGTATTTTCATCTATCCCTTCCTGTTCTGTAACTCCAGTTATTCATAGATTACTCTTCTTAGTAGCATCCCGCATGTTTCTTGATGCTTCTTCATTTTTCTTATTTCTTTTCTTGTATTTCTCCTTGTAAATGCTGGTGTCAGTTGCTCTGTCATCAAGGTCACTAAGTCTGACTTCTGTCTCCTCAGTTCTGCTTTTTTTGGCTTTGGATTGTGCAATTTGGCTTTGGATTGTCTAATTGTGCAATTTTGTTATTGATCTGCTGGATTTCAGATCACTGATGCCCCTTCGGTTTCAGTAGCTTGCTTAGTTTTTCATTTTGTTCTCCATTTTGTTTGATCTCTAGGAGAGCTCTATATATAATTGTTTTGTGCTTTACCTCTGATAGTTTCAGAAAGACTTCTTCATCTGGGAAATTTTTTGATTCTTTATTTTGGGACTTTTTCAGAGCCATGGTGGAACGCTTCTTTAAATGGTTAGCTATGGATTGATGTCTGCATGCTATGTGGAAGCTGTTCAGTTTCTCTGGTGTTACCTCAATAGAAGCTGAGGTATAGTTCTAAGAGGTGACTTGGCCACCAGCCATCTCTGTGTACTCTAGTGACTGGCCCTAGGTGGACTGTCTGGGGTGGCAGACTCTGCCTCCTGGCTGGAAAAGATGCTGCCTTTCTTATGGAGTCACTGGGGGGCCATCAGCTGAAATGGACCAGTATTGTCCATTTTGAATCAGATAATCACATGGTCTACAATGCTAGGGATGAAAACTTGAAGAGGCATGGTGTTACATTCATCATCAAAAAGAATGTTTCAAGATCTGTCCTGAAGTACAATGATCCAGGTTAGTGATAGGATAACATCTATATGCCTACAAGGAAGGCCCATTAATATGATTATTATTCAAATTTATGCTCCAACCACTAAGGCTGAAGATGAAGGGAGTGAAGGCTTTTGCCATCTTCTGCAGTCGGAAATTGATTGAGCATGCAGTCAGGATGCTTTGATAATTACTGGTGACTGGAATGCAAAAGTTGGAAATAAAGAAGGATTAGTAGTTGAAAATACGCTGGAGATCGCAGAATAGAATTTTGCAAGACCAATGACTTCTTCATTGCAAATAACTTTTTTAACCAACACAAACAGTCACATACACATGGACCTCCCCAGACAGTAAACACAGGAACCAAACAGACTACATCTTTCAGAAAAGATGATGGAAAGGCTCCATATCAGCAATCAGGACAAGACCAGGTGCTGACTGCAGCACAGATCATAAATTGCTCTTGTGCAAATTCAAACTGAAACTCAAGAAAATTAGAACAAGTCCACAAGAGCCAAAGTATGGCCTTGAGTCTATCCCTCCTGAATTTAAAGACTGTCTCAACGGATTTGATGTATTGACCACTAGCGACCAAAGACCATATGAGTTGTGGAATGACATTGAAGACATCATTCGTAAAGAAAACAAGAGGTCATTAAAAAAGACAGGAAAGATAGAAAAGACCAAATTGGCTATCAGAAGAGACTCTGAAACTTGCTCTCAAACACTGAGCAGCTAAAGTCAAAAGAAGGAATGGTGAAGTAAAAGATGTAAACAGAAGATTTCAAAGGGCAGCTTGAGAAGACAAAATCAAGTATTATAATGATGTGGACAAAGAGCTGGAAATGGAAAACCAGAAGGGAAGCAAACATTCTGCATTTCTCAAGCTAAAAGAATTGATCAAAAAATTCAAGCCTCTAGTTGCAATAGTGAGGGATTCAACAGTGAAAATATTAGATGACTCAAGGATCATCAAAACAAAATGGAAGGAATACACAGAGTCATTATACCAGAAAGAAATGCATGATGTTCAGCCATTTGAAGAGGTAGGGTATGATCAGGAACTGATAGTACTGAAGGAAGAAGTTGAAGCTGCATTGAAGGCACTGGCAAAAAACAAGGCTATAGTAATTGATGGAATATCAATTGAGATATTACAACAAATAGATGTAGCACTAGAAACACTCACTCATCTGTGCCAATAAATTGAGAGGAGAGCTACCTGGCCAGTTGATTGAAAGAGATCCATATTTTTGCCCATTCCAAAGAGAGGTGAGTCAGCCAGCAGAAAATACCAAACCACATCATTAATAGCCCATACAAGTAAAATTTTCCTCAAGATCATTCAAATCAGTTGTAACAGTACACTGACAAGGAACTGCCAGATATCCATGCTGGATTTGGAAGAAGGCATGGAACCAGGGATATCATTGCTGATGTTAGATAGATCTTGGCTGAAAGCAGAAAATACCAGAAAGACGTTTGCTTGTGTTTCATTGACTATGCAAAAGCATTCAACTGTGTGTATCATAACAAATTACAGTTAACATTGAGTAAAATGGAAATTCCATAACAATTATGCTCTGAAGGAATCTGTATACAGATCAAGAGGCAGTTGTGTGAACAGAACAAAGGGGTACTACATGGTTTAAAGTCAGGAAAGTTGTGCATCAGGGTTATATCCTTTCATCATACCTTTTCAATTTGTATGTTGAGAAAATAATCTGAGAAGCTGGATTGTATGAAGAAGAACAAAGCATCAGGATTGGAGGAAAACTCATTAACAACCTATTTTATGCAGATAACACCACCTTACTTCCTAGCAGTGAAGAAAATTTGAAACACTTACTATGGATTGCACCTCAAGATCAATGAAACAAAAATCCTCCCAATTGAACCAATTAGCAACATTGTCATAAAAGGAGAAAAGATTGAGGTTGTCAAGAATTTCATTTTACTTGGTTCAACAGTGAATGTCCATGGAAACAACAGCCAAGAAATCAAGAGATGCGTTGCATTGGGAAAGTCTGCTGCAAAGGATCTCTTTAAGATGTCAGCTTGAAGACTAAAGTGCGCTGGATAAAAGCCATGGTATTTTCTATCACGTCTTATGTGTGCAAAAGCTGGATGATGAACAAAGAAGACAGGAGAAGAATTGATGCCTATGAATTGTGGTGTTGGAGAATAATGCAAATGCATATGGACCACCAAAACAACAAATAGATCTGTTCTGGAAGAATTACAACCAGATTGCTCTTTGGAAGCAAAGATGGAGAGACTATGTCTTACACAATTTGGACATGTTGTCAGGAAGGTTCAGTCCCTGGAGAAGGACATCATGCTTGGTGGAGTGGAGGGTCAGTGAAAATGAGGACGATCCTCAATGAGATGGATTGACACAGCGGGTGCAACAATGGGCTTAAGCATAAAAACATTGTGGACATGACACAAGACAGGGCAATATTTCTTTCTGTTGTTCATAGAGTTGGTATGAGTCAGAACTGACTCGATGGCACCTAACAACAACAACAGGAAAACCTACTGGCATAGTGGTTAAGCGTTACATCTGCTCACCAAAAGGTCAGCAGTTCCAATCCACCAAGTGCTTCTTGGAAATTCTGTGGAACAGCTCTACTCTCACCTGTAGGATCACTATGAACTGGGATTGACTAGACAGCACTGTGTTTGGTTTTTGGTTTTGGTAAGAACAATGAATGCTTATATTTCTCACATATTTGATTACTTATTAAAATAAGAAATGTAATTTCTGTTTTATATTCTTTTCTCCCTGAATGTGAAGGAAAATTTCCTACTTAAATGAATTTATGAAAGATGAAAGGCTCTGATTTCCTCCCATCCTCAACTTTATTGACGTGTAGGATTTCTGAGATAGCACATAACAAAGTCAGTTGGCTGTCTTCATGTTCCAGATTTCAGAATTAATCCACTCATCGCATTATGTTTTGTTCTTCATTTAAAAAACTCAGGATGCCTGTCTGTCATATTGTCATCAGTGAACAACAAAGGTAGGTGCACAAAAAAACAGTTCTTGTCGTGGGAAAATGTCACCCTACCTATTTAAATTTTCAGTTCTTTATAATTTTTTCTTCCAAATATTTCAAGGTGACAAGTAATTTCTAGCCTGTAAAGTGTAACACAAGTAACAACTTCTTAAAAGTTGTTTTGATCTCCTTGACTTCAAAATGAAAATCTCGAAGGAGAAAATTGGAGTGTAACAATTTTATTCTAATACCATATTCTTCTAGCCATAAATATCTATCCAATTCAAACAAACAAGTGAAAAACAATGCCTTTGGGTATTTTAGTAGGTTCAAATTAATCAGTGAATTACTAATAGTGTATAGCATTTATTATGTTCCAAGTGTTGATATTTGGGCATATAACATGCATTATTTATACCTGAGCAAGAGTCTTCAGAGAATGCAGACATCTGCACATAAGATGACATCTTTTAGCACACAGCTTTGAGTATAAATCCTATTCCTCTTATGTACTGTGGTATAACAAAACACCTGTAAATTTAGTGTCTTAAAACAACAGTCATTTCGTTTCCTCATGAAACTGCAATGTGGGCTGAATTTGGCAGGGAAAGCTTCATGTGACATCATCTGGGGCAACATGGTGAGAGATGGATGATCTACATTCTAAATGGTTCATTCACACAGCCAGCAAGTTGTTTCTACTCTTACCTGGGAGCGAAAAAGGAAAAAATGCTGAGAGCCTTGGTTTCCATCCACATTGACTTCTCTGTGTAGCCTGAGCTTCTTCTCAACATGGTGATTGTGATCCGGGGGCAAGCATCCCAAGAAAATGAGTTAGAAGAAAGTTCTTTAACCTTGTATTACCTGCTTTGAAAGCCAGATAATGTCCCTTTCACTCATTCTATTTACTAGAAGTGGATTTCTAAGAACAGTTCATACTCAACCCTGGTGGTGTAGTGGTTTAAGTGTTATGTCTGCTAACCAAAAAGCTGGCAGTTCAAATCCACCGGGTGCTCCTTGGAAACTCTGTTGTGCAGTCTACTCTGTCTTATAGGGTCTCTATGAGTTGGAATCAGCTCAAAGCCAGTGGGTTTTTGGTTTATATGAAAAGTGTGCTCCCAAATTTGTAGGTATATTTTAAAATCACCACATTATCAAAACCCACTGCCATTGAGTCGATTCCGACTCATAGCAACTCTATAGGACAGAATAGAACTGCCTCATAGAGTTTCCAAGGAGCTTCCAGCAGATTCGATCTGCCAATCTTTTGGTCAGCAGCTATAGCACTTAACCACTGCACCATCAGGGTTTCCACATTATCTAAGTGAAGAAAAAGAAAGATTTCCACATTATCTATCTGAAGAGAAAGAAAGATCAAAGATGCCTTGAAATACAATTTTGAAAAATATCATGCGTTGAGATCATACTTTATGTTTTATATCCATTTTAAGTAATCCTTACAAAAAATCTGTGGTGTTTTCCCTTTTACAGATGAAGAAATTCACAGTCATAATGGACAGTGACTTGCCCAAGGTCAGGTAGATGGTCAATGGTAGAGTCAAGGACTAACAAATTGACTGCTTTTTGTTATCACCTGTTGAAGTTCTAAGGACAGGATGAGATTTGATCCAGAAGTTGATATTTGGATGAGCTTTGAGAGTCCAGAGAAGAACGGGGATATTCTCTCTGAGGAGAATAATGTGTTTAAGTCCACAGCGAAACATCTAAATAATTTTCCCAAGAATCATTTGGTGGCTGGACCAGAATATTTATGTACAACATCTTGGCAACCATATAAGTAATCAGAGGCAGGTATGACAGTGGAGATGTGCTACTCTTCTTTGGTACATTGGGAGGTCTGGAAAAAGAATGTGGCAAAGGTATTCGAAGATAAGCTGGTTCTAGTGTACCAGGGGGAGGGGTTCAAGAGAGAAGGGCAGGATCGTGGGGTAGCTGGCAGGCAGGACAAAATTAAGGATGCTAGGTTAGTCACTAACAGTTCAGCAAGCAAAATTATGACTCATTTGAACTTCAATCCTACTCTTTCCACAGACAGCATCTGGTCCTAAGGATAGAGTCAGGCAGTCAATCATATAAAACAAGTTTCCATAGCCATCTCTAAGTGATGACATCATACTTTGTTGAATTATAAGGACTATGTCCACTTACCAATCCTGAGTTTAGCAAAAACCTATTATACAGCACATATTATAAGCCACACACTGGGCTAGATGCTTCACAAATAGTGACATTCTCTAGTTACTATTCCTGTAATATTCATGCCTACTGTACAACCACCATAGGTGTTCATTATCAATGACCTTTTTTTGAGAAAAAGCAGAGCATAATAGAAATCATGAGTCTGTCTCTGAGGCAGTTGTAATGCAAAAGTAAAGACATTTGGATTGGAAAACACCCATTTTCTGGGGAAAGCACTAACTTCTCGTAGTCTCATTTCTTCTGTCTCGAAAGTTGCTGTGTGGATGTATTAGTCATTATAGTGTGCTATAACAGAAATACCACAGGTGGACAGCTTTCAAAAGAGAAATTTTATTCTCTAACAGTCCAGTAGGCTACAAGTCCAAATTCAGTATATTAGTTTCAGTGGAAGGCTTTGTCTGTTGGCTCTGGAGAAAAATGCTTGTTATCAATCTTCCCCTGGAGTGGGAACCTCTGAGGCACAGAGACCCTGGATCCTTTTCAGGGATGTCTTCTGGTGTCAGCACTGCTTCTTGGTGGTATGAGGTCCATCACTTTCAGCTTGTTTTCCTTTCCTTTATATCTCAAGAGACTGTCTCAAGGCACAATACAATCTTACACATTGAGTCTTGCCCCACCAGCATAACTGCTGCCCATCCTCCCTTATGAACATCATACAGGCAGGGTTTACAGCATAGAGGAACATCACACAATTACCAGGAATCATGGCCTAGCCAAATGGCTACACACGTTTTGGGGAGACACACTTCAATCCATGGCAGTGAATTACATTAAATAATGTATAGGAAAATGTATAAAAAGGTATGGCAAAAAGAGAAAACTCATAAAAGTGTAGAATCACATTATGGTAATGAGAGTGAATAATGGGATATACCTTGGGCCCAAGGTGTATGGCTTTGGGTGAGAAACCATGTACAGACTTCACCAAAGCCAAGCTTTTCTCAATTCACTCTCTTAATCAGGGAATCTTCCTGAATTGGATCTAGAGTTAATTCTACCATTGACTGAACTGGTAACTAAAGGATAAATGTGTATTAAAAATAACAAAATGTGGTTTTAGAGGTCATCAGTGTACTCATCTCAGGCTCTACCATCATTTGGTTTGGAAACTCTGGTTACATGATGATTTGGTGCTAAGGCTGCTAACCAAAAGGTCAGCAGTTCAAACACACCAGGAGCTCTTTGGAAACTCTGTGGGGAAGTTCTACTCCATGCTGTAATGGTGCAATGAGATGGAATTGACTCAATGAAAATGTGGCAATGAGTTTGGCTTTTTTTTTTTTTTTTTTTGGTTTAGCAGTGACTGTGTTGTTGAATCTTCCAATATTCTTCTTTTTGTCAGTAGACTTTTTTCTTTTGTGCACAATACTCATTTTTCAAGTTTGTTTATTCTTACCTTTACCTTTTTCATCACAGATCTGCCCTTACTGTTACACACTATGGAAGAGCAGATGATGAATTCACTTTACTCTGAATGATACCTGCAGCTTTTTCTTTTGTTCAGTTTGTGTGTGTGTGTGTGTGATTCAGTGAAAGTACACAATCCAAATTAAATTTGCATGCCCGCCTATCTACAGCTCCTTCTGCTCTCCTTGCCGGGTGACAGTACATTCCTCCTTTTCATTCTATATATGTTGTATCCTCTTAACAATTTCCTGCCCCCTCCTCTCCACTCTCTACTCTCTCTTCTAGTAAAAGTCCGGTAGGACACCATTCTGTAGAATCACAGAGCCACAAAGTGAACACACTATATGGCCACATTGTGTCCCAGAGTCCAGTCTATTCCTGTGAAAAGAGTTGACTTCAGTAATGTTTTCTGGTCAGGGACAGCAGCAGGTCAAGGGGTCATGCTCCCAGGGGAACACGCAGGTGACCAGACCATCAATTGCAGTCTTTCAGTGGAGTTCTTAGGGTGCATCCTTTTTCCCATGTTGCCACTGGGACTGAACACTATGTGCTCCATCACAGCTGTCTTTGGTGGTGCCCAGGTACCATCTGGTTCTTCTGGTCACATGTTAATATAGTCACCCTTTCACGTGGGTCCTTCTGTCTCCTGGACTCCTTTTCCCTTGTGTCTTTGTTGTTCTTGGTGACCACCTGTTCCAGATGAGTTGGGACCATTTGGTGTACCTCAGATGGCAGTTTTCTAGCTTTTACTACCCCAGATGCCACTCACCAATATAGGGTGCAGAAGACTTTCTTAGAAAAAAGTTAGTTATACCAATTGGCCTTAATGTTCCCTGAGAGCATGGTCTCCAGACCCTCATCCCTGCTACTCTATCTTTGCAGTATTGGGTTAAGTTTAGAAGACTTTTCAGTTTATGTTAAAGTCCAGTTAAGTTGATCTTCTTTCTACTGTGTGCTGTCACTGCTTTCACCCAACCAAATTTCTATCAACTATCCAATCTATAGCCAGCCCTCTCTCTCCCTCCCCACTGTTGCAGCCATCAAAGAGTCTTTTCTTCTGTACATAAGTCTGTTTTCAAGTTCTTATAGTATCAGTCTCATACAACGTTTGTCCTTTTGCTGCTGACTGATTTTACCCAGCATAATGTCTTGCAATTGAAACAAGGTTATAAGATGCTTCCTAAAATCATCATTGTTCTTTATCATTGCATAGTGTTCCATTGAGTATATATACCACAGTTTGTTTATCCATTCATCAGTTGTTGGGCATCTGGATGGATTCCATCTTTTTCCTATTGTGAACTGTGCTGCAAGAAACATTCATGTGCATGTATTTGTTTGTGTGACTGGCCTTGATTCTTCAGGATATATTCTGAGCAGTGGGATTACTGGATCAAGTGGTATGTCTATTTCCAGCTCTTCAAGGAAATGCCAGATTGCTTTCCAAAAAGGTTGTACCATTTTGCAATCCCATCAGCAGTGTAGGAGAGTTCTAATCTCTCCACAGCCTCTCCAGCATTCATTATTTTGTGTTTTTTGGATCATGGCCAACCTTGTTGGGGTGAGATAGTATCTTGTAATTTTGATTTGGATTTGTCTAATAGCTAATAATCGTGAGCATTTCTTTATGTGTCTTTTGGCTGCCTGGATGTCCTCTTTAGTGAAGTATCTGTCCATCTTCTTCGCCCATTGCTTAATACAGTTATATATGTTTTTCTTGTTGATATTTTGTAGTACCTTGAAGATTATGGAGGTCAGATATCAGTTGGAAATGTAGTTGTCAAATATTTTTTCCTATTCTGTAGGTGGTCTTTTAATTCTTTTGATAAAGTCTTTGGATGAGCAAGTATTTGATTCTTAATAGTTCCTATTTTCTTTTCTGTTGATCATGCTTTGCCAGATTGTGAAGTCTAAGTTGTGTATTAAAACTTCCTTTTGACCGTATTTTTTTCTTGCATCATGTTTATCGTTTTAGGTTTGATATTTAGGTCTTTGAACCAATTTGAGTTAGCTTTTGTGTAAGGTGTGAGGTGTAGGTCTTGTTTCATTTTTTTGCATATGGATATCCAGTTTTGCCAGCACTATTTGTTAGAGACTGTTTTTACCCCCGTTTACAATCTTAGGGTCTTTGTCGAATGTCTACTGCTCATAAGAAGATGATGGCATCCCTGGGGTCTCAACACATCTCTGTGTTACACTAGTCTATATGACTCTTTTTGTAACGGTACCAGTCTGTTTTGACTACTGTGGCAGTGTAATGGACTCTAAGGTTGGGCAGTGTGAGGCATTCCACTGTGTTCCTCTTCTTCAGCAGTGCTTGGCTTATCTGGGGTTTCTTCCCTTTCCAAATGAAGTTGGTGATTTCATTTGTTTCTCCATCTCATTAGAAAATGTCACTGGAATTTGTATTGAGATTGCATTGCATGTGCAGCTCTCTTTGGGTAAAATAGACATTTTCAAAATGTTAACTCTTCCTATCCATGAGCAGTGTAGGTTTCTCCGTTTATGCAAGTCTCTCCTGGTTTCTCGCAGTAAGGTCTTGTAGTTCTCTTTGTATAGGTCTCTTACTTCTCTCCTTAGATCTATTCCCATGTACTTTATCTTCCTGGCGGCTATAGTATATGGTATTGATTTGGTGATTTCTTCTTTGATGATTTCTTTGTTGGTTTAAAGGAATACTACTGATTTACTTATGTCTATCTTATAACCTGATACTTTACTGAATTCTTGTATTAGTTCAAGTAGTTTACTTATGAATTCTTTAGGATTCTCTGCATATACAGTCCTAACATCTGCAAATAGGCAGATTTTTACTTCTTGTTTGCTGACGTTGGTACCCTTTATTACTTTGTCTTGTCTAATTGCTCTGGCCAGAAATTCTAGTACAATGTTGAATAGAAGTGGTGATTGTGGGTATTCTTGTCTAGTTCTCATTCTCAAGGGCAACTCTTTCAGTCTCTCTCCATTCAGGATAGTGTAGGCAATTGGCTGTGCATAGATGCCCCTTATTGTGTTGTGGAATTTCCCTTGTATTCCTATTTTGCTGAGAGTTTTTAGCATGAATCGGTGTTAGACTGTGTCAAATACCTTTTCTGCATCCGTTGACAAAATCAAGTGGTTCTTATCTTCTGTTACTTATGTGGTTGGCCACACGGATTATTTTTCTGATGTTGAGACAGACTTACATCCCTGGTATGAATCCAATTTGGTCATGGTGAATTATTTTTTTGATATGTTGTTGAATTCTATTGGCATGGATTTTGTTGAAGATTTTTGTACCTAGGTTCATGAGTGATGTTGGCCTGTAGTTGTCCTTAGTGGTATCTTTCCCTGACATTGATATCAGGGTTATGCTGGCTTCATAGAATGAATTCGGGAGTATTCCCTCCCTTTCTACACTGTGAAATAGTCTCAGTAGCATTGGAGTTAATTCTTCTCTAAAAGTTTGGTAGAATTCTCCCATGAAGTCATCTGGGCCAGGACTTTTTGTGGTTGGTAGTTTTTTGATGACTTTTTCAATCTCTTCCCTTGTGATGGGTTTATTAAGTTGTTCTACTTCTCCTTGTGATAATTTTGGTAGGTGATATAAATCTAGGAATTTGTCCATTTCCTCTAGTTTTTCAAATCTGTTGAAGTACAGTCTTTCTTGGTATTCTGTTAGGATACTTTTGATTTCTGTTGGGTCTGTTGTGACATCTCATGTGTCATTTCTTATTTGAGTTACTTATTTCATCTCCTGTTTTTATTTAGTAAGTTTAGCCAGTGGTTCATCAACTTGGCTGATCTTTTCAAAAAATCAGCTTTTGGATTTAACTTTTTCAGTGGTTCTTCTATTCTCTAATTCATTTAGTTCTGCTCTAATCTTTATTATCTGTTTTCTTCTGGTGTTTGGGAGGTTCCTCCATTGTCCCCTCTCTTCTTGTTCAAGCTGTAAGGTTAGTTCTTTGGTTCAATTTCTTTCTTCCTTCCAGATGTGTGCATTTATAGATAAATTGATCTCTGAACACTGCTTTGACTGTGTCCCATAGGTTCTGGTAGGATGTGTTTTTGTTCTCATTTTCTTCCATAAATTTCTTTATTTCATCCTTGATTTCTTCTATGACTCTCATGGATTGAATTGTGTCCCCTACCAAAATATGTGTGGCCCTGTGGATGGGCCTTGATTCCCAGTATTTTATGGTTGTCTTTGATTTTGTGATTTTCCTATGCTATATGTTAAAAAATTAGGCTGAGGCTGTAAATCCCTTCATAGGATCACCTCCCTGCTCCACTGTAAAGGGAGTTTCCCTTGAGTGTGGCTCGCATCACCCTTAATCCTTTAATCCTGCAAGAGATAAAAGGAAAGGGAAGCAGGCAGAGAACTGGGAACCTCACACCATCAAGAAAGCAGCACTGGGAGAAAAGCATGTCCTTCAGAATTGAGGTTCCTGTGCCAAGACGCTCCCTGGACAAAGACTGATGCAATACCAGACTTTCCTCCAGAGCCTACAAGAGGAAAGCCTTCCTCGGGAGTGGACATCCTGAATTTGGACTTGTAGCCTACTGGACTGTGTAGAATAACCTTTCTTCTGTTAAAGTCATCCACTCTGTGGTATTTCTGTTAGAGCAGCACTAGCTGACTAAACAATCACCCGTGATTTTTTGAGGAAGGTGTTGTTCAGCTTCCATGTGTTTAAGTTTCTGTGGGTTTTCTGCTGCTGATTTCAACTTTTATGGCTTTATAGTCCGAGAAGATGCTTTGCAATAATTCAGTGGTTTGGATTTTGTTGAGATTTGTCTTATTCCTAACACATGGTCTAGTCTAGAAAATGTTCTATATGCATTGGAGGAGAAGATATACTTATCTGTTGTTGGATGAAAAGTTCTGTTGTGTCGATGAGGTGTAGTTGGTTAATTGTCACAGTAAGATCTTCTGTGTCTTTACTGAGCTTTTTTCTGCATGATTTGTCCATTACTGAAAGTGGAGTATTAAAGTCCCCAGCTATTATTGTGGAGTGATCTATATCATTTTTGAATGTAGTCAGCGATTGTTTGATGTATTTAGATGCTCTGGTACTGGGTACAAAAATATTTTATACTGTTAAGTCCTGCACATGTACTGAATCCTTCAGCAATAAATAGTGGCTGTCCTTGTTCATGTTGGTGGATTTTACGTTAAAGTCTATTTTATCATAAATTAGTATTACCACATCTGTTCTTCTTTGTACATTGTTAGCTTGGTATACGTTATCCCATCATTTAATTTTCAGTTTGTTCATATCTTTGATTCTAATTTGCATTTCTTGTAAGCAACGTATAAACGGGTCATGTCTTCTGATCCAGGATGTCACTCATTGTCTCTTTACTGGAATGTTTGGTCCACTTACATCCAGTGTAGTTATTGATAGGTATGTGCTTAGTGCTGTCGTTTTGATGTGTTTATTTTTGTGCTGGTGTTTTCTAATTTGTTCATAATATTCTCTTCTGGGTCATTTTTCTTTATGGGTTGAGTTTTAATCTTCTACTGTATTGGTTTTTTGTCTGTTGAGACTCCTGTATTACATTCCTTCTTTTGATATGTTTCATTGTTATTGTGGGACACCCTGGTGGCATAGTGGGTTAAGTGCTACATCTGCTAACTGAAAGATTGGCAGTTTGGATCTGCCAGGTGCTCCTTGGGAACTCTATGGGGCAGTTCTACTCTGAACTCTAGGGTTGCTATGAATCGGACCTGACTCAATGGCAGTGGGTTTTGGGTATTATTATTGTGCTTTGCAGCTACCCTTATTATCCCCCTTAATATTCTAAGTTTAAACCCAATTTTAACTTCCACATATCTTTTTAACTTCCTTTCCATTTGAAAGGACAATAACTACTGTAGTTTATCTCTCTTTTTAGTGTGATGGTGTCATAGTTTTCATCATGTGATCACTGGCTCCCTTCTTTTAATATCGTTGCTTTGATTGGGTTTTGTGACTTCCCTAACTGCACAGGTTTCTGGATGCTGTGTCCAGGATTGCCTCCTTAAATACACACTTAATGGTTTTGTTTTTCTAAGCAAAGAGGTTTTTTCAGTATTTCTTGTAATTTTGGTTTGGTTTTTACAAAGTCTTTAAGCTTCTGTTAATCTGTGAATATCTTAATTTCATCTTCATAATTGAGAGAGAATTTTGCAGTGTATATAATTCTTGGTTGGAAGTTTTTCTTCTTCAGGACATTCAATATGTCATCACACTGCCTCCTTGCCAAACTCATTTTTGCCAAGAAGTCAGACAAAATCCTACAAGGTTTTCCTCTGAATGTTAGCTTTGCTTTGAGTTTTGCTGTCTTTAAGAGAATCTGTTCATGTTCCATTTTATTAAACTTGATTTTCATATGTCTTGCTGTCTTTCTTTTGGGGTCTAGTTTTTGTAGCATTTGATACATGTTTTGGATATCTACACTTTCGTCTTTCATAATTTGAGGGACGTTTTCTGTCAACAACTCAACAACAAAACTCTCCGTGTTTTCAGCTCTCCCTCTCTGTTCAGGAACTCCAATTAACTGTGGATTATTCCTCTTGATTGAGTCCTACATCTTTCTTAATGTTTCTTCATTTTTTCTTATTTTTTTTTCTGATTTCTCCTCACAAATACTGGTGTCAGTTGCTCTATCCTCATAGTCACTAAGTGTAACTTCCATCTCCTCAATTCTGCCCTTTTGGTTTTGAATTGAATTGTCCAATTCTGTAATTTTGTCATTGATCTGCTGGATTTCCTGTTGTTGATGTTACATCAGTTAAAATAGCTTGCTTAATTTTTCATTTTGCTCTGTTGCATTTTGTTTAATCTCTAAGAGGGTTCTAAAACCCACTGTCATCAACTCGAGTCTGACTCATGGTGATCCTAGAGGGCTCTATATATAATTTGTTTGTAGTATACCTCTGATAATTTCAGAAAGGCTTCTTTTTTCTGGGAAGTGTTTGGTTCTTTATTTTGGGAGTTTTCTGGAGCCGTGATGGATCATTTCTTTAAACGGTTAGTGATACTTTGTTGCTTTTGTGCCGTCTACAGACTGTTGAGTTTCACTGATGTTACCTCAACAGGAGCTGAGGCACAGTTCTGAGAAGGGAGTTGGTCAGCAGCTGTCTCTGTGTACTCTAGTGACTGGCCCCAGTGGACCTTCTGGGATAGCAGGCTCTGTGTCTTGGCTGGCAAAAGTGGAATCCTACATAGGGAGTCCCTCAGGTGCCATCAGCTGACTCGATGATGTGGGCCAGTAAAGGCTAGAAGAGACGCTGCTGGGCTGCTCAGCTGTTATCTCCAAGTGGTCTTATTTTAAAAATATGGAAGCCATCTGACAGTGGCTGAAGTCATCCAGGCTGTGAGATGTGGCAGGCTCCACCGTGTGCTCCAGCTCACAATGGAGTTACCTCTTCAGCCTTCCCCAGATACTATGATGTAATTTAAAGTCAGGAGGAGTTATAGCCTTGCTGCCATACTCCGCCAGGCTTCACCTGTAAGATAACTGCACTAAACACAGCCTGTCTCCTGGAAAAGTGCTTTCTGACTGGCACTTCTCTGCTTAGGAATTAGTCCATGCTGAGGCCTCCAGTTGGATGAGTCCACCTCCCAGCCAAGCAAGATGGCATCCCAGCCAGGCAGTCCTTCCCACTACAAAACATCAGAATCTATGGTGGAGCTCAGGAAAGGGAGGTAGAGGGGCAGTGGTGTCCTCAGTCAACAGCTGGACTCTCAAAATATCACTAACCAATCACTGCCTCTCTGATGCTCTATACACTGTTTAAATAGCACCACAGTTCAGCGTATTTGCTGGCTCATGCCCATCCTCTGCTTCCTGGATAACAAAGAAGGCGCCAGTACCTGCAGTCTTCCCAAGCTGTGAGTTAGCAGGAGAAGGGCTCAGCGTGTGCTGCCTCGTGTTAGAGAGGTATTTTCCTGTGTAGTGGTGCATAATCGAATCTGACAACTCCATGCCATATCCTAGGGCTCTCTGGGTGTCCAGAGTGCTCCATTCAGTTATCAGTCCAGGCCTTAGTTCTGGGAGGAAACTGAGAAGACATATGTCTAGCCTGCAGTCTTCTATCTGCAGCTTTCTGTGAAGATGTATGAAATACGGATTTGGACAAAAAAAAAAAAGAAAAAGGAAACTTAAATCTCCATTTAAATAGCACAATTTACATTTAATTAGGATATATTTACCCCAAACATTTAGTAACAGCTTCATAAATTTTCGGTTTTGTACTGCAAATGTTATAGAAAAATAAAATGTGACATAATCTAAAGGGGACAGAACAGGATATTAAATCTTAGTCTTGCAAATGTTTTAAAATATTGCTAGTTACTTCACACTTGAATATTTTGTAGAAGTGGAATTATTCCTCTCACAGACATTCATGATGCACTTAGTTTTTCTTTATGGAAGTTTTTGTGTTTCTATATATGAGTCACAACTGCTTAAAATAGAAACCAATTATTTAGTCATCACAAAGCTAACCATTTAGATTTTGTTCTTTATTTCTAAAAAGAAACTATGACTATAAGTAATGCCTTTTGTTTACATGGGGGTTCTAACGTAACATATAGCAATAATAATCAAAATAATTATAATGAGAAAACAACATTAACCATCTATGGAGTATCTTTGATTCACTAAGCTTTTTACAAACATCTTTATTTTCATAAGTCATATTTGTTTGTAAGTAACAGACGTAAAGATATAGAATCAGAGAGGTTAAGTGGCTTGAACTAGAAAGACTAGAGCCAGAACTCAAACCCATGCTTACCTTCACCCCACTTTGTCTAAGGTGGGACTTGTAAGACAGGCCCCCAAAGCACAGATTGCCAATTTAATGCCCATCAGATCATTGCAGATCACTACTAGCAACTCAAGCACTTTGTCAGATTGAAATCCTTTCTTCTTTGTAATAAGGGTTTACATTTTCAGAGTGCTTTCAAATTACAAAATACTTTTACACGTGTATTTGCTCTCATTTCTCTCAACATTTTTGTAGTTCCACTTCACAGATGAAAAAACAGTTTATATTACAACTAGATCATAGTTTTCCATACAGCGATCATATTCTCTATAGTGAAGTCTACCTCTCCTGTGTATGCACACAGAAAGCACTCAATGAATACTTATTGAGTGAGTGGATGCCCATTAGAAAGGCATGCATTCTTGCTAACAATAGTCGTAGTAACTAAGCACTAACAACAAATAAGTATAAACTTTGCCCAGAGATTGTTGAGAAAGGCCCCTAGAAAGGTCGGAGGAAGAAAGAACATGAACCCATAAACTCTATGATTCCAAAGGCATTGGACTTCTTCAAGCACCAAAGGTGTCTCAGGCAGGGTTTTCTAGGGAAGCAAAACCAGTAACACTCATACATTCAACGAAAGATTTATATATAAAGGAAACAGCCCATGCAATTGTAGAAGCTGAATGTCCCAAGTCCTGGCACAAGCTTCACATGGCCATGGGAGGTGGTGAACCCAAGGTCAGCAGGTCAAAGACCAGAGGTCTAGATCACTAGCTGTGTAGGTCAGCAGATCGCAAACTGGCGAGACTGCGAAGTTTCTGCTGACTCACAATGCTGCAGAGGATGGCGAACCCAGGAAACAGGACTCTCAAGCATCCACTGTAAGGGGTCATGAATCTAACAGCTTTTAGCTCAGGTCCAGGAACCAGATGCAAAAGAGAGCAGGAGGTGCTGGCAATGTGAGCAGATAGGAAGTAGGTGGTAGAAGGTGGAGAGATGAGAGTTGAGAAAGCCACCACTGGCCCTGCCCTGCCACTTGATACAGCAGCCAAACATGAAATTGCCAAGCTGACACACCACAAAAGGCCTCAAAAAACACCCACAGCCCCACTTCCATTAATCTCTATTCTGGGATCAGCCTTGAGCGTATGTATGTAGAGCCTTTCTGAGCTAGATTCAGACTGCAGTGAGCTTGCTAACAGCAATTGTGGAATTAAAAATATAGAAAGAAAAGTAGCACGGTTTTCAGCACACCCTGTTGGCTCTGTTGCAACCACAAGTATGATGGCATTTTCTATAATTCAATCTGTTAAGCAGTCAATCAATAAAAATTAATTTTTTTAAAGGAAAAGCACAATACACTACTTGAGATTTCATGCAAAAGGCTTTGCAGCCTTGCCATCAATCTCTTTCTCCTCCCACACACTCTTCAGAAGCACTCTTAACAGGCCCAACTTTCTAACCTCTGCCCTTTCCTCGAGAAGCAGGAAGTAGGCAGATATTTTAAGGGGTCAGGTTTTTAAAGTGGCATGTGACAAGACAGGAAACAATTAGCTTTATATGTATATGTATATATACATAATTACAAAATTTGTGAACAAATCACTTTTAAAACTGCCATTTCCATGGAAATTTAGTGCTTACTGTATTCTTTCTAACTAATGATAGCATCTACTGACTACACCTATAACATTCAAACTTGAGACTCCATAGCAGAACTAAGAACAACCACTGTTGTTTAAGAAGCTGCCCAAGGAAACATGAGTGATCTGATATTCAGAAGTCTAGCAACATAGTTGCAGCCCCGTGACTACACTAGGGACACCTGACGGTGGAATGATTAAGCACTTGGCTGCTAACAGGAAAGTCGGGGAATTCAAACCTACCCAGCAGCTCAGTGGGATGAAGATGCGGCAACTCGCTTTCATGAGAATTACTGCAGCTGAGTAAATTCTGTAGAGAAATTTCTTCTCTGTCGTGTGGGGTCACCATGAATCCCAATCTAGTAGATGGAACTCAACAGCGACATAATGACAATGTAGTATTGTAACTATGGATTTCCCACATGGTTGCAACTTGTCAGCCAACCATCTTTCAGTTAACCCCATCTGTAGCAAAGGGAATGGTAGTTAAGTCTCAGGAGTTTTAGAAGAAACAAGAAACAATTACAGGGGATTTGACAGTTCTTAGGAACAGACATAGTGATTAAAATTCAGGTGTAAGTCTGATTTTCAACTGAGTATAAATAAGCTTTGAGTGGCTGTGTAGAACTGTAAACTTACTTAATGGGTTCAAAATTAGGCCATATGAAAATTCTGTTTTATTTTCATTGAAAGCAGAGGCGTCATCTTCCATTCGAGTTTCAGTATCATAATGCTGACATGTAACTTACACACAGACAATTCCTCCTGGGGTGAAAGGTCAAGCAATTAATCTATTGCATCAACCACTCACCTATGTAGGCCAGCTGTTGGGGAGAACTTGAAAAAATGATGGAAAACTCATAATATTCTTTGACAGTACAATATTTGTACTTAGACTCAGGCTATTGCAGAATGGCGCTTCCCTGGTAGAATGGCCAGTCAGTCTCGCCGCATGATGGAAAACAGATGTAAGATTAGGATGCAAAGTACTTTTCCAGATCCTTGGTCCCAGCATGCTGCACAGCCCAGCCCCAGAGTTAACCAGCCAAGTGCTGACACATGTCTTATAGCAAAATATCCCTCACAGCCGCAGTTCAAAGGCCTCGCTACCCTCCAGGGCAATTAATACGGCATCACGTTCAATGGTGCTTGAACCAAATCCATTGAATCCTCAGGGGAGAAATAACGAAGCAATCTCAGAGCTCAGACAAGAGCAGCAGGCAGTGGTGGCTAAGGTTTCAGTCCCTGAAAGTGTCGCTTTTCCCGAAAGTAGGGGAAGGTTGCAGGCTTCTTGGGGAAGCTTTGCTCAGGTTGTATAATTTGCTCACAGGACAGTGCTGATAACACAGCATAAAGATGGAAGGATGGTTATTTAAAGAGAAGATGAAGGAAAGAGTATCTTTCTGTTGGCTCATTAGTTTTCAAGTTTACCTTACTGGAGAGATAACCAGAAAGAAAGAAAGAAAGGAAAGGAAACAAAAACAACTCTATTAATAGAAGTGGGAGGTACGGTGGGTCAAGGTAACCAAGAGAAATATCAAGCTCCTTTCTGAGACGTGAGGAAAGTATGATTCAGTTCCTTCCAGAGCACAGGCATTCAAGGATCATGTTTCTCTCAGGTGTCTTCAGCCATTTCTTAAAGCTTACTGAACCAAAAAAAAAGAAGAAAAGAAAGCAACAAACAAATCAAACGGTTAATTAAAAATCAAAAGAAATTGAAACTGTGACTAGTTGTGTTTTGCAGTATGGTGTGTGTGTGTGTGTGTGTGTGTGTGTGTGTGTGTGTGTGTGTGTGTGTGTTTTAAAAAAATAGATAATGTAAACTAGCCCTTAGGGCCACAGCTGTTAAGCCTCTGGCTGCTAAACAAAAGGTTGGCTATTGGAACTCACTCAGCGGCTCTGTAGAAGAAAGATCTAGCAATCTGCTCCTGTAAAGAATGCAGCCTAGAGAACCCCATGGACAGCTCTGTTCTGTCACATCGGTCACTATTAGTCAGAGTGGACTCTCATCCGCACACAACAGCATATGCAAATTATCTGACTTTGTCTTTCAGTTTCACCTGGAAATAAACTCCAGAGCCAGCTGTTTCGACAGCTGACCTATATTCTGGTTGTATAAGAGTCTGACATTTTGGGATGTCACATTAGCTCTTTCAGGCCATAGTGTCACTATTTAGCATTTTTGAAGGAAGAAGTAATTCAGTGCCTTCTAATTCAATATTCCAAGGTGCTTTGATTTCCAGGAAGTGCATAGAAGGGAAGCTAGGAGAATAAAGCTTAGTCAGCTTTTAATTATCCACACGCAGCTTGCTGGTGTTGTGAATTACCTGTGGCCTTTGAGAGAACCTCAGCTGCTATACCCATGAGCCAGGTCAGGAATTTGGAAATGCTGCCACGTGGTATACAGCTGGACAGCAGCTGAGCAGGAGGTACATGTAGTCTTCGCTCATTTAGCCCCTCTTAAAAATGTATCCCCCAAATCCATCGTTCACAACAGAAAACACAACTAAACAAAGAAATTAAAATAAAATCCAGTCACTCAAGGCTAGCTATAAAAAAAACCAAACGCACCACCTTTAAGTCGATTACAATACATAGCGACCCTATAGGACAGAACAGAACTCTCCTGCAGAAATATTCATGCATGTTATTCTATGTTTTGTTTTTTATATGTATGCACATAGGAGTCCTGGTGGTGCAGTCATTAAGCACTCAGCTGTTAACAGAAAGGTCATTACTTTAAGCCCACCAGCCACTCTAGAAGGATTCAGTGGATTTGGTTCAAGCACCAGGACAAAGATTAAAGATTATAGCCCAGGAAACCATCGAAGGTAATTCTAGAACCTTTTCCGATGAGGTCGCTGTGATCAGAATTAACTGGATGCAATGTGTTCAGTTTTTTGGCTTTATGTATACATAAAAAGGTAAATTTATGGGCAAAATACCGCATGTAACTATACAAAGACAGCATATGCTGGGGTGATTGAGAGTGAGAACTCTGCAGCCAGAGTGCATAAGTTTAAATCACAGATCTGTTACTTCTTAGCTGTTTTATCTTCTGCAAATCATTTAAGATCTCTGAGATTTGTTTCTTCTTGACAAACCGGAGATAATTTCAGTGAGGCTGAAATGAATTATTAGTGCCTTTTAAGTAAGCACTATGTAAGTATTAGTTATTGTTATAATCTAGCTTAGAGCCCCTTATGTACCTAGCATATCATGAATATCTTTGCATATCAATAAATATATGCCTATGTCTTCATTTTGCATAGCTGAATAGAATTGAATTCACTTTTGTGAATAACAGTGTACTTTATCATGACTAGATGGAGTCTAATTCTTTTATGCTAATGGATCACATTATAAGGAGTAGCCTTATAAATACATCTTTGCATATTGAGATTCCTTTTAATAAATTTCTAGTCATGGACTTAATGGATTGAGTTACATACACGCTCTTATATTTTTGACTTGTGTTACCAAATTACAATTCAGAAAGTTTTTTTTTTAACAATTTTATTGGTCGCAGTAATATTTAAACCCAAAAAACCAAACCCACTGCTGCTGAGTCGATTCTGACTCATAGCAACCCAATAGGACAGAACACAACTACCCCACAGAGTTTTCAAGGAGTGCTTGCTGGATTTGAACTGCCAACCTTTTGGTTAGCAGATGGAGCATCTAGCTGCCATGCCACCAGGGTTTTCTCAACAGTATATAGGAGTGTCCATTTCTCCACATCTTTGCCAACATTAAATGCTATTTTTCTTCTCAATCTTTAAGTACAGTAATCATTAAAGGCAATAAAAAGACATTTGACTTGAAAATAAAGTAAGGTTACTGTATTTAGAGCAGTTTTTTCTTAAAGATGGTGCTAGCTGTATGTGTAATAACGTGTATATCTGCATATAAGATGCATATACATGCACATGTGTATATATATGTGAACATATATACACATACACATATATATGCATGCACAAGTTAGTGCATTTATATAGAGAGAGTTGGTTCCAACTCAGAGAGACCCAACAGGACAGAGTAGAGCTGTCACATATGGTTTCCAAGGCTGTAAATCTTTACTGAAGCAGGCTAGCCTGTCTCTCTCCCTCAGAACAACTGGTGGATTCAAACCACTGACATTCTGGTTAACAACTGAGTGCTTTACCGCTGTGCCATCGGTGCTCCTCTGTGTGTCATAGCTATATTAAAATATCTATGTAATCTTCTTTTCTTTAAATCCATTGACAAAATCAACGAGGTTTGCAAAGATTTTTTTAGCTTATTTTTGAAGATCAAAATGACCTTGTAATATGCAGATGAATGTTCGGTGAATAAGTAAAGGAGTGATTTACACTAAGCCAGATTCTTCCCTTCCCCATTCATTCTCTGGGTGATGCCTGCCATAATATGAATTTTGCTATGTTTAAAAAACAAGACAAAGCAAAACACTCTGTGCATTTCATCTGGGTAAATATAATATGACTAGTGAAAAGCTGAATTCTAGGGGTAAAGCTAGGGGATGCGATAATAGACAGTATTGCGTTGCAGCAGTAGGGACACAACACAACCAAGTTTTACTTCTCTGATTGGCAAGGTTTTATTTTTCTCTTGAGCCCAGGTTTGGAGAAAACTACGAGAATCCCTTGAAAAAGTGTCTTCTTCCTATCTCAGTGTAATATATCAGCTTCTAGACCTTAAGAGCCATGACAGCAGGAACTGTGCAGATTTTAGTCCTTATTGTGTCTCTAGAAAGTAACCAGTGAATGAATGGTTTCAAAGTACTTTCTGTATCCATTCCTAATTGTTTAGAAATGCCTTTTCATCCATTGGCTCCCCATCAAATCAGAATCCAATCTGCCTCACTCTGAATCATTATTTAGAACAGGCTTTCATTAGTTTATGAAACATGGCATGAGTTTTAAGATTAACAGTACCATGCAACCACACACGTTTGTAGGCTGTCTGTTTTGTATCCTGACTTCTTGATTTCCGTTGGCCGTAAGTCCTTCAGTCTTCCCTGTCAGTCATCTTAGAAGAGG
Organism: Heterohyrax brucei; assembly: GCA_028571685.1. Taxonomy (NCBI): domain Eukaryota; kingdom Metazoa; phylum Chordata; class Mammalia; order Hyracoidea; family Procaviidae; genus Heterohyrax; species Heterohyrax brucei. The sequence continues at coordinate 132,315,220 of CM053146.1, read as the reverse complement.
TATCAGGTCTGTACCAAAAGATCTGGGGGCCACTTCTAATGTTTACTAGTAACCCCCCCTATTGTTGGCATAATGGAAAAATAACTATGTAATTACTTTTGGGCAGTAGAGTCTTGATGTTTCCTCTACCCCTTTTTAGTTTCCTTATAATGTTTCTCCAGAAAAATGTTAATGCAACATTAGAAAAAAAATCGAAGATCAAAGACCACAGCCTTTAGTATGGATTGCATCAAGAAAACAAAAATCCTCACAACTACACTAGGAAGCAACATCACGATAAATGGAGAAAGCAGTGAGGTGGTCAAGGATTTTATTATTTGCTTCCACAATCAATGCCTGTGGAAGCAGCAGTCGAGAAATCAAAAGATTCATTTCATTGGGAAAATCTGCTGCAAAAGACCTCGTTAAAGTGTTGTGCCTGACCCAAACCATGGTATTATCAGTCACATTGCATGTATGATAAGCTGAACAATAAATAAGGAAGACAGAAGAAGAATTGATGCATTTAAATTGTGGTGTTAGAGAAGAATAGTGAATGTACCATGAATGGTCAAAAGAACAAATAGATCTATTCTGGGAGAAGTACAACCAGGATGCCTTTCGGAAGCAAAGACGGCAAAATTGCGTCTTACATAGTTCGGATGTGTTAACAGGAGAGATCCATCCTTGGAGAAGGACATCATAATTGGCCAAGTATATGGTCAGCAAAAAAGAAAAGACTCTTGAGGAGATAGACGGACATAGTAGCTGCAAAAACAGGCTTATGCATAGCAATGACAGTAGGCATGGCACAGGACTGAGCATTGTTTTGTTCTGTTGGGCATTTGGTTGCTGTGAGTTGGAACTGGCTTCACGGCATCTAATGACAACAACAGAAAAAAATAATCTTCATCTAAAAAATCAGGATGATATAGAACCTCCTTAAATATCTTGGCACCAGATCCTGAATGATAATAAATTATGATATTTTTGCAATTTTGGGGGAACATTTTGCACGTTAACAGTTAACTACTAGAAAGTGACAGAGACAATGATACACCCAGCAGAGCTCTTTCCTCAGTGGTAATGAACTAGATCTGAAAGTATATCAAGAAACTTGAAGGTCGGGGACACAGAGTGACCATATCTTGTGTGCACTTTATGGTTCTGCACATCTATAGGATGTCGTTCTATTGGCCTCTTACTAGAGGAGAGTGGAGAGAGTGGAAAAGAGGGGACAGGAGATTGTTATGAGGATATGATATATATAGAACGAAAAGGAGAAGTGTGCTATCACCGGGAGAGGAGAATAGAAGGAGCTGCAGATAGGTGGACATGCGAATTTAAACTGGATTGTACACTTTCAGTCAATCACAATAAAATAAAAAAAAGAGAGAAATTTGAAAGTCAGGTCATGGAGAATTATATAGAGGAATTGATAATAACTTAAATAATACAGAGAAAGGGTGCAATTCATGATCAGGAGATGCTGAACTGACCACAGTGGAAGGCACGCAAAGTTTGTGCGCGGTGTAATGATGGGTAAGATTGGGTCTTGTTTGCTAAGCTAAGGTGTTTCGGTTTCACTATTTATTGACTTCATAGCTGAAAGTCATGGAAAGCACTTGAGGAGAGAGTATAGTGGTAAAAGCAACATTTTAGGAACTGCTCCCTGCTTCCTAACGATGGCACATGGTATTGAATGGATTGATGATGGTTGGGGAGCGAGTGGTACTAGTGGTGTACGAATGATGGTAAGGCCTCTATAGTTAGGATCCTGTAGAAACCAATCTGTTGAGAAGTTGAAAGAAGCTGACAATGCATGGGGGCTGAAGAGAAGGACCCATGCAGTTATAAATGTGTTCAGGACTAAGTGGTTACAGGATGCAGGCACATCATGGATAGCTAGCCATCAACATGTTGTCTGTACCCAAATCAGCCATCATGGAATTACCTGGAGCTTTGAGATCACAGGCCACAAACCGTACTCAAACAGAATCAAATATTTGCTGATGGAGCGAAGGAAAAAAATGATCTCTGTGATATTAAGGGGTCATTAGCTCTATTTTGTAATGCCTTTTTCTTTGTTGAAATACTTCCTACTCTTGAGTCAATTAAACCTGCATAAAGAAGGCTAAAATTCTTCACATAAAGTCTGTCTTCCCGACTTGTGAACTAACTAAACATTGGCCTTCCCTTTCCTTTTCTCCTACAGTGCCAAGGGTTGATAGGGCACCAGGGCACAGAGAGTCCTGGGGTGCAGTGGACACGGATAAGGTTGCTTTCAAAGGAACAGAACCCTGCCTACTGAGCAATGTTTGTTAAACTTCTGTCCCTCCCCTGTCCATTGTTATTCTAATCCTTTGCCCTGGTATCTAGATAATAGCAAAAATCTTCATAAAGTAAATGAATAAATAAATATCATGACACTTCAACCAAGAGGAAGAATCTGAGAGTAAAACTCACATAAACATAAATAGAAAACTGAGAGTGCTATAAACTGGAAGCGGTAGACACTGTTTTAACTGAATAGGAAAGAGGATCCAAGAGTTGTCCTTGTTAGTTGTTCAGTTGACTCAAAGTCATGATAGCCTATATATAGCAGAGGGAAACATTGCCCAGCCCTGTGCCATCCTCCTTATCATTGATATGTTTGACTTCATGTTGTGTCTATGGTGTCACTCCATGTTTTTGATGGTTTCGGTTTCTTGTTTTAATAGATCTTATGGTCTTTTCTAGATGTTTCGTATTTTAAGTGCCTTTTAGCCTGAGGGGCCTATCTTCCAGCACCGTATTGGGCAATATCCTATTGTGATTCATAGGGCTTCGTTAGGTGATTCACAAACATAGATCTCCCATCCTTTCTTTCTAGGCTGTCTTAGTCTGGAAGCTCTGCTAAAACTTCATCATGAGTGGCCCTGCTGGGATTTGAAATACTGGTGGCATGGGCTCCAATATTTTAGTGACATGGTAGCCATCACAATATGATAAACTGACAGAGGAGAGAACTTCTAAATCCACCTCAAATGTACTCCATGGGAAAAACAGTTAGAATGCCATTTAATTAAGAACTATCAAGACAGTTTCTTCAAGGTTGTGTTTTTGCATAGCTGACAGTACAGCCGAGTGACATCTAGGGCTGTAACACAGTTTATGGAAAGGCTTTGTAAGTAAGAATTCTTAACTGTGGATTCCGTGAGAGTTGAGTCAGAAATCTTCCTGAGAAAGATGTTTCTCCTCATATATCTATTTAAAATTTACCTTTGACAGTGTCTTTACTCGACTTCACATTCAATACTTGGAGGTTAAAATGAAGGAATGGGGGAAGAGTTTTGTGACATCTTAACTTCTTAGTCAGTGGGAGCACATGCCTGCAGGCTACGCTGTCAGCTGGAATCTATTGCTTTTGTCAGATGTTTTATTGGATGCTTCTAAGCTGTACAACCTTTAGCAAAAATGTAATTCTGGGGCCCAGATATTATACCATTCAGATTTTATCTCAAATCTTTGGGCCATTTCCCTACGACAAATTGTAAATTTTCATTCTAAGAGACAGTTTTGTGCACTTGTACCCAGTAACTGACGAAATTATTCATCAGACACGTTTAATATATTTGAGGCCAACTTATCAAGGAAGTATCCATCTGTGCTTGTACCATAAAGATTTTCTCATAAGTGGCTTCATCTGTCTTTGTGCCCTGAGGGTCTGGGAAGTCAAGAAATGTCCTAAGGACAACCCGCCACGTCCCCACCTTCTTCTTTTCCCAGAGCAAGGCTTGCACAGATGACTCTACATTTCACGATGTTTGATGATGATAATTCTCATCAGTTAAATGTCTTTTGGATATCACTTAACCCCTCAGCTCTTCAGTGGGAGATAATCATTTTCCCCATTTTATCTAAGAGGACACTCACCAAGGTTTACAGTTTTCAAGTAACTACTATAACGTCACAGAGCTAAAAGCAGGTGGTGTTTGCTCAACTAGCCCATAAAATCGGCCTGTGTCTGCTCTTGCTCTTCAAACTTCTCCAGTGTCTGTGCCAGTGGCCAGTGCTTAGAATGTATTATAGGAATAGTTTTAAAGTGAATAAACAAACGAATAAATGAAGAAGGCATCTGATTACTAAGTTTGAGCACATTAACCCAAAGGATTTACAAGCGTTGACAGAAGAAATGATAAAATTCCATAATGCAGTCTTTACTACCAACCAATCAGCCCGTGGCCATCAAGTTGGTTCCAGCTCATAGCAACCCTATAGGACAGAGTAGAACTGCCCTGTAGGGTTTGCAAGGAGTGGCTAGGGGATTTCAACTGCCGCCCTTTTGGCTAGCAGCTGTAGCACTTAACCACTACACCACCAGGGTTTCTGCAGTCTTTAGTAGGTTGGAGCAAAATGATTTTTTATAAAAAAATAATTTGTAGATACATTTAAAGACTTGCCCATGATTCTGCAAAATTTTCGAAGTGACATTCTAGTAGATGGTAGATATTAATAGCAATGTCATTAATGCCTACAATAAAAGGTTGCTATCTTCTGACCCCTAGGGTCGCCATGAGTCGGATCTGACTCGACGGCACTTGGCTTTGGCTATCTTCATAAAAGTAGCACAATTAAAAATTTTTGTTTTCGATCCTTTAAAATTCCAAAGTCTGCATTACATTTGGCAGGTTTATCTTTCTTCCCAAAGGTTGTCTTATCTCATTGATTTATTTACAGCAGGGACCAATCCAGACTTATCAACTTTATTCAGCTTGATTTTCTGACTTTGAGAATCCCAAGGAAATCTTCAGGAAGCTCAATTCTTGAGTATGGTTGTCCTTTTAATAACGGTCTCTCTGGGCTATCCCGTGTCTGCATCAGAGGCTATACAATGCCACACTAGGTAGAACCCCTAAGTATACAGCTAAAAATAAAATTGAAGTAGTATTATTAAAATGAGAATTTTTTTCTTTTATGATTGTGTTAAAATACCCTTTTATAATCATTAACTTACCAGAGATTCTTCACTTTTATTTTTTTAAGATAGGAAGGTTTCAAGACTGAATTAACAGAAATAAGTTACACGTTGACAAATTTATGAGTTGAATAGATAAGAAAATGAGTTGTCAGGAAGGAATACTCATTAAGCTTTGGAACTGAAAAAGAAGTTACATGACACCATTACTTTTCTAGTTTAAAGTTGTATCAGCTTTCATCAATGGAAGAAAATGGCTACGGCCATCATTTTGCATTTTCAGCAAATGTTAATGTGTCCAGTACTGAAAAATGTCCATCTAGCCTGTCCACGTGTTCTAAAGTGTCACTATGAATGTAAATTTTGCCAAACAGCCTTTATATTTCTAGAACATTAAGATAAAGAGGGAAACAACCAAAAGGGATTTTCCCAGAGACATGGGTGTGTTTTTAAAGAAACAAGTAAAGCAGGGCATTTGGATGTTTGCTCTAGAAAAGAAACACACACACACACACATACATATATACATATATCTAAGAGGTTAATGAATATTTCACTTGCAAATGTTTGGGGAAGATATTTTATTTCTGTGAGTGCAAACACCAGTGATGAGGCTGAAAAGTCAAGGACGTTGGAGAACACATGTTCGCAGAATAAACAAGCTGTTTTCATTCTTTCCTAAACCTCTACCAAAAGATGCTATCAGTAATTGTTTGCCATTTTACATGGCATTGTCTTATTAAATCTGAAGTAATTCTGCACTCAAAAGAGCTTTGAGTGTGACCCCAGACCCTCATCTGCAGACAGAACACATCATAAACACTTTTGTATTCTAAAAATTCACAACTAAGTGTGGCTTGGAATACCCTTCTGTGGCTAATGTCTGTGGTCACCTCCGCTATTCCACCAACCGATATTCTAGCCAGGGTGATCTAACTTAAATCTCAGAATACATTTCCAAGATTCCTCTTCCTGGCTTTACTGAGCATTCCGTTGCTGTAATCATAGCATTTGTGGTTCATATTTGCCTTTTTTGTATTTTTAAGAAGGTACTACAATGATTATCCCTAGGCAGTAAGTGTTTTAAAGACTGCTCTAAATTTACTTTGCTAAAGGGTACCCAGAGGACACATCAAATTGACTTTTTACTCCATTTCTACCCTCCTTGTTCTCTTCTAAGTCTCTAATAATTGGAAATAAGCTAATGCAATAATATCACATCTAAAATATTCTCTAATACTTAAAAGACATTTGTTATATGTCTTATTTTTTTTATGAATATCAGAGATGGAGCTCAAAGTCACAGTTGCTATATAATTTCCATAGCATTCTAGAACATTCTTACCCATCTGATTTTGTCAGTCGATGCAACTTTTGCTGAAATAATTTAGGGCATGGGCCATTTATTTATGTATTTACAAAGCAAATTAGTTTCTCCTTAAACAACTAATAACCATATTGTCTCCTGACGTTGGTTGCCAACACTGTGACTTACTAACACTCCTTTTCTCAAACTTGGGTTCTCCATTACCAGCTTTCCAGTCCCCTCTTGCCTTCTCCTCCTTGTCCCTGAGCTGGTGTACTTAGTTAGCCTTGTTTTTTTCTTGTTTTAGAAAAATAGGACTGTCTAATCTTTGACTGAAATGTGTATCTCAGGAATGATTTCAGTACTGGTTAAAAGGGTGCCCACGGTCCCTACTCTTGGGGTTTCTTCAGTCTCTATCAGATTAGCAAGCCTAGTCTTTTTTGTGAGTTATTTATTAGACATTTTCCTCCTGCTCTGTCTCAGACTTTCTACTGTGGTCTCTGCCAGCTCAGTCAGTGGTGACAGCCGGGCGCCAACCATCTGGTTGTACTGGACTCATTCTGGTGGGGGCTGTGGTAGCTGTGGTCCTTTAGTCCTCCAGATTAATCTTTCCCTTGTGTCTTTGGTTTTCTTCATTCTACACTGCTCCAGACAGTGGGAGACAAGTGACGTATTTTAGATGGCTGCTTACAAATTTTTCGATGGTACTTGGCTTGGCTGGCTCACAATTTTTTAAGACCCCACACACTACTCACCAAAGTAGAAGGCAGAATATTTTCTTTGTAAAATATTTTATGCCAACTGAGCTAGGCTTCCCTGAAAACCATGGTTCCCAGCCCTCAGCCCAGTAATCGGATCCCTCAGGGAGTTTGGTTTTGTCTATGATGCATCCATGACCTCTTCTTTACAGGCTGTGCTGACGTCACCAATACTGTGCATTGTATCAGCCTTGACAGAAGCTACTACTTATCTATTGGCTAGTTAGCATTTTTCCCTCTCTGCTGTTCCCCTCCCTTTGTAACCATCAAAAATTGTTTCCGTGTGTAAACCTTTCCATGATATTTTGTAGCAGTCATCTCATACCATGTTTATTTTTTGTGATTGATTTATGTCACTTAGCATAATGCCCTCCAGATTCGTCCATGTTGTAAGATGTTTCATAGACTCATCATTGTTCTTTATCGTTGAACAGTTTTATATTGTGTGTGTGTACCACAGTTTATGCATTCATCTGCTGATGAGCACTTAGATTGTATCCATCTTTTTGTTATTGTGCATAATGCTGCAGTGAACATGAGTGTGCGTATGTCTATTTGTGCGATGGCTCTTAATTCTCTAGGATATACTCTTAGCAATGGGATTGTTGGATTGTACAGTGTTTGTGTTTCTAGCTTTTTAAGGAAGCACCGTACCATTTTCTAAAATGGTTTTACCATTTTACATTCATACCAGCAGTACATTAGAGTTCCAAGCAACCCACAGCCTATCCAATTTTTTATTTTTATTTTTTTAAATTTTATGCCAGTAATGTCAGGATGAGAAGATATCTCCTTGTAGTTTTGATTTTTGTTTCTCTAACGGATAGGGAATGCATTTCCTTATCTATCTGTTCACCACCTGAATGTTTTCTTTGGTGAAATATCTGTTCATATCCTTTGCCTATTTTTAATGGATTATTTGTTTTTTGTTGTAGAGGTTGTTTATTTCATTTTATTTTTCATAAATGGATCAGAGGATATTATGACCCAGAAAGGGTATTGTGACCAAGAAAGTACTGGGTGACATCACAGTGCTTTTGAGTAATTCTGCTGTAAGAAAACCCTGGATTTGATGATCAATGTATTACTTAAGTCCAGTTGGTTTGAAAACTAGTGCTGGAAGTATTCATCCTTCCTTCCTAGAGCCGTATTTTTTCCTCCTTCATGAATGCAGGGATAAGATGTGAACAGTGTTTCTAAAACCCACTACTGTCGAGTTGATTCTGACTCATAATGACCCTATAGAACAGAGCAGAACTGCCCCATAGAGTTTCCAAGGAGCACCTTGCAGATTCAAACTGCAGATCTTTTGGTTAACAGCCATAGCACTTAACTGTTATACCACCAGGTTTTCCAAACAATACACCTATGCAGCTTTTTTTTCTCCCCCATCAATAATAGTATGTACCACAGTTCACCATGCCTGTAGCACTGACATTGAGAGTTGATAGTAAGTTGTTTGGGAATTATGCATCCACAGTCCCATAAAAACCACAACATCACTTGTCTCTTGGTCATTATGGTTAGTTTAAAACTTACAATAATAAAAAAAAAAAATCTGCTTTCTAGATGTTGCTATCTTTATGACTGAGATATTCTCTTTGTGTTTTTTTGTTTCTTCGTTTGTCTTGTTTAGTTTTACACCTTTTGTGGGCTTTCACAGAAGAATTAGTTTATTTAAATATCCAGAAGACTTGTTGGAAGTTGTTGATGTCACAATGATTTACAGGCCTATTAAAATGACATTTGCTGATGACACAATCCAATGCCTTGTCTCATCTCATCTCTGCATGAAATGCACTGATCTTTTCATCACAGCAGCACAGGTAGTCCAGTGACCCCTGGTTCAAACTCAGTATTTACATAAGTGCTTCTCCAAGAGGGACTGATTTTCCAATCCAAAGTCACATCAAGGAAACATAGCTGCTGCAGAGTGATTTATCCCTTAATTTACTAAATGTTATTATTGGAATCTGAAATCAGCTCTCTCCTTTAGCATTAGAATCATAAGGGCCCACAACCTGGTTCTTTATCAGTGTCTTAAACATGCATACATATAAAGAGTGAGAACTTAAAGAGAGTATGGAATGTTTATTTTCTCATGCAGGCAGTGATTCCCCAGTACTAGTCACGAACACAAACAGAACCAAATGGTTAACATGGAATGGTTAGGAAAATCAAATTGCCTCTCTGGGTTACAAATGCATGAACGTGTGCCTACTTCGTTTATGCACAGCATCAGCCCCGTTTTCACCTGTCCTTTCCTCCTTCAGTGCATGGGAATAAAAATACAGTGGGTGGCAAAGCGAAAAAGCAACATGCGTTTCTTTGAGCCATACGTGACTCCAGGCAGTGTGCTTATCACAAAAAGGAGAGGAGCCTGTGCAGACAGGAGGCTTATTTGAAAGGTCCTGATCCTCTCTAAAGCAGTGAGTGGATCTGTGATCCTCTCTTGATGCACATAGAAAAACCTAGGGGGAAAAAGAATTAATTAAAACAAATATTTTTAAGTAAATTTTTGTAAGTTCCAAATATACTCTAAAAGATTTATTCGTCTCTCGTAGGGGTGAATTACCCGTTCTCAAGTACGTTCGCCCCTAGGGTCACCATGAGTGGGATCCAACTCAATGGCACTTGGCTTGGCTAAAGTAGGTTCCAAATTCAGGTGCCGAAACATCCAAAAATTCATGTGCTAAGATATCAGAAGGACAGTTTTTGCTTGTGTGTCTTTTTCTTTTCTTTAAATCCCATGTGAAAATAGGAGACTGTGGACATTTCGCAAAACAGACTGATTCGTTGACTGACTTTACAGATTTGTGAGCTTTGGATATTTTGGGCAAGTTCCAAGTTTCTGAATCTCCCAGTGTTGGCCCATCAATATCTGAAACCTGTCAGTTCCCGAGACTCAATCCTCGTGATGGCAGGCAGCGAACTGGATGTGCGGCTGTAAAATATAAGAACCCCTGGCTCAGCGAAGTCCTGCCTTCAGCTTCTGGCCACATGACTTGGCCCCGAAAATGAGCTGTGACAAAACAGATAGACTGTATTTTAAGGGGAAATCACCTTTTTTTTTAACTTCGTGCCTGTAAGAGTTCCTTTACAACGAACCTACTTTTCTTTGAAAATATGTTAACGTTATAATTCAGGATTACCTTTTAAAGCATGTGAGGCTTTGTCGCTTCAAATAACCATGTACTATAGCTTCAGACATCTGTGCTTCCTAAGGACAATCTGTAACTGTAATTTCTAGGATTCAATTTGTATGTTACAGTCATTGCAATTTTTATTCTAAGTTGTAATAATCCAACAAAATGAAAAAGAGGACCTCTGAAATCATATTGTAGCATGAATGCCATTTAGGTTTCATGTTTGTGCTGTAAATCCCCCACATCTGTAAGTTTCGTTAAGCTTGCCATTGTTCATTCATACATATCCCCCTCTTTGGAATAAAGAAAAGGACAAAAAAATACATTAGACAAATAACACTACAAAAGTAATTATAAAAAAGCTCTTATTGACAGAATTAATATCCCAAAATGTTACATAGTATGAAAAGTAGTTAACAAACACAATGGCAGGAGTACAATGCCGTTTTATGGAGATGTCTTTACTACGGTTTATAATATAATTAAGGACACACTTTTACCTTTCATCATTTAGGAAACTCAGAACTTTTCTGTTGTTGTTGTAGTACCAGCATTTTATGGTCCAGGTGGTGATGTAGTGGTTAAGTGCTGTATTTGCTAACCAAAAGGTCGCAGTTTGAATACACCAAGTGCTCCCTGGAAACCCTGTGGAGCAGTTCTGCTCTGTATTATAGGGTCGCTATGAGTCAGAGTCTAGTCGATGGCAGTGAGTTACTTCAGTTAGCCATGTTTTGTAAACACACAATCCTAGAGGATAACAATTTTCTCAGCACTGCTCTGTGGATCTTACAGCCCTTCAGTATGAGGAGACCTAACCTCTTCATACAGACCAATCCAGTTTGATATTTCAGATGTTTGGAAGGGGGGAGGGAGGGTAAACAAAGATCTCAGCAGCTGACTTAAAGTAGCTTTCCTTCTTTTCATTAAGCATATGATACCCATCATTATACCAGAATATAGCTAGTGGTTACTATTTGCAAGGTGAGAAACCCTGGTGGCCTAGTGGGTTAAATCCTACATCTGCTAACCAAAAGATCAACAGTTCAAATCCTCCAGGAACTCCTTGGGAACTCTATAAGGCAGTTCTATTCTGACCTATAGGGTCACTATGAGTCCAACCCAACTCGATGGCAGTAGGGTTTAGGGGATTTGCAAGGTGCTTTGTAGTTTACAATGTGTTTTTCATATACGTTATTTATATAGTCAGGGTACATTATGAAGTGGACCAAAAACTCCATCAGGATAGCTATGCGACAATCTCAGTACTGAATCTTCTCCCTCAGAAAACTTTCATTTTTGTTCTTAAGATCTTCAGCAAATTACGTGAGATGGTGTTTGACCAAACAAGTAGACAAGTCACTGATAGTGAAAAGGACTTGAAGATCTTACTGATGCAGATCAGAAAGCAAAGCCTTCAGTATGAGTTACATCTTAATACAAAGAAAACAAAAATCCACACAACTAGATCAATAAGCAACATCAAGATAAATGCAGAACAGATCTAGGTTGCCAAGGATTTCATTTTGCTTGAATCCACAATCAATGTCCAGGGAAGCACCCGTCAAGAAATCAAAGACCCATTGCACTGGGAAAATATGCTGCAAAAGACCTCTTTAAAGTCGGGAAAAGCAAAAATGTCTCCTTAGCGACTAACTTGCCTGACCCAAGCCTTGGTATTTTCAGTTGTATCACATGCATGAGAGCTGGACAATGAATAAGGAAGACAGAAGAAGCATTGAAGCCTTTGAATTGTGGTATTGGAGAAGGCTGAATACACCATGGACTGCCAAAAGAACAAACAGATCTGTCTAAGAAGCACAACCACAGTGCTCCTTAGAAGCAAGGATAATGAGACCATGTCTTACATACTTCAGACAGGTTTTCAGGAATGATCAGTCCCTGGAGAAGGACATCATGCTTGGTAGAACAGTAGGTCAGCAAAAGAAAGATTTTCAATCAGATGAGTTGATACAGTTGGTTACAACAATGGGCTCTAGCCTAGAAATGATTGTGGGTGTGATGCGGGAGCAAGCAGTGTTTCATTTTATTGTATGTAGGGTTGCTGTGGCTTGAGACCAACCTGATGGTTTTTGATCTTCATCAGTAGGAGCTTCAAGTCCTCTTCACTATCAGCGACTTGTGTCTACTTGTTTGGTCGAACACCATCTCATGTAATTAGCTGAAGATCTTAAAAACAAAAATGAAAGTTTTCTGAGGGAGAAGATTCAGTACTGAGATTGTCACATAGGTATCCTGATGGAGTTTTCGGTCCACTTCATGATGTACCCTGACTAATATAAATAACATATATGAAAAACATATTGTAAACTACAAAGCACCTTACAAATCCCCCAAACTGTGTCTGACTCATAGTGACCCTATAGGTCAGAGTAGAACTGCCTGATAGAGTTTCCAAGGAGTTCCTGGAGGATTTGAGCTGTCGATCTTTTGGTTAGCAGATGTAGGATTTAACCCACTAGGCCACCAGGGTTTCTCACCTTGCAAATAATAGCCACCAGGGTTCCCAAGGAAGTAAAACAGAGAATAGAACCTGAATAATCTGATAATAATAATAACAGCATCTACTGCCCTAAAGATTATAGCCTGGAAAACTTAATGGGACAGTACTACTTGGTCATATAAGGTACCAATGAGCCAGAAGTGACTCAGTGACACACCAGAACAGCACCATGAGGAATGTCACATTGACCCCACTTTCACAGATGAACAAGGTGGTGCCTGGAGACTGCTACAGGCTTCCTCAAGATTTCCCAAAAAGAAAGGGCTTGCCAAAGTTGTTTGCTTTTGTCATTTTCTGTTGTATTTTCAGTACAAATTACTACTCTATTCTAAATTCATGTAAAATAAATTTTTAAAAATTTAGTAATATTTAAACATAAATATGGAATTATCTGTATGATGTCCACTGTCCCACTGAAGAAGTAGTTAGAGGCACGTTGGTATAATTACTGATGTCACTCACACTTTCCCTGCGTCTTCTCTCTATGCAAAAGTAATACTGTCTATTACCATCTGAGGGACACGAACAGGCAGTGTGGTACCATATTAAAAAAAGGCAAAATTAAAATGAAAAGAGGTCCAACATCTTAACAGCACAGTAGCCCAGGATTCCCTCAGACGAAGGAGCGTATAATCATGATTCCTGGCTCCAGTCAACAGAAGAAAGATCTCTCTCTACTGTAAACCACCTCACACTTCCACACAGTGCCAGCATTCAGATGGGACATACTTCCTCCCTAACTAAAGCCGGAGTTTCGTATTTATGTTTTCTCAATGCAGTAATTAATTCATTAAGTACAAGTGTTCTAAATTGGACTGCACTTGAATGAAAGACGAAAGGCCAATTCAGGCCATATTGTTTCTGAGGCATCCCCACCTGTTGAGTAAAATCAACCACACTGGATGGTCCTTACCAATCACAGGTATTGGTGCTGATTTCCCCTGTGAAATTGATGAGTGAGGGCTCAATCAACAGCTTCTTCTCATCACTGCTGCAGTCTGTGTTAGTGGAGTGTATGAATTTTTATCAATCAGGCTTCAAGCTTGGAGACCTTAGCTGAGTGTTAAGGAAGGTCTGTGATATAGATTTGAAAACTACGTCTATATTTTCACTAGCCTCTACCTGAGAGCTATAAGGTGTCCACTGGCTAGTTCTTTTCAGAATTAGACTGCTGGGTCAAGAAATCAAAAGATGAATTGCATTGCACAAATCTGCTGCAAAGGACCTCTTTACAGTACTGAATAGTAAAGATGTCACCTAGAAAACTAGGATGTGCCTGACCCAAGCCATGCTATTTTCGATCACATATTCTGTGTGTGAAAGTTGGACAGTGAATAAAGAAGACAAACGACTTGAGGCCTTTGAATTGTGGTGTTAGAGAAGAATATGAATGCATTATGGACTGCCAAAAGGACAAAGAGTTCTATTCTGAAAGAAGTACAACCTGAGTGCTCCTTGAAGCAACAATGGTGAGAATGCATCCTACATACTTTGGACATGTGGTCAGGAGAGATCAATCCCTGGACAAGGACATCATGCTTGGTAGAGTGGAGGGTCAACAAAAGAAAGGACTCTCTCAGTGAGACGGATTGACACAGCGGCTGCAACAATGTGCTTAAGCATGAAACCGATACTGTGCACGACGTAAAACCAGGCTGTGTTTTGTTCTGTTGTGTGTAGCGTCGTTACGAGTCAGAACCACCTCCATGGCATCTAACAACAACTACCTGAAACTTAGCATTATTTCCTTCAGTTATGAATCAAGACCTAAAACCACTGTAGTACAAGCAGTGCCTTGACATTTGTCACCAAAGCAATCAAAGTTATTTTCATATTGCATTGCAGGTGTCTCCTAATAATGTTTAAACTCTGTCTCTTCTTTGAAGTTAGGGTCTTTAGACCAGCTGCTAGGTCTTGTTACTTAATATGAAATAAGCACAAACAATAGAATACTGCAATTTTTTAAAATATGTTTTTAATGAGTCTCTGATACTGGACACATGTACTTAAAAACATTATTCTGAGAAGGAATTCGTAGATTCCATGAGACTGCCAAATGACTCAGTGACACAAAATAAAAAGTTGAATTCTATTGATAAGATTTCAGTTTATATCTGATTTAGTTTCTACAAGCGTGTGTATTGAGTTTAATATTACTGTATGTTAGATTTTCTACTAAGAACTGGAGATACAAATCTGAAACTAACCATATTATTGTATATATTAGCTATATTGCTATTGGCCATAAAAGAAGTCTGGCTGGGAAATCTACTGTATGTTCAGATAAATCATCTACCAAGAACAGTGATTATGTGTCAGTTGTTTGTGCTAAGCATTTTATATGTCTCATATAATTTTTATCTTCACTTTATACATGAGGAGACTGTGGTACAAAGAAAGCTGAGTAAGCTGCCCAGGCATGTAATGGGTGAAGCTGAGATTTGAACATAGCAAGTGGAATTCGGTGGTCCACATGCTCACTGACAAGCATCTTCTTCCAGAGCATACCAGCAAAGGATAGTGATAAGCACAATAGGGAAGAAAGTTGAAATTAATTCACAGATAAATATAACTGAGGTAGAGAATAGCAATACTTGGCTCTGGATTTCAGATGGAAAGAGACAGAGGCATAGAGTGCTTGATGAGTATGTGTGTAGATTTGTTCAACAGATTTCTTAGGCGATCACTTTGTGGTTCTGCAACTTAGCCTCGCAAGTTCTTAGCTAATACCATCACATGTTTCTTTAGTGACTTTATTAGTTGGCAGTGCCTTTGGTTGATGGTGTGACTTGAAGCCTGCTGGTTGAAATTCCTAGTCATTGCCAATTCTTTCTTTATTTTTATTTATTTGTTTATCTTTTACCTACTTCAGTCTCTAATTTTTTTTTTTTCATTTTGTTTGCTGGTTTGTTTTATAGGTTTATCTAATCTTTGACTGAAACGTGAAGTTTAGGATTTGTCTATCTTATTCTATTTAATTTACCACAATGCATAAGCCATTGCTGTCAAGTCAATTCTGACTCATAACAACCCTATAACATAGAGTAGAACTGTCCTAATAAGGTTTCCAAAGAGTGGCTGGTGACTACAAACTGTCAGTCTTTTGGTTAGCAGCTGTAACTCCTAACCACTGCATGACCAAATCCTCTGTCCCATTGTCTTCTTTATCTTCCTGAATTCACTACGGATTGAATTACGTCTCCCCCTTTCCCCCACCAAATGTGTGTTGTTAGCCTTACTTCCATGCCTGTGGTTATAATTCCATTTGAGAACAGTTTGTTTATGTTATGCTAATTAAACAGAATTAGTGTAGGGTATATTTTGAGTCACTCTCTTTTGAAATATAAAAAGGATTAAACAAGCTCACAGAAGAGAGATGAGGGCTAAGTAGACACTAAGACACATGGAGATTTCCAAGGAACCAGCACCTTCTTCCTAGAAGAAGTGCTATATACCTCACTGCTGAATTTTACTATGGTCACCTTCAAAGTACTCCCTTTGGGATGGTATGCACCAATGCCAGTGCCCAGTCTACCCTTCAAAGCAATTTTGGAGCTCTTTTTCTGGAATGACCATCAGAGCTGTCATCGTATTAACCTTCGATGTCCTGACTGTTATCAAAATGTCTTCCTTTCAATAGTTCCTTGATCTTCATGTAAGTAAAAAAACTCACTGGGGACCAAATCAGGCAAGTAGTGAGGGTATTCCAATACAGTTATTTGTTTCCTGCCTAAAAACTCCCTCACAGCCAACTATAAAATTAAGTTTGCAAACTTGCCATTGTGCTACTGTGCATAATGGCAATTCCAGAAAGAGTTCCAAAACTGCTTTGAAGGGTGAACTAGGCACTGGCATCAGTGGATAGCTTCCAAGAGGAGTACTTCAGAGGTGACCATAGTGATGTTCAGCTATGCACCGACACTGGTGCCTAGTCCACCCTTCAAAACAATTTTGGAGCTCTTTTTGGAATCACCAGCACGCACAGTGGCATGGTGGCAAGTTCGCAAACTTAATTGTATAGTTCCCTGTGAGGGAGTTTTTAGCCAATAAACAAATAACTGTATTGGAACACCCACCCTACTCACTTGATCTGGTCCTCAATGTCTTTGTTCTTTAGCTGAAATAAAAGAAATATTGAAAGGAAGGCATTTTGATGACATTCAGGACATCAAGGGTAACACAATGAGCGCTCTGATGGCCAGTCTAAAAAAAGAGTTCCACAGCTACTCTGAAGGGTTGACTAGGTGCTGGTGTCAGTGTATAGCTTTCCAAGGGGAGTACTTTGAAGGTGACCATAGTGAAATTCAGCAATGAGGTATGTAGCACTCTTTCTAGGATGTATTCCCAAACTGAATTGTCAGAATTCATACAATGCAATTGAAAATACCATGGCTTGAGTCAGGCAAACCTTAGTCTTCAAGGTGACATCTTTACTTTTCAATACTTTAAAGAGGTCCTTTGCAGCAGATTTTCTCAATGCAGTGTATCTTTTGATTACTTGACTGCTGCTTCCATGGGCATTGACTGTGAACCAAGTAAAACGAAATCCTTGACAACTTCTTTCTCTCTTCCTTCTGAACTCACTTTTCACAATGATCATTTATTTTCCTTTAGCTTATAGTGTTTTCACTTATTGCCAACAGTCCCAGAATCTCAGCCACTGTCCTCTAAGCTTTATCATGCAAAAAAGCCTGAAGTGATTCAATTTAACTCAAAGTAAGAAACAGAGATGAACTCTCAGTAGGTTTTTCTTCCTGTCTTATAGAACATTCATTTTTGTTATGAGGTACACTCAGTTATTGCTATTATTTCTCATATTCAGCTTTTTCTTTCAAACTGGTTACCAAAAGGCAGTCATGTTCCTTTAAATTTCCCACTGCTCCCAGAGCAGGCAAGCAAGACAGAGATGCTGATAGAGATGGGATCTTATAGGCTTTAGCCTTCCTTCAGCGCTAGCATATGTCTCCTCATCCAAGTCAACACACAAAATTACACTGAAATAAGTTTAGGAACTAAACCTATTCAGTTGACACTTTGGTTTAAGATATCAAACTGACCCCTAAAATGAACCTACAGGGTTCCTACATGGAGCTTCATGTTTTGCTTAAGCAAATAAACAGCTAAAGTAAACAAAAATAAAATTTGATTAAGACTAGTAGAGTAAATTAGTAAAGACAGACATATCAGATACTTAGTATTCAGAGTTGACTAAACCTTCCAGTCCTAGTAGAGGTTGTCTCTGACTTTGGTCAACCCTTTGCTATCACTCATTTTATCATTATAACAACAGTGAGAGGGAGGAATCATTAATTCCCATTTCACAGATGAGGAAACTGTGTTTTAGGTTGAGTAACTAGCCTAAGGCTATTAGGACATAAGGAGGACATTTGAATCCAGTCTATTTCACTATAAGTACACCTGAACTTGGTGACAATTTTATACCATCCTTTTCAGATTTTGAAATAATACCAAAACAATTGCTCAATTCAGTGATTATGATCAAAGAAGGTATTTACATTATATAACAAGTAAACACACACACATAACCATGTTTTTCTTTTCACTTGTAAAGCAGAGTCATGAATACACTTTTACAGAATATAAAATATAAACATTTAATAATCTGGTAGAAATATTTGGAGCTTATGTTTCAGTTGTGAAACTTGATCTAGTCTCAAGATTATTATAAACAGTTACAACATAAGTTCATGACGGGTTCAAAAATCTTCAAATTCATTTTAAATATTCATTTAATTGTCTCGAAATACCTGCTCCTGTTCTTTTGTTAGGATTACCTAGTAATCAAATGTAGATATTGAAGAACCAGACTTGTTATTCTATCCTCCCAATCCCGCCCCCCAGGGGGAGAGAGAATGCTCTATAAGAGGGATAAACCAAGAAAGAAGAGGGATGCATTGCTTTGAGTCACCTAAACATTGCACCTGGGGAACAGTTTTGTTCTAAGCACTTGTCTGTAAGTTTGACACACTGTGAGAGCTTGTATGGTGCCGTGATGCTGGAAGCTATACCACTGGTATTCAAACACCAGCAGGGTCACCATGGCAGATAAGTTTCAGCTGAACTTCCAGATCAAGACACAGTAGGGAGAAGAACCCAGCAGACTACTTCTGAAAGAAGTTAGAAAGTGAAAACCTTATGACTGGTGCCGGAACATTACCTGATACAATACTGTAAGGTGAGCTTCTCAGGTTAGAAGGCACTCAAAAATGACAGGGGAAGGGCTGTCTCTTCAAAGTAGTGGCCACTTTAATGACCTGAATGAATCAAACTTTGGGGAACTTCATTTGATGATGTGGCATAACTCGAAATGAGAAGAAACAATCCATTACAAACAATGAAAAAATCCATTAATAATTAGAATGTGGAATGTATGAAGTATGAATTTAAGAAAATTAGAAATCATCAAAAATGAAATGCATCAACATCAATATCCTAGGCACTACTGAGCTGAAATGGCCTGGCATTGGCCATTTTGAACTGGACAATCGTATGGTCTACTATGTTAGGAAAGACAACTTGAAGAGGAATGGTGCTACATTTATCATCAACAAGAACATTTCAAGATCTGTACTGAAGCACATCACTGTCAGTGATGGGATATCCATAGGCCTACATGAAAGACAAGTTAGTGTAAATATTATTGAAATTTACACACCAACATTTAAGGCCAAAAATGAAGACACTGAAGATTTTTACCAAATCTGAAGTATGAAATTAATTGAACAGGTAGTCAAGATGCTTTGATAATTATTGGTGATTAGAATGTGAAAGTTTGAAACAAGAAGGATTAGTTTGTTGGAAAGTATGGCTTCGGTAACAGAAACGATGCTGAAGATTGCATCATTGTATTTTGGAAGACCGATGATTTGTTCATTACAAATGCCTTTTTTTAACAACATAAACAGTGACTGTACTCATGGACTATTTGGTGTACACAGGAATCAAATTGACTATATCTGTAGAAAGAGATGATAGGAAAGCTTAGCATCAGCAGTCAGAAAAAGACCAGGAGAAGACTGCAGACCAGACCATCAATTGCTCACACACAAGTTCAAGCTGAAGCTGAAGAAAATTAGAACAAGTCCACAAGAGCCAAAGTCTGTAACTGAGTATATCCCAGCTGAATTTAAAGACCATCTTAAGAACAGCTTTGACAAGCAGAACACAAATGACTGAAGACCAGATAAGCTGCGAAATGACATCAAGGATATCATAAATGAAGAAAGCAAAAGGTCATTAAAAAGACAGAAGAATAAGAAGAAAACCCAAAATAAATGTCAGAAGGGACTCTGAAACTTACCTTGAATATTGAGTAGTGAAAACAGGTAGAGGAAGTGATTCAGTAAAAGAGCTGAGCTGAAGAGTTCAAAGAGCAGCTTAAGATGACAAAGTAAAATAGTATAATGACATGTGCAACAGCTGAGACTTAGAAAATCAAAAGGGAAGAACATACTTGGTGTTTCTGAAAGAACTGAAGAAACAGCTCAGGCCTCAAGATATAATACTGAAGGACTCTAAGGAGAAAATTTAGGTGAAAGCAGAGAATACCACAAAGACGTTTACCTGTGTTTCGTTGACTAAGCGAAAGGATTTGACCATATGGATCATAACAAATTATAGAAACACTGAAGAGAATAGGAATCCCAGAACACTTAATTGTGCTCCTAAGAAATCTGTACATGAATCAACAGGCACTCATGTGAACAGAACAGGGTGGAAGGTTTAAATTCAGGAAAGGTGTGCATCAGGGTTGTAGCCTTTCACCATACCTTTTCAATCTGTGTGCTATCAAATAATTCAAGAAGCTGGACTGTATAAAGAAGAATGAAACATTAGGATTGGAGGAAGACTCATTAAGAACCTGAGTTAGATGACAACACCTTAGTTACTGAAAGTGAAGAGAATTTGAAACACTTACTGGAGAAGATCAAAGACCAGCACCTTCAGTATGGATTGCACCTCAACATCAAAAAAGCCAAAATCCTCACAGCTGGACCAGTAAGCAACATCACAATAAATGGAGAAAGAATTGAGGTTGTCAAAGATTTCATTTTACTTGGTTCCACAATCAGTGCCCATGGAAACAGCAGTCAAGGAATCAAAAGACCCATTGCACTGGGAAAATCTGCTACAAAGAACCTCTTTAAAGTACTGAAAACTAAAGACATCACCTCGAAGACTAAGGTGTACCTGACTAAAGCCATGGTATTTTCAGTCATATTACATGTGTGTAAAAGCTGAATGATAAATAAGGAATACAGAAAAAGAAGTGAAGCCTCTGAACTGTGGTGTTGGAGAAGAATATTGAATGTACCATGGATGGTCAAAAGAACAAACACATCTGTTTTGGAAGAAGTACAACCAGAGTACTCCTTGGAAGAAAATATGGAGAGACTGTGTCTTACATACTTTGGACATGTTGTCAGGAGGGATCAGTCCTTGGAGAGGGACATCATGCTTGATAGAGTGGGCGGTCAGGGAAAAAGAGGAAGACCCTTAATAAGAAAGACTGGTACAGTGGCTACAATGACAAGCTTAAGCATGAAAACAATTGTGAACATGGTGCAGTATCAGGCAGTGTTTCATTCTGTTGCGCATAAATTCACTACAAGTCAGAACCAACTTGATTGCACCCAACAACAACCAAGGAAAAAAAAACTAAACTTCTTGTTGTTGAGTCAGATATGACTCATAGCGACTCCAGAGGTCAGAGTAGGACTGTCCCATAGAGTTTTCAAGGAACACTTGGCAGATTTGAACCACTGACCTTTGGTTAGCAGATGTAGAGGTTAACCTACTATGCCACCAGGGTTTCCTAACAACAATAGTAACAAGGGGAAAATATTAAATAACACAAGAAGCATCAAAACAAGATGGAGTCATGATACTAGAAGAATTGATTGATGACATGTTTCAGGAGGAAGCATGTGATCACAAATGCTTCCTACTGAAGGAAGAAGTCCAAGCTGTGCTGAAGACATTAGCAAAAACCAAGTACACAGGAACGGACAGAACACCAACAGAAGTGTTTTAGCAAACAGATGCAGCTCCAGAACTGTTCACTTACTTTTGTCAAGAAATCTGGAAGAGAGCTACCTGACCAACCTCCTGGAAGAGATCTGTTTTTAAGCCTATTCCAACAAAAAGCGATTCAACAGAATGCAGAAATTATCAAACAATCTCACTAATACCACACGCAAGTAAAATTTTGCTAAAGATCATTCAAAATGGACTATGACAGTACACTGCCAGAGAACTGCCAGAATTCTAGCTGGGTTCAGATGATGTCGCATGAGTGACAGCATTGCTGACGCCATGTGGATCCTGACTGAAAGCAGAGGATACTACAGACATGTTTATCTGCGTTTGATTGACTATGCAAAGGCATTCAACTATGTGGATCATAACAAATTACAGACAACCTTGCAAAGAATGGGAATACCAGAACATCTAACAGTGCTAATGAGGGACCTGTACATGGATGAAGAGGCAGATGCTCGAACGAACAAGAAGATACCGACTTGTTTAAACTCAGGAACATTGTTCTTCAGGGTTGAATCCTTTCACCATATTTATTCAATCTGTATGCTGAGTAAATAACCAGAAGAGCCGGACTGCATGAAGAACAGGGCATCAGAACCCAAAGAAGACTCGTTAACAACCTGTGTTTTACAGCTGTTGCAACCTTGATTACTGAGAGTGAAGAGGACTTGAAGCACTTACTGATGAAGATCAGACTACATGCAGCCTTCAGGATGGATTACAGTATGGATAAAACCCCCAAATCCTTACAACTGAATCAATAAGTAACATCATGATGAATGGAGAAAAGATTGAAGTTGTCAAGGATTTCATGTTATCTGGATCCACAATCAATGTCCACAGAAGCAGCAGTCAAGTAATCAAATGACTCATTGCACTGGGAAAATCAGCTGCAAAAGACCTCTTTAAAGTGTTAGAAAGCAAAGATGTCACTTTGAAGACTAAAAGATGACTGACCGAAGCCATGGTGTTTTCAGTCACCTCATGACCATGCAAAAGCCTGAGAACGAACAAGGAAGACTGAAGAAGAATTGATGCCTTTGAATTATGATGTTGGCAAAGAATATTGACTATGTCATTTACTGCCAAAGGAGCAAACAACTTTATCTTAGAAGAAGTACAGCAGTAATGCTCCTTAGGACGAAGGATGGTAACACTTTGTGTCACATACTTTGGACATATTATCAGGAAGAATCAGTCAGTGGAGAAGAACATCATGCTTGATAGAGGGTCAGTGAAAAAGAAGAAGATCCTTAACGAGATGATTGACGCAGTGGCTGCAACAGTGGTCTGAAGCACATCAACTAGTCTGAGAATGGCATACTGGACAGGGTTTCGTTCTGGTCTACATAGTGTTGCCATGATTCAGAACTGACTTGATGGCACCTGACAATGATGACCATTTCTTATTGCTGTCTCAAAATTTTGCTTGGTGATTATAATTCTCCCTCAGAAATATAGGAATGGAATAATTTGGCATCTTAAACTGCATAAGAACATAGCACAGAAGAATTTCAGAACTAATTCACACCGATAGACAATCTAGTTAGTTTTTTTGTAAAATTGCCATGTATGAAGATGATTCCTTTTACATGTAATACTTGAATATAATTTGAATGTCCTTGAATAGGCTCCTTTAAAAAATATTGGAGCCTTTTAATGTAACCCACTGTGATGCACAGTTCAAAATAAAACAGTTTTATCTCGGACCCCACCGGATGCAGGGCTATTTAGAACAATGAGGGCACTTGGTTGATGCTGTTAATCGCAGTCAGATTGGCTCCAACTCATGGAAGCCGAAGTACAACATAGCAAAGTTATACTCAGGGCCACCTTCCCAGTCACTGGTATGCTGAAGTTCATTGACGTGGCTACTGTGTATTTTGACTGCCTTCTAGTCTAGGGGATTCATCTTCCAGCACTATTTCAGACAACATTCTGTTGTAATTCATAGGGTTTTCATTGGCCAGTTTTCTGAATTTGATCACCAGGCCTCTATTCCTTAGTCTGGAAACTCCAGTGAAACCTATCACCATGGGTGAGCAGGTTGGTATTTGGAGTACCTCGTGGTATAACTTTCATCATCAGAATGACATGCACGCTGCTGTAGCACAACAAACTGACAGATGGGTGGTGGACAGCAACTTTAGCTTATACCGTTTCTTCAGTCTCAGGGGAAGGCAATGATATACAGCGAGGATGCCAGAGTTTTTGAATGATAGGAATGTTTCAGTGATTCTTCCATATAAGCAAAAATACACATAATATTTGTCGATAACACACCCTTACAGAGCACTTGCTAGGCTATTTTCTAATTTCTATGTTAATTAACACAATCCTCACAGTAACTTAATGGGGTAGATAGAATTATTATCTCCATCATAAAGATGAGAAAATGTGGATAGAGTTATTTAGTCACTTAACCAAGATCACATAGCTGGAAAGTCTAGGGGCTTGGATTTGAGCCCATGGAGTCTACTTCCCAAGTGTGTGTTCTCTAACAAGCTTTATTGCTTCTCAACTTGAATATCTTAAACCCAGAAATGATACTGAGTCCTCCTTAACCAAGTCTGCAAGATAGAGAAGTGTGGCTGAAGCTTAAATTGAAATATTCTGTAGTAAAATTAGATTTTCCAGAATAGAGATGACATTTCCTCTAGTGTTTCATTTGTGAGTTAAATACTGACAATAAAATAAAGATGGTGGCCAACATGAAGTACTATATAAAAAGACTCTTCTCCAAAATGTGATGAAAACAGAAAATAAACCAAAAATAGATAATATTATAAAAATGTACATCAAAAGAGCATCTATCAAAGCTAGTGATAAAAAATTTAGGCGTAGACACCAGGCGCTCCTTGAACACTCTGGGGATCAGTTCTACCCTGGCCCCTATGGTCACCGTGAGTCAGACCCGACTCGATGGCACTTGGCTTTGGTGGTAATAGTAAAGGAGCCACAGGTTACCACCGACCCAAAAGAGTGAGAACTGGAAAGTAAGACAGGGGTAAAGTAGGGGTCGCCTGGCTGCCATGCTTAAGAAATACATGCTTAAATTCACGTTAGCAAACGAGAGCACCTGGAGAAACAGTATGTATTAGAGCAGCATGTTATTTTGCAGAGAGTTTACAAAATAAACAAAGTAAGTAAACAAACAACATAAGTGAAACAGAAAGAAAAACCAGGATGTTGGAGAGTTGCAGATTTTTTAGGTACATTTCACTGTGGGCCATTTGCTATTATTGTTAGTTGTCACTGAGTTTGTTCCAAACAATAGTGACCTCATTCACAGCCTTTCCTAGTCCTGTGTCGTCTTCATGTTCATTGGTATGCTTGAGGATATTGTGTGGCCACTGGGTATTCTGAGTGCCTCCTGTTTTCTAACACTATTTTGGACAATATTCTGTTGTGATCCATGGAGTTTTCATCAGCTGATTTTCATAAGAAGTTTACCAGACCTTCTTTCCTAGTCTCTCTCATTCTGGAAGTTCTGCTAAAATCTATCCGCTATGGGTGATCTTGCTGGCATTTGAAATACTGGTGGTATAGCTTCCAGCATCACAGCAACATATTGCTTGTTGCTGTTTGAGTTGATTCTGATTCATAGAGACCCTATAGGACAGACCAGAATTGCCCCAGAGGGTTTTCAAGGAGCAGCTGGTGGATTTGAACTGCTCAGCAACATGGAAACCACCACGACAAACTGATGGACAGGTGGTGGCATTTACTAGACCTAAGAATCTGGTTTTTGTAGGACAAGTTTAGCCAAAAAAAGTCAATAGCTGCTACTGTCAAGTCGATTCCAACTCCTAGCAACCCTGTAGGTCACAGCAGAACTGCCCAATAGCGTTTCCCAGGAGTGCCTAGAGGATTTAAACAGCTGACCTTTCGGTTAGCAGATATAGCACTTAACTACTAGGCCACCAGGGTTTCCAGGACACAAAATAAGGAACTGGTTAAATGTTTTCAGGGGATGAGGGAGGGTGGGGGAAGTAAAGTTGGACGAGGGGAGGGAAGGGAAGGAGCTTCTTCAGTGAATGTTTCAAAATTCCTTGAAAGTAAAAGCTAGAAAGACTTTTTTGACTCCAGAAAAAACAGCAGCATAAGATGATCTGGCTGGGACATTGATCTCTGTGTTAGATCTGTCACCTCACCTCACTGATTCCAGGATTGATTGGACTGATCTGACTGGTTAGGCTGCTTCTTCAGGCACAGCCTTTCCAAGATTGCTCAACAAAAAGCAACAAGCATGTTTTCAAGGAAGTTTTTGTAAGCTACAAGCCTGCTTTACTAGGATTTCCAAATGAGCTTTCAAGAAATAGGTTGGAATCCAAACTTCAGTAAAGTTAACACCAAATAGTGGTAAGAAATGTTCATTTCAGTGCAGTTCTTAGTCCGAGGGCCATGAACAATGTGATTTTCAGGAAGCCCAAGCCTCCTTGAAAAAGTCTGTGTACGTGTGTGAGAGAGACAGAGAGAAGATAACTTTGAGTTTTCATCTTAAAAAAAAAAAAAAAAATTCCAGAAAAAATGGAAAGAACTACTGATTTGGAGTCAAAGCATCAGCGTCTCTTTGGTGTACTTGAAAACTTGCACTGGAGAGTATTTAACCACAGCATCACTATGTAAATATAGGTGGTTTGTATGTAGTATCTGTGCAGTGATTAGAGACATTTGAACTTGATACATAAAAAAAATCGTGAGCTTTCTCATTAAAACTAACTGCCTGGCATGGTGCCTACAACAAAAGGCACCATCGTTTACATAAAGGCCTCTATTAACACTACAAATATGTTGTCTAGCACAAGAGCTGTTCTGAGCAAGATCAGATAATAAAGATTTTAGGCTTTCTAGGCGCTGTGATATCTATAACAACTACTCAGCTCTGCCATTGTTATGGGAAAGACTGCAGACGATATGTAAACAAGTAACTGTGGCTATATTTCAGTCAAACTTTATTTATTGACACTGATATATGATTTTAATATAGTTTTCAAGGGACAAAAATAATCCTTGTTTTGATTTTTCTTCAGCCATTTAGAAATATAAAAAGTTTTGTTATTTCATGGATGGCACAAAAACAGACAACGGGCCAGATAGAGCCTGCTAGCCATAGCTTGCCAATCCCTGGTCTATCCTAGTCTAGGGAAGAGAAACAGTTCCAAGAAAGTGTTTCTGATAATAGAAATGTCTCTGTGACAAAAACCAACACAAGGAAAGCTCTGTATACGAGCTCTAGTACATTATCATATCCACTTTTAGAGTAAGCAAAATTTTCAGTGCAAATGGTTAATGTGCCTGGCTGTGAACTAAGAGGTTGGAGGTTCCAATCCATGCAGAGAAACCTCTGAAGAAAGGCTTGGCCTTCTAATTATGAGAAACCAACCTTTGAAACCCCTTTGGAACACAGTCTGACATGCACGGGGGTCATCATGAATTCAAGTTTACAGTGCCTGGGTTACTGGTTATATGCAGGTATACTTCCTCCCTAATATTTATATACATGAATATTTTCATTTATTCAGTGATAATTTATTAAAGATCTTGTGTTTGTACAGTAAAAACAAGCAAACAAGCAAACAAAAATCATTGCTATCAAGTCAATTCTGAGACACAGTGACTCTATAGGACAGAGTAGAATTGCCTCATAGGATTTCCAAAGCTGTAATCTTTATAAAAGACGACTCTCACGTTTTCCTCCCATGGAGCAGCTGGTGGGTTTGTACTGCCAACTTCTCAGTTAGCAGCTGAGCTGCGAAGCAGTGCACTGCCGGGGCTCCTAGGTATGCCAGGCACTGACATAGATACTGGTGCCGGATGCTGTCTATACACACGCACAGCACTGAGATGGGCTATCAGAGATGCTACAGCAGACAGAGGCTGTGCCTAACCAAAGTCTCCCATTCTGATGTGTATGCAGTCCCTTGGAGCTGTGTAAAGAGGCAGCCCTGGAAAGACTGTTCCCTTGGCTCCTTTTTATGAATAGAAACCTTTATCGTACATCACATAGCTCTTAAACTGCAGGACAAATGACAGAGCTATTTGCCTCGAAAGTCAGGCTGCTTTCCTTTTATACTCTTGTCTTCCAAGGTACTGTCTGCCAATATTAAACAAAAGGGAGGGGGAAAAAAGAAAAAGAGAACAAAAAACCTAAACCTTTTGGTATTCTATTCTTTAAAGATATAAAAATGGTTGAAGTCAAATAGCAGTACAGTTTGCCTAGACCTCTTTTCTTTGGGAGTTTCTTTGGCATGGATTTGATCATGAATTGGAAGACTTAAATGTAATCATTATTTTTTCTTTAATATCATTGTAACACCTCCACGTACTGTTATTTGTAGATAAATATCATGCCACATCTTTCTCATGATTTTTTCCCTGTTTTCTTGCTCTCCATCCACAATCCCAACATTGACTTTGAGCATTGGTACCAAGTTTTTATCATCTTATTTAATGTTACGAGCAAGCATATGAAAAAGTTAGATTTTCATATCATAAACAAACAAATAAGCAAGTGAAAGAGCAAGCTGGAAGGAACTTTTGCATCACTGAGTATCATAGATTGCATTGTGTTCCCCTCCCCGCCCCAAATGTGTATATTAATTTGGCTAGGCTGTGATCCTAGTACTGTGTGATTTTTTCCATATGCTATAAATCCTGCCTCTATGATGCTAAGGAGGGAGAACGGGCAGCAGTAGCGTTAGTGAGGTGGGACTCAGTCTACCAGATTGAATTGTGTTGCGGCAATCTTTGGGATTTAAAGTAAAGAAGTGAACACAGAGATTTAGAGACTTCATCCCACCAAGAAAGCAGGACCAGGAGGAGAGCACAACCTTTGGACTAAAGGTCCCTGAGCAGAGAGGCTCCTAGACTAGGGAAAAAGGCCAAATGAGAAAGTCTTCCCCCTGGAGGTGACACCCTGAATTTGGACTTTAAGTCTACTTTACTATAAAGAAATGTTTCTCTGTGTTAGAGCTGCCCACTTGTGTTATTTCTGTTACAGCAGCACTAGATAACTAAGACAGAATTTGGTAACAGGAGAGGTATGCTGCTCTAACAGATACCTAAAATGTGAAAGTGGTTTTGAAACTGAATGGGTGGAAGATTAGCAGCAGCAGCAAAGAACCTGCAGTGGCAGGGAAGCTATGAACAAGCAGCAGCAGAATCAGGAGACTAGCACAAAATGGCACTGTAGCCAGCCCACAGAGCCAGAGAACTGAGTGACTGTGTGCGGCGATGTTTCCTGGCAGAGTGAGATGCCTCCAGGCACTTATCGGTGGGACTACTGAGCTTTGAACCATTTGTTCCTACAGGCCAGATGTGGGCATAAGAGTGCACAAGGAGCCCAGTGGCCACAGGAAGTAGAATTTAAGAGACCAGGACCACAAGCAATTAAGCTGCCTCAGTCTCGGAAAGTATGGCCAAGAGGTAAAGAGTGGAGCCACGACGTCTGGGGCTTCTAAGAGTGAAGTGCCTACATTCAAGGGAGCAGAGTACCTGTACCAGTGGACCTAGAAGGCAGAGCTGAAGCCCAGAGTCCAGGGGCCTCCACTCAGAACCTGGAGAACGTGGCTGTCTGGAGTGCAAGGCCATTTTGTAAAATGCCTGAGAATAGAAGATTACTTTCAAAGCCCGAGGGCTAATGTACTACATTCTGCTAACTTTCTAGGTGGCTGTTACCCCTTCTTTCCTTGCATTTCCTCCCACCTGTAATAGAAATGTCTAACTTCTGTCTGTTTTGACACCGTACCTTGGAAAGAAAATAATTTGTTCTAGCTTTCACAGATGGAGAGGGATTTTGGGGTTCTTGACTTGGAGTTAAGACTTTGGTCATGATATGATGCAATGAATAGATTTTGCATGTTGTGGTGATGTGATTTTTAGGGACAATCAAAGGGTGAAATGTCTTAGTTTGCATTGTGTCCCCCCAGAAAAGTGTGTATCAGTTTGGCTGGCCCATGATTCTTAGTATTGTGTGATTTCTCCTATGTGTTGTGAATCCTGCCTCTTTGATCTTAATGAAGGAGAATGGTTGGCAGTTGTATTAGTGAGGTGTAAGTCAATCTACAAGCTTGGGTTGCGTTGAGGCAATCTCTTGAGATATTAAAGAAAGAAAGAAGTGGAGACAGTTGGGCACCTCATCCACCAAGAAAGCAGTGACAGAATCAGAGTGCATCCTTTGAAAGGGTGGGTTCCTGCACCGAGACATTCCAAGTCACAGAAACACTGCAAGACAGAGTAGAACAGCCCCATAGAGTTTTCCAAGCCTATTATCTTTACAGAAGCTGACTGCTCTATCTTTCTCCTGGGGAGCAGCCAATGGGTTCAAATTATTGACATATTAGTTAGGGAGGAAGCACTTAACTGCTGTACCATGAAGGGTCAATTCTATGAAAAAATACCCCATCACCTTGCACCCATTTCCACACAAAGTGTCTTTCAAATAACCCTACCAACTTTGACCCTCAATCCCTTCTTACTGTAGCAGGTCAGCATGATTCAGCCAGACAGAACAAGAGGCTGAGTCTAAACCTCTCCACTTTCCTGATGTCCCATCAACAATATCTCCTCTTTTCTCTTCAAGATACAGATTAAAATTCCACATAAACAAATGGAGGGTAAAAAAATAGATGCTAATGATTGGAAATGATTTTCTAGATTGGATGCAAGGAGAGACAAAAACAAAAGTGCTATGTAAGTATTTGGTAGTTACTTGCATTCTGACTTCTTAAAAATACATATATTTTGTTGTTGTTAAGAACATACACAGCAAAACATACACAGATTCAACACTGTCATTGTTCAGCGACATTGATTACGTTCTTCCACTTGTGCAGCCATTTTCACCCTCCTTTTCTGAGTTGTTCCTCCCGACATCCTACATTCTGTATGTTTTATTCAAGCAATCTGATTTGATGGTGTATTGCTGCTGTGATTTCCAGTGTTGCCCTTATACTCTGAATCCTGTGGATACCTGACTTGGATTCATCAGCAAACAGGCAAAGGACTACTCTCTAAAGTCACCATCAATTTGGGGCCAATCTGAAAAAGTCTTCAGAATCAGACAGGGCTCTGATTCAGCATGCTTTGTCTAGTTTTAGTGTAGCAGCCTCCTCCCTGTTGCTATTTATGGTACCAGCGTTAGTTTGTATCAGCTATTTCACTACTCCGACTGTTTTGAAGGAACATCTGCCTGACATTGCAGCTGTATTTTTGTAGGTGCTCAATATGACACCGAATAGCATAACCTGTTTCTCCTGGGTTGATTCCAACTCACAGCAACCTTATAGGACAGAGTAGAACTGCTCATTGGGTTTCCAAGGAATGGCTGGTGAATTTGAACTGTTGACTAGCAGTTGTAGCTGTTAACGACTGCACAGTCACCAGGGCTCCATCCAATTGCCTTGTTATTGGGAATTTGGCTCTTAGACACTGTATTTCTCAGAGAGGCTGTGACTGTGACACAGCTGTGTTGGGCTTGAAGGCAGTGGTGATCATGAGGCCCTTCAGTGTTCATTGTGGACACTTTGTATTGAAACAGATACAATGGCCAGACAGAAATGTTGCAATTTGAATCAATTAACCATTTTAAAAGCTTCTAAAATAGTCTAAGTTGAGGCTGAAGAACTAGTCATCCTGTGATAAGGTGATTATTTTTTCTTTAAAATAAAAGAAAAAAGAAATAGTTTCTTAGGTCTCTTTCTACCTCATTTTTGGGAAAAAAAGATGACAATGAGAAAGAACAGTAAGTGGGATTTTTTTTTTTAAAGCAACAACAATCTTAAGTGTGACTGTGATTTTGAAACCGTCAAAAAACTATGGAAACATAGTTGGTGTTTAAAGAGTCGGGTTTTGGCTTTAAGCTTTTCATACTTCACATAAAAATAGTCATACAAAAATTGAACTGGACTATAATACATATAATGATACTGGCAAACAGTGTGTTTCTTGGCTCAAGTAGGTATGTGAGGCTAACTGAGCAGCACGTGTCTGGAGGTGAGATGAGAGCGTGGAGGCGGACGGGAGATGAGTGAATGGACACAGGAAACACAGAGTGGAAAGGAGGCGTGTGCTCTCACAGGATGGGAAGTGTTACATAGAGTTACAGAGCAGTGTATGTGCAAACTTTTGTACGTTAAATTGACTTGGATTATAAACTTGGTCTTAAGCACACAAAAATATTTTTTTAAAAAATAGTCATTATGTTTTTCTATATATACTTGCAGAAATCCCAGTGGTGTAGTGGGTTAAGTGCTCCATCTGCTAACTGAAAGGCTGGCAGTTCTAACCGGCCAGGATCTCCTTGGAAACTCTATGAGGCAGTTCCACTCTGACCTCTAAGGTTGCTGTGAGTCAGACCCAGCTTGACGGGGTTTTTATATATACTTAAACAGAAGTATCTATGTGAAGTATTATGTTAACAACACAAATGGGAAAGCAGAGCAGAAGAAAATATACAGATATTTTAAATGCACTGAAATTTGTGGCTTGGAAATGACATTTTAAAATAGTTCAAAAAGATGTAACATTTTCTACAAAAAGATACTATTACATACGTACAGTTTTTTTTTTTTTTTTTTTTTTTTTTTGCCCTTATGGGACTAAAGTTGACTGGAATAATGACTACTATTTTGTTTTGGGTGGAATGTGTAAAGCTTAAACATAGAATTAAAACAAAGTAGGTAACAAATTTGCATGTGTAGTTCACATGAGGAATGTATTTGTGTGGTTTGGCTAGAATGGAAGCCACATGATGGTAGAGTCCTTTCACCCCCTGCTATATCTCAGTATCCACAACTCATTGTAGACACTCATCAAATATCAGCTGTGAACATATATACAGATTTATGAATGTCAAGGACTGGGCATTACTGGCATCTATTTACAATGCTGCATTAATGAAGCATGTAATCAATCTGATCATCCACCTAAAGACATAATTTATATTTTCAACAGCTTACATAGATTTACTACTATTAATCCCACTAATATATACTTCCAGTTATACACATACACACACACATATATAAACCAAACCTACTGCTGTTGAGTCAGGTCTGACTCATAGTGACTGTCATGGGTTGAATTGTGTCCCCCCAAAAATATGTGTAGCCACGGGGCTGGGACATGGTTCCCAGTATCTTGGGACTGTCCTCCATTGTGTGGTTTCGATAAACTGTACGTTAAAGGGGCTGTAAATTCCTGCATAGAATTACTTCCTTGCTTTGCTGTAGGGGGAGTTTCCCTGGAGTATGGCTTGCCCCACCCTTAATGCTTTCAGCCTGCAAGAGATAAAAAGGGAAAAAGAAACAAGGAGAATTGGGAGCCTCCCTACCATCAAGAGAGCAGCACTGGGAGAGGAGCACGTCCTTCAGACCTGAGGTTCCTGAGCTGGGACGCTCCCTGGACAAAGACTGATGCAATGCCAGACTTTCCTCCAGAGCCGACAATGGGAAAGCCTTCCCTGGAGCGGTCACCCTGAATATGGACTTGCAACCTACCGGACTGTGTAATTACCCTGAATATGGACTTGCAACCTACTGGACTGTGTAAGAATAAACCTTCCTGTGTTAAAGCCATCCACTCTGTGGTATCTCTGTTAGAGCAGCCCTGGCTGACTAAAACAGTGACCCTAGAGGTCAGAGTAGAACTGCCCTATAGAGTTTCCAAGGATGTACACATATATATACATACATATATACATGTACACACACACATACATATACACACACGTACGTACACGCACACTCTGAGTTGAAATCAATTCAACAGCAATGAGTTTGGCTTATGCACACGTGTGTGTGTGTGTGTGTGTGTGTGTGTGTGTACATAGATGCATATATACATATATATCCGTACTTATGCAGTGGTGAAGCATTCAGCTGCTAACCAAAAAGTCAGCAGTTCAAATCCACAAGCTTCTCTCTGGAAACCCTATCGGGCAGTTCTACTCTGCACTATAGAGTAGCTATGAATAGGAATTGACAGGAAATCAATGACTTTGACTTTATACACATACACTCCTAAATAATCTCAGTGCTTCCAGTTAATACATTTTAAAATTGTGACTTATTGGCAGAAAAGAATGCTATCATTAGCAAATGGATAGAAATTAACCAAAGTTCACAGATAGCAAATTAAGAAGTGGTTCAATTTTCTTATTTTGTCTTGGGGAATTTATACCTCCAGTTCTTTTTTTACTCTGAATGTGAAACTGTTCTCTATAACTCCAGATCAGTTGTATGAAGTCAAACTTTGTTATCAACATGCTATGCATATCCCATTAATGCATATCTTATCAACCATCCTCTCCTTGTAGAAAAGCATTTTAAACACTTGCTGAGATACGTACTAATGGAGAAAGGTTTAGATTTTCTAAAGAGATCTTGTTTAGCCTTATGCCTCTTGATACTTAGACAACCACGGAGCTTTAAGACAACAAAGACACAAATGCATCTATTTCTGCAGAAAATAATGCATGAACTTGTAGGAGAATTTTGTTCATCTATAATTTTCTGCCATATTTTCCTTGTTTGAAAAGGGTTTCTTCTGTCATTTTAATACAAGGAATTTTACAGCTATGACAGGAGGAGAATGTGGGAGTTGGGTAGGGCATGAGAAGAAAAGGGTTAAAAATAACGAGGTCAAAGTCTCTTCACAGCAGTGGAATGTTTCAGAACTAGATAAAATTGGTGGTTAGATAACACTACGATTGTATTAAGTGCCACTAAATTGCTTCCTTTAAAATGGTTAATATTATATGAGTTTTACTTCAAAAAATTAAAAGATAACTTGTCAAACAAAAAACAAAAAGTACAATGCTTACTTATAAGAGGTAATGCATAATCTTTTTTGTTTTACAAAGCAGACTGGTTGTGTGATGTTATGTTAGGTGCCATTGTGTTGGTTTGAACTCATAGAGACCCTGTGTACAACAGAACAAAACATAGCCCCATCTTGTGTCATCCTCACAGCCGTTCTGTCTGAGTACATTGTTAACAGCCATGGTGTTAGTCTATCTCACAAAAGTCTTCCTCTTTTTTGCTGACCCTCTACCAAGCACAGTATCCTTTTCCAGGGATTGCTCCCTCCTGATAACATGTCCAGAGTACGTGAGATGGATTCTCACCATCCTTGCTTCTAAGGAGCGTTCTGACTGTACTTCTTCCAAGGCAGATTTGTTCACTCTTCCGGCAATTGCTGGTATATTCAATATTATTCACCAACACTATAATTCAAAGGTATAAATTCTTGAGATGTGGTTGTAGCCACACGCAATTCACTGAACAGGGCATTTAAGATAGATCTGTAAGTTATTTGAAAGCTGTAACAAAATCCAGAATATTTTAGGAGTTTTAAGTGTTGTCTAATAGTTTATTGGCCACAGTAGAGGAGATGACTCAAACTGTGAAAACTTTCAAGAAGGATAACAAATCTTAAAAGCAAACTTAAAGGATTTTACCAATGGAAACTTGTTAATTCTCTTAGCTAATGTCACTAGTGTGGTATTTACAGTGCACTTTCGTAATAATGACAAACCCTTCATATTGACTTGTAGCAAGTAAGGGAATATCACTTTGAAAAGACTCCTTTAAGTAGTGATCATTGATACTGAAGACAATACAACAATTTTTTAGGAGGAGTTTATAACGCAGCCAAATGAACTAACCTAGATCTTCAGGCATAATTAGGTTTGAAAAGTTGATTGACAGTTATGAATTAGTATAGCAGGTTAAAAATATCAAAGGCACAACTGTGCATAGGGCTACATATGAGTGAACTAATTTTTCTTGGATTATAAGCACATGAACCTATAGCATTTGCAATAAATAAGTCTCTATGTAAGCCTCGAGACATTTTGCTGTATTTTTTCTTGATTGTATGCGTTTTTTCTTTGTTTCAGGTAGCTGATTTAATTAAATACTCTCTAAAACACTAGATGTTAAGAAATGTACAAACTCTAAGATCCTGAGATCTCCTAATTTGGAGTTGATTAAAATTGATGAGTGTGGAGGTTTCTGTTAAATCAAAAGCTTCTGGCTTTCAGTGACCCTTTATTTTTGGAGAAACAGCTTTTTCTTTGTGTAACAAAAAGGCTTAGGAAAGCTTTTTTATATATACAAAAAAAGCTCTTATAGGCCGCTGAGTCTTAAAATAGAGTTTAAGAACAGCAGCAGATCTAGCAAGGTGTATACAGACACTGGACAAAAAACCTGAGCGATATGGACTCTTTTCTGACTTAGCAATGCTTCCTCTCCGGGACCACAGCCTCCTCTAATCTCTGTCATATTGTGCTTTTCATGAAACTCATTAAAGCAAAAGATCATCTCTGTTCCATTTTTCTTATTTCCATTTTTCTTATTTCCATTCTGTTCCATTTTTCTTACTTCTCAAATAGCTCATATTATTGCAGCCCAAATATTAAATAGAGTGTTTCAATATCATTATTTGTTTACTGGCTAAAAACACCCTTATAGACAACTATATGATTAAGTTTGTGAACTTGTCACTGTGCCACCATGCACAGTGGTCAATCCAGAAAGAGTTCCAAAATTGCTTTCAAGAGTAGCCTAGGTACTGACAGTGGTGAAGAGCTTCCCAAGGGGAGCACTTCAAATATGATCATAGTGATATTCAACAAAAATGTAGCACTTAGAACAATTCAGCTCACAGACTTAATTGTTGGGCCTCGTATACAACATGCCACGTATTAACTATGATTTGAGAAACATTGACTTAACACAAAAATGTATTTCCCATGACCTTGTTTCTCTGACTGCAAGAAGCTTGGATGTTTAATGCCATTGTTAGTTGCTTCCAAGTCAACTGTGACTCACAGAGATCCTACATCTAACAGAAGGAAATGCTACCTGGTCCTGAACCATCTTCATGGTCTTCAATATGTTTGAGCCCATTGTTGAGCTTATTGTGTTGTTCTATCTCATTAAGCATTTCTCTCCTTTTCACTGGTCCTCTACTTGATGAAACATGATGTCTTTTTCTAGGAACTGGTCTCTCCTGATGATGTGTCCAAAGAACTGAAGGTTAAATGTTGCTTGACTTGCTTTTAAGAAACATTCTGTTTTTGTTTCTACTAAGACTGCTTTGTTCATTCTTCTGGCAGTCCATGGAATATTCAGTATTATTCACCAACACTGAAATTCAAGTGCTTCATTTGTTCTTCTGATGTTTAATGAGGCACTCTACTAGTTGCAAAAAGTCCCTAAGTAAGATATTTCAGCCCTACCCTTAAGTGATTTACCATATGGAGTGAAGGAAGATTATGCAGGCTGTTGAAATTTGTACTGAATATACAATTCTTTAAAAAATATCAGTTTGGTAATTAATAGTTGATGTTAGAGATGTAAAAATTAATATAAACCAAAAGCAAACTTGTTGCTATCAGGTTCATTCTGACTCATAGCAACCCTATAGGACAGACTAGAACCACACCATAGGGTTTCCAAGAACAGCTATTGGACTTGAACTGCTGAACTTTTGCTTAGCAATTAAGTTCTTAACTGCTGTACCACCAAGTTTCCAAAAATGAATATAGATATCATTTATCTCAGCAGCTAAAGAAAAGCTTAGTGAAAAACACATTAAAACATTGTGACACTGGTTGAACATTCGCGTATTTAGTCTGAAAATGTTTGAACATAAATAATTCAAAATAAAGACAATTTAAGGACGATCTATAGGTTGAGTACCCATTTCAACACTGATTTTATAATTCTTTCTTTTCTGCAAGATATGGCTGATATGAAAAGACTGCTTTCTGTGCAGTATAAAGAATAAATTCTGTAACAAATTGACCCCTCAAATGTATAACAGTTCAATACCAAAACAAATCATTTGCCATTGAACCAATTTTGACTCATGGAAACACATGGGTCGTAATGGTTCAGTGTGTCACCATGGTTTAATACAATAGAAGTTGATCTTTTGCTCACATAATGGTACATGAACAGGTTGGTGGAAGGCTCTGCTCTATGAAATCCTTCAGGGACTGAGAGTTAAAGAGTTGCTGCCGTCTACACTGAGTAATTTCTGAGGTCACTTGGGATTATCCTCATTCCTCTAACTAGAAGGAGGAAAATAATGCGTCTGGTGAGAGGTTTCACGGACCATGCCTGGAAGTGTTGTACTGTATTGCTGCTCACTTACCATGGGCTAGAAGTTAGCCAGTAGCTACAACCAACTGCAAAGGAAACTGCAAAATGAAGTCTAGCTATGTGCACAGGTAGAAGAAAAGAAGGAGAAATTTGGGAACATCTGTAAATCTCTGTCATAAAAAGTGAGACCAGGAAGAACGGGTGACCTGGTTAGTTTAATGACCTGCCATATCAGTGCAGTTTGAAAAACTGTCTTCAGTTATCAAACTCAGAGTAAAGTAAGTGACTGTGAAGGATGGTTCCAGAGTTATCTATTAATTGAAGATCTCATTTTAATTTAATAGTGGATTAGTTGCCCCCATGCCTCTTCCCCGCCCCCTGCCTCCAGCCATCTGCTAGGAAATTTGGCTTTCCAACTGTGCTAAGTCTTTTGTTACCAGAAAAAAGTATTATTTTCTGTGTTTTGTTCGTTTATCTCTATCAACAAATGTATCTCCAAGGACTTCCCTGCAATGAATATGACTAGAAGTGATGCAATTTTAAAGCATTCATATTGGTGAATTTTAGTAACATTAATGTTACTATTCCTATGAAAATTTTTGAGATAAAATGGTTCTGGAGTTTCTGGCAAAGGAAGAAGTGATACGGAATTCACCTTTTGCAGATATTCATTCATTCATCCATCCTACAAATATGTATTTATTGAGACCCTACTATATGTAAGTCTACTGTCATGCAGGATATTGGTGGTACAAACAGTTAATGGGTTTGACTGCTAACTGAAGAGCTGAAGATTTGAGTTCAGCCAGAAGCACCGTGGAAGAAAGACCTGATGATACATAATTTCAAAACACGAGCCACGGAAAACCCTGTAGAGTTCACTTCTACTTCAACACACAAGAGGTCACCATGAGTTGGAATCAGCACAGCAGCAACAGGTTTCATGTAACGGGCATGTTCTAACCAGTTGGCATCGACTCTATCTCTGAGTCAGACTCCATGCTGGTGGCACATATCTGTTTTCTCTTTTAATCCCCCTGAAGCCCCTTTGAGGCAGAAGTTAAAGCCCGAGAAAAACCGACAGGCCAGTGAGATTAAGTCACTTATCCAAGGTCACCTGTTAAGCAGAGCCAGTAAGAGGACTGAAGCTTGCCTCTGAATCTGTCTGACTTGAGCATTGCACTCTTTCCAACATACCGCCCTGATTCCTTAGATAAGTGGTATTTGCCTTATCATTACCCAGGCTGTAGGACTTTGATATATGTTTGCACACAACATGAAGTCATGGGGCAGGAAGGAGTTAAAAGTATTTGAGGAGCTACTGGTTGACATTTCCCCCTACTAAGATTGCAGCAGTTTGGACATAAGCCATGGCTTTTGAATATTAAGCACAGATGTTTTGTCCTACTCACACCAACATGGGAAAGGTTTTTGAAAAAGGAACAGAAAAAGGCTGTAGAGAACATAATCTAAGGAAGCTAGATCTCAGCGATACTTTCCTCAGGAACTACTCCTGCCAGCCCCAATCCAAGAACATGCCTTGTTCTTGGCTTGCAGTTGGGCAAACTGGTTTAGGGTGGAGAGTCTGTCCCAAAGATACCTGCAGCTATGGGGCACTGATGGGTCCTGTAGGGGCTGCCAGCCTAATCAGGGATCACTGATCCTGTCATTATGCACCAGGAAATGTCTCAGAGCAGTTATGATTAATATTTTATAAATTCGTAACACTGGTAAAAAAAAAAAAAATCTGGGACCAACTTTGACAGATACAGGAATTTTGTTACTAGTGAAAAATTTGTATTTATAAGCACTCTATTCCTATTTGTATCATTTACAATAAATACTAAATGTTGATTCACTTAACACCGAGTAATTGAGGAACTTCTGTGAGGCCAAGGCTGGTGACAGAGTGCTGGTCACTCCAACAAAATCCCTGCCCTAATCACACTTCCATACTCATTAGGAAGACAATCAAACACATAAACACAAGCAACACTTCAGGTGATGCTGAGGGATACAGAATTCCCAGGTGGAAGGTATCATGTCTACAATTTACTCTCAAGCAATCCAGATTAAGAGACAGAGACTTCCAGGGTAGTGAGGGTGAAAAACACCACAGTGTTTTTAATAAAATAAACTTACTAAAAGTAACTTTCCTTAGCTCTGTTTTGACTTAAAAAAAAAAAAAAAAAAAAAAAGATACTCTCCAGCTGATGGTATTTTAAGGAAACCTTAATACACAGTAGTTAAAAGTTCAGGCTGCTAAACAAAATGTCAGCAGTTCAAATCCATCAGCCAGTCCTTCAAAATCCTATGAGTCAGTTTTAACTCTGTTCTGTGGAGTCTCTTAGAATCCTTATCTGCATTTTCTAATGCAGGGGTGTTGACAGATGATAGTATCACTCCTTGTGATGTAGCCCATGTATGTATATGTAGCAAGTGTGTATATACATGTATATTTATGTTTATATACATAGAAAGACTGGCTACAGTCTTTGTATTCTACTCAGTTGTTCTTTGGTTTCTAAGACCCCACAATGAAGAATTCCATTCAGATTGTTGAAGCAGAAACACTGACTGTAACAGCAGAATGAAATAGCAGTAGTGAAGATCATCCTGTAGTTTATAAACTGATGCTAAGCAAATGCAGAAACACCTGAACAGTTCAGTTGACGGAGCTGTCCTGCTCTCGATTCTTGGGCACTAACTCCGCTTCTGCTCTCTCTTTCCTTCTGTCTTGAAAAGTTAGTCATACCTTATTAGTTGGCATTTACTTTTCCTTTATTGATTTTTTTTCTTAATTATGGGCTCTTGGTTTCTTATTTCATTTAATGGTCTTACTATTAGCAGTAAAAACTACTCAGTATTGTTCACGCTTTTATTTTTAGGCTTTTTTACTGCATGTTATAATTTAGTTCAGCTCTTTTGACTTTCCCACTTGACTCTGAACTCCTTGAGGGTCACTAGAATAGTACCTCACACAAATTGGTGTTCCACATGTGTTTGCTGACAAAGGAACTGATCAACTGCCACAAGACCCAGAGGTAAAAATGCCAACCACCTGAGGAGGTACTGTACTTGATTTGATTGACATGGGCTACTGCTAGTCCTTCAGAAACGTTCATTTGTGCATATGCTCATGCCTGTGTGTATTGTATGTCTTCTAGCAACTATGGTTACAAAATACTCTGGATTCTAGACATATTTAATAAATATTCCCTGTGATGAAAAAGCATTGAATTAAAAGATCCCATGTTCTAGAGTTTCCTTTTTTAAATTGACTTTTGAACTGATTGAGTTTCTCTAGATTCTAAAATTGCCTAAGGACCAAAAGCAATGATCTCGGTTGACTTTCATCTCTCTGTCGGGGCCTTAGGACTCTCACATGAAAAAGCCTATATTGGGAGGACAAGTTCTCTGAGCCCTCCATCCTGACTGTCCAGGGTCTGAGACCCCCACTCGAGGTGAAGCTATTGCCCATTTAATCATTGATGAGCCTTACCAACTAAGATTTAATTACAGCTCTTGTTCAAAATAAGAGAGAGAGAATAGAAATTCAGAGACACAATGCTATAGGTGCTTCTGATTAAAATCAAAAGACAGCCATGGGATGCAAGTCAAACATCATGTCCTGTGTAAAACCTTCCCTGATGTTGAGGGCATTTTTCTTCTAGGTTATCATTGTTATTGTGGCTGATACTCACTACTCTCAGCCTTTAACAGCTTTCAGCGTGAATCTTCCCATTGTGAGGGTGTGTTTCAGGAGGTCTGGGTGGTATCCAACTCTCCTTTAGATAGAACAAAACAAAAACACTGTTGTCTAGTTGGTTCCAACTCATAGTGACCCCAATTGCTACAGAATAGAAAAGCTGCATAGGATATGTTTGGCTGTCATCTATAAGAAAGTCCCTCGTCAGGCCTGCCTTCTGCAGATCTTCTGGGTAGTGTGAACCTCCAACTACCTCTGTGTTAACAGTCAAGTGCAAACTGTGCCACCCAGGGACCTAGCATTGGTTCCAAAGACCAGTGCATAGTAGTTGCTTAGCAAATACTTTTATTAATAAATAAATCTATGTATATATACACACATATGTATTTTTTTACTTTTAATCAAGGGACTATGTATAGAGTGAAAAAATAAGTTTATTTATAAAAAGATCATTTTCCTGAGAGAGAGAAAGGCAAATTTTTTAAAAATGAAACATAGCTGAAAGTAAATTCTGACGCATAGAGACCCCACGGAACAGAAACGGCCTCATAGGATTTTGAAGGACTGGCTGATGGATTTGAACTGCTGACCTTTTGTTTAGCACCTGAACTTTTAACTACCGTATCTTAAGGTTTCCTTAAAACGCCGTCAGCTGGAGAGTATCTTTTTTTTTTTTTTTTAAGTCAAAACAGAGCTAAAGAAAGTTACTTTTAATAAGTTTATTTTATTTTTTAGAGGGCAAAGGGGACTTACAATCTAATCCGACTTGACGGTACTTGGCTGGCCTAAACATTTAAGAGAACTTGTTTAACTGAATGAGTGAATAAATGATTTTGATAAACCCAAAAACGTTTCTTTGGAATTGATAATATTACTGTCCCATCAAATTCATTTTAAATATCAAATAAAAATAGACACGTGCACGTACACACGCTCAGAAATGTTTTCTCTTCTACTCCCGTCTGTCCATTCCTCAAGTAACCCTATCTTGAAGTGCGCCTTTGAATGGGCCCTTTGATGAAGCCGAGCATCTCCCTTCTCCCGGGAAAGAGACCCCTGTCCCTAGCACTTGCCAAAGGAGCGCAGAGCTGAGCGCGGGGCGCTGGGCATCGCCCTGTCACTCGCAAGCGCTGTCCTGTCTGGCTCTTCGGCTCCGTGAATGCGCGACTTGGTCGCTGGCGAGCCGAGCGCCGCAGAGCTCTCTAGTTTCCCGTTCTCACGCAGGACATCCTTTACTCCCAGGCGGCCTCCTCCTTTCCAGGTTGCTGACCTGAAGCCATCCATGTAAATGCCTGCTTCATGGGTAGCTGGGCCCCAGGCACTCAGGGCGCCCAACAGCTGGCCACACTCCATTGTGAAATGGTAAATGCTGACAACTTTTGCTCCATTCCCAGGGGACCCCCATTAAAACGATTTTGCATTCACTACCTGCCAACAGGACTTGCAAACGAGCCAAAGGAACAGCAGATTAAGCATAATTATGAATTCTGAGTGGAAGGGAGTAGTTTGAGATTGTTTTTCATGAAAGACCTATTTTTTCCTACTGAAAATCCACCTAAGGAAGTATTGAATGATCCGTGGAGTCTTTATATTTAAATACACTTTGCAATTAATGCTTCGCCTAGTGCTTTTCCGAAATGGAGAGGAAAACCTCCTTAACTTGAAAGCTGTTCTTAGAATTGGATTTTCGTTTGCTCAGGATTTGTATTTAATCAGCGCCGAATTTTCTAGGTAAGTATTTTAACATTTATTAACAAGAACTGGAACCAAATGTAACCCTCAAGACATTTCCCAGGCTTATTTGTCAATGAGCAGCTAATCCTGAAGGATTTATAAACTGGAACAACCGAATATGGATTGAAGGGTCTTTGGTAGGCTGTTGCTGAAAGTCTATCAAGTCATCGGAACAAGTCAATCATACCTTTGTTGCCCTTCATCATGAATGGAAAGAGAAACTCCAAGATGCCGAGCATAAAAGCATTTCTAGGGTGCACACTCCACACTAATTCACTACTATGAAAACCAACCATGTGGCAAATTTCTCTAATTTGATACAAAATCGCTTATACAGCTCGTCACATATTTGCTTCATGTTACTGATATATTTTCCTATGTGTCATCATTTTTACCTACAGATAGGAGTAGATGAAAATAGAGAGTCTGCTTACTTTCCCCAAACCACCATCATGTTATTAAAAAAGTAAGATATCAACTATAAAGGCTTGATATCAAGTAAAATATTGAATTAAAAGTTTTGTTGTGTCAAAATATATACAACCTAGAATTTGCCATTTTAGCCATTTTGAAATGTATAATTCGGTGACATTAATCATACTTCCAATGTCATAGATCACTACCATTATTTCTTAAACTTGTCTATCACCACCAAAGAGAAGTTCAGTATCCATTAAGCACCAACACCCCATCCTTCTCTCCTCCTGAAAGCCCCTGGTGGTAACTGGTCTACTTTTCGTTTCTAGGCATTTGCCTGATCTAGATAGTGCGTATAAGTTA
Organism: Heterohyrax brucei; assembly: GCA_028571685.1. Classification (NCBI taxonomy): domain Eukaryota; kingdom Metazoa; phylum Chordata; class Mammalia; order Hyracoidea; family Procaviidae; genus Heterohyrax; species Heterohyrax brucei. Next base: position 132,271,152 of record CM053146.1, on the reverse strand, counting down.
AATCACACAGTATTTGTCTTTTTGTGTCTGGCTTATTTCCCTTAGCATAATGTGAAGTCTTCAAGCTTTGGCTATGTTGTAACAAATATCAGAACTTCATTTCTCTTTATGAGTGAATAATATTCTACTTCATGTACATACTATATTTTATTTATCAGTTTAACTGTTGATGTACATTTAGTATATTTCCATCTTTGGCTGTTATGAAGAGAGTTACAGTGAACGTTGGTGTACAACTAACTATCTATTTCAGTCTTTGCTTTCAGTTCTTTTGAGTATATGTCTACCAGTGGACTTTCTGGGTCATTTGGTGACTCTTAATTCCATGGGTGAAAATACAGGGAAAACTGTGAGAACTAGAACTCCATGGGGCTGCTTGGTTTTTAGTCTTGAAAGCTTTCTACCTTTGACAAGTCACAGCCTTACCACTTTTCTACTGGTATTCATTAACTGGAAAATATTTATTTGCATTTTCCTCCTCTGGCAGGTATCTGCCTTGTGCAAGTTCTACCTTTTGCAGGTTTTCCTGTATTGAATTTTTGATAGACACAGCAGAACGTTGGAAGGCATCAATGATAATAATAACAGCGATAGCCACTGAGCAACACTATGCAGTTACAATACCAGACATCACCCTGAACTTTCCACATACATTGTCCTTATACATACATGTATATATGTATAAAATATAATTTATTTTATTGCTGAGAAAATACACAACAAAACATACACCAATTTAACAGCTTCAATATCCATCATTCGGTAATGTTGGTTACACTCTTTGAGCTGAGCAATCATTCTCATCCTTTTTCTGAGTTTCCCCTCCCCTACTAACATAAATCCATTACCCCCTAATATTGCTATCTAATCTTTCCAGTTGCTGTTATTGATTTAATCTCTGGTAGATGGTTCTTAAAAGAACATAATGCTCAAGGCTGACATTTTTTTTACTAATTAAGCTAAATTATTGTTTCCTTTTAAGATGACTGTGGGAAGATTTTTGACAACATTTAAGGATTATCTCAGAGCGATAGTTTCAGGAGTTCACTCAAACTTCTTGCTTCTAGCAAGGCAGGAGTCCATGAAAATTTGAAATTATGTTCTGCTCTCCTCCTTTTGCTTTGACTTCTTCTGCAGAATCCTTGATGAAAATGTTCAGTGATGGAAGCTGGGCACCATCCAGTTTTTCTGGTTTCATGGCAAAGGAGGGAGTTGTTTATGGAAGCACATCCAGTATCTTTTTAAATTTTGACAAATCTGTACTGTAGATAACTGTCATTGTCTTTATTTCATGGATGAGGAAATCTACCCTTAGGGAATTTAGGTGGTCCTAAAATCATGGAACAGTTTTGGGCTGGAGGCTGAAATTTGAAGTCTGTTACATGTTTGTCTCTTGGATGCTAAAGATATATTCTTTTTAATTTTTTTTTAAATGCTTTCTACATCAGTTTACAGAAAGTACAAGAAGAAATAACTTATTTCTTTCTAATCATCTTTATATGAAGGCTGTTTCCTTTATTCTTAAAAAACAAAACAAAACAAACAAAAAAGAGAGAGGGAGACAGAGAGAGAGAGACATTAAGTTGATTCTGATTCATATCAACTCTATAGGACAGAGTAGAACTGCCCATAGAGTTTACAAGGAGCATCTGTGAAAGCATTTAAATATATTATTGTTTGTGGTTTAAGACCAATGAATGAATTTGATTAAATGGCAATCTAGATGTTTATTTAAAGTCGCATGGCCTCTAGTCCCAATTGAATTACATTTTCACTTTTTATTCAATTTTGTGTTTGCAAGAGTGAAATGTACTTATAATGCTAAAGCATCAATAGGAAACATTAATAGTTGTTCAGATTTGGTTTATTTCCTTAGTTGTTTGCAGAATTATGTTTAACCATTTATACGGCTATATTTATCAATGTATTTAATAATTAAAAAAATGTAAAGCAAGAATTAAACAGGAAGATAAATTTGCCCCTTATATTTTCTGCTTGATGGAAATAATAGTTTATCTCCGACTCGATGGCACTTGGCTTGGCTTTCTAGTTTTATAAATGGAACTACTTTTGGCAGATGGATTATATTGGATGTTTGGTTGTTTAAGTGAATAAAACAATATCAAATCATCCTTATCCATACATCAATTACATATTAAATACATCCGCCCACTGCCGTTGAGTCGGGTCTGACTCATAGCAACCCTAAAGGTCAGAACAAGATACCTCGAAAATCTGGATTTTCTTGTCTTTTAAAAAAAAAAAAAAGTATTTTTTCCAGCCCTGTTCCTCCCTTCACTGACAGCCATCAAGGATTGTTTTTCTCTGTGTGTAAATCTTTTCCTGAGTGTTCACTGTGGTGCTCTCACACAGTAGCTGTCCCTCTGTGACTGTCTCATTTCACTCAGCACAGTGCCCCCCATTTTGCTTCATATTATGAGATGATATCAATTTTCACCGGTACCATCTGCTATAGAGACTGTCCTTTTCCTATTTGATGGACTTTTGGTTCTCACTGAAGATCAAGTGACCATAGACCATAGGTGAATGGATTTACATCTGGGTTCTCAATTTTGTTCCACTGGTCAATGAATCTGTTGTTCTATTACCATGTGCCTTTGTTTCTAAAGTGTATCTCTTGTAAACAGCATATTATTGTTGTGATTTTGTAATGGGTAGTGTTTTTGTTTAGTTGTTGTTTTTGTGGTGCTGACACTTTTGTTGTTCTTCTTACTCTCTTATGCTCCATTCCTTTGGTTTGTGGATTTCTTCTTCATTTCTTTGTTTTTTGCTGAGCTTTATGCTATCCTTCTTTATTTTGATAAGTAGTTTTACTAACTTCCTTTGTGGTTACCTTGAAATTCATTTTGTCTTCCTAGGGTTGAACCAGTCAACTGTTATTTGGTACCATCTTGCTGTAGACTCCATTAGATAGTTCTGTATCTGCACCAGTTGTTCGCTCTTCTGTTGATTTCATGTTGTTGTTTACTGATTAACCTCCCTGCTTGCCGTTGTGATTCTTTTGGTTTTGGATAGTTCTTGGGAGTTCATTTCCTGGGTTAGTATCTGGCTAGTACAATCTTGCATCCAAGATTCAGGCTGTGGTATGATACTGTTTGTTCTTACACTAAAGGATCCCCTTTAGTAATTCTTGTTAAGTGTGGTTGGGTTCTTACATATTTCTATTCGTTCAGAAATGTATTAATTTGACCATTGTATTTGAAAGTGAGTTTTGCAGGATGTGTTATTCTTGGTTGACAATTTTTTTCTTGAAGGTTTTGTGGATACATATATATATATATATATATGGAGATGTGTATACATATGGAGATATATATATGGAGAGATATTTATATGGACTATATATATGGAGATATATATATCTCCATAAAACCTTCAAAAATTGCTATATAAATGTAGATATAGATATAGATAGCAGGAGATGCATATCTATATATCTCTCTATATATCTGTATGTATTTCATCCCTTTGCCTACTTGCCTGTATGGTTTCTGCTGAATACTCAGGGCTTTCTCTTTTTGTTTCTCCTCTGTATGTGCCTTTTTGCTTTTCTAGAGCTGCTCTCAGAATTTTTTCTTTGTCTTTGGTTTTGGGCTTGGCTTGGTTTTAGCAAGTATAATTATATGTCTTGGTGATTTTCTTCTGGCATCTACCCTATATGGGGTTTGTTTAGCTTCTCAGATAATCAGCGTTTTTTCTTTCATGGTATTAGGAAAATTTTCTATCAGAAGTTCTTTAATGACATTTTGTGTTCTGGAATTCTGTTCACTTGCAGATTTTTGCCTTTGATTGCATCCTAGACAACTCTCTGAATTTCTTTTTCTTCATTCTTTTTTCTGACTTCTCCTCAGTGATGCATTCAAATGTTTATGGTCAGTTTCACTGATCCTGTGTTCCATCTTTTCAAACTTGCTCCTCAGACCTTTTACAGCACTGTCCATTTCTAAAATCTTGTTTATCTTTTGGATTTTTAATTGTTGCTTTTGTATGATTTCTAGTTGTGAATTTATTTTGCATTTTGTTCCCATATTATTTTCATTAATTATTCCATAAATTTGTCTGTCTTTTCCACTTGTCTATTTTTTCTTCATTTTTTTTTTCCTGCTTTTTGCTTCAACTCTCGGATAGCTCTGAATATTAGAGATTTGAATTTCCTATCAGGTAATTCTAGTGCCTTTTCTTCCAGTGGAAAGTCATCTGGTGTTTTATTTTGGACATCTACTGGAAACTTCCTGTGCTTTATATACATAGAAACCCTGGTGGCTTAGTGGGTTAAGTGCTACGTCTGCTAACCATAAAGGTCAGCAGTTCAAATCTGCCAGGTGCTCCTTTGAAACTCTATGGGGCAGTTCTACCCTGACCTTTAAGGTCACCATGAATCAGACCCTACTCGACAGCAGTTTTTTTTTTTTTAAATATATATGCAGGAATGTACATATGTGTGTATATGTGTGTGTGTGTATATATACATATTTTATATTATCTGCTGTCTTTGGGCCACTCAATAGTTATATTCTTTGTTTACTGATTGTAGATCTGTTTGTTTTGCCCTGAATTTTTAGTTTTACTTGGTTATGTCAGAGAAGGCAGGCTGTGTGTTCATTGCTGTTTGCTCATCTGTGGTCCCACTATTTTTTACCTCCTTGTTCTACAGACAGGGCCAGTTGCTCAGCTGTAGTGTAGTGGGGCAAGTCTGGTAGGTGATCTGTGCCCTGTTCTGAGATACTGAAGATACTCTTGCATACTCACTGTCTGCTGATCTTCAGTGTGGGTGTGGTGAATCCAAGCAGCACAGACACTAGCCACTGTAGCTAGCCAGGAGGCATCACAGGTAGGGTAGTCAGGAGAAGATAGGGGTGGGTGGGAAAGCATGCCCTGCTTGCCACCAGGTACTTTATACTCTGCCAACACCTCAGTAAATCTGCTCTCCAGTTTTCCGTCTCTGTTGGTCTCTGACAGGGGTCCAAGGTGGTGAATCCATACTGGATTAGGTGACGGGGATCTTTTTCTCATATCTCTTCTCACTCTCTGTTTTCTGTCAGTTCCTTACTCCATTCAGATTTGGGCTGAGACCTTTACTTCTTCATTTTAAACTCTGTCTTCCTGGACTGATGTTTGTCTCTGTTTTACTTAGTTTTTCAGGTTTTTGTTGTGGAGGCATGGCTTAGTGCTTCTGTTTATGATGCTGTGTTCTCATTGTTATTTTTAACATTTAAAAGTTATATTTTATATTAAACAGTCAGGGAACTTTGGGGTTATTCACTCATTGTTTGGTCAGCAAGATGATCTACAGATATGTGCTCTAAGTGTGGAATACAATTACTGCTTTTTTTCTTTTTTAACTTTGAATGGCTAACAGTTTTAAAAACATTTTCATGACGAAAGTACCATGTCAAATCCAGACTATTTACCTGGCCTGGTTACCTTTTCCCTTCTTCTCACACATTCATTGTTCAAACATAGCAGTGGCCACGTAGAATGACCTGGAAAGGTGTCGAACAAAGTTGTTTTTGCTGTTTTTTTTTTTTTTTTCTATTTTGTATTCTCATCATCAAACACCTGAAAGGCCTTAGAAAAACTGACTGTATGGAGACACTTTCTATTAATAATAAGTCTATAAAACCAACTGCAGTTGGAAAATACCTGCATAACTCCTGGGGGGGAGGGAGTGGGAGCTAAGGAAGGTAGAAAGCAACTGGTTGATACACACATTTGTGATCATCTCAAAAGAAAAGAACACTTGTCATTTTTCAAATTGCAGAGAATACAACTGAGTCATAATTTTGTTTCAAAATATCTATCTTAAAACTTTTTGAAGAGTTTTTGAAAAAACATATTTATAAATACAGCAAAAAGGAAAACTTACATTTAGTTAGAACTCCTGTTTCCCTTTGTTTCATGTGGTATCCTGACTTGTGTTTTCCTGTGGGCAGATGATAGTATCCCTGGGTGGCTCAAGTCATTAAGTACTCAGTGACTAGCTGAAAGGCTGGCAATTCTAACCCTCCTATTGGGCAAATATGCCGCAAAAGACCTCTTTCAAGTGTTACCTTGAAAGTTGAGGACTAAGGTGTGCCCTGACCCAAGCCATAGTATTTTCAGTTATCTCATATGCCATGAGTCGGATCCGACTCAACGGCACTTGGCTCCTTGGCATATGCATGTAAACGCTGGACAATGAATAAGGAATTCTGAAGAAGAATTGATGTATTTGAATTACAGTGTTGGCAAAAGAATACTGGATATACCATGACCTGCCAGAAGATCAAACAAACCTGTCTTGAAAGCAGTACAGCCAGAATGTTGCTTAGAAGAGAAGATGGTGAAACTTAAGTCTCACATATTTTGGACGTGCTTACACAAGGGACTAGTCCTTGGAGAAGGATGTCATTCTTGGTAAAGTAGAGAGCCAGTGAAAAATAAAAAGATGTTCAATGCGATGGACTGACACAGTGGTTGCAACATTGTGCTCAAATATTATAACACTTGGGAGGATGGCAGGGGATTGGGTAACATTTAGTTCTTTTATAGATAATGTCACTATGAGTTAGAACCAATTGTGTGTCACTTAACAACAGTAACAACATGGGAAGATGATGGAGTCCTTGGGTAGCAAATACCACTGAGTATTTGACTACTAAACCAAAAGACTGGCGGGTCTAAGCCATTCAGCAGTGCCTGGAATGAAAGTCCTCATAAGCTACTTCCAAAAGATCAGGGTGTTGAAAACTCTATGGAATGCAGTTCTATTCTGCAACACAGGGAGTCACCATAAGTCAAAACCGACTTGACAGCAACATGTTCGGTTCATTTGAAAGGCCAGGTAAAATAAAATACCATCTGTCCCTCTTATCCCCAGTACATCTCCTCTGCTCTTATCCTCATCTTGTTTTGGTTGGCCAAAGGCCCAACACAACTAGCATCATTTAGGTGTCGTGTGCAGGCTGAGTAGCTTTGGTATGAAACTCAGAAAGTGGAAGATTAAAGCTTTACTTAGACTTCCACAGGGAATGAAGACTCAGAGACCACTTATTTGACCTGGATTCTTCACTGAACTCATTGTGGGATCCCAAAGTAGCCAATGAATCACATCAGATGTGGGAAAGAGATATGTTCCGAACTCATAGAATAGGATCCCCTAGATGATATGCTCAAGCTACATCTCTCAGTTCCTGTTGGAAAAAATGTGTCTTGTACCCCTCAGCAGCCATTAGAATTCGATTTGCTTAGAGGCCCTGTGAATCTATAATGTGAGACTAAGATTATGCTTTCTGGAACATTTTAGGAAGCCGGCATCTGGAAAGGAGGGGTAAAGTTGATTGATGATAAGAACACCTTAAATAATGTGAGTTTGCCCTGTTGGTTTTTGGATCTATTTTGAAGTACAGTGATCATGAAAGGCTTCAAAGGACAGACACTGAGACCTGAAATGCTAGAAGGAGCTAGGAGAAAGGCCTGGCAAAAAGTAGGAAATGGTACCAAAAGTCCCTAAGTCAGAAAAGAAGTTGACCTCTTCATGGAACTGTCAAAGGAGTCCTGTGAGTACAGGTGAAGCAGGAGGAGAGGTTGGGGTAGGGGAAGGGGACTCTCCAGGTACGTGTCAACTTTGGGCAGATGGTGTAAGTGCTCTGTGCTTTGTTTTCCTCATGTGCTCATAAAAGGTGGTTGATGCTACCTTCCCCTAGAGACCAGAGATTGAATAAGAGACTGTGCTGTGTAGATATGTTAATCATGGTCATTTCTCTCTGAAGGGTCCTTATTGTGACATGAAGTTTTTCTTCCCGAATTAAAGTCATACTTGGCCCCTGAAAAAATTTAAATGACTGCTTATGTATATATGAAGACCTGGTGGTACAGTGGTTAAGAGTCTCACTACTAATCAAAAGTCCAGTGCTTTGACTCTACCAGGCACTCCTTGGAAACCCTATGGAGCAGTTCTACTTCATCCTAGAGAGTTGCTATGAATCAGCATCAACAGCGATGAGATTTTGGTTTTTGTAAATATACATGTATGTATATTGGAGCCCTGGTGGCTCAGTGGTTAAGTGTACTGCTGCTAACCAAAAGATCAGCACCTGAAATCCACCAGCTGTTCCTTGGAAATGCTATGGAGCAGGTCTAGTCTGTCTGGTATGGGTGCTATGAGTCAGAAAAGACTTGATGGCAATGGATTATTGGTTTATATATACATATACGCTCTTAATTTATTAAATTTGATTTAGTTCATTGAACTGATAATGCACCCATCGGAGCTCAATGTGAAGGCAATTTAAAATAGCAGATTAATTATTTTTTTAATTGAGCTTTATTTATTTATTTATTTTATAACGTGGTAAGCCTTTGAGACAAAGACTAAGCCATAAATCTTAAAATTAGCTGGAGAGTTAATTTCAAAATTAAACACACTATGATGAATTACAGGCAAATGAGTGATTAGCAATGCAGGAAAATAAATCTAGGCTGCCCTCTCTTTAAAGTCTCTACATATGTGTATGGTGACCTGTGCTGAGTGGCTTCTGTAAGTTTGTCTCTTGGTTAGAGAGGATAGAAGTAGAGGGTTATCCCTTAATTTTTATTTTACCTGTTACAAAACTCGTGCCTGAAATGTCTTTTTCCAAATTCAAAGTGAATTTATAAGCTGTGGTATTTTATAGAATGCGTTGACTCAGAGAAGATTTTGGGAATGAACACTTCAAAATCTGCTGACATGAAGATTAGAAAAGTGGTAGCTGGTCAAGGTGTTGACTTAGTATTCAGTGGACTTCTAAACTTAATCATCTAGCTTTTCTATATCTAGCTTCTTGTTCTGTTAACCTCAAAAGGCTAACTATATTATCTTTTCCTCGGAAAGGTTGATCAAATAAGGCAGAATCTGTCATTGCTGAGTAGAATCCAACTCCTGGCAACTCCATAGAGTTTTCTTGGCTGCAGTTTTTATGGAAGTAGATTGCCAGGTCTTTGTTGTGTAGTGCTGCTGGGTAAATCTGAACCACCAACTCGTAGATTAATAGTCAAGGCCATCGTGTTTTCACCATCCAAGGATCTTCAAACAGTGTAGAATGTTCTGTAAATATGTAACAGCCATATTCTTATCTAATGAAGGTAATTATAAGATATTTATTGACGAAAACACATAGTTAACTGAATTGAGGAAAAAATCATCTGTAGAAGAAACAATATAATAGGTCAATGTTTCTTTATTGGCCAATAGCATAGATGAGTGGTGTTCAACACAGGTCCAAAGTCCATGCCCAGCGGCAGCACCAATATCAACAAAAGGGAATTAAAAAAAAAAAAAAATTCTTCATAATTCTGCAGTAGGTCTGGGGATGGTCCAGTAATGTGTGTTTTCCAGCAATTGCTGAGGATGCTCTCTGTCCATCAGGTATGTGTGAACACTAGGGTCCTTTCTACATCCTTGCATCTGTATCTAGATCCACAGAGTAGGATCACCATAGCAACAGGGCCAGCTCCAGCCATTCCCTTCAACAGCACAAGGCTCCTGAGGTTTCACGTAAGAGAGAAGTTCACACCAGCATCCATTCTGCAGTAGTATCCATCTCTATGCCACCCAGGTCATATTTATTTTTTCAGTCTTTTCCTTATTAGAATAGTTTTCCAAATACTACCCCTCCACGTACACACACGTCTCTTAGATATATAGCTCCATAATGAGTAATCAAGTCAGAATGTTTATGGAATTTAGGGCTGGAGGAATGTGCCCTCATGGAGCAAAGGTTAAACATTTGACTACTAACCAAAAGACTGGTGGTTTGAATCCACCCAGTGGATCCTAGGAAGGAAGACCTGGGAATCTGCTCCTGGACACATTACAGTCTAGGAAATCCTATAGAGTAGTTCTGCTTTGTCACATGAAGTCAGTATGAGTCAAAATAGACTGGATGGCACCTAACAATAACAAAGAAGCTGGAAGAAATCTCGATTCCACTGAGAAAGAAGCAGAAACTCCCGAGTGGCTTATATCCTGGGACAATTTTTTTCTAGCTCTTATAAAAGCATCTAAGCCCTTTTGTGAGAATAGTATGAAGGATCATATAGGAGGAGATGGTTGGCTTGGCTACAACTCTGCTTCCTGCACCCACACTTCTCCAGTAGTTATTAGGAGATGAAATCAGGACTCAGGGATGAGGTTTAGGCAGAGGCGATTGTTAAAATGCATGCACAGAACCAGGAACAATGGACATTTTCCATGTTGTCTCTAATGTATAGTGGAAAGAGTGTTGGCGGGGTAGCCCTAACCCAGGTCCTTCTTCCTTCCTTCAGCCTGTTCTGCCACTTGCTAGCTTGTATGATACTGTGCAGTTCATTCACCTTTCTGAGCCTCGCTTTCCCAAGGAAGTGAAATTAGATTTATTTAAGGAAAGGAATTAAATGAAATAAAACAAGATGCTATATGGAGAGACCTTGGCATTTTGTTCAGAATGCTGGGTATATGTCAAAAATGCTACCTGCTAGAAGCAGCTTATCAGATTTAGTAAGCTGAAAAATGAGAGGCAGGAGAAGCAAGATTTGGTAAGAGGAAAGAGAGAGCTATCGAACAGGATAAGAGAGTTGAGTGGGGGCTGGACTTACTCGTGGAGGTGTTTGAAACGGGCTTAAGGGACTGTGAACATCCTGGTGGACTTGGTTACTAAGCAGAGAAAAGGAAATGAAGACTCAAAAAGGGTAAGCTTTTGTTTTGTAATTGTGTATTTAGCTTTTATTCTTGATCAGGTACTGTTCTAAGCATTTTATAAATACTAGTTCAGCGAGCCCTCATTACAACCTTATGAGGCTGATGCTGTTCCCTGGTTACAGAAGAAGTTACTAAGGCACAGAGAGGTTAAATAACTTGTCTAAGGACACACAGTATGAGTAGTGGAGATTGAGTTTGAATTTAGGCTTCTAAGTCTATGACTTCAAAAACTGGGCCAAGCTTCATTTTCGCAATGAGTTTCATCTAGTCTGACTCAGATACTCTGTAAACAAGAGAGTCTAAGATTCCTGCTGTTAGTTGTCCGTATTCACGATAGTTCCATCTTCCCTTCCTGATTTCCTCTTTCCTGAGCACCATCTATTTGTGCCACCATGTTAATGGATCAAACTTTGAGTCAATTGATCCTATTTCTTTTTAAACTTCAGTGTGTTCTCAAATATATGTATTTTCCATTTTTACGTTTCCTAGAGGTCTGGGAACTAATCAAATTTTATATATAAATTTATGGTAATTAGTGTGCATTGTCTTAAGAATGTACAACTTTTTCTCATTTTACTACTAGTTAGCTGTAGTTGTAGAAACCCTGGTGGAAAAGTGGTGAAGACTTAGCTGCTCAATGAAAGATCAGCAATCTGAATCGATCAGTCACTCCTTGGAAACTTTATGGGGCAGTTGTACAGTTTCCTATAGAGTCGCCATGAGTTAGAATCCACTTAACAGCAGGGGGTGAACAGTAGCATTCTGGAATAAGCAATCGCACTAGCGTCAGCTATCAAAATCTGCACTCTGTTTTGTAGAGACAATATGCTTTCAATATAAATTCTCACTGCTTGATTTAGAAAATGATGATAATTCAGCTGGCCTTGTAACTGTTAAAATGGAGCTGCTTTGGTCCTCTTCTGTCTTCTTTGCATGTGTTCTACAATAGTTTTGCTCACCAGGGTGAATTGGTTACCTTTTCTTAGACATAAACATTCAAAATTGTAATGCAGTTATTTATTGACTTTATTAACTGCTGCCAACTCTGAAACTGATTAAAAGGCATCACAAAACATAAAACTGCTCCTATAAATCTGAGTAAAAGTTGTAGTTATGCAGGCCAGATTTATTTTTACCCAACTGTATAAAAGCCAGGAGGGCGAATAATTTCTTTTTAGTTGAAAAGGTACACATATATTTGTTTCTGAGCCTTTTTTACTCAAGTGGACTGACAGCAGCAGAAACCAAAGCTGTTTCTTTCTCTACTAGTGAAACTAGAAGGAGTATTTAGCCAGCTGCTGCAGTGATTCACCATCTGAGCTGGAGGCAGTGATCTTAAGAAAATAATTCCATTGATATACCACTTGATCTCCAGGTGCTCTATGAGCTTATTATTAAATTCATGTTGTTTGGTTTCTTTTCACAGTGTTCTTAATGAGCCAGTTTGATGGACTTTCTGACTTATGTACCAAATCCAAACTCATTATTGTCAGATCAGTTTCAACTCATAAAGACCCTATAGGACAGAGAAGTGCCCCCCATAGGGATAAAAGCAACAACAACAACAACAACAAAACACAAAAACAAATCCATTCCTGTTAAGTTGATTCTGACTCATAGTGGCCCTATAGGATAGAGTAGAACTGCCCCGTAAGGTTTCCAAGGAGCAGATGGTGGGTATCAACTGCTGACCTTTTGTTCAGCAGCCGAGCTTTTAACCATTGCGCCAGTAAGTCTTTCTCCCATGGGGCATCTGGTGAATTCAAAACACTGACCATTAAGTTAGTCTGAACACTTTAACCACTGTGCCACCAGGGCTCCTTTCTGACTTATAAAATCTAAGCCACAAATTCCCTGCAGTAGAGTCAACTCCAACGTTATGAGGTTATCTAATCCATCTAATCAATATCTTGCGATATAGTCTTTATTTGCTTTATTTCTCATGTTTTGGTGACTTTCCATCTCTATTTGGAAGAAGAAATGTTAATTTAACCAATGGCCTGTAAACTGACAATTGAATCTACCAAAAGGATGCCTGTATGCCTTAAATATTCAAAATAAAAATCCAAGTGGCTGTGGGAGAAGTTATATTTCCTATTTCTCTGCGGTGACATGAACGGAGGAATTTTTTTTTTTCCCCCCTTTGGGGAAAGCTGAAAAAAGAGAAGCATGGAGCAAACAGAGTACATTTATACTTGTTGCTCTCCTCATCTTCCCCTTTGGGAAACTAGCCCAGTTATGTCTGTGAATTACAAGTAGCTGACAATTGATGGAAGTCCCCAGAGTATTTTCCTATGGTGATGATGTATTTTTCTTGTCACTATCAGGGCCGTCACCACTGCTTTTCATAAATTTCAGGCACTTCAGTTGAAGCTGAAGGACTTTTTCTTTCTAACATCCTTTTATCCTGAGATTTTTCCTGTATGTCCAAATTAGAGTTCTAAACAATATGTTGGAAATTAAAATGGAAAGCAATACTCATAAATTTTGTTGGATTAGAAAGTCTGATCACCACCTGTTTTTGTCCTACCCTCAAGTTAGAACTCATTTTTTTTTTTTTACAATTTCAAATAGTTGGAAAAAAAAAAAAATCAAAAGAGCCATGACAAGAACCCATAGAAATTATATGAAATTCAAATCTGTTTTCATAAGTAAAATTTTATTGGAACCCAGTCATGGCCATACTTTTATGTATCATGTATTTCTGAATTCCTGTCACAAGGACAAACATTAATAGTCGCAACAGACGTTAGATAGCCCATGTAATCTAAAATACTTTCTGGACCTTTATAAAACTATGTTGCAGACCATTTGTCTATAGGGATATCTGGGAAAGAGAAAAAAAATTTATTCAGGTTTGTTTTTGTGTATTACCAGCTGCTATAAAGTTGATTCAGTCTCATGACAACACCGTGTTGGACTTCTCTTTCTACACACCTTGTGTCTTAAGAGTAGAACTCTGCTTTGTAAGATTTTCAACGGCTTGATCTTTTGGAAGTAGCTTGCCAAGCCTTTCATCCAAAGCATCTCTGGGTTAACTTGAACCTTCATCCTTTTGGTTATCAGTCAGCACATGAATCATTTAGCTTCCTCAGGAATGAATGACTTACAACTGGAATATTAGAAACACTTCCAGTTAAGTAAGAATTTATAAATTGTCTCATACCAGTTACTCATTTTACAGAGGTAACGGCTGATGGCTAGAAGCATAAAAATGTATATATTTTTTATTATGATGGAGTGAAAATGTGCATTCCCATATAAATTTTCATGCCTGCCTATGTGCAGCTCCCACTGCTCCTCCTGAGGCACAGAAATATTTTTTATGGAACAAGAAACCCTAAAATGAATCATAAACGATGACACTTTAGTTCCCTGAGTTTCTTCAAATGTTTATGTCAACTCTTTTACATACCTGTGAGAAAGCATTATATAATAATGTCAGATGTTTTTATATACTCTGTTCCTAGTAGTTTATGGAAGCTTTGGCATCAATATTACAGTTACAAAAAGTAGCCAAGGCAGATCTGCTTTGCTATACCTGTCCCTTCCAAAGACATCATGGTGTCAGAAAGGCATAATAATTGTGAATTTTCCTCCACTCCTGTTCCAGGAGCTCACTTCCTTTCTTTATTTCTCTAACATATCACGTATTTGAAGAACAATCATGTAATTCTGAAGGGGAAAGAAAGAGCACAATAAGTTTAGTTAAATTCTTTGTGAACATAGTTGTTTTCTGATAGTCAGATGAACTCTTCCTTTCCTGCCCTTGAAAGCGTTAATTATTCATCTCTGTAAGTTACGAGCACCCTGGACTGAGCCATCTTCCGGTTCTTTAGTTGTTAGGTATCAGCACGTCATCACCTTAGTCATCACTCTGGCAAGCTGTTCTTACGGATATATAGTCTGGTCCATCCATCTTGCCACATCAGTCGTGTCTTCCAATATCTTTTTCATTCTTGTTGCTTGTCTCTGAACTCCCTACAATGTATCTACCGCCTTCTTTCTGGGACTTTGATGCCCCAACTTGACTGTGGTATTCTAGTTGTGATTTCACCAACCCACAGCTCAATGCCTTCTGAAAGTTGTAATTCAAGACAGAACTAGCCCTCCTGTCTTCACTGAACAGCACAAAGTAAAATGCAAATGAATGTGTAAATCATCCTTGTGTTTCTCTGGATCTTTGGCCGTCTTCATGCATAGCTAGTGTTCCCATCCCCAAAGAGTTTGGAAGGATCTGGAAAAATCATTTTTTTACAGGCAAATTTAAACATGGACAATCCTGGACTTGCTCATCTTTTTTCTAGAAAATCTGAACCAAACAGGATGGGAGTTTTTAAACTTTTAATACTGAATAAGAAAAAAAACTCATTGTTGTCAAGTTGATTTTCACTCATGGTAATCTCATGTGAGTTCCACGGGGTTTCCTTGTCTATAATCTTTAGAGATCAACAGAACATTTTTCTTTGGTTCCGCTATGTAGCTTCAAACTGCCAACCTTTAGCTTAGTCAAAACAGAAAAAACCCAAACCTACTACCATAAAGTCCTTTCTGACTCATAGTGACCTCATAGGACAGAGTAGAACTGCTCCAAAGATTTTCCAAGGAGCACCTGGCAGGTTTGAACAGTCAACCTTGGTTAGTGGATATAGCACCTAACCACTACGCCACCAGGGTTGCTATGAGTTGGAACTGACTTGACAGCAGTGGATTTTAGGTTAGTAGTTGAGGGCAAATCTTGTTAATTGCAAGGCTTGTTTCTGACAGAAATGTTTCCTGCTGAACTTTCTATTTCTTTAGTCTTTGAACAATTGGGTATAATCTATGTTAAATCTATTTTTCCACTTAATGTAATTAAATTACATGTGCATATCTGGGCATGTATTTAACAGGACATGGAACAATCTTGATCTGTATGAATGCAGATACTCTTGACATATCTCAAGGCACTTTATTTACATGGGAAAGTGCCTGAAGAGGAGTTATACGGTAGAACCCGATTCAACCAGCATCCCTTCACTTCTAAGGGAAGAAGCACATTAGTCTAGTGAAGGGGGTGGAAAAATATCCCAGCTCATACTAATTTGAGCAGCAAAATTATCTGGAGAAGTTGGAGATCTTGATAAATGGAGCCAAGTAATTGACAGAATGTTATAATTAGGCCAAGGCATCTGTCAGTTAATTATGTTTTCCTCAGTAAATAATTATGCTCCTTACATTTTCCCATAGCTTTTAATTTCTAGCTGCCATTATCTTCTGCAACCTAGTCTATCTAAGTTATGAAGACCAGACAGACATTGACATAAAGGGAGAATTGCCTAGTTATCCTCTCTGAAAAAACAAACTGCACAAATACAAGGTAAAGGATATTTGGCGGGATAGATTATGATTTTGGCAGAAACAAATCCAAATTGGCAGAAAGATGATCTGTTATTTCAGGTTGCCTTTGTATGTGATTCAGACTAACCATTCAAGCTTAAGCATTCATTAGCTCATTCATTCACTGATCCAACAAACTTCTATTGAATTCATAATACTATAATGGGTACCAGGGATTCAAAGATATTTTAAGGAACTCATGGTCTAGTGGAATATGCTTCCTCACAAACACAAAAGGCAAACAGAAGACACGACACCCACTAAAAGGGCTTTGCATTGGAAGTGGTGGAGGACTAAGGGACTTTTTTGAAGGACAAACAGAGCAACCTGATAAAAAGGCACCTTGGAATCATCAGAGCAATGATCCAAAGCACACCCTTTTCTGGAAAAATATTCTAAACATAGACCCTTGGTATGTTTATTGTTTACACATTATATATACATACTAGTGTTACTCTGTATATTAAACATTTGCAGAATTAATTTTAATCGTTAGATACCAAATAGAAACTGTCTCCGCCCCCACCCTTCAGTTTATTCTTATGTACCCTCTAGGTTATTCATACCTTACTTGGAACACCTGTTACTTCAGCAAAGTAAAGACTGGGTATTTGAATGTGCAGGATATATGGGTAGCAGAGATCAGCAGCGATGCTGGAAAGTTAGGCAGGGGCTAGGTAACAGTGGTGGATTTCCAGTGCTTTACAAATTATATTTCAATGCATATTACAAGATGTTCCTTGAAATGAGCAATTAAAAAAATGTTTATTTTGCCACATAAGTACAGAAAATGCAGGCTTAATGTGTGAAATTCCAATACCATGGAACTAACATTTTGTAATTCTATGTGGCCTCCTGAATGTGTATTTTCTGTTAGATTAAGCTCTTGAATGGACAGACTGTATTTTCAGTTTAATTATTTTTCAATAGTAACTTTAGAAGGGTTATAAAAACACTAAATTCATAAAAACTAATGTAGTTGAATTCCAGCTCTTAAAGATGAGCAATGTGATTCTATTAAACTTGTATGCAGGAGATATTCCTTCTTTCTCTTATATTGTTTTTACTCTTCATCGCTAAATTTTAGTAAATCAATTGTTAAGTAATTTTGTTTTGATTTGAAATCAATTAGCTAAAATTCTTATTTTTCAGGTCTGTTATCTGTGGAGGTAAAATAAATAACTGTCTTTTAGATGTCAGTTGAGGATGTTCTCCAAAGGTTGAAAATACTAGAAATTTCCATTATATTAAATATTGAGCTTATGGTCTTATATCTCTGGAAAACCATTCTTAAAATATACTAACACTGTATCTACTAAAGAGTGAAATTTCTAGTTAAGCAAAGAGTATTGTTTTTAGTGCCTAAGCCCATTTAGATTTTCATTTCAGAAACATTTCTAAAAGAGTATAAACAGTCCTACTGCCACAAAGACAGTGTAACAAACACAATTTAACCTTTATTCAACGCAGCAGAGTTATAACCATTGTCATTAATCACTGAACTGTGATTGATGAAACCATAATATACTTGAGAGTTCTTGCTGTATAAAGTTGTTTTTTCTTCTACACTAAATGGCCCCAAACTATGGCCTTTTTCAGAGTATCTGTGTCTGCTTTCTATAATAGTTCTTTATATCCTTAACGGTCAACCTTTTTTATCTATCTACCTACTTACTACCTACAACCTGCTTAACTTCCTACCTACCTGTTTACCTACCTACATGTATATAGTGCATAATTTTATACATATATACACCTACATATACAAATGGATACATATATACACGCATGTATACCTAGCAATACAGATATATAGTAACAGATAGATAGAAGCTGATATCAATAATCTTACCTCTGTCTCCAATCTCCCTTTTCTAATTATCTCCAACCTCAACCTACCTTTCAAAGGTGAGAAACCGGATAAATCATCTTTGCGAAAATTGCATATAATTAGTAGTATTTGAGTGAGGGCTCTCAAACTCCCCTATTAAAGTAGGTGGTATTCTTTACTTGAGTCTCTCCAAGATGATTTTGTGTATTTATCATTATTTACAGAAACCCTGGTGGCATAGTGGTTTAAGTGCTATGTCTGCTAACCCACAGTTCAGCAGTTTGAATCTGCCTGGCGCATAGAGCAGTTTTACTCTGCCTATAGGGTTTTTATCAGCCAGAATTGACTCAACAGCAGTGGGTTTTAGCATCATTTACATTTATCGAACACTTTGTAACATTTTTCACATATGATTTTTCCCTTTAATATGTGCAGTAAGAGTGCAATCAGATATTAAGTTTAGTTTTATGTTACTAGATCTCCAGATCTAGTAAGTAATGGTACAGAATTACCAGTTAATGTCAAATTTCTCCTAAACTTCTTTTTAGGTGTATGTATACCTACTGGGACATACTTGCATGTGACATAATTACACCAAAAAATTATTTGTTGCTTATCTAAAATGAACATTGATGTGTCTGCATTTTATCTGCAACCCTATATGCTGGGAGGCTGAGTTCAGACAGCTTAGGAACCAAGCCAAGTTTGCAAAGCTAGGAATTATTAGTGTTGTTTTAGACTTGTGGCTTTGCCTTCAAATTTGAGACTCACAATTGCTCTCTGTATTACTCAAGATGCAAAAAGTGTACCTTCTGGATAAGCAGGATAATAATACACGTAAGCTACAGGGTCAATATAGCAAACCATTAAAAAAAAACAAACTTGCTGTTAGTGCAATTCTAACTCATAGTAGAACTGCCTTTAAAGAGTTTCCAAGGCTGTAAATTTTTACAGAACCAAACTGTCACATTGTTCTCCCAGAAGCAGCTGGTGGATTGAATCATTAACTTTTTGCTTAGCAGCCATGTGCTTAACCACTGTACCACCAGGGGTCCTGCCTTAAAACCATTAGTAAGCATCAATACAGGGCGGGCTATAAAAAAATTCTTAGCAACCTAGAAAACCCGGGGAACTTAACAAAGAAAGTGTGAATGAGGATGGCACAGGGGGTGTTCAAAGCATGTAGGGCTTTTGATGGTCAAAACTCAAAGGTAGCAGCAAAATGGGAGAAGAGCAGGAGCAGAAATAAAGAGAGCTGACACACGCTGTATATGATTTCCATAGCCAGGCACTTAAGCTGGTACTTACAATAGCCCCAGGAGATACGTGCTATGCTTTTCCGCACCGTTTTGTAGATGAAGAAATAGACACAGATGAGCTAAGTAATTTGCCCAAGGTTGCACAGCTAATGGGTGATGAGTTCAGATTTAAGCCTAAACAGTCTGACTTAAAATTCCACATTCTTAGCAGTTATCTAGGATAACTTGGAAAAAGAAGAGGCAGTTTGGGCAGAAGGCAAGACAATTTAAGGAAGGAAACTAATGAGAAACAAAGACCATTGTAGTTTTTCTGTTGTTTGCATTCTCTTGTATTAGTTTTGTCTCTTGATACATTTGTATGCTTCACTTAGTGCAGGTGTTCACAGGCTTCTGTGTACATCAGAATCAACTATGGGTTGTTAAGACATGGATCACTAGGTCCATCCCCAGAGTTTCTGATCTCTAGGTCTGAGATGAGATATGAAAATGTACATTTCTAACAAGTTCCCAGTTGCTGCTGATGCTTCGGAGTGGAGACCACAGTTTGAGAACCTCTGATGACAGTTTTAAGGAGCCCTGATGGCACAGTGGTTAAGCACTCAGCTGCTAACAGAAAGGTCAGTAATCTGAACCCACCAACCACTTCTTGGGTGGTGTCTTGTTGAGTGGCAGTCATTATTGTTGTTGGGTGTTTTGTGGGCCGTCACGAGAATGTTGGAGCTTGAATTAGAGCACTGAACAAACATTCAGGTTCTTGTTAAACTTGGCAAGAGTAGAAGTGAAATGAGGGACATGTTAGTTCAAGTTTATGGGGATAATGCCAGGAAGAAAATGGTAGTGCACAAATGGATTAAACATTTTTCTGAGAGGAAAGAAAATGACAAGGATGAAGAGAGGTCAGGGCAGCCAGTAATGAGCAGGACTGATGAAAACGTTGCAAATAATTGTTGAATTGTGTGTTGAAATTGTTGACTGACTGTGAGAGGCATAGAAGACCAAGCAAACATCAGCAGAGAAACAGGAAAATCTTAACTGAAAATCTTGGCATGAGAAAGGTGTATACAAAAATGGTCCCAAAGGAGCTCACTGACAAACAAAAGCAAAGGAGAGTTGAAGTTTGCCAAGCCCTTTGGAGAGGCAAGACAACGTTTTGGGCTGTGTTATCACTGGTGATGAAACATGCCTGTACCACTACGACTCTGAAACAAAGTGTCAAAGTGTACAATGGAAGTCAGCCAATTCTTCATGAACAAAAGTAGTCCATCAGTCCAAATCAAGAGTCATAACGATGTTGCTAATCTTTTTTGCTATCACAGGGATTTTTCATTTTGAATTTATATCAGTTAGACAAACAGTTAGCCAAGTTTACTGTCTGGAAGTGCTGAAAAGGCCATAGTAAAAAGTTACCTGGAAATGACCTGAAATTTTCACCAACAACTCATAGCTCTTCCATCACAACAGTTCACCACCTCTCATGGCACTGTCTGGGAGGGAGCTTTTAGCTAGTAAACAAAAAGCTATATTAGAACACCTCCCCTATTCACCTAATCCAGCCCCCAGTGACTTTTTTCCTTACCCTCAAATAAAGGAAATATTGAAAGGAAGATATTTTGATGATATTCAGGACACCAAGGGTAATCTTATGACCCATCTGATGGCCATTCCAGACAAAGAGTTCCAGAATTGCTCTGAAGGGTAGCCTAAGCACTGGCATTGGTATATAGCTCCCCAAGAGGAGTTCTTTGAAGGTGACTGTAGTGATATTCAGCTATGAGGTATGTAGCACTTTTCTGGCATGAGTTCACGAACTTAATTGTCAGACCTCGTATACCCCAACATATAAGTAGATGTTATTGCTTGGTCCTTTAGATGGGGGCAATTTTTGAATTTACATCTTTGTGGTTTTCTGTTGTGGATTCAGTTATGTCGCCCCAAAATATCTGTCAGCTTGACTGTACAGGTCAGACAAGCACTGCCCCGTAGATTTTCCAAGGAGAACCCACTGGATTTGATCTGCTAACCCTTTGGTTAGCAAATACAGCTCTTTATCACCGATCAAGTTGGAGCAAAAAAGTTAGAACAGACATCTGTTTAGGAAACAAAAAAACAGAGAGAGATTTTTTTTAAATTCATTCTCAGTAGAAAGATAAGAAATTAACTTAAAAGTTAAAGAAACAAACAAGCAAGCTTTAGCAAAGTCAATATGAAAGACATACACCCACTCACTACTCCAGGTCCTGAGTCCATCCCACTCTCCCGGAAAGAAGGAACAATAG
The DNA here is from genome assembly GCA_028571685.1 of Heterohyrax brucei. Classification (NCBI taxonomy): domain Eukaryota; kingdom Metazoa; phylum Chordata; class Mammalia; order Hyracoidea; family Procaviidae; genus Heterohyrax; species Heterohyrax brucei. The sequence continues at coordinate 132,249,690 of CM053146.1, read as the reverse complement.
TGTGAGCAATCCAGAAGGAAAGCCAGTGCCAAAGCCAGCAGGCACCATCTGCAAGCATGGCTGTTTGAGGGGGCTGAAGTAGAAGCTGTGTGGAACTGAGTTTCTTTTTGTTAACTGACCACTAAGCTGATCCAACATCCTTTAGCGAGAAAGATGAAAAAGATGAACTGCTGAAACTCAGGCTTTGGGGAACCCTTTCTGACTGGGAGCCCATTCAAGCTGGGAGCGAGAGCCAACAGAGGAAGTTTGGGTTGGGCAGATGAGAGCTGAGGAGAATGGGCCAGCCAGTGTTGACGTGGCAAAGTGTCAAGACTCCAGAGCAGCAGCTGCCATGGGAGCCTGGTGTGCCCAGACACAGGCCTGCATCCAGCCAGATAGGAGCAGACAGATAGGAGGAAGCTGGAGGCTTCCAAACAAGCTCAGTCTGGGCATGCAGAAATGTCAGAGGCAGCAGCCTGGTGAGAGGAGAGGAGCACTGTTCTGTGTGGGAAGGTACCTCTTGATTGATTCCTGGTATATAAGCCCAGAGATGTTAGTCAATCAGCTCAGGATCTGTGTAGGGTGGGGAAGGGAGAGGGAAGTGGGAGGAGAGAAGGAGGAAGGAACTGTGCCAGAGAGAGCTTGTGGAGCCTTCCAAAGCAGCAGTTAGTAGAAAACTTGGACTGCCCTGCAGGAGGAAAGGCTGGCTGAGACCCCTGCTGAAAGAAAGCAGGCAGCCCCCAGCAGGCCTGCAGCTCTTTTTCCCAGGCTGCTCTTTGTGGAACATAAGGCCTCTCTCCAAGGGAAGTAACTGCTTGTGAGAGTATTTTATAGCTCTTAGTACTGGAAGGAAGGTTCCAGACCATGGTGGGTACATGTCAGGAGACTATCTTATGATGGTATCCTGGAGTAAAGCAGACTTTGTGCTTGACTCACACTATTTTTCTCAGGAGCGCTTTAATACTAACAAAGTTACACAAACCCTGTGTCAGTCAAAAGGAAGCAGGAGCCCAGAAAGTACTACTTTCTAATTTTCCGAGTTGAAAAGGGGAATCTGGATGATTAAATAGGCCTTGATATGCAGACACAAACATTTAGGAATTAAGAAAGAGGTAAAACTCAACAGAAAGCTATTATTCTGAGAAGAATATATATGAAATAAAGCCTCATGAAGAGGGAAGGAATTTTAAGGCTAGAAAATGAATATAGGGAAATGTTTTAGTCATCTACTACTGTTGTAACAGAAATACCACAGAGTGGATGGCTTTAACAAAGGAAAGTTTATTGCTACGCAGTTCAGTAGGCTACACGTCCAAATTCAGGATGTCTGCTACAAGGCAAAGTTTTCCCACTTGTCAGCTCTGGAAGAAAGTCCTTGTGTTGCATCAGACTTTCTTTAGGTAGCGTGTTGGCACAGTAACCTCAGGGCTGAAGGATGTGCTCTCCTGCAAGTGCTGCTTTCTTGATGGTGTAAGTTCTCAGTTCTCTGCTCACTTCCCTTTCCTTTTCTCTTTCTCATTTTTTTATGACTGAATGAAAATGTACATTCTCATATAAATTAGCATGCCCACCTATAAGCAGCTCCCACTGCTCTCCCTGTCTGATGGCAGCCCACTCTTCCTCTCTACTCTATACATTTCTTATCCTTCCAACAATTTCCTATCCCCTCCTCTCCACCCACTCCCCTGCCTCCAGTAAGAGGTCAGCAGGACGACATCCTATAAATGCCTAGAACCATAAAGTGCACTCATGATATGGTTCCTCTGTGTCACCAAGTCTAAACCATTCCTGTCCAAAGAGTTGACCTCCATTATGATTTATGAACAGGGGCAGCATCAGGGACAGGGGTCATGCTCCCAGGGAATCCCCGAGGCCCCTGGACCATCAATTGTTGTCTTTTAGTGGAGATTTCAGGGTGCACCCCTTTTTATTCTTTTGTTACCGGTGAGACTCAACTTTGTGAGCTCTATCATGGCTATCACTGGTGGTGGCCAGGTACCATCTGGTTCTTCTGGTCACAAGTCGATGTAGTCACCCACTCACATGGGTCTCTCTGTCTTCTGGGTTCTCTTTCCCCTGTGTCATTTTGGTCCTTGGCGATCGTCTGTTCCTGCTGAGTTGGGACCATTTGCTATACCCTCAGATGGCAGCTTGGCAGCTTTTAAGGCCCCTCGATGCCACTCACCAATTTGGGGTGCAGAGGCCTCTCTTAGCAAAATGCTAGTTGTGACAGTTGGCCTCGATTTTGCCTGAGAACATGGTCCCCAGCACCCCTCTACTCCAGCTACTCTGTCCTTGAAATATTGGATTAAGATGGAAGGAGAAATCACATTATGTTGAAGTCCAGTTAATATTGATCTTCTTTCTAATGTGTGCTGTCACAGATTTCACCCAACCAGATTTCTATTAACTATCTAAACCCTCCCCCTGTTTGCCCTCCTGCCCTCTACACCCTTGCAGCCATCAGAGTCTTCTATGCATGAGTCTGTTTTTAAGTTCTTATCATAGGGGTCTCATACAATATTTGTCCTTTCGTCGCTGACTACTTTCACTCAGCATAACGTCCTCCAACTGAAACCAGGTTATGAGATGTTTTCTAAAATCATCATTGTTCTTTATGATTGCATAGTGTTCCACTGAGTATATGTACCTTACCTATGCATTCCTTCCTCTGTTGTGGGCATCTGGGTTGATTCCATCTTTTTGCTATTGTGGACTGTGCTGCAGTAAACATTCATGTGCATGCATCAGTTGGTGTGAATGGCCTTGATTTTGTAGGATATATTCCAAGTAGTGGAATTACTGGGTCAAATAGTAAATCCAGATCTAGCTTTTTAAGGAAGCACCAGATTTCTTTCCAAAGAGGTTGCACCATTTTGCAATCCCACCAACAGTGTAGGCCAAGCCAAGCCTGTAGGAGAGTTCCAATTTCTCCACACCCTCTCCAGTATTTGTTGTTTTGTGTTTTTTGGATCATGGCCAACCTTGTCGGGGTGAGATGGTATCTTACTGTAGGTTTGATTTGAATTTCTTTAATAGCTAATGATTGTGAGCATGTCCACATGTGGTTTTTGGCTGCCTGGATCTCCTCTTTAGAGAAGTATCTGTCAACCTCCTTTGCCCATTGCTGATGATTTATCTTTTTGTTATTGATATTTTATAGTACCTTATAGATTACAGACACCTGGCATCAGTCTGACTTATAGTTGCCAAATATTTTTTCCCATTCTGTCAGTGACCTTTTCAGTCTGTGAATAAAGTCTTTGGATGAGCAAAAGTGTTTGAGTCTTAATAGTTCCCATTTATCTATTTTCTCTTCTGTTGTCTGTGGTTGGTTTGACAGATTTTGAAGTCTGCCTACATTGTGTACTAAAGTTTCTGTGTTGTTCCTACTTTTTCTAGGATGAACTTTATTGTTTTACATTTGATATTTAGATCTTTCATCCATTTTGAGTTGGTTTTTGTATAAGATGTGAGATATGGGTCTTGTTTCAGTTTATTGTAGATGGATGTCCAATTTTGCTAGCACCATTTGTTGAAGATATTGTTTTTATCCCAGTTTAATTTTTTAGGGCCTTTGTTGAATATCAACTGTTCATAGGAAGATGGTATTATCTCTGGGGTCTTGATTCTGTTCCGTTGATCTATCTGTTTTTGTACCAGTATCAGGCTGTTTTGACTACTGTGGTAGTGTGATAGGTTCTAAAGTCGGGTAGCAAGAGGCCTCCCAGTATGTTCTTCTTCTTCAGTTGTGCTTTGCTTATCCAGGGCTTGTTCCTTTTCCAAACAAGGTTGGTGATTTGTTTCTCCATCTTGTTGAAAAATGTCACTGCAATTTGTATTGGGATTGCATTATATAAGTAGATTGCTTTTGACAAAATAGACACTTTCACAGTGTTAATTCTTCCTATCCATGAGCAGGGTAGGTTTCTCCATTTATGTAAGTCTCTCTTAGTTTCATGTAGTAAGGGCTTGTAGTTCTCTTTGTAAAGGTCTGTTATTTCTCTGGTTAAATTTATTCCTAGGTACTTTATCTTCTTAGGGGCTACAGTAAATGGTATTGATTTGGTGATTTCTCACTTAATAAACTCATTGTTGGTATAAAGGAATCCTACTGATTTACTTATGTTTATCTTGTATCCTGAGAGTGCGCTGAACTCTTCTATCAGTTTGAGTAGTTTACTTATGGATTCATTAGGTTTCTCTGCACATACAATCGTATCATCTGCAAACAGGGAGATTTTTACTTCATTTTTGCTGATACAGATGCCCTTTATTCCTTGGTGTTGTCTAATTGCTCTGGCTAGAACTTCTAGTACAATGTTTAATAGGAGAGGTGAGAGTGGGCATCCTTGTCTGGTTCCTATTATCAAGGGAAACTGTTTCAGTCTGTCTCCATTCAGGGTGATGTAGGCCAGTTGGCTTTGTATAAATGGCCTTATTGCACTGAGGAATTTGTCATCTATTCCTATTTTGCTGACAGTCTTTAGCATGAATAGGTGTTGGACTTTATCAAATGCTTTCTCTGCATCAGTAGAAGATATCAGATGATTCTTGTCTTTTGTGTTCTTTATGTGGTTGATCAAGTTAATTGCTTTTCTGATGTTGCACCAGCCTTGCATCCCTGGTATGAATCCAACTTGGTCATGATGGATTATTTTTGGATATGTTGTATTCTATTGGCAATAATTTTGTTGATTTTTCATCTAGATTCATTATAGATATCAATCTCTAGTTCTTATTAGTTGGGTCTTTCCCAGGCTTTGGTACCAGGGTTATGCTGGCTTCATAGAAGGAATTTGGGACTGTTCCATCCCTTTCTATACTGTGAAATAATCTGAGTAGTACTGGAGATAACTCTTCCCTAAACACTTGGTAGAATTCTTCAGTGAAGCCATCTGGGCCTGGACTTTTCTTGGTTGGTTGTTTTTTGATGACTTTTTCAATCTCTTGTGATGGGTTTATTAAGTTGCTCTCCCTTACTTTGTGATCATTTTGGTAGGTGATATGAATCAAGGAATTTGTCAATTTCCTCTGGGTTTTCAAATTTGTTGGAGTACAGTCTTTCATAGTATTCTGTTATGATATTTTTGATTTCTGTTGGATCTGTTATGACAACTCCCCTCTCATTTCTTATTTGAGTTATTTGTTTCCTTTACTGTTTTTCTTTAGTAAGTTTAACCAGTGGTTTGTCAGTTTTGTTGATCTTTTCAGAGAATCAGCTTTTGGTCTTTTCAGTTTTTTTCAGTTTTTTTCAGTTGTTCTTCTGTTCTCTAATTCATTTAGTTCTGCTCTAATCTTTATGATCTCATTTCTTCTGGTGTCTGAGGGGTTCCTCTGTTGTCCCCTCTCTTCTTGTTCAAGCTGTAAGGTTAGTTCTTTGGTTCGATTTCTTTCTTCCTTCCAGATGTGTGCATTTATGGAGATAAACAGACCTCTGAGCACTGCTTTGGCTTTTTCTCATAGGTTCTGCTAGAAAGTGTTTTCATTCTCATTGGAATCCATAAATTTCTTTATTTCATCCTGATTTCTTCTATGACCTGTGGTTTTTTGAGCACAATTTTATTCAGTTTCCATGAGTTCTGCTTTCTATCTATGTTTTTTCTGCTATTGATTTTGACTTTCATGGCTTTATGATCTGAGAATATACTTTGCATTAATTCAATGGTATGGATTTTGTTGAGAATTGCTTTATGTCCTAACACATGGTCTATTCTGGAGAACATTCCATGTGCACTGGAGAAGTAGTTGTAGTTGTCTGCTGATGGATAGAAAGCTCTGTATATGTTGATGAGGTCTAGTTGGTTAATTGTGGCGATAAGGTCTTCTGTATCTTTACTGAGCTTTTTTCTAGATGATCTGTCCAATATTGATAGTGGAATGTTGAAGTCTCTCACTGTTATTGTGGAGTGATCTATCTCATTTTTGAGTGTAGTCAGTGCTTCTTCAATATATTTAGGTGCTCTAATATTAGGTGCATGAACATTTAAAATTGTTAAGTCCTACTTGTGTCTTGAAACTTTCAACAACAAACAGTGTCCATTGTTGTCCACATTGGTGGATTTTACATTAAAATCTATCTTATCTGAGATTAGAATTGCCATTCCTGCTCTTCTTTGTGTATTATTAGCTTGATATATATTCTTCCATCCTTTAATGTTCAGTTTGTTCTCATCTTTAAGTCTCAGGTGACTTTCTTATAGGCGACATATGAATGGTGATGTCTTTTGATCCAAGATGTCACTCAGTGTCTCTTGTAGGTTCAGTCCATTCACATTCAATGTTATTATGGATAGGTATGTGTTTAGTGATGTCATTGTGATATGTTTATTTTTGTGTTGATGTTTTCTCTGTTGTCTTAACAATCTGTTCTGGGACTTTCTTCTTTGTGAGTTGAGTTTTTATCTTTTTCAGGGTTGATTTTGTGGTTACTGAGACTCCTGTATTACATTTCTTGATTTGATATGTTGCATCTTTATTGTGCTTTATGGCTGCCCCTGTGATCCCACTTAATAAACTATGTATAAACACAATTTTAATTACTACCAGTCTTATTAACTTCCTCTCCATCTGGAAAGACTATAATGACTGTACTACATCTTTCTTTTTAATATAATGACATCATAGTTTTAATGATATGATCACTGAATCATTTCTCTCGCTATTATAGCTTTGATTGAGTTTGGAGCCTTCCCTAACTGTGTAGGTTTCTGGGTGATGTGTCCTATATTTACTTACAAAATATAAAGTTAGTGGTTTTGTTCTTCTAAGCCAAGACATTCTTTCAGTAGTTCTTGTAGCTTTAGTTTGGTTTTACAAAGTGTCTGAGTTTCTGTTTATCTGCAAATGTCTTAATTCATTTTCATATTTGAAAGATAGTTTTGCAGGATACATAAGTCTTGATTGGAAGTTCCTCTCCTTATAGGGTTTCCCTCTGAATTTTAGCTTTGCTTTGAGTCTTGCTGCCTTTAAGAGTTTCTGTTTATATTTCATTTTGTTAAGCTTGATTATAATATGTCTTTGAGTCTTTCTTTTGAGATCTATATTGAGTGGTGTTCGATATGCATCTTGGATATCTATATTGTCTTCTTTCACAGTTTCTGGGAAGTTTTCTGTCAGTAGTTCAGCAAAAATGCTCTCTGTGTTCTCAGCTGTCTCACCCTGTTCAGGGACTCCAATTAATCACAGATTGTTCCTCTGAATAGAGTCCTACATGCTTCTTAATTCTTCTTTAGTTTTCTTGTTTCTTTTTTTTCTGATTTCTCCTCATAGATGCTGGAGTCAGTAGCTCTGTCTTCCAAGTCAGAAAGTCTATTTTCCATTTGTTGCATTCTGTTTTCTTGGCTTTGAACTGAAGTTTCTATGTCTTTGATTTTGTTCTTGATCTGTTGGATTTCAGAGTGCTGGTGTTCCATCAGATCGAACAGCTTGCTTAATTTTTCATTTTGCTCTACTGCATTTTGTATAAGGTCTAGGAGGGCTCTCTATACAATCCTTTTGTATTCACCTTTAAATAGTTTCAGAAAGGCTTCTTTGTCTGGGAAATTCTGTGGTGCTTTGTTTTGGCGGCCTTCTGAAGCCATGGGTGATTTCTTGGTTACATTTTTATCCAGAGTTTGCTACTTTTGGGGCATCATGTGAGTCAGTAGAGACTGGTAGCAATGCTGTAAGAATGGACTGCAGTTGTTTCTCTAGGCCATCTTAAATGAAAGGTAAAATGTATCTAATATCTTCCAAAGTCAGTCCTTTTCAGGTCTACAGGTCCCTCTTCCCAGTTTGCATAGTAAGCACCTCTATATGCAACCCCAGATGTTATAAACTAGTTCAAAATACAGAAAGGCTACTGCACTGCTGGCCTCTGCTGTTGGGTGCCAGCCATAGGTGACACTGAGTAGAATCCTGCTTTTCTGCCAGAAAAGTGCTCTCCTCCAGGCCAGTGTTGCTTCCCAACCTAGGAATTAGGTCCAGTTGAGGCCTCCGTAGAGGTATTTACACCTCCCAGTGGAACAAGCTGGCATCCTGCACAAGCTCACAGCCTGCCTTGGTACCATCAACTCTGGTGGAGACACAAATAGAGGTCATAGGTGCCGAGATGCAGAGTCCAAAGCCGGGCTCTCAAACTATGGCAGTCTTGCCTGTCTATTCCACCAGCAGTGCATCTGAGATTAGCTGCTAGTCAAGTCCCAGCTCTGCCCCCCAGTTAAGATGGAGAAAAAAATTAAAATGATGAGTTACCTTCGATCCATGAAAGTCAGCACTCATGATGAGTGGGGGTTAGTGAAAGCAAGGAAGTTTTCCATTCACTGATATTAAGTCCAAATTAACAGCCCTATGCCATGTCCTAGGGCTCACTGGTGTCCAGAAGGCTATGTTTAATTATCAGTTCAGCTCTTGGGTTCGAAAGGGATTTAAGGAGATGTGTGTTTAGTCTGCCATCTTGACTCCACCCTCCTCCTTTTATCTCTTGTAGGATGAAAAGATAAAGGGTGGTTCAAGCCATACTCCAGGGAACTTCCCTTTTCAGTGGAGCAAGCAGGTGATCTTATGAAGGTATCTATAGTCACATCCTCATCCTCTGACGTACAGCATAAGAAAATCACCAAATAAAGGACAATTATAAAATATTGGGTATCATGGCCCAGCAGTGTGGCTATACATATTTTGGGGGGGACACAGTTCAATCCATGACAGGAAAAGAAGTTGACCTTGTACCCAGTTCTCAAAAGTTTCCATTTCAGAGGTGCCAAATGCTAGCTGCTAGCTGCTCTGATTTCCCTCCTGCCTGAGGGATTTGCCAAGACTGTTCCCTTTGCCAGGAAGTCTGTTCCTTTGTTGGGATGTTGTTTGCATTTGCCTAAAGGGCTCGTCCTAGAGAGGACTCCTTGACTGTGATGGTGGCTACTCCATTCTCTACTGGAGCCTCATCCCATAATTTGTCCCAGTTTCACATATTACAATTAAAGTCTTTATGTGTCTGCTTAATTCATTTCTGTCTTCTCAAGGACATGACCTGCAGGAAGGTAGAAATCACACCTGTCTCAGTCACTGTATCCCCAGATCTGTGCTTAGTACGTCGTAAATATCTGCTGAATGCATGGATGAATGCCCGTAAACCTGTCACTAACTATAACCTGTAGCTAACTCATAGCCACCCTGTAGGACAGAGTAGAATTGTCCCACTTGGTTTCCAAGGAGTGATTGGTAGATTCAAAGTACCAACCTTTTCTTTAGCAACCTGGCTCTTAAACACTGTGCTCCCAGGCCTCCTCATAGATGGATAACAGGGACACAGAGCTTGAACTTAGGAAAGAGGCACAGATTCAAGAGAAAAGATAGACTGAGAGTGAAACACAGGCTGGCCCATTCAGGGAGAATACTGATTTAAAATGTCCAAGAATATGCTAAGATGTGAGGGGTGAAAAAAGCCATTTCTCACTAGTGGGTTCTAAACTGTTCAGCAGTACTATTAGGGGCAGAAAAACAGTCCAGGGATCTAGAATTCTCAGGAGTATAACAGCTCTAACCTACCCCTGCAGATTCTCCGGAAAAAAAAGAATTGTCAAGAAGAAGAAAGTAGGAAGACACTAAGCATTTTGAAGTGATTGCTTTATACCAGGCAGTTAAGCCGTTTATAGACGGTATCATTCCATTCCACAGACAGATTTGTGAATTAGGTGTTAGTGGCTTTCTTTTATAGAATGGAGCTTACAGAGGTCCTGAGGTTTACTTTAAGGGGAAACAACTTTCAAAGGCAGAGCCAGGACAGTAACCTAGATTTAGTTCTGACTTCAGAGTCCATAGTCTTTTCTAGATAACAGCCTCCTTCTTAAAAGTCTTACAGTGAGTTATTGTCCTTTTCTTATAGCTTCTGGGGTCCAGGGAAATCCAAACTATTCTTAAAACTTGAACACTGCCCCACGGTCTCATGTATGTGCATACGTGAGCATGTGTATGTGTGTATCCTGTCTTCTAAGCAATGAGGAAATGTGCGAAATCTATGGAATTACCTATCCATTCCAGCTGTGTTGCCCAGCCCCAGCTGTGTTACTCGGCCAAAAACAAACAAACAGACAAAAAGAGGTAGGACTTTAATACCTAAAGGTAATATCTTTAATACCAAAAAAAAAAAAAAAAGTTCACTCAGTGTGGAATAGACTAAGGATCAGACAGCAAACTCTATGACTGTACTTACAGTAGCAATATTGGTGGCTGGAATGTCTTTGTATTTGTTTTATTTGCACTGTGATAGAATAAAGAGATTTCCTGATTTCTTTTCTTTCTTAATATTGTTTGGATTTGCCTATCAGCCTCTTCCTGGATTATCTATGGCTAGATAACACTAGCATGGGTTTGTTTGAGGAAAAATAAGCTTTCAGGTTTGTTCAAGATGCCTTCACATAATCCAGCAATTTTGGGGGGATGGGGAATCTTTCATCAGTCTCAAAAGGAACCATTGATTCAAGGGTGGAGTCATTTCCACAGAGGATGTGAGTAGGTGAGCTGAATACGGAAACTGGACAGCTTCCATCTTTTTTCTGTAGAGTTGATCTTCTTCCCAACTTGATGGCACTGGGGTGGGTGGTCTTCTTGGAGCCCTAGAAATACAGTGGTTAAAGTGCTTGGCTGCTAACTGAAAGGTCAGTGGTCCTAACTCATTAGCTACTTCACAGGAGAAAGATGTGGCCAAGGGCTTCCATAAAGATTTACAACCTTGGAAATCTCCTGGGGGCAGTTCTCCTCTGTCGTATAGGATCCCTATAAGTCAGAAGCAACTCAGTGCCAGTGGGTTTGGTGAATCCATGGCCTCCTCATTTTACTTGCAGTGAAAAAACTTCTGTGCAGCAGACTCATCTTCATTCAAATGCAGGCACAAAACTTAATTAAAAGCCAGATTTCAGTTGGCAGTATATCATTTGCCTTTTGGGGTTTATCCACGCCTCTACTCATCTTCAGCAGAAGAAATATTTGTGAAAGGGTTTTTTTTATTAGGCAGAACTATATATACATAAAGGGTTGACTGACAGTCTATCATAAATGCCACGTATATAGACTAGACCATGCTGTGTCCTGGTTAGGCAAAAGCAGTTTGTTGACTAAATTTGATTCCATTCTCGGGGGAGGGGCAGCTCCGACTGAGCCGAGATGTTAGGTGACTGGACAAGTGAAGAAAGGGCTTGTCTCTTTGGAGGGGACTTCAGGCTCCTCATTGGTCAGGATTTTTGTTCCTCAAAGACAGCAACACCTCAGCTGCCTCCTGATTGAGGGCCAAAAAAGCCACTAGGAGGAGCTAATGAGTGACCGACTTGAACGCTTGCTCACCAATGTTTAAAGCAAATTGCCTCCACAGACTTGGCAGCCCCGGCTGCAGGCTCAGGGTGTTTAATTATTTACACGGTAATGGATGGACCAGGAATCGTCTGCCCTTCAGACAGCTCACTGAGGAGAGCATCTGTGTGCGTGACTCCTTGTTTCACGCGCAGCTCTTTCCTGTGAGGAGGAAGGGGTTTCAACCTCCCTGCAGACAGAGAGGGGAGGAAAGTGCTGCGCTAGCGAAACTCCCAAATGGTTCCTGATTTGAAATTTTAAAAAAAGAAAGAAAAAAAAAAAACCATACTGACTTCTGGGTTTCTGATGCATCCCACAAACTCTTCATGTACAGGCACCACTAAAGAGACTCTTGAGTGCTTTCCTGGGTACTGTGGGGAGTCCTGCATCCCTCTGTAGGCAGGCAGTATAGGTGAAGAGCTGAGAGACCCTGAAATCCACATGTCTGTTTGAGTCCCGGGTCTGCCATTTAATAGCTGGATATCGTTGGATATGAGTCTTAGCCTTGTCATTCCTTCTTTTCTTAACCTGTGAAGATAATACTCTCGGTTGTTGTGCAGAGTGAGTGAGTAGGACAGTCGTGTCTGCCTATGTAGGTGACTGTAGAGGTTCAGCTCTGCTTGATCTTTTTTCTATTCCCCACAGACGAACGCAATCCAAACTGATGGTGAATTTCAGGGGCAGCAACGGCTTTCTATTCTGCTTTCTTCATTTAACAGTTTACCACAATCCCTCTGCAAAAGTAACCTTCCTGGGTGGTGCAGTCAGTTAAGTGCATAAGTACTTACAGAAAGGTTGGCAGTTCGAACCCAACCAGAGGTACTTTGGAGGAATAGGTCTGGCAATCTGCTTCCAAAAGGCCACAGCATTGAAAACCCTGTGCAGCAATTCTACTCTGTACATGTGGGGTCACCATGAACAGGAATCAACTCAGAAGCAACTGGCTTGTTTGCTATTGTTTTTGTAAAGGTGGAAATGACAGTCTTCATGTCAAAGTCAACATTTTTAAAAGCTCACAGGTATGATTATAGTCAAGCCAAGTGCATATTTGCTCTAAATTCATATTCATGTATCCCTACTCATGGCAGGAATTGTCACAAACCACAGTAGCTGGCCCAGTTTGCCAATAGAGGCAAGAATCTTATAGGTGAAGCAGTTACACAAATAACAGAAATATGTGGGAAAAAAAAGTAAAAAAATGGGAATAGCAGTGTTTATGAAAATACCTGAAGGATGGAAGGGCAAGGTTGGTAAATAAATGTAGAAGGCATGTGTTATTGGCATAAAAATCTATATGTCTTTGAGTATTTAAGAAGTGAGTAAAAATTAATAAAGGTATTTGTTTTAGTCAGCTAGTGCTGCTGTAACAGAAATACCACTGAGTGGATAGCTTTAGCAATGGAAAATGTGTTCTTACACAGTCCGATAGGCTACAAGTTCAAATACAGCATGTCCACTCCAGGGGAAGGCTTTCCCCTTGTTGGCTCTGGAGGAAGGTCCTTGTATTACTTCAGTCTTTGTTCAGAGAGCATCTTGGCTCAAGAACCTCAGGTATGAAGGATGCACTCTGTTCTGGGTGCTGCTTTCTTGATGGTATGAGGTTCCCAAATCTTTGCTTGCTTCCCTCTCTTTTTGTATCCCATAGGATGAAAGGATAAAAGGTGGTACAAGCCACACTCTAGGGAAAATCCCTTAGCAAGGGTGTGGTAGTCCCACCTTAATCCTCATTTAACATAATCATCCTGTCTGTTAGCCATAGGCAGAGATTAGGATTTACGGCATCAAAAAATCACAAAAAATGGAGGGCAGTACAAAATATGGGGAATCCTGGCCCAGCCAAATTACTACACAAATTTTTGGGAGGACACAATTCAATTCATGACAGCATTATTTCTAAGAAGAAGTGTTTAAAATCTGAGCATTATATACGGAAAATCGTAAACCCTTCTTGGTAGCAAAACAGTAGGAAACTTCTTTTCTATAATTCTTTCATGTTGCTAAGAGTCTTCATGGGTATTTTCACATGAACTTACTGCATATCCATTTAATTAGCAATTTTGAAAGAAAAGTTACTTTAAAAAAAATTTTTCATTTTTTCTTCCATGGTTATAAAATAGATACCCAATCACAGAAGATAATCTATTAAAAAGTAGGAATTAGACTGAAGAAAATAAATCATCTAGGAATCTGGCCATCATGAAATAAACACACTGGGGATATTTCCTTCCTTATAAATGTGTGTGTGTGTGTGTGTATGCACTTGATAAGTTTAAATCTTTTGTATAACCTGATCATTTATCACTTAACATGTTCACAAATATTTTTCATATCATTACAGAGTTACAAAATCATACATTTAATGACCATATAGTAACATGTTATTGTACTCACCAAACATATTGTTGAATATTTGTGTGGTTTTTCTCATTTGCTCAGTTTGTAGCATACTTATGAGTCTAGTTTTGCAGATAGAATGCCTAAATTGAAATCCCTGTCCTATTATTTCCCAGCTATATGACTTTAGGCAAGTTGATTTATTTGTTAATGCTTTAGCTTCTTCTTCTTTAAAATGTAGATAACGATAGTGTATACACTGTGGTGTTTGCAAAGATTAGTCAATTTTTATAAAGCATTTAGAAAATGTCATTGTAATAAGCAATCAACGTCCACTGTTGTGAATATTATTGTGGCTATTATGAATAACATCTGAAAATTTTAGATTCAGTTTATGATTATGCCTTTGGGATACATTATTGAAAATAAGGCTTCTAAGGCTTTAAGTGCCACTTTTTCCTAATCTGTGTGCCCATCTTTAGTTCATGTGAAGTTTTCAGGAGGCAGCTGTGACCTGCTTGCAAATCATGGTAGGTTTTTCTGCTTTTATTCTGATAGCAATGGGGAGCCACTGGAAACAGAAGAAGGTATGTGGTTCTAACAGATAACTCTGGCAGCTGAGTTTGCTTGCCCGATGCTGGAACAGGGAGGCTAGTGTGGAGTCTACTAGACTGTGGGGAGAGAAGACAGTGGCTCACACTGGTGGTGAGTGGTGCAGGCTGTGAGAGGTTGGATTCTGAATATATATGTCACAGATTGAATTGTGTCCTTGCCAAAATGTGTGTAGCAATCTGGCTAGGCTGTGATTCCCAATATTGTGATATTGCCTTCCATTTTTTTATTTTCTTATGCTGTAAATTCTAATCTCTGCCTGTGGTTAGTAGATTGGAGTATGTTAAAGAGAATTAGGGTGGGACTATAACGCCCTTTCTAAAGTCACCTCTGTGCTCTGATGTAAAAGGAGTTTCCCTGGAGTATGGCTTGCATCATCTTTTACCCTACAAGAGATAAAAGGAAAGGGAAGCAAGCAGAGAGTTGGGGACCTCATACCATCAAGAAAGCAGCACCAAGAGCAAAGCTTCAGAACTGAGGTTCCTGCATTGAGATGCTCCCTGACCCAAGACTGATACAACAAGAGGACCTTCTTCCAGAGCCAACAGAGAGAGAGAATGCATTCCCCTAGAGCCAGCACCCCGAATTTGTACCTTGTAAGAACAAACTTTTCTTTGCTAAAGCCGTCCCCTTGTGGTGTTTCTGTTAAAGCAGCACTAGATGATTAAAACAACATACTAGCAGGTAGATCCAAGAGCATCTATTGATTGAATATGGGGTTTGAAGAGAAAAATCAAGAACAGAAGTTCTTCAGTCTGAATCATTGAAAGAATGGAGGTGCCACTGGTTGAGATGAGGAAATCTGTGGATGGAGCAGATTTTGCAGTGAAAGTATGATGTTCAGATCTGAATATGTTACATTTAAGATGCTTATTCTCCTAATAATGTGTCTTAGGACATGTGATATCAGGAGGAATCAGTCTCTGCAGAAATATATTGCGCAATATAGACAGACTTCAGAATTTGACAAACAAAACATATTCATCAGATGAGAAAATATATAAATGGGAATTAATAAGAATCGAACACTTCTGCTCATCCAAAGACTTCATCAAAAGAATTAAAAGACCACTTACAAAATGGGAAAAAAGTATTTGGCAACTCTATGTCAGACCAATGCCTGATCTCTATAATCTGTAAGGTTCTACAGAATATCAATAAGAAAAAGACAAATCATCCAATTAAGCAATGGGCAAAGGAGATGGACAGACACTTCTCTAAAGAGGAGATCCAGGCAGCCAAAAAACACATGCGGACGTGCTTGCAATCATTAATTATTAAAGAAATTCAAATAAAAAAGACAATGATATACCATCTCAACCCGACAAGATTGGCCATGATCCAAAAAACGCAAAACAATAAATGTTGGAGAGGCTGTGAAGAGATTGGAACTCTCCTTCACTGTTGGTGGAATTGAAGAATGGTGCAACCTCTTTGGAAAGCAACTTGACGTTACCTTAAAATAATAGGTATAGATATATCATTTGACCCTGTAATTCCTCTGCTCAGAATATATCCTACAAAATCAAGGCCATTCACACAAACTGATACATGCATATGAATGTTCATTGCGGCACAGTCCACGATAGCAAAAAGTTGGAATCAACCCAGATGCCCAACAACAGAAGACTGGATGGGTAAACTTTGGCATATGTACTCAATGGAGCACTATACACCATAAAGAACAACGATGACAGCAGGAAACATCTCTCAATTTGGTCTCAACTGGAGGACATTATGTTTAGTGAAACTAGTCAGCGACAGAAGGACAATTATTATATTAGACCCCCTGTGATAAAAACTTAAAAGCATACTCATACATAATAGAAAAGACTCTTTAACGGCTACAAGGGTGGTGAGGGTAGGAGAGTGGGAGGGTGACGGGTGAGGGTTTAGATTAGATAGTTGTTAGAAATTTGGTTGGGTGAAATTGGTGACAATACACATTAGTAAGAAGATCAATATTAATGGGACTTTGACACAACTTGTGTACTCCTACTCTCTTAACCCAATATTGTAAGCACAGAGTATGCACACTTTCATTTTTTATTTAATAAAAAAATGTAAAAAATAATAAATAAATAATTTTTTTTAAAAAAAGAAATACATCATGCTTGGTAAAGCAAAGGTCAGCGCAAAAGAGGAAGACCCTCAATGAGATAAACGGGCACAGTGGCTGAACCGTGGGCTCTAATATAGTAACGACTGTGATGATGATGTAGGACTTGATGGTGTTTCATTCTTTTATATGTGAGGTGGTTATGAGATTGAACTCATACAACAGAACATAACAACAAGAAAAATGATTAAATGTGTATGTGGAGATGTCTATTAGTCAATCAAATATAGAAGTCCAACCTTTCAGAGAAAAGTGTGAGCTGGAGATTAGAGTTGTGGTCACTAAGAGAAGGAGAATAGAAAAGAGATGGCGGGACAGGGTTCTGTGGCCCTCTAACCTTTAAGAAGTAGCAGTCGTGGTGGAAGAGAACTGTTAAAAGGAAGTTAGGATGAAAGATTAGTGAAGAAGGAGATTGTTTTAGTCAGCTAGGGCTGCTCTAACAGAAATACCACAGTGTGGATGGCTTTAACAAAGGAAGGTTTATTCTTACACAGTCCAGTAGACTACAAGTCTACATTCAGGGTGTCCACTCCAGGGGAAGGCTTTCCCCTTGTCAGCTCAGGAGGAAAGTCCGGTATTATATCAGTCTTTGTCCACGGAGCATCTTGGTGCAGGAACCTTAAGTTTGCAGGATGCACTCTTCTCCCGGTGCTGCTTTCTTGATGGTATGAGGTTCCCAATTCTCGGCCTGCTTCTCTTTCCTTTTATCTCTTACAGGACGAAAGGATTAAGGGTGGAGCAAGCCATATTCCAGGGACACTCCCTTTACAGTGGAGCAGGGAGGTGATCTTATAAAGGGATTTACAGTTCCACCCTAATGCTTTAGCATATAGCGTAGGAAAACCACAAAAATGGAGCACAGTCACAAGGTACTGGGAATCATGGCCCAGCCACATGGCTACATATATTTTGGGGGGGGACACAAGTCAATCCATGACAGAGATGCAACAGAGTTTGTCTTCCTAGAGGCCATGAAGTTCTCCAAAGAATCACATTAATGTGTATTTCTTTTGCATTTCTGTTTAGTAGATCTGCTGTCTAGGCAGCCTGAGCCATATTTGGATGGAGGAAGGGAGGGCAATTGGAAATGAGGAAGAGAGGTGAGAAGGGAGAAATTCTGAATCTGAATATGGTAGAAATAATGAAAAGAGAAAGAAGGGATGTATATTCTGTATGATTCTCCTCAAAATATTTTCAAGACCACAGTAAATAAGGAGTAGTGAAATAAAAATGGATTTTCTAAATTTCTTTACTTCATTCTTTAAAATATCAAGAGTCACAGCTAGGAGGTTCAGTTATGGGTACTTCTTTGACAGAAACA
This sequence comes from Heterohyrax brucei, assembly GCA_028571685.1. Classification (NCBI taxonomy): domain Eukaryota; kingdom Metazoa; phylum Chordata; class Mammalia; order Hyracoidea; family Procaviidae; genus Heterohyrax; species Heterohyrax brucei. The sequence goes on along the minus strand of CM053146.1, from coordinate 132,232,000 downwards.
AACACATGGCAGGATTGGATTTCTGGCTAGAAGAATTAGGACCACAGTCTTATGAGACATCTCAGTCACTTGGCATACCACATTTAATGAAGTTATATTTGATACCCTAACTTAGTGAGAAGTGTCTGGGGTCTTAAAAGCTTGCCATTAACTGCTGAAGATACAACTTTTGGTCTCCACTCATTCAGAGCAAAAAAGAAAGAAGGAAATCAAAGACTCAAGGAAATCAGTCGATAGGAATAATAGTCTACATGAATCATAGCCTTCTCTTCCACGGGACCAGAAGCACTATGTGATACCTGGATAGAACTACTGACTTTTCTAATCAGGGTCGCAATATATGGACCCCAGTGGAATGGGAGAAAAATGTAGACTAGAACTCCAAATTTCTAAAAACAAAACAAAAGCAAAAAACAGACTTTCTAGACTGCTTGTAACTGGAGGACCAACGGAGACTATTTCCCTGAGATACCCTTCAAACCTTGAAGCCAAACTACCTCCTGAAGTCATTTTGTGATGAAATAACAAATTGGCTCAAAAAAATAATGAATATCACCTGTAAGTACCGTCTGCCTTTAGAAAGAATCACCTATCTGAGGCCCAAAAGTCAATGATTACTTTAAAACAAAGAAGAGGATCTAAGCGGGCAGGGAAACTAGATGAACAGAAACAGAACAACTAGAAAGGAAATAATAAGCACTTGTGTAGAAATGATTGCATGGGCACCTGAGCTACTCTGTAAATCTTCACTGAAAACAAAATAGTATTTTTTTTTTTTTAAAGTCATATCTAGTGGGTTTGGTCATGAGTGTATCAGCCAGAGAATGAAGTAACGGTTTGGATTATTGGATAAAGAAGGCAAAAACTGAGTACAGAGGATGGAAGGCCCTGCACAGCACAGTGAGGTGGGAGGCCCTGTGCAGCCCTGCCTCACCATCCAAGAGCAACCTTCCCTCTCTTGTGAAGTACAAGAAGGAAAGCATTAGGAGACCGTCTACACGGGGAATATGGATTAGTTGAGATTTTCACCTACTCCAAAATGGCCACCCTATCCTGGCAGGAATCTCTTTTGGTTTCCAGTAGCGTGTCAGAGAATGAGTCCAGGGTCTGCATATGTTAGTCCTAACATGCACCAGTTGTTTCAAAGAAGGATAAGGCAATTTGCTCACAGATGATCTCAGCAGTAGTTGGCTAGCCCAGAGGTAAGTCAGGGTTAAGTTACTTGGAACTCAGACAGAAGTCAGAGGAGAGACTTGGCAGGTTCACTTGCAGGCATGCTTAGCCTGTCACAAGAACTTCTTTTCATCCACTCCCTTTCTAGGATGACTTTCCCGGGTGACACAGGAATTAATGGAAATACGCATAGTGAAAGTCTCTCTTGGCTTCTAGTCTGGACACAACATTCTTCTTCCAATACCCAGCCTGAACTTTCTTCCAAGAGCAGATTAAATAGCAAACAAAGTACACACAGGCTTACTTGTGTTTATTTACTGATCTGGTAAAACCCTTGTGAAATTGTGCAGTACAGATTAGTAAGAAAGCAGAAGTAAACCCGTGCAGACGTTGCTTGTTGGGTTATCAGTCCCTGCTTCTTCCTCATCCACAAAAGAGCAAGAAGATTTCAGGCAGCAAGACTGAAACAGATTCTAAGACAGAAGAGCCCTCAGATCTGAGCTGAGTACATGGAACACCAGGTGCCATCAGTTAGTGTCAAAGGTCCAAGCGTTATTGGAGAGATTAAGGGAAACTCCTTTTTGCTTTAAGTGAGTTCTTATTTTTCTGGAAGCCGTTGTGATTAAATGTGCAAAACTGCCAAAGCCTATAGGTCGTATAAAGTAAGGGAGGCTAATAAAGACTTAAAGGTATTCAGCAAAAGCCAACATGTTTGTGTTAACAAAATCAGTGATTCAAGGAACTCAGTCTTCTCTAGTCTCCTGAGGAGAGAATAGGTCCCAAAGTGTGAGCCCCACTGAATGCAAATCCAGACATCCCAGAATTTTCTGTGAACAAATGCGGTGTGGTTGGAGGAACAATGAACTTGCAAGAAATAGGGAAGTGGTTACAAAGCCCATCTACCTCCTCCAGAGACACTTTATAGAATGATTAATCAACTCAGGCCAATGTATTTAATTTACAAGAGTGATATCTAAACAACTTTAATGACCAAGAGAGAGACATTCTTGGTTAGGTACACTCAGCTTTTTTAAAGCATTTAGATGCCATTTCACTCACCAAGAGTGGGGGCCCCTGGGAGAAATAGCTGTGTTTTCACATAGGGGACTCTACACTACAGTATTTAGCTTTTCAACTTTTGTGAAATAAACTCTTTTAAAACTCTTCAGCTTCTAAGTTAAACTTGAGGTGACTTGCCTGTAGAAATTTTTTTTTTTTCAAACTATCCCCTCCCCAGATTAGACAAACAGTATAGCTTAAAAAAAAAAAAAAAAAAAAAGAAGTAAAGAAAAATAAAGAAAGTCCTTAAGACAGCTTATGGAAGCTTTACACTTCGTATAAACAAAGGACAACCTATAAATAGAGAAACAGAGCAAAGGAAAGGGAAGTTTGAAAGCTAACAAAGGCCAGCAACCCTCAAGTAAACAAAGCTAGTTCTTTTATTGTAACTGTGGAAAAAATACAAACAACAAAGCATTTGCAAGTTCAATATTTTTTTCATGTATATAATCCAGTACGTTGATTATGTCCATCAGGTTGGGAAACCCTTACCAACATCGGTTTCCAAATGACCACACTGCCATGAATAGGAACTCAGTGCTCCCTCATCAGTGACTGCCTTTCCCTTTCCTCTCTTCCCCAGTAACTACAAATACACTTTGCTCTCTATGTTTTTGCCTTTTTTTGTGTAAGTGGGATCAGATAGAATTTGTCTTTTAGAGGCTATCTTATTTCACAGCGTGTTTTCAAAGTCTATCCATGATGTAACATGTATCAGAGAACCATTTCTCTTAATGGCTGAGTAATATTCTATTGTGTGTGTATAAATATATAGATGTAGATATAGAAAGGCTTTTTGAGTAAGGATGTCCTATTTTTGACAGCTCAAGTCAGCCATATTTGCGAAGCTATAGTGGTCATATTTATCATGTTTTTTTGATTAGTCTTGACAAATAGCCATGAAAAATTACAAGATTCCACAACATGTAGAAATTATTAAAGTTTATTATCAGGTGTTCCATTTGCCAAACATTCCATGCATTACGTGAAATTTACAATGTGCATAATTGTCCCACAGAGAGAACAGTTCAACATTTAATCAAAAAATTTGAGCCAACCGGGTCTGTTACCAATCAGACAACGCCTGTGCCTCAATGAACTGCATAGTCCAATGAAAACGTCTCCACTTTTCATCAGAGTGTACATGAGAATCCATCCCAATCAATTTCTTGCTGAGCCAAGCACTGGTCCTTTCACTGACCACAATCTGGTGGATTTTGCATCTAGACTTGAAGCTTTACACTTATGCAATTGTTTTAACTCAAGAACTGAAGTCCAGCCATCATAGATTGCTCTGTACATTCAGTGACTGGGATCTAGAGCAGTTGGAAGTTGAATCTGCTTTGGGCCAAAAAATCATCTTCAGCTCTGAGGCCCATTTTTGGATAAATCATTTTTCTTAACAAACAAAATCACCACATTTGGAGTGATGAGAATCCAATGGAAATTCAAGAATATCCACTTCATCCCACAAAAGCAACCGTTTGGTGTGGCTCTTGGTCCAGCAGGATCATTGACCCTTATTTCTTCCAAAGTGAATGAAGAGAGCCTGTGACTGTCAATGGTGAAAGATACCGGGCTATGATAACTGATTATTTTTAGCCCCACTTGGAAGGTGCCGCAGCGGCCATTTACCCAAAGTTCTATGCCACACGTAATGCCGTCAAATGTACTTCAAAAGAATAAAACAATTAAAACTGTATCATTTAAACAACTTGTTTTATACAAGTTCAAAGACAGGACACCCTTAATGGGAGGCCCTGCTTATATACCAAAAAACCAAAACCCAACCCTGCTGCTGTTGAGTCAACTCCTACTCACAGAAACCCTATAGGGCGGAGTAGAACTGCACCACAGAGTTTCTGAGATGCACCTGGTGGATGCGAGCTGCTGATCCTTTGGTTAGCAGGTGTAGCACTTACCCACCATGCTACCAAGGTTTCTGTATATATTATCCATTCATCTGTTAGTGGAAACTTAGGGTGTTTCTACCTTTTGACTCTTATGAACAGTGCTCCAGTGAGCACTGGTGTACAGATAAAAATAGCTATTCTTTTTTCCCCCCCATGGTCCCATCATTGCTCATATTTGTCAGTTTCTCCCTCTCTCTTTCTTTTTTTATTACACTTAAAACTGGCAATTAAATCTAAGGTCATCTGTTCAAACCCACTCACCAGCTGCTCTGCATGAAAAAGATGGGGCAGTCTGCTCCTGTAAACAGTACAATCTTGGAAATCCTATGGGAGAAGTTCTGTTTCTCCTAGAGGGTTGCTATGAGTCAGAACTGACTCCATGGCGATGGATTTGGTTTGGTTTGGTGTTATATACCCACAAGCATATATCTGAACTGTTGATAATGCTGGTGCAGTCTCTGTGTGGGGGAGTTCTCCCACAAGCAAGAAGTCATGGGGAAATTCAGGTAGATAGGCTGAGAAAAATCTCATCCTGCAGCCACCCAATGAGAATGTAGTGGCTGGGAAGGGGGAACACCCAGTTCCTGCTCTCCTCTCAAACAGCTGCAAAGCCTAATATATGTTTCCTCCTTCTGTCTTTTAAAGGAAATGCCCTCAAGATAAATGCAAGAACTGTCAGAACTGACACCTCATGTAGGAATTAAGTGGGAGGGAGCCCAAAATACCAAACTTACAATTCTCTCATGTTTTATTCTATCTGTGTCCAAGTATTCTTGCCCCAAGAGAACCCGAGGAGTCTTTTAACAGCACTAAAGAACTTATTCCTAAACCATGGCTGAGTAGATGGGTGCACTATGCCCTCTGGGAAGGGATGGAGAATAGTTTAGGTTTTATAGGAAGTCTCAGGGGAACAGAGTAAATTTTAATTTTTTCAATGGTGCTGAGTGATGAGAATCTGGCTCCAGCCAAACACTGCTTTCAGAAAAAAATAAAAAGAAAAGAAAGAAAGAAAGAAAGAAATGCTGGCTTTCCAAAGCTTATTCTTTGGGGCTTATGGCTGTGTAACTTTTTTTTTTTCTTTTGAGTAATCTCTTCAACAAAATGGGGATCAGAAAAGAAAAAGGAAACCTCCACAATGCAAACTGGCCCCTGAAAGCCAGGACTGATTAATGGACAATTTTATGGCTCATTTGTAAAAAAGGAAACTCTAACAGAGCTTTCTGTTTGCTTTGGTTCTACAATTCCTATCAGGAGGATAGAAAGCAGAGGTGTGGGTGTGGGGAGGCTATTTTACCTCTCAGAACACTTGATAGCTTGGCTAAATAGAGCAAATAGATTATGGGCATCTGAGCATTAATGAGGCCAAGTTCCCTGGGGATTTATTACAAATCCTGACTGTCAGAGAATGATAAAATGCAAGCCCAGTATTTCACTTTTCTTTGCTAATAGTATAAACTCCAGTCCAAGTGGAAGATCAGAAGCTTACAGGTAGGTTCCAGTTCTTTCTTCCTCTCACACAGGGAACGATTGGTATCACAGTAGTTGCTTACTGACTCCATGTTCATAAGCCTGGAATATTTATAAATGTGAGTGTGTGAGCATTTGTGCATGAGTATGAGTGCATGTGTGTGACATATGCACAGGTGTATGTACAGAGTGTAAGCATGTGTATGTGTGCTCGCTAAAGGAGACTGATGGTCCATGTTCTGTCAGCCATAGGTATATGCAGAAAAAAGTACTGCCCATCTCAACCTCCGGTGAATGAGTCTTAGGACTGAACGTGGACCTTCCAAGCTCATGTTTCACAGAGAACCACCGTAGGTGGTAGTGTTCTAGGTGTTGTTATAATTCCAAAGATAGGTGCTCCCCACCTAGTAATACATGTAAGGAGCCCTGGTGTGTGCAGTGGTTAAGTGCTTTGCAGGAGAAACATGTAGCCATCTGCTTGTACAAATATTACAGGCTTGAGAACCACTATGAGGTGGTTCTACTCTGCTCTATAAGAGGTTACTGTGAATTGGAATCAATTCAAAGGAGAAGTTTTTTTTTTTTTTTTTTTAATACTTGAGTGTATTTTAAGTTAATTATTTTCTTCTGGTTATATAAGTAATATACATTGGGGAGAAGATGGAAAACACAAGGAAAAAAAATCACCCTGGAAGTGCATCACCTACAAATTACCTGCATTAATATTGTGTCACATTTTGAGCTTTTTTTTTTATAGATATACTTTTAATTTTACAAAATTAAGATTTCTAATCTACACAGTTCTGTATTATACTTTTGGGCTCTTAATAGTCACAGTTGTTTTATTAAACTATCCAAGAAAACACTGTTTTAATTACTTGGATCACTGAAAATGTTATTTTATTTAATTTAACCATCTGGGTTATTTGGGTTGTGTTTTCTCTCCCCTTTTGTTCTATAAACCTTAAAAAAAAACTTGATGTTGAGCTGATTCCAAGTCACAGTGACCCTAAAGGACAGAGTAGAATGGCCCTGCAGAATTTCCAAGGAGCTACTGGTGGATTTGAACTGCTGACTTATGGTTGGCAGCCCTGGCACTTAAACCCTACGCCAAATCTACGTTATTGTACCTTGCTCTACATATCAAATATCTGAGCATATTCCTATAAGTAAGATTCTTTAGCAGGTTCTTCTTGTAGACTTCGTTGTTGTTGTTTGTTTCTAAGTAATACCAGGGGTGGTGCAACACTCAAAGATGGTAAACTGAAACAGTAAAAAAGTCTTCACCCTTTGTCTCTTAGATGCTTTTTCCAAAGATAATCCTGTTGCCAGTGTTTTCAGAAATACCGTGACATGAAGCTTTATTTGAAAGATCTTTCAGTATATTTTTGTCAATTTTTTTTTCCCCAAAGCATTTGTTGACATGTCATCAATGAGGTGTCAGTGGATGCCAGCTTGAATGTCAATGGATGGCAGTGGGTATTTTTTGTTTTTTTTCCCCCTGCTTGCAGGTACACTTTTTCACCCACCTGTTCTTGGAGGAGAAAAGTGATAGACCAGAGACCAAGGCTGAACCATCCATAGTAAACTCCCCAAGCAATGAGACTCACTCAGGGGTGGGCATTCTGGGACTTTCCATGGGGTTTCTAAGGAGCACCAGCTGGATTTCAACTGCTAACTTTGGATTAGCAGCCAAAATTTTAACCACAAAATGAAAATTTAGGTTTTTATTTTTTTTTTTTAAAAGACCTTCTTTTTTCACATTGTCTCTACCCTCCCAACTCTGTCATAATTGATAACACACAATGGCCTCATTTCTTGCACCATTTATTATTTTATTATGCAAATTAACAAGTATTTGAATCAATGAGGATGAAAAATTAAGAACAAATTTAAGGATTTGGTAAAATCCCCCTGCTACTCAACTTCCAACTCTACCTCCAACTTCATTTGATTATAAATTACCCCTTGTCTGAATAATCATGAAAAAGGCTCCCCTTCTCCAATTAAAGTAATTAAAAAACTAATCATTTCTAAGAAAATACTAAACTATTCAATACACATTAGAGTCTTTGCCTGGGAAGGCTTCACAGTGAATGGTTGTATTGAGTCTTTGTACCTTCACAGATCTGAACCTCAATATTGTAGTATTATTATGAGGCAACATGGGCTTATAAGGAAATTTCATTACTTCGACTGTTACAACCATGGAGACTGTACTCCCTTCTGCACTTGAATGTGACTCAGAATGGTTTTTGTGGGAGTTGGGCATACATATCTAGGGAAGAATAAACCCCTGAGTGTGTAATTAGCAATTACCTACTAGTTTCTATGTTTTGACTTGTAGACATCTGTTTGTTTGTTTTCTCAAATTAAACACAATGGGTGCATTGAAAAGAAAGGAAAAAATATCTTTCTATAGCCAACAAATTGATATGATTTCTTTCTCATATAGTTTGGGGACAATTTTTTTTTTTTGACACTTTTTCTCCTGGCAGTAGATTTACATCTCAGGCATGCAAGGTGTGGGGCTGAATTTTTCTGTATGGTATGTTTGGCATTGGGAAACAAGATTAGTTTGTGTCACACAAAAGGGTGTTTGTTGGTATCTAGGCTTATTGTAAAAGGTGTGAGTAGGAAAGACCTCCAGGATCAATGGATATTTTGCTTGTCTTTGAAGACAGCACTGGTCTCTTTCACACTTGTCTTATAGGTGCTTTATCAGGTTTCATAGTGGGAGCAGTATGAAGGCAGCCATTAGGAAATCCTAAGGCTCCTAAGGCAGCTGAAATAGTAAAATAATGTTCTGCCCAGATTCTCTCTTGGTGACAGATAGACTCCAGTGGCCATTTACTCCATTTCCTCAGAGTTCCTCTGTCCATACTTATGCCTATTGCAAATAAAGTTGATCCAATCAGATGAGGATGTTGCTGAACAGTATCTTTAATATCATATGAAAGCAAAATTTTGCTCCAGGGATGCCCATCCCTGAATCTCAGAAATTCAAGCCAAATTCAGAAGAAGGCATGAACGAGGGACATCATTGCTGATGTCAAATGTATCCTGGCTGAAAGCAGAGAATACCAGAAAGATGTTTACTTGTGTTTAATTGACTATTCAAAGACATTCAAATATATGGATCATAACAAATTATAGATAACATTGTAGAGAATGGGAATTGCAGATCACTTAATAGTTCCTGTGAGAAACATGTACTTAGATCAAGGGGCAGTAGTTTGAAGAGAACAAGGTGATACTGCGTGGTTTAAAGTCAGAAAAGATGCACATCAGAATTATATCCTTTCACCATACATATGCAGTATGTGTACTGAACAAATAATCTGAGCAGATGGACTATATGATGCAGAAAGAGGCATCAAGATTAGAGGAATATTAGTTAATAACTTGTATTATGCAGATCACACAGCCTTTCTTGATGAGAGCAAAGAGGATCTTCCTTGCTGAAAGCATCTTACTGATGAAGATCAAAGACTACAGCCTTCAGTATGTGTGGGTTGTACCTTGTGGTGGTTAAGACTGTGTCAACTTGGCAACTCCATGTTTGGCTGCCATACCAAGTGGCAGGGCCAGGGCCTGTGGTGGCTTCCTGCCCCTCAGCTCTCATCTCTCTGCCTTCTACCACCTACTTCCTGTCTTCTCACATTGCCGTAGTTCCTGCTCTCTTCTCACTTCTGGTCCCCGGACCTGAAATAACAGCTGTTGGATTCATCATCCTTTACAGACGGTGTGTGATAGTCCTGTTCCCTAACTTGTCTATCCTGGGTTTGCCAGCCCCTGCAGCTCCATGAGTCAACAGAGACCTTGCAGGCTCGCCAGCCAGCTTGGAATCCACCTACTTGCACAGCCGGTGATCTAGAACTCTGGTATCTGACCTGCCAAACTTGGGTTCATCAGCTCCTGTGGCCATGTGAGGCTTGTGCCAGGACTTGGAACATTCAGCTTCTGTGATTATGTGAGCCGTTTCCTTAGAAAATCCAGGCCAAGATGCCCCTCAACATAAGGAAAACAAGTCTTCACAACTGAATCAATAAGAAACATCATCATTAACCAAAAAAATACTGAAGTGGTCGAAGATTTCATTTTACTTGGATCCACAATCAACACCCATGGAAGAGGCAGTCAACAAATCAAACAACATATTTCCCTGAGCAAACCTGCTGCAAAAGACCTGTTTAAAAGTGTTGCAAAGCAAAAGATGTCTTTTTGATGGCTAAGGTATGCCTCACCAAAACCATGGTGTTTCATTCATCTCATATACAAGTGAAAGCTGGGCAATGAATAAGGAAGACTGAAGAAGAATTGATACCTTTTAAATTATGGTGTTGGCAAAGAGTATTTAATACACCTTGGGCAGCCAGAAGAGTGAACAGATCTGCCTTGGAAAAAGTACAATTAGAGTGCTCCATGGAAGTGAGTATGGTGAGACTTCTCATGTATTTTGGACCCATAATCATATGGGACAGTCCCTGGAGAAGGACATCATGCCTGCTAACGTAGAGGGTCAGCAAAAAAGAGAAAGGCTCTCATTGAGGTGGATTGACACAGTGGCTGCAACTATGGGCTCAAACATAACGATGATTATGAGAATACCACAGGACCAGACAGTGTTTTATTCTGTTTTACATAAGATCAGTGTGAGTCAAAACTTACTTGACAACTCCTGACAACAACAACAGGAAGTCAGGATTGGAGGGAGGCCAGCTTTTCAAGAGACTTAAATCTCTCTATATTTTTGTTTCCACCCTAGAGAGAGAGAGGCTACAGAGCAGAATTTAAGTGGAACCTCTCCATCAGTGGGCAATGGATGGAAGGACAAGTGACTCTCTTTCCTTTGTGGTAGGATGTCCTCCATGCTTGCAGATCTTGTTGAGAAGTAGAAAAAAACTTTTTTTTTTGAACAAATCATCATTAAATATCATGTGTCAGAAATAGAGTGTGGTGTTAACCCCATGTGAAGGGAATTATAGGAAAATGCTAATAAGCTCAAGCTTGTTGGCTTGATTCTTTATGGACCAATTCACTTCACCTTGCTTCATGATGGAAACTGGTTGCGTAGCAGTTAAGTGCTACATCTGCTAACCAAAAGGTCAGCAGTTCGAATCTGCCAGGTGCTTCTTGGAAACTCTATGGAATAGTTCTACTCTGTTCCATAGGGTTGACATGAGTTGGAATTGACTTGACGGCAGTGTGGTTGGGTTTCTCCCATGACTGACAGCCAATGCAGAGGTGTCTGTCTCCATCTAGTTTTTAGGAGCCTTTTGGTGCTTCACCTGTTTCCTTCAAAATGGAATTCACGTGACATGGAGATAAACTGAGTAATGATGACAGCAGGTGTACAGAAGTGGAATTTACTTATTTCTGAATTACTGAGCCCAGATCAGTTCACAAAATCCTATTGTTGCTGGTGTCAGATGACAGTTTTGCCAAATCAAGGCAACTCAATCATTTTTGGGTATCTACTCATTCAATTCAGAATTTCTTACCCTCTTGTCTGTCTGCTTCTGGGATCAGGGCAGGCTTCATTAGTCCACGTGTGTCTTCTCATTTGTGGCCCACTGAGCAGTGACTAGTCATGCTGGTCTTGGCTGTCCTCTACCAGTGTGGCCTCAGCTGTTGCTCTGACACTCCTACCGTGGCCACATGTGTTGGGCTCATACGCAGCGACCCCTTTGCCCCATCAGGAGCCTCAGTTTGCCCTACCCCACTCAGCTTCTTATGTAAAGACAGAAAACTTTTGACTGCTTTCCTGCACTGCTCTCAGCCATGAAAAATTTGAGGAACCCTCTCAGACCCTCCTTCAGTTAGTTTTGGCCTGTCATGTCTTTTCTGCAGGAAAAGGGCATGACTTTCCATAGCTAATTCTCTATGTTATAATATGATAGGGAATATCTGAGGTTTTCTTTTATTTTTAATCCTCCAACCTGGGACATAGGCTCCTGGATAGGAATCCTACTTCAGAAATTCCACATCAGCTCCCTTCTGTTTCTCCTTTTTACTTGCTTTTCTCAGAGAAAATTCACTATCATCTCAAGGGGTAGTCAGAAAACAGCTCTTGTGTACTCCTAAATTCTTCCCCACTCCCACATAAATGTTTGGCTCTGAATCGTCCAGCATTTGCTCTTAATATTCAAATCAAGTTTTTGAAAGGACTTCATCTTGCATTGTTGTGATTATAACCATACTCTGAAGGTAGTGTATCTCAAAACCCTCAAACTGAACCAAACCATTGCTGTCAGAGTGAATTCTCCTCATAAAGATCCTATAGGACAGAGTAGAACGGCCCCATGTAGTTTCTGCCAAGAAAAGCCTGGTGGATTCAAACTACCATCCTTTGGGTTAGCAGTCAAATATTTAACCACTGTGCCACTAGAGTCCCAGCAAAAGCTGTCAGCACTGCTTAAATAGCTTGGGGCAAAAAGGTAAATACACACACACACACACACACACACACACACACGTGCATACACAGGCACAATTTTAAATATCTTTTCCCACAGCGTCTTTTCTTATTTCAAATATTATTTGCTCTTTTTTTTTCTGGTTAAAATGATTGGTTTTTAATTTCAAATGCCTTTTCTTAAACTTCTGTAAGTATCTACCTAGGAGACTGAGAAATATAGTAGTGTGCCAAACAGAATTTTATTGTGTTGCAAGCTATGTGAGGCTAGACATCAGTGTTCATTTCTGGGTGTGTTAAAGTCTGTCTTCTCCCTGTCATTCAATTAGGGATTGATGGGGACAGACGCAAAGAAGTTTAGAGAAATTGGTAGCCTACGTGAAACTGATGTCTAGATGCCTTAAGAGCCACCACCAGGATATTCCGCGTGGCATGTGAAGTCCCTTGTATGAGGCCCTACCTGTGTTCTCATCCTGGTCTCTGTACCTACCTTCTCTATCTACAACCTTCACTGTCCTGTCTCCAGTAATTCACCTTTCCCTAACATATCCAGTGTTGTCTCATGTCTTCATTTCTTCTGCCTAAAGTGACTTCTTTTCTTCTAAGTCTCCTCTGGGAAACCTCTCACCCAAAGTCAGTTGGGTTCTTGTTCGTTTGTGTTCCTCTAATCCCCTGACGTACACTCCCATTATGGAATTTATTGCATCGTTTAGTAGGCGTTTGTTTACATCCCAGTATCCCTTACCAGATGGCAACGCCTTTGAAGGCGGGAGCTGAGCTTTTGGCATTTAGGACTCTGAGATGAAGAGCACAGTGGCCGGCACAAAGTTGTGTTGAGTATTTGAGAAATGAGTGACTTACTATTGATGGAAGAAACCCAACAAAAATAAACAAAACCAAACAAAAAAGGCCAATCTAAAAAGACTACTGTGTTCATATAATGTTTTTCCTACAAATAATCCAGAATTTAATAATCACTGAACCAGAATCCACTGGTGTGAAGGGAATAAATTACTCACGTTGTCCCAGACATATTAATTCTTTGAGGCTATTAAGATCCATTTAGATTCTGATTACACAATTCCAAAATTGCTTGCTAACATTGTGAGCAAATCTGTTAAAGCTGGTAGAATAAATCCTTACCCTGGAGCGAGCCCAGTCTAAATACCTGAAATGTTAGTTTTTTAATAAAAGAAATGTAGTCTTATAGTTTTAAGGTCACCAAACTGACAGGGTGGTTTTTAATGAGTAAATAACACTCATTTGTAATTACTCAGGAATACTTCTGATAAGTAAATGGATATTTTCACAGTTTTGTTTTAATTTTTTTAATAAAAAAACAAAACAGGAAAATAGCTCTATAAACACATTCTCACAATAATCTTGGTGTACCCAGTATTATCTTACAGGAAATATTCCTTTTTTAGTTTTTTGTAATAATGCAAAACTGCAGCGTGTAGTTCAGCCTAGGTGGAAACATACCAATTTTCTTAATAAAACAATGAAAAAAGCAAAACAAAACCTGAACCTGTTGTCATCCAGTTGATTTGGATTCATGATGATCCCACGTGTTTCAGGGTAGACCTACCCCATGGGATTTTTATGGATTATTACCTTAAAGAAGTAGCTTGCCAGGCCTTTCTACCATGGTGCTGCTGCATGGATTTGAACTACCAATCTTATGGTTAGTAGCTGAGGGCAAACCATTTGTACCACTAATGAGCTCTTACTTTATCCTCCTGTTTCCTTAGATGTTCTCTTCCCAAAATTGGTTGTGTGATTTTTGCTGCCCTAATCAGCTATGTCATGTGAATTTGTTCATCCTCTGTGATTCTGCAGCATGATTTCTTCAAAGTGAAAATGTGGTGCTTTTCAGTGGCATTGCCCTCAAAACACAGTTCAGAATTCGCAGCGTATGACTGGCCTTGGTTTTGCTTCTCATCTCTCACTACTCCTTGATCCTGTCCTATTCTTCAAAAGCCTGCCCACTTCGGCCTTGGCTGCTCTGGCTCCCCATGCCTGGAAGCTTCTTTGTTCACTCTGCGCCTGGCTACCAGCTACCCATCCTTCATCCACAGCATCATTGTCACCTCCTTGCCCTGGTGGCCTGCTGAATTGACACTCGTAGGTCTGGATTAGGTCGCCCACAACATTTCTGGATAGAACTTAGCCACACTGAACACAAGATGCCCTTTCCCAGGATGTCTCTGCTAACAGGGATTGAGATGTTTGTATCTAAAGATGGGTCAGTGACAGTGTCTGAATGTACCTGGCTTCAAGTATTCATTGAATGGGTAAGTAAATGGGATCTTGTGGTTTTAAACAACAATGATAATATCTTCAAGATCTTGCTTCATGGATTTTGGTGAAATCAGACTTCTCTTCACCTAACTTCTTACGAATTATTTTTCTTCTCTAAAATAGAGGAAAAGAAAAAGCATTACTTCTACTTTTTCTTTTATTCATATTGATAAGTATCACTTACATACCATTCATTTTCCAGGAAGCTGGTGGTTGGTGTTGGAAAATTAAATGATCCAGACTTCTGACTACCAGATTGGTCTGAAACCTCAGTATTAGACCAAACCAACCGCTGACATCCTGGAAAATAAGTCATATAGCAGTCTCCACTTCCTTTTCTTTCCTCATGGGAAGAAGGAGAAAGATTAGGCTACATTGTCACATTATGGTGGTTTAATTTCAATTGCCCCTGAAACTTCTGAGTTATTTCAATCAAGATGATTGGTCTTGTTCTGATGAGGAGTGAATCGTATCAGGAGAATTAGCAGAATTACAAAGGACATATGCTGAACACAGGAGTCTTTGTACGGTGCAAATTGTTAAATGCTCAAATACCAACGAAGACTGGAATCTTGAACTCACCCAGAGGAACCCTGAAAGAAAGGCCTGATAATCTACTTCCAAAAGGCCATAGCCCGGAAAATCTGATGTTTCTGTTCTGTGACACATGGTGGTACCATGAGTCAGAATTGACTTGATGGCAGTTGGTTTGGTTTTTATGAATCTAGACATATAACGGGGCTCTAATGGAGAAGTGGTGAAGAATTTGGCTACTAACCAAAAGGCTGGCAGTTTGAATCTTCCAGATGCTCCTTGGAAACGCTGTAGGATGGTTTTACTCGGTCCTGTAGGGTTGTTGGAAAACCTGATGGCCTTAGCGGTTAAGTTCTGTGTCTGCTAACCCAAAGTCTGGCAGTTTGAAACCACCAGGCACTCCTTGGAAACTCTGGAGCAGTTCTACTGTGCCGTATAGGGTCATTATGAGTCAGAATCAACTCACACTGGGGTTGTTTTTTTGTTCTTTTATCAGGTTGTGTGGAAATCCTGGTGCGTTAGTGGTTAAGTGCTATGTCTGCTAATCAAAAGATCAATGGTTTGAGTCCACCAGGCACTTCTTAGAAACTCTATGGAGCAGTTCAACTCTGTCTTGTAGGGTCGCGATGAGTTGGAATCACCTTGAGAACAGTGGGTTTGGTTTGGTTTATAAGGTTACTGTGAGTTGAAATTGACTCAGTGGCTACAGGTTTGGTTTTTTGGTTTGAATATGTAGTAATAAAAAAAATAAATAAAATAAATCAAACCAAACTCTTTGCTGTAGAGTTCTTTGTGACTTACAGCCACAGGGCAGAGTAGAATTGCCCCACAGCATTTCCAAGGAGTAGCTAACGGGTTTCAACTGTTGGTCTTTTGGCTTACAGCCAAGTTCTTAACCACTGGTAGGTCCAGGGAAATGAGCTCTAACTAAATAATCAAAGGTGTCAGTTTGAGTCAACAATGGTTCCACCGTCACTGGCAGTTTCATCTTGGCCAAGCCAATGCATTGCTTATTCTGTACTTCAATATACCCATCTGTGAAATGGGCATAATACCTATCTCAGGCTTCTGATAATGCCCAAAGGAGACATGAAAATGCTTTATAAATGATGGCACCCTCTGGTCACTCTTGCCCATTCCTGATTCTTCCTGTCTCAGTAAGATGTTCTTTCTCTGAGCTCCATGGTACCCTGTGTATATCTCTACTGTAGAAGGATTACTGAGTATCTCAGTTTTCTCTTTATCAGTGCCCCTTTTTCACTAGACTGCAAGCTCTTTGAGATTGGGAGCCTACATACACACCTAGTCTGTGGGATGAAAGAGCAATAACATTAACTCTCAAACTCAATGCTGCTTATTCCATCATTAAAGCTTCATGTGCTTGGAACCTAAAAGTTTATTTATTCTTAGATGCAAATGTCCTCGGGGAGAAAAAGAGCACCTCTTTATTGACAACTAATATTTATGGAGGATTCATGACTGTTAGCTGTGCTCCGCAGGAGGTTAGGAACCAGGAACTTGTGAGTGAGAGGGAGATGCTTTGAAAGAAGTTAGAGTTTCTCATGAGGTGGTTAGGCCCTGGAATCTGGAAATGTGGTTTGTAATTAGGAACACCATCCTTATCACTGACCTGACACTGAAACTCTTTAGCTGCTCTGTTTCCCTCACGGAACAATTGGATTTCTGGAGTTCATTTTGGGTGGGTTTGCCTTAGGATAATCTACTTAATGAAATCACTGCTGGTCAATTTGTCATATTGTGGTGGCTTGTGTGCTGCTGTTGCTGGCAGTTATGCCACTGGGATTTCAAATACCAATAGGGTCACCCATAGTGGACACATTTCAGTTGCATTTCCAGACAAAGACATATTGGGAAGAAAGGCTTAGTGTTCTATTTCTGAAAATTAGCAAATAAAATCCCTATGGATCATAACAGAATATTGTCATATATGTTGCTGAAAAATGAGCCCCCTAGGTTGAGAGACATTACACAATGAACCCAAACATAGACTCAAGCATACAAATGACTGTGTAGATGATACTAAAAAAAAAAAAAAAAAGAAAGAAAGAAAATTGCTGCCATTGAATTGATTCTGATTCAGAAAAACCCTGTAAGGACAGAGTAGAACTACCCATAGAGTTTTTAAGGAGTACCTGGTATACTTGACCTTTGTTTGGCAGCCATGGTACTTAACCATTGTGCCAACAGGGCATCCTTGGATGGTACAGAACCAAGTAATGTTTTGTTATGTGGTACATGGTGGTCACCATGAAGCAGAGACAGTTCAGTGGCAGCTAGCAATAACACTTCATGAAGTTTATGAAAAGATGTTTACTTCTCAGCAAGTGGCAATTATAGAGAACAGAAAAGGGCTCCTTGCCAAAACCTCATCTTCACTTAGCAGCCTCAACATGCCTTTAGCTTTCCTGCAAGGTGAATGGATGCACTATTTTTTACCTAAGAAATACAATGCATTGATTTCATTTTTTTGAAGAGTTACATGAAGACTCAGGAAAAGGCTTGCAGTTTTTACATTTCTGACCCCTAAAGTCCTATCCCCTCCAGATACTTTAAGCTTCGTCCAGGTGACACTTGCTGGGGAAGCAGCTGAGCCTTGCTACTGGGGACCTAAAATTGCCACCCGCTCCCCTGCGGCCTCTGCGCATCACATGTCTGCTTACCCAGCTGCGAGGCCCAGCGGCCAGGCCAGAGAAACCTGATGGAGTCAGGTATGATCCAGCGGGGAAAACAACCGTGCACCGTGAAAGCCGGAGTGCATCGTGGGAGATGACTTTCAGCAGGTGACTCCTCTCTGAGCAGCAGTACAGGGAAAATAGGGCAACACACAATACTATTATTGGTTCTTTGGATATTCTTTGTTTTGCCTGACCTTTAAAAAAGGCATACGAGTTTTCTTTCTTTACATGTAAGTGGTTTTGAGTGTTAGAAAAGGACGTGATAATAACACGATGATATTCTAATTTTCCCTCTTTTGACTTCTGTCTGCATCCTTGGGTGAAGAGGCTGGTTGTGCACAGCCAGCTCCCCACAGGACGCAGTCACGGCACCCCTGTGGAGCAGCTCTGCTCTGTAACACATGAGGTGACCGTGCATCAGACTCCACTTGGCAACAGTAAGTTATACATTTTTGTCTTCTCTTCAAAGCCAAAGCCCAAACCACTGCCATGGAGTCAATTTCGACTCGTGGCAACCGTATAGGTCGGAGTAGAACTGCCTCACGGAGTTTCTAAGGAGCGCCTGGTGAATTTGAGCTGCAGATCTTTTGGTTAGTAAACGTGGCACTGAACCACTACGACATCAAGCTTTCTGTTTTTTCTTTAGTGATCAGTAAAACAAGAGGCGAAGACGAGATGCTCACGCAGGTTTTAGAGCTTCAGTTGCTTCCTCATCTGTTAAAGAGAATTTAAAGTTCCTTAATTCTGTGGCACACACACCCGCTGTGGCTGGAACGTCCATGACGACACCTAGCAATAGCCACAGTGTCATGGCATGTTTGTCATTTTCGTTCATCTTTTTTTTCACGTGGCTGTATACTTCATATACTGTAAACGCCTTTCCATTTCCTTAATTTTTTGTAATAATTATGTTTTCTTTTCCATCCCCCAGATGTATTATCCTTTCCTTAGCCTTTCTCCTATTTTGAGCATGTTGGTTGTTTCCATTTTTTTTTTCTCACTTTTATAAATAATACAGTAAAGAACATGTTTTGTTTCTTTTTATTTTAATATAATTTCAAACTTACTAAAGAAGTTGGATGACTATTACAAGGAATTCCCATAGTGCTTTTACCCAGATTCACTAATTGTTGACCTTTTGTCCTTTCTGCTCTATAATCCTCTTTTTCTTCCCCACCCAAAGTGCATATTTCTTTTTTTAAGAATTACTTAAGTGTAAACTATCTTTTTATATCTAAACACTTCAGTGCATATGTCTTAAGAGCAAGAACTGTTTCTTACATAACCACAGCACAATTTAAAAACAATTGGAAATTTAATATAATAATAATAATAATAAAAGCCTAATTGGCTAGTAGATTTAACTGTTTACCTTTTTTTGGTTAGCAGCTGAGCTCTTAACCACTGTACCACTAGGGCTGCTATTATTTTATTACCATTATTGGCTGGCTTATCTAATTCAAAGTCCATTTTTAATGTTTTTCTTCTTCCTTAGTTTAGATCTAAACACAGTGAAGAATATTGTTTGTATGGGAAGATTTATTTGTGTTTCTGATTATCTCCTTTGGCAAGAACACTAAGAGGTGGATTACTGGGTAGTTGTTGTCAGATGCCGTTGAGTTGGTTCAGACTTACAGTGACCGTATATAAAGCCGAATGAAACACTGCCTGGTCCTGAGCCAGCGCTGGGTCAGACATTTTTATGGCACTGATACGAGTTGCAGAAAGTGATAGCCAAAAATGTACAAAAATGAGACATTGTCAACATTCACCATGATCATTAAAAAAACAAAAGAAAATAAAGGAAGAGAGAAAGAAAAGAAAAAAGAAGAGAGACTTCATTTTTTTTCTATTGACTGCTATCCAGTTAGTGATACACTGTTAGCCAAAAGGTCAATGGTTTAAAACCACAGCAGCTTCCTGGGAAAAAAGATGTGGCAGTATGTTTCTGTTGACAGTTACAGCCTTGGAAACCTCATAGGTTTTTGGTTTATTCTCTGATTTCAATTTTTCTGATAGCTGGTGAGGATGAGTATTTTGTATTCTGTTTACTAGCCTAGTGTGTTTCTCCTTTTATCAGGTATTTGTAGTCCTAGTTTTTAATAATAGCCTTGAGAATTGTTTTATTAATTTATACCAGCTCTCTCTGTATTAGGAAACCTGGAGATGTAGTGGCTAAGTGCAGAGGCTGTTAAGCAACAGGCTGGAAGTTCAGAGTTACCAAGTGCTTCTCGGAAACTCTATGAGGCAGTTCCACTTTGTCTGATAGGGCTGCTGTGAGTCAGAATTGACTCGATGGTAATGTTTTTTCTATATTAAGGGTGTTATTGTTTGTTAGCTATACTTGTCATAAAATATTTTCACTGAGCTGTTCGCTTTAGTGTTTTTTTTTTTTTTGAACTGTGATGTAACTACAGAGACTTCTTGAAGAGCTTGTTGCTGTTACTGGTGTGTTCCCTGGAGTGAGTTCCTACTCACTGCAACCGTAAATGCTTCACAGGATTTGCTGGATTCTGATCTGTACAGGCAGGAATTGTGATAGCATAGTGTTTTATGTGCTATGGCTCCTATCAAAAAGGTCAGTAGTTCAAATCCTCCAGACGTTCCTTAGAAACCCTATAGAGCAGCTCTACTCTGTCCTAGAGGGTTGCTATGAGTCAGAAGTAACTTGACAGCAGTGTGTTTAGTTTTTTGTTTTACTCTTTACAGAAGCCCTGGTGTTGCAGTGATTAAAGCTCTTGATCATTAACCAAAAGAACAGTGGTTCAAACCCACAAGCTGCTCCATGGGAGAAAGAGGAGAAACCCTATGGGGAAATTCAACTCTGTTCAAAAGTGTC
Source organism: Heterohyrax brucei (assembly GCA_028571685.1). Classification (NCBI taxonomy): domain Eukaryota; kingdom Metazoa; phylum Chordata; class Mammalia; order Hyracoidea; family Procaviidae; genus Heterohyrax; species Heterohyrax brucei. The sequence continues at coordinate 132,211,600 of CM053146.1, read as the reverse complement.
ACTAGGAGTCAGAATTGGCTTGATGACAGTCGAATTCATTTTTGTTGGCTTTAATCTTTATAGGAGCAGATCACCAGACCTTTTCTCCTGAGGAAATCCTAGTGAGCTTGAACCACCAACCTTCTGGTTAACAGCCAAACTCTTAACCATTGCACTATGAGGGATCCTTCTTAAAGCTTTAAGGATGAGTATTATCGAGACACAATGATCCAATCCACTGCCGTCAGTCAATTTCAACTCATAGCAAGCCTATAGGACAGAGTAGAACTGCTCCACGGGGTTTCCAAGGGGCAACTGGAGGATTCGAACTGCTGACCTTTTGGTTAGCAGCCATAGCATTTAACCACTACACCACCAGTGTTTCTGAAACAATGGTAGGAAACTGAAAAAAGACAGATGTGAAAGAAAGCATTCTACCTAGTCAGAGTGAATCAGGATCTGGTTTAAAACTGTGATTTCTCAAACTGAGGAAAAGTAAGTATACCACTGAAGGGAGATACGGTGAGGATGAACTTAAAAGAGTCCTTGCAGAGTGGTCCAGAATGAATCAGTGACTAGCTCTGTTGTGTCTTAGAGAACCTGAAATTCTTTTACCTGTGGAAGACGATGGCATTGACTACCTCATAAGGGTAGTAATTTTAAAGTGTAACATGATAGCCAGTTGTGAGTATATTATTATACATACGAAGAGCAAAGAAAAATCTCAGTTTTGTTTTATCTTCATGAAGAGAGAACACAGCAGTAAGTTTTACGTGTGGATAAGAACGTAAGTGAGGAATATGGAGTATATCACAATTTTCCTGAATTTCTTTGTGTGAATGTCTTGGCACCTGCAAAAACTAAACCTGTTGCCATCAGGTCAATGCCAACTCATAGTGACCTTACAGGGCAGAGTAGAAGTACCTCATGGAGTTTCCAAGGAGTACTTGGTGGATTCAAACTATCAACCTTTGGGTTAGCACTCATGACACTTAACCACTACACCACCAGGGTTTCTCAGAATCCCAATAAAGGGTTAGAAGTGCAAGGCATGAAGAAGACTGAGCAGAGGAAGACATTTAGTGCAAGGAGGGGTATTTTGGAGGATGGGTTGGTTAAAAGAAATTTCAAAACAATTAATTACTATGGAAACCCTGGTGGCATAGTGGTTAAGTGCTATGGCTGCTGTTTTAGTCAGCAAGTGTTTCTCTAACACAAATATCACAGAGTGGAGGGCTTTAACAAAGGAAGGTTTATTCTTACACAGTCCGGTAGGCTACAAGTCCTTTTTCAGGGTGTCTGCTCCAGGGGAAGGCTTTCCCCTTATTGGTTCTGGAGGAAAGTCTGATACTGTATCAGTCTTTGTCCATGGAGCATCTTGGCGCAGGAACCTTAGGTCTGAAGGATGCACTCCTTTCCCGGTGCTGCTTGCTTGAGGGTGTGAGGTTCCCAAATCTCTGCTTGCTTCTCTTTCCTTTTATCTCTTTCAGAATGAAAGGATCAAGGGTGGGGCAAGCCACACTACAGGGAAACCCCCTTTACAGTGGTGCTGGGAGGTGATCCTATGAAAGGATTTACAGCCCCACCCTAATCCTTTAACACAGAGCATAGGAAAACTGCAAAAGTGGAGCACAGTCACAAGGTACTGGGAATCATGGCCCAGCCACACGGCTACACATATTTTTGGGGGGACACAATTCAACCCATGACAGCTGCTAACCAAAAAAGGTCAGACATCTAAATCCATCAGGCACTCCTTGGAAACTTTACGGGGCAGTTCTACTCTGTCTATAAGGGTCACTATGAGTTGGAATTGACTCAGTGGCACTGGGTTTGGTTTGGTGGTTTTAAGTTACTATGGAAATCTTCATGGTGTGTATAGTAGTTAAGAGGTACGGCTGCTAAACTAATGGTCAGCAAACTGAATTTACCAGGTCCTTCTTAGTAAACCCTATGGGGCAGTTCTACTCTTTCCTATAAGGCCTCTAGGTTTCAGTATTGACTCTACGGCAATAAGTTTTGGTTTGGTAAGTTACTGTGGTTTTATGCAAATAACATAAGTTATAAATATTTTGCCAACTATGCTTTCCCACCTCATAGGTATTTTCATAAGTGCTGTGCTAATTTTTTTACCTGGGGGAGAGGGGTTGGTGTGCAGTCGGCAAAAAAAAAAAAAAAAAAAAAAAAAATCTCCATAATCTATATGTCATTTTTATAAAAAATAGGGTAAAGATATGTTAGGCAAACCAGTAAAATGAACACACACATTTTGAAAATCCTTGATGGACTGGATCTTGATGAAAATTCATTTAACAAATAAAATATTCTGTCTTTTACATGCCAAGTGTTGCCTTGGTGTCGTAAATAGAGTAGTGAATAACATAAAGACGAGCCTTTGCTTTCGTGGGCTGACAGTCCAACTTGGAGAAAAATGTACATTAAATTATACACATCATCATTTAATTATAGTTGCATTAGGGCTAAAAAGTAAAATGAGGGAGCAGTACAAGTTTAAGACAGGGAGCCTCTAACCTATAATGTGGGAGAGGTAGAGGTGTAGATGATTCCAGCAGAGGAAACAGAAAATGTTTTCCAGTTTATGTAGATATATAATTATAATATGCCAGCCAAGTGCCGTTGAGTCAGATCTGACTCATGGATAGTTATACTATATATAGATTATATAATTTAGATTATGGTAAACAACTGTTGTTGTTAGTTGCTGTTGAGTTGATTCCAACTTACGGCAATGCCTTGTGTGCCAAGTAGGAACTGATTGATGGGGTTTTCAAGCATGTGACCTCCTGGGAGCAGATCACCAAGTCTATCTTTCCAGGCACTCTGGGTAGATTCAAACCTTCAAACTTGGAGCTAATAGTCAAGGGTGTAACCACTTGCATCGCCCAGGGGCTGTGGTCAAAGATTAAAGAAATCTAAAATTCGGAGGCACATGAAATACATTCATTCGGTCACTGAACCAACTTGTTAAGTGACTGTTTTGTGCAAGATCTGGAAATACAAAAGACATGGTCCCCAATTCAAGGAACGTGGCACAGCCCAGAGAACATGGCCCTAAGTATAGTAAATATCCTACTCAGCCTGCCTGTGACATTCATTTGGGGGGTGGGGAGAGAAGACTTTTGCCCAGTCCACACATGGAATCAGGAATAAAAAAAACAACGCAGTTAATCGGTTCCAGGGATAGAGAAGGCAGCAGGAGATGAAAACTGTGGATCGCCAGGATATTCTTAAAGGAGAGAAAGGCTTTGGGGCTTGGAAAAGGGAGGATCAGCACCAACAAAGCCATATGGAAACTGGGGAGCAAAATCTGGGCAAGATGATCAGCTCCAACTGTGTCCAATCTGCGGCCCATCCACAAAACCTGCCATAAGCCCAATCCTGCCCATAGCTCCATCCAAAAAATGACAGGATTTAATTTCTTCTCTAGCAAAAGCCACTGGCAGGTGAAAGAAATGTGAAAAGGGAGATCTGACCTTCCTCAAAGACAACAGCCTCCGCAGCACCGGCGTGGAAGTCAGCCTGGGGAGCCCCTGGTGGTGGATCCGCTGGTCGTGAGACCTTCACACAGCAGGTGGGAAGAATGGCATCAGCCGGAGCTTCCTTGACGATGAAAGAGCAGACAGCCCAGCCACCCACCTCTCGATGCTGAATTTTAGAACGAGAGGCACAGGAGCTAGAGACTAAATGGTTAAAGAGCAACTTATTTTAAATATAAACATAATACTCTGTGCTCTATTTTATGGGTGAAATGCAGTTCAGAGAAGCAGATTTCATGCTGCTCTAAATGTTTTAATTTTTTTTATATATGCTTCATATTCGAGCTTGCATTTTCTCATACCTCCAAGGCATAGTCTTTAGTGATGCTGGAGATAAAAGATTTACATTTAAATCATGCTTTCTTCTTGCTATACTGTTCACCCAAAGGTCAGAATGCCTTATGTATTTTTATTTTTATTTTTTAAAGTCTGCATGTGCTACCACCTTATCCAACTGAGCAAACCCCTTTCTCTTTGAATGTCTAAACACTATTTGTAGTTCACAAAAATGAAATCCAAATGCCAAGAGTTTCACAGCAAAATAGAAATTGAAAAGTGTCACCCTGGGATTATGGGGAGGAGACAAGACATTTCATAGGTACAGACCTGCAGACTTTGGTAGATTATGTTTTCCTATGAAAGCTCAGTTTTTTTCATATGTATCTCCAGGTGACTGTGTCCCAGACAACAAATAGACTGTCATGCAAGACATAAATTTGACAACCACACACTAACACCCCTTGTGTTTCTCACTTGTGTCTTGAACTTAACTCACTACATAGTTACTAATTTTCCTTTAACTTCTTTTCTCTAGGATTGGTAATAAAAGATGGTAGGAAAATAAACTTAAAATAAAAAATCATTTCCTAAGCGTTATTTGGCAATAAGACCATAGATAGTCTTAAAGTAACTATCATTGATTAACACTTACGCAAAGCTCATCTCCATGGGCCATGCATCAGTTTGTTACACTGTGGTAGCTTGCATTTTGCTGTGATACTAGAAGTTATGCCACTGTTATTTCAAATACCAGCAGGGTCATTCACGGCGGGCAGGTTTCAGTGAAGAGGCCACACTAGTGTAGACTAAGAAGAAAGGGTTGGCGATCAACTTACAAAAATAAGTCAATAAAAGCCCTACAGATAACAGAATATTGTGTAGGACTTCAACTAGCATACATACTTTGGATGAGTCTTTGGAAGGGACCAATCTTTGGAGAGTGGCATCAGGTTTCATAAAGTGGAGGGCCAGTGAGGGCAAGGAAAGCCTCCAATAAATTGGACTGACACAAAGGCTGCAATAAGGGACCATTGGTAAACACACAAATGATCAGGAAGATGGCACAGGACTAGGCAATATTTTCCTCTGTTTCATACTGGCTCACCATGAGTCAGTGGTAATCTGACAGCAACTGACAACAAAACCCATCTACCATATTGTTGGGGAAGCTGGAGGTCACGTGGCAGTGCAGGCCTGCATGACCTTTCACACCGCTCTGGTTGTGGTCAATAGCCTTGCTGGTACAGTGCTTAAGCAAATGAATGCTAATCAAAAGGTCAATGGTTCTCACCAACTAGAGCAGGAGCAAAATGTGGCAGTCTGCTCCTGCAAAGACTGTAGCCTTGGAAATGCAATGGGTAGTTCTACTGTGTCCTATGGGGTTATTCTGAGTTGAAATTCAACCTGATGGCAAATCTCACTGGCAAACGAATCGGCTCTTACTTTTAACCCTGTGATTACAGCCTCAGTCAGTGTTTTCAGAATAGCACTTCTAAGGCAAAGAGAGAAGACAGATGGCTTCTGATTCTGAATCTGAGTTAATATGCCTATCAGAGGCCAGCCAAGCCAAGCCAAGTGCTGTCGAGTCGGATGCGAGAGAGGCACCATCCTGTATTTTCAACTACAGGTTACTCCCGTTCTTAATAACGTGCAGCTGGAGAGTGGACCAAAGAATGGAGGTATGTCTCCGAGAGCTACGAGTGGGCTAGGAAGCTAAATACCTTCCAGCTGATCGCTGAATAAGGTGTGGGGGTGAGAACACAAGCTTTTTCAATGAGAGTAAAAATGAATGAGATAGTAACAAGTCTTCCCAAAGATTGTTTTACAATTTCATTATTTGTGCTTTATGCATCTTTGTGCTTTTTGTATATTAATTAATAAATAAGACTTTATGAGTTTTTTTTTGGTAAGTAAATGACATCCTGCTTCTGCCATTAATGTGAATTTATCAAGTTCTTCCAGTACTAGAGTGTTTGTAAGGTAAAAATCAGCTGCAAGTTAGACATGGCCCGTTCCTTTGGCATCAGTGAACCATGGTAGCAGAGGGAGTCTGTTACAACACAAAGTGAGAATTTGACCCATAGCAGTTTCTCTAGCCTTCCTTCTCCTCTGACATCTTCCAGATAAGTGATCTTTAAAAACAAACACTGCTAAGCTAGAAAAGGAAACTGCTTTGTCTACTTTGGGCGATCAGTAATACAGTACTTCATCATAAAGGAATGTGAAGGGAGTGATTAAACTGTAAAGTTTTCATAGCAAGGAGTGTCATGGGGACCCATAAGGTCAAGACTGTATTGATAAACAGTCTTTCAAAGGAATATTGCCTGGAAAAGTCGAGTAAAAATGTCTTTTAATAACTAACTGTGGTTGGCTGCCACCTCGTAGCGCTGTTGAACAGTATCACTGTCCTTTCAGATTAGGGAAAGTTTTTTATTTATTTTGACTTACAGAGTGTTTACCTACAAGTAGCCCTAGGTAACCATGAAGTTGAAGAATTTTGACATCAGTATAGTCTTGCTTTCGCCCCTTCCCACCTTTTCGTTTACATTCCACATCTTCTTACCTGACGTCTACCTCTACCAAATGTTTGGTATTCTTGAGGACTCTCCTTTCCTTTCCTTTTGCCTGAAACTTATTTTCCAGGAAGCATTTAATGTGCCATTTTTGCCTGAGTGTAGAATTACATCAACTCTGTTTTTCTCACTTCTGCCTTTTTGGGGTGTGTGTGTGTGTGTGTGTGTGTGTGTGTGTGTGTGTGTGTGTTTGCTTCCCATGTTGTTGGTAAGTGCTATCAAGTCAGTTCCAACTCACAGCGACCCTCTGCACAACAGAACAGAAAGCTGCCCAGCTCTGCACTATGCCCACAGCTGCTGTAGCCACTGTGTTAATTCATCTTGTAGAGGGTCTTCCTCTTTTTTTTTGTTGACCTTCTACCATCTAGAGACTGATCTTTCATGACAAGTCCAAAGAATGTAAATCATAGTCTCAGTTCTTGCTTCTAAGGAGCACTCTGGTTGTTGCACTGTTTGCCCCTTTCTGAAGGCGTTCAGGCAACAGTTCCAGTTGGGAAAACACATTTTAACTACTCAGGAGTTACAGAAGACTTGATGGTGCATAGAAATCTCACTGTCTATAACTGACTTATTCTCTGAAGCCTAAATTCTGCAGAATGTCAGTGATTTATGTTTCTGGCATCACAAGAGCTAAGAAACATCCATGATATGTATCTAGTCCTCATATTGCTACAGAGATGTCATTGATTTGAATAAATTGCCAAACATTTTTCTGGGGCTCAGGTAGAACTTTCAAGTTCTCATAGTGGGCGTCAATAGCACAGATCTTTGCTGACCTATAAGTACCCTTGGGATGGAGCAGACAAACTAGATGTGAATCTTTTGGTTTACATAGCATCTCTTGGTTTCCAACTCACCCTCTATCCTGAGTCCATGACTGTTTAGGGCAGCATGTTCTGCCTAGAACTGGGCATTGATATTATCCCAGCCTCGAAAAAGATTAGCTTTTAAATTTTCATTTGACCTAAATTGAACAATGAGAACTGTCCCCTAGGATGATACTGTTTTTTTTTTTTTTTGGAATTGATAGCTACAAGGATAATGAAATCTTAGAGCCACCTGCAACTGAGACATAGAGACACGTCAGTTTCACAGTGGTGGTCTTTCAGTCTTTGCATAGCGTCGAGCTTGAAATCAGCCACACCTCTGGTCTCCTTACCACATTCTATGCTTAAATTAGTTTGGGTTAGGTTTTTATCGTTTGTGACAAAAGAAGTACTACTTAACCACGGACATCATCAGTTGACCCATCACGGATGCCAAACAACTGATTACAGGCAAGGACACAAAACAGAAATAATTGCTAAAACCAAATCCAAGGTGACATTGATGTTATCCTTTGTTGAGTGTCTGCCTCCTGACAGATGATTGCAGTGTTACAAACACATGCCCTCTTCCACCACATCTCCAGCTTTGCACTGATAGGTGATTCCTGATTGACAGTAGGAATACATTCCTAGAGTGGGCAGCAAAGTGGAATTTGACACCATGCTATTTTTTCTCCTCTGTTATTTAATAGTGCCTGATTGAACTGGTTTCTCTTTGTCAAGTGTCATCCAAAAATCATCCAATTGTTGGTCCACCCTTGCTCAGTTGTTGATGAGAATGCCATGTGGGCTGGAATCAAAGCCTTGCTGAAATTTGTCTATTTTACATCTGTTCCTGGCTGGGAGCTTAATGAGATGCATGGCATAATGAGATGTGTGTCTGGAGTGTGTAATGAGATTCTTGATTCAAGTGTCTAATGAAGCCTATAGCCTAATGAAATGTATAGCATAATGAGATGCTGGGCCTGAGTGTGTAGCACAGATTTAAAAGTCCTTTGAAAAAGTATCATTAGACACGCAAAATTTTTGCTCATCTGCATAAGCTCCACCCACATTTCTTTAGGATTTTTAACTTGCCATTTTTCGATGCTGTTGTCATTTCCACCACAGGTACTTCCCAAATCCAAAGCTAGCCCCCAGCCAAAGATGATGAGTAGTCTGCAAACACAGCTTCATGAGGAGAGAAAATCACATTTATTGTATCTTGCCATTAGCTTCTTGATTTTTCTATGTAATCAGTTATATTAGTGAACTGTTGTGTAACAAACCACCCCAAAACACTGTAGCTTAAAGCAATAAGTAATTATCTCTGCTTGCAAGTCTATAGGTCAGCTAGATGATCTCAAATGGGCACACACATGTTATAGGTCAGATGGATGTCTGTTGGTACTAGCAAACTTGTATCTTTGCAAGTCAGCTTTATGTGAGCTTATCCAGGAAGATGTTGGTTGGGGAAATCGGCATCTTCTTGATATGGTCTCCCACTTGTCTAACTGAATAAACCCATTTCCTTTGAGTCAATCATGACTCACAGTGACCCCATAGCATTTCTGAGGCTCTAAGTCTCTACAGACACAGACTGCTATGTCTTTCTCCTACAGAACCACTAGTGGTTTTGAACTGTCACCCTCTTGGTTGGCAGTTGACAGTTTTAACCAAATAGCCATGGTCTAATCTCATGGTAGACTCAAGATAGAAATTGGAAGAGGGGAAGAACGAAGGGCCTCACAAAGTTTAGGCTCCAAACTGTCACATTGTCACTTCTGCCATGTTCTTTTTACTGAATCAAGTCACAAAGCCAGCCAAGATTCAAGAGATGGGGAAATAAACTCCAGTTCTTGACAGGAAGATGGATGGACAACTTCATATTATACAAATAATGTGAGCATAGGGAAGGCAAAGACTTTATGCTCTTACTTTACCACAACAACTCATAGATGTTACAATAATTTAATAGTTAATTAAAATTTAATAATAATGTTAACAACAGAAGAGTATATTTGCCCCCACTTTCCATTCCTTCACTACCACCAAAAAAAGAGACAAAATCTTTATGAAACATTGCTCTTCTATATATGCTGAAAGTTGTCCAGAAAATAGCAATATTGATTACAAGCCCCCTAAAAGTCACCACATCAAACCCATGTATCCCATAGGATGACAATGGATGTTCTTAGAAAAATAGAACAGATAAAGTATGATCTTTCTGGAAAAAAGTGAATGAAAATACTAAGAAGAACTAGCTTTAGTTTTCCTTTAAACATTTAGAAAATAACTGATAACTGACTGGATTAGGAACTCACTCCATCTCTGAATTAAAACCTACTAGACATTTCTTCTTTATCATGGGTTCACTTTAAGAGCATTACAGATTCTCCTGATCCAGGAACTACTGGTGATTGACCCCAGACATAAGGCGAATGTTATGTGAACTGGCCCTAAAATTTCTTAAGAGCTGTGGCAAATTTTAGCAGTGTGTATCTCATTGGAAATAGCCTCCTGGATGAAACCCAGGACACCCTTTTGAAAATTTATAGGAAATAGTCCATCCAACAGTGTAACAGGAACTCTGATTTTTTTTAACATACGCTAGCCAAGTTTTATCTCCTCCCCATCTCCCACATTGAATATCCATTATCTCTCAAGATGCCATTACTCTCAGATGCCTCAGATTTATTTGTCTAGCTATTTTATAGAATAAAGCCCTGCTAGGGCCCTCTTAAATATGTATCCTAACCACATTTTAGAAACCAGCAGTTGATCCCATCATTTCCCTAAGATTATGCTTTTCAATTGCATGGGGATCATAAATTTCACTCCCATGTGCATTTTACAATTATGGAAAATAATGAATCAAACACAACACTGAAAGATCAGAAAAATTTTCTCAATTTATTTTCCATCTGTGACTTTGCTCTCTATGGGACAGGTTACTAAGACACTTATGCCTGTGTAGCCTTGTGCAAAAATGCTCAATTCACTTTTAAGTATGCGCTTATTAGTTGATTCATTGATTAAATCTGAGTCTACACAGATACAGTCTTTCCAATTACATTGTTCAAGTAAGGTGAAAGGTGAGATAGGAGTTATCACTGATTAACGCAAGAAACCCTGGTAGCCTTGTGGTTAAGTGCTACATCTTGCTAACCAAAAGGTTGGCAGTTCAAATAAACCTTCTACATTGTCATATAGGGTTGCTATGAGTTGGAATGGACTTGATGGCTGTAGGTTTGTTTCATTTTGTTTTGTTTTGGGGGGTGGTTAATGCAAAGACCCATCATCCATTAGATTGTTGTAGTGTGGTGATTTGCATGTTGTTGTGATGCTGGAAACCATGCCACCAGTATTTCAAATACAGCAGCGTCACCCATTGTATACTAGTTTCAGTGTACAATGGCTCAGGACTGGAGCTTCCAGTGTGAGAATGGCTCAGGACTGGAGCTTCCAGATTACAAAAGACTAGGGGGACCTAGAGATCAATTTCTTAAAAAATTGGCCAATGGAAACCTTATGAACAGCAGTAGAATTTTGTCTTATATGCTGTTGCAAGATCAGCACCCTAGGTTGGAAGGAACTCAAATACAACCAGGGAAGAGTTCCTTCCTCAAAGTAGAGTGGACTTTAATAATGTAGATGGAGTTAAGCTTTGGAGATCGTCATTTGCTTGTGTAGCACAACTCAAAATGACAAGAGAGAGCTGCAAGCATACATTAATAATTAAAACAAAGGAAAATTGGAACTTGTCAGAAATGAAATGGAATGCACAAAGATTGATATTCTAGGCATTAGTAAGCTGAGATAGACTATTATTTTTGGCCATTTTGAGTTAGACGATGATGTGGTCTATTATACTGGGAATGACAAATTGAAGAGGAATACTATTACATTTGTTGTCAAAAAGAACACTTCAAGTTCTATCCTGATGTACAGTCCTATCAGCAAATGGGTAATATCCACAGATGCACTAGGAAGAACATCTAATATGACTATTATTCAAATTTATGTACCAACCACTAATGCCAAAGATGAAGAAATTAAATATCTTTCTACCAACATCTGCAGTCTGAAATTAGTCAAACATGCAATCAAGAGCTTTCATAATTACTGGTGATTGGATTGCAAAAGGTAGAAAACAAAGAAGGACTGATAGCTGGAAAAGGCGGCTTTGGTGATAGAAATGACACAAGAGATTGTATGAAGAATTTGCAAGACCAACATCTTATTCACTTAAAATACCTCTTTTCCAACAACAACATGAAACAGCAACTATACACATGGACCCCACTGTATAGAAAAAACAAGAAGCAAATTCACTCCTTCGGTAGAAAGAGATAATGGAAAAGTTCAATGTCGTCAGTCAGAACAAGGGTGGTTGCCAAGAAGAACAATGGCAGGGACCATCAAGTGCTCACATGCAAATTCAAGCTGAAGCTGAAGAAAATTAGAACAAATCCACCAGAGTATAAATATATCCCACCTGAATTTAGAGACCATCACAAGAATAGATGCACTCAACAGTAATGGAACCACACTAGTAGGATACCATCAAGGACATCATGCTTGATGAAAACAAAAGATCATTAAAAAAAAGGCAGGAAAGAAAGAAAAGATCAAAATGGATGTCATTAAAGACTCTATAACATTCTCCTGAACTTAGAGATGCTAAAGGAATGGAAGAAACAATGAAGTAAAAAAGCTAGACTGAAAATTTCAAAGGGTAGCTTGAAAAGACAAAATATTATAATGAAATGTACAAAGACCTAGAATTAGAATACCAAAAAGGAAGAGCATACTCAGAATTTCTCAAGTCACAGAGAACTGAAGAAAAGATAAATAAAGCCTCCAGTTGTAATATTAAAAACTTCTATGGGCAGAATAATGAATGACACAGAAGGCTTCAAAAAAGTGATGGGAATACATAGTGTACCAAAAGAATAGTTGTTGTTCAAGCATTTCAGAAGGTAGCCTGTGATTAAGAGCCAATGACAATGTAGGAAGACATCCAAGCCGTGCTGATGGCATTGGGGAAAACAAATCTCCAGGACCTGATGGCATTTCAGTTGAGATGTTTCAACAAATGATTGCAACACTGGAAGCACTCACTTGTCTATGCCAAGAAATTTGGAAGATAGTGATCTGGCCAATCAAGTGGAAGAGATCCATACTTGTGCCTATTCCAATGAATGGTGATCCAACAGAATGTAGGATTTATAAAACAATATTATTAGTATCATATGCAAACAAATTTTGCTGAAGATAATTAATAAGCATTTGCAGAAACACATCCATAGGAAACTGCCAGATGTTTAAGCTGGATTCAGAAAAGGACATGGAACTGGGGATATCTTGGCTGATGTCACGTGGATTTTGATTGAGAGCAGAGAAAATTAGATGTTGATCTGTGTTTTATTGACCATGCAAAGGTATCTGACTGTGTGGATCACAACAAATTGTGCATAACATTTCAAAGAATAGGAATTCCAGAACACTTAATTGTGTTAGTGAGGGAACTACACAAAGACCAAAAGGAAGTTGTTAGAACAAGGAGCTACTGCGTGGTTTAAAATCAGGAAAGATGTGCATCAGGGTTGTGTCCTTTCACCATACATATTCAGTCTGTAAACTGAGCACACAATTGAAGAAGCTGGATTATGTGAAGAAGAACGTGACATCAGAACGGGAGAAAGACTCGTTAACAACTTGTAGTATGCAAATGACACAATCTTTCTTTCTGAAATTTAAGAGGATTTGAGAAGTATTCACTGATGATGGTCAAAGACTACAGCCTTTAGTATGGGTTACATCTCAGCAGAAAGAATATAAAAATCATCACAACTGGACCATTGAGCAACATTGTGAAAACAGAAAAGTTTGAAGTTGGACTTTTACTTGGACTAACAACTGAAGCATGGAAGAAACAGTTTCAGAAATCAAAAGATGCATTGCATTGGGCATATGTGCTGCAAAAGACCTCTTTAAAGTGTTAAAAAGCAAAGATGTCACCTCAAGGACTAAGATGTGTCTGACTCAAGCCATGGTATTTTCAATTGCCTCATTTGCAAGTGAGATCTGTACAATGAATAAGAAAGAAAGATGATGAACTGATGGCTTTGAACTATGGTGTTGGGGAAGAATATTAAATATAACACAGACTGCCAGAAGAACTAACAAATAAATGTTAGTGAATACAGTGAGAATGCGACTTAGCACAGAGAACAGAAAGACTTCCTGTCACATACTTTGGGCATGCTTTCAGAAGGGTCATATCCTTGGAGAAAGACTCAACGATTAGTAAAGTAGAAACCAAAAACCAAACCCATTGCCACTGAGTCAATTCCAACTCATAGCAACACTAAAGGACAGAATAAAACCACTCCACAGAGATTCCAAGAACACCTGGTGGATTCAAACTGCTGGTCTTTTGGTTAGCTGATGTAGCAATTAACCACTATGCCACCAGAGTTTACAGCAGAGTATCACTGAAAAAAGAGGAGGACCTTCAATGGATGGATTGACAGAGTGGCTGCAACAATAGGCTGAAACACAGCAACCAGTGTGAGAATGGCTCAGGACTGGGCAGTGTTTGGTTCTTTTGTAAGAATGGTCATTATGAGTTGGAACCAACTCTGTGACACCTAACAACAAAGCAGAAACACAGTGAAAATTGCCACCCCTCTGAGATGCTGAGGTTCAGAAAATTAAGGCATTTGCTCAAACTCACACTCAAGTTCCCAGAGTCAGAAAATGGAAGAGGTGCCATGGAAATCAGGTTTGCAAAATTCACCAGGAAATCATCTCTCTTGGTACTAGTCAGTCTTTCACAGTTTTTGACTGTATTAAGGGATAAAGATAGGGTTGGGATGGAGAACCTCTTGGTGTTCTCTAGTTAGCTTTTAATGCAAGCAGGCCCATTGAGATAATTTCCTTAACAATAAGCTCTCTCTCAAGATAATTTTATGCAAAAAGGTTGTAATTAATGTTTACTTTAAATGAAAATTTTTCAAAAGTATGTGTATCTGTGTATGCATAAACCCTGGTGGCATAACGGATAAGAGCTATGGCTGTTAACCAAAAGGTTGGCAGTTCAAATCCACCAGATGTTCCTTGGAAACTCTGTGAGGAAGTTCCACTCTGCAGTCACACACACATATACATGCTGTCCCTGGGTTACAAGTGTCCAATTTACGGATAACTTGTACTCACCCTTTAACATGATGTAAATGTGCTGTCACTTTGGAAAGACTGAACCAACCCAACTCACCGCAAATTTCTCATCACAATCACCTTCTCTTGCAGCATGTGCAGATTTTAGAGCATTGAAAAGGCTCTGAGCCTTTTCTTACACTAAACCAAAAATCAAAACCCACTGCCATCCACTGATTCCAACTCATAACAACTCTGTAAGTGAACTACCCAGAGAGTTCTCAAGGCTGTAAATCTTTAGAGAAGCAAACTGCCACATCATTCTCCCACAGAGCTGCTGGTGGGTTCAGACTACTAACCTCTGGTTAGCAGCTGAAGACTTTAACCATCGTGCTACCAGGGTTCCTCTCCTGCCCTACATTGAGGCTTAATAAGAACTGTATGCACTTGTTCCAACTTCTACCAATCTGACTTACAGATAGGAAGAGAACTCATTCATAATTCAGAGACAGCTGATACATGAGAGAGTTAAAAAGTACTTGCATTTGATATATAGTTGTTTACAGCTCTTCCCATCTTATGTTTCCTTGTTTGTAATTTCCCCCTTATTCTTGATTTCAAATTGTTAAAAAGGACTGTCATGCTCAATCAGTGTTTGTCATGCAGCTTGATCTTCCTAGTCTTGGTCCCCCCAGCTTGGGGACTTTCCTGTGCTGTCATCCCCAGGGCCTGTGTGCTAGTGATGAAAGATCACAGATGGTTAAGACTTGTAGGAAAACCTATGAGATCACCTAGAACAAGTCTGTCATTTTCCATGAGAACACTGGGACCCAGGGAGCTTATATTTTTTGTCTAAAATTTCGTCATTCATCACCAGGACCATAACTCTTTTATTATGCCATACTGCCTCATCAATTCAGTTTTAATATTAATTCATAGATTCTATTGTTAAATGAGTAGCAGTTTTGTGTTTTTCTTGTTGTTGTTGTTTGAGATGAGGAAACTTGACCCATTTATTAATCACAGAAACTTGGCAAGAATCCATCTTTAATCTATGCTAATATCTAAGTCAGTCAGCTTCCTAATATCCCTTTGAGTATAATAATAAAATAATCAAGCTGAAGATGATGTGATGTAGGTTATTTTACACAGAGTATGTACTTTCTTACATCAGTCCATTTAAGAGAAAATAACAGAGATAATTTCTCAAGTCCTAGCACAGAACAAATTGTGATTTGGGCTTAAAGTCCCAGGTGAGAGAGACTAGCTGTTTCTCTGTTGTTTAAAATAGAAGTTTACAGTAGGAGTTTACAATTTCTCAAAAAAGGTCTTATCAATGCAAATGTCAAGGAGCTTGTTGGCTGTGTCTTTTGCTTTTAGCAAACATGTGGAACACATTCCTCTCGTCTGTGGAAACACAAGATTGTATATTTTAATTTGTCTGAAGCTTTACTACGGAGTCTATAAATATTATATAACAAATCTGAGCATTACTACTTTCTTGTGCATTCAGGAAACATCTCTGTGATCACTATAATCAACCTAATTGGGCAAGACTGTCTAAGTGAAGGCAGTAACATTTGTTTACTTCATTGTAGAAATATGCTCGCAGCCTGGTACCACCACATTTAAATGAGTTTTTATCCAAGACAGAGAGAAATGTACCCTTCAGTCAACACAGTCTGTTAATTTGAAAGTGTTTAAATTAACCATGTGTATACCCTAAGGAAATTTTGAGAAGCTTTGCACTGTGTTCTCTTTTGAGAGGACTGGTGATATTCCAACCTTTTGCTTTCTCCATATTTTGTGGAGTGCAGAGAAGAAGAAGCCCCCTTTCATTTTCTAAGGAGGCCCAACATATGCCGGAATCTAGCCTAGGAGCCCCGTTCTTGGTTGCAATGGGACCATGAAAAAGAATTTCTTTTGAGTGTTGTAATACACTGTGAAGAACCACAAGATTTTGAGGGGAAGGGAGAAAAGTAGCCTAGTCAGATGGGAAAGTACAGATGAGAATAGGTGATGCACATCCTGATAGAGGGATTCTGGACCGTGCTATGCGCTAACTTAGGTTGTAGAGTTAACCCCTCAATGCCAGACTTTCCTTCAACACAGTCACAATTTTATCCACAACAGTGCTACCACATCTTCTTCATTACTTTCTCTACCTTTTTGTTTCCATTTGTTTTGTAGGAACCTTGGTAGCATAGAGGTTAAGAGCTATGAGGCCTGACAATTAAGTGCTGTAAACCTCATTGCTGAATATCACTACATTACCTTGCAAGTACTTTCTTTGGGAAGTTATGCAGTGATGCCAGCACCTAGTCTACCCTTCAGAGAAATCCTGGAACTCTTTCTGGAATGGCCATTGCACATGGTGGCAAAGTAGCAAGTTTGCAAACTTAGTTGTGGAATTATCAATGAGGGAGTTTTAGCTGGTAAACAAATAACAGTGTTAGAACACCCTCCCTATTCACCTGATTTGGCCCCAGTGACTTTTTTCTTTACCTGAAGATAAAGGAAATATTGAAAGGAAGACGTTTCGATGACATTCAGGACATCAAGGGTAATATGATGATAGCTTTGATGGCCGTTCCAGACAGAGTTCCAAAACTGTTTTGAAGGGTGGACTAGGTATAGGTGTTGGTGCATACCTTCCCAAGGGGAGTGCTTCAAAGGTGACCATAGGGATATTCAGCAACGAGGTATGTGGCACTTTTTTCTAGGATGAGTTTGTGAACTTAAATGGCAATAACTCGTGTGGCTGCTAAGTAAAAAGTTGACAGTTTGACTTGACCGGTTACTCCTTGGAAACTCTATGGTGCAGTTCTATTCTGTCCTATAGGGGCACTGTGAGTCAGAATCAATGGCAACAGTTCTGGTATAGTTTTGGGTTTTGCTTTATAAACCTTTGCCTGGTACACCATCTAGATGGAATCACTCACACTCAATGTAGGTGGTAGCTCCAAATCTTAAACAGGCCTGGAGGCAGGGCCAAAGGAGAGATTGAATGGAGGGGGAGGCCATTAAACACAGTGATTTATGTGATTTGTGTTATTCCCCACTGGTTGTTCAGCGGCAGAATTCTTGTCTTCCCTACAGGAAACCGAGATTTAATTCCCAGCCAGTATACTTCATGCTCAGCCGCCCCTTATCTGTCGGTGGAGGTCTGCATGTTGCCGCGATGCTCAGCAGGTTTCAGTAGAACTTCCAGACCGGTAGCAACTAGCAAGAAAGGTGTGGTGATCTACTTCTGAAAATCAGTCAGCACAAACCCCATAGATCACAGTGCTTTGATCCACAGTTATGGAATTGTGCAGGGTAGGGTAGTGTTTTTTTCCATTATGCAGAGGTTCATCATAAGTCCAGCACCGACTCAGTGGCAGTTTGCCATCATATATAGCATGTCTACTGTACTTCTTAGTGTTCTTGTAATAAGCAAAAAATTCTTGCAAGGTAGCCATTTTAGGAAAAGGGCAATCACTCCAGCGAAGAAAGAGAGTCATACTGCCAGGAAAGAGAAGGGGACGAGGATTCACAGGACCACTGTGCACTGCGATTTTGGAAGCCCATGTTGTGGGAAAGTGACATGGCGAAACATCTAGAGCAAGGAGGATAAACAGCTGGGGCCTCTAGATTGTGCTAAAAATATCCCATGGAACTCAGGTACACAAGTCTGCCAAAATGAGTCAACATTACCTCATTATTTTTGTAGGTGATTTGCAGGAGGAATTTTTTGTTGATGTTGTTACATTTCCTCAAAAGCAACCTCTCTCTACCCAGCTATCACTTGTACAGTTTGCTGGGAGGACTCTAGAGTGTAATATGCTGGTAGCCAGTGCAGTAAATGTTAAAGGAAAGCAGCCACCCCCTCACCTGATTGATGGCCCTTTAGTACCTACCTCACATAGAGCCAGCAGAAAATTGGCACTCGTTACATGCATGCTGCATGAAAGACATACCCCAAGAATTGTGGCTGACCACGCAGGACACTGTTTCACCCTCGCTAGGAAAGCTACTGCCCAAAATGTAAAACAACAAGTGTTGGTGTTGGTAAGGGGAAATGGGAACCCTCATATGTTGTGAATGGAAATGCAAAATGATACAACTGCTGTGAAAAATAGTTTGGAGAGTCTTCAGACACTTAAACATAAAGCTCCACATGACCCAGCAATCCCACTTCTAGGTATACAAGGTTGGACGATTATGTCCACACATTCATCACTGCTGAATGTTACTATGATCACCATCAACGTACTCCCCTTAGGAAGCTATGCGCTGGTGCAAGCACCCAGTCCACCCTTCAGAGGAATTTTGGAACTCTGGAATGGCCATCAGAGCTCTCATCATATTACCCTTGATGTCCTGAATGTCATCAAAATGTCTTCCTTTCAATATTTCCTTTATCTTTGGGTAAAGAAAAAAGTCATTGGGGGCCAGATCAGGGGAGTAGGTAGGGTGTTGCAATACAGCTATTTGTTTACTGGCTAAAAACTCCCTCACAGACAATGATACAATTAAGTTTGTAAACTTGCCACCATGCCACTGTACACAAAGGCCATTCCAGGAAGAGTTCCAAAGTTGCTTTGAAAGGTGAACTAGGCACTAGCATCAGTGGATAGCTTCCCAAGGGGCATACTTCAAAGGTGGCCATAGTGATATTCAGCAAGGGGTATGTAACACTTAGTACAATTATGTTCATGAACTTAATTGTTGGGCCTCGTGTATCTAAAGGAATTGAAAGCAGGAACTCAAACAGTTACTTGGATACCAACATTCATAGTGGTGTTACTCCAAACAGCCAAAAGGTAGAAATAACACCAGTGTCCATTGGTAGATGAATGAGTTAAAAAAAAAAAAGAAGTACATTCAGCCATAAAAAGGAATGAACTTCTGATACATACTACCATATGGATGAATCCTGAAAACATTGTATTAAGTGAAACAAGCCAGACACAAAAATGACAAATCTGTATGATTCTACTTACATGAGAACTCTGAAGTTTGAAAATCCATAAAGATAGTGTAAATCTGAGATTACTCCATTCCATGTTCAAATATCACTCACTTATATAAATTTTCCTGATCACATCTAAAAGAGCTAGGAGGAGGGGAGAAGAGGGGCGTATAGTTTAATGCATATAGAGATTGTGTTTGGGGTGATAAAAATTTTTGGAAATAGATACTGGTGAAAGTGGTACAAGATTGTGAATGTGATTAATGACACTGAAATGTACACTTGAAAACAGTTACAGTAGCAAATTTTATAATTATATGCATTGTCACACAATAAAACAGAGACAAACAGAAAAGATTCCTGCTCAGCCTCTGTGGATATGTTCTTTATCATAGAAACTGGTTTTAAGCAGCAATGGTAACTTCTTGTTGTCTAGGTCACACAAATCTGGAAGGTACAATCTAATAGAGAATAAAAGCACAGCAACTCTCTGGGGTAGGTCCTCTAGCAAAACACCTGGAACTCATCTCATTACGTTTTCCTCTTATTTTATGGCATTCCTGGGGTGTTTCTCATGTGTCTGTGGGAGACAATGGCTCTCTCTCTTGTTCCCTTTGGCATTTGCTCTTTTCTTCAGGATGGCCCATTTTGTTGACTTTGGCCACTCATGAATGTCCCTGGTATATTCCTTGTCATTAGTCACCTTTTCCCTGTGGAGCTCTGGTTTTCATTATGCAGGTCTTTGTCAATTGCTCCTGACAGTAACCCAACTCAAACATGTTTAAGTAAAACCAGGAATTTATTGATTTATGTACCTGGTTTGGCTTAACGGGTTTGAGTTATATTGAAGATGTGCCTTCAGACATAGCTGGATCCAGGTGTTTACACATGTCTTTAGGGCTCTGTCTATTTTTCCCTGTTTAACATTTTCTTCTCCTATAACTGTTATGAGTTGTTACTGACAGCTCTACATTCATCTCTTTTTCAGCTTAGCATGTGATCCAGAAAGGAAAAGACTTCTTAAATAGCTTCTACAGAAATATTCTACTAAGGATCCTGAATCCAGTTTGTATCCCATGCCTGTCCCTCACCCATGACTGTAGTTGAGGGATGTAGACTCTGTCTGGGCTGCATCATTTCTCCTGAGGCTAGGAGTGGGTTTAGGTCCCCCTGACCCACACTGAGTGGGTTCGTAGAGGATGTAAGGGTCCTATTACTAGAAGAAGGAGGGACACAAGTATGAGAGAGGCCACCTGTGTCTCCACAGCCTTGTTGCTCTGATGATGGTCTTTGATCTTTCTGAAGTTACCTCTATACTGCCAAACAAAGCAAAATAAAGTATCATTCTTCTACCAGTCATGGATGTGACAAAGTGATTTTTAGAGGCATGGATATTATAGCTACTTTTCTGTGTCATTTCCCAAAGTGCTCTGACATGAAGGAGTCCCCGGGCAGCTGAGCTAAAGGTCAGTGTGTGACACGTGAGTACCCCGTGCTGAACTCCGCAATCACATCCCAACATTGCTCTGTGTTTTTGCACATTGAGTTTCTTTTCTCACCGTGAAGTCCTTCCCCCAGGGTAGGTACCCATGGAGGTCTAGTGATTAAGGAATCCAGCCCTGGAGATTGAATATCAACATAAATGTGGTATGTCCAGCCATTAACCTATCTGTGAAATTCTGCAGGGTTCTCTAGCAAAATGAATCCACAGACTCCATTCCATGTTCAAATATCACTCACTTATATAAACTTTCCTAATCACATCTAAAACAGCACCCCAGCCTAGTCACTTTCTAAACTCTTAAGTGATGGGTGGGTGGGTGGGTGGGTGGATGGATGAATAGGTGAATGGATAGATGGATGGATGGATAGATGGATGGATGGATGGGTGGATGGGTGGATGGGTGGATGGATGGATGGATGGACGGATGGATGGATGGATGGATGGGTGGATGGACGGACGGACGGACGGATGGACGGACGGATGGACGGACGGATGGATGGACGGATGGACGGATGGATGGGTGGGTGGATGGGTGGATGGGTGGGTGGGTGGGTGGATGGATGGATGGATGGATGGATGGATGGATGGATGGATGGATGGATGGATGGATGGATGGATGGATGGATGGATGGATGGATGGATGGATGGATGGATGGATGGATGGATGGATGGATGGATGGATGGATGGATGGATGGATGGATGGATGGATGGATCGAGTCAACTCCAACACATGGTGATCTTAGTGTAACATAACCAAACATTGCCCTAATCTGAGTCATCCTCACAATCACTAGCATGTTTGAGTTCATCCTTATAGCCATTTGTCATTTCACTGAGGTGTAGCCATTTCACTGAGGCTGTCTCCTATTCTCATTTGTCAACAAACATGACATCTTCCTCTAGTAATCAACTCCTCTTGATTACCTATCTAAAGCAAGCACGCCATACAATGTTCTGTTGTGAGCCATAAGACTTTCATTGGCTAATTTTCAGAAGTAGATCACCAGGCCTTTCTTCCTAGTCTATATTAGTTTAGAAGTACCACTGAACCTGTCCATCATGGATGACTCTTCTAGTATTTGAAATACCTGTGGCATAGCTTCTGGTGTCATAACAACACACAAGTCACCACAGAACCTGAAAGAAGGCAGGGAATTTTTCTCTCTTGTTTTCTGCTGTATTTTCTGTGACTAGAATAGTCCCTAGTATAGCCTAGTCATAGAAACTGTTTATTGAGGATATCAAAAAATAGATAAATGAATGGGTAAAATTATAGCAGCTGGAGATCTTATTCCACAATTCTGGGATCTTGTTACACACATACGCATACAAGTTCAGTAAAAGATGTAACTGGCAATTTTTAAAGGCATGAATACACATGCCCTGCATTTGGGAATCATGTTACCCATCTTGCATCTCCACCTAATTTCCTTCTGCTTTATTTATTGATTTTCTGTTTTTTCTAGAATGGTAACTAAGCCAAAGGATTTACCAAAGATATTAGATAGCATACTTCTGATGTTATTTTTGTTAAGTAAAGCCAGGGAAAAAAAGGATAAATTAAGCTGTATAAAACATTAATTCTGAAGAATTTTATGAGCCAATAGCCTTTGGGGGGCAGGGAGAAAAAAAAAAAAAACCGGAAATGTGACCTCCTCCCCTTGAGGTAGCTGAAAGTACGTTCTAGCTCTCTTTTGCTGTCAGGACTTGAATTTTTGGTTTGTAAGAAGTTTTATTTTTAGATTTGAACTCTCTGCTATAGCACAGTAAACAATTAGGGGATCCACTGTTTTCTCCTCACAAATAAAGGCAAATTATAACCAAGAAGGCTGGTTTCCCACTGTCATTTCCCTACTGATTTTCCCTGCCCCTTTTGGGGTCCCTGTGGCAGTGGGCAGGACAGAGCCAAGCAAAACCAGTAGCCTCCTTTGGAGGCTCTGCAACCCCTCAAGTGTAGGGGGAATTCCTTTCTGCCTGAGTGAAATGTCTAGTCTATAAAACCGGTTAGTAAAACAGACCGTAATTTGGGATTTGGTAATACCAGCCTCATTTTGACAGAACCCAGGCTGACCCACAGCATTATGTCATGAACAGATGTGAATTCTAGAAGGGTGGGATGATTAAAAACTTGTTCAGGAAGGAGAAAATTGAATCAGAGGAGGTCTTTGCTCTTCTACAGAGGCCGAGCAGTAAGATGTGTTTAACCCTGTTCAGTGCATGTGGCACTTGCCTCAAAATGGTCATCACTTCCTGTAAGGTTGGAGTCTTCTTATTCTTTCTTAAAATGTAAAGGAACTGGTAGCAAATACAAATTGGATGCTTTAAAAATGTGTTTTAAATATAATTAAGATGATTTAAAATCTCTTATATTTAAGCATGTCAAAAACACTAATAGCTTCTTGATCCAGGGCAAGTCAGTCAAGATACGCAATCCACAATTTTTCATCCAAAGAACAAAAACAATAATACCTTAAACCTCATGTTATTGGGACAGAAACAATAACACCTTAGTGGTGATGTTATTGGGACAAAAGCAATAACACCTAGGGTGTGGAGTTATCGTGAAGATTAAAAAAAGGGCAATGACTACCAGAAAGTGCTTTCCAAACCATAAAGCTCAGTGAAAATATACCATTAGTTAGTGTTAACAGCAATGGGCAGATTAAAGTAATACTGCCACCCACCCACTGCTGTTAGTAGATTCTGACTCATAGGGATCCCACAGAGTTTCTAAGGCTATAAATCTCTATAGCAGCTAACTGCTACATCCTTCTCCCAAGGAGATGCTGCTAGTTTCAAACTACAGACTTTTCAGTATTCCAGCACTTTGACCACTAAGCCACCAAGGCTTCTTAAAGTAATACCAACACTATGTTAGATAAACTTTAGTGTTAGCATGTTTTAAAAAATTACATCATGCTTTGGGTTTTTCATTGAGTTTATTAAACTGCATTCATACATATTATCTCACTTTACAATGAAATTGAGCATTTAATCACTTCAAAGACCAATCAGTACTTAGTTGTTGGCCTGTAACTGGAAGGGTAGGGAGGTTTCCGAAAATATATATTTCATGACATTGTTTAGTTTACTAGATATTAACTGATGGGAAGTCTTTACTAAATTTGAGATCAAAATGATTTTCAATAGGGTTTTGTTAAAATAAAACTCCACTTTATCAAAAAAGAAGAAAAGCTCATTGCAGAGGTAGATTTAAAACAACCTGATGAAACTCTGCTTAATTATTTGTAAGGTAAACTAATCTAAGGAGAATGGTCCCTATTCAAGCAATATTCTGTAAGAGATGTCAACCATTAACTTCGGAAACCAAGTCGGTGAATAAATACTGATTTTGTCCATCCAGTTAGGTACCTATACGTAATATCTCCCAGGAGTTTCTTGAACTCATATATTAGTGAACTGCTAGCCATTCATCATACTGTTAGCTGTTCATCAAGCATTTAGTGAGCACTCACTCACCAAACTCAAATTCACTGCCATTAAGTTGATTTTGATCTCACAGCAATCCTATAGGGCAGAGTAGAACTGCCCCATAGAGTTTCCAAAGAGCTTCTGGTGATTCAAACTGTGAAGTTTTTAGTTAGCAGCTATGGTGCTTAATCACTACTCCTCCAGGACTTCTGAATACTCACTACATACCAAGAATTATTCTCTGGGCATTGGAGATACAATGAAAAACAAATCAAACACTGGCCTACCTCATGGAGCTTTTATTCTAACAAGTGAGGAAAATAATAAGAGAAGATAATTTCAGTTTACTGGGCTTTAGTTTGTCATCACTTCACCAACCGAGATGATAAAGTCAAAATAGAAAAATATCCAAGGGCACTAGGAACTTCATGGAACAATAAGCCTAAGGATGCAGGGTCCCTGGAGATACTGGCCAGTGGCTCTCGGTTTGACTGTGAACACTATTTCTGTTGACTCTGCAAGCTTGACAAACTAAAGGCACTACAGCTCACAAACAAGTATCACAGAAGTAGAGTCTGAGATCAGCTACCAAGGCTTTGTCCCCGTGACCTGGTTGAAATTTTTTGGGCCATGGATATCCTGGTCTGTGGTTGAGTGTCCTTTAGTCTCTGTCCTTGTTCTGTGCCCTCCGCTGTGTCACTTTCGCATCCTGAAATAGTTGGAGCCCCACAGACTCATACCAGCCATCATCGACCAGGTCAGTTATTGCAACTATGGTGGCTGATGCTGAAAAAAGATCACACTCACAATATCCTGCGCAATATTCTTACACGTGTTGCACATGTGACAGATAGCAGCTATCACGTGCACTGATGCGTACTGTGAGAAGCATTCTACATCTCTATGTATAAAATGAAATAAAGTTCAGTCTTTGTAATGAAGTCTTCATCAAGCACATTTCTACTACGGAGGGTGTTTCTGTTTCTGTCCTTATAGAACAGCGATGCCTCCTAAGGTTTTGCAATTACATACTTTAAGAAGTGTGTCTTCTTCCCGTATTTCAAAACCAGGTAATGAGGTTCCCTGTGACTATTTGATGTGTAGTCTGGGATTTTTGAAAACTCATTAAAAAGTTACTAAGCAACTAAGAGCATTGTAGTAAGCTAAGGAATCATGGATTGAATTATGTTCCCTGAAAAAAGTGTGTATCAGTTTGGCTGGGCCATGATTCCTGGTATTGTGTAATTTTTCCTGTATATTGTAAATCTGCCTGTACAATGTTAATGAAGGAAAATAGGCGGCAGCTGTGTTAGTGAGACAGGGTTCAACCCACAAGCTTGGATTGCGCTGAGACAATCTCCTGGGATATAAAAGAAGCGAGCAAAGAGACAGGGGGACCTCATACTACCAAGGAGGCAATGGCCAGGAGTATTGTGCATCCTCTGGACTGAGGAGTCTTTGCACAAAGAAGCTTCTAGCCTGGAGGAAGAAGGCTGATTGAGAAAACAATCTACAGGAGCTGACGCTGTGAATTAGGACTTCGAGCCCAGTTTACTGTAAAGAAATACATTTCTCTTTGTTTAAACCCGTTCACTTGTGATATTCCTGTTACAGCAACACTAGATGAGTGAGACGAGTGGCTACAAGATCAGTACTAAAGTGTATGGTGTGTGTCCCAACCCCTGATCTTAACTCCTTCTCTTTTTTACTACAGAAAATTTATAATTTATTCAAAAACAGAGCAATTAGTATACGAATCCCACGTACTCATCACCTAGTTTCAACAATATCATAAACAGTTTTGTTCTGTGTGTATTCTACATACTTTCTTTTGCATTTGTATTTGGAAAAGCAGTGACTCATGATGCTTCCAGATAATATAAGAACCTGAAGGGGAATTATCTGGATTGATGTTCTAGAACAAGAGACTATGCAAGGAGAGAAAGGAAAACGGTATTTGAAAGACAGGTGTATTAGAAGCCAAACCAAAACTAATTGTCATTGAGATATTGATCCCAACTCCTAGAGACCTTGTGTGTGTGGAGCGGACACGCACTCCACAGAAGTTTGAAGTCTGTGACCTTTCACAAAGGAGCTCTGGTGGTGCAGTAGTTAAGCACTCAGTTACTTGGTTCCTGACTGAGAGTTGAGGTTCAAACCCACCAACCGCTCTGCAGGAGAGAGATGT
Organism: Heterohyrax brucei; assembly: GCA_028571685.1. Lineage (NCBI taxonomy): Eukaryota > Metazoa > Chordata > Mammalia > Hyracoidea > Procaviidae > Heterohyrax > Heterohyrax brucei. Next base: position 132,185,163 of record CM053146.1, on the reverse strand, counting down.
GGCCATCTGCTTCTGTAAATATTTCAGCTTTGGAAACCATATGGGACAGTTGTACTCTGTCCTATGGGGTCACTATGAGTTGGAATCAACTCAGTAACAACTGCTATTTTTTAACAGACCTTTCAAAGGAAGATTGGTAGACCTTCCCTCTCTGGTGCCTCTAGGTGGGTTTGAACCACCAACCTTTCAACTAGTAGTTTAGCACTTAACTAACTGTACCACCCAGGGCTCTGTAAACCAAAAAACACCAAACTCACTGCCACTGAGTCAATTCCAACACATAGGGATCCTATAGGACAGAGTAGAACTGCCTCATAGTGTTTCCAAGGAGTCGTTAATAGATTCAACTTGCCGACCTTTTAGTTAGCAGCCAAGCTCTTCACCACCACACCATCAGAGCTCCCAGGACTTCATAAGGTAGGTTAAAGAGGATCACAATTTCACTACCAATAAGCAGACTTATTTTCCTTCCCCCAGGTTTATGATTGCTTAATTAATCTTTAACCAATAGAATGTGGTAGGAGGGATGCTGTGCCTGTTCTGTAGTGAGCCTGTAAGAGATTTGGAATCTTTCACTCCCTTTCTTGGTATATCTGTCTAGGAACCCAGCCACCAGGCTGTGGAATCACAGGCCTTGTGGAGAGGCTATAGGTAGCCCAGCTGATGACCGGCACTATTTGCCAGTTACACGAGGGAACCGTCTTGGAGGTTTCCAGCCCCATCAAGAACCCACATGAGATCACATGGAGTTGAATACCCACCTAGCTGAATTCAGTCAGCCCACAGATTAGGGAAGATGCTCAAAAGTTGCCGTTAGTAGCCACTCCAATTTGGAGTGGTGGTTTGTTCCACAGTAACAAATAAGTGAAAAGAATTTGTTCCTGGAGTTGGGGTGCTGCTGTGAGAAAAACTAAGACATATGATGTTGGCTTTGGGAGTGGGTGGCAGGTGGACTCTGGAAGGGTCCCTGAGGTCCTGTTGGTGAAGGTTTGAAGTATGGAGAGGAAAGTGTTATCAGAAATCAGAGAAAGGAGATGTGCTTTATGCAGTTATAGAACAATTAGTGAAATTGCTAGAAGAAAGAAGAGAGAGAACTCATAGTTCTGCCTAAAGCTATTTCTAGGAAGAATATTGAAAGTGCTTCATTCTATAGGTCAAAGTAAGTCACAAGGTCAGGGTAGACCTGGGATGGGAGGAGGGGCTTCACTTATTAGGAGGAGGACAAAGGATTTGGGGCCTTCTTTATCCCACTATGAGGGCGCACAGGTAGCTGTAAGATTTCTGTGGTCCTGGTACGTGGTGTCAGAGAACCCAGAAGTAACATTAAATTCTGACTTCAAAGAAACATTGATGGAGGAAAAGGCAAGGTTATAAAATCTTTACACCTTCAATAGAGTAGTGGTTTGATTTAATCTTTAATTAGGTAGACTTCCAGTTCTGCAAACATGCCCTTGCCTCCTCTATTGTCCCGGAAAATGGTCAAAGGGACCAGCCAGGATAATCACAGATATAAATAGGAACTGTTCTTCCACTAAAAGAGAACAAATCAGTTTCATTGTTTTCCTGATGTTGAATTAAACAGCTAGTCTGGTCTTCCTATTAAACAGAATTAAAATCCACAGTCAAATAAATGACTTGACTCTGCTTTAAAACAAAAGATTGTCATTGTCAAGATATAGCTTGTTCCATTTTTAGCACAGGAAGAGATGTTAAGGTGAGTTAATGTGTTTAGATATTATTTATCCTTGAAAATCTCCAGTGCATTACACTGAAATAGACTGGCGATTAGTAAACATTAATCTGAAAGAAAAGGCAACTGCTATCTCCCTCTATACCAACATAACAACACACCACAGTAATAGCCAACCCTCCACATATTTAAATAGCTAGGGGTTGTGGCCTTTACGGATGCTGGTACTTAACAGCTATACCCTATTAAGTTGCTTGTGTGTGCCGTAAGCAAGGGCAACACTACCTTTGCACGCAGCTTGTATTTGTTTGTGATCATTTGAAGGTTAATGAAGAAGTCCTGGGGAGAAAATATGTTGCAAGAGAAGCTTCCATTCAACTTTGTGACCTTCTTTTTTCCTGTACTCTCCTTTAAATTCACAACAGCACTCTTTTGAAGGAAAGTGTAGGTCCTAAAAGCTAATGCTGAAGACCCAGCTCCAACAAGGGCTTCAAACTGGTTTGAATCTCTGCTGATAATTTACATTTATAACATGTTCCCAGATGTTGTACGTATGAATCACCTAGGGCTGTAGTTAAAATATATTTATAGCATGTTCCCTGCTGACACTTTGTATTTTCGTACTAGATATACTGAATCAGAATCTTTAACTACAGCCCCAGATGATTCCTAGGTGTAACATCTGGGACTGTGTTAGCAATACAAATTCTCAGCATGCATTTGAACCAGAATGAACAGGTTTGAAGCCCTGATTCAAACCTATCAGGAAAAGAATGAGAAGAAGTGAAAATGAGGCAGAGAATAACAATAAAAGGTAAGTTCTGATGACTCACACTGGTGTATGTCCCTGCATTAATCTTCTAAGCTCAAGGAACTGACTTCTCTCATCTATTAATTTGGAAGTAATGAAGGTCCTTAACAGATACTCCAAGGCTTTCAAATTTGCTATCTCAATTTAAAAAAATACAGGTGCTGAGAGTGAAGAGTGAGCCTTCATCCAGTTTGCACATTTAGAAAAGCCAGAATAGGAAGACTACACACAGCTGTAAACATCAGTCAGGAAACTGCACTGTGAAGTTTCTCTGCAGTTTTCCTAAGCTACGTTCTCTGCTCCATAGGGAGACCAATGTCACCTGCCTTCCTGATGACTTCTGGCCAGATTTCCTGGCCCAGCACATGCTGGTCTATCCTCAGGCCACCAATGATGTGGGGACACCATCTTCTCCCAGCTATACTCACGCTGATGACCTTGTGTTGGTTGTGACTAAGCACAGCTCCTCCCATGTAACTGGTTCTCTTTTTCCTTTTCCTTTTTCTCCCTGCCTGCATCTTTCTCCTGTCTTTCAGTAGTAAGGTGCCTAGAATACAAGAGACTTAGATCCTAATGTTGATGTTCCCTCTAACTCATGACATAAACTTAGGCTAGTCATTTTGCTGGTTAACTCACTCAGCTGCTAACTGAAAGATTAGAAGTTTGAGTCTACACAGAGGTGCCTCAGGAGAAAGCCCTGGCAAACTACTTGAAAAAAAAATCAGCCATTGGAAATCCTATGAAGCATGTTTCTATGCTGGTACACAAGGGTGTACCAGCCATAAGTGGGTTGCCAATTTCATGACAACTCGTTTTTAGTCATTTCACTATTTATCCATTTTTTTGTGTGTATAACTCATGGGAATGAGACCTTACCTCTAAGGATCCCTGGTGGTGCCATTGTCAGTCACTCAGCTATTAACTAAAAGGTTGGCTTTTCTAAGCCACCCAGGGATTCTATAGGAGAAAGATCTAGTGATCTACTTCTAGGATGATTGTAGTCAAGAATCCCTATGGGCAGCTGTATTCTGTCACATAGGGTCACAAGGAGTTAGAATGACTTAGTGGCATCCAACAACAATGACAGGCCTTACCTCAGTTGCTAACCTTCTTTGATGCTAGAATACATCATCAGGCTCCAGCTTTCCCCTAGCCGTGGCCCAAAAGGCTTGCCTTTGTAGCTCCCTTGAAGAAAATCAGTGTGGGTTCTTTTGTCTGTTTGTTTCCTGTTGTTTTGATCAACACAAAAATAATTAATCTACATGAACAAAGGAACAAAGTCTTTGGAGAAAAAATAACTTTAGTGTCTTACAGAGGAGCCAGCTGGTACTTCTACAATATGTTTTCTATTATGGGCCAAAATACTAACAATAGCACACAACGCAGTTGGAGGCGAAAGTACAAGGACCACTGAGTGAAAAATGTTTCCTGGTGTATCACAACCATAGAAACACCTGTTCCCAAGTAGCAGGGTGCTCCACGGCAAGTGTTATTTGACTGGCTTTAAAACGTATCAATTGTTACCTCAGGTTTGGTGGAGTGATTAATGGCTTTGAATTGTGCTGTGGAGAAATATGGGCGTATTTGCTTTTTCTTTTCGAAAAAAAATTTATAGAGTGTAGTTTGCTTCCATAGTAAAGAAACACATCATTTGATGACTGTTCCCATAGACAGTATTATCTGGAATAGAAAAAACAATGGCAAGAGTGTTCATACACATTGAAGGCAAGGCAGATACGAAATACTTATGAATCCATACTTACAGGGAAGTCTTGCAAGGAGGAGTTTGGCTGAGGAAGAAGTCCTGTTTAGTGTGTACTGAAAAGCATTTGATTTAGCACCCACAGGGATTAACAAGCTCTAATATTTTTTCTTCCAAAAAAGATTTTCTGGTTTATTATTATTTCTGTTAAACATTCAGATTTCAAGCTCAAAACGTGGGAGATGTCCTTATTTTCTCTATTCTCCTAAGCAAAGTATCTGTGAACTCCGTCTCTGAAATATCTTTCCTTCCATTTTTTCCCCGCCGTCAATTCCCCTCTCTCCACACTGATTTGGGCCTTCATGAGTAAACAAACCTCCAGCTGACGTGTTCTCTGTCTTCCACAGAGCCCATGTTATTATTGTTAGAGGCCATCCAATTGGTTGTGACATGTGGCAACCTTACACACAACAGAACAAAATGTGCCTAGTTTTGTGCCATTTTCATGATTGCTGGTAACTGCTGATGTGTCTAGTGTGTATTTTGAATGCATTCCAATCTTGAAAATCATCTTACGGCATTGTATCAGGCAATGCTCTGTTTTGATCCATAGGATTTTCATTGGTTAATCTCAAAAGTAGATCTCCAGACCTTTCTTTTTAGTGTGTCTTAGACTAGAAGCGCTCCGTTGAAACCTGTACGTGATGGGTGACCTTGATGGCATTTGAAATACCGGTGGCATGGCTTCTAGCATCACAGCAACGTGGAAGTCACCACAATACAACAAACAGACAGATAGGTGATGGGTACAGCCTACAGCCGTTTGTTCATCTCTCTCCTACAATGGCTATCAAAGATTACCTTGCTTTAATTTGATCTGTGTTTCTGTGTCCCTCACATACCCTGAACCTACTGTCACTGAATCAATTCCAACTCATAAGGGACCCTATAGGAGACAGTAGAACTGCCCCATGGGGTTTCTAGGGTTTCTAAGGAGCACCTTGTAGATCCAAACTGCTGACCTTTCTGTTAGCAGCTATAGCTGTTAACCACCACGTCACCAGAGTTTCCTTACATATCCTACTAGATCATAGATAGACATCAGGCAATGTTTTCTTCACATTCAAAATTTCCACAACAATTTGTTCTCAACTGCACACACAAAAGGAGCTTAATATATTTTATATACTAAAATTAAAGATTGATAAATTATTTCTCCAGATCCAGGAAGTATATTAGGTATAATGAAACTAGTAGTAGGATTAAGAATAAAAACTTGAGCAGTGATATTTGTTGAGTGCCAATAGGTTCCAAGACATTTCTTTATATACATTTTCTTTCTTAATCTTAGAACAAATAACTGAGGTTTTTATTTGTCATTTTGTTGCGGTTCCTTTTACTGATAATTATGTCATTTATAGATAAGAAAATTAGAAAACACAAATACCTCTTCCAAAGTCAGAAAGACCATGAGCGTTGTATTCCAGGAGCCTGATGCTAAAAGGTTAACAGGTTCTTCTTTCCCTCAATCTCCCTAAATCCCCCACCCCATGTGCAAGAGACAGTCAGCTTCTGGGATGTCCCACGTACTTCATCTTCTCCATGCTGACCTCTGAAATGCGCTAACTAGCCACCCTGGAGCTGCTGGAAGTGTCTGCAGTTGGTAGACCCATGAGTAGGCACCTCCCTTCCAGCAGTGGTTAACTTCACACCAAATGCAAGGTTCTGGTCTTGCTTGGGAACCTGTGGATCAGCCTGGGGACAGGGGAATCAGAGTAACTCTGATGTCCCAGGAGGTACCAGCAAGTTGTCTCTGGCAGTAGGGCTGCCCCATGGAGCTTGCAACATAGTGGGTGGAGACTCACACAATGTCATCAAGTCAATAGCGAATTATCAGGTCATGATAATGAAGCTAAAAGTAGGGAAGGGAGTGAGAATAAAAAGTATTCTTAAGGAAGCCTCCTGAATTTATGCCCAGTCACTGATTAGAATATTTTCATTTTATTTGGTGTTTCTTGCCTTTGGTAGAAATTTCTATTATGAATAAGAACTTGGGAAATGAATATGTGAACTGTCTGAAATACCTTCTCACAGCTGACTGTGGGCAAGATCACACAGTGGGAAAGTCATCTAAGGCATGGATCGTTCACACTCCCCTACAGTCTCATCTCTGGGAAAAATGTCCCGCTTTAGAGACTGTCCTCTTGTCTCCCGCACGTGCCAAAGTGATCCAAGTCTCCTCATCTGGTTTCCTGAAGCTGAAAGCTGCTCTTAGGGAAGGGAGTAATGAAACCCAAACAACAGAGACACAGTAACATGGGTACACAGACACACATGCATATACACACAGACACACATACATATGTACACACACAGACACACAGAGGCACATACATGCACACATACATATACAAATACATACACAGATACAGACACATGTGCGTACTCATATGTACTAATATGTACTCATACACACAAAGAAACATACAAACACAGACACGTACAGTAACACAAACACAGACATAGATATACACACAAATAGACACAAACACGCACAGACACACATAGGTACACAAACATACAGGCACAAGGCCAGAAATATAAGTAAAGACATACATACACAGAATTAAAAGTCTTCAAGTTTTCATCTACTTTCCTAAAAATCAAAAACTTCTCCTGAAACAAGGCCGTACATGCATACAGACACATAGACATAGAAACATAGGCAGACAAACACATATAACGATGAACATAATTCAGTCTATCAGGCTTATTGTTTTTGTTGGGTGTCATCGAGTCAGTTCCAACTAACAGTGACCAGAAGTGATGGAGTCAAACTGTCGCTTAGGGTTTTATTGGCTATACAGAAGCAGATGGCATGTTTTTCTCCCATGGCGTGGCTGGATGAATTACAGCTGCCGACTTTTTCTTTGGCAGTCAAGTGCTTAAATGTTGTACCACCAGTCTCATTCTATCTTGCTTAGCGATATTTTAAAGGTATTTGCCCAAATGGAAACCTGTTGTTCCTTGCTAAGATTTACCAGGTGAGGGAACCTGAATCAGACAAGAGCTGCCATAACACTCCTGTCATCAGCCCTGCTGTCACTTGTTACTCTGCTATCTCAGGACAGGCCTCCTCTTGATCAGCAGCTTTTTGGTTTGATGTTCTTACAGTGCTGGACTTAGCTTTAAGAGACTCAGAAGAGCCATTCCAGAGATACATTTTTTAGGCAAATACCTATCTATTATTCAAACACCTGTATAGTAGGACACCATTCCTGACATATGAGGGATTATAGGCTGGGGAGAGAAATGACAGTACAATTTATTACCTGTCTCATAGCTCTGTTCTGAGAAAACTAATCCCTTACACTTTCCATCAACTTATTTAGTAAGATTAATAGAATTCTTTATATTTGTAAAATTACATCAAATACAGCCAATTAATTTCTCACATGTCACCATTTTGGAACAAAGAGAGGTGGTGGGATAACACAGTTCATTTTCTTGAATCTTTATTTGCATTTTAGCCTCTGAAACCAAATTCCTATGACTTTGAAGTCACTCCCGGTACCAAAGTCTATTTTAGGTATCTGGTACTGCTCTAACAAAGTAGATGGTTTTAACAAGGAAAAAGTTTATTCTTACACAGTCTGGTAGGCTACAAGTCTGAATTCAGGGTGTCCACTCCAGAGTAAAGTTTTCCCTCTTTGCCGGCTCTGTAGGAAGTTTCTTGTGTTGGATCAGCCTTTGGTCAGGGAGCATCCGGGCACAGGAAACTCATACCATCAAGAAAGCAGTACCAGGAGTACAGGGCTTCCTTCAGACCTGAGGTTCCTGTGTCCAGATGCTCTCTGACCAAAGACTGATGCAAAACGAGGACCTTTCTCTACAGCCACAAAGAGGGAAATCTTTCCAGTGGAGTAGACACCCCGAATTCAGTCTTGAAGCCTACTGGACTATGTTAAGAAAAGACTTTTTCCTTGTTAAAACCATCCGTGTTGTGATATTTCTGTTAGAGTAGGACCAGATGCCTAAAACAGAATAACCCTGGTGGATAGTGGTTAAGTGCTACATCTGCTAACCAAAAAGTCAGCTGTTCAAATCTGCTAGGCACTCCTTGGAAACTCTCTGGAGCCATTCCACTCTGTCCTATATGGCTGTTATGAGTTAGAATCAACTCGATGGCAGTGGGTTTGGTTTGGTTTATGTGGTCACTCACAATAAATTCCCATTTTAGTAAAGATCAACAATTATAGGCTCTCCTGACACAATACAAGGAAATCTGAATATAATTTACCATTTTCCTTGATATAGCTAAGTTAATTCTACTGTGTGTTTATTGGTTGCCTTCATGACCCTATAATGAAACCGAAGAATAAATTGTGTTATATTAGCGTCCTTGCCTTTTCTCTGCTGTTCACACTAAGTCCGTAATAAAAAGCCCAACAACAGTGTTTGATTAATGGCTTTTAAAACATGCATTCTGTACCACAGAAGGACTTTTCCTACTGGGGCCAAGCTCAGAGTTGCAAAGGGGAGGGGTACACTAAAAAATAAGGACCACAAATATGATTCAATTATAGGACGCAATCTGAAACAAGAAATCATCTCAGCAGATTCACCTTTTCAAGTTTATAGGAATCTTCTATCTTCTCTGTCCTTCTTTGCTTCCATTTCTTTACTGGTCCTGTTCTTTATTTCACAAGACACGGGCTTTATGGATAACAATTACACTGGAATAGAGACTGAAAAAATTACACCATAACTCAGCGGCTAGAACGCAGGCATTAAAGAGATAGCTCAGAAGACTAAGTGATGTGTTAATATTATAGGTTTCAGGAACCCTAAGCCCTAGACTGGAGAGATAACAAAGCAGGCCTTGGAAATTCTCTCAAAAAGCTGACATGGACAGAAGTTTGAATCTTTGGAAGAGAAGAACAACTAAAGAAAATCAATGCCATCACAGGAATATAAAGATTGGAAACAGGGAAATAGCTGTATAAATGATATTTGACTCCATAGCATTAGATGAAATATTTGCAGAATAAGCGTAGGTTGAAAAGGTGCATGAGAAGGCCCAAAGCCTAGGCCAAGTCAGCCAAATGCCGTCGAGTCCGATCCGACTCATGGCGACCCTAGGAAGCCTGCTGTATTTACAGGTTAGAAGACAGGAAGACCCAGCAAATGAGACTGAGAGCAACAGTGTGGGTAACCAAAAACAACAGCAGTTTCATTGAACACAGTCAAGAGAAGAAAATGTTTCAAGGAGAGGATGCTTTTCAGAAATCAAGGAAAATACAGACTGAAAATTGATCATTGGATTTGTCAGCCAAAGAGTCATTGACGCCCTTGCCAGTTTCAGTCAAGGGGAAGTCAGGAAGAGTGTTGAGACCAAGCTTCGCAAGAACGAATTTGGGAGAGAATAGGAGCTGAGTCACCACAGAAAGCTATACATACAGTTCTTCCAAGTTTCCTTTCCTAGCAGAATAGAAAAATAACACAGGAAATGTAGATAGATATGGGGTCAAAGAAGGATTTTTAATGAAAATATTGTAGCACACTTGTAAGATCCAGTAGGGGAGGTAAAATTGACGATGCAGAGGAGGAAGGATAAAAATTACAAGAGCGAAGTCCTTGAGTGGGAGGATACGAAAGGATCCAGAGAACAGATGGAAATACAGGCCTGAGACTAGAGCGCAGATGACTCATTCCCCATAATAAGAAGAAAGACAGAGAGTGAGGGTACAGATGTAAGGCATTTGGAAGGCTGGTAGTGAACAAAGAAGTATGTTCTCTCTGGTTGCTTCTATTTTCTCAGTGAAATGTGAAGCCAGGTCATGAACCGAGAGCGCCAAATGGAGAAGGCAGATTTGAAGTGTGAGGGGCAAGCAAAAAAGCGTTAACTGGCCATGTGGGATACCAGGGAGCAAATCCACTGTGGAGTGTTGTAGGGTCACCTGGCAATGTTGAAGGTTCACTTGAGATTTGCTGTCAAACTACTAATATGAGACCAGTCACTGGTTTCTGTAGCTAGTGTTTTCCTCCAGTGAAATTCAGCTATTCAAGTGTAGCTATAGAATTTGAGAAGAGTTGGATTTGACAACGTTGGGAGTTTTTCTAGTGCGATGGTTAATTTTATATGTCAAGCTGGCTGAGCTAGGATGCCTGTTGTTTGGTTAAACCCTAGTCTAGATGCTGTCATGAGGTAGTTGCACGTGTTTAAATCAGTTGGCCTTAAGTAAAGCAGATTCCCCTCTGTTTTAGGCTAGGTTCTCTAAAGAAGTAAAACCAGTAAGGTTTTATATATATAAGGTTTATATATATAAGGTTTTATATATATAAGGTTTATATATATAAGGTTTTATATATATAAGGTTTATATATATATATATGTACATACATACTTACATATTTAACACTGCTGTTGAATTGATGCTGATTCATAGTGACCCTACAGAGAGATTTATATCAAGGAAGTGGCTCATGCCATTGTAGAGGCTGGAATGTCCCAAGTCCATGGATCAGAAAAAAAGGCTTCTCCTGATTCATGTAGCTGCAAACTCAAGATTGGCGGGTTGGACAGCAAGACTTGTTCACAGGCTATGAAGATCAACAAATCCAAAGATCAGGAGATAAACTGCCAGCTCAAGTCCCAAGAACTTGAGGTCAGATTAATGCGAGCTGTTTACAGAACCCAAAGCAGGCAACATCCGCTTATATTCACATACAGGCCACATGCCCAAGGAAATTCCCTTTCAATTCATTCACTACACACAGTACACACCTTCATAGGAGTTATCACATATAAATACTGAGAATCATGGTCCGATCAAGCTGATGCACTATGTTAACCATCATGCCCTTCATGGTGAGATAGGGCCTCATTTAAACAGTTGACAGCCTGAAGAGAAAAAAGGGAAATCTTTTCAGGGAATATTCTGCCTCCAGACTATAAATAGACTTCAGAATTTCTCTTCCTCCAGCACCACCTGACCTCCTGGTTTGGAGATAAAAGACTGTAGGAATTTTCAGCCTGCCACTTGATCTATAAATTTTAGATGTGCAAGCTTCCACAATCATGTGAGCCAATTCCTTAAGATCAGTCAATCACTCACTCATCTCTGTCTCTCTGGTTCTGTTTCTCTAGAGGACTTTGATTAAGACATCTAGGTAGAGAAGAAGAAATAGAGGAGCAAAGGAAATCAGCATGAGTAGAAAAGAATGCTTATGATAATGGTCCACACAATCTAAGCCAGGCAGGGAAGAAATTGAAGATACAGTGTGATTGTGTGAGTTACTCAGCAGCAAGGCAGTGGTAGGTGAGATATCAACAGATCTGAGGTCCCGAAAGTGTAAAAGATTTGCTAGAATTCACTGGAAAAGCTGAAGTGGAAATACCATGGGGATGTGGTTGGGGAGTAAAAGAAAAACCCACTGCCAGTGAGTTGGGTCGAACTCATAGCAACTCTACAAGTCAGAGTAGAACTTCCCCATAGAGTTTCCAAGGAGTGCCTGGTGGATTTGAACTGCTGATCTTTTTGGTTAGCAGAAGTAGCACTTAGCCCACTATGCCACCAGGGTTTCCCGGTTGGAGAGCAGGGTAGGTTAACTGAGATTTTGCAAGTAGCCTCCTCATAGGTAATAACAGAGTGTACTGGATATATACACAGACACATATATACAAACATATATATGTGTTTTTAAGTATCCCTTTTGTAGTCATCTATTGCTGCTATAGTGTAGGCTTTAACAAAGAGAAATTTATTCTCTCACAGTCTATTAGAGTACAAAACCAAATTCAAGGCACCAGCTCCAAGAAGAGTCTTTCTCTGTTAGGCCTGGAGGAAGGTGCCTGCCATGTCTTTCCTTGGCTTAGGAGCTTCTCTGTGTAGGAACCTCAGGCCTAAAGGACAAACTGCACTCCTAGCTCTGCTTCCTTAGTATATAAGGGCCCTGTTTCTCCGCTTGCCTCTCCTTTATATCTTAAAAGAGATTGGTTTAAGACACTATCTAATTTTGTAGATCTCATCAACATAACTAATGTTAATCAATCATACCGATAGGATTTACATCACATAGGGAAATCACGTCAGATGACAAAATGGTCTATAATACACACAGTAGTGAGAATCATGACCTAGCTGACAGATAATTTGCAGGGACATAGTCGAATCCATGACAGTCCCCTTACCTGGGCATCCCATCTGATAGCTGAATCAGAATCTCTGAAAAATGGGGCTTAGACACTGGCTTATTTCGAAAGCTCCCTTAGGTGATTCTAATCTGCATCCACAGCCAACAACCACTGTTTTAATAAATATAGGGCAAGCCCTAGGCATTTGGACTTTGAAAATCTCTTCTAGATTGTTTTTAACATGAAGCAAAATTTGAAAATCACCTGGTAGCCTGTTTAAAATACAGGTTGTACCTCCAAAGCTACTGAGCCAGTAGCTCTGGAGTTCCTAGGTGATGTTGATGCTGCTGGTCCAGGAACCACATATCAAGAAGCATCAATCTACTAAATTAGTGATCTACGAGAGTATCAATGTGGGGAGAAGGTGGATGAGATAAATGATGCTTCTCAAAATCCAATGTGTGTATGAATCCTCTGGGATTTTCTAAAAATTCCATTTTGATTAAGTAAAAAGGGGTTGGCATCTGAGATTCTGGATTTATAAGTTCTGTGATGCTGCAGTTGGTGGCCTGTGAGCCATGCTTTGAGTAAGCAGGGCTGCAGATAAGGGCATCATAGATAAACTGAGAGGCAGGAAGTTTGGATGAAAGAGACAACAGGTACTACTCAGCCTCTACTCCTTATACTGATCATGCAGGTACTTCCTGCTAGCACTTTAAGTGTGAACAAGCAGGAGCTTATGAAGTATATGCTAGGACTCACTACATACACTTGCTTGATTATAGAAATAACATGTGTACTACTGAGGGCAACTTGGAGTAATATAGTGCTGAATTCTCAAATTCTCAAATGTTTTTGAGTAGGACTCATATACTCAAAAGACATTGGATACTTAATCCTATGCATCTATTGTAGTGATCTGAAACAGCAATGTTCGTGTCTGATGTTATTTAAGATTCTGTGTTTCTTCTCAAAATGCTGTACAAAGTTTACATGCTAGTCCATAATGTCTGCCATGCTACTGCCTTAAGATTTCACAGTACCTGGAAAGAAGTCACTAACTTAAACTTAAGTTAACCTGTGTCTGATCAGGTTTCCACAGTCAGAAGTTGTAAACGGGAGAACAACAAGAACAATTAAAAAAAAACAATCCATTGCCACTGAATTAATTCCAACTCCTAGCAACTCTAAAGGACAGTGTAGGATGACTCCACAAGGTTTCCAAGGTTATAATTGTCAGGGAAGAATCTCCTTTTCCCACACCACAGTTGGTGTGTTCAAATAGCTAGTAGCTAAGCTTGTAACCGCTACACCACGAGGGCTCCTGAAGATGACAATAAACCCATTGCCATCAAGTTGATTCTGACTCATAGCAATAAGAGCCAACATTTATGAAGTCTTTCCTCAGTAATATGCCAGGTGAACAGACACAAACCGTATTTCACTGGCCATCACCCATGTTTGCCATACAGTACCACTAGCACTTTCCAAAACTTACCAGTAATTGCTGAACCACATCAGAGGTGTCTCATATGCTCACAAACTGGTCAGTGACTTTGGCAAGTTTTTTCCATCCTGAATCAGGCCTGCTTAGTCACATTTGCTGCTGACATCCTCTAGCGGTTGGACTGCCTGCATATTAGGAAGGCTACTTACTACTGTGGTGGTCACCAGACCCCAAGAGCTGAGTTGCTGAAATTCCAGTGAGCTGGGCCTGGACACCATACAGGTACAGCTTGGCTCTGGAGCCTTCGAGGAGCTCAGTGCCAGCACGATCCTTGGGGCACTCGGTGTGCCAGGGATTCACTGTGTTTCAGGCTGATAGTGAGAACCACGGAGATACCTGACCAAACAGAATTTCTGTTGCCTCAGAAAATAGCTCCCATGTGGAGAAAATGCTGGCCAGCTTTCTGATTCAAATATACCTGGCTTTGCAAATCTGTTACAGATGATGAGAAAGGGTCATTCTCTTTGCTTTAAATCCTGCAGGTTTAACTATTCTTTTTTCCTTGGTTAAGCCTGTGTTAGCTACCAACTGTGTTGTTGAATTGAGTGTTATCAGCCTGCCTGAGAAGGGGTTCCTCTAAGAATCTGACACTAAGAGGCATTTGGGGGTAGGCTGATAAGTGCCATGGCTCCTGACAAAAAGGTCAGTAGCTTGAATCCACCAAGTGCTCCTTGGAAACCCTGTGGGGCAGTTCTACTCTATCCTATAGGGTTGCTATGAGTCAGAATTGACACAATGGCAGTGGATTTACCATTGTCTTTGTGATTTATAAACACATTAGAGAGAATTGAAAGACCCTGAACAAGGGATTGCTTATTGCAAAGCAATTAAAGCAATTTATTTAGAACAAACTTCAGAATTACAAAAAAAATTGAAAAACAGAACAGAGTTCCCTTGTGTCTGTCACCCAGCTTCCATCAATGTTAACATATCAAAGAGAGAGATTCAAATTCATAGCTTTACAGGATACAGCTTCCCCATTGGATTTTCTGGCTGTAAACTTTATAGCCACTGACTGTGTTGGTTTGAACTGCCAACCTTTAGGTTACTAGTTGAGCACAAAATATGCCACTCAAGGCCGTATCTTACATAGCCATAATAAACCAACCAAAGATACAAACCTGCTGCTGTAAAGTGGATTCTGACTCACAGCCACCCTGTGGGACAGAGTAGAACTGCCCCCACAGAGTTTCCAGGGAGCATGTGGGAGCTATAAACTACCAATCTTATGGTTAGCAGTTGTAGCTCCTAACTGTCAATATCACAAGGGTTTCCACATAATTAATAATACATTGATCAAAACTAGGAACTTAAAGTTGATACAATACCATTAACTAATGCCAGCCAATTAACTAAACTGAACCTGATTTGAATTTCACCAGTTTTCCAATTGATTTTGTTTTTCTTTCAGTATTTTGTTCAGAGTCTTACCTTGCTTCATGTTTATTTTCTTCTGAGCCGTAATAGTTCCCCAGTCTTTCCTTGCCTTTCATGACCTTGAAACTTTTTAAGAGTATGGGTCAGTTATTTCATAGGATGTCCCTCAACTTGGGTTCTGTCTGATGCTTTCTTATGTTGTCATAATGCTTTCTCTGTGTATGCCTCTCTGTCTCTCTCTCTCCATATATATATGTTTTTGCTAAGGATATCACAGAAATAATATTGTGTCCTCAGTGCATTGTCCTTAGGCGTTTATGATATCATTAGATCTTATTCTAAGTGATAATAACCTTGATCATTTGGTTAAGGTGATGCCTGATGAACTTCATCACAAAATTACCATTTTCCCTTTGTAATTAGTAAATTTTTGGGGGGACATACTTGTCAAGAGTTTTGTAGCTAACGAAAATCTTGGTGGTTTGAACCTACCTAGAAGTTTCGTGGCAGGAAGATCTATCAATCTATTTCTGCAAAGATTGCAGGCTAAAAAACACCATGAGGCAGTTCTGTTTTGTCGCTTGGGTTGTCTACGAGTCAAAATTGATGTGATAGCACCCAATAACTACAAAACATGCCAAGTTATACAAGCTGCTCTGTTTTATTAACTGTTTCATTTACACTGAGTAATTTCATCATAAAAATCTTCCTGTAGTAAAAACATGCTTCTATGACACCATTTTCACTGATTATTACATTTTATATATTTTGGTAGATAATTTTCATTCTTATAGTGTTATATATCTATGTCATGTAGATCTCATCTACCACTATTTCTATAAGGTAAACTTAGAAAAGAAGTAAAACTGTTGAATTAAAAGTTATTCCCATGCTTAAGGTTTTGGAAGTATGTTGACAATTTACCTCCTGTTAACCAATGCTCAATCATATTCTTTTTGTAAAATAGGTAAGGGGGGGAAAGCTTGCTTTTATTTGGAATTCTTTTATTTTTAGTGAAGTTGAACTTTTTATTTATTTATTTATTTATTTTAATTATGATTGAATGAAAATGTATATTCCCATATAAATTTGTATGCTCAGCTATATGCAGCTCCATTGCTCTCCCTGCCCGGTGACAGTACACCACTCTTCTCTGCTCCATATGTGTTCTATCCTTACAAAAGCTTCCTATCCCTTCCTCTCTACCCACTCCCCTTACTCCAGCAAGAGGTCAGCAGGATGACTTCCTATAGATGCATGGAACTCTAAGATACGTTCACCCTGCATTGCCAAGTCCAATCCATTGCTGTCTGAAAAGTTGACTTTCATTATGATTTATGGACAGGGGCAGCATCAGGGCCAAGGGCCATGCTCACAGGGGAACCCTGAAGCCCCCAGACCATCAATTGTGGTCTTTTAGTGGAGATCTCAGGAAGCACCCCTATTTATTCTCTTGTTGCCAGTGAGACTCAACTTTGTGAGCTCCATCATGGCTATCACTTGTGGTGGCTGGTCACCATCTGGTTCTTTGGGTCATGAGTCGATATAGAGACCCACTCATGTGGGTCTCTGTCTTCTGGGTTGTCTTTTCCCCATGTCGTTCTTGTCCTCAGTGATAATCTGTTCCCGTTGAGTTGGGAGCATTTGTTGTACCCTCAGATGGCAGCTTGGCAGCTTTTAACTTCCCACACAACTCTCACCAATGAGGAGTGCAGAGAGTCCTCATTAGCAAAATGCTGGCTGGGTCAATTGGCCTAGAGTTTGTCTGAGAGCATGGTCCCCGGCCCCCTGCCCCAGCTACTCTGTCCTTGCAATACTGGGTTAAGATGGGAGGAGTACTAAAATTGTGAAGTCCAGTTATTACTGATCTTCTTTCTAATGTGTGCTGTCACCGATTTCACCCAACCAAATTTCTATTAACTATCTAATCTAAACCGTGCCCCACTCAGGCTCCCTCCCTCCCCACCCTTGCAGCCATCAAAGAGTCTTTTCTTCTATGCATGAGTTTGTTTTTAAGTTCTTATCATAGGGGTCTCGTACAATATTGGTCCTTTTGTTGCTGACTACTTTCACTCAGCATAATGTCCTCCAGTTAAAATCAGGTTAAGAGCTGTTTCCTGCTGTCATTGTTTTTCATCATTGCATATTGTGCCATTCAGTATATATACCATAGTTTATGTCAGTTCTACCCTGGCCCCTAGGGTCATCATGAGTAGGATTCGACTCAATAGCCCTTGGCTAGGCTATCTATCCATTCTTCTGTTGTTGGCATGGGTTGATTCCATCTTTTTGCTATTGTGAACTGTGCTGTGATGAACAGTTGTGTGCATGTATCAGTTGGTGTGAATGGCCTTGATTCTGTAGGATATATTCCAAGCAGTGGAATTACTGGGTCAAATGGTATATCTATATCCATTATTTTAAGGTAGTGCCAGCTTGCTTTCCAAAGAGGCTGCACCATTTTGTAATCCCTCCAACAGTGTAGTAGAGTTCCAATCTCTCCATGGCCTTTCCAGAATTTGTTGTTTTGCATCTTTGGGATCATGGTCAACCTTTTTGGGGTGAGATGGTATCTCATTGTCATTTTGATTTGAATTTCTTTAATAGCTAATGATCGTGAGAATGTCCACATGTGGTTTTTGGCTGCTTGGATCTCCTCTTTAGAGAAGTGTCTGTCCATCTCCTTTGCCCATCACTTCACTGGATGATTTAGCTTTTTCTTATTGATATTTTGTAGTACCTTATAGATTATAGAGATCAGGCCAAATATTTTTTCCCATTCTGTAGGTGGCATTTTAATTCTATTAATAAAGTCTTTGGATGAGCAAAAATGAGTCTTAGGATTTCCCATTTATCTATTTTCTCTTCTGTTGTTTATAGTTTGTTTGACAGATTTTGAAGTCTGTCTAAGTTGGGTATTAAATCTTCTCTTGTTGTTTCTAGTTTTTTTTGGATGAGCTTTATAGTTTTAGATTTGATATTTATGTCTTTTATCCAGTTTGAGTGGGTTTTTGTATAAGGAGTAGGGTATGGGTCTTGTTTTAATTTAGTGCAGATGGATATCCAATATTGCCAGCACCATTTGTTGAAGAGATTGTTTTTACACCAGTTTAATGTCTTAGGGCCTTCGTCAAATATCAACTGTTCATAGGCAAGTGACGTCATCTCTGGGGTCTCGATTCTGTTCCACTGATCTATTTGTCTGTTTTTCTACCAGTACCAGGCTGTTTGGACTACTGTGGCAGTGTAATAGGTTCTAAGGTCGGGTAATGAGAGGCCTCCCAGTGTGTTCTTCTTCTTTAGTAATACTTTGCTTATCTGGGGCTTCTTCCCTTTCCAGACAAAGTTGGTAATTTGTTTCTCCATCTCACTAAAAAACGTCACTGGAATTTGTATTCTATATATGTAGATTGCTTTCGGTAAAACAGACATTTTCACAACATTAAGTCTTCCTATC
Organism: Heterohyrax brucei; assembly: GCA_028571685.1. NCBI lineage: Eukaryota > Metazoa > Chordata > Mammalia > Hyracoidea > Procaviidae > Heterohyrax > Heterohyrax brucei. The sequence goes on along the minus strand of CM053146.1, from coordinate 132,166,482 downwards.
CATGAGCAGGGTAGGTTTCTCCATTTATCTAAGTCTCTCTTAGTTCATTGTAGTAAGGGTTTATAGTTCTCTTTGTGAAAGTCTGTTATTTCTCTGGTTAGATTTCTTCCTAGGTATTTTATTTTCTTAGAGGCTTCAGTAAATGGTATTGACTTGGTGATTTCTACCTTATTAATTTCATTGTTGGCATAAAGGAATCCTACTGATTTACTTATGTTTATCTTGTATTCTGAGACTTTGCTGAACTCTTCTATCAGTTTGAGTAGTTTCCTTATGGATTCTTCGGGATTCTTTGCATATACAATCATATCATTTGCAGATAGGGAGATTTTTAGTTCTTTGCTGATGCAGATGTCCTTTATTCTTCGGTCTTGTCTAATTGCTCTGGCTAGAACTTCTAGTACAATGTTGAATAGGAGAGGTGAGAGTTGGCCTCCTTGTATAATTCCTGTTCTCAAGGGAAACTGTTTCAGTCCCTCTCCATTCAGGATGATGTAGGCAGTTGGCTTTGTATAAATGGCCCTTATTGCATTGAGGGATTGACCATCTCTTCCTATTTTGCTGAGAGTTTTTAGCATGAATGGGTGTTGGACTTTATGAAATGCCTTTCCTGCATCAATAGACAAGATCAGGTGATTCTTGTCTTTTGTGGTATTTATGTGGTTGATCACATTTGTTGTTTTTCTGATTTGAACCAGCCTTGCATCCCTGGTATGAATCCACCTTGGTACTCATGGATTATTTTTTGGATATGTTGTTGTATTCTATTAGCAAGAATTTTATTGAAGACTTTTGCATCTGTATTCATGAGTGAACTTGGTCTGTAGTTCTCCTTTTTGGTTAGGTCTTTGTCTGGCTTTGGTATCAGGGTTATGCTGGCTTCATGGAATGAATTTGGAAGTATTCCATCCCTTTCTATACTGTGAAATAGTCTTAGTAGTATTGGAGATAACTCTTCTCTAAAAGCTTGGTAGAATCCTGCAGAGAACCCATCTGTGCCGAAGATTTTTTTTTTTGGTTGGCAGTTTTTTGATGATCTTTTCATTCTCTTCCTTTGTGATGGGTTTATCAATTTGTTCTGCTTCACCTTGTGATCATTTTAGTAGATGATATGAATCAATGAATTTGATGATATGAATCAATACAAATTTGTCCATTTCCTCTAGGTTTTCAATTTTGTTAGAATACAGTCTTTCATAGTATTCAGCTATGATATTTTTTATTTCTACTGGATCTGTTGTGTCAACTCCCATCTCATTTCTTATTTGGGTTATTTGTTTCCTTTATTGTTTTTCTTTAGTAAGTTTAGCTAATGGTTTATCACTTTGGTTGATCTTTTCAAAAAAATCAGCTTTTGATCTTTTCAATTTTTTCAATTGTTCCATTCTATAATTCACTTAGTTCTGCTCTGATCTTTATGATCTGTTTTCTTCTGGTGCCTCAGAGGTTCCTCTCTTGTTCTCTCTACTCGTTCAAGCTGTAGCATCAGTTCTTTGATTTGGTGTCTTTCTTCCTTACTGATGTGTGCATTTATGGTGGTAAACTGATCTCTGAGCACTGCTTTGGCTGTATACCATAGGTTTGATAGGAAGTGTTTTTGTTCTCTTTGGAATCTATAAATTTCTTTATTTCGTCCTTGATTTTTTCCATAACTCATGGCTTTTTGAGCAAGGTGTTGTTCAGTTTCCATGAGTTCCACTTTCTATCTCTGTTTTTTCTGCTATTGATTTCTACTTTTATGGCTTTATGATCTGAAAAGATGCTTTGCATTAATTCAATGGTATGGATTTTGTTGAGAATTGCTTTATGTCCTAACACATGGTCTATTCTGGAGAATGTTCCATGTGCACTGGAGAAGAAGGTGTAGTTGTCCACTGATGGATAGAAAGTTCTATATATGTCGATGAGATCTAGTTGATTACTTGTTGCAATAAGGTCTTCTGTGGCTTTATTGAGCTTTTTTCTAGATGATCTGTCCAATATTGAGAGAAGAGTGTTGAAGTCTCCCAGTATTATTGTGGAGTGATCTATCTCCTTTTTGAGTGTAGTCAGTGTTTCTTTTACATGTTTAGGTACTGTAATGCTAGGTGCATAAATATTCAATATTGTTAAGTCCTGCTTATGTATTAAACCTTTCAACAATAGAGTTCATCCTTGTCCATGATGGTGGACTTTACATTAAAATCGATTTTATCTGAGATTAGAATTTCCACACATGCTCTTCTTTATTCATTGTTAACTTGATATATATTCTTCCATCCTTTTATTTTTGGTTTGTTCCTATCTTTAAATCTAAGATGAGTTTCTTGTAGGCAACATATAGATGGGTCATGTCTTTTGATCCAAGATGTCACTTGATGTCTCTTTACTGGAGCATTCAGTCCATTCACATTCAGTGTAATTATTGACAGGTATGTGTTCAGTGCTGCCATTGTGATTTATTTTTGTGTTGATGTTTTCTCTGTTCTTATTAATCTGTTCTGTGACCTTCTTCTTTATGAACTGATTTTTCACCTTTTTCAGGGTTAATTTTGTGGTTGCTGAGACTCCTGTATTATATTTCTTGATATAGTATGTTGCTTTATGGCTGCCCTGTGATCCTGCTTATTAAACTATATATAAACCCAATTTTGATTGCTACCAGTCTTGTCAACTTCCTCTCGATCTGGAAGGGCTATAACGACTATAGTACATCCCTCTTTTTAGTATGATGATATCATAGTTTACATGATATGGTCACTAGATCTTTTCTTTCACTATTATAGCTTTGATTGTGTTTGGAGCCTTCCCTAACTGAATAGGATTCTGGATAACGTGTCCTTTTAAAATACAAAGTTAGCAGTTTTGTTCTGCCAAGCCAAGAGATTCTTTCAGTATTTCTTGTAGGTGTGGTTTGGTTTTTACAAAGTCTGAGTTTCTGCCAATCTGTGAATGTCTTCATTTCATTTTCATATTTAAAAGATAATTTTCCAGGGTATATAATTCTTGGTTGGAAGTTCTTCTCTTTCAAGGCTTTGAATGTGTCATGCCACTGTCTCCATGCCAGCATCATTTTGCTGAGAAATCTGATGAAAGCATACCAGGTTGAATGTTAGCTTTGCTTTGAGTTTTGCTGCCTTTAAGAGTTTCTGCTTATGTTTCATTTTGTTGAGCTTGATTATAGTATGTCTTGGAGTCTTTCTACTGAGATCTACATTGAGTGGTGTTTGATATGTTTCTTCGATATCTATATTCTTTTCTTTCATAATTTCTGGTAAGTTTTCTGTCAGCAGCTCAGCAACTCTCTCTGTGTTCTCAGGTGTGTCATCCTGTTCAGGAACTCCAGTTAATTGTAGATTGTTCTTCTTAATAGAGTACCACATGCTTCTTCATTTTTCTTGTTTCTTTTTTCTGATTTGTCCTCATAGATTCGGGAGTCAGTGGCTCTGTCTTCCAAATCAGAAATTCTCTTTTCCATTTATTCCATTCTGTTTTCTTGGCTTTGAATGGAAGTTTCTATGTCTTTGATTTTGTTCTTGATTTGTTGGATTTCCAAGTACTGATGTTCCATCAGATCGAACAGCTTGCTTATTTTTTCATTTTGCTCTGCTTTATTTTGTATAAGGTCTAGGAGGGCTCTATAAATAATCCTTTTGTATTCATCTTCTGATAGTTTCAGAAAAGCTTCTTTTTCTGGGAAGTTCTGAGGTGATTTCTTTGTCGGGGGGGCCTTCTGATGACATTGGTGACTTCTGGGTTACCGTCTTCTCCATCATTTGTTGCTTTTTGGGCTACATGTGGGTCAATAGAGGCTGAGAGAGATGCTGTGAAGATGGACCACAGTTGTTTCTCTAGGCCATCTCAAAATGAGAAGTAAAAAGTATTTGACAACTTCCAAAGTCAGTCAGGTTTTCAGGTGTATATGTCCCTCTTCCCAGCTGGCAAAGTAAGCACCTCTATATTGAACCCCAGATGTTATAAACTAGTTCAAAATACAGAAAGGCTACTGGCCTGCTGGCATCTGCTGTCAGGCCCCAGATGTAGGTGATACTGTGTGGACTTCCGCTTTTCTATTGGAAAGGCAGTCTCTTCTCGATAGAAACTGCCTTTCAATCCAGGAAGTACGTCCAGCTGAAGCTTCCATATGGATGACCCCGCCTCCCAGTAAAACAAGAGGGCATCCCACGTAAGCTTGCCAGCTGGCCAGGACCAGGCCCATGACAGAAAGAGAGGCCAAGAGTGCCAAAATTCTCAGAGTCCACAGCCTCCGCCTTTGGTCCCAAGCCCCAGGAGACACTGTAAAAAACACCACCTCCCAGCTAGAAAAGCACTCTCCTCACAGCAGGAGCCACCTCCCAGCCTAAGAAGCAAGTTCAGCTGGGGCCGCTGCCTGGGCTTCTCCATTTCCCAATATGCCATAGGAGTTGAAGTGTATAGAGTCCAAAGCTGGGCTCTCAGAACCTGGAAATTATGCTTGCTGGTCCCACCAGCAGTGCATCCGAGACCAGCAGCTAGTCAAGTTCCAGTTCTGCCTGTTGGCCAAGATAGAGGAAAGACAAATGAAATGGTGAGTTACTTTTGGTCTCTGCAGGCCTGTGCTTCCTGAGAGTGGGCTCAGTGAAACAGACGAGGTTTTGCATTCAGTGGTATGAAGTCCAAATTAACAGCCCTATGCTGCATCCCAGGGCTCACTAGGTGTCCAGAAGGCTCCATTTAATTATCATTGGTTTCCAGAGAGATTTAGGGAGACATGCATTCAGTCTGCCATTGACTCCACCAGGGGTCGAAGTTGAACTTTTAAAAATATTTTTATATTGGTCCTGTATATTTCTTCTTGTGAGTTGCATGGCTGAAACTACACTACTTAATCAAGGAAGCTAAATGGCATGAGCAAAATTTTTAGGAAGATTGACTCTGTGGCAAAAAGAAGTACTGATTGTACCACTGAGAATTGGAGGTAGGGGTTGCACATCTGTTCAGCTTCTGAAAACAAAGTCAGATACAAAAAGAGTGTACAGTGTGTATGTACTTTCAACGTAGCATTTTCACACTGCTTTGTAATCACTATCTATATGTCTGTCTCTCAAGTTACGAATGAACCATCTCTTGAGGCCAGGGGCTTTATCTTGCTTGTTTGACCTCCAATGTATGTTTAATACAGTTGTTGGTATCCAGCTGCATTCTCAATGCTTGTTGTCTGGAAGAGTAAAGGAACATCCTACTACTGGTGAAACATCTAGTATCGTTCTTGCACCAAGATGAGAATATAATTCACTCTATTGAGTAGATTTTAAATGCTATTAATATCTTCTCTGTTTTTATTTTATTTTTTTAAGCAAAACCCTGAAATTCCTCTTGTTCAGGGTAATTATTCCTTGTTGGCTTTTTTTTTTTTTTTTTTTCCTGTTTGTATCATTTGAGCCATTCCTGTTTATAAGACAAAGTTTGTAAGTGGTTGAAATTAGTTGAACTACCTAAATGAATCCCTGCGTGGTATAAACAGTAAACACAAAAGCTGCTAACAGAGAAGCTGGAGATTTTAGTACACCCAGTGGTGCCCTGGAAGAAAGACCTGGTTATCTACTCCCCCCAAAATCAGCCCATTGAAAAATTTAGGAAGCACAGTTCTACTCTGACATATCTGGGGTCACCATGAATCAGAGTCAACTCTATGGCAACCGGATAATTAGTTCAAAACAATTCAGTACAATTTTAAATGAAAGGACAATTTTGAAGAATGGAGAATAAATTGGTTATTATTGCCAGCAATAAACTTTATATATAAGGTTTCTAAACACTGAGACAAAAAGTGAACATGTTGAGTTGTATAATTTTATGGCTGCTAAGAGAAAGCTCAGTGGTAGAACTAGGGAAGAAAACTTTCTACTAGTTAAAGCTTTACATAAAAGATACATTGAGTAACATCAACAACAATGCTTTCTAGTACACTTTTGGACAAATAATTTTCCACACACACACACACACACACACACGCACACACACATTCTACATACAGATTTACAATGTTTTTATGTTTTTCGAGGACATGATAAAAACCAGTTTCCATCAAGTTAGTTCTGCCTCATGGCAGCCCTATGTGTTTTAGACTAGAACTGTGATTCACTGGGTTTTCAGTGATTGATTTTTCAGAAGTAGATCCCAGATCTTTTTCCAAATGCACTCTGGTGTACTTGAACCACTAACTTTTTAGTTAGCACCCGAGCATGCTAACTATTTGTACCACCTAACTAACAAACCAAATCAAACGAATCAAGTGGATTCCAATTCATAGCAACCTATAGAAGGGAGTAGAACTGCTCCATAGAGTTTCCAAAGAGCCGCTTCTGGATTTGAACTGCCAGTCTCACAGTTAGCAGACGTAGCATTTAGCCACTATACCACCAAGGTTTCCTTTGCACAACATAGGAACTCCTAATTGAATAAGGACATTTTAATAGACTATAACCAAAACCAAATCATACCCACTCCAGTAAAGTCAATGCCAAATCATAGAGATACCCCAGGACAGAGTAGAACTGCCTCATAGTAGAACTGCCCCATATAGTTTCTAAGTCTGTAATCTCTACAGAAGCAGACTGCCAGAGCTTTCTCCTGCAGAACAGCTGGTGAACATAAATTTTAACCTTTTGCTTAGCAGCCAACTACTTTAACCATTGTACCACCAAGGTTCTTTAATAGAATAATTAAAAAAAAAAAACTGTCTTACAGTCAATTCTGACTCATAGGACTCCATAGAGTTTCCAAGGCAGTAAATCTCTACAGAAGCAGAGTCCCACATTATTGATCCAATTTGCTTAAGAACTACTTAAGCCGTGAAACAGATAATTCAAAAATTATTTTCATTTTGTTTAGATCAGGCTTTCTCAATGATTTAAGAAACCCTCATCCTGTAAAATATGAAATGTTAAGAGATATCATGAGGCTTTTATGGGAAGAGCAAGTATGTGTGTGTGTGCGCGCACGTACGCGTGTGCATGTGCATACACAGATGCACACATGTGTGCTCATGCAGGTGGGCTTTAAATATGGGATTGACACTCTGGGCTTGTGTAAGCAAGAGCTGAGCTGTGAGCAGGAGGATGGTAGGAAACTCAGGGCACACTTTTTGTGTGGGTCCCTCTGTATTGCAGAACTCCAGGCTATAAATTGCAATTGCTTCCCTCTTTTACTAATTTCAAAATTTCTCATTAAAAATTTACAGTGGGCAGTCATCCAGCTATTTATGACTATGTCTAGACAAATGAAAAACAGCAGACGGTGGCAGAGTCGATGCAGGGTTTTCATTGTCTTGGTGACCAGTTCAAATCAGACCAGAGCTGATGGGACCAATTAGGTGGAAATCAGATGTTAATGTTCCCAGAAGACTTGACCTAGAGAGGCAACTTGATCATCCCCTCCAGGGTGGCCTGGACCACAAACATACATCCATTTTTTTTTGTTTTGTTTTGCAGCATGTGTCAATAGAAGTCCCTGATTAAAATAAGACAAAGCCTGCTGAAAGTTTCTTGTGAAGTAAAGTGACATGCCATTGTTTCTAGACAATATGCTATAATTACTTTTGTGTCAGTGACATTCATGAATCAGCTCTATTTGGGAGGAGTTGCTAGTCAGCATTCGTAGATCATTCAGAAATTATCTACACTTTCATGAAATTGTTACTGACAAAATTTCTGGAGACAGGCAAAGAACATTTAGAAACCAGAGGGGAAGGGTACGCAAGAATGAATCTTGTGGCCTCTAGAGGGTTTTAATTCTCAGAAATAGAAGCCCAGGGTGAATAATATCTCACAATCAATGTCAGCAGAGTTGGGCTGAAGCATTGGAGAGAATACATGGTTCAGTGCCCAGATTCATCCCATTACAGCAAGTGAGTTTGTTTGCTCCTAGGGTAATGGGCTATGTGTAATTCTCAATGATGTGGCAAATTGGAGGATTTTGTAAGCACATAACATTTGGAACCTGTGTGTGGAAAGATCATGGGATCATAGAATTTGAGACATTGTAGGCTTACAGAATTTAGTCAGTTTGTTGCATTGTGGTGGCTTGTGTTTTGCTGTGATGTGGAGAACTGTGCCACCAGTATTTCAACTGTCAACAAGGTTATCCATGGAGGACAAGTGTTAGTGGAGCTTCTAGACTAAGACAGACTGGGATGAAGGACTTTATGATGTACTCCTGAAAAAATGTCCAATTAAACTGTATGTGTGAATAATAGTGGAACATTGTCTGATATAGTGGTAGAAGGCCCCCCTGGTTGGAAGGCACTCGAAATGAGACCAGAAAAGCTCTACCTCTTTAAAATAGAGTTAACTGCTATAACACGACTGGAATAAAGCTTTCAAGACCTTCATTTACCAATTGTCATGATTCAAAATGAGAAGAAACACCTTAAAAACATTCATTAGTAATTAGAATGTGGACTGTACAAGGTATGAATCTAGGAAAACTGGAAATTGTCAAAAAATGAAATGGAACACTTGAGGATTAATATCCTAGGTGAAGTGAGCTGAAATGGATTGGTATTGGTCATTCTGAATTAGAATATCATATGGTCTACTATACCAGAAGTGACAAAATGAAGAAAATCAACATTGTATTCATTGTCAAAGATAATATTTCAATATCTAACCCAGTGCTGTCAGTGATAGGATAATATACATACATCTACAAGGAAGATAAGAGGACTGTTAATCAAATTCACCCACTAACCACTTAATTCCAAATATGAGAAAACTAAAATATTTATCAACTTATGCATCTTGAAACTGATCGAGCATACAATTGAGATATATTGATAATTACTGGTGATGGGAATACAAAAACTGGAAACAAGAAGGGTCAGTAGCTGGAAAATAAGTCCTTGGTTACAAAAAATGACACCAGACATCAAATGATAGAATTCTGTAAGACCACTGACCTCCTCATTGGAAAACCTTTAATCCACAGCACAAAAGGTGACTCTACATGTGGTCTTCACCAGATGGAATACGTGTGAATCAAATTGGCTACATCTGTGAAAAGAGATGATGGAGAATTCAGTATCATTAGATAAAGGTCAGAGGCTGACTTATACGAGCAATCATCAAATGCTCAGATGAGGTTCAAGTTGAAGTGGGGAAATCAAAACAAGTCCATAAGAGCCAAAGTGCAACCCTTTGTATATCCACCTGAATTTAGATTATCTCAAGAATAGATTTGATGCATTGAACACCATTACTGAGGACCAGATGAGTTGTGGGATGACATCAAGGACATCATACACGAAGAAAGCAAAAATCTTGAAAAGGACAAGAATGAAAGAAAAGACTGAAATGGATGTCAGAAGAGACCCAAACTTGCTCTTGAACACAGAATAATGTCTTAATCATCTAGTGCTGCTATAACAGAAACATCACAAGTGAATGTTTTCAACAAAGGAAATCTATTTTCTCACAGTCTAGTAAGCTGTAAGTCTAAATTTAGAGCATTAGCTCTAGAAGAAGGCTGTCTGTCTCTGTCAGCTCTGGAGGAATATCTTTGTCATTAGTCTTACCCTGGACTAGAAACTTCTTCAAGCAAGAATCCCAGGTCCAAAGGACATGCTCTGCTCTTGGTGTTTAATGGTAAAACGAGGCCCCCAACTCTCTGCCTACTTCCTTTTCCTTTTATCTCTTTTAGGATAAAAGTTGGTGCAGACCAAACCCCAGAGCAACCCTCCTTATATTGCATCAAAGGTGTGACTGAGTGAGGGAGTTACATGCCAACCTCCACCTCTTTAAGATAATCTAATCTTGCCTCATTATCAACATGCAGAAGTTAGTATTTACAATACATAGGAAAATAACATCAATGACAAAATGGAGGATAACCACGCAATACTGGGAATCATGGCTTAACCAAGGTGACAAATTTATGGGGGGTGGGGAGGCGGGGGTGGGGGTGCTATTCAATCCATCATAAGTAGCTAAAATGAACAGAAGAAATAATGAAGTAAAAGAACTGAATAGAAGATTTCAAAGGTTGACTCAAGGACACAGAGTAAAGTCTTACAATGTAATGTGCAAAGACCATGTATTATAAAACCAAAAGGGAAGAATGTATTTGACATTACTCAAAATAAAAAATAAAAAAAGTTTTAACCTCACATTGCAATACTAAAGGATTCTGGAGGAGAAATATTGAATGACATAGAAGCATTGAAAGGAGTTGGAAGGAATATACAGAGTCATTGTACCAAAAATAAATAAGCAACATTCAGCTATTTCAGGAAGTAGCAAATGGTAAGAACTGGCCTCTATGCCAAGAAATTTGAAAGATAGCTACTTGGTTAACCTATCAGAAGAGATACCTACTTTTGCTCATTCTAAAGAAAAGCGATCAATTGAATGCAGAAATTATCAAACAATACCATTAACACCACATAGAAGTAAAATTTTGCTGAAAGTCATTCAAAAGCAGCTGCAGCAACATTTCAACAGGCAAATGCGAGAAACTCAAGCTGTATTCAGAAGAGGACATGGAACCAGTGGTACTACTGATGTCAGATATATCTTGGTTGAAAGCAGAGAACAACAGATGGATGTTTACCTGTGTTTTGTTGTCTATGCAAAGACATTACACTGTGTGGATCATAACAAATTATGGATAACAAAGTAAAGAATGAGAATTCCAGGGATTTGTGCTCATGAGGAAAATGACCAAAGAAGACCAAAGATCAAGAAGAAGTTGTTTGAATAGAACAAGGAGTAATTTAAAGTTAAGAAATGTGTACATTAAAGTTGTAACTTTCACCATACTTATTCAATCTGTGTGTTGAGCAAATAATTCAAGAAGGTGAACCAATCATATGAAGAATGGGACATCAGGATTCAAGGAAGACTCATTAATAAGCTTCATTATATGAGTGACACAAAATTTGCTTACTGAAAATGAGGAAGACTTGAAGCACTTATGGATGATGTTCAAAGACTACAGCCTTCAGTATGGATTGTACTTCAACATAAAGAAAACAAAAGTAGTCAAAGCTGGACCAGAAAGCCAAGTCACAATAAATGGAGAAGAGATAGAAGTTTTCAAGAATTTCATTTTACTTAGATCCTCAGTCAGCATCCATGCAAGCAGCAGTAGAGAAATCAAGACACATCACATTTGGGCAAATCCACTGAAAAAGACCTCTTTAAAGTGTTTAAAGTCAAACATGTCACATAGAAGATTAAGGCACTTCTGACCCAAGCCATAGTGTTTTTAATTTCCTCATGTGCATGTGAAAGCTGGACATTGAATAATTAAGACCAAAGAAAAATCAATACATGTGAATTATGATGTTGTCAAAGAATATCAGGTGTACTTTGTACTGCCAGAAGAACAAACATAACTGCTTTGGAAGAAGTACAGCCAGAATGCTTCCTTAGAAACAAGGATGGTGAGAACTTTTCTTTTGTACTTTGGATATGTTTACGTAAGGAAATAGTCCCTGGAGAAAGATATTACACTTAATAGAGGGTTAGCAAAACAGAGATGTCCCTCAGTGAGATGGACTGGCATAGTGACTATAACAATGGTCTCTAACATAGCAGTGATTGTGAAGATGGCGTACGACTGAGCAGTGTTTTGTTCTGTTTTTCACAGGATCACTATGAGTTGGAAATGACTTGAGGGTAGCCAACAAGAACAAAACAGTGGCAGTCCCATAGGGTTTTTGGTGCTTCACAGTTGAAGAGGATTCTTTAGACATCCACTGCCTGGTCAGAAGCTGACTGTGCCAGGTGCTGACACTTTATTAGCAAGGTTCACGTAAAGCTTTCCCCCTCTATTCTGGAATTGATACTAAAAGAGGTTGGTTAACCTTGCTGTTGTCTAGAATTGAAGATACATAAATTTAGGAGCTTCGAGAAAGTTGGATTCAAATAGAAACAATGAGGGAGTGGATCCATTATGGCCAACTAGACACATGTCTCCTCAATTCCCTCTGAAAACTAAGGCCTGGATTGATAACTGAATGGAATGCTCAGGACAACCACGGAGCCCTATGATACACCACGGAGCCCTATGATATGCCACAGAGCTGTCAAATTGTAGTACACGCCACTAAATGTGAAACTACCTCTATCTGAGGAGGAAGAGCATTGAGCCCCACTCCTGCAGACTTGCCACCTGGGCAGACTTCAGATAGTGATGCTTTTTTCTTTTTCTTTTTTTTTCTGATCCAGGAGGTGGGAGATGGCATGAGCCAACAAATATTCTGAAGTGCATTGCTATAGCAAACAGCGTATAGAGCAGTATAGAGACAGTTTGTGGGATAGCCACATTTTGAGAGCTGGCTCCTGACTGAGGGCACCACTGCCTGCCCCCCTCTCTTTTTGAAGCTCTGTCATAGATTCTACTGTTTCACAGCAGGAAGGGCAACTTGGCTGGGATATCATCTTGGTTGGCTGGAATGTGAAATCACCCAGCTGGAGGCCTCAGCAGGGGATCATTCCCAAGCTAAGAAGCAGTGCCAGTCTGGAAACCACTTTTCCAGGAGAAAGGCTGTGTTTAGCACAGTGTTACCTTATAGGTAGGGCAGCAAGTCTATAACCCTTCCCTACTGTGAACTGAGTCATAGCATCAGGGGATGGCAGAAGAGGTGCTTGTACTATCAGCCAGAAGGCAGTCCCTGCAACACCTGATGGCCTGACTGGTTTAGGCACCTGTTGCATAGCCCCTAAACTTGAGCAGCCCAGTGCCATCTCTTTTAGTCTTTACTGACCCACATCATAGAGTAGGTTGATAGTCACTCACTGACTCCATAAGTAGTGCACCATCTTTGCCAGATAGAAGGCATAGCATGCCAGCACAGAGAATCCACTGGGGCCAATCACTAGAGTACATAGAGGCAGCTGGTGAACAACTCCCCTCTCAGAACTGCACCTCAGCTCCTGTTGAGGTAACACCAGAGAAACTAAACAGCCTCTAAGTGGCCCAGAAGCAACAGTCCATCTCTAACCATTCAAAGAAATACCCACCATGGCTCTGGAAAACTCCCCAAATAATCAAAAAACTTCCCAGATGAACAGGACTTTCTAAAACTATCGAAGGTCAGATGCAAAAGAATTATATAGAACCCTCCTAGAGATTAAATAAAAAGCAGTAGAGCAAAATGAAAAATTAAGCAAGCTATTTTAACTCATTCAGCATCAAAGATCTGAAATCCAGCAGACCACTAACAAAATTACAGAATTTGACAATTCAATCCAAAGCCAAAAGAGCAGAATTGAGGAGATGAAAGTCAGACTTTGTGACCTTGAAGACAGAGCAACTGACATCAGCCTTTGTGAGGAGAAATCAGAAAAAAGAAATTAAGAAAAAAAATTGATGAAGCATTGAGAAACATGTGGGATTCTCTTAAGAGGAATTATCTATGATTAGTTGGAGTTCCTTAACAGGGAGGGATAGCTGAAAACACAGAGTATTGTGTTGAGTTGCAGACAAAACTTCCCTGAAATTATGGAAGAAGAGAGTATAGATATCCAAGACATGTATCAAATGCCCAAAACCTAGACCCCAAAAGAAAGACACCAAAACATATTATGGCCAGCCAAGTCAAGTGCCGTTGAGTCAGATCTGACTCGTGGCAAAATATAGATTATCTTAAAGGCAGTGAGGCTTAAAGCAAAGCTATCATTCAGAGGAAAACCCTGTAGGCTGTCTGACTTCTTGGCAGAAATGATGTTGGCACAGAGGCAGTGTTATGACACATTCAAAGCCTTGAAGGAGAAAAACTTCCAACCAAGAATTATGTATCCTGCAAAACTGTCTCTCAAATATGAAGATGAAATTAACACATTCACAGATAAACAGAATCTTAGAGACTATAAAAACCAAACTAAAACTACAAGAAATATTGAAAGAAGCTCTTTGCTTAGAAAAACAAAACCATTACGAGTATGTTTCAGGAGATAATGCAGGGCATAGTATCCAGAAATCTACCTAGTTATGAAAGTCACAAGCCAAGACAAGTACCGTCGAGTCATACCAAAAGTCAATCAAAACTACAATGTTAAAAGAAGGTAACCAGTGATTATATAATAAAAACTGTGATACCATCACACTCAAAAGAGGGATATAATGCAGTAGTTGTAGACTTTTTAGATGCAGAGGAAGTTAAAAAGATGTACAGAAGTTAAAATTGGATTTAATCTTAGAATATTAAGAGAGATCATAAGGGTAGCCACAAAGCACAATAACAATGCAACATATGAAAAAAAAAATGTAATACAGGAGTCTCAACAACCACAAAACCGATACTGAAAGAGATAAGAAGTCAACCCATAAAGAAGAATGATCCAGAACAGAATATTAAGAACAGAGAAAACACCAATACAAAAATAAATACATCATAATGATAGCACTAAACACATACTTATCTATAGCTACACTGAATATAAATAGACTGAACGCTCCAATAAAGAGGTAGAGTCAAAAGACACAACCTATCTGTGTGTTGCTTACAAGAAACACACCTTAGACTTAAAGATAAGAACAAACTGAAAATTAAAGGGTCGAATAACATACACCAAGCTAGCAATATACAAAGAAGAGCAAGTGTGGCAATACTAACCTCAGATAAAATAGGTTTTAGTATAAAATCCACTATTGTGGACAAGGATGGTCACTATTTATTGCTGAAAGTTCAATACACCAGCAAGACTTAATGTTATTAAATATTTATGCATCCAGTACTACAGCATCTAAGTACATTGAACAAATACTGACTACATTGAAAAATGAGAGGATCACTCCACAATAATAGTTGGAGATTTCAACACTCCACTTTCAGTAATGGGCAGGTCATCCAGAAAAAAGCTCAGTAAAGACACGGAAGATCTTATTGAAACAATTGGTCAACTCGACCTCATTGACATATACAGAACTTTTTATCTATCAACAGGTAAGTATACCTTCTTCGCCAATGGACATGGAACATTTTCCAGAATAGATCATGTGTTTGAATATAAAGCAACTGGCCCCTAGAGTCGCCATGAGTCAGGTCTGACTCGACAGCACTTGGCTTTGGCTCAGCAAAATCCAACCCATTGAATTATTGCAAAGCATCTTCCTGGAACATAAAGCCATAAAAGTTGAATCAATAGCAGAAAAAGCATAGATAAAGATTGAAACTTATGTAGACTGAACAATACTTTGCTCAAAAAGCCATGGGTTATAGAAGAAATCAAGGACAAAATAAATTTATGGAATCCAATGAAAATGAAAATGCATCCTATAGAACCTACAGGACACAGCCAAAGTGGTGCTCAGAGGTCAGTTTTTCTCTATAAATGCACACATCCAGAAAGAAGAAAAGACCCAAAGAAAGAACCCTACAGCTTGAACAAATAGAAAGAAAAACAACAGAGAAATCCCTCAGCCCCCACAAGAAAACAGATAATAAAGATTAGAGTAGAACTAATTGAATTAGAGAATAGAAGAACAACTGAAAAAATTAACAAACCCCAAAGCTGGTTTTTTGAAAAGAGCAACAAAATTGACAAACTGCTAGCTAAAGTAACAGAAAAAAACTGAGAGAAGAAACAAATAACCAGAATAAAGAAATGAGATGTGAAATGTCACAGCAGACACAACTGAAATCAGAAGTATCATAACAGAATACTATAAAAGACTGTACTCTAACAGATTTGAAAACCTAGAGGAAATGGACAAATTTCTAGATTCATATTACCTACCAAAAATTAATATGAGGAGTAGAACAACTTAATAAAACCATTGTAAAGGAAGAGATTGAAAAAGTCATCAAAAAACCACCAGTCACAGAAAGTCCTGGCCCAGATGACTTTACCAGAGAATTCTACCAAACTTTTAGAGAAGAGTTAACTACAACACTATCGAGACTATTTCAAACAGAGCCAATGAAAGCTATTCGGCAGACAGAAAGGTGAATAGATACACAGAGAATTCCAAACCAAACCAAATCCACTGCTATCAAAGAGATTCCGACATATAGTGACCCTGTAGGTCAGAACAGAATTGCTCCATAGAGTTTTCAAGCAGCACTTGGTGGATTTGAACGGCCAACCTTTTTGTTAGCAGATGTAGCACCAAACGACTATGCCAGCAGGGTTTCCATACAGAGAATAGCAAAGTTGTATTATGGAGAGGAAAGGTAGCAGATGGAGGGAAAACATGAGCAGGGAAACAGGAGACAAGAAGCATATGAAACTGAGAGTGATGCTTTAGTCCCAGATGGACACAGAGGATAGTTCAGACAGACACAACTATGTTGTTGAGTAGGTGGGAGTAATTCACAGAGTACCAAAAGGGATACCCCCATGGTGAACTCTGGAAACCCCCAAAAGTTTTAACTAAATTTATGTTTCAGATTCTAGTGTAGTATTACTCTCAACAGCGCTGTCTTTTAGACCACTCATAAAGCTATTTTGTTAGGTACTATCGAGTCAATCCTGACTCATACAGTGGGATCAGATCATCATGATCCACAGGGTTTTCACTGGCTTTTTTTTTGGAAGTAGAATGCCAAGTCTTCCTGTAAAGATATGGCCTTTGTAGTTTAACCCTACAGTTTATCTCAGAGCAAAAAGCTTAGTCCTTGCAATGAAATACTTTCAAAATAACTCATGGTGTTTCCTTACAGATCCCAGAAATATTTCGTACGTCTCTGTTGTTCCTCTCTTATCTCTGGACCCACATACCATAACTGTATCCATTCTTTTTGCTGCAGTGCAGTGCTTCCAGAAAGACCCTTCTATCTGTACCCAACAGCCTCTTGGGGTGCCCCCTCACATACTTCTTAATGAAAATACAAAATCAATAAATTTTTAGAAGGATGAGTCAGAGAAAGTTAAGGAGAGTTAAAGAAAAATTCCCTTTAGCATGCAGAAAGAAAGCAAAGGCTGTGAACACTGTAATTTTAGACTTTTTATTCCTGAAGACTTATAATGGTATGTAAAGAGACTATCAAATTCTAGAATTTTGGAGTTTGGGAAGACTTTTGAAATCACTAAATTTAGACAACAGTTTAATAAAGGAGAACACTTGGTCCTAGATTGGAGAAGAATCCTAATAAAGACCATATCTAGAGAGAATAGCAGTCTGATGAAATGAGTATATGAGGACTGCCAATTAAGTTTGCAAACTCATCCTAGAAAAAGTGCTACATACTTCATTGCTGAATAGCACTATAGTCACCTTTGAAGTATTCCCCTTGTAAGGCTGTGCGTCAATGCTAGTGCCTAGTCCACCCTTCAAAGCAATTTTGGAACCGTTTTTTAGGAATGGCCATCAGAGCTATCATGGTATTACACTTGATGTCCTGAATGTCATCAAAACATCTTCCTTTCAATGTTAACTTATCTTTGGGTAAGGACAAAGTCACTAGGGGCCATATCAGGTGAGTAAGGAGAGTGTTCCAATACAGTTATTTGTTTACTGGCTAAAATCTCTCTTGCAAGACAACTATACAATTAAGTTTGCAAACCTGGCATCGTGCTATCATGCACAATGGCAACCCCAGAAAGAGTTCCAAAATTGCTTTGAAGGGTGGACTAGGCACTAGCATCAGTGCATAGCTTCCCAAGGGGAGTAGTTCAAAGGTGACTGTACTGACATTCAGCAATGTGGTATTTAGCACTTAGAACAACTAAGTTCATGGACTTGATTGTCAGATCTCATGTTAAGAGGACAAATCACTGAACTTCTCAAATAATTTTATAACATGGGAACCAGAAGAGAGCTTGAAGACACCTTCTTTAGCCCCTTTGTCTTGCAGATTACTGTACTCATGGCAAACTAAATCAAGTTACTTAGCCAAGATCTCAAATCTAGTTAGCACTAGACCTGAAATTTAACTTGGCTTTCAAAGCGCTTTGAACAATGCCTCTGTCCCCTTATACCAGTGACTTCTAAATTTTATCATTTTTTTTGTAACTTAAAAAATGTAACCATTTGCTTTAAAAATTAGTACAAGGAACCTTAATTGGTAATACAGATAAACTCATGAATGAAACAGTAGTTGACATCTCCCCCAACACACAAATCACATTTCTATCTCTTTCTCCCCATTGTACCATCTTTTGGACCCTAAGGACACCCCAGGAAAATTCTAGGGCACTACACAACAGAGCATGGAAATTTCAGCAGTATGCTCATGCTAAGACACTCTCAAATTCTACAACATGTGGTCTGAGAGAATTCCGACTTTGGAAAGAGAATGAATCAAACACTATAATTTATTTGTGTCTATAACACAACATAGAGAAAGGTGTGGGATGGGGGAAAGGATGAGAAGGAAGTGGGGATAAAAACTGATTTGAGATTTGGCCTAGATGAGTTTGCAAAAATAATTATTTATTCATTGTCTGAAGAGACAAAAGTATATGGACTTGTTTCAGTCTTTTAGACTGAGGACCCATCATTAATCAATAGATGCTTAGATGAGAAAACTGTTTATCTTACTCCCCAACATACCAGTCAGACACAGAACATTTTACTAATTCCCAAGATGCTGACTAATCCCCCAAACATCCTTGTGTAGAAAGGGAATCTGCTTACTTCATTAAGAAATGAAAATTTCTCTTTTGCATGCACATGCTTGTTCTTATAAAGGCATGCCAGCAATCCTAGAAAGGAATTTCCTGGACCCTGTAAATAAGTAAAGACATAGTCTGGATTAATGAAGGCTAGCATGAGGATTGAGGGAATTTAATAATCTAATCCAAATTAGAGGCAAATTTGAAGAAATGGAATTAAAACAAAGAGTAAGTGGGTGACCCTTTTTCATGGCTAGTTAGTGAAAGAGTTCCAAAGATGTTTTTTCCTTATTCATCTGTATCTGTCAAAAATTACATCAAAAGCCTTAACTAATAATGTTCTTAAATGACTTTGAATTTAGACTGTCAGTAGAATAAGAAATAGAGATTTTCTAAAATTAAGTTTTCAGATTTATCATTGTGTACTAAAGACAGCAATAAGCCTAGAGACTTTTAACAATTAAAATGATTTTACAAACCTTAAAATATATATTTTCTATGAATAGGAATTTGGTTTCTGATTAAATTAATATAAAAGAAGACCATAAATGTGAAGCTTAAAAATGTTTTGTTGTCACTGAAAATGTCAAAGACACACAAATAAAAAGAAATAAAAGTACTTTAAATATTAAAGGAAATGACCTTAATGTGAGACTTAAAAACAAACAAATCTATAGAACATATTTTAATAAGATTTTCAAACTTCATACTTTTAAGATTTTAAAAACTCAAAGTGAAAACCAGCCCACCTGATACCCAGACTGGGGGAAAAAAAAAAAAAAAACCTGTGTCTACTGTACTTTCATTTTATCTGTATTACATTATTCTTCTGGAAAGAAAAAAGCTATTATTGTGCTAATCTCACCCTCCTTTCAAAGCTCCTAAAGTACTCTGGTTATAGGCTCTATAGAAATTCTCGGCCAAATAGATTTCTGTGTAAGAAAATTCAGACGTGAACGATAAAACTGTATTATGATCATGAATGATCTAATTAAAATTAATACACTGTATCAAAGTTACCCCCAAAAGAATTTTTATTTCAATATCTACTTTCATAATTTCAAATAACTGCAAACTGAAGTACTAAATATATTCATATCCAAATTCATTTGCCTGTCTCAAAACTTAGAATGAAAACAAGTAGCGTTTGCAAATAAACAGTGTGATTATCTTCACCTAATCCTGGCTAATTTTCATTCAGGCTGTTCAGGACAGCTAATCGTGTGCCTGGAGAGAGGAATTAAATGTAAGAATAATATTACTATTACATCTTAATAAGATGAACCAACTATATTTCTAAATATAACACCAGAATTTTTATTCAGCCAGTGGGAAGAAAGTATTTGGAGGATGTTTTAATTTAAACTTGGCACACAGCAGTGAAATGAACCCTGCAGCTGGAATGAGAAACCACAATTTGGAGTCCTGTATCTATTATTTTTTAACCGTGGAGCCTTGGTCACTTAATTTTGTCATGTGGAAAATAAGAAAAATTGACCAGTCAGTGCTAATTTGTTTATGATGACAGTTGTAAGTGCTTATTTTATATCTATCTATCAAGATAGATATTTAAAATAATCAAAAACATAAAGTAGAGATTTTTTATCAGTGAACAGCTTAACAACAACAAAAGACTTCGTATGGCACAGACTCCATATATGAGGAATGCCAGTTAAGTTTGCAAACTCCTCCTCACTGCTGAATGTTACTATGGTCACCTTCAAAGTACTCCTCTTGGGAAACTGTAAAGTGTCACCAGTGCCTAGTTCACCCTCCAAAACAATTTTGGAACTCTTTTTCTGGAGTGGGCGACACAGCTGTCATCATACCACCCCTGATGTCTTGATGTCATCAAAATGTCTTCTTTTAAACATTTTGTTTATGTTTGGGTAAAGAAAAAAGTCACTGGGGGGCAGATCAGGTAAGTAGGGAGGGTGTTCCAACTTACTTATTGGTTTACTGGCTAAGAACTCCCTCACAGACAACTATAAAATTAAGTTTGCAAATTTGCTACTGTGCTACCCAACGGTCATTCCAGAAAGAGTTCCTAAATTGCTTTGGAGGGTGTACTAGGTGCTAACATTGGTGCAAAGCTTTTCAAAGGGAGTGCTTTGAAGGTGATTTTAGTGATATTCAGCATTGATGTATGTAGCACTTAAGAACATTTAAGTTTGCAGACTTGTCAGATCTAGTGTACTAAATACAGAAAAGGGAAAATACAACTTGATTCCCATAGCTGAGAAAATTAAGAAGGGGGCATGATTCAAGACCCAGAGCATCAGTTGGAAACGTATGAAAAGCTACAACTTAGAAAACAAACTTTTTATAACACAATTTTAGTGGGAAAAAACTGAAAGGATTTTCTTTTATTATTTTGGAGATATTAAACAAGAAGAAACTATGTAATCAAACATACTAATGATGATGAAGAGGTGTAGAACTGGCCAGCATTTCCATGGGTTGCAAATAAGATTTCCATGAGTCAGAGCCTCCTTGATGATGATTGACAACAGCAACAAAGAAGAAATTTATTTTGCTCTACTTATGTTAAATTTTTATATAATTATGTGAGTTGAATTGACTGGTTGACATAACATTAAATTTTAACATATTGATACAACATTTAGTATTAATTTTTGAAGTTTTATTGCAGTATCCTAGAGCCAAGTATTTTGCATTGGGTAGATCTACTGCAAAAGACCTCTTTAAAGTGCTAAAAGGCAAAGATGTCACTTTGAGGACTAAGGTGCACCTGACCCAAGCCATGGTATTTTCAGTTACTTCATATACGTGCAAAAGCTGGACCAGAAAGAAATAAGATTGGAGATGAGTTTGATGAGTTTGAATTATGGCATTGGCAAAGAATATTGAATATACTACGCACTGCCAAAAAGAACAAACAAATCTGCCTTGGAAGACGCACAGCCAGAATGCTCTTTAGAAGCAAAGAAGATGAGACTTCTCTGGATGTCATAGTCGGTAGTGTAGAGGGTCAGCAAAAACAAACAAACAAAACAAAACAAAAGGAGACCCTCCAGAAGATTGTCTGATGCAGTGGCTGCAACAATGGGCTCAAGCATAGCAATGATTGTACTTAGGGCCCAGAATAGGGCAGTGTTGCTTTTTGTTATACATTCCTATGAGTTGGAACCAACTAGACAACAACAACAACAACAACATTCCTGGAGCCAAGAAATTTATTTTTTTCTAGTCTCAAGTGTTTCCATAGCTCTTGAATGTCTTTAAAGTCCTAGAAGTGGGCTTATAATGTTTCAATGGAAAAGACTGGCCCTTCAGGACTTCTTCAACTAGCATCTATTGAATGAATAGATTCTGGTTCTGCACATCCTTCAGTTTTTGGTCCCAGACTTATCCCCTTCCTTTTAGAGAGGAGAATAAAGGAGGCTAACTCTTGTGGATTGGACTTGGCGACACAGAGTGACCATATAGTGTGTGCACTTTATGCTTCCTTGAAGATTTGGGATGTCGTCCTGCTGACCTCTTACTGGAGGCGGGGGAGAGGGTGGAGAGGAAGGGATAGCAGATTGTTAGGAGGATATGATGTGTATAGAGCTGAGCGGAGGAGTGTGCTGTCACAGGGCAGGGAGGACAGTGGGAGCGGCACATAGGTGAGCATGCAAATTTATACCGGATTGTACATTTTCACTCAATCATAACAAAAAATAATAGTATTAAAGAAAAAAGTTTCTTAAGAATGATTGACTATGGGCTCCATGTGGGTAGCATAGGGACCTCATTTGTGTTGTCAAAGCTTTATCTCCAGCTCCTACGCCATGTCCATTATAGAGTAGATACTCTCTAACTTCACTTGTGACAAGTAGAGTGTCCTGTGTCCACCACCACTCACCCTCCATTTCAGAGATGGACTCAGATGAAATCATTACGGTTCTCCAGATCTGCCTCTCTCCTGCCCAGAGCATTTGGCTGTAGTTACTCTTTGATCATTGCCTAAAGATCAGAGCCCAACTTACAATGAATTCAGAAAAACAGAACAGTAATATCTGGGGTGGGAAGGAGAAAAAGGACCTCCTTCACCTCAACAGCATCCCTCAGTGTGATTCTATTGGACTCTGTCTGCAGGGAGGCACCCAATCTTGTAGGAAAATATGAGTGGAGACCAGAGAGGGAAATAGGTCAAGATTTCTGAGACAATTCTGGCTCAGATTTGTACGTAACTGAGTGGGAGTGGGATGGGGTCGGGAGAATACTTTGTGTTCAATGATCAAAAGTAGGGAATAAAGGGAAGGAGATTACTGTATTTTTACTCAAAACTTGTGTGCCTTCTACATTTGTTTTGCCAACCACACCCCTTCCTCCCCAGGTATTTTTGAAAACCTCTATGCTAATTTTTTAACAGCGGCATGCTAAAAAAAAAAAAAAAAATGGCATAGAGATGCTTACAAAAATTTCCCCCTCTCCCAAGGAGGGCAAGCTGGACAAGCAAATACAGATGGCATGTATTATTTATGTAAAAATACAGTACTTCATGGAGAAGTTAACATCTGAGCTGTTGACTTCGGTTCCGTACATGTTACCTAGGCTTCTGTCATGGATTTAACTGTGTGTTCCCCAAAATGTATGTGTTGATTTGACTTGGCTAGGAGTCCACACATAGTGCCCTTCCTCCCATGTGTTGTGAATCCTGCCTCTTGATGTTGATGATGGAGAACGGGCTGCAGCTGTGTTAGTGAGGCAGGACTCACGCTACAAGCTTGTGGGATGTAAGGGAGAGAAGTGAGCAGAGGAAGTCGGCAGACTCACACCATCAAGACAGCAGCATCAAAAGCAGAGCATGTCCTTTGGAACTGAGGTTCCTGTGTTGAGATGCTCTCCTTCAATTTGGTCTTAGCCTACCGGACTGTGATAACTTCTCTTATTGAATGAACTTGCAACTCATAAGTGGATTTGTGGCTTACTGGACTGTGACAATAAAATTTTGTCCTTGAGAAGCCTTTCACTCGTGGTATTTTCTGTTGGAGCAGTACCAGGTGGCTAAGACAGCTTCCTGTAACTATTTAGCGGGGAAAAAAAAGCCAAATGCTGTAGAATGCCGTGACCATTACAGGACTACCCAAGGAAAAGTGGATGCCTGGGGTGACGGAGAAGTGTAGCAATCAAGGACAGGCAGAATTGGTGGCATAGTGATTAAGAGCTTGGCTACCAACTAAAATAAGGTTCAGGAGTTTGAATTTGGCTCTGACTCCTTAGAAACTCTGTGGGGCAGTTCTCTTCTATCCTGTAGGATCATTATGAGTCAATATTATCTCTATGGCCAAAGATTAGGTGGTTTTTTTTAAACTCAGGAACACTTCTCAGGAAAGGGTGTTTGTAATACCAAATCTCACTGTCTTTTAATCTTAAAATTGTAAAGAAAATCTTTTTATTACTTGTTCAGAGGCAAAGCCGTGTGTTTATGGCATATGTGTACATACACATGCACATTATTTTTCCCCTGAAGGTTTCTCTTTAGTGGAGGTTTATGTCTTTCATGCAAGTTTGAGTGTTTAACAGGTCACATTTCAAAGATTCCCTTAGAGTTGGCTGTCACTCAGCACCCATCTGTCTTTGTTATGTATGTAGCCAGGTCACCAAAGCCAAAGGCTGACAGTGAGTTCATGGGGGAAATTCAGCTGAAGGAGATGAGGGAAAAAGGAGGTGGTGTTGGTTAAAAAGCAACCATGAAATATGTTTTCCTGGAATTCAGTTCAAGGTGGAAACCCCTTCATCCCCTCCCCTACACCATTTTTTTTAGGAACTTCCATTTACAGACCTCTGTTTTGGTTGTAAAGATCATATTGAATGTTCAGTGCTCTTCACTTAATATAAGAGGCTTAGTTCGCTAATTCGGGAAATTCCCTACACTTATTGTCTGTGACCTACATTATAATTATCACACTACATTTTACTTTCCAGTCCATCAACCTGCTGTGTGGATGACTATAGAACATGAATCTTTATTCCATGTTTATTGTGTTTCCTTCTGCAGCTTTGAAATAACTTTAAAAGGACTCTAGATTCTAGTATCTATCCTACTATTTGGGTTTCAGTAACAGAAAAAGTTTATTTTTCCTCTCTAAAAATGTCAGTGTTTCTTTTCCTTCCAGACTGTGCAGAAACAGTTTTCTACGGTGAAACTCAGGGGGAGTCAGCTGGTTCCCAAGCAAAATTTTTCCAAATGCTCTCATTCAGCCCAGTGCTGTGGATACAGACCACTCCCCACTGTACCCGAGGGTCACCTCCGCTTGCCAACTCCTGAGTCTCCCAGAGTGGCGTGGTTGCTGTTGTGTTTGTGCTTAATATCAGAGTCTCCTCTAATCTTCCTGAGCAACTAGAGATGACTTTCTTCTGCCTGCCTCATGAAAACTGAATTTGTCTCTCTGACTTCCTCCCACCTCCCTCATTAGTACTGGTATTAGATGGCATAGGAACATTGGTGGTCTTGTCACCATATTATAGAAACAAGGCTGGCTGCCATGACCATTGTGTTCCCTTTAGCTTGTACTGTTGAGATTCCTTTAGATTAGCTAACCATATAAAATCTGGGGGAAATACAAGTAGGGGAACAGTGGCCCACCATATCAGAAAAGGAAATGAAGGAGGCCAAAGCCTAGTGATACATACTAAGACATTAATAATAATTGTTGTTAAGTGCCACTGAATCAATTCTGACTCATAGGGACCCTATGAACAAAACACTGCCAAGTCTTGAGATTTCTCAAAACTTCTGTTACGCTTAAGTCCGTTGCTGTAGCCACTGTGTGAATTCTATCTCTTTGAGGGCCTTCCTCCTTTCTGCTGACCCTCTAGTTTACCAAGCATGATGTCCTTCTCCAGGGATTCTTCCTTCCTGTATGTGAGACATAGTCTTGTCATCTTTACTTTTAAGGAGCGTTCTGGCCGTCTTCCAAGATATAATTACTCATTTTTTTGGCAGTCCATGGCACATTCATTATTCTTCACCAACATCACAGTTCTAAGGCATCAATTTCCATTTGGTATCTCTTATGCTTTGTCTGGATTTGATATGAGGTGATTGAAAACACCATGCCTTGGATCAGGCACACCTTAGTCTTTAAAGGGACATCTTTGCTTTAAAGATGTCTTTTGCTTTAAAGATTTCTTTTGCAGCATATTTGCCCAACGCAGCACATCTTTTGATTTTTTGATGGCTGTTTCTATGGGTGTTGATTGTAGATCTGAGTAAAATGAAACCCTTGACAACCTCAATCTTATTTCCACTTATCTTGGTGTTGCTTACTGGTGCAGGATTTTTGTTTTCTTGATGTTGAAGAGCAATCCATACTGAAGGTTGTTGAATTGGATCTTCCATCAATAAAGGCTTCAAGTCATCTTCACTTTCTGCAGTAAAGTTATGTTGTCTGTATATCTGAGATTGTTAATGATTCTTCCTCCAATCCTGATGCCAGTTATTCTGTGTATAGTCCAGCTTCTTGGATTATTTGCTCAGTCTATAGATTGTAAAGATATGGTAAAAGAATACAACCCTGATACACAAATTTCCTGATTTTATAATGCAGGGCAAGTACCTCCTTGTTTTGTTCTAATAACTGTGTCTTGATTCATGTACAAATTCCATTCGAGTACAACTAAGTGTTCTAGTATTTCTGTTTTCCACAGTGTTATCCATAATTCACTATGATCCACAGTCAGATGCCTTAGCATAGTTAAAAAACACAGGCAAACCTCTTGCTGCCGTTTTCTGCTTCCGTGAGGATCCATCTGATTCCATGTCATCTTCCGAATCTGGCTTGAATTTCTGGCAATTTCTTTTCAGCATGCTGCTGTAGCCACTGCTGAATGATATTTAGCAAAATTTTCCATGTGATAATAATGATAATGTTCTATAATTTCTATATTCAGTCAGATCACCTCATTGGGAATAGGCATACATATGGATCTCTTGCAGTCGGTTAGCCAGATAGTTGTCCAAATTTCTTGACTTAGACAAGTGAATACTTCAAGCACTGCACCTATGGCTTCGTGAGGAGCTTCTTATGAGTAGTTGACTGTAGAAGAAAAATCTTTTGCCTAGTTTACAGATAGTTCTGCACAACATGCAGGCACTGCTCAAAAGTGGACAGTGGCAGCACACAGCCCCTTTTTGAGACATCCGTGAATGATAGTGATTAAGAGAAATCCTTCCAGTGGGCAGAACTTAGAGCAATGCACCTGATTACTCATATTGCTGGGAAGGAGGAATGGCCAGATATGCAATTGTATACTGTCTTAGACTGTATTCTTGAAAGAACAAAACTAGTAAAATGTGTAAATACATATATAGAGAGAATATATCAAGGAAATGACTCATGTGATTGTAGAGTCTGGAACATTTTAAGTCAATAGATTAGGATGGAAGTGTCTCTTGATTCACATAGCCGTAGGGGCTGACAAACCCCAAATCACCAGGTTGGAGAGCAAATAAAGCTTCTCTTGATTCACATAGCTGTAGGGGCTGATGAACCCCAAATCACCAGGTTGGAGAGTAAATAAAGCTTCTGTTCTCAGGCTGAAGATCAAGAAATTTCAAGATCTGTAGATAAACCGATAGCTCAAGCCCCATGAGCTGGAGATCTGATGCACAGGAGGCAGCCACAGGGTCTGAATTGCAAGACCTGCAGATAAACAACCAGCTCATGTCCTGAGAGCTGGAGGTCAGATGAACAGGAAGCAGTTTAAGAATCTAGAGCATACAAAAAGCCAGAAGAACATCTACTTATATGCAGATGCAGGCTACACTTCCAAGGAGACACCTTTTAAACTGGCTACTCACAGCAGATACAGTCATGGGAATGATCATGTATAAACATGGAGAATCATGGTCCAGCCAGTGTAACACACAATCCTGACCATCACATATACTGTTTACCAGGCTACAGCTGATGATTTGGCTGGAACCATGAAGGAACATAACTTAAAATTTGTAGACAAAGATTTATGGGCAAGAGGTATGTAGACAGTTCTCTCTGAATGGGCCAAAGAAATGAAGATATGTGTACACCAAAGGTTGACTTCAAAAGAGGACAATTTTAAGTCAAGCCAATAGGATGATGCATTATGTGAAAACCACTCATACTTCTTCCCCATCTAGCTTATCATTGTTTAATGGGCTCATTAACAAAGTGGCCATGGAGAAGGGACAGAGGTTATGCACGTACCCAACAGCATGAGCATCCACTCACCAATGCTGATTTGACTACAGTAACTGCTGAGTGTCTAATCTGCCAGCAGCAGAGACCAACACTGAGTCCCCAGTATGTAATCTCCCTTGAGGAGATTGCACTGAACCACTGCCATCATGGAGAGGGCAACATTTTGCTATCACTGCAATAGACATTCTGGATATGAAGTTACCTTCTCTGAATGTAATCTTCTGTCAAAACTACAGAATTCCTTTTCCATTGACATGGTATCCCATACAGCATTGCCTCAGATCAAGAGACTCACCTCATGGGAAATGTAGTATGACAACGGGCCCATGCTCATGGAATTTACTGATCTTTTCATATTCCCCACATCCTGAAGTAGCTGGCTTGATAGAATGATGGAGTGGCTTTCTAAAGACACAATTACTGTGCCAGCTAGGTGACAATACGTTACAGAGTTGGGGCAGTGTTCTTCAAGAGGCTGAATAGTCTCTGAACCACTGTTCAGTGAATGACATTGTTTCTCATAAGGATTCATTGGTCCAGGAATCAACGAGTGGAAATGGGAGTGGCACCACTCTCTGCTACACCTAGCGACCCACTTGCAAGATTTTTGCTTCCTCTCTCCATGACCTTATGCTCTGTGGGTCTAGAGGTCTTATTTCCAAAGAAAGGAATATTCTCATCTGGAGACACATCACTGAACTGGAAGTTAGGAGTGCCATCTGGCCACTTTGGATTCCTTATGTCTCTGGATCAGCAGGCAAAGAAGGGAGTTACCATACTGGCTGGTGTCATTAATCCTGATTACTAAAAGGAAATCAAATTGATATTACACAATGGACATAGAAAATAGTATCTCTGGAACATGGGAAATCTTTTAAGGTGTCTCTTAGTACTACCATGTCCAGTGATTAAAGTGAGTCGAAAACTTCAGGAACTCAATTCAAATTTGTCTGCTAATGGCTGAGACACTTCAGATATGCAGGTTTGGACCACCCCACTAGACAGAGAACCATGACCAGCTAAGGCACTTGAAGAGGGCAAAGGGAACATGGAACGCATAGTGGGAGAAGTTCCAAATACCAGTAATGGCTGTGTGACCAGCTGCAGAAATGAAGACTAATTGTTATAAGTATTTCTGCTTTGTATGTGTATTTATTGTATCATGTTAGGGGCAGGTATGATTTCATAGGTGGCTTTATTCAGAGACTTTTGTATGACTTGAGAGGTGTACAGGTACCAAGTTAACAAGGGATAGATTGTGATGGTTAAGGTTGTGTGTCAACTGAGATGGATCATGATTCTCAGTGGTTTGATAACTGTGTATTGGTGTGATCACCTCCATGATGAGATTTGATGCTGTGTGATCACCTCCATGATGGGAACTTCTGTGAGTAACCAATCAGTTGGATATGAGTTCCCTTGGGTGTGTGGCTTACATTGAGTATAAGTGGATATTCTCGCCAAGTTTGTGGGCTTTTACTCATTCTGTATCCTGCAGCTGGCTTCTGTTCATCTGACCTCTGATTCATTACACTTGGGCTCACAGATTACCTGCTGTCTTCCCTGGAAATCTTTGGGATTCATCAGTCTTCAAAGACTGTAAGCAGACCCCTGTTTTCCTACCTGCTAACCTTAGGTTCACCAGCCCCTGTGGCTGCATGCATCAGGAGAAGCCTCTGTCCTGTCTCATGACCTTGGGATGTACTAGCCTCTACAACTTTGTGAGCCATTTACTTGATATAATTTTTTTTTCTCTTTCTATCTCTCTATATATTCATACTCTTCACTGGTTTTGCTTCTCTAGACAACCCAGCCTAAGACACCTGGCTTCTTTTATTCCTGTATCACCGGATCTTGCACGTGGTTTTCTTTGTGGTCCCATTCTCTTCTGGTCCCATGTTTTAAGACTTTTTAAAATTTTGATCAGGAGTATTATCACATTATGAAAATTATTAGTCTCTGCTTTTATAAATGCACATTTCACTTTACATGCAGAATATAGAGCTTTATTCTTGTGATACACACTGCAAAAATACCTCCTGCTGAGATCATCTATTATTGGAAAAGATGTTTCATTTACTTTCTATATGTGCTTGTGTAATTCCTCTGCATTTTGACTATTTCAATTCTGAATCTACTGTAATTTATTTATGATTAAACAATAGGGGTGGGTGTAGCTAACCTCACCCTTTTTTTATTGGTGTGTAGATTAAAAGTGTATTTCCTCATACATCTCAATAGTGAAATACTAGTAACACCATTGGAAACCCTGCCAAAAGTCAGAAGTTCAAATACACCACGCATTTCTTGGAAACAACATGGAGCACTTCCACTCTGAGCTATAGGGTTGTTATGAGTCAGAATCAACTCAATGGCAGTGACTTTGGCTTTAGTAACACCATTAACTCTTCAGTGGACACACATACACACACAGAAGTTACATTAAGTCATATTGTTCCTGCTTGATTCTCACTATGAATCCAAAATGAATGTTAATTTCATTAGAACAATATTTTAAAGAAAAAAAAAAAAGAAAGAAAAAAGAATTCTTGAAGCAGTGGATCTATACTACTCATAGTGGAATCTTCCTCTATAACATTCCAAGTGGAGACAAAGCATCTGGTTAAACATTATTGAAGCATTTTGCATGACCTACAATACAACTTCAATTCCCTCATACATAAGGAAAGCTGGACAATGAAATGAGAAAGACCAAAGAAGAACTGATGCCTTTAAATTACGGTGTTGGTGAAGAATATTGAATATACCATGTACTAGCAAAATTGTCTTGGAAGAAGTATAGCCAGAGCGCTCTTCAGAAACAAGGGTGGCAAGACTTCATCTCACCTATTCTGAGCATGTTGTGAGGAAGTACCAATCCTTGGAGAATGATGTCATGCTGGCTAAGGTACAAGGTCAGTGAAAAAGAGGTAGACTGTAGACGAGATGGATTGACACAGTGGCTGTAACAATGAGATAAAGTATTATCTCAATTGCGAGGATGGTACAAGACAGAGCAGTATTTTTTTATATTGTAAATAGGGTCTCTAAGAATCAGAACCAACTTTACAGAACCTAGCAACAACACAAGACAACCCATACTGTCTTTGGACAGCTCTGACTTGACTGTGTTGGAATTATTCCCTGAAAGTTGTGTTCTGTGATACGGGAAACATGCAAGAAAAGACGATGTGGACTTCAGAAACTCCACAATGGAGACCAGCATGCAGGACATTTTGAAATAGTTTCTCAAGGACCTTCAAATTCCTTTTCCTGGTTGGCTGTTCAAACCTTTCATATCCTCAGCAAACAGAAATCTGTTTCGAGATCTTCATATGTTCAGCTTATCGTATTCTTCCAGGCTGTACAGACTGTGCACTCAGAATTTCACACTAAGAGCAGAGTTGAACAAGCCACATAGCCGATTTATTATTTGGGAAAATCAGTGTATATTCAACACATATGCATTTCATTTGCTCAATGAATTTAGAGATAAACTTTCAGTCTCTTTATATTTTATAATAAAAAAGGATTTAAAAATTGGTGTTTAGATTTTTTTTTCCCCTTCTTAGATAAACATTTCTAACATAATTGCTGAGCTCCTAGGATTCCAGACCATTTATTTTCTCAGTATGGCTTTTATTGAAGTTCTGTTTAAGTTCAGGCACCAGGGCACTGAATGGCATAGAGTAAGTATTGAGGCCTTAACAATTTCTCCAAGAGACTCATGCTAGGTAACTGTTTGTGTGTTTTAACTTTTAAACCCCCTTTTGACCCATAACCCTTGCAATTATTTCTGAAGGGATTGAATAGTTGATGGATGGAAAAGATGGAAAATCCTTCCTTACTGAGGTTCTCTGAAAGGGTCTTCTCAAAACCTTCCATAAATGGCAACATTAAAGCAAGCTATTGCTTTGGCATGAGTTTTCAAAGATAGAGCCTCTTTCTTTTTAAGACCATGTTAACATCTCAAACAGATTACTGTGCAAGATGAACGATTTTTTTTTCATTTTTAGTGATCAGTATGGATTACTTAAAAAAAAAAAAAAAAAAAGCATGACTTCTCCCAGTTAACCTCTGTTAAATTATTCCTGGGGACTCTGTGGGCAACTTTATCATTGCAAGGCTTAGAGAAGGGAAATGGAGAGAAAAGAAGGGATGAAATATGACTCTCAGATCTTGCAGTTCATGATTGGTTGATCCATTCACAGAGACAGGAAACTAAATGTCAGTGTTTAGTGAAAAATAGTGGATTCCTCATTGGTTATGTCGAGCTGGAGATTTCTAATAGAGACCCTCGTGGCATGATGGTTAAGTGCTACAACTGCTAACCAAAAGGTTGGCAGTTACAATTTGCCAGGCCCTCTTTGGAAACTCTGTGAAGAAGTTCTACTCTGTCCTATAGAGTCACTAAGAGATGGAATTGACTTGATGGCAGTGGGCTGGTGAGTTGGTTGATTGATAGATCTCCCCAAATGGATATGTCTAGCCAACAACTGAATATTTTTATCTAGACCATGCAAGGGTCAGGATTTGGAGTTTGTGGAAAGAGAAGGATTTGAAGTAATGAGACAGTATGAACATTTATGGATTGATAAGATACCATTTTTAGAAAAGGTTATAAACCACAAAAGTTGCGTGAAAGAGAAAAGACCTTATTAATATATGTTCATGAGTTTCATGTTAGGAGCTTAGCTGTATGAGACTTAAACCTTTTAAAATATTTATTTAACTTCTATACAAAGGCTCAAGTTACTACCGTGAGATTGTTGAGCCACTGGGGAGCACAATGTAGGCAATTCAGGTGTAGACAATTTACCTTGTATATCTAATGGAGGTTCACCCCCAGGCTTATTCTTTTATACCTCTATTAACGCAATTATAGATTGAAATCTGACATTATTCTACTTATTTCACAAGCTTTTATAAAAAAGCTGCAAGTATGCAATAGCTTACTATGGAATGTTTGTCCATTTTACAGTATCATCTTCCCTTTTCTCACAAATATCTCCATGTATGTGTATCCCTTTCCCTCTATTGATCCATCTAATTAGTGAGAACAGCTGTAACAGGTACCTACTGCCATAATAACACAAACAGCAGCCACAAAACACCAGTGGCATGTGCCACTAAGTAATGCTCACCTATCTGGGCAAAGCGAAGGTTCGGCTAGATGGTTCTTAGGATCTTGGCCCAGCTTCTTCACATGTCTGGACTTTGGCTGGCAGTCAGCTGGGGCTAATGTGCCCCATCTCTCTCTCATCCTGTGGCATGTATCTGCAGCAGCGTAGAGAGATAAGGGTGGAAGTCAGAATACGAAGAAATTTTAAGCCTTTCCTGGCATCTTATTTGTTAACATCCCACTGGTCAATATGCCGGTTGACACTTGATTATATTTAGATTCAGTCTAAATTTGACATTTTTTATACATCAATTACAAAATAAATGTTGTTGTATTGTTAATTAGTCTTCCTTCAATCCTGCTGCATTCTTCTTCGTATAGTCCAGCTTTTTGGATTATTTGTTCAGCGTGCAGAGAACAAGTGTGATGAAATGACACAACCTTGATGCACACTTTTCCTATTTTGAAACCAGGCAGTATCACCTGTTCTGTTGGAATGACTGTTGCTTGGTCTATGTACAAATTCTTCATGAGCAAAGTTAAGTGTTCTAGGATTCCCATTTTTTGCAATAGTATCCATAGCTTGTCACGATCCACATGGTGAAATGGAATGAAGCCTAGAACCCTTAAGAAATTTGGTTTAATTTTCTAGTTACCAAGCATCATAACCAAGATTCGTACCTGAATCTCACTAAACTAAAAACTTATGTTTTTCATCAAGTGAAGTTGACTCTGTAGGAACTCTTTTTTATCTATTAATATTTCAGTGATTCATTACGAAATTTTGATACCAGATTATCTTTGTTAATGCCAACAGAAGAAAAAATAAGTTTTGTGGTAATTAACTGTAAATTTAATATTGTTAAAATTTTTGAACTGAGATTACTTTCACTCAATCTTATTATATATCTTAACTTTAATCTTTACTAATATAAAATTATGTGTATCACTTGCCAATCTATAAACAAGATGTTGGTTGTATCTTTAATATTTTGCAGATGACTTGAAACTCTTCCAAACATCTACAATAACTTCTATGGTCTCTATTCTGTGAGACCAATTAATTGGTACTGGAGAACATTTAAGTAAATGAAGTGTTATTTGGCCAATATCAACTCTTCTACAAAATCTTCCACATGACTTAGAAATGGGCCTCATGAATTTAGGCTTGTAAGACATATGTTAGAATAATATGAACATTACCTGCCTAGTAAATCTATAAAGAAGAAATGTGCTGGAATGTAAAATTTAGTACATTAATTATTAAATATGGTCATTAAGTCATTATTGACATGGTGATTAAAAATTAACACCAAATATGTATTGAAACTTTTGAGCAATTAATCCCAAAGCAAGAGAATAAACAATTTTATAACCAGATACTTTTACTTTAAAATAATGAAATAGCTGTCTTCAAATCAAGTAAGGAATACATAGAGTAAATTAAAGAACATGTTTAAAAACATTGGTAAATAGTTGAGTGTCATCCCTTTAACAACTAAATTTTTCAAAGTTGTTAATTATCCATATATGGACAGAAGACTACAGTAAAATTCCTGATCACTTCTTATGTGTTGTTTCTAGGTACCATCCAGCCAGTTTCCACTCAAAGCAACCCTCTGTACCACGGAATGAAACACTGCATGGCCCTACAGCCCCCTTACAACCACTGTGTTGTGCTTGAGCCCAAAGTTGTAGCCCCTGTGTCAACCTATCTCATTAAGGGTCTTCATCTTTTCTACACTAATCCTCCACTTTAGCAACCTGAATGTCCTTCTTCAGTGACTCAACCTTTCTGATGATACCGCAGCATCTCACTATGCTTATTTTTAATCATCTTTCTGGCTGTACTTCTCCCAGCACAGATTCACTGCTTCTCCTGTCAGGCTGTAGCATATTCAGCATTCCTTGTCAACACCATAATTCCCAGACATCAATTCTTCCGCAGTCTTTCCTATTCATTTTTGAGCTTTTGCATTCATATGAGATGACTGAAAATGCCATGGCTTGGTAAAGGCACACCTTAGTCTTTAAAGTGGCACCTTGTTATTTAACAGTTTAAAGAGAACTTCTACAGCAAGTATGCCCAATTCAATGTGTCTTTTGATTTCTTGATGGCTGCTTCCATAAAGTGTGGATTGCAGGTACAAATAAAATGACATTCTTGACAACATCAATATTTTCTTCATTTACTATGATATGGCTCATTGTCCAGTTGTGAAGATTTTTGTTTTGTTTATGTTGTGGTATAAGTCATACTGGATACTGGTCTTTGATCTTCATTAATAAATGCTTCAAGTCCTCTTCACCTTCAGCAATCAAGTTTGTGACAGCCGTATATTCATGAGTCTTCCTTCAATCTTGAGGCCTTGTTCTTCTTCATATAACCCAGCTTCTCAGATTACTTGCTCAGCATACAGATTGAATAAATATAGTGAAAACATACAACACTGATACACACCTTTCCTGACTTGCAGCCATTCAGTATCCCCTTTCTCTGTTCGGATATCTGCCTTTCAGTCTAAGCATAGGTTCTTCGTGAGCACAATTAAGTGCTCTGGAATTCTGTTTTTTTGCAGTGTCATTCATAATTTGTTATGATCCTTATAATCCAGTGGCTTTGTATAGTCAGTAAAATCCAGGTATTTTTTTCTGGTATTCTCTGCTTTCAGCCAGCACTCAGCAATGATATCCTTTTTTCCATATCGTCTTCTGAATCTGGCTTGAATTTCTGGAAGCTTCCTGTCACAGTCTTCTTGCAGCTGCTTTTGAATGGTGTTCAGCAAAATTTTACTCATATTAGTGATATTCAATAATTTCCCCATTGTATTGGACCTCTTTACTTGTATTGGGTACAAATAGGGATCTCTTTAGTTCGGTAGCTGTCTTACAAATTTCTTGGCATACACAAGTGAGCACCTTCAGAACTGCAGCCATTTGTTGAATCATCCCAAGCGGTGTTCCGTCGATTGCTGGAGCCTTATTTTCTGCCAAGAATTCAGTTTAGCTTAGATCTCTTCCTTTAGTACCATCAGTTCGTAATCATACACTAAGTCCTAAAATGATTGAGTGCTGCCCAGTTCTTTCATAAAATATTACAGTGTGCCTTAAGTGAACGTTTACAATTCAAGTCAGTTTGTGATACAAAAACTTAACATACACATTGTTATAAAACCCTAGCTGCTCTCCCCACATTCTGAGAGCACATACCTCCTCTCCACCCTGTATTTCCATGGCCACTCAACCAACTCTATGTAAGCCAGGAAGAATACTCTTTGCTAGTATCGGTTCATGTCTCATATTCCATTCCAGTCTTTGTCTGAAGAGTTGGCTTCTGGGCTGCTTTCAGTTCTGGGCTAACAGAGGCCAAGAGTTGTGTCTTCCAGGGACCCTCCAGTCTGTCAGACCATCAAGTGTGGTCTTTTCAATAAAACTCTAGTTGTGCACCACATATGTCTCCTGTTACATTAGGGACTCTTTGTTGTGTTCCTTGTCAGGGCAGTGGCAGCAGGGCACTATCTAGTTCTTCCAGTCTCATGCTGCTAGAGTCTCTGATTTATGTGGCTCTTTCTGTCAAATGACTCTTTGATACAGAGACTTGTTTTCCTTCTGGCTTGTTTTAGTGTTTCCAAGCATTCAGCCTAGAATATCATGGTCAGCACAGCACTTTGTTCTTCTGATGGCTCTTTCATCCAATATCATCTCTATGTTCTTCACCTATTTTTAAGATCATATCATTTTTAAAAGTTAAGTATATTCACTTTTAGAATAAACTTTATGTCAGTAACATAAATGGAAAACAAAATAGAAAGTACTTGTAAAAACATATTTACTACATGTGGTACAATATTTCCCAGTTTTGTTTGACAGCGTTATCCGGGCTTTGAGTCAAAGGCCCTCTCCATTTTTTTAAAGATTGCTGCAACAATGGGCTTGAACGTAGCAGTCTTTGATTTTCTTCTTGATTTAATTGCTGTCTTAAAAGAAAACTAGAAGAGGATAAATATATTGCTACAGTGTTCAATAAGATTTAATCTCACACACGTATTATTTGAAATTACATTTAGGTATGGAAAATGAACTACTGTTTGGGCAATTATGGATCACAGAGTTAACTTAAAAAGTTGCAAATAATACTAAAAACAAAATTTTAAGAATATTTGTCAAACACTAGGTCAAACAAGAACTTTATAAACAAGAAACTGTAGAAAAAGAGTCAGTTAATTGGATTATAAAAATGTTATAAACTACATACCAAAACTTTACAAAAGACATAAATGTAAGTAAGCAAGCAGACAATGAAATCAGAAAATATCTTAAAAAGTATAAGAGAGAAAACATTGGTATCTTTTAATAGAATGCACTCATACAAATGATTTTTAACACCAAATACTCAGAGAATTGAGCAAATAATACTAATTGTCATTTTTCTTGGAATCACAGCTGATTTTTGTTTCCTTTTGGTACATTTCTGTGTTTTTCAACTTATTGTTTGTTAGCATATGTATAGTTTCTACAGTTAGGGGAATTAAAAAAAATAGAGACCCACAGAGACAAGATTTCTCAAGCAAGTTTCTCACAGAGAGGTGAACTTGATTATCTGTACAAAGTTGAAGAATATAAACCATATATTAAATCTAACAAGTATAGTTTCAAAAAAACTCTATGAATACAATGTTTTTCTACATGACACATAGGGCAAATACACACATACACACCCACAACTGGCATCCAAACTGATAAATCTTTGGTTCTCTCTTTCTCTCAAAAACATACATGTATACACACAGTACAGCATTGAAACGACTTAACAGAGCACAAAAGCCTAACACTGAAGGTTCACCTGAGTCTCCTAGATAGTGTAGGCAACAGTCAACAGAACCCTAGTTTGCAGATGAAAGGAAGGAGCCCTGGCGGTACACTGATTAAAGTGCTCTGTGACTGAAATGTCACTTGTTCCAACCTAGCAAGTGCTTGGAGGGAGGAAGACTTGGCAATCTGCTTCAGTACAGATTTCTTTTTTTTTTTTTTTTGATAAAGATAATTGTTACCCACATAATCATTGACTCTTTATTTCTCTTTTGTATAATATTTTTTAAATTGCTATTTAGGTGGAAATTTCTAGGGCAAATTAGTTTCTCATTAAACAGTTAATATACGAATTGTTTTGTGGCATTGGTTGCCAACCCCAGGATGTGCCTACGTCTCCCCTTTCTACTCCAGGTCCCTGTTTCCACTTGTCCGGTCTTCCCAACCTTTCCTGCTTTCTTGGCTTTGCTTTGGGGCAAGTGTTCCTGTTAGATCTTGTATACATGGAACGTACAAGGACTGCCAGTTAAGTTTGTGAACTCGTCTTAGAAGTACTACAGACCTCTTTGCTGATTATCACTATGATCACTTTTGAAGTGCTCCCTTTGAGAAGCTTTGCACTGATGCCAGCACCTAGTCTACCCTTCAGAGCAGTTTTGGAATTCTTTTGCTGGAATGGACATCAGAGTTATCATTGTATTACTGCTGATGTCATGAGTGTCGTCAAAATGTCTTCCTTTCAATATTTCCTTATTGTTGGGTAAAGAAAAAAATCACTGGGGGCCAGATCAGGTGAGTAGAGAGGGTGTTCCCATAGTTGTTTGTTTATCATCTAAAAACTCCCTCATAGACAACTACACAATTAAGTTTGCAAACTTGCCACTGTGCCACCATGTGCAATGGCCATGCCAGAAAGAGTTCTAAAATTGCTTTGAAGTGTGGACTAAGCATTGGTGTTAGTGCATACCTTCCCAATGGTAGTAGTTTGAAGGTGACCATAGTGATACTCAGCAGTGTGAACTGTAGCACTTAGAAAAATTAAGTTCATGGACTTGTTTGACAGACCTCATATCCAAAGAGTGGTTGATAGAATAGAACCTACAGCTTTGAAAATCCTATTGGCCAGTTCTATTCTGTCCTATAGAGTTGCTATGAATCAGAATTGATACTATGGCAACAATTTTTTTTTTTTTTGCAGATGAGAACACGTTCTCAACCATTTGACCTATTAGTACAGTGTTTATCAAACTGACTTCTAGCGGTACTTGACCAAAGACCCAAGGTCCCACCAAGGACAGATTAATTCAGCACTTCCCAGGATAGAACTCAAGTGATTTGAGTGTTCAGGCAGGATTAGACGTAGAGGAACTGAGTTTTGAACAATAATTTTCTGACTTCAATTCTTACGTTAATTTTACTGTAACTACCCTCAAGCAATTTTCCATTTAAATATATGCTTTTAAAAGCACATAGCTTTTCATAGGTGCCTGAAATTTGGCATCTGTATTTTAAGGTATTTTATCATTTCTACAGTGGGGATAGATTTAGGATTCTATGTTTTGTTGTTTCTACAAAGCTCTTAAGAAAGAAATCTATCTGTAACACTAATAAAAGATGAAGCTCCAAATCTATATATACCATGTCTAAAAAGCCTGTTTTCCTGGGCTACCACCCTTTTTAGCCATCAGGTATAATCCCTGGAATATAAAAGAAGGCCAATAAATATTTGTTTTAACTATGTACAAACTCTTTTTACCAGTAATTTCCTTTGTAGGATTAGGGCCTGAGGAAGTTGTCTAAACTATGTGAAGACATAACAAAATTTTTCTGTGAAAATGAAAAAGAAAATGCTTGAAGAACTATTTAAGACAAAATGACTAAATTATAGTACATTACAAAATAGGATAATATAAAAAATATATATGATCATGAAATACATATTTTCTCAAAATAAAGTTTCCATAACATTTCAAAATAAAAATAGTATCTGCTGAAAATGATACAATGTTCAAAGGATATGCATTAAAATCTAAACAGTGGTACATTTTTCTTTTGCAATTATTAAACAAACAATAAATCACTTTAATATAAATACTGTTAAATGATATTGGCTTTTATATTTCATGTAAGTCAATTTTCATTGACCTGAAAGATGCATAGACTGGCAGAACTAAACTCACCATTTATTAGTCACTTTTAATTTAAAGCAATAAATTAGATGACACTAATCTTTTGATCTAAGATCTGAAGTTTATTAGGAAATTTCAAGAGTCAACAGACTTATCTCCAGCAGAATACAGGAAGAGAAATTCAACCCATCCCAGCAAGTTCCAACTCCAGATTTGATGTTGCATCGTTTTAGAATTAGAAGAACAACGAATTCTGTCTTGATCTTAGACTAGTTATATAGTCCCTCTGAGTATTAATCTCTCATGTAGAAGACAGGGGAAAATACTTTTCTACCTGTAGAATTGTCATAAAGGTTCAGTGAGACTGTGTGTGTGTGTTTGTGCCTGTGTTTAAGTACTTAAAAATGCAAAGTTATAAGTCAATAATAGAATACTAGCCCTAGAAGGGGCCTTAAAAGGCATCTAAAGTAACCCCTCAATCAAGATGATGCTATTAATCTAACAAAAGTACACATACTCAGCTGCCATCCAAATTTTGACACCTACACAAAAGTATCAGCAAACTAGTTTCTAGGGGAATCTGACCCATTCTTAAAAACTCTACACCATTTGACAATTAAAGCATTGCATAAAGATACATTAAGGAGTTATGTTTATTCTCAAGGAAGCATACAATGTAACAGGAATAATAAAACCTAGTGATTTAAATCCCTATAAAGTTCATGCATTGTGTATGAAGAATTAGCATAAAACATACTGACATTTATAGAATTGTTTCCAAAATACACTGAAGGAATTCCTTGTTAGAGAAAACAGTGGTTTGGAATTGTTTCCTCATGTGAGCCATAAAAAGTCTCATACTTTGGTACTTTTATTTA
This sequence comes from Heterohyrax brucei, assembly GCA_028571685.1. Lineage (NCBI taxonomy): Eukaryota > Metazoa > Chordata > Mammalia > Hyracoidea > Procaviidae > Heterohyrax > Heterohyrax brucei. The sequence goes on along the minus strand of CM053146.1, from coordinate 132,125,832 downwards.
GTTGCTTTAAAACCACAGTTGAGTCCATGTAAACTGGAGCTTAGTTCTCAAGTATTTTTAATCTCTCTATCCCCACAGTGGAATCAGCTACTGCTTTATAAGGCTCAGAAGGAAACTTAGTGATAAGACTGATTTGCTACCAATGAAAATTGGTAGAGAAGAGTCATGTCATAAAGAAACTGTAAAGAGTAGCTGAGCAAATAGATCTGTTATGGAAGAAGTACAACCAGAGTGCTCCTTCAAAGTAAAGATGGCAAGACTGTGTCTCACATACTTTGGACATATTGTCAGGAAGAATCAGTCCCTGGAAAAGGACATCACGCTTAGTAGCGTGGAGGGTCAGTAAAAAAGAGGAAGATCCTTGATAAGATGGACTAACACAGTGGCCACAATGATGGGCTTAAGCATAAGAAAGATTGTGGACATGGCACAAGACCAGGAAGTGTTTCATTCTATTGTTCACAGGGTCGCTATGAGTTGGAACCAACTTGATGGCACCTAACAACAATAACAGCTGAATTTTTATGCTTGAAATGTGTACAGGAAGCTTTTTTTTGCAAAGTTCACAAAAAATTTACAAATGTTTTCAGTGATGTAAACAGTCTTGTTGTTGAATGTTCATCACTTTGTCACTTTATTAGATTGGTCTACTTGTTTCACTTAAAACAAATCATTCTGATTTTTAATTTTAAAGACAAACACGAAATAGTCTCCTGTATCTGAGGTGTGGGAACTCACTAGTGTTAGCAATTGTCTTAAACCAATTATTATTTTTAATGTAACTGTGCAGTGACGTCCCTAAGGTTGCTATCATACAACGCAGTAACTCTTGGTGGCACAGAACCCCAGTGGACCACCTCCTGTGTTGGATCAAACAGAAACCTTAGCTGTGTTTTCTGTACTTATTTGCTTGTAAATCATGGTTCCCATGAATCACTCCCTCTTTTCCATTAGTTCCTGCTACATTCTCAAAAAAAAATCTTTGATATAGTTTCACAAACACTCATTACCACAATATTGTAACTAAAACACCAGAACACTTGAAAAAACCAGTGACTATAAAAACACAGGCAGCAATGAAAACAATAGTTTGTACTTGTGGTACATAAAGACGATGCCAAGAAATTCGGAGCATTATTTTAGTTATTAATGGTAGCTGTCACCAGAAGGCATTTTTGCTGTAGTTGTTAGGTGACAACCAGTTGGTTTCAACTCAGCAGCTCTCCACATAGCAGAATGAAACACTATCGGATTTAGTACCATCCTCAAAATTGTTGCTATGTTTGAGCCCATTGTTGCAGCCACGTGTGAATCCATCTCACTGACGGTCTTTCTCTTTTTCATTAACTGTTTTACCGAGCATAATATCCATCTCCAGAGACCAGTCCATCCTAGTAATCAGCCCAAAGTTGGTAAGTTGAGTTCTTACCCTCACCCCTCCTGAGGAACGATCTGGCTATATTTCTTCCAAGACAGAACTGTTCATTCTTCAGAGAGTTTATGATATACACAGTCTTCTTTTCCAATACATAATTCAAAGATGTCAACTGTTCAGTCTTTTTTTTGTTCATTGTCCACTTTTTGCATCCATGTGGAGCAATTGAAAATATGATGGGTTGGGTCAGGCACACTTTAATCCTCAAAATGACAACTTCTCATTTTAACACTTGAAAGACACCTCTTGGTCCAGATTTGCCCAATGCAATGTGCTATTTGATTTCTTGGTTGTTGTTTCCATGGGCCTTGATTACAGACTCAAGTAAAGTGAAATCCTTGACCACTTCAAACTTGTCTCCACTTATCATAATGTTGTTCCGTTGTAAGGATTTTTACTTTCCTTATGTTGAAGTGTAATCCATGCCAAAGGCTATATAGTCTTTGATCTTTATCAGTAAGTGCTTTAAGTCCTTCACTTTAAGCAAGCGAGGTTGTGTCAGCTGTTGACAACATGTTGTTAGTGAGTTTTCCTCCAATCCTGTATGCCACGGTCTTCTTTATATAGTCCAGGTTTTGTATGATTTGCTCAGCACACAGACTGAGTAAGTATGGTGGATGGATGTAACGACGACACAGACTGCTCTTGATTTTAAACCACTCACATCCCCTTGTTTTGCTTGAACAGGTTAACTATTGGTCTATGCATAGGTTCCCCATGAATCCAATTAAGTTTTCTGGACTTTCTGTTCTTCCCTTATTATCCATATTTGTTTGGATATACTTAATTGAATGCCTTTGTATAGTCAATAAAGCACAGGTCCGTATCTTTCTGGTTCTTTCTGCTTTCAGCCAAGATCCATTTGTCATCAGTAATGATATTCCCCTTCTGAATTCAGCTTGAATTTCTAGCAGTTCTCTGTCAATGCATTTTTTTAAAAAAATTATATTCAGTATGATTTTACTTGCATGTGATGTTAATGATATGGTTCAATAATTTCCGCCTTCTGTCAAATCACTTTTCTTTGGAATATGCAAATACAGATCTTTTCCAGTCACTTGGTCAGGTAACCCAAACTTCTAGTTACAAACAAGGAAGCTCTTTCAGTGTTGCATCAGTCTGTTGACACATCTCAAGTGGTTATTTCATCAATATTGGGAGCCTTGTGTTTCACCAGTGCATTCAGTGCTGCCTGAATGTCTTCCTTCAGTATCATACGTTGTTAATTATATGCTACCACCTGAGATGGTAGAATACTGACCGATTCTTTTTGGTGCAGTGATTCCTTGTATACCCTCTATCTTCTTTTAATGCTTCCTATGTCATTCAATATTTTGTCCAAGTTGTTGTTGTTAGGTGATGTTGACTCAGTTCCTACTTATAGCGACTCAATGTACAACACAATGAAACGCTGCCTGGTCTTGTGCCATGTCCACGGTCATTGTTATGCTTGAGTCCATAACTGTAGCCACTGCTAATCCACCTCATTGAGGATCTTCTTCTTCTTCACTGACCTTTCCTCTACTTTACCAAGCATGATACCTTTTTCCAGGAACTGATCCCTCCTGACAACATGTTCAAAGTATGTACAATGTAGTCTCACCATCCTCGTCTTTTAGAGGCACTCTGGTTGTACTTCTTCCAAGACAGGTTTGTTTATTCTTTTGGCTGTTCATGGTATATTTGATATAATTCTCCAACACCACAATTCAAGGCATCACTTCTTCTGTCTTCCTTACTTATTATCTAGCTTTTGCATGTATATCGTGTGATTGAAAATACCATGGCTTGGCTCAGGTGCACCTTAGTCCTCAAGGTGACATCTTCGCTTTTCAGCACTTTAAAGAGGTCTTTTGCAAGCAGATTTGCCCAATGTATCTTTTGATTTCTTGACTTCCATGGGCATTGATTGTGGATTCAAGTAAAATAAAATCCTCAAAAATCTTTCATCCATAGAATCATTAAATATTGCAACTAAAAAATTATTTTTGTGTCCTTTAAGTGACAGTTTTCAATCCAAGTCAGTTTGCCATATAAACTCCACACCTACACTGCTGTGCAGCTCTAACTGGTCTCCCCACCCTGTGACAGCACACTTCTGCTTTTCGTCCTGAACATCCTGTAACTATTCAACCAACTCCTGTCCCCTTTTACCCTCTCATCTTGCCTCTGAACAAGAGCTGCACAGACAGCATCCTGCATATATTTAAGCCAAGAAGTACATTCTTGGCCAGCATGACTCGTCTCTTATAGTTTAGTTCAATCTTTGTCTGAAGAGTTGACTTAGGCACTGTTGTAAGCTCTGGACTAACAAAGATTCTGAGGGCCACGTCCTGAGGTGACCCTCTGGTCTAATGGACCATTAAGAGTGGTCTCTTAAAGGAGTTCTGGTACTGCACACCCGTTTCTCTCCCACTGCATCGGGTACTTCACATTGTTTTCCCTGTCATGGCAGCCGTCGGCGGTGGCTGGGCCATGTTTAGGTCCCGTCTCATGCTGATGTGGTCTCTTGATTTTATAGTGCCTTCTGTCTCCTGGGCTCATATTTTCCTCATGTTTGAAGTTCTTCATTCTCCTCGGCTCCAGGTAGATTGGGATCAATTGATGCTATCTAGATGGCTGCTTGCTAGTTTTTTAAGACCCTAGACTTCAAGGCTTCAATCCTCCCTTCACTTTTTTTCCAGGTTGAGAAATGCCAAACAGACTTTGCACATTTCATAATAATTCTTTACTTTGTCTTCTCGAGTCACCCTTGAAATCCTCTGATCAGTTTCATCATTTCTTCCACTCATTTTAGCTAGTCTATGTTCAAGAGCAAGTTTCAGAGTCTTTTACAATATCCACTTTAGTATTTTCTTTTTTACTTGTCTTTCTAATGATCCTCTGCTTTCTTTATGTCTTTGGTGTCATTCCACAATTCATCTGATCTTTGGTCATTAGTGTTCAATGCACTGAATCTATTCTTGAGATGGTCTCTAAATTCAAGTTGGGTATACTCAAGGTTATACTTTGTTCCTGTGGGCTTGCTTTAACTTTTTTCAGCTTCAACTTGAACTTGCATAAAAGTGGCTTACTGATCCATAGTCAGTCCTCGGCCTTGTTAGGACTGATGATGTTGATACTCTCCATTGTCTCTTTCTACTGATATAGTCGATTTGATTCTTGTGTGTTCTGGCTGGTGAAGTCCATGTGATGATCACCCTCAATGCTTTTGACAAAAGATATTTCTAATGAATAAGCACTAGAAAGTTCAAAAAATAAATTAGCATAGTTTTAGCCATGTAGATATATTGATACATGTAAACTGGTCTTATAAAATATGTCATGTTATTTTAAACAAATACAGGGATGACTTAATTAAAAAAATAATGAAATTCTGCTGAAATGCTGAACACAAATTTTATAGAAAGTCATTTTGGTATTATCTCCTGACAGCATCACCTGCTACAGTTCCCAACTCTTGCACCTTCTACTGACCCCACTGTGTGCTGAGTAGTCTTTGCCCCTATGTATTACCATCTACTCTTCTCCATGGTGCCCCCTCAGGAGACCAAGAGCCATGGACTTCATTATTGAGCCACTGATGCCTTCTGTCTTCCTTTTGTTAATAAAAGGTACTGCCAGGACATCAGAGGACCAGAAGCAAATTAACAACAACAAAAAAAAAAATTGCTATCATGTTGATTCTGACTTACAGCAGCCCCATGTCTATCAAAATAGGGTTATGATCATAGGATTTTTCAGTGGCTGACTTTTGGAAGTAGTTTTCAGACCTGTCTTCTTAGACATCTCTGGTTGAGCTCAAACCTCCTTATTGTTGTTAGCACAAGAAGGGTAACTGTTTGCATTACCTAGGGACTCCTGAGAAGACATGAAGGGTATTTCTTTCCTCAGCTATACCAGTGTCTTATTCTTCAATCCACGGTCTTGTCTTCTATGATGTGTCATTTCTTGGGGACAGCAACACCTCTTTCTAGGCCTCCATAACAACTTGCTCTGTTTCTATCTGGCCCCTTCAGACCTCCATCAATGGTGGTTGCTTCCTGCTGTTAGCTCCACCTTGTCTTTCTTTTGTTTTGTTTGAATCCTGCCCACACTCTCATACATAGTTAATTCATTAAACTTTCTTCAATTGCCTCATCTAAATAGACCATCTGTTTCCCTCTGGAATCCAGACTGGTATCAATTTGATTTACTATCAACATTTTCTTTTTAATTATTATCTTGCACCATTGAGAAACCATGTTAAAAATACAGGGGCTTGTGAAATACTTTATTTCTCTAAGCAAGACGGAAAACGAGAAAATTTGAGGATGAGGAAAACAAACACCAGGAGTTTGGGTGTAAATCTACTCAAATACTACCTTTAAGTATATATACATATATTTTCGTTTCTTTAATACATTTGCTTCCTGTCATTAGTTATTTTTCATTTAAACCTAGTTGATTTCATTTCAAATTTTAAGTGGACACTTTCTGTTTATACTGAACCTGAATGATGACCAGAATATAATACAGAATTAATAAATATGTACTAAACCAGGGGAAAATGATTATATAACTTTGAAGTATAAAGAAAAAGAGCATATGGAAAATATATTTTCTAAATATTAATTTGGAGCAAAAAAGCTGTTTATAAAAAAGAAAAGCTAATATTGTAAGATGTTATGGATAAACTTTGGCCTCATTCATGTGTGGTTAATATCACAGAATACCTTACATTGCTGGTGTTGTTAATAATACTGGTTATTTGGGGCTCCTCAACGGCACTTGGCTTGACCATTTGGTTTTAAGACCTTGATCTTAGAAAAACTTTATCTATGACATGAAATCAAGCCTTAGGTTGTGTTTGTAGTTTACTGAAATCTCAGGCAGCATTTTGCAGTTGATAGTATGTAATCATTTATGTTTTGACCAAATTTCAACCTAAGTTCAACTACTTGGCAGATATGCTCTGTCAATTCAGAGAACCTGGGGCCTCACCAGATGGAAAGGAATTTATTCAACTTTGGTACTAAAAGAACACCATGACTTTTATTTTGAGTGAATTATTAGTTAAGTATTTTTGTGTTTCTTTTATATTTTATTCTGGTCTTTTGAATTTTGAAAAAAGAAAAAATAAGGATGCCAAGCACTTTATGTATTAGCCAATGACTAGAAAAATCTTGTAAGAGTTTTGTGTAAGGCATAGCACCCTATAATCACCCCATAAAAAGAAAAAATATTTACAAATGCCAGGGTTTCAGTGGTGCAATAAATATGGCAACGACTTAAATCACTAATGCAGCGCAACCTTCACGGTAATACGCGTGTAAGGCTCTTGACAAACTTTCTTATTCACTTCTGACTGTGGATATGAGTTTTACAGAATTATTGAAAAGAAGTACCAACAAAACTGCAGTGGCCTTAAACCAGAGTAGGCTGTATATCATCCTGCTTCTTGATTTGGCCTCAAGAATCAGAGCAAAGCTTTACAGCTTCACACAGATTTTTCAATGAGTTTATTTACAAGACATGTTTCCTAAACTCTGAGATCATAAATCTGCACAAATCATGGCTGCTTACCCTCTCCAGACTAGAAGGAAATAGTAACATAAAAAAGAGGAACACAGTTATTCCAACATAAAGAAAAATTTACCATAAGCCTTGTCAGAAAAGGACATCAGTGGATTCATATACTAACAAGTTTCTGCATAGAACCTTCATCCTATAAAAACTAACATGGTATAAAAATTTAATGAAGACCGAGTAATGATGTTGTCATGAATCAGTTCATAAGGGAGGAACTATCTGAACCAGGGCAGGAATAAAATCAATTCTTAGGACACAGACTTGTTTTAATACCTTGAAAATGTAGGCCTAGTTCTTTTATGATTTGTTTTATGACCTCAGTTGGTAAGGGCTCATGACACTGAGGTCATATCTTTACCAAGATGCAAGATTCCTTAAGTACATCTCCCTGGTAGATTATCTAAAGATTTGTTCATTTTAATGTTTTCAAGACTTTTGGGTTATTCCTGAAATGTTGTTTCTCTGCCTATGTCAAACATAGTGGTCTCAAATGTCAGGAAAATTGAAACCACACAGAGTTCTAAGGGTAGCTTAATGTTAAGGAAAATGATCCTTTTTAATAGCTAATTAAAGAAGTTCTACACATATAGCAAGTTAAGCCTTCACTAAACCTTCATTAGAATTAGGGAAGGGAGTAAATAAAGCCTGAGATTGAGCCAATGCAGACTCCTTAGTCCCCAGATACAGTAAGAACAAAGAATTTTTATCCATCATACATGTACCAGGGGCATAACCATGTTGAACAGTAGAATACTGTTTGTGTATGTATGTTTTGATAAATTGTGATGAAACTATCAACAAAAATGTAATATTGGTCCCACTGCCTTAGCAGTGTTCTACAAACACAAACGCAAAAAGTACAATGTGTTGTTAACTGCTCAAGATAATAAAGTTAATTGATAGCATTTGGTGTTCCTTAGTCTATTAGCAATCACATTTAGCTAAATCTCTTCTAAAGGTCATTGCAATTTATATTTCTCCAATGGGACTTCTAGGAAATTCCCTTTGTAAAGTCACCCTGAATTAACATCATCTCTAAACTTAGGATCCTTCCTGAGATAAAGCAAGAAGAGATGATGGAAGGCTATTTGACAAAAGACAGAGAGATAGAGTGAAGGGGAGGAGGAGGAGAGAGGGAAGGAGTTCCAGGGAATAAACCAAATTAAGGGGGTGGGGTGAATTTGTTGCAGTAGCAGAGTGAACGGGAGAGGAGGTGAAGACTTACAAATATCTTCTTGTTTAAAGTACTCTGTTTGATTTGTATTTTAGGTTTAACTTAAAGAAACAAATAAACACAAATAAACCCAACTGTGTTATGTTGGAATCCAATATTAATCACCCAGTTTTTGTATTTGAACACATTTTTTATTTTTAAACAGTGCTCATGTTGATAACAGTAAGGATTCTGTATTTAAATCTGTATTGATTGAAAACAAGGGAAACAAAGACACAAGTGCTTTTACCTTTTCTGGTTATATAATTACATCTATGGTTCTAATAAACATGAGAATAAAAATTAAAAAATATGTCTACCCCTTCTAATGGCGTGCACAGGTAATATCAGTAATGTAGTCACTCTGTCTATAATTCTAGTGACCTAGTTTTCAAATATTCAATGCCCCTAAGCAAACTACAAGTCTTACATCTACAACCCTCTTTTCATAGAAAGAACCTCATCCTATAAATCTAAGGTTATGGATTGGATTGTGTCCACCCCTCCAAATGTGTGTTAACTTGGTTAGCCTGTGATTTCTAGTATTGTATAATCATCCATCATTTTGGTGTCTGATAAGATTTTCCCACGTGTTATAAATTCTACCTTTAGGATGTTATTGAGACGGGATTAGAGACTGTTGTCTTAGTGAGGCAGAATTCAAGTCACATGATTACACTGTGTTTTAAGTCAATCTCTTTGAGTTCCTATAGAGGGAGGCAACCAGAGAGACAGGGGAACGATAAACCACCAAGAAACAAGAGCCAGGAGAATAGTGTATCCTTTGGACCTGCGGTCCCCGCACTGAGAAACTCCTTGATTAGGGAAGATTGATCACACAGAACTTTTCCTATAGCCAACAGAGAGAGAAGCTTTCCCCTGGAGCTGGCACCCTGAATGTGGACATCTAGCCTCCCAAACTGTGAAAGAACAAATTTCTGTTTGCTACAGCCTTATAGCGGTGGTAGTTCTGTTATAGCAGCACTAGAAAACTAAGACACCTACCTTCCTTTCCCCTTCCTTTGCGGTTCTGCAATCACAGCTTGGTCAGTGTTTAGTCCTGACCAAAAGTCTCCACAGTATCTTTTCAGTACAGAGAAAAAAAATTGACTTCTATGAAAAAAAAGTCAAACTCAAATGACATTTCTCCCTGTACCAAACAAGAAATATTCTTTTAAAATAGTTTTTTCTGGAGTAAGGTTCAATCAATGAACATTTCCTGGATGTTGTTTGTGGAAAATTCTGTGCCATGTTCTCTGAGACATGCAGAGATGAAGAAGGAGGATGTTTTGACCTCCAGTACTTTACAATTCAGTAAGAGGCGGATATGTGCACATCACACACCAAGTCAATTTATAGGAGCTATGACAGAATGAGAGAAAGGTTGATCCCAGCTAAAGTAGTCAGGGACATTAAGAGAATAGGTATCCTATCCCCAACAGCACTGTACTTCAGGATAGATCTTGAAATGTTCTTTTTGGTGGTAAGTGCAACACCACGCCTCTTCAATTTTTTGTTTCTTGCATAGTAGACTATACGATTGTTTGATTCAAAATAGCTAATGCTGGTCCATTTCAGCTCATTAATGCCAGTATATTGATACTTTTGTGTTCTATTTCATTTTTGATGATTTCAAGTTTTCCTAGATTCATATTTCATACATTCCATGTTCCTATTATTAATGGATGTTTGCAACTGTTTCTTCTCATCTTGAGTCATGCCACATAAGCAGATGAAGATCCCAAAAGTTTTCCTCCATCCATGTCATCAAGTTAGACTCTGCTTTGAGGAGGAAACTCTTCTCCAGTTGTTTTCTGAGAGCCTTCCAATCTGGGGGACTCATTTTTTCAGCACTGTGTCTGACAATGTTCCACTTCTATTTCTAAGGTTTTAATTGGCTAGTTCATTTCAGAACTAGACTGCCAAGTCTGTCTTTCTATTCTGTCTTAGTCTAGAAGCTCAGCTGAGTTAGGAAAATCTGCCACAAAGGACCTCTTTAAAGTACTGAAAAGTGAAGATGTCACCTGGAAGACTAATGTGCACCTGACCCAAGCTGTTATATGTTCAGTCGTGGCATATGCACATGAAAGCTGGCCAGTGGGTAAGGAAGACAGAAGAATTGATATCTTTGAATTGTGGTGTTGGATAAGAACATCAAATATACCTTTGATTGCCATAAGAACAAACAGGTCTGTCCTGGAAGTAGTACAACCAGAGTGCTCCTTGGAAGCAAAGATGGTGAGATTGTATCTTATATAATTTGGACATATTGTCGGCGGGGAACAGTTCCTCGAGAAGGACATCATGCTTGGTAGAGTGGAGGGTCAGTGAAAAAGAGGAAGCCCCTCAATAAGATAAATTTTCACAGTGGCTGCAACAACGGGCTTAAGCGTAAAATGACTGTGGACATGGCACGAGACTGGGCAGTGTTTCACTCTGTTGTGCATAGGGTAACTATGAGTCGGAACTGACTTGACCGCACCTAACAACAACAACATGGGAATGGGTGCCGAATGCAATGTCGAATTTTGATCATTAAAGTCATGTTGGTGCATATGAAGGAGCCCTGGTGGTACAAAGATTAAGTGCTCAGCTACTAACCAAAAGGTTAGCAATTGGAACCCATGCAACAGCTCTTCTGAAGAAAGACGTGATGATCTGCTCCTGTAGTGATTAAACTTGCTGTCCTGGAGATGATTCCTGCTGCAAGTGATCCTACAGGACAGAGTAGAACTGTCCTATAGGGTTTCAAAAGCTGTCAATCTTTACAAAAGCAGGCTATCACGTCCTTCTGCCACAGAGTATCTGGTAGGTTGTAACAACCCACCTTTCACTTAGCAGCTGAATGCTCATCCACTGTACCACTAGGGTCCTCCCGTGAGGATTATAGCCTAGAAAATCCTATGGGGCAATTCTTCTCTGTCACGTGGGGTCACTCAGTCGACATTGACTCTAGGATACCTAATAACAGCAACAGCAACAGACATAAAGGAGGCCTTGGGTCCTATGCTCCTTCTCACTAAAGACTAAGGCTTGGTTTTATCACCAATTCTTAGAAGTTCTGAGGCTTCTCATTAGTGTTCCCATGCTTTTGTTAAAAACATTTGGCCAGTTCAGTGACTTAATTAGCCACATGCATTGTTTTCTAACAGGCTGTTTAGTGGTTCAAGATGAAGAAATTCAGTGAGCACCTTGGAAAACACAAAATGACTGGCCAGGATAAGTAATCACAAACTCACATGATTTTATAGACACAGAGTTTAGCCTTTATATTGCCTGTCATGAGTCAAAATGGATCACATTTCAGAAATACACAAAACTCATTGTGATGTTGACCTGATTTCTCTCTGACATTTGGTCCTCTTTGGTGAAGGAAAGGCTGACAAAGAAGAGTTCTGAGATGCCTTTGGGGTCTAATACCTGAATTTATTTGTAGCCAGCCAAGCCAAGTGCCATCGAGTCGGATCCGACTCATGGCAACCCTAGGGGCCAGGGTAGAACTGACCCCCAGAATATTCAAGGAGTGCCTGGTGGATTTGAACTGCCGACCTTGTGGTTGTAGAGGACAGCAAAAATTGGAAGAAGCGACACCAGGAACGCACCTGAGCTAGTGTTCTCTATCATTCAGTTTCAGCTGAAAAAATTTCAAGCTTGTGAGCTATGGTAATAAATAAGAGAAAATGATTAAATTAAAAATGTCCTCTTTTCATTGTATCATCTGCAGTAAGATTTTTCCTGCTTTTGAAGAATGGCATCCCCTCCTAATACCAGTTCAAATCAAGTATTTAGGACTCAGTGCACTACTGAACAATTGACTTGCAATACCTTATCCTAATAGTTGTAGAAATTTAGCCACGATGATAACATGCTGACTAGCCTTTATGCTCAGTATGTGGACAGCATGCCATCAGGATTAGCTGTACCTGTGAGTTTGTTAAGGAGACCTGGAGGCCCAGTGATGAAAGAATTGACTGTTAATGAAAAGGTCAGCAGTTCAAAACCAGCAGTGGCTCCTCAGGAGAAAGATATGGTTGTCTGCTTTCAGAGATTCACTGACTTGGAAGCCCAAGGGGATGGCTATGAGTCAGCACTGATGCAATAGCAGTAGGTTTTTGGTTGGAAGCTCATTAACTGTGAAGAATCTCAGGGCTTCACCCCAGCCACCTTGAAGAAGAATCCGAATTTTTAAAAAGAAGATGATTTCTATGCACATTAAAGTTTGAGAAGCATTACACTAGAGAAAAAAAGAAAAACAAAACAAAAAAAAACCCCACATCTTGCAGATATTCAGGGCTGGCCGTTGAAGGGAAATAGCATGACAGATGATTAAGGATCACACAAATTCCTGCATCTGTGTTGTTTTGCTTTGGTATTGAAATGCAGTGATTGGATTAACAAGTATTTCCATAACAAAAAGAGGCATAGTATCTCCTCCCCCTACAGGGTTCTTTATGGCTCCAGGTCACTGTTTGTGATAGGTCTGGGACCTGCAGATTGTCACTGAGACACAGACAAAGGAGATAGGTTGCCACAGACACAACGACAAGAGGGAGGCTGGGGGCAGACGACTCAATAAGGAATGTAGGCACAGGCTTACTTGCTTACTTACTAATCTGTAGTGAACAATTTCCCACAGACGACTCAATAAGGAATGTAGGCACAGGCTTACTTGCTTACTTACTAATCTGTAGTGAACAATTTCCCATGTATTTCGCTAAAGATTAGGAAGAAGGCACAAGTAAACCTGTGCCGACCTTGCTCACCGGCTCATTGGTCCCTGTCAGGGATTATAATTTAAAGAGTTGTTGATTCAGTAGGAGGGTGCTGTGGGCTTGGGAGAAGGAAAGATGACAGAGAGAAGCAGAATCTTTGGTGTGGTTAGAAAAAAAAGTAGTCAAGTTCTGTACTACAGATGATCTGGTAGGAAGGTAAGCATGTGATTACCTTGCCTATTGGATAATCCACCCCAGACAAAGCTCAATAATTCAGCTACCATCACCTATTGATCTTCCTTCAAACTCAACACTAAAGATTCCACAGATTCTGGTTACCTCCCACCTGGTGTTTTGAGGACATACAAAAGGCTCAGCTGAGATGAAAGGTGCTGAGAGGGACACAGGAAGGACTGCGGTGTGTATCGTAGCCCAGCAATTGTTAGCAGCTTCTCTCTGCTGACCACTGATGGTAGTTCATTATCCATCAACAGATAAATCCCATGCCAGTATAGTTAGTACCTTCAGATCTCAGTCCCCTAAAACTTTTTGAGTTATGAGGTAGATTTGTATGCTCCTTCACTTTTATTTGAGAGAAATCAAAGTTATAGACAGATACAAGCAGAGAGAACCTCACCCACAGTCTGTGGTTCCCAAACCTCCTTAAGCTCCAGAGAGGGAAAATATAATGGTCAGTCTGCTTGAAGATGCCCAGGTCAGCTCAGCCAATGAACCAGATGTTAGAAGAATATTTATTAAAGACAGGGTCTACACATACGAGTTTGGGTCTTTTCTCTGCCATGCACTCATCTTACCAGTGAATACGGCCAGGTGTCTCTGTGTGTGACTGGCTGGATAGGATGTTATTATAGAAAGACTCATGTTTCTGCAATTGCTGTGATTAATTATGTGGCCTTTAATCTATTGGGACCCAGGTATACTGCCCCTTATGAGAAAACCTCAGCCAGTCAAAACAAAAGCAAGGATATGGGTAGGCCAAAAATATTCAGATAGATATTGTGTAAATTTAGACTTTTTGTGAAGGTGCCCAGCAGAAGTTAGGAAGCCAGGTTTTAGCCTGGCCACTGTGAGCTCTTGAGGCTGGTACTTTATTTCTCTGAGTTTTGTCCTATTATTCTTAAAACATTGAGTTTCAGGGTAGTGCACCACAGAACATTCTTCATGGGAAATTCAGGGTTAATACATGGGGATGATATGAGGGTTCATGATTTCAAAAACTTCTCATGTTGAACCAAATGGAAGGGAACATTCCCTTCAATGTAGTTAAGTGGGCTTCCTTCATTTGAAGCACCTTGGTGTCTGAAGTGTGTTCATGTGGATGCACATCTCAGAGGAGGTGCAAAAACAAACTTGTTACCGTTGAGTTGATTCTGACTTATTAGTGACCCTATAGGACAGAGCAGACCTGTCCTGTAGGGTTTCCAAGGAGTGGCTGGTGGATTTGAACTGGCTTCCTTTTGGTCAGCAGTCAAACATTTAACTGCTGTGCCATCAGGCTTCTGAGAGGAGATATAAACCCAAACCCAAATCCAATGCCATCAAGTCAGTTCCAACCCATAGCGACCCTATAGGACAGAGTAGAACTGCCCCACAGAATTTCCAAAGAGTGCCTGGTGGATTCGAACTGGCAACTTTAAAAGCTTTTGGATAGCAGCTGTAGTGCTTAACCATTAGGAAACCAGGGTTTCCAAGAGGAGGTATAGTCTCTCCCAAATCCTTGACCTTGGATCCCCTTTAAAGCATTATATCCCTTTACGCCCTTGGAACTCCCTGGGAAACACCACTGTGGATGACTGCCAGGATTTGTTACAAGGCTGACATTCTGTGATTCTGTGGTCATGCAGGCATCCAATGTTCCTCCTTCATTTCTTCCTTGATGGGTCTGTCCACAAGAGCTTAAGTAGTGGGGAAATCTTCTGTATTTTGTGCCACTGCACAAATGATTGTCTATGCCTCCCTAAACGAATATTTAGATAGAAGCAATTAGCTCACTGTTAAAAGCCAGGTTTGAATGTAGGTTGAAATAGAAATTGACCTAATGGAAGAAAGCTACCTTTTTTTTTTCTTTCTGAGTCACTGCCAGAATCAAATCTGTGTAAAGTTTACACCGGTGGTTAAAATGAAAGCATTTGCTTGAAAAGGAACAAAATACCTCCCAAACTATTAGTAGACAGTTGATTTAAAATGCTTCTCCTGGTTAGCTCCTAAGAGTTCCATCTTGCATTCTTTTCTCCTAAGTGAATGATACAATGACACTCGTTAAACAGGACTACTTTTACTGAAAAAAATATATTAAAATTGGGAAATGAAGTGCCCGTGGTGTTTGTGCTGGAAGCTCTTGTAATTGAGTGTTAATAAACAGGGGGAAATGTACCGGGTTCTAGAAAATGTATTCTTCTAATGTGAATCATTGTGGTGCAGAATTTTAAAATTAAAAGATAATGGGGTCAAAAGAATTCTATGTCAGAAGGATTCTGACCTAAGGTTCTAATTTCTTATGGCTTCTAAGGACCAGACTAAACAACAACAACAAAAAAAAAACTAATGATTTCCTGATGCTTGCTTTACAGGAAAACCCAAACCACATTTATGTTAAATCTATTCCAACTCTTAGTGATCCTGTAGGGCAGAATAGAACTGCCCCACAGAGTTTCGAAGGAGTGCCTGGTGGATTTGAACTGCTGACCTTTTGGTTAGCAGCCATAACACTTAACCACTGCAGCACCAGGGTTTTCTCAAAAACTACTAATGTTCTGCCATTGAGTTGATTCTGACTCTTAGTGACCCTGTAGGACAGAGTAGAACTACCCCACAGAGTTTCCAAGGAGCACCTGGTGGATTTGAACTGCTGACCTCTTGGTTAGCAGCTGCAGCACTTAACCGCTACACTTTCCAGGAAGATGATACAAATATACTTGGATTAGCATTTTTAGGGAATAATCTCAAGTTGTAAACTCATTGGGAATTTTTTTCCCCTCTTTTTCAAAACCATCAAATCCGAATTGACGGCACTTGGCCAGTAAACTTTTCTGTGTTTAAATTGACACATCCAGTTCATGTCTACTATGGGGGAAAGCTGTTCAGTTATTTAAGTTCAAAATGAGCTCTATCTCACCCTTTATAAATGTAGTTCCTGGAATCAGCCTAATTTTGAATGCTTGTTCCTGACTAGATTTCATTATTACCCAAAGAAAACGTGCTGACAAGCAGAGACAGAAAGGTCATACAGAAGGTCGCTTTTCAACAGAAATGTGATTTATATGCTATAAAGTACTTTATTATTATTAGATAGCAATGGAAGTTCAGGGAAAGAATATGAGGCTTGGAAAGTCTCCTATTTCCAAAAGTTGAGACAGGCTTTAGGGGAAATTGCGCCATGAATGTCCCCTTCACTAAGAATGAGACAGCATGTGAGAAATGAAGATAAAATTGAAGGCAACTATGGAAGCCACAGTAACTTTATTAGGTTTGGGCTTAAACTATATAAATATTAAAGAAAAATACATTCATATACATAAAAGTGAATAGTTTTCAAAACTAATCATTATGGTGTTGGTGAAGAATATTGAATACACCACGGACTGACAGAAGAACAAACGTGCGTTAGAGGAAAGTCTAACAGGAATGCTCCTTAGAAGCAAGGGTGACAAGACTTCGTCTCACATATTTGGCTGCATTATCAGGAGAATGGCGGCATGCTTAACAAAGCAGAAAGTCGGCGAAAAAGAGGAAGACCCTCAACAAGATGTATTGCTATAGTGGCTGCAGCCATTAGCTGAAACGTAAAAGCAACTGTGACTATTACATGGCCCAGGACATGGCATGTTCTTTTCCCAGGGTTTCCTTTTGGTGTACAGAGGGTCACTGTGAGTCAGAATCAGCTAGGAAGCAGCCAGCAAAAGCAGTGTTTTGCAGACAGAGCTTTAGTGATTCAGTGGTAGAACTCTTGCCTTTCGTGCTGATGACCGAAGTTCGATTTCCTGCCAGTTCACCTCCAGCAGAGCCACCACTCATCTGTCAACAGAGGCTTCCATGCCGCTATGATGCCGAACAGTTTTCTACAGAGCTTTCAGACTAAGACATGGTAGGAAGAAAGGGTTGGCCATCTCCTTCTGAAAATCACCCAAGGAAAACTTTGCAGTTCACAACGGGCTGGTCTACAACCAATCTAGAGACATACAGGACCCAGAAGTATATCCTTCTGTTGAACATGGCGTCACCGTAAGTTGAGGGCCTGCTTAATGGCACCTAACAACAACAGCAAGTGGTTTTTAATGGAAAATCTCTTAAATGTGGCTCTCCGTATCCCCAAGGACTATCGTCTTTGCAGTGGTCAATGTTTTGAGTCTGTGTATGTATATAGTAATACAGGATTTCTATTTGAGGGGTAAGAAAGGAGAAAAAAAAGACAGAGGAAGACAGACAGATGGACAGAGAGAGATGAGAGACCTGTACTATAGTTTAGATTCAATACTAGACTATGATAGATTTTTCAGGAGTCAAAACCAGCTTTATGCCTACATACTGAACATTAGAAAACAAAAGAAGGCTAATGAATTACAATAGCATCACAAGCCACAAAACAGGCCCTACTCCTTTACTAAAGCTGAAGATGTTGTTTGGGCCTAGGCAAGAGGTACACTTGGCCGGGAGCAGTGTCCTGACTTCTTCAGTTCATCCATCTGCAACTGGTTGGCTGCGTTTCACATTGGTGATGAATTATACTCTGTTTCCTCAGTCTAATCCTTTTCACTTATTTATATTTTATGGAGGAAACATAAAAGACTTCTTAGAAAAATCCAACTGTTTTTGATAAACCTTGTCATGTGCAAATAATGGAGTCTTGTCAAGGCCAAGC
Organism: Heterohyrax brucei; assembly: GCA_028571685.1. Taxonomy (NCBI): domain Eukaryota; kingdom Metazoa; phylum Chordata; class Mammalia; order Hyracoidea; family Procaviidae; genus Heterohyrax; species Heterohyrax brucei. The sequence continues at coordinate 132,108,022 of CM053146.1, read as the reverse complement.
CTTTCTGGAAATGTATACCTTCTAATAATAATTAAAGGGGGGGAGGGAGAAAATCAGCAACAAATAAGAAATATATTAAATTGGATTCAAAGCATGTTTGTGGCTTTGAATCAGTGGCAATAAAGCATTTTCTATCAAAAAATGTTTAAACATGGCTGTGTAACTAAAATCCACGCTCAGCTTGAATTTAGGATTTCTCGAATGGTGAAACCATGACTTCCATTTTGAAGCCTAAGGAAGAAAGAAAACAGTTCTCAGTGAAGCATTTTATTAATAGTCTGGATTGAAGACAAAGAGAAAGAGCCGGGCAATGGGATAAACTATTGCTCAATTAAAAATCTTAAAATAGGCTGGAAAATGCTCTCAGCGCGCAGTTTTGAAAATTATTTCTAAAGAAATAAAATTCTCATGTTAACAATGAGTTATCCTTTAACTATTCCTGGAGCATTCCTGGGTTGGTTTTTATGTTTTAAGTACTTTTCCCAGTGTTTATCCAAGAGCATCTCATGAATGTAGTTTTATAATAATTAATAACAATTAATAATGTTTCCAAATTTAATATTCTGGGGAAAAATGACCAATTTTTATTTCTGTTAAATTAATGGAATCTTTAGCTTAATTAACAGATCTCTTCAGCTAAAATTTCTATTTAATAAATTTCATTTGCTTTGAAATCCTAATGGAACATATTCCTAGATTTTACCCTCCACTAATAGAGTGAGATTATTTTTTGTGTATATGTTGTAGCAGTTAAGTGTTACAGCTGCTAACCAAAAGGTCAGCAGTTCAAATCCACTAGGCATTCCTTGGAAACTCTACGGGCCAGTTCTATTCTTTGTCCTGTGGGGTCACTATGAGTTGGGATCAGCTAGGTGGCAGTGTGTTTGGTTTGGGCTTTGTATGTTATAATTTCCAAAAAAACAACCCGTGCCATTGAGTCAATTCCAACTCATAGCTACCCTATAGACAGAGTAGAACTACCCCGTAGAGTTTTCAAAGGAGTACTAGACATACTGATACCTGGCCTCACCTCAGTTGAAACTACATCTGTATAATGTGGTCCTGGACATCTCTATTTTTAAAAATTCCTCAAGTGATTCTGTTGAAGAGCAAAGTTAAGACCAACTTTTATATGGGATTATATCAGAATCTTCTTACAAGAAAATAATATCATGGGTCCAAGAATCTTAAGGTCATTGAAATGACCAGAATTTTACCTAGTTTCAATTCTTAGAGGAAGTTGGAAGCAGGATAACCCAAATATTGGTTCTGGGAACTCCCATCTCCTGACATTTATGTTCTCTTTGCAACTTAGAATAACATGCCTTTTATACGGTTAGTGTCGCAATGCGTTTTCATTAACAAATTTAAACAAAAGGGGAACAAATAAATCATTCATTGATAAAAAAGAATAAATAAGAGCACCCACTACTTAAAAAGTCATCAAAAGTAGAGGAATTTTAAAAGTTTTATGTATCAACAGAATGCACTGAAGGACAAAGAAACTTGAAAATTAAAACTTTCGTTTTACAGGAAATTTATTTTTATTGCTGTCATTTTAGCAAAGTATCTCTACAAGGCAAGCATACTCAGAAACACTGTTTACAGCTAGGTTTTCAAAAATAGAATTCTTGTTTATTTTTTCCCTGGAATAGTAAAAACAGTATTTAAGGACCAAAAACAAACATTGTGGGTGCTTTTCTCCTTTCTTAAATGGTTTCCGTCTAGGTTCTTTAACAGATACACACACATTAAAGACAAGGGTAATGACTTTGCCATTTTTAATCTCTGGGTTAGTAGCCAAGTATGTTAGCCACTACCACCAGGGTACAGATTATGGAACCTTAAGTCTACATTCATTTGGGGAATTGATGCCAGACAATAGTGCAATAATTCCTAACAACATTGAGAACAAAAATCCTAGACTGTGCCTATTTATTTCTAGTTCTCTAGTTTCCCTGTCCCATTCACTACCTTCTCACCTTTGCTTGAGAGTAATTTTTTGACCATTTAGTCTCATATAGATGATGTTTCCAAGGAGCTCATTACTCATACGTGATATTCTTTATTTTATGAGCCAGTGTGTTAGTTAGCTAAAAGGTGATGCAAGGGGATAATTTCCATTTAAAGTTGAGAGAGTATCTCAGGGAGACAGTCTCAGGAGTCCTCTAGCCTCAATCAGTCCCATGTATCTGAGTTTTTAAAGAATTTGAGTTCTGTTAGTGTGGCCTTTTTAGGATCAATCAGATTTCTTTCTTTCTTTTTTTTTTTTTTAACCTTATTCACGGTGACCACATTGCAAGTAGGAGAACTTTTCTAAGCTCCACAGGAAAGACAAAAAGTAACAAATTACGATGTTTCTCTAGTTGTATTTGGTTTGTTAACCAAGAGAGACTCAATAAAACTACATATATGTTACATATACACATAATTTGTCTTATGTGTGTCTTTAGCATGACTAAACAGTGTCTATGCACCAGAGAAATTAAACAAAATCATTAGTTATTCATCTAGCTCATTAAGTTACCTTCTAATTTAATTTTTGTCTTATTTTCTCCATCATTATACAATTAGACTGTAAAATGTATAGCAATGATACTTTCATTGACATTTTTAGCAACAAAAAGATTTTGGCACCACCAAAATTGAGTCTTACTTGTGATCCATCAAAAAGATTTTTTTTCAATGCTACCCATAACCATTTCAAACTAACTTTAAATCCTCATTGTATTTTTCACTTTAGCAACTGCAGAGTTCTGAACACGGACCAGCAGTAGCTGATCAGCAGCATTCCAAGGTTATTACAAGAGAAGAATATATTTTAAAATAGTGATGACAATATATTCAAACTGAATATAAATCATTCAGAAATTTCTGAGTTGAAGCTAGATTTAGTGAGACCTAGTGGAGAAGGGAGAGACAGGCAAAATGAAACTAGACACCGTTCCAAAAAATTTGTTAAGATAGACAAATTTTTAAATAGTAGTAAATCTTTTAAGGAAACCCTGTGATGCAGTGGTTGGGAGCTGGAGCTGCTAACTGAAAGGTCAGCAGTTTGAATCTACCAGCTGCTCTGTGGAAGCACTGTGGGGCAGTTCTTCTCTGTAGGGTTAGTATGAATTGGATTTGACTTGACATAACAGATTTAAATCTTCTAAAACTCTAGAACCCTACTTTTGAAGTTGATGGCATATCACTTTTAGAAACTGTCCCAGGTGTCCCTTTGTAACTAAAAAATAAATTCCATTTTCCCTTCTCTCTGCTTCGCTTATAAAGTATACTGGTGCACATATGCCTACATACATCACCACCTCTCCATATTGACTGGTCTCTAATTCGCTTTGAAATCAGACTATTTTCAAGTTTGTTTGCATTTGCTAATTTTTATTTACGTCAGAGTCATCTGGAAGATATGTCTCAGTAGGTTCCAGTGAAAAAGGAGATTTCTAATAAGGAATACGGTCACCTATTACATGGAAAGAAAGTTTGATAAGTAAAAGCTTTTACTATGCATTTGTGGAAAATTCCAAGAGGTGTTTTTGGATGAGAAGACATAAATACTTTCAGACCCCTTAACTCATTAATAAAAGGCAACCTGTAGGTTTGGATATGAATAGCAAACAAGTATACCACATTATGGAATCCCTAACTAGGTAAAGTTCTCACCTGGTGATTTGGAAGTTGAGTTTTGACAGATAAATAATCAAATAGATCTGCCAACCTTTTGGTGAACCCTAGCCAACTCTTAGATGAGTTTTCAGCAAACCTGGGCTGAGTTTGGAAAATTTCAAAGCAATTTTATGGTTGTAGATGGAAACCAGGCCCAAAGAAGAAGTTTAAATGAAGCTGAAACTTGAGGACTGTCTCCAGGGGTTTGATCCCAAGCAAACTCCAAACAAAGTCATGATTCCCAGGGAATGCTGGAAGACCTTGAGGTATTGTCTTGGCAGAAGCTGAGCACAGATTTGTTATATGTTATTCAAAAGTGAAAAGTGGAAAAATTAAGAAACATTTTCTATATGGTTTGTCTGAAAAATCTGTGTTAATCAGAGACAAAATGAATGGAAGTTCATCAAGCGTTGCTCCCTTTATACAAGAGCATTTCTAAGATAATGACTGAGAATTTTTAAATTACAACAACTGTAATAAAGATTAACAATTACATATAGACTAGAATGTTTGTTTCTAAGTTACTTGTACTAACAGAAGGATCAGTGGAGAGCAGAAGTTACCTGTAGCTTTGCATCAGTAACAGAACATCAGCTCTGGTATCATTCTGGCCCTAGTCCTTGACATCTGGACTTGAACTCTATTTCAAGTGTTCTTGTTGGCTGCCAGGTTCTCCATGATGTTGGTTAACTCCTGGCATGGTAAACATCCTTTTTCTGAGAACAGACCATCTAACTAAAAAATAGAAAAGAAAAAGCAAGTTCTTCCACTTGTGTAAGGTGGTCTTGGTTTCTTTTTAGTACTTGGCATGAAAAAAAAAAATGATGTCAATCATTTGAAAGTAAGGGTTGCATGTGTGTGTATGTTTCAGTATAGAACAAAAAAGGAATTATATTTTGGAAAACAATTTTTAGAACTATACCAGATTTTAATTCCTTTAAAAAATTAATGTTTGGTCTTGATTATGCTCTTAGGCTCAAAAGTTTGAAGAATTGAGAAGGTATCTCAATTTGTTTCTAGAAGGGAGAAGAGAAGAATTATCATGACCACTGTGTACAGGGAACTGGATTTTCTTAACTGCTAAAACTCATCTTCATTATCATCTTCTCTCTTCTAGTAGGATTCACTGCCATGATCAATGATGTCCTCAGGTGCCTTCTACAAAGCAGGGCTTATATATGTGTAGTGAGGCTTTCAGGCCTCTATCTCCCTTTTTTCATCTTTCCTTCTGCTTCCAGAAGCACATTTTCCAACTTACTCCCTGGATACTCACCAGTATTCTCATGTTCTTTCTATTAGCATTTCCACTAAAATTTTCCTATGTAGTCTCTAACTCATATGTGTTATTTTTTGTTTTTCTTTAGAGAAAATGGCTAGCTGCCTTTAAGAATCCTGAGAAAACTCCTATAAACAAGCCATAAAATGTATTTACAACATAGTCTATGCTTTACACCTGGGATCTCAAACCTTGTCGTATATTACAAACATGCTTGGAAATTAAATATATATCTGTGTATATGTGTGTGTGTGTGTATATATATATATGTGTGTGTGTGTACATATATATTAAAAACCTGAAAATCAGACTCTAACTAGACCAATGAAATCAGAATCACGGAAGCTGGGGACTTGGGATTATTTTTTAAAGTGTCCCTCACGTTCTCATCACACTCATATTCAGCCAGGGTTGAGAACCACTATCTCATATGAATCAATTATTCCAACCTACTTTATAAACATTCTGCAATTCCCTGTAATTGCGTGTCTATATACTTACCAAAGGGTTGTCTTATAACACTGTGTTTTCTGACAACAGGCTTAACAGGAGAGAGAAAAAGCTAATGTTTAACAGGCATCACACATCTTTATGTCAAGTTCCCAGAGGCAGTCTTCTTTGACACTCCGGGATACTGTGAGACCTATCACGTCCCCAATCCAGAAAGAAATCCACTGTAAACTCCCTGGGGATTTCTAGTGGTACATAGATGCTGGTTTGTGAGCCCCTGACCTAGGAGTTTTCGTTCTACTGTTATGCAGATTAAATCTAATTACAATTATTTCCCAATTGCTAAAAGAAATAACTGCAAGAAAATTTATTCAATGAACATTTTTTTTAGTGCTTGCAATAGTCAAGGGACTGTATCTGGTAGTAGAAATAAAGAGAGAAACAGACATTATTCCTCTTCTTATGTTTTTGGTACAGAGAACAACTTTAGTCTTTTATGACTTCAACCTTGCTCAAACCACAGCCCCGGAAAAACAAGTTCTCAAGAAAAGAAGTATATTTTAATGACCAGTGTAAACTTTTCTCTCCCAGCCCATCTTCCAAATCTCCAAGGGAAATAGCCGTATCTGTGGAGTCCAACTGATGCCAAAAAACACAGTTTTCCTTTTTTTTTTTGGTGTGGAATTTGGCTTAGCTGAAGTCTCCCTAAAAACAGAGCCAAGGAAAAAACTTACGTGGAATCCTAAGGCAGGAAGAAAGAGGGATTAAGACAAGTGAGAAGACAAAGAAGAGAAGCAAATGTAAGGTCATGTGTTGCTAAGATGATCACAATTTTAGGAGAACGCAGTTTCTGGAGAGGCCATATGGATACATTGCCCCTTGGAAGAGTGAAGAGTTTTTCATGGAAAAGACAACAGGAGGAATTTAGTTGTGATTTTCTGGTCATCTCCTGTCTCTCACTGGGGAGGACTGAGAAAGATCACCCACTGTGTATGGTTTAACCTTTTTGTTAATTTATTATTTTTTAAATTATTAATATGGCATATACATAGTTAACAAAACACTTGTCGTCTCATTGCAGTTCATTTCTCCACCATCACCATTAATCATTCCTGAATTTTGCCATTATCCTTAGCAGAATATACACTCTTTTCACTTTCTTGATAAGGCCTCTTGAAGAGCAAAAGGTTTTAATTTTGATGAAATCTATTTTTTCTCTTGTTGCTCACCCTTTCAGTATGCTAAGAATCTGTTGCCTAAAAGAAAGTTCTGAAGATTTATCCTCATGCTTTTTTTCTAAGAGTTTTATAGTTTTAGCTTTTTATATTTAGGTCACTGGTTAATTTTTTAACTTTTGTATATAGTATGAAGTATAGATCAAATTTCATTCTTTTACATGTACAGATCCTGTTGCCTCAGCACAATTTATTTCTACTTATTTCTCATTATCTTTAAAAAATACTATGTTTTAGGTAAAAGTTGACACAGCAAGTTAGGTTCCCATTTAATAATTTTCACATAAAGTGTTCCATGATACTGGTTACAGTTTTTACAACATGCCAGTATTCTCATTATTTCCATTCTATTTATTCCATGTCCATTGATCTAGCTTCCTTTCCCCTTTCTTGTCTTCTTATCTTTGCTGTTGGATAAGTGTTGACCATTTGATCTCCACCAGTTGACTGTTTAAAGGAGAACACTATTCATAGGTAATATTATTTATTTTATAAGCCAATCTATTATTTAGCTGAAAGTTGACTTCCAAGGTAGCCTCAGTTCCAGTTTCAGAGGGCAACTTAGGGAGAGAGGTTTGGGGGCGGGTTTCTTTAGTCTCTATTAGTCCAGTAAGTGTGAACTTTTTTAGGGATTTGAATTTTGTTTTACATTTTTCTCCCATTCTATCCAGGATCTTCTATCGTGGTTCCTAGTCAGACTGGCAGGCAGTGGTAGCCAGGCACCATCTAGTTCTTCTGGTCTCAGGCCAGAAAAGGTTGTGGTTTGTGTGGCCTGTGAGTCCTGTGGACTAGCTTCTTCTTGGAGTCTTTGGCTCCTGTTAGTTTAATTTGCTCCAGATGAGTAGAGACCAATAGCTGTATCTTAGGTAGTCACTCACAAGCTTTTAACACCCCAAACACTACTCACCAAACTAAGACGCAGAACATTATGCACTATGTTATGCCAGTTGACTGAGCTGTGTCGTGATCATCCACCACTTCGGGGCCCCTGAGTTTCTGAGTTATATATTCTGGGATCCTTCCAGCAGCCACTAGTGAAACAAAATTCCCTGTCTTGCTCTGTGGCAATCCTTTAGGACCAAATGAAGAAAAATTCCAGCACCTTCAAAAGCCAACATCTATTCTGGAGCTTCTTAGCCTCCTGCCTCGTCAGATGTAATGGGAGCCACATCATTTCCTGTACCTCACCCATGAGTAGGCTGAGACAGTCAGCAGTGTTGAGAGATGAGTTGTGGTCATAATGTTCAGACCAAAGGGTGGGCAGCTCAAATCTATGAGACACTCCTTAGAAACTCTATAGGGCAGTTCCACTGTGTCCTATAGGATCACTGTGAGTTGGAAAGGACTTGACAACAATGTTGATTTATGTATTGTTTTCAAATCAATTTTCTGTGTCTGTTGCTGACTTGGAAACTCTGATGGCATAGTAGTTAAATGCCATAGTTGCTACCCAAAAGGTCGGCAGTTCAAATCCACACTAGATGCTCCTTGGAAATTCCAAGGGGCAGTTCAACTGTGTTTAGGTTTGCTATTAGTCAGTGGCAGTGGGATTACTGACTGCTTTTCTTACCCTATACTTGTTAGCTTCTGTTAGACTGGTGCTCCTTGACTCATGGCTACCCTCTGCACAATGAGACAGAACATTTCCCAGTCCTGCACCACCCTGATGGTAAGTTGTGGATCAAGTCATTGTGATCCATTGGGTTTTCACTGGCTAATTTCAAAATATAGATTGTCAGACCTTTTTATTTTTAGTTCTTCTTAGTCTGAAAGCTCTGCTGAAACCTACTGAGCATCATAGCAACAAACATGCCTCCCCTGCCAAATGGTTAGTGGCTGCTCATGAGGTACATTGACTAAGAACCAAAATTGAGTGTCCCTAATGAAAAGTGAGCATTCTACCTCTGTCCACCGAGGCCACCTTCCTGACCCCCTAAATACCAGTGTTTCCTGGAATGGCATTTTCAAAACTTCATTCTGAAGAACAGCTTTCTACGAGGAACACATATTCCTCTGGGGTACAATTGTTAAGAGCTTACCTGCTAACCAAAGCTCAGTAGTTCAAATCCACCACCTGTTCCTTGGAAACCATATGGGTCAATTCTACTCTATCCTATAGGGTCATTATGAGTGACCCTAAAAACCACCACCCTCAAAACCATCCAAGGTTAAATAAGTTTGAAAAAGGCTATTTAACCTCATGGGTCTGTTTACTTATTTATTTGTTCATTCTCTTAAATACTCTCTGCCAGTCATTATCTCAAACTACCCCATGTATTATCTCACTTAACTCTTTAGGGTTGTTATTAGGTACAGTCAAGTCAGTATGACTCATAGTAACCAAATGTGACAGAGTACAACGGTCTCCTATGGTCATCTAGGCTGTAATCTTCATAGGAGTAGATTGCCAGCTCCTTTTCCCATGGAGTCACATCATAGGTTTGAACTGTCAACCTTCCAGGTCTCCACTTGCTTTTGTTAGTACATATGACAATGAAAGCATGAACAAAAACTTGACCAAAAGAGTTCCTGGACCCTATTCTTTAGAGAAATTGAAACAATTCGATGCAGGTGTAGTGTGCCCAGTCAGTGAACTAAGAATCCAGGATTTTCAATAAGAACCATTCCTAATAATGTTAAATCCATACACACTCAGAAAAAAGTGGAGTCCATCTGACTACAATCTGAAGGCTATACCTGGCTGAAATCCACATCCTAAATCTACATCTGAAATGACTCTTGAGTTAATCCCTTTCCTCCTTTATGGCAGTTATTATTGTGGTAACAACTCACATCATCACTTGTCTACAATTATTTCTTACTTGGTATCTGCGTATCTTGTATCCTCCCCATTGATTTATCTTTAACAGTTCTGTTAGTAGTTCTCAGAATTTATCGTGTAGTAAAACTGAGAAATACGTTGAAAATGTGGATTCCCAGCCTTTTCTTGAGTTTTGTTTATTAGGTTTAGGGTGGGTCCCAGTAATCTAAATCATCTATATTTTAACTATTATCCTAAGTGATTTATTATATAGGTGACTGAACATTGAAGAAACTGCTGCAGGCTGGTATCTAAAACATAGTGTAACTCTGCATGATTTTTTTTTTTTTATCATATATCCTTCTTGCTACAACAGGAAATATGACGGCTGCCAGTTAAGTTCAAGAACTCATTCTAGAAAAAGGCTACTTACCTCAATGCTGAACTTCACTGTGGTCACCTTCTAAGTACTCCCTTTTGGAAGCTATATGCCAAAGTCAGTGCTTAGTTCATCCTTCAAAGCTATTTGGGAATGCTTTTTATGGAATGGCCATCAGAGCTATCTCTGTATCACTCTTGATGTCCTGAAAGTCATTAATATGTCTTCCTTTCAATATTTTCTTTATTTTCAGGTAAAGAAAAAAGTCACTGTGGAGCAGAACAGGTGAGTAGGGAGGGTGTTCAAATGCAGTTACCTGTCTAAAAACTCCCTCACAGACAACCATACCATTAAGCCTGAGAACTTGCCACCGTGCATATCGGCCATTCCAGAAAGAGTTCCAAAACTGTTTTGAAGGGTGGACTAGGCACTGGCACTGGTGCATAGCTTCTCAAGGGGAGTACTTCAAAGGTGACCATGGTAATATTCAGCAATGAAGTATGTAGCACTTAGAACAATCAAGTTCATGGACTTAATCTTCAGGCCTCATAGGTATGGACTTGGACAGAAGATGAGAGACTTCTGGAGTCAGCAGATAGAATGTGGAGGTCAAAGGTGATTTGTTCACCTAATATAAACATGACAACTTGTTCAAGTACAACTTTCCTGGGAGATGCCTGTATAAATGAAGTAAAGGAATAGAATTTTGAAAGGTTTGGCTAAGACAGTATGGAGCTCCCTGTTCAAGTACAAAAATAGATAAAGGAAGCAATAACTTAAACAGAAACCTCTACGTTGACCATTCTTTTTACTTTAAAACCTTTTGTAGATGCAGTGGTAAGCTAAGAAAACATCAGCTTTATAGAGGCCTCTATTATCTACAAAGCCAGTGACAGAGCAAAGGCATTAGAAAACAAATGATCTCAATTATTTCTCTAAGCCTGAAATTCTCTATTTAAGGCACAGTTATTTTCCTTGGACTGAGTCATCCCCACAATTCTTAGACTATTCATAGAACTAGGGTAGAGGTCTAGAAGAAGAGGCTAGAGTTCCTTACTATTTGGAAAAAAGAAGCCTAAGTAATCAACTTCAGTATTAAAAAGACATATGGCCTATTCATGCTTCAGGCAGTGAAGCAAGTCATGAACTTGGCCATGCCATGTTCCTACTTGAAAACTATCACTGTGCCCCATTGCTACTTGAAATGGTTCTGCTGCCATGTATGGCATGAAAGGTTCTATACAACCAGTCAACCAATAGTTCCAGTCTCACTTGCTTCAACTGCCTTTTGGTCTATGTACAGTTTCCTCATGAGCACAATTGAGCATCCTGGAATTTCCATTCTTCACATAATGTTATTCATAGTTTGTCATGATCCACACTGTGAAATGCCTTTCCATAGTCAATGAAACACAGGTAACTATCTTTGTGGCATTGTCTGCTTTCAGCCAAGGTATGTCTGCCGTCTGCAATGACAGACTCACTCTTACACTCATGCAATCTGGTCATATTGGAAGACTTTCTGGGTTTTAAACTGCTGAATGTTTTCAAATTTCCACATTTCTTTTATCTTGCCTGTTCCTTTACCTGGATATTCCAACTATTCATTATTTAAAATACATTTTAAAAGATGCTTTCCCTTTAAATAAATAAGCAAATGAGCTACCGAATGAAGAAACAAAGATTTGGAAAGGTACTGTCTGTATCTTTCCAGCTCCTCAGTTGTGACGGTTTTTGTTATCAGCTCTAGAAATTTGGTGAGAGGTCCTGTCTTTTGATTTTAATCACATTCTTTGTATTCCAGTAGAATTCTCATTCAAACACTTGTTGATGCCAACTCTGACTCATTCTTCATAGTGACTGTTTAGCTGTACCTTCAGTTGTTGTTAGGTGCCATTAAGTTGCTTCCAACTCAAAGTGACTCCAAGCACAATAAAACAAAAAGCTGTCCTGTCCTGCGCCATGCCAACAATTATTGTTATGCTTGGTCAATCATCTTGTTGAGGGACTTCTTTTTTGGCGATCTTCTACTTTACCAAGCATGATTTCCTTCTCTAGGGATTAATCTCTTTCGATAGTCTGCCCAAAGTATGTAAGGCAGTCTTGCTATCCTTGCTTCTAAGGAGTACTCTGGTTGTACATATTCCAAGACAGATCTGGTACTTCTTTTTTCAGTTCATGGTATATTCAATATTGTTCTCCAACAACACAGTTAAAAAGTGTTACTGTCTTCTGTATTCACTGTCTAACTTTCACATCATAAGATGTGATTGAAAATACCGTGACTTGGGTTGGGTGCACCTTAGTCTTTAAGGTGATCTCTTTGCTTTTTAATACTTTAAAGAGGACTTTTGCAGCAGATTTGCCCAATGCAACACATCTTTTGATTTTTTGACTGCTGCTTCCACAGGTGTTGATTGTGGATCCTAGTAAAATCAAATTCTTGATGACCTCAGTGTTTTCTCCCTTTACCATGATGTTGCTTATTGATCTAGTTGTGAGGATTCTTGTTTCTTGATGCTGAAGTAAGAGGATACAACCCCACACACATCTTTACTGACAGTGTCCCCATGTTCTGTTCAAATGGCTACTTCTTAATCCATGTATAGATCCCTCATGAGCAGACTGAGTGTTCTAGAATTCCCATTCTCTACAATGTCATCCGTAATTTGTTATAATCCATATGGTCTAATGCCTTTGCCTAGTCAATAATACACAAATAAACATCGTTCTGGTATTCTCTGCCTTCAGCCAACAACCATTAGACATAAACAGTGATATCCCTGATTCAATGTTCTGTTCTGAATTCAGACTGAATTTCTGGCAGTTCCCTATCAATATATTGCTGTAGCTGCTTTTGAATTATCTTCACCAAATATGTACCTTATGTGATATTAAGGGCACTTTTCAGTAGTTTCCTCACTCAGTTGAATCACCTTTTTTGGGAATAGGCATAAGTATGGATCACTTCCAGCTGGTTGGCCAGGTAGCTGTTCTCCAAATTTCTTGGCACAGGTGAGTGAACATTTCCAATACTGCATCTGTTTGTCGAAACATCGGTTAATACTCTACCAATTCTCGGAGCATGGTTTTTCACAGACCTTCAGTACCATCAGCACCTGATTCTATGCTTTTCATGCATCTGTCACTTTATCATACAGTGGTGCTTGCACATTTTGATGCTGGAAGTTATGCCACCAGTATTCAGATACTGGCAGGGTCACCCAGGACTGGTTTCAGCTCAGCTTCGTGACTAAGACAGTCTAGGAAGCAAAATTCACCAGCATGCTTCTGAAATAGCAGCAGAACATTGCCTGATACAGTGCTGGAAGATGAGCCCCTCAGGTTTAAAGGCACTCAAAATACAGCTAGGGAAGAGCTGCTTCCTCAAAGTTGAGTCAGCCTTAATGATGTGGAGAGAATGAAGCTTTCAGAACCCTCAGTTGCTGATGTGAGACAACTCAAAATGATAAGCAACAGCTACAAACATCCATAACTAATCAGCACATGGAATGTATGATATATGAAACTAGGAAAATTGGAAATCCTCAAAAATTCAATAAAACATATAAACCTTGATATCCTAGGCATTAGTTATCTGAAATGGACTGGTATTGGCCATTTTGAATTAGACAAGCAGATGGTCTGCTATGCCAGGAATGACATCTTGAAGAGGAATAGCGTTGCATTCATCATCAAAAACAAAACAAAGAAAACCTTGGAATAGGTAGTATTCTTTTTTCTTGCACCTTAAAAGTTTAATACCAAATGATTGGCAGACCTCTTCTAGATTTTTCTGTGGGAGAATAAAATAGAAAGATTTTAAAAGAAATAGAATTTGGAGATAATAACATAATAATTTGCTATGTCTATTTAGAGTGCAGTTCACCCTAAGGAAGTGTTACTAAAATTGTGTAATTGTGTAATTTTTCCTTCAGTTTGATTCAGCCAACATTTATTGAGTACCTGTTCTATGCAAGTCTCTGAGCAAAATAAGGAAAATACAGAATAAGAGATGCTTATCAGTCCTCAAGAAGCTTATGGATCTAATCAGGGAGAAAAGCTATGTGGATGCGGTGCAATGAATTACTTAGCATAGCCCTTCTAAGTGTAGTCTTTATTACTGCATATGGGGTGGGACTATGCGAACAAAGTGCTTGTGGTCCACCAAGGGTATTGATTGGGTAGCTTGCTAATAATGAAAGAAGAGTGCATGGCACCATGTAATGGGACATGGGGCCATGCAAATAAGGCAAATATAACTTTAACAAGGGAATTGGACAGTTTTGCCATCCCATAGGCTTGAAAGAGCCAATAGGTACAAGAAAAAAGAATATTACCTATACATATTTATCTTTTATTATCATAGTAATCTCTTCTTCTTCCATAAAGAGGATACGTGACATGGGTTCTTACCTATGGCTGTCACAGTGAACTGAGAAGAAAAATAAAATGCCTGCTTATGTCTACGTCAGACCACCTAAAGATAAGGTTGTAATTAATTAAACATCATTATTTTTTTTACTGCCTCTTTAAACATCTTTCCTTTCGCAAATGGAGTTATTCAAACTTCTTTACTTGGCTGGCTTTGGCTTACTTACTTATACCTGCTGCTCCTTATGACCAGAACATGTTGTTTGTGGGAAGAAAAAGAAGAGAAAAAACATGTATATAACTTCACATTTCCTCAAAATTTCAGGTAATGGGGTAGAAAATTTGAAGCAAAAGTAAACTTAATAAAATCTTAAAAAAAAAAGAAAAGAAATTCATTTGAAGATATATCCTGAAGTACAATGCTGTCAGTGGATAGGATCATATCCATACATCTACAAAGAAGACCAGGTAATACAACTATTCAAATTCATACACAAACCACTAAGGCCAATAATGAAGAAATGGGAAGTTTTTAACAGCTTCTAAACTCTGAAATTGATTGAACAGGTAGTCAGGATTTATTGATAATTACTGGTGATTGAAATGCAAAAGCTGGAAACAAAGAAGAATGGGTAGTTGAAAATATGGTCTTGGTGATGGAAACAATACTGGAAGCAGCATGACAGGATTTTGTGAGACCAACAATTTTTTCATTGCAAACACCTTTTTTCACCAACATGAAAAGCTACTCTGTATATGGACCTCACCAGATGGAACACATAGGAATCGAATCAGTTACATCTGTGAAAAGAGACCACAGAAAAGGTCAGTATCGTCAGTCAGAACAAGGTCAGTTGCCTGTTGCAGCACAGACCATCAAATGCCCATGTGCAAGTTCAAAGTGAAACTGAAGGAAATTAGGAAAAGCCCAGGAAAGCCAAAGTATGGCCTTGAGTATATCCCACCGGAGTTTTAGACAACATCTCTAGGGTAGATTTGATGTACCTTAAACAACCTGCCCCAGTTCATGTGCACCTGCCCCGTCGTGTGTGTTTTGCCTTTGCAACTCAGAGACCTTTATTCACTGCCTTTACCAGGCCTACAGAAGCACTTGCTCAGGATGTAGCAAATAGGCAGTCTGGCTTGTTGATCACACAATCAACAAGCTAACCAGTAAAGTTAATTGCCATTGAGTTGATTCCAATGTACAGCAACATCACATGTATCAGAGTAGAGCTGTGTTCCGTAGGATTTTCAACGGCTAGTTTTTTTGCAAGTAGATTGCCAGGCTTCTTTTCTGAGTAATCACTGGGTGGACTCGAACTTCTAACCACTAGGTTAGCAGCTGAGTACCAAAAACAGTGGTGAAAAAGTGGTTGGTCTTTAAAATTATTTCAAAACTCAGAACTGTTGTATTCCTTCCTGACTTCTCTTACTTGTACCATGAGAGGCTGGGAGGATACTCTGTTCCCAAGGAGGGAAAAGAAAGACTGACAAAATGGCTCACAAGAAGTGGGGAGGACAGGAGGGACACAAGACAAATTTTACTCAACACTCTGTTTCAATTTTAGAAAGACCCTCTGGTAAAGTAAATATTGTAAGGACATAAGGAATGTAATATCAGCTTGAAGTGTGCCCTGAGAGAGCGAACATGATTTTAGAAGTTAGGATAGGAGCATTCTAGCTGGGTGGATTGTCACTTTATTTATGTTCAGGCTTAACCCAACTATAACTTCTGGGTATTTCTTCTGTCGTTCAATACCGGCGGTGCAGCCAGGGGAACAGGAAGTGAGATCCTGTTCCTTTTATCGTCATTCGCATTTCATCTAGCAGCCCCACGGGAGACTTCTGGCTGTATTCACAGTGACAGCGACAGAAGTTTGAATAAATACAGCAATATCCCACCAGTTTTCACCGTAGTAAATCTGAATGCTTGAATGGCAATGATCTCAGAGAATTCTTTTTCGTAAACTTGAAAAGCCACCACTGGTATTTTTCTACCTAGTGTTACAGTGGGAGTTAAGTCAGAAGGAGAAAACTATGGGCAGCTACATAAAGATTTTACCACTAGAATTTTGACCAAGCTCCCATGCTTTCCATTCCTGAAGATCTTGGGAACCAGAGATTCCTCCAACACAGCAAAATAGAGTCAGTGTGTGTCAGAGCTAGAAGTGGCCTTGGTGAGTGGATCCAATATACTTATTGAGCAAGTGAGACATAGGACCTAGAGGACTCAGTGGCTTTCTCTAGGTTAAACACCTGGTTGTATCTATGGGTCTGGATACAATCTTGTCTTTGAATGCCTTATTTAGTGTTTTATATATCAGTCTCCCCTCCACGTCCTTCCTTGAAGTTTTTCCTAGAGTTCAGGGAAATTCAAAGAAAGATTTGAGGAACAATGAGTCCATTAAAGGACATGCATGGAATGGAATTATTCTATACCCAAAAGAAAGTTCAGACTGGGTCAGCATAATATACATGGTCCTTTTCTTCAGACAAGTTGAAGATCAAGGTGTTAAATTCAGACTCAGGAACTTGAGGAACCTGCGTTGGGCTCGGGGGCAGGATTCACTGGTCTCTAGCCTTTAATGAGAAGAATTGAACAAAGGTGGTAGGTCTGAAGCCTAAATGGAAGAGTCTGAATTAAACAGTGAGATTATGAATTGTTGCTCTAAAACCTTGGTGAGTGGAAGCATCCAGACACAGAAGCAATGGAATGCAGAGTAACGAGAGGGACAGTGCGCGCGTTAATTGTCCATGGCATCCAAAGACTACCGGGAAGCGAGCACAGTTGTGGCACCTGTTTATCTAGCTCCTCCAGCCTTGGGCACGTGCAGAGAGGCACCTTCCCCGCACTGTCAGATGGGCCTAGCCTTTCATAGACTCCCTCTGTTTCAGCTCAGCAGGAATCAGAGTCTCCTTCTCTCCTACTCTGCACACTAAACCTTGTGGATTTCCTTCTTCATGGTGATGTTAGCCTGTCCACCAAACTGAATCACAGTAGCCAACAGGGTTCCCATTATTATTCACCCCATTACAAGGATTACTGTGAAAGGACAGTTGGGTCAGCATCCTCAGCTTTACCCAAGTGAGTTCACGCAGAGCAAGATTATTTTCCTCTTCTTTATGATCTGCTTTTCTCCTATAAAAATAAATTGTAGTGCCAAATGTCCCAGTTTTCCCCTATGTTGCTTATAGCCGCATTTGAGGATATAGTTCTCCTCTCTACCTTTCCAAGAAACCTCATGAATTAACAGTTTAAAATATTGCATACAACTGAGATCATGTTGCTGTAAGGTCATGGTTTCCACAAAATAAATCCATCCTAATTTTTGTGAAGCTCACCCTTTCTTCTCTGAGCGGTTGTTTTTCTCAAATGCCTTCTTACATTACTGCCTGATCATTGCCTTGCATGTCTTTAAAAGCTGTGAGTGACTTCGGATTAAATGACATCTCCCAGCCGTATTAGCAGGGTAGTTCTGTGAACTAAATTCTCCCTTTGGATGCCCACTTTACCTGCTCAGGTGATTGTGTGAATGACTAATCTGTTCTCACCTTGCATGACCTGAGCTCCAACAGACACCCTGACTGTGATAATGAATTCAATGTTTTGGAGCTGATTGACAGGAGGGTCCCCAATGTGTTTTCTACCTGCATAAAGTCATCTTGGGAGTGTAAGGAGTGAGTCATAACAAGAACAGGGCAAGGAACGTGTTTGCACAAACTTCAGAATCACGGCATCACGAGAAAAACAAACTTCTGGACACTGTTGCTCAGTGGTCAGAACCACCAGTTTTTCAAGAAAGACCCAAATAGTGCTTGGGTAGCTACAGTTCAATATTAATTTATTGCTTGGTGATTTCTATTTCTTGTTTATGTTCATTTGTCTCATTGCTTTTTTGTACTCAGTTTCACCCTTTATTTCCCGCATCGTTATTGTTAATAGAATAACTGATGAAGTATCTGCCACTGACCTAATGTACATGTTTTGTAGCTTCTTCTCTGGGCACAGTGAAAACTTTAAAGAGCCCTCAAATTAAAAGTAGTGTATTTGCATTTGTATAGTTTGTATTTTAGCATCTGGAATCTGTTTAGTCAGTTATTTATCTGAAAACTGGTCTTAGAGCAGTTAAAGACCATGGACTGAAGCTGCATCTCCACCAGACTACTGAATCAAGCCTAGGCTCGAAGTTATGACTGAATGCAATCAGTTTGCTGACCCAGCGGAGAAAGGTTGTTCCAGTGCAAATTGGAAACTTCAGTGATTCTTGCAAGATAAGAACGACGGTCAGTGTATTTGAATTTCAGTTCTAGCTCCAAGCAGCATTACCATGGACATGGCAACGATGTAAGTGCCTTCTGGTTTTCATCATTACATTGGAACCCAGTCATTGTGGGGACCCTGGGAGGGAAGGGATTTCCTCCCACTTACGGGACCAAAATTGCAAAACAGTTTAATTTCGTATCAAAGGCATATGTGATATTTTTTGTCCACAAAATTAATCTCAAGAGATTGGTAGAAGGGGCTGGATAATATGAAGTGGTAATTGACAACATGGAGAAAATATAAGAAAATCACTGGGACAGAATTTTTTTTTTTTTTTTTTTTTTAATAATTGAGTGACAGCACACTCCTCCTTTTCTTTCTACATAGGTCACATCCTCTTAACAATCTCCTGTCCCCTCCTCTCCACCCTCTGCTCTCCCTTCAAGTAAGATCCCAGTAGGACAGCATCCTATAGATACATGACCCGTAAAGCACACACACCATACGGTCACACGGTGTCCCTGCATCCAGTCCATTTGTGTCTGAAGAGTTGACCTCAGTAAAGTTTTCTGGTCAAGGACAGCAGCAGGTTTAGGGGCCATGCTCCCAGTGGAACCCCTCGGCTCTGGGACCATCCGCTGTCCCCTAGGGTCGCCATGAGTCAGATCTGATTCCATGGAACTTGGCTATTGCAGTCTTTTTAGTGAAGTTCCTGAGGTGCACCCTCTTTTCCTTGTGTTGCCACTGGGACTCGAAATTGTGTGCCCCATCATGGCTGTCTTTGGTGGTGGCCAGGCACTATCTGGTCACGTGTTGATACAGTTCCCATTCACATGGTTTCTTCTATCTCCTGGGCTTTTTCCCTCATGTCTTTGTTGTTCTTGGTGATCATCTGTTCTGGATAAGTTGGCATCATGTGGTGTACCTCAGATGGCGGCTTGCAAGCTTTTAAGACCCCAGATGCCATTCACCAATGTGGGGTGCGCAGGAGTCTCTTAACGATAGGCTAGTTATGCCAATTTGGACAAGAATTTTTCAAAGGCAAGAGTGTATTTCCCACATATGAAGTATAGGTGAGAGCCTTTGAAAAAGTAATTTCTCAAAGTTCAAAATAATGTTAAATGATCAATAATTCGTTAGCATTCTGTCTGGCACAGAGTAGGAGCCCTGGCTACACAGTAGTTAAATGCTCTGCTGCTAACAGAAGGTTGGTGGTTCAAAGCCACCAGCTGCTCCGTGGGAGAAAGATGCAGCAATCTGCTTCCAGGAAGACTGCAGCTGTGGAAACCCCTAGGGCAGTTCTACTCTGTCCTACAGGATTTCTATGAATCAGAATTGAGTATGTATCAATGGGTTTGTTTTCTGGCAGTTCAGCGCAGAATACTATTCAATAAATGTCAGTTGGCTTCTACCTTGCCTCTTCTCACTCCTGTCTCACCATTTCTTTCCTTCTCATTTATAGCTTTTCTTTCTTCCTCACTTTAATTTTTTTGATAGGTTTATGTTTATTGTAGTCTCATAAGTAACGGAAAAATTACTTCATTGACAAAGGTGAGGCTATGCCTTATTTTTTGAAGATGCTTTGGCTCTATGTCTTGAAATACATTTCGTAGAACATTAAAAACAATACCAAGTCTCCCGCCATCAAGTCAATTCTGACTCAGTGATGTATAGGAAAAAGCAGAGCTACCCTTAGAGTTTTCAAAATTGTAGTCTTTACCAAGTAGACTGCACATCTTTCTCCAATGAAGTGTCTGGTGGCTTAGAATGGTTGATCTTTCAGTTAACAGCTGAGTGTCTAACCACTGTGCTACAGGACTTCTTTGCAGAATATAGTCATCCATCTTAACTCCATCCCAGTTAGGCAGACCATTTATGAAAGATTGAGTACAGTATCAGGCTTCCCAATTACAGAGGAATCTGCAGAGCTAAGTGAAAGCTTTCAAGTGCAGGCTTATGGAAATCCCTGAAGGGATGAAACTGAAGAACTGAACGAAATGCTAATCTAGGTTTTGTCTTGTTGTAGCTGAAGAAACTGAGGTGAAGGAAAGGGAGAATTTTCAGCCGGGCTACTAGTATTACCCTTCCTGGTTCTAGCTTCTAAAGCTCCCAAAACTCAAAGACTTAAACTCTAGGTAAATGAATATTTTATGTAAAAGTTCCTACTCACTGTATTTTTCCACAATAGTTACTCAATGAAATGTTAACTACTAGAAGTGGACAGACACTGAAATGATCCTCAATTATCTCCACTTCCTGGTATTCACAGCATCATGTTTTGCCTTCCCCTTGAGTGTGGGCCGAACATGTGACTTGCTTTTAACAAGTGTTGTCAGGTGCCATCAAGTCAGTTCCAATTCATAGCAACCCTATGCATGACAGAACAAAACATGGCCAAGTTCTGTACCATCCTCACAATTGTTATGTTTTAGCCCGTTGTTGCAGCCACTGTGTCAATCCATGTCATTGAGAGTCTTCCTTTCTTTCACTGACCTTCCACCAAGAATGATGGTGGAATGAAGCATTCAACAAATATTGTTTGACAAAAGTGATGGATTTACTTCCATTGATAGACTGCATAAAATTCTGCATGTTTTTCTAGCTTGCAGACACTTTCCCTTGCTAACTTTGATAATGCAAGCTGCCACATTGTGATCTTCCCTCAGGAGAGACTCAAATGACAAAGAATTGAAAGCAGTCCCTGATCAATAGCTAGCAAGGATGACAGGACCTACCTCACTGACCTCGAGGAACAGAAATCCTGCTAAAAACTATGAGAGCCTAGAAGCCAGTCAGACATTCAGATGGATTCCAACCCTGGTCTGCAATTTGATTGTGGTCTTGCGAGAGACGCTGAGGCAGAGGATCAGCCAAGACTTATCAGATTCCTGACACACAGTAATAATAAATGTATATTATTTTAAGCTGTGAAGTATTATAGTAACTGATAACACAGAAGTAGATAACAAATAGAAGGGGGGAAAAGCTGTTGCTGAGTTGACCCCATGTGTGTAGAACTGAATAGAACTATACTCCATCAGATTTTCAATGGCTGATAAGTAAGTAGATCACCTGGCCTTTCTTCAAAGATGTCGCCAGGAGAACTTGAAACTCTCACTTTTTGACTAGCAGCCAGCCTTGTTAACCATTTACACCATCCAGGGACTCTAAAAAAGATCTCAAACTAAACCTGTTGCCATCAAGTCAATTTCAACTCATAGAGACCCTATCGGATAGAGTAGAACTGTCCCACAGGGTTTCCAAGAAGCAGCTGGTGTATTTGAACTGCTGACCTTTTGTTTAGCAGCGAAGCTCTTAACAGCTGCACCACCAGGAACTCCTAGATAATTAATATGGAGTCCCATTTCCTCATCCTTTTTCTCAGCCACAGAAACCAATCCTAGTTTTTAAGCCAGTTTGGCTTCAGAAGCCCCATGAAAATATCTTCTCAGCCCATAATTACTAAGCCTCTACTCTCTTCACTTCCCTCTCTGGATACCATGTTCTCTATACTCCAGAGTCCATTTTTCTTGTTTTTGGCTTCTGTTTTCTCTCCTGAACCCTAGCTACCAACCTGGAATCCTAGATACATTTCTCCTGCTACTGGATGGTTCCAAAGAAAGTGTCAGCCATCACTGATCACTTTCTCTGTTCATTTACTAGAGTATAGTCTCATTTTACATCAATATATCTCAGATTTGGGACTCAGTATAGACAAATGAGGGTTAGCTATTTTCTGCCTATCAGTTGCACTCTGAAACTTGCCTAGTCCCTGTTGCTGTCCAGTTGATTTCAACTCATGGTGACCTCATGTTTCAGAGTAGAACTGTGCTGTAGGGTTTTTGGTGACTGATGAGAAAAAGTTACTGCTGAGTTGACTCCATGCGTGTAGAACTGATTAGAACTGCGCGCCATAGGGCTTTCAATGGCTGGTATTTGGAAGTAGATCACCAGGCCTTTTTTCCAAGATGCCTCTGAGAGGACTTGAACCTCTAACTTTCTGATTAGCAGCCAGTCTTGTTAACAGTGCTCATCAACTGGGGACTCTGAAAAGTACTCTAAACTAAACTTGTTGTTGAGTGGATTCCAACTCACAGCAACCCTATAGTGCAGAGTAGAACTGTCACAGAGGGTTTCCAAGGAAAATTGCCATGCATTTCTTCTGAGGCACCTCTTGGTAGACTGTTGCCTGTCTCACAATAATTAATTTCTGGGTATATTTTCATGCTTCAGTCCCAACAATTTACCTGGATATTTTTCTAGGTGTTTGCAAATTCCTGAAAATATCCACAGAGCTGTATCACTGAATTGAAATGTCATAATACAAACTGTAATTTTATAACCCGATCAGAGCTTAGTGACAAAGTAAGGAGCAGACGTCAGGTTTCCTTACCCCTATTTAAGTGATTTTTCTATGAACTTTTTCTAGTTTCCAGAAAAGATCAAAAGACTGAAGACTACATAAAATAAGGAAATGAAATATAATTTTCAAGTATATTTACAAAAGTTGCTATTTTTTCCATTGTGACAGATGCTTTACCTGTGTGTCACATGCTGAAGATGATTTATTATGCAATGTATTATTAAGAATAGCTACAAAGACCCTTTTAGAGTAAATTCCCTTCTATCTTGAATATGTTCAGCATTAGTACACTTGAAGGCAGAAAAATAGCCTAAGTAACCCCAAACATCCCACAGTGCTGCTTATCTACTAAGCGCTTAACAAAAATTTTGGAGTAAGAAGTCAAATCTTATCTTGAATTTTGAGTTGGATCCGATTTGACGGCGCTTGGCTTGGCTTGGCTATCTTGAATTCTAAGATTTATGAATCTTTAACAGAAGTAGATTACACAGATAACACCTAAATGACAATATGATATTTTTGTTGTTGTTAAATGCCATTGAATCAGTTCTGACTTATCGCGACTACCCTGAATTTTAAGACTCCATGACTACAGTGTTCATTTTAAAACCTGTCACTTCTTCTCAATGAAGAGAACTGTTAAGAATTGGATTATGTCCCCCCAAAAGATGCATTATTACTCAATATTCTTTACAAACACCATAATCTAAAGCCTTTTTCAGCCTTCATTATTCATTGTCCAGCTTTCAAATGTATGTTAGGCAATTGAAAATACCAAGGCTTGTGTCAGGTACATCTTAGTCTTCAGTGAAGTATCTGTGTTTTTTAACACCCAACGATTGGGTAAAATGGGTTTACCCACTGCAGTATGTTGTTTGATGTCTTAACTGTTGCTTCCGTAGGTGTTGATTGTGGATGCAAGTAAAATTAAATACTTAATGATTTCAGTCTTTTCTCCATGTATCATGATGTTGTTTATTGGTCCACCTGTGAAGATTTTTCTTTTATTTACATACTGAAGTCTATATTCTTTGATCTGTATCAGTAGGTGCTTCAAGTCCTCGTCAAGCCATATCAAGAGTATCAACAATTGATATTTAAGTATATAATAAAATCTATTATCTATAATATTGGAAAGTAATACACGAAATTCTATCTTAAATTATCTCACTTAAATGGTTTGTACTTATACATAACTCAAAACACAGAGCTATTTCCTCAAATAAGGTAAACAATTGAAAACACAGTGTTGAAGAATAAAAAGACCAGGGTGAACTGGGTCTACTTCCTGGAAAGTGATCCATTTTGATGAGTCTACCTCTGAGGACATCACAGCCTTATATTAACCACACATATGTATCAAGTTTGATTTCGCCAACTACTTTAGATGCTTTATAATCCTACAGGCCATTTCTTAAGTGACCAGTGATATTAACAGTTAGCATGTCTTGATAATTTAACAAGTGCCAGATACTATAATATTTGTTTTCCATGAATTACCTCATCCACATGCAAAAGGTGGACAATGAAAAAAGGAATTCAGAAGAAGAAATGATGCACTTGGTATTGTCAAAGAATATTAGATACACCTTGAACTATCAAAAGAGGAAAAGAAAATCAGTCTTAGAAAAAAAAATGCAACCAGAATACTTCTTAGAAGCAAGGATGGTGAGACACTGGTTCACTTTGGACATGTCTTCAGTAAAGACCAATTGCTGGAAAAGGACACCATGTATGGTATAGCAGACAATCAGCAAAATGAAGGAAATTCTTAATGAGACAGATTGGTACAACAGTCACAACAATGGACTCCACATACCAATGATCATGAAGAGGGCACAGGACTGGATAATGCTGTCATCTGTTATACACAAGGTTGTTATCAGTCAGCCACAACTCAAAGGCACTAGCAACAACAATCCTTCCACCAACACAACTGGATAGCACCTATGATTGTACCTCTGTAACAGATGAGAAAACCAAGGCTCAGAAAAGTTCAGAAACTTACCTAATGTCACATGTTGTAAGCGGTGAAGCCAAGCTACCCTCTAAGCAGTCTCATTCTAGAACATGTGTTTCCTCAGCTTTGTGATATGTAACTCCGTAACTAATCTGAATATGGTTCACAGCCCAGTATTTCAGTCCATTGATTATAAAGTGACAGATATGTGTTTGTTGAGCACTTGTTCTTACTAGGCCTTTAAAAGATACAAAAGGAAAGAGACCTGAATCCTCTTCCCATGGGGTATGCCGATTACCATCTTAGCTTGTCGAACCACCGGTAAGCTTACAGGAAGAAGTAAAAATCCCATGATTCTTTGAAAATTGAGATTCCCTTTCAAGACACACTATTATGTAGTTCATGAAATAGCCACTGGCAGTGCCAATGCCCCTAACTCCTTGGCACTTAACATTCTAAGGATGCCAAAAATATCCTAATGCAAATACACACCTAAGGGCTTTCCTACTGTCCTTACATGTGCAGGGACAGGCAGAAAGTGCCAGAGAGTTCATGTTCCCTGGAGACACCTCCAGCGGATGATTGATCTAAGTCAGAGTATAAATATTCCAGTTTCCTCACCACTTGGGTGAGATATTTCTGAGACATAATCTGCAGGGTCTTCTAAAGTTCCCTAGCAAGACTGATTCTCAGTTGTCCACAAAGATAACTTGCTTGATAATATACAGCCTATTGGCTTTTTTCATTTCTTAAGTCCGTATTCTCCTCCCATATAACCTACTGGCATTCAAATCTTAGATTTAAACTTTGCTTCTGGAAACCAACCAAAGGACAATACGAAAGTAATATGATTTCAATTATATGGAAATCAAGTGTCTTGTTCTACTTCTTAGTGCTTTCTTTGTTGAAAAAAAAAGTGTTTTTCTCTAAAACGGGCAAGTTTGCAAGCATCAGGTCTACATAAAGTTTGTTGAATTATTTTTTGACAAAGAAAGTGAATTTCCATAGAGAAATTCTTGATAGAAGGGTGGATTGAAATATCTTTGGTGTGTTTCTCAAGCTTAATAAACTTATTCTGAGGCAGCCTCCAGTAGCTGTCACAACTGAAGTTTCTTTGTGTTGACATATTAAGTAGTGACTTCAACCTACATAAAAGAAATGCTTCCTCAAATACTTTAAAAAAAGGATACTGTCTAAGAGGAGTCAGGTGAAATAAGAAGAGGACCAGGAAAGTAGGTCAAAGAGTAGAGGCAGCCTAATACAGCCAAAACGTCTCTTAAAGTGGAAGTTGAGAAAATTGGATTCTAATCCCCCTTTTGTCCCTCAGAAGCTGTATCATTCCGTGAGCATCAATTCATTTCTCATCGTCTTATTTACTTCATCTTCAAAATGATGTTCAGTTGATTTCTTTGCCTTTCACCATTTTTATTTTTGTATAAACTTATATATTAGTAGATCAATGGTTGCTTAGGGTAGGTGGAGAGAGAGATGGATTACAAAATACAGTAAGCAAATTTTTTGAGTGATGACGGCTTACCTTCTTGATTGTTGTTATGGTTTCACTGGCATAAACATATATCAAAACTCATCAAATTGTACACTTTAATATTTTTACCTCAATAAAGCCATATAAAGAAAAACATATGCTTTGCTCTTACATATTGTGTGGAAATTTTTTTAAAACAATGTGTAATGATAAAAGTCACTTTCTTTTTGTAGCCCATTATCCCCAAACTCACTGTCAAGATGTTAACCATTTTTAAATATTTTTGAATATTTAGGATTTTCAGGATTGGTTCAGGTCTCTCTTTTCTTCTTTCTCTACTCTATATTCCTATGTGATCCCAAAAGTCACCTTAATTTTCAGTCTATCTATGTATAAATGACTTTTCAGTGTATAAACTAAGACAAGAACTCACTTCTGAGCTTCAGACTCATGAATGCAATTGCCAAACCACCCTGACAATTTGGATAACAGTTCAAATGTCATATATTTCTCCTCTCTTAAATGGCACTATCACAATATTTCTCAACTTTCCACCCATAATTTGAAAGATTCAATCAAACCCCAAATCACATCATTTTGGCAAACCTCAAATCACCTCATTTTGGTTAAAATCCTACCAAGAGTTGCTGACTGCAATTGAAATGAAATGAAACTCGTTCTCATAGTTTATAAGACTCTACGCCAGCAGTGGAAACCCTAGTGCTATAGTGGTTAAGTGCTACATCTACTAACCAAAAGGTCAGCAGTTCACATCTGCCAGGTGCTCCTTGGAAACTCTATGGGACAGTTCTATTCTGTCCTATAGTGTCACTATGAGTCAGAATTGACTCAACAGCAGTGGGTTTTGGGGAGGTATGCCAGAAGCTGTCAACAAATAGCTCATGGTTCCCTGGGAGCATCCCCTCACCCGCAGGTGGTCAGTTTGGACAAAATAATTTTCATAATTCTATTAAGATGTCATTTCCCTTTTCAAATCTATTGAAAATTGCACCGATGGTGCAAAGGCAATATTGAATAAGACTGTGGGCATCTAGTATGTATCAACAAGGCAGTGGCCCCAAATTATACTAGAAGTTACTGCATTTTTCTCTGGCGTACACCAGCAAAAAAATAAAAGTTTCATGTAAGAGTGTGTCTAATGAAGTACTTGAAATTATTAATGTTGGTTAATCTTGGCTCTTGAGTACATATCTGTTTGATATTCTGTGTGATGAAGTGGAAAATATACATAAAACACTTGTGCAATTGTTTGAGTTGTGAGTTGAGTTTATCTGGAAGAATGACTGACGCGCAAATTAGGCTTATTCAGATTTGAAAAACTCTGTCACTTCAGTGAAAACAGTTAATAGTGTTTGTTGCCAATGATAAAATTCAAACTGAAGCAAAAACTAGGATTTTAGCAAATACATATTTGTAACTGACAGCTTGACGGCTTTCCAATACTTAAAAACTTTTCTGATTATAACAGTGGTGGTTATAATATATGAGATGTTCTTTGATAACTTTCAGTGAAATGTATTAACTTTTGGGAGATTTGCAATTACTTAGTGACCTAGTATTTTTCCAAATTACCAGCACATGATATATAGTATCATGTTAAATAAAAGATCAATTCGAATTGCAATTCAGGCCAATATAAAAGAGAATGAAAAATTAATTGTTATGGCTTCAGTTTCCACACAGCAAATGTGTTGAGTTTTAGTGTAATATCAAAGAACACTATCCACACTTTCATGAAAATATATTAAAATAATCCAACTACTGTGATGCAACTGTAAAGAATAATGAGGAGCCTGTGAAACAAGACATGGATGGATCTAGAGGACATTATGCTAAGTGAAACACATCAATCGCAAAAAGACTAGTATTGTATGATCCCGCTATTGTAAAACATCAGGAATAGATACACACACAGCAAGCAAAGTTCTCTGGAAAGCAGAGGGCAGGGAAATCACTTTCAAGGTGGTAGGCACTTACTATGGGTAAAGTCACTTTATCTTGGCTAAGGCAAATAAAGATATGAAGTACTTGTGAAAAAGGGACACTTTGGGTAAATGCTATGACATACACAACTTTGCAGTAGCAGTATAAAGAATGAAACGTGTGTGTGGTTATGTAGGTAGATACAGATGCGTGTATGTATATAGGAAGGGATATTTGAATACATGCACACGCATGTCTAGTTGCAGGCATATGTGTACACACCTTTGTGTGTACTACATGTTGTGTCCACATATAACAAACCACATAAAGGGAATAGTAACAGAGACTTCTTAGGTATATACAAACAACTTGTGGAATGGATTTACTGGGTCAAAAGTCTTGGGACCACAGACTCATGGGACAACTTCATCAATGGGTGTAACATAGTTCACAAAGATAAAGTTCTATATTCCAGTGTGGTGAGTAAGCTATAGCGTCTTACAAGATTTTGGGTGGTCATCTAAGATACAACTATTTATGAGGAGCCAAAGAGAATGAAGGAAATTAAAGATCTAACAAGGAAACTAGTATGCAGGACTAACAGCCCTCACAAATGACAACCTCTCTAAATCTGAGACCAGAAGAACTAGATGGTACCTGGCTAAAATTACCTAATGTCCTGCCCTGGGCCACAATAGATAGATGGTGCCAGACAAAATGGGAAAAAAAGGTAGCATAAATTTCTAAAAAAGGCCAGTTTTTCCCAGACCAACAGAGACTAGAGGAATCCCCAGGACTATTGAACTTGGAATGCAGCTGTTTATGTAGGCCACCTTTAAGCCAAGTAGTAGACTGACTTACAAAATAAACAATATAACCCATACATAATATGCCCCTTTAAACCATTACTATATGAGACCAAATAGTCAACAGTTACTATCTTTGAGTTTTCTAGAGAAGCAAGATAACTGAAATGTATACATATCTCTCTTTATATGTTTATATATACATATATGCATATATATTACATATGATATTGCAAAGCTAATTTGCTGATATTATTATTCTCAGATGTAATGTTTCTACATCTGAAAACCCCCAACAACAAATAAAGTTAAGATTTATAAAGATACTGGTAATAAAAAGCAATGACAATGAAAACAAAACTCAAAATTAAATATTTGACTTACATCAGAACCAAATTATAATGCAGTAGTCATCAGAATGAAACTCTCTCTGTAAATCAAGGACTACATATAATTCTTTCTAGGCCTTACTGCTTCAGGCAAGTGAATATTGACTGTTGTACTTAAAGTGCTTTCTAAAACAAAACTAAATCACATTATTTTATGGCCCCTTGTTGAGTGTTTGCTTTGGGGCCGGTTAGTCATGGTCCAAGAGCAATGTAATGAAGAAGGGGAAACTCTTAATTTAGCTGCAAAGATAAAACTATTTGTATTACTTTTCTTTACCTGTTCTAACATATTATGACAAATGTAGTGGCTGAAAATAGCACAAATTTATTATCTTACACTTTTGATGATCAGAACTCTGGAATGTATCTCACTGGGCTAACAAAGTAGATCTTACTAGCCTAAAAGTCAAAGACTGCATTACTTCTGGAGTCTTCAGAGGGAAATTCACTTTCATATCTTTTCCAGATTCTGGAAGCCGATGGCATTCCTCAGATCAGGGACCCGTTCTCTATCCTTGTTTTAGGTTGGATTCTATAGAGATGCAAAACCAGTAAAGGAGAGAGAGACACAGAGAGAGAATTACATCAAGGAAATTGTTCGCACAGTTGTAAATGCCGGAATGTCTCACTCCCTGGATTAGGACAGACATTCTTCTTGATTCGTGTAGCCACATGTGCTGGCAAATCCAAGATTGGCAGGTCACAAAGCAGGGGTCTTGCTCACAAGCTGTGACTATCAATGAATCCCAGGACTGGCAGGTAAAGCCACAAGGCTTCTCCTGAATCACATTGCTGGAAGAGCTGGCATGCCCAAATCAGAAGGAACTCTGATAGTTCAAGTTCCAGGAATCAGAAATCAGTTGAGTAGGAGGCAGCCACAGGATCCAGAGCAAGCAAAAAGCCAGAATCGTTGCTTGTATTGAGATGAAGGCCATACCTCCAAGGAAACACCCTTTAAGTTGATCGGGTACTCACAGTAGTTTGCATCATAGATGTGATTACATACAAACACTGAGAATTATGGCCCAGCCAAGCTGACACACAATCTTGATCATCCTGGTCCTCAAGTCTCTCACTGACTCTGGCCTTGCTTTCTCCTTCTTCCTTCATGTATAAAAACCTGTTAAGTTGATTCTGATTCACAGCAACCTCATAGGACAGAGCGGAACTGACCCCATAGGGTTTCTAAGAAGTGGCTGGTAGATTTGAACTGCTAAGCTTTTGGTTAGCAGCCATAGCTCTTAACCACTGTGCAACCAGGGCTCCTCCTTAATATAAAGAACCCTCAAAATCACAGTGGGTCGACCTAGTACATTAGAATGGTCTCCCTGTCTCAAGATCTTTAAGTTAGGCACAACCAGACAGTACCTGTTGCCATGTAAAGTAGCATATTCTCAGGTTCCAGAGATTCAGAAAGACACGGACATCTTTGGGGGGGTCGTTATTTTGCCTGCTGCATTACTTGAAAAAAAATAAAAATAAAAAGAGTACTTTTTGTTGGTGATAAAACTGACAGCCAGAATGCACTTAGCTTCACTTTTGAGGTTCCACCCCCCCGCCTCCCCCCGACCCCCAGCCAGTTATGGATTGCTGGGTAACAAACCACCTCAAAAAAGCAGCTATTATTTATTTGTTGACATATTTGCAAATTGGTCAGGGTCATGGCAGGGGCAACTGATCTTGGCTCTATTTGACATGACCTAGAGCAGCTCAGCTGGGGCCTGAAGGATCTGCTTTCAAAAAGGTTCACTGGAACACTGGCTGAGCTGTCAGAGGGGAGTTTGATCAGAGCTTTGGGCTGCAAGGCACCTCAGTTTCTCTTCATGTGAGTCTTTCCATGAGCCAGCTGACTCTCCTCTAGCAGTCTTGTCAATGTGTCCCAAGAGGAAGAAGCCCAAGGAAGCCAGACAGAAGCTGTACAGCCTTTTGTGATCTGGACTCAGAAGTCACATAACTTTGATTGTGTCATTATTGCAAATTCACTCTGGTTCAAGGTGAGGGGACATAAAGCAATGTTTTTTGGAAAGGGTGTCAGAGTCACGTTGTAAGATAACATACGGGCTGGGCAATAGTGCTGCTGCCATCTTTGGAAAACAGAATCTACCGTGGATAATCTAGTATCTTTCTTCAACCTGTTTTTGGTATAGCCATATAAATAATTCCTGAAAACTACACAACCAGCTAGCAGTTTGAAGAGTTCTGCCATGAGACGGATCCGACTCGACGGCACTTGGCTGGCTTGGCCTGGCCTACCGTGGAGTCAGAGTATTGAAAGAGTAGGTGTGACTTTGTCCTAAAGAATTACTCTTCTTTTGGTTTTAAACTTAACCACTGGAAACAACAGATTCTCATATTAACAATGAGAACTGGCATCAAATTTCCTTTACTCAAAGAGAATTGTGTTTATATTTCCTTCTGTTTCAGTATGTTGGCTTTCTCTCCTTCCTGGTAAAGGTCTTACTCTATAAACTATAAGATGACAAAACACTTGGACTTTTATGTATAACTTCAGATTCATAACATCACCAGTTATGTCAAATACATAAATGGGAAAAAAAATCAATCTGTCATCTGGCTGTTTTGTCTATCTCCATGTCAAACATCTGGATATCAGGCCAAATCTGATGAGGAACTGGATGTTTCCTTCCTACCTGGACATTGAACTTGAGCTATATGTAGCTACTGAGTGAACTGTGAACCTGGAATACTTTCCAGGTTTTAAAAAATCCACTTTTCTTTTGTTGTACTTCTTTACCAGGTTACTTCTAGTAGTGATTGCATGTATAGCAGGTGGGTAGTCGTTCACAGTTAAGTTAAAATTAGATTTCATTAGCTTTTAGTATTTCCTCTATACCTGTGGGAGAAAAAGCAGGTGATGCCCCTCTTGCCACCTCATGCCACAGATGGTATTACTGAAGTAGATAGCAGTAACCTTTCTTTAGAGTATCTTAAGGTATCTGCAGTGATTAATTTTATGCATCAATTTAGCTAGGTGGTGGTTCCCCCTGGTTTAGTCAGGAAACCTTGTTGGCATAGTGGTTAAGAGCTGTGGCTACTAACTAAAAAAATGTCAGCAGTTTGAATCCGCTAGGGGCTCCTTGGAAACTTTTGGGGAAGTTTTGCTCCATCCTGTACTGTTGCTGTGATTTAAAACTGACTTGATGGTAATGAGTTGATTTGACCAAACACTGGCCTAGTTGTTGTTTCATAATATAATGAAATTGCCTTTTATAATGTTATCTAATGCAGCGTAATAAATCAAAAGGGAGTCTCTGTAGGGTCTGTTCTACTTACAGACTATAACTCTTTTAGCAGAACTTACTCTCCCTCTCTACTCGTCACGCTTTCTGTCACTTGACCTGTGAGTCTCAGGATGCAAATCTGCAGACATCTGCATGTGGGGACGCAAATCGGCCAGCTCACCTGTGGATATGGGCCTTGTCAGCTGCCCACCTATCGGTTTTTACCCACTCACCAGTTGGCGTTCCCACATTTCTGATAGCGGGCTACAGAGTATACAGCAGTGTTCTCTGTCGAATGATGGAAAAAGACAATGCCACAAGTAAAACCACAAGTAAAATCCAGCCATGAGAGCAGTAGATGTGACCTTGATTGTCATGCATGGCACTTTGTCATTGTGGACTGTGCTAAATTCTTAGGGGTTCAAATTTACTGTGCTGAGTGCGTGTGTTCTTTTTCACCACCTTTCTTTCAAGGCAGTGGTTCTCTCTCTAGTGATGCTACACCTGGACGTCAGACTACCTAGATTCCCACGCATCCTTATGCGTGTCTGCCTGGCACCAGGGATGGTGACTTCACTGGTTGAATATTCGTTTTTATACTTGCTGACCAACAGTTACAATGGCATTTTGGCCTCACATGCAATATCCATCATGATGTTTCTCCCATCTGCTTTGTGGCATAAGTCTAGAAAGCCATGCTGTACTTTCCTTTCTCTGCCTCTGATGCCGTTTATCCTTGAATATGCAAAGAAACAGTTGGTCCTTTTACCTTGTTTACGTGTAAGAATAAGTTGCTTCCAAGTCAACTGTCATCTGTAAAGCAGACACTCTTAAAAAGCAAATGATCCTACTCCCATATTGTTGTTTTTTGTTTGTTTTGCTTATTTATGACCTTGGTTATGGAAAAAAATTAAAAGTAAAAGCTGTGATTCCTTGCCTCTTCTCCTGTTAGATGTACTTCTCTTCTCCCAATTGTCAGACAAGGGTCCCTTCGCACTGCACATTTAGTCTCCTGCGTGAATTTTCTAGTTGACATCTTCAAATATGTTGCTTTCTCCATAGCCCCTTATTTGTGCATTATGCTTTCAAGCAGAAGGTTGGAAACAGATGTTGGGACTGTAATTCTTATCCATTTTCCTGGATTTGTTTGTAAGACAAAAGTCAATAGAAGGGTGTCACGCTTTAGAGATTGTCTGGGTCGTTCTTGCCATCTCTGATGGATGCAAATAATACAATGGTGGAGTTTACAGGTAGTGGGTCCCCAGTAAATATGGGTTGGCAATTCCAGTGAAAGGATCTCTTTCCAATCACACTTTTACAAAATCAGGAAAATACCCATTTGGCACTTACTACTTAAAAGAAACACTACAGTGAATGTCTTCCTTGTTATTTTGACAGAAAGAGGGAGAGGAAAAGACAGAGAACAACAGAGTGAGGCAGAGAGCAAGAACATGGCAAAGTAGGTAGGGTAAATTTCATGTAAATAAGTGGTAAATCTGGATAAAGAATATATGGACATTCCTTGAATTACTTTTGCAACTCTTCTGTCAGTTTAGTGATATTACATCAAAATAAGAGGAATTAAAATAATAATAATAAATCAAATAACATGCAGACATTCCTTTTCTTTAAAAAAAAAAAAGACTGGCAGCCTGGTTTGGACTGAGGAGTGATATTCCAGATGTGTTAAACAATATGCTCAATGTCTGGCTGCAAAACTATTTAACTTCTTGTGCATGATAGTCCCCTGCTGAGGACCAGACAAGTTACTTTTACCAAGCATGCTGACATTTCCAAATTCAAGTATTTGTAGTTCTGAGACAAACCAGTCACAGATATAATTTATTTTATTTATAGGGCTTACTCAAGTACTGGTAGTCCTTTATATTACGTAAACCTGTTCAAGTAATAAACACTGGCAATGTTTAAACTTCAGTCAAGGTATTCCTGTCTCAGATCTTTCTCAAAATATTCCCTTTGGTGAAGCAGTTTTGCTCAGGGTAAAACTTCACCGTATTCTGATACCTAATTCCAGACTGAGAACAGGAGCTTTTGGTCACTGGCAAAGGTATTCGTCGTTGTCGAAACACTGAGACAAGTTGGGAGATGCACACGCCACATTCCTGAAATTCCATAAATATCAGATTTAAGATGTAGTCATCTAAATTAGAATTTGACACTTTCAAACATCAGTGCCCAAACTGGGAAACATGTACACGGCTGAAGTAAGAAAATATACAGCTGTGCATGTGAGCAGGGGAGATAACAAAGCCTGTGGAATGGCAGACGACATTGGCAGCCTTTTATGGTTTAGAGGAGAAAAAAATAAAACAGCAACTTCTAGTACGGTCAGCAGTGTGTCTTGATATGACTCAGCTTGTCTCAAGCCCTGTGTACGTATTTTTTTATTTATCGTGCTTTATCTGAAAGTTAGTCTGCTGTATCTACTTAAGTCGAGAAGCACACTCTTCACCCGTGTCATTTTTCTGTCTTATAGACCAGTTCAATCAGTGTTTGAGGAATTGGCTTCCAGAGTAGTTTGAGTTTGGAGCTAACAGAGATTCCGGGGGCCATGTCTTCAGGGGACCCTCCAGTCTGTCAGACCATCAGGTTTGGTCAAATTACTAGAGTTTGAGCTCGGCATCACACATTTTTTCATTTCCCTTTGCTCCAGGTGAGGTGAAACCAATTGATCCTTCTTAGATGGCCACTTACCAGCTTTTAAGACCCCAGATGCCACTCATCAAACTGGGATGCTGAATGTTTTCTTAATAAACTTTATTATGTCAGTTGACCTAGTTGCAACTGAAACCATGGTCAAGACTCCTAATTTTTTGTTTGCATTTTAGTTCATGAAAGTTATCGTAAAATTTATGAATATTTCCGATTTTTATTTCACTAGATGAATTTCTTTTCACTGTAATGGCATCAAATATTAGGGTATCATTTGATGAATTTTTATAGAAGCTCTGCAGTAAGTTATATGGGATACATTTCCCAGGACATAGCAATATCCTCTACACTTTTTAACTGCATATAAAGTGTATTTTGAACTAATAGTGCTTTCTCTTTGAGGCAAATTTCAAGTATTATTTGACATCTAGCTTGTTTGCTCAATATTATGAGACTTGCTATGCTGTTTTATGGGGTTGTAGTTTGTTCTTCTTGTGAAAAAATATGATACAATCCACAACTGCTGTGGATTTGGGTTACATTCAGTTTGGGGTCTTATGCATATCTATCCTTTGCTGAGATCTTTTTGGGAGGGGGTTATGATAATACTTGGCATAGAATTCAGCAGTTTGGAAAATCATGAGATGTATATATAAGGAGATATTGCCAGTTGTTCAAAAGGGTTGTACCGGTGCATACTCTCAGCAGTGCCGCATGATATTGCGTTCTCACTAACACTTGCATTAGTCTTATCAAGTGTGAAGTGATAATATGAAGAAAAAAAAGTTACTGTTCAGATGAAGTCAAAATCGGAATAAATGTAAAGCAAATAATTGTTCAAAGATATCAGAGAGCCAAGATTCCAGAGAAAAGAGAATTTAGGAGATGTAAGATTATCGTGTGCAGCGGTTGCTTTTTCTAGGGACATTTGTGGATTCTAGATATGGGCAAGAGTTGGAGAATCCAGGATCTGTCCTGGGAAGAAGCTGGAAAATGACAAACCAAGGGAATGTTCTCTGGTTCTACAAAGCTAGTAAGACAAAATAAGACACTTGAATATACCGGCAATACCTGTTGATGCATTTGCTGGATTCTGAAGTTCTGTGATCCAGAAAACTAAAAATCTAAGTTGAAAACGTTTGAAAAGTAGAGAAGTATGTTCTTTGATCCTACAGTGGAAGAGACTAAAGTGACAGTGAAGGACTCATCCTATTAACATCTGGATCTCATCCAAATGACCTGAAAAGTGTCTCCCACCTATACAGGAAATAACCAGCTGTAGATGGAACTTTGACTTGCCTAAAATTTCTTTCTCAATTCTTTATTGAAAGATGGTAATAACGCCCTGCTTTTTCTGCCTTATAAAATTATTTTAAAGAAGATGATCTCGTCTGAATTATTAGATAATGTTGTATGCAACTTCTCCATTGAAGTTCTTCTCTTTATCTATTTTACTCATCTTTGCCTCAGTTTTCTTGTACAGAATAGTTATTTTGGAAGCCCTGGTGATACAGTGGGTTAAGTGCTATATCTGCTAACCAAAAGATCAGCAGTTCAAATTCTCCAGGTACACCTTGTAAACTATGGGGCAGTTCTACTCCGACCCATAGGTTGCTATGAGTTGGATCTGACTCAGTGACAGTGGGTTTGGGTCGGGTAATAGGCATTTTAAAGTCCTTCTCTGAGAACTCCAAGATCTTTATCAGTTACATCTATTTCTATTGTCTGTTTTTCCCTTGGTGTTTAGACAATATCCTATCTCTTGGCAGGCTTGTAAATTTTTAGTTGAATACTGGACATAGATTTTTGATCTTTTGGAATTTTTATTTTGCCATCTAATACCTTTAAGTCATGAATTTGATTCATTTTTAAGGTATGTGTCTAAAAACTCTAGTATTCAGTTCAGTTACAATCTTGTTTCTGTTGTGTTTTGATTTTGGGTGAATTATTCACAGTAATTTTAATTTAATGTCAGGCGTTGTCTATGGCATATGTGATAGACCCTGTATGATTCTCTTCCCATAGGGAGAATTTACCCTATTCTGCAGCTAAGAAGAGGGCATTCACCTCAGTTCAATTAGAGAATTACTTAACACAAGGCTAGTTTGCAGTCTTGGACTACTTCCTTTTATCTCCAGATCCTAAAGTGTAACTTGCCAAGAGCCCCAGTTGAATGGCTGGAGTGTTTACTAGGGCCTCTTTTCCTTGGCAGACCTGAATTTCAATTTTTATTTACCCAGTATTGTGAGACTGCCAGAAACTCTCTTCTCTTTTTCAATTGCTTTTTACTTAGCTTCTTAACCTCTGACACTGCTCAATAAAGAATTGGCAAATGCCTACTGGGCATAGCAAAGAACATCAGGCTTACTTCCCTGTGCCTTTTTACATTCCCTGATCCTGGTTCCTCAAGCTCTTGTTGCCAAGCTGTCCTGAAGGCCAGGCTTTGTCTTCCCAGCCCCCATGATGTTATCAAAAGCCTTTCCGGCTCCTCTGCATTTGGGCTGCGTTTCTGCCTAATTTCTCAACCTCTCACCCACACCAAGAATTAGCAAAGGCCCCGAAAGGAAAAGCTGGCTGTAAAGTTGAGTTTATCTTGATGATCTTTTTTCCCCACCCCCTCAGATTTTAGCCCTCAAAATCTGGCTGCTAAGCAACTTTCCAGTACCTTCATACTGGTTTTCTTATATATATTCTGTTTGGCTTTTCCAGTTGTTTTTATTGGTATCTTGGTTCTTCTATAATCAAGTCAACCACAGCCAGAAGTACCTTTCTATTTGTATTTTATTAATCCTGAGTTAAGTATAATTATCTACATATTAGAAATGAGGTTGCAGATTGAATGAAGCTATGTGTTTTCCCATAGTTCACAAGACCAGCCTCAAATTTAAGACTCTTTTTACCACTTCATTGGTCCCTATTTATTTCTTAAACTGACATTTGGTCATTTGATGAATATGTTGCCTGAGACTCTCATTTTAAAAAAGATCTTATCTCTGTAGTGTCAAATGCCTATTTTGATGTGTACTAATAGAATAGATCCCTGGTGATGCAAAGGTTAAGCACTTGTCTGCTAACTGCAAGGTTGGTGGTTTGAACCTACCAGCTGCTCTGCAGGGGCAATCTGCTTCTATGAAGATTCTAAACCAGATCAAACCCATTGCCAATGAGTCGACTGGTGCTCACTGTGGCCCTATAGGACAGAGTGGAGCTGCCCTATAGGGTTTCCTGAGGCTATAACTCTTTACAGAAGCAGACTGCCATGTTTGTCTCCCACAGAGGAGCTAGTGAGTTCCAATCTCCAACCTTTTGGTTGGTAGTGACTGCTTAACCACTGTATCACCAGGGCTCCTCTCTTGTGAAGATTACAGCCTAGGAAACTCTGTGAGAGAGTTCTACTTGATCATACAGAGTCACTCTGAGTAGGCATCAACCTGATTGCACATGACAACAACTAATATAATGTGTGTATGATCATATATATTTTTTAGAGGGGGATGGCTACATTATTTTTCCTTAGGTAGGTACTCCTAGCTCAACTGAAGCAAATAATCATTACTAATATATTCATTTTATCCATAATTGATTTAACCTTCACATCAACTAAAACAATTTCAACAACTTGAAAACTTTGATACCCTAATTCTTAGAAATATATTTTATAGAAAGACTTTTCTTAACATACTTTAATGTATTGTCTTAATTAAATTTTAGTGAATGTATTAAGAACTACTGTTTATTGCTAACTTACTAGGTCTGAGACACTATATACATCTTATTCTTTATTGGAGATATATCATCATCCCTAATTTATAAAGAAGATAACTGAAGTTAAGGGTATTTCTAAAATGTACCTAATAACATACTCATGTCATGCAATTTGGAAACCCTGGTGGTATAGTGGTTAAGTGCTATAACTGCTAACCCAAATGTCAGAAGTTCAAATCTGCCAGGTTCTCCTTGGGAATTTTATAGGGCAGTTCTACTCTGTAGGGTCATAATGAGTGGGAATCCACTTGACAGCAGTGGGCTTGGTGACGCAACTGAATGAGCCCTGATGGCATGATGGTTAAATGAATTGGCTGATAACAGAGAGGTCAGCAGTTTGAAAGTACCAGCTGCCCCCCAGGAGAAATAGGTGGCAGTCTGTTCCTGTTGAAATTTACAGCCTGGGAAACCCTATGGGCAATTCCACTTTATCCTATCGGGTCACTTTGAGTTAGAATCAACTTGACAACACTGAGTCTTCAGTGACGTAACTGAGCCTGATTCAACCACACAGGTCAACCCAGATCCCATATTGTTAGATACTATTTCAGTCATCCTGTACTGCTGCACTAACAGAAATACCATGATTGGATGGCTTTAACAAAAGTTTATTCTTACATAGTCCAATAGGTTACAAGTCTGAATTCAGGGGTCCACTCCAGGGGAAGGTGTTTCCTCTTCGTTGGCTGTGGAGGCAAGTCCTTATGTTGCATCACTCTTTGGTCAGGGAGCATCTTGGCATAGGAACCTCTGGTCTGAAGGACACACTCTTCTCCTGGTGCTGCTTTCCTGATGGTATGAGGTTCCCATTCTGCTTGCTTTCCTTTCTTTTCATCTCTTGTAGGATGAAAGGGTAAAAGGTAGTACAAGCCAGGCTTTGGGCAAACCCTCTCTACATTGGAGCAGGGAGATGATCTTAGGAAGACATTTATAGTCTGATCCTAATCCTCTCTAACATAATCCATTCTGTTAACCATAGGCAGAAATCAGGATTTACAGACAGCATAAGAAAATCACAAAATGAAGAGCAAGCACAGAATACAGGAAATCATGGACCAGCAACATCACTACACATATCTGAGGTGGGCAATTCGATCTATGAAAGATACCATGTAGCAACATGCCAAAAAAAAAAAAAAAACTTCATTGCTGTTGAGTTGATTCCAACTCATAGCAACCATATACTACAGGGTAAAGCTGCTGTCACAGAATTTCCAAGGAGCATCTGGTGGATTCAAATTGCTGACCTTTTGGTTAGCAGCCGTAACACTTAACCACTACACCATCGGGGTTTCCATTCTACAACATACTCAGGGTAAAATAATCTTATATTTCTTCCTTTTAGATTTTGATGTTTATTGATTTCCTATTGTTGTT
Source organism: Heterohyrax brucei (assembly GCA_028571685.1). NCBI lineage: Eukaryota > Metazoa > Chordata > Mammalia > Hyracoidea > Procaviidae > Heterohyrax > Heterohyrax brucei. Next base: position 132,067,606 of record CM053146.1, on the reverse strand, counting down.
ATGGAGAAGCAACACATTTATATAGCTGAATCAATGGAGTGTGTTTATTGTAGTTGCTGTGGTGGATACACAGAAGTCACAGTCCTATCCATTTAGTTGATAAGAAAGAACCCCACTACAAAATGTCATTATGTGTTGAATGACACAGATAAGAGATTGGGGACTTCAGAGATCAGCCTTGAGCCTGTTGTTGGCAACAACTGCATGGAAGAGGACAGCTCTCAGGGTAAATCTTGAAGAAAGGCAATGTACACACAAGGGAAGAGAAAAAGGAGAATGTTCCAAAGGTCCTTCAATAGTGAGAATGTTCACGGTGTGTCTAGCGTGGACATCAAATGTATCTTATTTTGTTTCCCCTGAAGTGGAGTGAATACATATGATTTTTAGTTTTAAGCTTTTATTCTCTGAGTGTTTTAGAGCTACCACCTATCTGTCAGTTTCTCCTGGTATAGCAGATTACGCGTAGCTACAATAATGGAAGAACTCTTGGTGGCACAGTGATTAAGAGCTTGGCTGCTAAACAGAAGGTTGGCAGTTCAAATCTACCAGCTGCTCCTTAGAAACCCTGTGAGGTAGTTCTACCGGAGCTCTGGTGGCACAGTGGTTAACTGGTACGGCTGCTAAGCAAAAGGTTCACAGTTCAAATGTACAAGCTACACCATGGAAACCCCATGGGACAGTTCTAACCTGTCCTATAATGTGGCCATGGGTAGAAATCAACTTGAAGGCAATGTTTTTTCTTCTTCCTTTCTGGGTGATACTGGCTGCTGGCACACATGATGCGCAGGTTTTAGCAGAGTGTCCAGTCCAAGATAGATTAGGAAGAAAGGCCTGGAGATCTACTTATGAAAATTAGCCTATGAAAACACTATAGATCCCTGCTAACTCAGAATTGATGTCACTCCCAAAGTCTACCTTTCAGCCAAAGATTGCACAGGCCTATAAAATTAAAAATAACTCCTTTAAGCTATAGGCTTCTTCGTTCAGTTAAGCATGTAAACCAAATGGGTAACAATAGAACAGACAAGAAGTCAGAAGGGACCAGAAACTCGGACAAATGGACGCAGGGAATGTGGGCTATAAAGGGAAAGGGGCAGAGTGCTGACCGCTTTCAGGGACTATCGCCAATGGCACAAAAATGGCATTCTACAAAATGCATATAAACTTGAGCCTGTACCAGCGCTGACATTTGACCCTGCAAGTCATACACCTTCAGCTCCTGCTCCCTCTTCCTCTTTAGCATTTCAGCCCATCATGCCATCCAGGCAAATTGTTGAAAGCTGACAGCGGATGCTGGTCTTGAGGACTGAGCACAGAGACAGATGTGTTGATGTAGTTAATACCTGAAGACAGATGTACTGTTGGGGAGATTAAACAGATGTCTAGAAAACGAACTTCAGACACCTGTGTCACCTAAAACACAATAAAATTAAAGAAGGAAAGAAAAAGAAAAGCCTATGGGTCACACCAGAATATTGCCTGAAATAGTGCTGGAAGACAAGCTCCACGGAAAGCGCTCAGAATACACAACAATTCTGAGTTGCAGTAATCCATGTGTGTCAGAGTTGAACTGTGCGCACAATTTTTTTTAACAGACTTGAGTATAAAGACAGCGCAGGCCTGAACAATGATTTTGTACTGTATACGAGGTTGCCACAAGTCAGAGCCACAATAGCGGAAGCTAACAACAATGACTTGTTTTGAAGAGAAAAAATAAGCAGAGCTATTCCTGTAGTATAATTTAAACAGGGTAAACAAAATAAAACTTGGTCCTAAAGTAGTGCTCTTCAAACCAAACAAAAAACCTAACCCACTGCCATCAAGTTGATTCCAACTCACAGCAACCCTACAGGACAGAGTAGAACTGCTCTACAGAGTTTCCAGAGAGTGTCTGGCAGATTTGAACTGCTGAACTTTTTGTTGGCAGACATGGCATTTAACCACTACACCACTCATAGGTATTTCTCATTTTTTATCCATCTCTTCCTTGAGTTGTAATAGCTTTAATAAATAATATTTGTTTTAAAAAAGGTATCCCTCGAGATACTATCATATTATCATAATATTGTGTAATAATATAACATATTGAGGAAACCCTGGTGGCATAGTGGTGAAGTGCTATGGCTGTGAACCAAAAGCTAGGCAGTTCAAGTCCACCAGGTGCTGCTTTAAACTCTCTGCGGCAGTTCTGCTCCGTCCTGTGGGGTCACTATGAGTCAGAGCGGGCGCGACAGAACTGAGTTTGATTTTTCATAACACTTTGGACAACTTCTTTCGAGCTATTTTACGTATCCCTTTTGTGTGTTGTCTAAAAGAGTAGGTTATGCATTGTGTAACGGAAGACACGACAAGGAATCATGTGAGAGACTGAATAAGTATACAGACCGCCTATGACAATAGAACTCTGACCTCCAACCTCAGCAAAAACCAGTCCAGAAAGCTAAACCACAGCCTCTTCAGCAACTGGACTACGGAGTCAGGACTTGATCAGTGATTACCAACTGCTCTGTCTCCCATCCCTCACCCCTTACTTCTAACTCAGGACCAACCAGAGAGTCAAATATGCTTCCCAGGTGAATCACAGAAGATACCTGTTTCTTGTTTCTAGCTTTCCCATGCCAACAGCTGCTGAGCAGCAGACCTGAAGCCTTTCCCTTTTTTATAATAAAACTTTCCCACTCCGCCAGACGCCTTTGAGCCTCTGCCAAACACAAGTCATGGTGGCTGACTCCCTGGTGAGAGCAGAATCTGAGTAAATGGTCTCTGTTTGTTGTCACTTGGATGGTCTTTGTTTATTTTCACACTTGCCAACTGATTGCCCTTGAATGGAGTCCAAATTGTCGTGATCCATGAGTGTCAAAGTAGAACACTGCTTGATCTTTTGGAAGGAGACTGTGAGGTCTTTCTCCTGAGATGCCTTTGAGTCAACTAGAACCACCAGCCTTTAAGGTCAGCAGCCAAGTGTGTTCCTCATTTACACCGGCAGGGAATCCTCATGCCTGGGAGTGGAAGGCAAGCAGAATGTGTACCAAGTGCTTCTAGGTGATAAATATTCTGTGCTGTGCTAGGATCCAGAGCGACGGTGATAAAGGAGGGGCACGGGGTCTCTGTCCTCATGGAGCTCACAGTCTGGTAGGAGAAACTGAAAGAAAACATAAAGTGAAACAAAACAAGAACATTACAAGTTGTGTTAATTAAACGAAGAGGATAGTCTTAAAAGACGGTGGATCCGTGGTGAGACAAAGACACGGGAGTGAGCTGGTAGACAACAGAGTACCAGGCACGATGGCACGTTTTGAAGAAGTGTTGTTCCATATTACAGATGGGAAAAGTGAGTCTCAGAGAGACTGAGCAGCCCGGAGTTTCACAACTTGTAACTGCTGTTGAGGAGACACTGATCGAGGTTTGCCCAAAGCATTCCTGTCCTGCGGGATTCCTGGGATAAGAGGACAGCGTTTAGGTTAATGGAGAAATTCTCTCTACTGAAGAGGCTTCTCATCAACCAGAAAGTTCAAGAATGGATGCCCAAGGGATGGGCAGGCGAGGGTTCCTAAAGGGAGAGAAATGATGAAAAGAAGACAGGGGGCACTGTAGAAAAATGCCACAGACCTCACAGCATTGTCGTATGGAAGCTTTGAATGCGTGAGTAAAGAGACAAAAAGAAGCCTTCCTAGAGGCAGCTGTCTGCACTTGCAGGGTAGGGAAGTTCAGCTGAAGTGTTTCGCTTTTTCTCCCCCATTTTGACAAGTCTGAAAAATAAAGTCGTTTAAAATACTATGTTGGTGGGAACGAGAAGGTAGTGAGGACTTTTTCTTTTTTCTTTTTTAATAGAATAAACCTGAAGACTCCATTAGCTATGTTATTTTTGTTATCACAATTCAATGCAAAAAAAAGAAAAACAAGACTTTCTTCATGAAATTTCATAAATGTACACTGGTTTGATCAAGTTTCAATAACTGTTGGTACAAAAGTAATCAGAAATAAAATCATAGCTGTTTCTCTTTGGCAGGGGGAAGCAAAAAGACATCCCTGTTGCTTGTAGGGAAGTCTCTGGTGGTGCAAATAGTGTATGTGCTCAATGCTGACCAAAAGGTTGGCAGGGTCAACCCATCCCGGAGGTACCTTGGAAGAAAGGCCTGGCAATCTACTTCAGAAAAACCAACCACTGCAAACCCTGTGGAGCACAGTTCTATTCTGACACGCGTGGAGTCACTGTGGGCTGGAATAGTCTTCTTTTTTTGTTTGTTTCTTTTGGTCAACCTCAGAAAAGATTACCTCAGAAACACCTGCCAAATGGTCATTTGGGAATGTTGCTACCATTAGAGATATGTCAGGATATTAAAGTGCTGACTGGACCCATTAAGAGAGAAAACAAAAGGTTTCTTAATGACTGGGTAGATTCCCTGGAAAGTTGCATCTCCAGGATCATGCTCGGCAGACAGCCTTTAGGCTATTTAGGGAGCTGCTATTCTCAGTTTTCCTTAGTTGTTTCCTGGAACTTACACCATTTATTTAACTTTCTTCTTCCGCATGTCCTCCACTGGAGGTTAAAAATAAAAATGTGACGTGAAAGATCTTGCTTTCCCTTTCTCTTTTCTGGTACCTTGGTAGCAGGTCTATGACAAATCCAAGCTATGAGGATTTTGTCGTTATCCTGTAAGGTCATGCTGTCACCTGCCAGTCTTGAAAATAGCCTGACGCCAGCCCTCTTCCTTTGATTCAGCAGTCAAGACATCTGAACACCTTCTGTCTGAGATGCTATTTTACAATGACAATATAATTCAGACGGTGATGAAGTGGCCACAGCGGTATTGGTATATGCTAGGCTTTGCATGCCACTCTGGCAATGATTTTGTTGTGGATTTTAGAGGTTTACTAAGATTTATTGCTGATTCATTGATTTTCACCTGTCTCAGGTCTTCAGTAACTATGTTGTTGTTAGGTACCAACGAGTCAGCCCTTGACCCATGGTGACCTCACTTACAAAGGAATAAAGCTCTGTCCAGTCCTGAGCCATTCCCATGATCCACTGCAGAGCAGAACGCTATGATCTACAGAGGTTTTGACCAATGATTTTCGGAAGTAGATCAGCAGGCTTTTCTTTCTAGTTCATCTTAGTCTGGATGCAAATGTAGGTAAATCCATTCAACACCATACAAGAGTCAACAATTAAGTCTGCTCACTTAATTATTCTAAGTGCTACATACCTCATTGCTAAATATCACTATGGTTACCTTGGAAGTCCTTGGGAATCTATGCACCGATGTCAGTGCCTAGTCCACCCTTCAAAGCAGTTTTGGAACTCTTTCTAGTATGGCCCTTGCACATGGTGGCATGGTGGAAAGTTGGTTAAATTAATTGTATAGTTGTCTGTGAGGGAGTTTTTAGCCAGTGAACACATCGCTGCATTGGAACACTCTCCCTACTCACCTGATGTGGCCCCCGGTGACTTTTTTCTTTACCCAAAGATAAAGGAAGTATTGAAAAGAAAACATTTGGATGACACTCAGGACATCAGCAGTAATACGACGACAGCTCTGATGGTCATTTCAGAAAAAGAGTTCCAAAATGGCCTTGAAGGTGGACCAAGCACTGGTGTCAGTACATAGCTTCCCAAGGGGAGGACTTCAAAGGTGACCACACAATACGCAGCAATGAGGTATGTAGCATTTTTTTCTAGGATGAGTTCACGAACTTCATTGTCAGATCCCATGATGTAAAAGTCACCACTGACAAACGGATGGTGACTGGGTATGAGAAGTATGGACAAAGAATGAAACCTGGTTGTCCTGTATGGAAGGTGGGAATTCTATACTGAACTTCCACAGTCCCCACAGTAACATATAATGTCTCCTTGAAATTATTAATACATAATGAGCCTGTAGTTCCATAAACGTGCTCAAGCATACCTACAAAGCTGCAGAAAGAAGTGTGCTTTGCCCCTCCTCCCAGTGTCTGTTGGGATGCAGTAAACACCACTGTTACCTTGGCTGCCAGAAGTGTCCCCTGATGCAGCTAAGGAGTTTTGGAGACAAGCTTAAGGGTCCCTTCATCTCACAGATAAAGAACATACAGAAGAGAAATTTTTCTCCAATGTGTTGTCGCATGGGTCAGAGTGCTCTGTCAAAACTCTTGGGATGTGTGGCTGTGAGTGATGGGGCTTAAAAGTGAAAGGAGGGTATGTTCTGTCTGTGTTAGAGCATAGCAACGTTTTGTGGAGTGGTTCTGTTGTTGAGTTACAGGAAGCCAGTTCCTGTCAAGTCATTTCTGACGCATGGTGACCCCTTATGTCTCAGGGTAGAACTGTGGCTCATAGGTTTTTGATGGTTAACTTTTTAGTAAGTTGGTCACTGGGTCTTTCTTTCAAGGCACCTCTGGGTGAACTTGAATTCCCAGCCTCTGTGTAAGCAGTTGAGCCTGCTATTCTCACCACTCTGGTCCTTCCGTATCTTGTGAAAGACATGAGTGTTGGGATTAGGATGAGATTTGATTTCAGAGTATCTATGTACAAGTTCATTTACTAGCTGGTCATCTCTAGCCATGTCAGGAAACATCATATATTGATACTATCGCCTTGTTTGAAAATCTATTGCAAGGGTTAAAGCTTAAGAAACATGTGCTTTGAGATGTAAATTTGTTCACAGATGTAGTTGGTACAAAACCAAAAAATCCTGTTGCTGCAAAGCAGATTTTGACTTATGGTGATGCTAAGAGACATGGTAGAACTGCCCCACAGAGTTACCAAGGAGCAGCCCGGGGGATTTGAACTGCTGACCTTCTGATTAGCAGCTTGAATGCTTAAGCACTATACCACCAGAGCTCCATAATTGATACGCAAATCCCTCTGGACATTTCCTCATAAGGAGTCAAGAGAAGTGGCAAAAGCTTTTTCCTACTGAAATTTGGAAAGTATCTGAGAGGTGTGCAAGAATTAATGCAACTTGCAGAGGGAGCAAACAGTGCTTGAGCTATAGCCTCCACTCTGGGTGGGCCTGCCTTCACAGTTTCTTTGTCTCTGATGAATGGCTGCTCAATAGGAGTATTCAGCTCAATTTATAGACTGGGAATTCTAGGTCCTACAGATTAAACATTTTGATCATGTTGAAAAAAATTAAAAGCAGTAAAACTGGGCAAAAATTAATTGCTTGACTATTCTGAATTATGAATTTTTTAGGATCTCCTGTGAGAACTGTGGAACAACTAAACCTACTCATTTTGTGATTTTCATGGAAAAACAGACTGCCTCTTCTGACTACAGCAATTTGATTGTATATGCAGAGACAGAGGTCTTAGTGACACACCGTATTTCTCCAGACATCAAGTAGTAATTTCTCTTTATGCTCAATTCTGTCTCTGGGTGATACAACAAGCACTTAATGTACTCGGCTGCTATTTGTGTTACATTCACATCTACCCAAAGGTGCCTTGGAAGAAAATCCTGGTGATGAACTGGAAAATCAGCCATTGAAGAGCCAGTGAAGTGCAGCTCTAATCTGACATATGAGGTGTCACCATGAGTTGGCATTAACTCAGTGGCAACCGGTTTGGGCTTTTTGTTTTGTTTTGTGTACTCAACTCTAGGGCCCTACTGACATCATACTGAATGAGATGGCTGCTGTTTTTATCTATCCAGAGTCCTTTCTTCTTCCTTTAGTAACAACAGTCTTCCTTTTTCCTTGGATCAGGCACATCTTCATCTTCAAAGAGACATCTTTGCTTTAAAGATGTCTTTTTCAGCATACTTACCCAATGCAATAATACATCTTTTGATTTTTCGATTGCTGCTTCTGTAGATGTTGATTATAGATCCAAGTAAAATGAAATCCTTGACAACTTCAATCTTTTCTGCATTTACCATGATGTTGCTTACTGGTTCCACTTACGAGGATGTGTGTGTTGAGATGTCTCTGTGTTGAGATGTAATCCAGACCGAATGTTGTGGTCTTTGATCTCCATCAGCAAGTGTTTTCTCTTCCCTTTTAGCAAGCAAGCGTGCATCATCTGCATGCTGTGGTCTGTTAATGAGTCTTCATCCAATCCTTTTTCATACAGTCCAGCTTCCTGGTGAGCACAGCGAAGATTCTGTAAATTCACAATGTCACTCATAATCTGTTATGACCCACACAGTCGGATGCCTTTACATAGTCAATAAAACACAGGTAAACATCCTTCTGGCATTCTCACTCTCAGTTGGGATTCATCTGACATCAGCAACGGTTCCATGTCCTTGTCTGAATCTGGCTGAATTTCTGGAAGTTCCTCGTCAACATGCTGCTGTAGCTGCCATTGAATGACCTTCAGCAATGCTTTACTGGTGTATGAGATTAATGATATTGTTGGATAATTTCCACTTTTGTTTGAATCACCTGTCTCTTGAATAGGCATAAATACAGCTCTTTTGAATTCACTTGGCAAGGTAGTGTCTTCTAAATTTCTTGGCATAGACAAGTGAGGACTTCTAGCACTATATCTATTTGTTGAAATATTTCAACTGATACACAGTAAATTCTCAAAGTCTTGTTCTAACCCTATAACTTGGACTTCTTCCTTCAGTACCATTAGTTCCTGATCATATGCTATCTCTTGAAAACGTTGAATGTTGTATGAGTTTTCTTGGCATAGTGACTCTGTGTATACTATCTTCTTTCGATGATTCCTGTGTCATTTAATATTTTCTCCACAGAACTCTTCACTATTGCAACTTGAGGCTTGAATTTTTTCTTTCAGTTTGAGAAATGTTGCTCATCTTCTTACCTTTTGAGTTTTTATCTCTAACTCTTTGCACGTGTCATTACTTTTTGCACATGTCATTACTTTGTCTTCTCAAACTGCCTTTGAAATCTTCTGTTCAGTTTCTCTACTTCTTCCCTTCTTCCTTCTGCTGCTCAACATTCAACAGCAAATTTTAGTCTTTTCTGACATCATTCTTGCCTCTTCTTTCCCTTCTGGTGAATTCAAACTACCAACCTTTTGGTTAGAAGCTGTAGCACTTAACCACTACATCCCTAGGGTTTCTTTTATTATTATTATTATCATTATTTTGCTTTCTTCACGTATGTCTTTGATATCATTTCACAACTCATTTGGTCTTTGGTCAATACTGTTCAACACATCAACTCTATTTTTTACATGGTCTGTAAACACTCTGTAAACACTCAAGGTCGTACTTTGACTCTGGGTGGACTTGTTCTAATTTTCTTCAGTTTAAACTTGAACTTGCCTATGAGTGATTGAGGTCTGTTCCACTGTCAGTCTCTGTCCTTGTCCTGACTGGTGATAGTGCACTTTTCCATTGTGTCTCTTCACAGATGTAATCAACTAGTTTCCTGTGTATTTCATCTGGAGAGGTCCAACTTGCAATCACCATTTGTGACTGTGAAAAAAGATACTTGCAATGAAGTTGTTGGTCTTCTGAAATTCTATCATATAACCTCCAACATCATTTCTATCACTAGGCTGTGTTTTCCAACTACCAATCCTTTCTTCTTTGTTGGTAACTCTTGTATTCCAATCACTAGTAATTACCAGTGGATCCTGACTTCATGGTTGATCAATTTCAAGCTGAAGAATTGGTAAAAATCTTCAATTTCTTCATCTTTGGCCTAAGTGGTTGGAGTCATATTAACCAGTCTTCCTTGCAGGTGTATAAATATAGGCCGATCACTGACAATGTTGTACTTCAGAACAGATCTTGAAATTTCTTTTTTGTAATGTCATTCCTCTTCAAGTTGTCAGTTCTGGCATATGACTGTCAGATTCAAAATGGCCACTTTCAGCCCGTTTCTGCTCACTAATGCCTGGGATATCAGTGTTTAGGCATTTCATTTCCTTTCTGACAATTTTCAATTTTTCTAGGTTCATACTTCATACATTCCATGTTCTGATTGCTAATGGATGTTTGCAGCTATTTATTCTCATAAAGAGAATATTTTACTGGAAATAAAGAATGAAAATGAGGAGTATGCTGTCACGGAGTGAGGAGAGCAGACAGATTTGCAGAGAAGCAGGCATACACAATTGTCTTGGATTTTATATTTTCACCTAACCATAATAATATGTATATTATATACATATATATACATGTATATGTATTATATGTATGTTTGTATATATGTGTATTATTGCACTTTAAGTGAAAGTTTATAATCCAAGTCAATCTGACATATAAAACCCGGCACACATACCTCTATACAACTCTAGCTGCTTTCTCAACCCTGTGACAGCGCCCTCCACCTTTCCACCCAGGATTTTTCCATATTCATTTAACCAACTCCTGTCCTTTCCTCTGCACCCTCCCATCTTGCCTCTGGAGAGGAGCTGCTCTGACAGCCTCATGTACATATTTAAGCCAAGAAGCACACTCTTCACCAGCATCACTCTATGTCTTATAGTCCAGTTTTGTGCAGATTGTTGGCTTCGGTACTGGCTTCAGCTCTGGGCTGGTACAGAGTCCAAGGGCCACATTCTCAGAGGACCCTCCAAATGTCAGACTATCAATTCTGGTCTTTTAATAGAGTACTAGGTCTGCACCACATTTTTCTCCTGCTACATCAGGGACTTGACATGGTCTTCCCTGTCGGGGTAGTCATCGGTGGTGGCCAGGCAGCATCTCTCTCTTCTGGTCCCATGCTGATCAAGTCTCCATATCATTTGGCCCATTCTGTCTCCTGGGATCATGTTTTCCTCACGCATTTGATGTTCTTTATTCTCTTCTGCTCCAGGTGGTTTGGGAATAATTCCTCCTCCTTAGATGGCAGCCTGCTAGCTTTTAATACCTCAAATGCCACTCCTCAAAATGGGATTCAGAATGTTTTCTTAAAAAAAGCAGAAAAAAAAAAAACTTATGCCAATTCACCTAGATAGCCCCTAAAACCGTGGTCCCCAGGCTCCTGCCCCCACCACTCTGACCTTCAAAATGTTGGGTTGTATTTAGCAAACCTCTTAGCTTTTAGTGTAGGCCAGCATTGTTAATCTCCCTTCTACTGCATGCTGCCACTTCCTTCACTATTCCTTCTCATTATGAATCATGCCACATCAGCAAATAAAGGTCCCCTAAACTTAACTCCATTCATATGATTGAGGTTGACTCTGCTTTGAGGAAGCAGTTCTTCCCAAGGTATCTTTGAGTGCCTTCCAACCTGGGAAGATTCATCTTCAGGCACTCTATCTGACAATGCTCCACTGCTATTCATAAAGTTTTCAATGCATAATTCTTTTCAGAAGTAGACTACTGGGTTCTTCTTTCTAGTATGTCTTACTCTGGAAACTCAGCTGCAGCCGGTCGATCATGGGTGACCCTGCTGGTGTCTGAATACCTGTAGCACAGCTTCTAGCATCACAGAAACACCCTAAATCCCCCAGTGTGACAAACTGACAGACATGTGGTGGAACATAAAAATAACAGGTATTAATTAGCAACACAGAAATGAGTGATGTGTTTTAAACGTGACATTACCTGAGACTGAGTACTTGATACTTATGCACTGAATGAATTAATAAAGTTTAGTCCTTCCACAGATGACCGTTACAAGATTCTCCAGGTTTCAGAGATAAAATTGAGAAAATTTCTTACTGGAGACAATGGCATATAGAGAAAATATAATGTGCCTGAGATAGCTTTTTCCAAATATCACTTGTCTATTAGTGGCTTGACTGTTGTTTGATGCTGGAAGCTATGGCAGCAGTTTTCAGCAGAACTTTCAGAATAAGGCAGACTAGAAAGAAGGAGATGACAATCTACTTTTAAAAAACTCAGCCAATGAAACTGTTACAGACAGCAGGGGAACGATGTCTGATACAATGGTGTAAGATGAGTCTCTTATGTTGGAAGGCACTTACAATATGACAGGGAAAGGCTGCTTCCTCATACTGAGAGTTAACATTAACGATGTGGATGTGGAATAAGCTTTCAGGACCTTTATTTGCTGATTTGGCATAACTCAGAATTAGAAGAAACAGCTCCAAATATCCATTAATAATTAAAGTATGAACAAAAAAAGTACAAATCTAGGAAAATTATAAGTTGCTGAAAAGGAAATGCTTGAAGATCAATATTCTACATGTTAGTAAACTAGAACAGACTGGTTTTGATCATCTCCAATCAGGAAATCATGTGTCTTATTATACCTGGAATGACAGATTCAAGTGGAAAGCAGCTTCACTCATCATCAAAAAGAACATTTCAGGGTATATCCTGAAATGTAATACTGTCAGTGATATGATAATATCCACATGCTTATAAGGAAGACCAGTTAATGTAACCATTATTCAAATTTATGCACCAATAAGTAATGCCCAAAATGAGGAAATTGAATATTTTTACCAATATCCATAATTTGAAATTGATCAAACTTGTAATCAAGATTCATTGATAATTACTCATAATTGAAATGCAAAGTTGGAAATAAAGAATGAGAATCAGCAACTGGAAAACATGACGTTGGTAAGAGAAGCAACATGAGAGATCACATGAGAAGATTTTCCAAGACCAATGACTTATTCATTGGAAACAGCTTTTCTGACAACATAAATGGTGACTATAAACATGTACCTCACAGGATGGAAAACACAGGAATAATAAAAATAAAAATAAACTGTGTATGTGGGAAGAGACTATGGAAATTTTCAATATCATCAATCAGGATAAGGCCAGGGACTGACTGTGGAACAGACCATTAATTGCTTGTATACAAGTTGAAGATGAAGAAAGTTTAAACAAGTCCAGGAAAGCCAAAGTACACTACCTTGAGTATATCCTATCTGAATTTAGAGACCATTTCAATAATAGATTTGACATAATAAACACTTAGTGAAGGGAGACCAGAAGACTTCTGGGACAACATCAAGGACATCATACATGAAGAAGCTACATGTTATTAAAAAGACAAGAAAGAAAGAAAAGACTAAAAAGGATGTCAGAAAAGACTCTGAAACTTGCTCTTGGACATAAAGTAGCTAAAGCAAATGGAAGAAATCATGTAAAACAACTGATCAGAAAGAGCAGTTCAAGAAGATCAAGGAATATACCATACTGAAATGTGCAAAGAACTGGAGTTAGAAAACCAAAAAGGTATAACATACTTCACGTTTCTTAACTTGAAAAACCTGAAGAAAATAACCAAAGCCTTCAGTGGCGATATTGAAGGATTCTACGGGCAAAATATTCAATGATGTATAAAACATCAAAGGAACAGGGGAGGAATACAGAGTCAGGGGCCTACCTATGGGAAATAGCACCTATGGCGATTGGTTTTAATTTTTGAATGATCTTACATAGCTGGTGGTGGAAACTACCATGACCAATAAAAACTGCTTGCTAGTACCCCTCCCCTGGTGGCATCCAGGGTGCATGCCCTACCCACCATACCTTAGTTACACCTTTGCACGGAGTCACTGTACCAAAATAGTTGGTCAACATTCAAACATTCTGAGAGGAAGCATATAATCAAGAACTGATGGTGCAGAAGAAATCCTAGCTGCACTGAATGCATTGGTGAAAAACAAGACTCCAGGAATTTACAGAATATCAACAGAGATGTTTCAGCAAATGGATGCAACACCGGAAGTGCTTGCTCATCTATGCCAAGACATTTGGAAGACAGCTACCTGGTCAGTCAACTGAAGAAATTTGTTTCTATGCCTATTTCACTATTTCAAAGAAAATATTGAGAAGATAAAAGTATTACAGTGAAATGTACAAAGACCTGGAGTTAGAAAACCAAAAGGGAAGAACACGCTTTGCATTTTTCAAGCTGAAAGAATTGAAGAAAAAAAACTGAAGCCTTGAGTTGCAGTTTTGAAGGATTCTATGGTAACCTGGAAATCCTGATGGTATAGTGTTTAAGTGCTGTGGCTGCTAACCAAAGGGTCAGTAGTTCACATCCACCATGCACTCCTTGGGAACATTATGGGGCAGTTCTACTCTGTTGGAATCAATTCAATGGCAGTGAGGTGTTTTTTGTCTTTGGGTGACATATTGAATGAAGCAAAAAGCATAAAAAGATGACAGGAATGCAGAGATTCACTATACCAAAAAGAATTAGTTGCCATTCAGCCATTTCAGGAGGTAGCGTATGATCAAGAACCAATGGTACTGAAGGAAGAAGTCTCAGTTGCACTGAAGTCATTGGTGAAGAATGGAGTTCTGGACATCAACAGAATATCAACTGAGTTGTTTTAACAAACAGATATAGTGCTCGAGGTGCTCATTTGTCTATGCCAAGAAATTTGGACAACAGATATCTGGGCAGAAGACTGGAAGACATTCACATTTGTATCCATTCCAAAGAAATGTGATACAAAGAATGCTGAAATTATGGAACAAAATCATTAACATCACATGTAAGTAAAATTTTGATGAAGATAATATATGAATGGTTAAGGCAGTATATAAACAGTATTCTGCCAGAAAATCAAGCCAGATTCATAAGAGAACATGGAACAAAGGATGTCACTGCTGATGTCAAACTGATCTTGGCTGAAAGCAAAGAATACTAGAAAGATGTTTGTCTGTGTTTGATAATGTCTAAAAGAACGCAAATTTCAGAACACTTAATTTTGCTCACATGGAACCGAAACATAGACCAACAGGCAGTTGCTTGAACAAAACAAGGGGATACTGAATTGTTTAAAATCAGGAAAGGTATGAACCAAGGTTGTATCCTTTCACTATACTGATTCAATCTATATGCTGAGCAAATAATCCAAGGAGATGGCATCAGCCTTGTAAGATGTATTTCCCTGTGATATGCAGATGACATAACCTTGCTTGCTGAAAGTGAAGAGGATTTGAAACACTTATTGATGAAGGTTAAAGACTACTGCCTTCAGTATGGATTACATTTCAACATAAAGAAAACAGAATTCCTGACAGCTGGACCGATAAACAACATTATAATAAATCAAGAAATGATTGAAGTTGACAAGGATTTTATTTTACCTAGGCTCAACAAGCAACACCCCTGGAAGCAGCAGTCAAGAAATTAAATGACACATTGTACTTGGCAGATCTGCTACAAAAGACCTCTTGAAAGTTTCAAAAACCAAAGATTTTGAGGACTAAGGAGCACCTGACTCAAAATATATTTTCACTTGCCCCATATACATGCAAAAGCTGAACGATGAATAATGAAGACTGAAAAAATTGCTACATTGAATTATGGTGTTGGTGAAGAATACTGAATATGCCATGGAGTGCCAGAAAAAAACAAGTCTCCCTTAGAAGAACATAGCTGTGGTGCTCTTTGGAAGTAAGGACAGAGAGACTTCACGTCAAGTACTTTGGATATAGTAGGAAAGGCTAGTTCCTGGAGAAAGACGTTTTGTTTGTTAACGTAGAGAGTGAGCAAAAACGTAGACTCTCAGTGAGATGGATTGACAAAAGTGCTTGCAACAACAACAGGCTGCAAGACAGCGATTGTGAGAATGGTACAAAAACAGGCAGTGCTTCCTTTTGTTACACACAAGGTTACTTTGAGTTGGAAGTAACTCAACAGCACTTAACAACAATCAATCTTTGGTGAGCTTGCTTAGAGACATTTTACCAGGAAACAAGGAGTCACAGTGTAAATTTATACATAAAACTGTTGCTGTCTAGTTGATTCCAACTCATATGCACCCTATAGGACAGAGTAGAACTGCCCCATAGAGTTTCTGGTTAGCTGCCATGTTTATACATAGGCTTCAGAGGCTCCATGATAGAAGGATGTGGTAGTCTGCTTCTGTAAATATTACAGCCCTGGAATCGCTATAAGGAAGTTCTACTTTGTCTTACAGGGTCACTATAAATCAGAATAGCAACAGATAAATGGGTAAGTTTATACACTCAAGTTTCTAAAAATCTGAATCTTCAGAGCTGAGAATCATAACCCAGAATATGGAAGCTTTACAGGTTTATTTCCCACTTAGCAAGTCCTGTTTAAAAAAACTAAAGCTTTACTATCTATTGCCTTCAAGTAAAGCATAAATATATACACTATTGGTTTATGATGAATAGAGAGATAAAGTGGTTTGTTACAAAAAGCAGACATAATACCAAGCAGACATGTATTTTTACCATAGCTTTGTATCATTTTGTTATTTTGAGTCTAGTAAATAAAGTGTCTTTCTTAGATCTGTAGATTGTTTTGTGATGACTTGCAATTACACAAAAGCTCTCCTAAGAAGATGCTTCAGGGAACCTAACCTTTATAAAGAACATTGTTGTGATTTCCACTTAGGAAAGGAATTCACTGAAATGGAATCCATATCACAGCAATATTTTGACTCAACATCAAGTAGGTCTTTAATGGCTATTTTCTCCATAGTTTTGTTTTGCAAAAAAGAAGATAACCACGTTTTTAGTTCAATATGAGAACCTGACAACCAACTATAACCTCGACTACTGAAATGCATTTTAAAGATGTTTATGCATTATTCAGTAAGCTACCTTGAGCCAAACGTACAAAAGCCCATGAAACAAACAAAAAAATAATGTATAACCAATACTATCAACAGATTGTAGACTTTGTTAACCTAATTCCATTTTACATTTACAAAATAAACATCTCCATGAATATTTAATACATTTTCTGTAACAGAGGCAAAAGGCCAACACTGTTATTACAGGAATGTGAAGCTCAGGACTTCTTACCTTTTAGGATGCCATTGTTTTTACACTACTGGACCACCTTTTTTCCTGGGAATGGGCTCAAATGTTACCAGCTTGTTGCCAAATGACTCTAAGGTACTTAAAAACTAGGTCCCCACTTACATGGCTTGCTCAGTCATCATGCATGTAGTTGAGTCCTTAGAAAGAATGAATGGGATCAAACATGAGATTATTTCATCTCTAGTTTTCTAGAATAAAGCTCACTGTTGCTGAGTCAATTCCAACTCATAGCGACCCTGCAGGGCAGAGTGGAACCGCTCTGTGGAGTTTCCAAGAAGTATCTGGTGAATCTGAACTTCTGACCTCTTGGTTAGCAGACTTAGCACTTAACTACCACATTACTAGGGTTTCCTTTTAAAGTAGAACGCAAGATAAAGATAAGAATATGGAGCAGCAGGCTTTCTCAGTTCCCCTTCCAGCCAGCCAAGCCAAGCCTAGTAGTATTTTAATTATCTACATAAATACATTTACTCAAGAAATATTTAAGGGAGGTGGAAAGGTGGACCAAAGAAAACTTCATGTTTCCTGTGAGCAGAGGTGATGCAGTCAATGTCTCAAGGTTTGCTTGCCTTCCTGTTTGCTTATTTGCATTTTAATACATAATTTATGTCCTAAGAGGAGTTCCTCAGCAATGCGAATAGTAACCCACAAGATACTGTGAACTGAAAGTTTGGAGGTTTGAGTCTACACAGAGTCTTGAAGCTTTTTGGAAGAACGTCTTGGCGATCTAGTTCTTAAAAATCAACCACTGAAAACTACAGGGAGTACGATTCTAGTTTGATGCATGTGATAGACTGGACACTTGTTCTATGTTGTGAGTTGCCCAAAAGTCTAGAGAGTCTTCTTGGACATGTGGCATCTTCAGCATATGAATTCTAGTCACAGGTTTCTAGCCCACTGGAGCCAAGAAGAAAGATTCTGCAACCTGGGAGTTAGGGCAGGGAAGCAAAGAAAACTTCAGTCTGGCATAGATTGCTGGGCTTATTTTATTGGCTTTAATCATAGGATTTTAGAAACCCTGGTGGCATAGTGATTAAGTGTTACATCTGCTAGCCAAAATGATGGCAGTTCAAATCTGCCTGGCACCCCTTGGAAACTCTATGGAGCAGTTCTACTCCGTCCTATAGAGTCACTATGAGTTTGAATCGACCCAGTGGCAGTAGGTTTGGTTTGGTTTGGGGAATTGTAGGATTTAAAAGGGCATCAATTTTTTTTTTGCTTTTTTTGTGTGTGTGTTTCTGTCTAAGAAAGCATAATCATCCATTAATTCACTCAACATATATGCTTTGAATTCGTTCCTTCCTGGGGGCCAGTGCTAGCAAGGAGAAACAATTACACTGCCAGCCAGGGGGGTTAATCTCCAAACCATCTCAGATCACTATGGTTTCCACATGCTGTCGGATATCCATCCTCATCAGAATCACGCAGGTGGCACTGTGTTCCTTAGCCTATCTCATTTGTGAAGTTAGAATATGAATACTGATCTCTAGAGTTATTGCCAAAATAACAAGATGATCTATAAGAAGCCGATTGGGCATACCAAGCCAATAAATTTAACACAGAATTATTTGCATTGTTAAAAATATATATAAGTATATATGAAGATATTTATACCCATCAAAAGATTAGGATAAATTATTGTTAGAACTAAAAGTCTATGTATCCTGGGTCCCTCTTAATCATAGCTCATCAAAAGCTTCTGTCTGCTTCACAAAAGAAGATATTCAGGCAGCTAACAGACACATAAGGAAATATTCATGATCACTGGCCATTAGATAAATGCAGTGGCTATCATCTGACTGCAATGAGACACCAGCTTATGCCAACATTACCACATGAATTAAAACAAAAACAAAAAGAAAAAAACAAAAAATACCACATGTTGGAGAAGCTACAAGGAAATTGGAACTCTCATGAACTGGTGGTGGAAATACAAATGGTACAGCCATTTTGGAAAATGATACTGCGCTTCCTTAGAAAGGTAGAAATAGAAATACCATACGATTTAGCAATCACACTAAGAGTAGATCCTAGAGCAGTAACAGCCAGGACACAAAGACACATGCACACCTACGTTCACTGCAGCATTATTCACAATAGCAAAAGATGGAGGCAACCAAAGTGTTCAGCAACAGATGAATAGATAAAGTACATACACACAGTGCACAGTGTACAGTGTGTGTGTGTGTACAATGAAATACTACCCAACTATAAAGGACAATGATGAATGTGAGAGACATCACACTGAGGGAAACAAGTGAGTCATGAAAGGACAAATACAGTATGGAACCACTTTTATAAAAACTTACAAAAGCATTTACACACAGAAGGGAATAGTCTTTGCTGATTAGGAAGAAGAGGGTATGGTGAGGGAAAAATACTAATTAAACAAAGCTGGTGATTTTGCTGAAGGGTACGACAATACGCAACACTGAGGAAGTCAGCAGGACTTGGCCAAGCCAAAGTCACAGAAGCTTCACAGACAGATCTAAACTCCCTGAGGGACCGAGTTACTGGGCTGAGGGTTAGGGATCATGGTCTCAGTGGACATCAATAGTTTATAAGGTAAATGTTGTATATCCTAGCTAGGTGAGTAGCATCTGGTATCTTAAGAGCTTTTGAGCAGCTACCTAAGATGTGTCTACTGGTCCTGCTCCATCTGGAGCAAGAGACAGTGAAAAACAAACAAACAAAAAACCAAAGACAAAACGGAAAGGTACGTCCACGGTAGCAAGAGAATAAAACTACCACAGCCTCCACCAGACTGAGTTCAGCACAACTAGTTGCTGCCTGGCTATCACCCCTGACCGCTCTGACAGGGATCACAATAGGGAATCCCAGACAGAATGGGAGAAGAAGATGTGGGGAAAAAAAAATGCAAACTCACCAAAAAAGATCACTTATCGGCCAGACATAGACTGGAGAAACCCCAAGAGTATGGCCCCGCAACACCCTTTTAACTTAATACTGAAGTTACTCCTGAGGTTTATGCACCAGCCAAGAATTAGACAGCCCTAAAAAACAAACAATAATACACTAATACTTAAAGTTCAGTCGTGTATATGAGGCTGAATGGGCACTGCAGCCCAGGGGTCAGAGGAGAGGACAGTGAGGGTAGGGAAAGCTGAACAAATGGAAACGGGGAATCCACAGTTGAGAAAGGGAGAGTGTTAACATCTCTAGGCATTCCTAACCAATGCCACAAAGCAGTATATGTCTTAATTATTTAATGAGAAATTAATTTGTTCTGTAAAAATTCATTTAAAGCATACAAGCAAAAAATGTTCTGTGTGCTGGAACTGTCATCTTGGTAAGATCAACAAACGTCATGGAGGCTACAAGTGGATTTTCAAAACTGGAAGGGGTAAGCTTTGTGCTGATTTAACCCTAGTTCCATTCCTACCTGGCTTCACAAATAAACAGAAGAACCTTTTTCACTTGCTAATTCCCGGAACATGAAAACTCCTTGCAATCTGCTTAAATTCATTGCACAAAAGCCAGATCTAGTGGAGGCTTTACACAGAAACATAGCCAGGCCGTAATGAGGAAAGCCATAATGTTAGCAACTGCAAACCTCTCAAGGAGTTGAGAAGCTGGGGAATAATTCTTGAAGTAAATTAAATCACTACTGTATAACTAACCACAGGCTAATTTGACATCTAGTTAGTTTTCTTACACCAACTTTCTTCTTGTTCTGCAAAAATTTCCTAGATAAACCTAGGGTGAACAGATTTCTTCTTTTGCTGCAGACAGTTAGGTACTTAACTTTATTTTAATTCAGACATTTACTGAGTGCTTACTGTGTGTCAGACGTCTCTCACAATCTCTCTGCCGCAGATGTCACTCCCAAGAGGAGGGTCTGTACCCATCCACCTTTGGATTGTGGAGAGACTACATTGAGATGTGCCATGTTTTTGAGGATTTATTATCAAAGAGGAGCCCTGGTGTGGTTAAGAGTTCAGCTGCTAACACAAAGTTTGGTACTTTAAATCTAGCAGTTGCTCCTGGGAAACCCTATGGGACAGTTCTATTCTGTCCTATAGGGTTGCTGTGAGGTAGAATCAACTCAAAGGCAGTTGTTTTATTGTTGTGTATTTTAATATAAAAGAAAATATTTTGAAGACAGTGTAAAAGGAAAAACAAAGTGTATCATTACGAATATTCTATATTAGTAGCATAGTGGTTGAATGCTACGTCAGCTAACCAAAAAGTCAGCAGTTTAAATCTACTAGGCGCTTCTTGGAAATTCCATAGGGAGATTCTATTCTGTTCTATAGAGTTTCTAGGAATCAGAACCAAGTTGATAGCAGTGGCTTAATATTCTATATTGATCATATGTTGAAATAGTAATATTTCAGGTATAGTAGTTTAAACAAAATGTTATTCAAATTGAACTCACTTTATCTGTCTTTCTACCTTTTTTTTTAATGTGGCTATCAAAAAATTATAGTTGTGTATGTGGCACATATTATGTTTGTAATGGAAAATGCTGGACTGGATCATGAGTATTTCCTATTATAAATCCTTCAAGGGTCATAACATCTTCCTAGAAGGATCCACAGAAAATAAGTGAATGATATTCAATAGACGTTTTTCCTTACATGCGAAAGATGTTTTACAGATAGGATTAACTGTTATCAGTGATTCTTAGCTATAAATGTGAGTCCATTTATATTTCTTGTGTTTTTGTTATTTATTAGCAAATTTATTTTTAAATCAACATTAAAATGATCTGACACTCAAATCAATGCTTTTTTACAGTAGTAAGAGAAAAAAGTATGCTCACAGAACTGAACAGAAAACAAGAAATAATTAAAAGCAACCATACTAGGATATTGAGTAAAAACTTCTGCTATCTCTCTGGAGTTAGTAGGATGCAGTGCTGAAGATAGGTCGGCACCAAGCATATTTTAAAGATGGCCCCTAATGATTTGGAACTTGATATATATTTCAGAAATTATTAAAAGGTTATCAAACAGGTTCTGTCTATAATCACTTTCCCTTTCTCACATTTGGAATCAACTCAATGCAACAGGCTTGGTATTTTTGGGGTTCTTCCTTTATTCTCCAAGGTGTAGGAAACAGAGAGTAGAAATTAAGCAAGAAGTAAGAACCATGGCATCAGGAGTCATGTGTTATTGGGGTGTGCTTGACTTTGAATTTCCTTTTCTGTGGGAGGGGGTAAGGGGCTGCTCTCCAGGCCAAAGTCAGGCAGAATCACTCACATAAACACTGGGAGGATCTGTAACAAGGGAACGCTGATGTTTCGTGTCCCACACCTACCTGCTCAGAGAAAAAGATGACCGCACAGCAATGCCGGAATTGAGAAGGGATGGCGGATTCGGATGCTGCGTAAGCACTTGTGTTATGTGTGAGGTTCTTATATGCCAGGTTCCAATCCTTACTCACATTCAGCCCAGACAGGTGTCTACCATGGAGACAGCCCCAATAGCAAGAGGCTCTGGGAGTTGTTTGGCAGAGTCACGCTGGAAAGGTATAGCTGAAATCAGAGAATTTCTCAGGTGGTTCCTATTCCCTACTGGACTTCTGGGTGGTGACAATGGTTAACAGACTTGACTAGTAGCCAAAAAGTTGGAAGTTTGAGTCCACCCAGCAACAATTTGAATGAAAGCTCTAGTCTTCTGAAAAATCAGGTGTCACAAATCCTATGGAGCACAGTTCTATTCTGTCAGACATGGGATCACCAGGATCTGAAGTCAGCTTGACAGCAGCTGGATTTTGTTTTGGTTTTGTTCCCTATTAGTCTCCCGAACGTGTACCCAGAGAACACATACACACTCCTAGAGATTCACACCCTGCTAGTCCACAAACAGCAACAGCGTCAGCACCGGCAGGAAAAGTGTAGCTGAGTAATGACGCGCAGTCTCAATTTAACTAATGATTCTATTCCTTTCTCGTAAGGCCCAAAAGGAGAGAAACAAGGTGAAGCAGGAGAAAAACAAAGAAGCAGACTAGGTCACATCCTCACACCAAGTTCACCTGTTCACTTCACATGAACAGGGAAAGAATTATCAAGGACATAACACATGGAGTTTTTAACTGGGCTAGCCAGGTATTTTTAATAACTGAAAATCACAAAGAAGCAGTGGGACCAGGCTCACCTGTCAATAAAGCTAGTGAGGCAATGCCTTACAGAGCCAACGTAAAGGCAGGAACTGGAGAAAAAGGCAGCCTTTTCGTCTTAGGGTCTCGGTGACTGCAATATCCTCAATGGATAGGTTGCTGCTGGAAATCAAGTAATGTGTTTCCTGTGAACCAAGGTCCTGGACTGCAGAAATACAGAGATGAGAAGTAGCTGCACCACAGAGTCAAAGAGATTGGAACAAGGCAAACTTTTCTAAGGCAAGAAGTGAAAAAGCCCTTGAGGTAAAGTAATGTTGCCCCCAAAGCGTGTCACTAGCATGACTACATTCTTTCTTCCTTTCAGTTTTCTTTTATAATGGTTTGATCATGCCTCTCCTATGCGCTTATGGTGGCCTTTTCAACATCACAAATGGATGTTCTTTCGCATCCCAATCACTTCAGAGTTAGTAGAGGTGATTTAGAATGGAAGTCAGAGATTCCAAATATTAAAACAAATAAGAAATAAAAAGAGGATTGTTATCAATTGAATTGTGTCACCCCCCCGCCCCCATCCCAATATGCATTGAAATCCTGGCCCCTGTGTCCGTGAATAAGGATCCCTGGGGGGCATAAAGGTTAAATGCTTGTCTGCTAACCAAAAGGTTGACAATTTGAATCCACCCAGTGGCTCCAAGGAAGAAAGACCTAATCATCTACTGCCATAAAGGTTACAGCCTAGGAACCCTACGGGGCGGTTCTACTCTGTCACATGGAGTCGCTGTGAGTTGGAATCAACCCTACGCTACCTAACAACAACAGTGTACCTGTAAATATGATACTACCTGGAAAAGGAATTCTCTTCGTTATGTGAATCAAATCACACCCCAGTGGGGTATGAAGATGAAGACAGAAGACAGAAGACAAAGACAGGTGTGTTTACAGAGATCTCTGCCAGCTATTAAAAGCTGAAATAGATAATGACCTCTCCCAGCATTTCACCTTGAATTCAGACTTCTAGCCTAATGAACTGTAGCAAATAAATTTCTGTTCTTTAAAGCCTGCCATTCAAAGCATTTGCTTCATGGCAGTACTAGGTTACTAAGACAAGGGTTATAGATCAAACTAAATAAGACAATTGGGGTCACAGTGTTCTTTGAAATCATATATTTGATTTTGTTGAAATGAACAGAAAGACGCTATTTTCCTGGAGATGGCAAAGAAATATTCACCTTTAGTCAGCATGACTAAAACAGATCTTTCTGTTGCTAGACTCATTCTAAAGTTAATTGATGATCTATATTTAGGGAGCCCGGGGACTGTAAAAGATAAAACACTGCTGATTTTAGTAGGAGAGTTCATCACTAAAGTCGAGGATGCTGAAATACTCTTAATCATATTAATAATTGATTTTCACTAAGCAGACAAATGACACTTCAGGGTAGGGTTTGAATGAGAAATGAATCATGCTGTAAGCAATTGCTTTTAGAAAAGAGTTCTGCAGGACTCTTTAAGAGAGAAAACCAATGCATTCTTTCTAAAGCAGCATTCAAGGGGGCAAACATGTATGTTACCTCCTGGGTGATACTGACTCATTGGATAATTGGTGCTCATGTCATAATAAGAAAGAGTAATTCCTCCGAAGCAATGATGCATTTAAACAAAATAGGTCAAAGATATGAATAACTGAAGAGAAGGTTACAAAAACTCAGAGTCAGCATAAAGACTGTTTAGAAACTGTTCCTATCTCAGGAGACAGTTTTGTTTTCATTAATAGCCAAATATCCCTAAACAATGAAGGAAGAATGAAGTCAGATAAATGCAGGAGAACTTAAACAAGGCTACCAAAATCTACAGACCACTGAGGACATAAGCAGAACAATACAATGCAATCAGTAAAAGATGTGGCCTAATGGCTCATTTGCATTCTCTTTTTGGTTTCAGAACAGCTCATTTGTCTTCTATCAACCAAATTTGTACTTGGCCTCACTCCAGGGCAACTGTAACTGTACTGGTGATGGCTGTCTTGACATAAATTCCTGCTCTCTCCTTCCTGAAGAGTCTTAGCCCCAAACATGCACTCTACGTTAGCTTTTACACACAACTGTGACAGACTGCTGAGAAATAGCTCTGTGGTATAGACGTTGCACAAAGGAGCTAAACACAAAGCTGTTATTTCATGCATGTCTTCTTTCTCTTTTTTCTGTGCTTGTGTCTCCCACGTATGTTTCATATCTCAGTTGCCTACTGATGATAATCTGGCCATCTTCATTTTTGTTTGGATGTATCAGAATCAGATATAGGGTCATATAAAAAAAAATGCTGCCCTCGAGTTGGGCCTGACTCATAGCGACCCTATAAGTAAGAGTAGAACTGCCCTATAGAGTTTCCAAGGAGTGCCTGGTAGATTTGAATTGCTGACATTGTGGTTAGTAGAAGTAGGTAGCACGTGACCCACTATGCTGCCAGAGTTTCCACAGGGTTGTATATATGGCCTAAATCAGTCAGGTGCTCTACAGTATAGAAGTTTTTAAAACAAAGATCATACATACACTTTCTATTAGTTTTCTTGCTTCATTTCCCTCTCTCTCTGTCTCTCTCTGAGAGTTACAGTAACTTTGTACTTTCTCCTTTTGGACATGAGAAGATTATGATGGAAGTGAAAACTTGATATGAAAACACAGATCCAAGTAACTGGGACCTAATTTTTAGCAAGATTTGGGGAAAGTCAGGGGCCAAAACTTAAATGCACCCATTATAAACATGATAAACATGTTCCAGTTTGCTGATCTACCACTGCAATCTAGATGATTCCAATTCATAACAACCATATGGTACCAAGAAGAACTGTTCCACAGATTTTCCAAGGAGACCTGGAAGATTCAAACTGCCAACTTTTTAGTTAGCAGTCAATAGCACTTAACCACTCGCCACCAGGGTTTCCATATCAAGTCTTTGCTTGGTTTTTGTTTGTTTTTCTTTAATTTTTGAAATAGATTGACTGTAGGAGTATCTGTGAGACTGTTTATACGACATTATGCCACATTAAGCACAGATCTGATCTCAGGGTTGGATAAAAATCTAAGTTACGTGCTGCCAGATTCACTGGTTTGGTTTAAGTGGAGCCAAATTATATAATCTGTGACTTACCAATGTGGACATCTTAACCAGTGCTCCGGGGGACACAAACTCAGCAGGCAGTTAATGAATGCCCACTTGGTGTCTCAACTGTGTTGTCTAAAGAGCTTTAGAAATTCAAAGAGTAAAGGTAAGCATGAGACCTTGGTTGACCAGAACGCTGAGTTATGAACAATTAAAAACAAAACTATTGACACTAGATTAAAATCTTTATTTGGGGTCAAAAGTTTAAGGACCCCAGTAAGATGTGTGATAGGAAGAAAAGACACCAGACTCAAATTTAATTAAAAGAGACTTTATTAAGCCAGGAAAAAGATAATAATTCAAATGAGGAATCTGCCAGTGTGCACTGGGCACAAGACAGTAGGAGAATCCATTGGATCACAGTCCTAGAGTTTCCAATATACTATTACACCAAAACTCAAAATCAAACTCATTGCCATAGAGTTGATTCCTACTCACAATGACGCTACAGGGTAAAGTAGAAATGCTCCCTAAGTTTTCCAAGGAGTATCCACAGGATCTGAACTGCTGACCTTTTAGTTAGCAGCTGTGGCTCTTAACCACTATGCAACAAGGGTTTCTAATAAAGTTAAGAAAAATTCTGATTGATTATTTGTTGGTATATCATTGTCAAAGGCAGACCTTTCAAAGTCTGATCTTTAAAATCATGGATGAATACAGCATGTATGGGTTTACACGATTGACTTTTAAGGAGTTTTCGTTGACTAGTTACTACTTAGTGATGCAAACACTTTGTTTATTAATTACTACCGAGTGACAACAACAGGTTCATATATCAGTCACAAGATAACTGCATGGCTGGGAGCATACCTTTCTTGTGCAATATGGGTTCTTAGGAATAGCTTGCATCTCTTGATTATACAGAAAACATTCTCTTGGTTATAGGTTTGGATATGTGTGAAAGATTAACAACCTATCAGCAAGATGGAAAACTTAAAACAGGGTACGAGACTGAACTCAGATCAGATATTTTACTTTGGTCAAGTGTCTTATAATTTGTGGGCTCCACAACAGATGAATATACATTTGTTTCTGGGGGAAAAAAAATGAAGACGAGGATTAGTTGAAAATAAACATTGTATGTTACGGTTGGGTACCATATAGTTGGTTCTGATACACAGTGGTCCTATAACACTAAGTAGAAATGCCACATGGAGTTTTCTTGGAAGTAATTTTTATGGAAGCCAACTGCCAGGTCTTTCTCCTGCAGAGCCCCTGGGTAGGTTCAAACTGACAACCTTGAGGTTAGCAGCTGAGCACTTAACTGTTTGCATGACCAGAACTCCTAAGCTTAGTATGAGTCAGCAGCAATTTTGTGCTGCATTAATAGACTTGTGAAAGATGGATTTGGGGAGAAGTTAAAAACAGCATTAACACTTAGAGTTTTCAGTGAACCTGAAGTAATTTTCTGAATTACTGTATCATCAGCAATGGCAGCAAATGCATTGACTGCTTACTTTCACGTTAGGCACTGTTATCACACATTTCACATGCACTATGTTGTGTAAGAAGTGAATAGAAGAGATAGCTCCGTGGAAAAAAGTAAGACAACAGGACTTCATAATACAAAGGTTAATGTACAAATAAGTCAGTTGTGATACAAAGTTTTGGATCTGAGTGCTACCAGAATAATGATGTTAAGTTCAGGGAGTCAGTCAGTTCGGAGTGAAAGATTTGGTGATAACTTCTGGCCATGCTGAATTTGAGATAATTTCCCAAAGGAAATATAAATACCGGAGTAGTGGTTTCTGAAGTATGCTGTGTAGAGATGCCCTGAAAGCAGATAAAATTTCCAAAGGAGCAAATGTAGAGAGAGACACATCTGATCAAAGGGCTTGGATCTAGGGAGGAGACGATTATAGGCTGGTGACAGAAGGAGAAATGGTACCATAAAAACAGTAAGTAGCTTGAAAGAGAATGATCAGAAAAACTAAGGGACAGAGAATTTAAAGGAGAGCGAGGGGAGTAGGCTGAGGAAGAGATCAGCACTGAAAAATGCTGGAGAGAAGAAGTCAAGGAGGTTTGACTGCAGTCTGGAGCCAAACAGTTCAATTTGCCTGGAAGAACTGAATTATTCATACTCTTCCCTCCGTATTCACCAGCATCGTAAAAGTGGATACTGAGCAAGTTAGTAAGTGAATTGGGATTGCACATGTATAATGTTCAATAAAAGTGAATAAAATAACTCCAGAAACTTACCAAAGTCTCTCAAAGAATAAAGTTTATTTCTGTTCAGTGTAATCAGAAATAAGGCACAGACACTGATGATTGCCAGTGTAACTGCGTTTCCTAAATCCACTTCTCTCTTTCTTGATAGCAGAGTCCTGAAGGTAGTTAGGTTCCCATCTTGTCCCACTCAGCCATTTGTTTCACTGGGAACTTTGCCCACTGACAGCTTCTAAGGAACGTTTCTAATCCACTCATGGTAGTCCCAGTCCCTTGACTAATTGCTGTTTTAGGCACGGATGTCTGACGGAAATCTAGCCAGTGGGAAATAAAAGCAAGTATGCTCAGAGCTTTTCAGGGAAGCTTTTCCTAGCTGATAAAAAGAAACACAGAGAAGAGCCTGAATTTTTTCTTCTCAGATCTGGGTGAGATGCTTGGAACCATTGTAGCCATTTTGTCACATGAGGGAAGAATAGCCACTCAGGATAAATGGCAGAGCAGAGAGACGGAAGGAACTTGAGTTCCTTAAGCTATTATTGAGCCATTGACCATCCTTTACTCCATGTCTTGGATTCTCCTTTTCTTAAGCTGTTTGAGTTGGTGTTTTCTGTTACTTTTAACTGAATGCAATGTATTATAAAAATGTGAAGATTATTTCCTGCCATTTCTTTCTTCCCCCTCTTAATTTTTCTATTATTGTTTTTATTCAGCCTTTTGTATTTTATTCCAGTGAAATTTGTTTTATAGAAAATGAACCACTCTATAAAAATCCAAACTTTAATCCTTATGTTGTATTATTATTTCAGTTCAATGCTTACCTAGTCGGGTTGGGTGGCAGCAGGTAAGGGGAGGGTAAAGGGAGTATGTGAATAAAGGAATGGTCTATTATTTCCCCATTTTCCTTTCCCTAGTCATGGTACAGATTTAAGAGGCACTGTATATAGTGTTATTTCAAGGAGAGAACAATAACCTCTCCTCCCCAAATCTTTATATAACCTTCTCAAGCCTTTTGTTTGGGCTCTCATTTTATGAGTTTTTTTTTAGACATAGTACTTTGATTACCATGTACAAGCAAAGCCCATTGTTCAGTAGGGCTCTCTAATGAGAACAAGTAACACTAAGCATTGGGAATGAAAACTGTACATTTTTTTTTATGTGAAGGTTTATAGACTATTACTTCTAATTGAAATTTGAAGTTTGCCTTTATAGTTAAGGTAAAAGCCGAAAATCACACACTAAGCCCATCTCTGGCATACCAGAATCTCCTGGAGAACAACCCTTTTGCAAGGGTGGCACTTACCTATCAAAAGAAAGGGAGAGCTGGCATTGGCCTCAAAAGGTTAAATCTGAGTAAAGTCTCATATCTATAAAGAGGCCATTTGCGAAGGTAAGGAGCTAGAATTATTGGAAAATTTTAAGAGTGTTAGGGAGTAAGAACCACTGAAATACTTGCAGAGGTGATAGAGGCACTGTGCATGTGTTAAGGAATCGGGTTTGCTGATTGTTATCTGTAGAATATAGTAACAATCCTCTATACAACTGGGGGGATTGCTGCAGAAGGAACCTGGAGTGTTTATTTCAATCATTTTAACAATGACCTTAAAGGAGGTGTGGCTAAACAATGGTTAAGGTCTTCACAGTTAACTGAAAAGTTGGCATTTCCAATCTACTCAGTGGCTCTCTCTGATGGAGAAAGACCTGGAGATCTGTTTCCATAAATTTTACAGCCCAGGAAGACCTACGGGACAGTTCTACTTTGTCACATGAGGCTGCTATGAGTCAAAATTGACTCAACAGTACCTAACTACAAAACTACATTGGATAAATTTTATGATGCTTGAATTTTATACAGCAATATTATGTTTAGGAGTACTTTGAAAGCTGCTGTTCTTGTGCTATTGCTTAATCTCATGAGTTTCAATAGGACCAATCTACCTCTGAAACCAAAAAAAATCAAAACAAAACAAAACCGGTTGACTTCAAGTTCATTCCCACCCTTGGTGACTCCATGTGTTGCAAAATAGAACTGTACTCCATAGAGTTTTCAATGGTTGTAATCTTACATTGACAGAGAAATCTTCCAAGTTGACTCTGGGTGGACTCAAATTGACCAGATTTGGTAATCAACCAACTTGTAACTGTTAACATGACCTATATGCTTTGTTGTTGTTTTGGGGGTGCCCTTGAGGCAGTTCCAACTCACAATGACCCTATTGTAACAGAAAGATATACTACCCAGACCCATGGTAACCTCAGAATCATTGCTGTTTGTGAGCTCATTGTTGCAAGCATTGTATCAGTCCATCTTGATGAGAACCTTCCTTTTTTTTTTTTTTTTTTTGCAGATTCATTAGTTTACAAAGCAAAACATCCTTCTTCAAGGACTTGTTCCTCCTGATAACGTGTCTAAAATACCTAAGACAAAGTCTTGCTGTCCTCCCTTCAAAGGAGTATTCTGGTTGCACTTCTTTCAAAGCAGGTTTTTGTTCCGTTTTCTGGTAGTCCATAATATATTCAATATACTTAGCCAATACCATAATTCAAGTACAACAATTTTCATTTCATCTTCTGTTTTCCTTATCCAACTTTTGAATGCATATGAAGTGATTAAAAATACTTTGGCTTAGGTCAGGTGCCTTGGTACTCAAAGTAGTATCTCTGCTTTCCAATATTTTAAAGAGGTCTCTTGAGGCAGATTTTCCCATTGCAATATGTCATTTGATTTCTTGACTACTGCTTCTGTGGTCATTGATTGTGTGTCTAAGTAAATGTAATCTTTGACTACTTCATTCTTTTCTTCATTTATAATGATTTGCGTATTGGCCCAGTTGTGAAAATTTTTGTTTTCTTTGCATTGAAGTATAATCCATACTGAAGTCTGTAGTCCTTGATCTTCTTCAGTAGTGCTTCAAGCCCACATCACTTTCAGTAAGCAATGCAGTGTCATCTGCATATCACAGGTTGTTAACGAGTCCTCCTCTGATCATGATGCCGCATTCTCCCCCAAATACTCCATATTCTTAGACTGTTTTCTCAGCATACAGACTGAATAAATATGATGAGAGGATATAAACTCAAAAGACGCTTTTCCTGATTTCAAGCCATGCAGTATCTTCTTGTTCTGTTCAAGTGACTGCCTCTTGTCCTACGTACATGAACATAATGAAATGCTCTGAAATTCCCATTCTTTGCACACCATGTTGCTATGATTCAGAACCAATTCTCCAGCACCTAACAACAACAACAACAACAACTATAATTCTACTTGAGGCAAGAAACACATTATTTCTACATATCATTGATGTCTTATAGTCCATTGGAATCTTTGTCTGAAGAGTTGGCTTTGGGAATGGTTTCACCTTTGGTCTAATAGAGAGTCTGGGGGCCATGTCTTCCTGGATCCCTCCAGTCTGAGTCAGACCATTAAATCTTGTCTTTCCCCTAGAATTTAAAGTTTTATGCAACACTTTACTCCTGCTCCGTCAGAAGCTCCCTTTTGTGTTCCCTGTCAAGGCGATCATTGGTAGCAGCTGGGCACCTTCTAGTTCTAGTCTCAGGGTGATGAAGTCTGTAGTTTATGTGGCCCTTTCTGACTCATGGGCTAATATTCCTGTGTCTGTCCCTCAGAGTGTTGTATACTGGAAGCTTCTTTACTTTTGGTCTAGTCCAGTTCTGCTGGTTTCCCTGTATTCTGTGTTGCCCTTCCCTTCACCTAAGATAATTCTTGTCTACTATCTAATTAGTGAATACCCCTCTCCCTCCCTCCCCACCCTTATAATCATCAAAGACTTTTTTCATCTGTTAACTTACCCATTCTAGTCACCAGTAATTATCAATGTATCCTGGTTGAGTGATAAATCAATTTCAAAATGCAGAAGCTAGTAAAAATCTTTTCTTTCTTCATCTTTGACCTTAGTGGTTGGGGCTAAGCTTGAATAACAGTGATGTTAACTGGCCTTCTCTAGAGGCATGTGGATATTATCCTATCAGTGACAATGTTGCACTTAAGGCCAGACCTTGAATGTACTTTTTGAGAATGAATGCAGCACCATTGCTCTTCAGTTTGTCACGCCTGTTTGGTAGACTACATGACTGTCTGATTCAAAATGGCAGTGGGCTTGGTTTGGTGTTATATCTGTGATATTAAAATTTCTTGGGGGGAAGGACACAATTAGGAAGAAAATTCCTACAAAATCTCCTTGCTGGGTCCAAAATAAATTTTAAGATGCAGTGTATCAAAAAGGATTAACCTACCATTAGGAGGGTCATCAGAAGTTTCTAAAAGCCTGTCAGGAGCACAGGACACATTATATAATTTTTATTTTGGCTACAACTTGCAACCAGATACCAAAATACCATATCAACTCTATACCAAACAAGTCACAAACAATAGAAGATAAACAATATAAGTGGGAACTCCAAGCAAATATCTGTGTTCATCATCAAAAAGATTTTACCAGAAGAGTAAAGAGAACCTACAGACTGGGAAAAGAAAAACAAAATGATCTGCAATGTAGCTACCAAGAATCCAGTCTCTAAAATCTATAGAATACCTTGATTCCTCAACAAAAGGCAAATAATCCCATTTAAAAGCAGGCAAAAAATATGAACAGACACTTCACCAAAGAAGACATCTAGGCAGCTAAGAGTCATATGAAGAAATCCCCATGATCATTAGCTATTAGAGAGATGCAAATCAAAACTTCAGTGAGGTACTGTCTCACCCAGATATTACTGGTACTAATTACAAAAAACAAACAAACAAACAAACAAAAACAAACAGAAAATCACAAATGTTGTAGAGGTTGCTGAGAGGCTGAAAGTCTTATGCTCTGCTGGTCACCAGAGAAACCAAATCTATTGCCATTGAGTATATTCCTACTCACAACAACCTTTTACTTGGGGGAGGAATATAAAATGGTACAACCACTACGGAAAAATACATGATTCCTCCTGAAAAGGCTGAAAATAGAAATACTACACAATCTAACAATCTCACTCTTCACACTATACCCTACAGAGAAATAAGAGCTGTTAAAGGAACATACGTATACACACCCATCTTCACTGCAGTATTACTCACAGTGGCAGAAGGATGTAAGCCACACAAGTGCACAACAACTGATGAACACATAAACAAATTATAGCACACAATAGAATATGAAGCAACAACAAAAATCAACAGTGAATCTGTGAAACATTTCACAACATGGATGAATCCGGAGGGCATACCGTTGAATGAAATAAGTCAACGACGAAAGAACAAATACTGCATGAGATCACTATCAAAATACCCAAGAAAGGCTTCACATGCTGGTAGAAACAATCTTTAATGGTTATGAGGGGGTAGAAGGGTGAGTAGGGGAAATCGCTAACCAGATAGTAGACAAGCATTAACCACATTGAAGAAAGACAACATATGATTCAAGGAAATTCAGCATAAGTAATTTGACCAAATCAAAGTCATACAAGTCACCCAGACACATCCAAGCATCCTGAGAGACTGATTTCTAGGGGCTAAGGGGTGGAGACCATGGTCTCAGCAGCCATCTAGGCCAACTGACATAACACAGTCATAAACCAAATGTTCTACATCCTATCTTGGTGTGTAGTGTTTGGGATCTTAAAAGCTTGCTAGCAGTCATCTAAGATAGATCTATTGGTCCCATCCCATCCAGAGCAAAGGAGAATGAAGAAAACCAAAGACTAGAGGAAAATATTACTCTAAATAGACCACATGAACCACAGCCACCACCAGCCTGACCCAGCAGAACTACTTGGTGCTCAACTACCACCAACAACTGCTTTGAAGGGCATTATGCTAGAGCATCCTAGACAGAGTGAGAGAAAATGCAGAACAAAATGCAAATTCACACACACACACACACACACACACACACACACACATGCACACACACAAGACCAGAATTGGTGGTCTGACTGAGACTAGAGGAATCCCCAAACTACATTCCCTAGCCCTGTGCTAACTCAGAACTGATTAAAAACAAAACAAAACAAACAAAAAGACCCATTGTTGTCAAGTCAATTTTGATACATTGTGATGCTATATGACAGACTTGAACTGCTGACCATTTGGCTAACAGCCACAGCACTTAACCACTATGCCACCAGGGTGATGCCACTCCTGAAATTCACATTTTAGCCAAAGATTAGCCAGGCCTGTAAAACAAACTATAACACATGTGAAGAATGTGCTTCTTAGTTCAATCGAGTATAGAAGACCAAATGGGCAACACTGGTCTAAAAGCAAAGAAAGAAGTCAGAAAAGGGTAGGAACATAATACCTTATCATGTGAATATTGGATTGCAAGCAGTTCCACAATTTGTGCATAATTTCTATTAATGGGAAGCTAATTTGTGCTGTACATTTTCACCTTATGTAGAACAAAATTTTCAAAAGTCATCTCATTAAAGCTTTTGAAATTAGATATGAATGGGAATCATCCCATTGTTCACAAATTATAGCTAAAGATTTAAGACGAAACAACACACTAAGTACCTTCCTAGTTGTGAAGATGTGAACATTCAGCTCTGCTGCCCTTCTCTGTCCCTATCACCAGTAATTACATGACAGGCATAGGGGTGTTTCAAGACTATTTTTTGAATGGTTGGCTGAGGAGTTGAGTTCTGAGAATTTTCCCTTAACTGGAACAAGAGAGAAAGCCCCCAGAAGGACAATTTGCAGTGTGATGTTGTTTGCATGCCTTGATGGTGACTTTGACTCACAGCAACCCTATAGGACAGAGTAGAACTGTCCCACAGGACTTCTAGGCTGAAATCTTTCAAGAGTATATTACCAGATCTTTCTTTTAAGGAACCACGGAGTGGGTTTGAATCACTGACCTTTTGGTTAGCAGTGAAGTGCTTAACCATTGTGCTACCAGGGTTATTGATTTCCTGGTTGGACTTCAGCTTAGGCAGCAGCCTTGCTGCTCTTTTTGTTTATTTGAACAGGTGGAAAAGAAAATTAAAAGTAGACAGAAATAGGGATAATGTGAAGGAGAGTAGAGGCAAAATTGAGTGCTGGACTATCCTTAAATTCCCACCACTGTCATCTTTTACCTGTGGTTTTCATGGGTTATTTTGTTACTGTGAAAGCTGGGAAAAGTGCTCCCAATAACAAGGGGGGTTCAGATATATCTATAGGAGAAGGGAGTTAAGGGAGAATCTCAAAAGACGTCAAAAGAAAGAAAGGCTCTCCACTAGAAACTGCAAAGTAGAGATTTTGCCTGAGGTCCCCCTTAAATAGTTCACTTATGTTCTGCCAAAAGAGACAATACTTAGACAATTCTCTCACTGTGGGCCGTTGATAGCTGCCATAACAACATCCACTTAATGAAAAAATGGTATTGGGCTGTTAATTCTCTTAACTCCTCTTCCTAACCCTAAGGAGCTAAAGGAATAAGAGGAGGAGAAGATGTGGAAGGGTAAACCACAACTCCTTCCTCTCCAAGACTCACAGGCTGAGACGAGGTATGCTCTAAATTGAATTTGAGATTGAAGTTTTAAGCTGGACTAGCCTTAATCAGCTTCCTTAACACTTGGAATTGACAAGCGTGCTCTGAGCTCTGTCACCAAGGTCAGGGGAGGGAGATCTGACCAGACAGATCTGAAGGCAATAATAGAAAAGAACATTAGAACTGTTTCTTGTTTTTACCTACCCCTCTCCCAGGTGTATTTGTTTAAATGGTTCAAAAGGTAAATTATTTAAACCTCAGTAATACTAAAGAACAATCTCTCTCTCCCTACAGAAGTTATTAATGAGTCCTGGTAGCACAGAAGCTATTAAAAAAATTAGGTTAGACTTTGATTATTTTCCTTTATAGCATTATGTTTTACTTTTTTTTTTTTTCATTTTTTTATTATGACTGAGTGAAAATGTACATTCCCGTATAAACTTACATGCCCACCTGTATGGAGCTTCAGCTGCTCTCCCTGCACAAGAATAAAAAGGGGTGCATCCTGAGATCTCTACTAAAAGACCTCAATTGATGGTCCAGCGGTTTCAGAGTTACCCTGGGAACATGGCCCCAGGTCCTGATGCTGCCCCTGCCCATAAATCATAACGAAGGTCCACTCTTTGAACATGAATGGATTGGACTTGGCAATGCAGAGTGACCATATATTGGATGCACTTTATGGTTCTATGCACCTATAGGATATCATCCTGCTGACCTCTGGCTGGAGGAAGGAGAGTGGGTGAAGATGAGGGAAAAGGAGACTATGTTTTACTTTTTGAACACATTATGAACCTTAGCTAAGGAGCCTTAGGGGAACAATGGGTAGGTGCTGGGCTGCTAACGGTAAGGTCAGCAGTTTGAAACCACCAGGTGCTTCACTTGAAAAACACCTGAGAATTGGTTCAAATAAAGATTATAGTCTTTGTGGGAGCAGATCCCCAGGTCTTTACTCTTGCAGAGTAGGTGGGTGGGCTCAGACCTCAGACCTTGGGGTCAGCAGTGAGCTTTTCACCATTTGCAACACCAGAGCTCATTCTCGTAAATACCACAGCTTGAAGAAACTCTGTGGGGCAGTTCTGCTGCATCCTATAGGGTCTCTATGAGTCACAATGGACAACACACCAGAAGGTTTCACTTATTGTCAAAATTCTTTCGTTAGGATTAGTCTCTCATATTTTCAGAAGACTCAATCAACAAGACCATATGGTCCTTTTGGCAGGGAGAGTCGTTTGCTTTCCTGAGTACAGCTTCCCTGACATTCCTAGCCACAGAATTACCTGGGGACTTGGGTGCTGTTATAAATTCCAGAAATATAAATTGTTTTGGGGTTCCCCACTTTGATGTTCTAGAATTGCTAGGTCTGCAACAGGTCCCAGGTATAGGGTGTGTGTATATGTATGTGTGTGTGTGTCTGTGTATTTTTTTTTAAAGAAACAAAAATTATTATAATGAACTGGCAAATTTGAGAAGCACTAACTTAATGGAACACTTATGAATAGTTGTACTCTTTCTTTCAGAATTCTTCCTTCTGTTGTTTATGGACAGTTCTCCATTACAAAAATGTGTTTACAATGTTTTCACACAAATAATGTGAGCCTTACACTTGTGTTCACTAACTGCTCCCTTCCCCCAAAGTATTTTTAGAAATGCTACTATGCCTATTTTTTATTCATGTGTTGCTGTAAAAAATTGCATAGCGTGCTTACAAAAGTATCTCTTGGAGGAGGAAGGGAGTGGTTGCCAAATAAGTATGGAAGACATATATTACTTGTGTAAAATTACGATAACAATATCCTACTATTTTAGGTGGTGAGAAGATAGAAATAAATAAAAACAAGAAAGAGAACATCTCTCTTTTGAAAGCTGATATTTTAATGGAGATAAAGACAATATTGAACAATCACATGCATTTATTATTTAATGTACAAAAAAATCTGCTGCCATCAAATTGATTTTGACTCATAGATACTCTTTAGGACTGAGTAGAACTGCCCCATAGGGTTTCTAAGAAGTGGCTTGTGGATTTGAACTGTCAACATTTTGATCTGAAGCAGTAACTTTCAAATACTGGATCACTGGGCCTCCATTTAATGTACAGTAGTGATAAATGCTGCCAATTAAAAAACAAGAGAGAGAGAGAGATAAGATGTTGGAGTAGGGTGGTAGGCTGTCTTTATTTTGTAGGAAGTCAAGCATACCTACTCAGTTATCCATATGGTTAGGTTTCAAAGACCAGGGAGTAATGTGAAAATTGCCTTTCTGTGAAAATGGAAAATGACTGCACCAGATCACAAAAATGGAAGATGACTACATCATTACTACTTCACTGTTCCTTACTGCCAGGTGTACATCCTTAATTCACAAAAATAGTTAGTAGATTTTTTACCATTCATGTAAATTCAAAATATCAGAAAACAAGATAATATGCAAGTGATGAACAATCAGGCAAAGACTTGGATGGAATAAGGAAGTCCTGCAAAGACATTGTTTTTGTTAGCTGTTGTTGAGTGGGCCTCTGACTTACCCTAACCTATGCACAATGGAATCCAACTGTTGTGAGCCATAGGGTTTTAACCAGCTGATTTTCAGAAGCAGATCGCCAGGCCTTTCTTCCTAGCCTGTCAACTCCACTGAAACCTATTTGGTGTCACAGCAATGCACAAGCCTCTACTAGCAGATGGGAGGTGGCTGCCCCTGAGATATATTGGCCAGTAATCAAAATTGGGTCTTCCACATGGTAGGTAAGAATTCTACAAGTGAACTATCTGTCAACTGCAAAAATGCATAGGAAAAAAATTTAGTGAGAGGTAAAAGAAAACGAAAAATAGCTTGACATCTCTTAATGAAGAATGGGGGCCAGGATGGCAAGTAGCCAGGAGACCGAGGTAGAAAGGGATGGAAGACAAGCTTAACAAAGGAGCCAGGACCATAGCAGGCACTATAAAGCCAAGATTCGGAGGCTAGATGGAGGCGGGAAGTAGAAAGGTCTGATCTGATTTATTTCTATGCGGAGTGACTCTGGAGAAGCAAAAGGGAAAACTGGGAAGTGGATAATAAGGCTATTGAAAGTTACAGTCTGGATTAACTCCCTAAACACAGAATTTCAATGTGATGTAATCAGTAGGTATAGCCAGGTCCAAAAATATCTGAGAACAAGAGGTCTCAATGTTTGTATTTACTGAGAGGATCTTCTATTTTTTCTACTCAGCTTGACATTAAATTTGTAGCTTTTTCTTATGTTGTTTCTTCCTCAGTAGAGGACCCTAGGTCTACAGCTTCTTTTTGTGATTGCAAGAAAGCATTTTTTTCCTCCACCCCTGCCTTATGACTGGGCTTTCAAGGAGCCATAGGAATAACTAGTTTGATTTTCATAATGTATTTCAGTCATCATATGCAGCAGCTATGTGAAATACCTCCCCACCCAGTTCATACAAACTCTTCCAGCATTTTCTAATTACCTGTTTAGGTAGCATTAGGAATAACTTCACTTGTATACAGTGGAATTTCATCGTTTAAAAAATTACCTGTCTATCAGCAGAATTAACCAGCTATCTCAAATGTGACTTTCTAAGGGCCTACTCTTGAAGTATTTAGATCTTTTTACAGGACAAAATGATTTGCCGCAAATTAAACTGCATTTTAGATTGAAGATTTAATATTATTAAATTATAGACATAGAATGTTGGAATTTGTGTATCATACCTAGAAATTTAAAAGCATATTTCTGAATTTAACAACACTGGTGGCTTAGTAGTTAAAGCTATGACTGCTAACTAGTTCAAAGGTTCTCCTTGGACAGTCAACAGGGCAATTCTTTTCTGCCCTGTAGGGTTGCTGTTAAGTGGGAATCAACTCAATGTCATTTTTTTTTTTTTAAAGATTGCTGGTGCTGCAATGGTTAAGCACTCAGCTGCTAACCACAAGGTTGATAGATCAAACTAACCCAGTCACTCTGTGGGAGAAAGACCTGGTAATCTGGTCTCTAAAAGATTATGGCCTCGGAAATGCTATGAAGCAGTTCTACTCCGTCACATGGGGTTGCTATGAGTTGAAATGACTCAATGTCATCTAACAAGGAGGCTTTGAGAAGGTAAGAAAGCTACTCTTTTTTTTTTTTTTTTTTTTTGTCGAAACCTTGACACTAGGTATGCACGCTACCAATGTATTTTTAGACAATTCTATTTCTGATCCTAATCCTTTGCTGTGGTTACGGCCCCATGGCCTTAAATTACCGGCTCTCACAGTTTCATAAAGCTAATATACACCACCATGTACATTTGGAAGGTGGTGTACATAACATTCTACTAAGAGGGACCCTATGATCATCAAACCCCTACTAGTAACCTGCCACAATTCAGGGATAGAACTGACACTAGTCATTTTTCTTCACTGACAAGTTTTCATTATGTGGCTTTCCCAGAACAATTTAGAAATTGATCTGCAGCTGATGGAAGCTGGAATGAATTGGCCCTATAAGTGATCCCAAAGCAGCAGAACAAAATAAAAGCAAACCTGGGGCTCCTGTGTTGAGCACAAGGCTGGCAAGCCCCTTTCTGCCTCCCCTTCTGCACCGCCTGTATGTACCCACCATTCTGCTTTTTGACAGATCTAGGCTCCTCAAAGGGGGCTTATCACTCCGGGGACATTCCTTAGACTCGAAGAGGTCATGTAAACATTTCTTTCCTCATCTGTTTACTTATCTCCTGCCTAAATAGGTCATAGGTTCACCCCACTGAAAAACAATTCCGTAGTTATGAGTCCACTGATATTACAGAAGGGTCTATTGTTTTCTCTGAAATTGTGTGAATCTGGTTAAAAATCTAGGACCTTGTACTTGGTTTGTGTAATTCTAGCATTGCTTGGTGGTCAGTGGGATTGCCTGACAGACAGAACATGTGTGGGTGATGTGTTTGCAATCCCAAAGGATACTTTGGAAGCAAGATTCTTCTAAAACTGTTTCAGTTGAACTGAGAGAGTCAAGGGTCTAGGGGACATATTCTGGCCCTAAAAAGACAGAATTGAGGAGTGATAAAGGAAATCTAGACCAATACAGAGAGTTCATTCAGCTAGGTATAGTGTGTGTGTGCACGCGTGCATGCATGTGTGTGTGTGTGTGTGTGTTGTGCAGTTTAGGTTGTATTTAGGTTGGTAGGGAGTTAAGAGGAGTGTCTAGACTGAAGACTGAACCCTCCAAGATAAGCCTAGAAACATGAGTCAAATGGAGTCCCCAGGTAGTGCAAACAGTTAGCACTCCTGGCTTAAGTTGTAAGTTCAAGTCCACGTAGAGGCACTTGGAAGAAAGACATTGTGATCAGCTTCTGAAAAATCAGCGATTAAAACTCTTACGGAGAACACTTTTAGTCTGACACACATGGGATCACCATGAGTTGGAATCAACTCAAGAGTGACTGAAATGAAAATAAAGGGAGTTTATTTAAGTGACAATAGATTGTTTCTTTGCCCTACCCTACCCACAGTTGACAAGTGAGTATGCACTCAGTTCTGTGGAATTGGATAAGACATCCCACAATCCCAAAGAGTATTTCCTCCCTTAATAATAATCATGATAAAAACCAAAAACAAATCCTTCACCATCAAGTCAATTCAAACTCATAACAGTTCTGTAAGACAGGACTGAACTCCCACATGTGGTTCCCAAGGAGTGACTGGTGGGTTTGAACTGCTGACCTTTTGGTTAGCAGCTGTAGCTCATCATCAGTAGACCAAGAGGGTTTCTACAATCACGATGGTAGCTATCATTTATGGAACAACTGTTACAAGCAAGTCCATGTGTCCTTTCAAATCTCCGCAACTTCCACGTAGCCTTCAGCGACACTGTAACTGAGCAAAAACAAAGACTTTGATGCCATGGATAAGTGCTGATCAATTCTGAACAATGAAAAGGAAATGAATCTTATTTTGAATATAAAATTATGAAAACTTTTGTTTAGTAGAGATACACTTGTTGCCATTGAGTCAATTCCAACTTATAGCTACTCTGTAAGGCAGAGTAGAATTACTCCACAAACTTTCCAAGGAAAAACTGTGGATCTGAACTGTCTGTCTTTCGGTTAGCAGCCATAGCTCTTAACCACTGTGCCACCAGGTCGCCTTAGTAGAGACATTAATTGTTATTTCTTTTACTTTTTGGCTTGGTTTACCTATATTTTCTCTTTATTTCTGGCTTGAGTTACCTGTATTTCCTGTATGTGTCTCAATTGAAAAAGAATGTGCCTGATTTATATGTGCATACATATGTATAGATGAAACCCTGGTGGCATAATGATTAAGTGCTATGGTTGCTAATCAAAAGGTCAGCAGTTTGAAAACACCAGGTGTTCCTTGGAAACTCTATGGGGCAGTTCTACTCTGTCCTATAGGGTTACGGTGAGTCGAAATCAACTTGACAGGAGGGGGTTTGGAGTATGTGCATGTATGCGTGTGTAAATGTATGTATGTATGTATACATACACATGTATACACACACCCAATCTATAAAACTTAGAGATCTCAAAAATGACTGTTTCTATCTCCTTCTCTCTCTGTACTATTAGTCATGTCTTTGAAAGGTATAACTTAACAGAGACTCACCCAAACCAGGCTAATTAGTACCAGTAAAACTAATTTCCAGGAGAAACTCCTTTCACTCACTTTCTGGAGTCACTTCTGCTGGACTTGATGTGGAAATGAAATGTATCAGCCTTCTCTGAGTATTTGCAGAGCCTGGGGTAATAATACAGTTGGATACTCATGTATTAGATATATTTTAAAGTTATACCTCATAAAAAATGTTCATCTAAAATGTGTTCTATCTTGACTAGTATACCTTCATAATGATAAAATTTAAAAATGTGCTTAATTCTTTCAACTAGAAAATATTCTACTTCATCCTGTTCTCCATAATTTCAGTGATCTAAAACATGAAAAATAAAATGTAATCGTGGTCCATATCTCTCTCTATGACTGTTTTAATCAAGATAGAAATTAAATGCAATGATAAAGATAAAAGTGATTTGATTATATTTTTTCAAAAATATGTATACAACACATTTCAAAATTAGAGAAAATTCACAATTTTTATAAGAAAACTTCAAAATGAATGTTAAGATTAAATAAAAATATGAAAATTATACTCAACATGTATATAATTTTTAAATGAGAGTATTTAAATGAAGCTAATTTTATTAACTTTTTGAAATTTAATAAACTCTTATTAAGTATTTTCACGAAAATAAAACTACTAACTGAAAAGTTTGATAGTATAAACTCATGCAGGAATATAAAAATAAATAAGTAAAGAAATAGATGAATGAATTAATTAAAATAAAAGTACTCAAATTCCTTTTTTTGTTTGTTTCTTTTTTCTTCTTTTTATTATAATTGAATGAAAATGTACATTCCTATATAAATCTACATGCTAACCTACATGCAACTTTCACTGCTCTTCCTGCATGGTGATAGCACACTCTTCCTCTCTGCTGCATACATGTCTTATCTTCCCAACAGTATGCTATCTTCTCCTCTCCACTCATTCCCCTTCCTCCAGTATGAGGTCAGCAGGACGACCCCCTACAGATGCCTAGAACCATAAAGTGCCCACACAATACGATCACACTGTGTCACCAAGTCTAATCCATTGCTGTCTGAAAAGTTGATCTTCATTGTGGTTTATGGACAGGGGCAGCATCAGGGCAAGAGGCCCTGCTACCGGGAGAACTCCGAGGCCCCTTGACCCTCAGCTGTGTTCTTTTAGCGGAGATCTCAGTGTGCATCACTATTTATACTTGTGTTGCCAGTGAGACTCAACTTTGTGAGCCTCATCGTGGCTATCACTGGCGGTAGCCAGGCACCATCTGGTTCTTCTGGTGACAATTCGATGTAGACATCCACTCACATGGGTCTCTCTGTCTTCTGGATTCTCTTTCACCCACGTCGTTGTGGACTTTGGTGATCATCCATTCCTGCAGAGTTGGGACCATTTGCTGTACCCTCAGATGGCAGCTTGGCAGCTTTTAGGACCCCAGATACCACTCACCATTTTGGGGTGTGGAGAGACCTCATTAGCAAAACACTAGTTGTGCCAATTGGCCTCAATTTCCCCTGAGAACATGGTCCCTGGCCCCCCGTACCAGCTACTCTGTCCTTGTATTATTGGGTTACAATGGGAGGAGTACACAAGTTGTGTTGAAGTCCCATTAATATTGATCTTCTTACTAATGTATGCTGTCATCAATTTCACCCAAGCAAATTTCTAACAACTATCTAATCTAAACCCTCACCTTCATGCTCCCACCCTCCCCACCCTTGCAGCGGTCAAAGAGTCTTTTCTGTTATGCATGAGTCTGCTTTTAAGTTCTTATCGTAGGGGTCTCATACAATGTCTGTCCTTCTGTCACTTACTACTTTCACTTAACATAATGTTCATCCGTTGAAACCAGGTTACAAGATGTTTCCTGCTATCATCTTTGTTCTTTATCATTGCACAGTGTTCCACTGAGTATATATATCATAGTTTACCTATCCATTCTTCTGTTGTTAGGCATCTGGGTTGATTCCATCTTTTTTGCTATTGTGGACTGTGCTGTGATGAACATTCGTGTGCGTGTGTCAGTTGGTGTGAATGGCCTTGATTCTGTAGGATATATTCCAAGCAATGGAGTTACCGGGTCAAACAGTGTATCTATATCCATTATTTTAGGTAGTGCCACATTGCTTTCCAAAGAGGTTGCACCATTTTGCAGTCCCACCAACAGTGTAGGAGAATTCCAACCTCTCCACAGCCTCTCCAGCCATCTAGTGTTTTGTGTTTTTTGGATCATGGTCAACCTTGTTGGGATGAGATGGTATCTCATTGTCATTTTGATTTGAATTTCTTTAATAGCTAATGATCGTGAGCATGTCTGCATGTGTTTTTTGGCTGCCTGGATCTCCTCTTCAGAGTAGTGTGGTGGTCAGGGTTATGTCAACTTGGCTACTACCTATTTGGCTGCTGTATTAAGTGGTAGGGCAGGGTTTGTGGTGACTCCCTGCCCCTCGGCTCTCGTGACACTGGACTACGGCTGCTGATCGCTCACGTGGCCAGGAGCTCCTGCTCTCTGGTTCCAGCATCTGGTTCCGGGACTTGAGCTAGCAGCTGTTGGGCTCATCAGTCCTTACAGTCGGCACGTGAGAGCCCTGCTCCCTGACCTGCCAATCCTGCGCTCAC
The DNA here is from genome assembly GCA_028571685.1 of Heterohyrax brucei. NCBI lineage: Eukaryota > Metazoa > Chordata > Mammalia > Hyracoidea > Procaviidae > Heterohyrax > Heterohyrax brucei. Next base: position 132,022,863 of record CM053146.1, on the reverse strand, counting down.
CAGCCTCTGCCCAGTCCTGCTCCCTGACCTGCCGATCCTGGGTTCTCCAGCCTCTGTCACATCGTCTCGCCACCAGCTTGGGATCCACTGACCTACACAACCGGTGATCTGCAACTCTGGTCTCTGACTTGCTGACCTTGGGTTCCTCAGCTTCCGTGGACACGTGAGACTTGTGCCAGAGCTTGGGACATTCAGCTTCTGTGATTACGTGAGCTGTTTCCTATATTTGTATCTATCTATCTGTCTATATATATATATATTATAAATCTTTCCTTGTACCTACACGTGTTACTGGTTTTGCTTCCCTAGAAAACCCAGCCTAAGACAAGTAGTGTCTCTCCATCTCCTTTGCCGATTGCTTCATTGGATGATTTATCTTTTTCTTATTGATATTTTGTAGTACCCTATAGATTACGGAGATCAGGCATTGGTCTGACATAGAGTTGCAAAATATTTTTTCCCATTGTGTACGTGGCCTTTTAATTCTATTAATAAAGTCTTGGGACGAGCAAAAGTGATTGATTCTTAGTAGTTCCCATTTATCTATTTTCTCATCTGTGATTTATTTGACAGATTTTGAAATCTGTTTATGTTGTGTATTAAACCTTCCATTGTTGTTCCTACTTTTTCTTGGATGAGCTTTGTCATTTTAGATTTGATATTTAGGTCTTTTATCCAGGTTGAGTTGGTTTTTGTATAAGGTGTGAGACATGGGTCTTGTTTTAGTTTAGTGCGGATGGGCATCCAATTTTGCCAGCACTATTTGTTGAACAGATTATGTTTACCCCAGTTTAATATCTTAGGGACTTTGTCGAATATCAGCTGCTCATAGGCAGACGATGTCGTCTCTGGGGTCTCGATTCTGTTCCACTGATCTATCTGTCTGTTTTTATACCAGTACCAGGCTGTTTGGACTACTGTGGCAGTGTAATAGGTTCTAAGGCCTCCTAGTGTGTTATTCTTCTTCAGTAATGCTTTACTTATCTGGGGCTTCTTCCCATTCCAGACAAAGTTGGTAATTTGTTCCTCCATCTCATTAAAACATGTCACTGGAACTTTCCTTGGGATTGCATTATACAAGTAGATTGCTTTGGTAAAATAGACATTTTCACAATGTTAAGTCTTCTTATCCATGAGCAGGGTAGGATTCTCTATGTATGTAACTCTCTCTTAGTTTCTTATAGTAAGGGTTTGTAGTTCTCTTTGTAAAGTTCCATTATTTCTCTGGTTAGATTTATTCCTGGGTACTTCATCTTAGAGTCTATAGTAAATGGTATTGACTTGGTGATTTCTTCCTTAACAATCTTGTTGTTGATATAAAGGAATCTTACTGATTTACTTACGTTTATCTTGTATCCTGAGACTTTGCCGAACTCCTCTATCAGCTTGAGTAGTTTCCTTATGGATTCGTTGGGATTCTCTGAATATACAATCATCATCTACAAATCGGGAGATTTTTAGTTCTTCTTTGCCGATGCAGATGCCCTTTGTTCCTTGGTCTTTTCTAATTGCTCTGGCTAGAACTTCTAGTACAATGGTGAATAGGAGAGGTGAGAGTGGTCATCCTTGTCTACTTCCTGTACTCAAGGGAAACTCCTTCAGTCTCTCTCCATTCGGGATGATGTAGGCAGTTGGCTTTGTATAAATGGCCCTTTTTCCACAGAGGCATTTGCCATCTATTCCTGTTTTGCTGAGAGTTTTTAGCATGAATGGGTGTTGGACTTTATCAAATGCCTTTTCTGCATCAATAGACAAGATCAAGTGATTCTTGTCTTTTGTGGTATTTATGTGGTTGATCACATTAATTGTTTTTCTGATGTTGCACCAGGCTTGCATCCCTGGTATGAATCCAACTTGGTCGTGACAGATTATTTTTTGGATATGTTGTTGTGTTCTATTGGCAAGAATTTTGTTGAAGATTTTTGCATCTAGATTCATGAGTGATATCAGTCTGTAGTTCTCTTTTTTGGTTGAGTCATTCCCTGGCTTTAGTTTCAGGGTTATGCTGGCTTCATGGAATGAATTTGGGAGTATTCCATCCCTTTTTATTCTGTGAAATAGTCTCAGTAGTATTGGAGATAACTCTTCTCTAATAGTGTGGTAGAATTCTGCAGTGAAGCCATCTGGGCCTGGGCTTTTTTTGCTTTGCAGTTTTTTGATGACTTTTTCAATCTCTTCCTTCATGATGGGTTTATTAAATTGTTCTGCATCACATTGTGATAATTTTGGTAGGTGATATGAATCAAGGAATTTGTCCATTTCCTCTAGGTTTTTGAATTTATTACAATACAGTCTTTCATAGTATTCAGCTACGACATTTTTTATTTCTGCTGGATCTGTTGTGATGACTCCCCTCTCATTTCTTATTTGGGTTATCTGTTTCCTGTCCTGTTTTTCTTTAGTAAGTTTAGCCAGTGGTTTGTCAATTTGGTCGATCTTTTCAGAGAATCATCTTTTGGTCTTTTCAATTTTTTTCAGTTGTTCTTCTATTCTCTAATTCATTTAGTTCTGTTCTTATCTCTATGATCTGTTTTCTTCTGCTGCCTCAGGGGTTCCTCTGTTGTTCTCTCTCCACTTGTTCAAGCTGTACTGTCAGTTCTTTGATTTGTTTTTTTCTTCCTTCCAGATGTGTGCATGTATGTGATAAACTGACCTCTGAGCACTGCTTTGGCTGTTTCCCATAGGTCCTGGTAGGAAATGTTTTCATTCTCATTGGAATCCATGAATTTCTTTATTTCATCCTAGATTTCTTCTATAACCCATGTTTTTTGAGCAAGGTGTTGTTCAGTTTCCATGAGTTCCACTTTCTATCTATGTTTTTCCTGCTATTGATTTTGACTTTTATGGCTTTATGATCTGAGAAGATGCTTTACATTAATTCAAGGGTATGGATTTTTTTGAGAATTGCTTTATGTCCTAACACATGGTCTACACTGGAGAACGTTCTTTATGCACTGGAGAAGAAGGTATAGTTGTCTGCAGATGGATAGAAAGTTCTGTATATGTTGCTGAGGTCTAGATGATTAATTGTGGCAACAAGGTCTTCCGTGTATTCATTGAGCTTTTTTCTACACTATCTGTCCAATATTGAGAGTGGAGTGTTGAAGTCTCCTACTATTATTGTGGAGTGATCTATCTCCTTTTTGGGTGTAGTCAGTGTTTCTTTGACGTACTTGCCACCAATATTAGGTGCATAAATATTTAATATTCTTAAGTCCTGCTTGGGTATTGAAACTTTCAGTAATAAATAGTGTCCACCCTTGTCCATGATGGTGGATTCTACATTAAAATTGATTTTATCTGAGATTAGAATTGGCATACCTGCTCTTCTTTGTCCATTGTTAGCTTGATATATATACTTCCATCCTTTGATTTTAAGTTTGTTCGTATCTTTAGGTCTAAGTTTCTTGTAGGTAACATATAAATGGGTCATGGCTTTTGATCCAGGATGTCAATTGATGTATCTTTACTGGAGCATTCAGTCCATTCACATTCAATGTAATTATTGATAGATATGTGTTCAGTGCTGCCATTGTGATATGTTTATTTTGTGTTAATATTTTCTCTGTTGTTTTTATTAATCTGTTCTGCGACCTTCTTCTTTGCAAGTTGATGTTTCACCTTTTTCAGGGTCGGTTTTGTGGTTGTTGAGACTCCTGTATTACATTTCTTGATATGGTATGTTGCTTCTTAATTATGCTTTACGGCTGCCCTTATGATCCCTGTTAATAAATAATTAAATATATAAACCCAGTTTTGATTGCTACCAGTCCTGTCAACTTCCTCTCCATCTGGAAGGACGATAACGACTGTAGTACACCCCTCTTTCTAATATGATGATATCATAGTTTACATGATACGATCACTAGATTGTTTCTTTCACTATTATAGATTTGATTGTGTTTGGAGCCTTCTCTAACTGAGTAGGATTCTGGATAATGTGTCCTTCTGAAATACTTGGTTGTTTTGTTCTCCCAAGTCAAGAGATTCTTTCAGTATTTCTTGTAGCTTTGGTTTGGTTTTTACAAAATCTTTGTGTTTCTGTTTATATGCAAATGTCTTAATTTCATTTTATATTTAAAAGATAGTTTTGCAGGATATATATAATTCTTGGTTGGAAGTTCTTCTCCTTCAAGGCTCTGAACGTGTCATGCCACTGTCTCCATGCCAGCATCATTTCTGCAGAGAAATCCGAAGAAATCCTACAGGGCTTCCCTCTGAATGTTAGCTTTGCTTTGAGTCTTGCTGCCTTTAAGAGTTTCTGCTTATGTTTCATTTTTTTGAGCTTGATTATGCTATGTCTTGGAGTCTTTCTACTGAGATCTATATTGAGTGGTGTTTGATACATATCTTGGATATCTGTATTCTCTTCTTTCATAATTTCTGGGAAGTCTTCTGTCAGCAGCTCAGCAACAATACTCTCTGTGTTCTCAGGTGTCTCATTCTGTTCAGAAACTATAATTAATCATAGACTGTTCTTCTTAATATAGTCCCACATGCTTCTTAATGCGTCTTCATTTTTCTTGTTTCTTTTTTCTGATTTCTCCTCATAGATTCTGGAGTCAGTGGCTCTGTCTTCCAAATCAGAAATTCTCTTTTCCATTTGTTCCATTCTGCTTTCTTGGCTTTGAATTGAAGTTTATGTGTCTTTTATTTTGCTCTTGATCTGTTGGATTTCAGAGTACTAATGTTTCATTAGATTGAACAGCTTGCTTAATTTTTTGTTTTGCTCTGCTGCATCTTGTATAAGGTCTAGTAGGACTCTATATATAATCCTTTTGTATACCCCTTCTGATAGTCTTAGAAAAGCTTCTTCACCTTGGAAGTTCTGAGGTGGTTTCTTTTGGGGACCTCCTGATGCCATTGTTGACTTCTGGGTTACTGTCCTCTCCGACGTCTGCTGCTTTGGGGGCATCATATGGGTCAATAGAGGCTGGGAGAGATGCTGTGAAGATGTGCCACAGTTGTTTCTCTAGGCTGTCTTAAGATGAGAATTAAATAGTATTTGGTACCTTCCACAGTCAGTCGGGTTTTCAGGTGTCTATGTCCCTCTTTCTAGCTGGCAAAGTAAACACCTCTGTATTCAACATCTGATGTTATAAACTAGCTCAAAATATAGAAAGGCTTCTGGCCTGCTGGCCTCTGCAGTCAGGCCCCAGCTGCAGGTGATATTGCGTAGAACTCTGCTTTTCTGTTAGAAAAGCAGTCTCTTCTGGGTAGGAACTGCCTCTCATCCCAGGAAGTAGGTCCAGCTAAGGCTTCTGTATGGATGATGCTGCCTCCCAGCAAAACAAGATGGCGTCCTGTGTAAGCTCAGCAGCTGGCTGGGACCAGGCTCCTGGTAGAAAGAGAGGCCAAAAGTGCCCAAATTCCCAGAGTCCACAGCCTCCAATGCCAGCCCCGGCCCAGGTGACACTGTGCAAAACACTGCCTCCCCTCCAGAAAAGCACTCTCCACCTGGCAGGAGCCACCTTCCAGCCTAAGAACCAAGTCTGGCCGGGGCCTCTGCCTGGGCTTCTCCATTTCCTGATAGGCCACAGGAGCCTAGGTGTATACAGTCTAAAGCTGGGCTCTCAGAACCTGGCAATTACGCTTGCCAGTCCCACCAGCAGTGCGTCCGAGACTAGCAGCTAGTTAAGTCCCAGTTCTGCCTGCCAGCCAAGACAGAGGAAAACAAAAGTCAAAATGGTGAGTTACATTCAGTCTGTGCAAGCCTGTGCTTGCCGAGAGTGGGGTCAGTGAAAAAGAGGAGGTTTTGCGTTCAGTGGTATGAAGTCCAAATTAACATCCCTGTGCCGCATCCCAGGGCTCAGTAGGTGTCCAGAAGTCTCTGTTTAACTATCATATCTGGTCTTGGTTTCCAGAGGGATTTAGGGAAACGTGCATTTAGTCCGCCATCTTGGCTCCACCCTCAGTACTCACAATTCTTGCATTCAATGTCCATCCAGTTACCAAGGTAAAGAATTAGTATCATGTTTCCATTGGTATCTCAGCCTAAATACATACAAGTTTAAACACAATTGAATTGTTTGATGTTGCAGAATATTTTTCAGACATTATGTGCAACTGTTACAAATACTGCATTAACCCATGTGTTCATCTAGGACCATGCATTGAAATTCAGAAAGAAGCATGACAATGGACATTCTGCACACCTGAAAGGGACACCTCACTGTCTGAGGAGCCATAGCTTTCTTGCTGGCTAAAAGGATTTGACAAATTAATGAATTCACTTTTTCTCCTACCTAGTGCTTACATTGCTCAAGTAATCCCTCCATTCCAGAGCAGTGCCCACATTCTGTGTCAGATAGGCCAACTTGCGTGCCTCCCAAACTTTGGAAGCAGTTGCTAATTATTTGGGGGTGATAAGGAGAAGCACTCTGCTGGGGCCCAAAGAACATTAATCACAAGAGCAGATGTTTAGGTTATAGGTTGTACCATACAGAGCTAAGCTCAGAATTAAAGGTGACAGAAGTATCTGTCTTAACTAAAGTTAAGTTTTTAGTGTTTGTGATATTTGGCCCTGCTAATCCATCTACCACTCATCTGTCAGTTTGTCCTACTGTGGTGGTTTGTATGTTGCTATGATGCTGTAAACTATGCCAGCAGTATTTCAAATACTAGCAGGGTCACCTCTGAAGGACAGGTTTCAGTAGATTAAGTATAGGAAGAAGGACATGGAAATTAACTTTTTTTTATGATTGAATGAAAATGTACATTCCCATATAAATTTGCATGCCCACCTATATGCAGCTTCCACTGCTCTCCCTACCTAGTGACAGCACACTCTTCCTCTCTACTCCATACATGTCCCATCCTCCCAACAGTCTCCTTTCCCTCCACCCCTCCCACTCCCCTTCCTCCAGTAAGAGATCAGCAGGATGATATCCTATGGATGCATAGAACCATAAAGTGCACCCAAGATACAATCACGCTGCATCGCCAAGTCCAATCCATTCCTGTCTGAAGAATAGACCTTCATTATGATTTATGGGAGGAGCAGCATCAGGGCCAGTGGCCATGCTTCCAGGGGAACCCCAAAGCCCCTGGACCATCAACTGTGGTCTTTTGGTTGAGATCTCAGTGTGCACCCCTTTTTATTCTTGTGTTACCAGTGAGACTCAACTCATGAGCTCCATCATGGCTATCACTGGTGGTGGCCAAGCACCCTCTGGTTCTTCCAGTCATGAGTTGATATAGATACCCACTCTTGTGGGTCTCTCTGTCCTCTGGGTTCTCTTTTCCCCATGTCGTTTTGGTCCTTGGTGATCATCCATTCCTGCTGTGTTGTGACCATTTGGTGTACCCTCAGATGGAAGCTTAGCAGCTTTTAAGACCCCAGATGCCACTCACCAATGTAGGGGAGAGAGTCCTCTTAGCAAAATGCTAGTTGTGCCAACTGGCCTTGATTTCACCTCTCAGGTCCCTAGCCCTCTATTCCAGCTACTCTGTCCTTGCAATATTGGGCTAAGATGGAAGGAGTACTCAAGTTATGTTGAAGTCCACTTAACATTGTTCTTCTTTCTAACGTGTGAGGTCACTGATTTCACCCAACCAAATTTCTGCCAACTGTCTAAACTGTCCACCCCCCTCACCCTCCCTTCCTCCCCTTACTTGCAGCCATCAGAGTCTTTTCTTCTATGCATGAGTCTGTTTTTGAGTTCTTATTGTAGAGTCTCATACAATATTTGTCCTTTTGTTGCTGACTACTTTCACTCAACAGTATCATCCAGTTGAAACCAGGTTAGGAGATGTTTCTTGAAATCATCTTTGTTCTTTATCATTGCATAGTGTTCCACTGAACACTATATACCATGGTTTATCTATGCATTCCTCTGTAGCTCAGCATCTGGGTTGGTACCATCTTTTTGGTATTGTGGACAGTGCTGTAATGAAATTTCATGTGCATGTATCACTTGGTGCGAATGGCCTTGATTCCATAGCATATATTCCAAGCAGTGGAATTACTAGGTCAAATGGCATATCTTTACCTAGTTTTTTAAGGGAACACTGGATCACTTTCCAAAGAGACTGCACCATTTTGCCATCCTGCCAACAGTGTAGGGAGGTTCTACTTCCTCCACAGCCTCTCCAGCATTTGTTGTTTTGTGTTTTTTGAATGGAAATTAACTTCTAAAAAAAAAGAAAAAGCTTTTACATGGCTACTGAAATTTTTACAATTAGTGAAACATTGTCTGATAATGTGCCATAAGTTAAGCCCCTTAATGTTGGAAAGGACTCAAAAGATTACTGGGGAAGAGCTGCCACCTCAAAGTACAGTCAATCTTAGGGTGGAATCAAGCTGTTGGAATCTTTATTTGCTGATGTGGCAGGACTCAAAATGAGAAGAAACAACTGCAAGCATCCATTAATAATTAAAATGTGGAATGTATAAAGTATGACTCTAGGAAAATTAGAAGTTGCCAAAAATTAAATGGAACACCTGAGGATCAATATCCTAGGGGTTAGTGAGCTGAAATGGGCTGATACTAGTCATTTAGAATCTCATAGTCATAACGTCTACTACGTAAGGAGTGACAAATTGAAAAGGAATAGTGTTGCATTCATTGTCAGAGAGAACACTTCAAGATCTATCCTGAAATACAATGCTGTCAGTGATAGGATAATATCTGAATGCCTACAAGGAAGACCAGTTAATTTGACTATTATTCAAATAAATGCACCAACCACTAATGCCTAAGGGGAAGAAACTGAAAATTTCTACCCAGTTCTGAAGTCTGAAATTGATGCAAGATGCACTGATAGTTGCTGGTGATTGGAATGTGCAAGTAGAAAACATAGAAAAAGGACGGAAATTTGGAAAGCGTGGCTACGGTGATAGAATCAATACGGGAGATTACACAATAGAATTTTCCAAAACCAATGATTTATTTATTTCAAATACCTGTTTTCAGTAACATAAATGGTGACTATACACATGGACCTTACCAGGTGGAATACAGGAACCAAATCAACAACATCTGGGGAAAGAGAAGATGGCAAAGCTTGTTCTCATTAATTAGAATGAGGCCAGAGGCCAACTGGGAAACAGGTCATCAATTGCTCCTATGCAAGTTCAAGCTGAAGTTGAAGAAAATTAAAACAAATGCATGAGAGCCAAAGTATGACACTGAGTATTTCTCATATGAATTTAGAGACCATCTCAAGGATAGATTTGATGTACTGAATGCTAATGACTGAAGACCAGACAAGTTGTGGATGACATCAAGGACATCATATACAGAGACAGCAAAAGATCATTAAAAAGACAAGAATAAGACAAATGACCAAGATGGATGCCAGAAGACACTCTGAAACTTGCTCTTGAATATAGAATAGCTAAAGCAAATAAAAGAAATGATGAAGTAAAACAGCCTAACAGAAGATTTCTGAGGGCAGTTCCAGAAGACAAAGCACTATAATGAAATGTGCAAAGACTTAGAAAACCGAAAGTCAAAAATCAAAACATGCTTTGCATTTCTCAAGCTGAAAGCACTCAAGAAAAAGATGCAAGCCTTGAATTGAAATATTGAAGGATTCTGTGGGCAATATTTTGAAAGATACAGGAAGAATCAAATGATGAAAGGAACTCACAGAATGACTGTATTTTTTTTTTTTTAAGTCAGCATTCACTTGTTTCAAGAAGTAGCATGTAATCAAGAACCAAAGGCTGTGAAGGAAAAAGCACTTTTGGCTGGTCCTGAAGACAGTACCAGAAATCAAAGCTCCAGGAATTGATGGAATACTAATTGAGATGTTTCAACACATGCAACACTAGAAATGCTCACACGTCTGTGTCAAGAAATTTGAAAGACAGCTACCTGGCCGACAAATTGGAAGAATTCCATATTTGTGCCCCTTTCAAAAAACGTGATCCAACTGAATGAGGATATTATTGAGCAATATCATTAATATTACATGCAAACAAAAATTTCCTGAAGATAATTAAAAAATGGTTCCAGCAGTTACCTCAACAGAGAACTTCCAAAAACTCAAACTCAATTCAGAAGAGGACATAGAATGAGGAATATCATTGCTGATGTCAGATGGATCATGGCTGAAAGCAGACAATATTAGGAAGATGTTAATCTATGTTTTATTGACTATGAAAAGCATTTAACTGTGTGGATCACAGTACCTTAGGGACAACATTGTAAAGAGTGGGATTTCCAGAACATTTAATTGTGCTTATATGAAACCTGTGTGTAGACCAAGAGGCAGGCACTCAAAGAAACAGAACAAGGAGACAGAGCATGGGTTACATTCAATAAAAGTATATGTCAATCCTTTAACTATACTTGTTCAGTCAGTATACTGAACAAATAGTCTGAGGAGCAGGGTTACATAAAGAAGAACAAGACATCAGCATTAGTAGAAAACTCATTAACAAACTGAGATATGCAGATGACACAACCTCAATTGATGAAATCAAAGAAGACTTAAAGTACTTACTGAGGATCAAAGACTACAGCATTTAGTATGGATTATACGTCAACCTAAAGAAAACAAAAATGCCCACAAGTAGATCAATAAGCAACACCATGATAAATGGAGAAAATATTGACGTCGGATCCGACTCGATGGCACTTGGCATTGATGTTGTCAAAGATTTCATTTTCCTTGGATCCACAATCAACCCTCATGGAAGCAGGAGTGAAAAAATCAAATTATGTATTGCACTGGGCAAACAAGACTAAGCTGCACCTGACCGAAGCCATGGTATTTTCAGTCAGCTCATACGTGTTTGAAACCAGGACAGTGAATAAGGAAGACCAAAGAAGAATTGTTTCCTTTGAACTATGGTGTTGTTGAAGAATATTGACTATACCACAGACTGCCAGAAGAACAAATGAACCTGTCTTGGAAGAAGTACAATCAGCATGCTGCTTAAAATTGAGGATGGTGTGACTTTGTCTCATGTACCTTAGACATGGTATCAGGAGGGACCAACTCCTAAGAAAGGAAATAATGCTCTGTAAATCAGAGGGTCAACTAAAGAGAGTAGGATTCTCTAGGAGTTGGAATGACACAGTGACTGCAACAACAAGCTGAAGCATAGTGACGATTGTAAGGATGTCGCAAGACTGGCTGGGGTTTCATTGCATTGTTCACAGCATGGCTGTGAGGTGGAATCCACTTGATGACATCTAGCAATAAACAACAAAGCATTGGGGTGGAGTGCTTGGGTGGTGCAATCAGTTGACTGATAACCAAAGGGTTGGGAACTTGAGTCCACCCAGTGACACATTCTAGAAATTCCTGGCAATGTGTTTCTTTAGGATATCATAGCAATACACAAGCTGCCACAGCATAACAACTGACAAATACATGGCAGTCTTTAAGATTAAAAACACTGTGGAGCATTGTTACAGCCTGACACACATGAGGTTGCCATGAGTTAGAGTGAACTTGAGGACAAAAATTTTTTTTTTTAAGTTTTGTTTCTTTTTCGAACCATGCAAGCAAGACCGGTGCCCAAGTCTGCATGAGTCTAAAGCAGGTACTGGATATGAGTCTGGAGATATATAGAATCTCCACTAGGATCTGGAAGATGAAGCCAACACCGCAGATAGCACAGGGAATAGACGGTAAGACTCTGATTTCATGATAATGAAAATGTATGAATTCTGAACCCCTTGCACCTGAAGCCAGTTGTACACCTGGATTTTCATTTGGTGAGATAATGTATTACCTTTCTTTTCTTAAGTCGTTTTGGCATGAGATACTGTTACTTGTAGCAGAAGGTCACAACTGTTAATATCAGAAAACTATTCAATTTCTAGAATACTAACCACCAGGACACATTTTCCCAGCTTTGACTACCAGATTTGTCCTTTAGCCTAAAATTCTGGGTCATGTCTAGGGTATCATTAACTCTTTTCAATACCATACAACCAACCTCTCCTAACTTTTACCTTCTGCTTTGATAAGCCTTTCCTTAGATATCAGAAACCAACTGAAACAGCTAGACGTAAGTCTGACAAAAAGGTCTTGGAAAGTTCTCAACAGGCAAAAAAGTCTTGAGAGTGTTCTTCACAAAGACATCAGGACTGTGCCATGATCCATTCATTACATGTGGCCTTTGTTAAAACAAATATATTCCTATTTCATAGACTACCGTATAAGAGAAGATTCTATTTCTTCAATCTAAACAATCAGCCATTAATGCTTAATTCTAATGATTTGAAAATCTTTTCTAATCTCATTTTTCTTTCTGCCTCCAGCCAAGTAATTTTTTTTCATGTACATTTAATCATTAGCATAACATCGACGTTGTTTGTAAGGCAATACCACCAAGGAGTCTGCCCATTTACTAACAGTTTAGTTGGAGGCTATACATTCCAAACGATTATCCATTCATTGCAAGCTCTCATTGCTCAGTAGCAAAGTCAACTTGAAGTAAACCATAAACTTCATTTTTGTCAGTGGATCACATATCAAGATTTTTGTAAGTACATGTTGACTTTTTGGTAAAGGACCAAGTCCCTAATCAGCCTACTACAAGGAAAAAAAGAAAAAAACTCACAAAAATGCAGTGGGTGGACTCACTCCCCACACCAATCATCTATGTCAAAGAATACCTTCTTTCAGACTACACAAAAATATACTGCTTACATTTTGTAAAACCCACAGTTTATGTAGAAATTATTTTATGTTTATGTATCACTCACTAGCCACTGGTATTGAGCCAGCCCCAGAGCCGTATAAATACCAGATTTTACACATTATATAGCTCAGACAGCATTTTGTTTTAAGCTGGTTAATTAGTTAAGATTCTATATAGCATTTAGGGGCTGACTCTACCCCAATAGCTCCCATGCACCTACCATTTTTCTTTCTTTAATTCTTCTTTTTTTTTTTGGCCTAGGAAAGCATCAGAGGGATTAAGGAGAAAAAAAGAAAAAAAAAAGAAATCCAATCATACACGTGCACTTTTGTAAACTAGGAATTCCTGTTACTGTTACTGTAAATCACTACCATATGTCAAATAGCAAAATGTTCATTGCTCCCCTAAATAATACAGTTGATTAATGAGGCATATTTACATTGTGGAATCTTGGTCCCTGTCATAAATGGACAGACTTTAAGAAGTTTTAAAAAGAAATAATGCAGATGGGGAAATAAGTGTAACTATCATGCTTCAAAGGCAAAGTAAATATTAGACATCTTGGGGCAGGATTTGGTCATCGAAGGGGTAATAACTTCCAAATGAAGTCAGTCTTTCTTCTCAAAGAAAAGAGATGGTAGCTGTGTCACATGACAGAAAGAGAGAGATGTTTTTGGTCAGCCTATGGCCGATAACTGCTCAGTATAGGAAATATAATTAAGTAAGTGAAATTCAGGTGTAGTGCATAAATTTTTAAAGGTATCAGATTGCCCTGCTGTCATTATCTGACTACTGAACTTGCCCATTGGATGCTTGTGTAATTCTATTATTTGTGCGCAAGAGCACAAGAATGAGTCCAAAGAAAATCATCTTTTGCTATCAAACAGATAGCCTTCATTTGGAAAGGAACGTCTATTTTAGCGAAGCCACCAGATTGCAAATACAATTGGTTACCATCTGCAAGTAACCTTCTCAGAGTGACACATTTTCCATGACACCCACCGCTCCACAGCGCCGCGTGGTTTCCGTGCATGGTGCGTGTTTTCAGAACGTCCCAAGCACACTGCTTGCCTCTATAGCTGCGTTCTATTTTTGTATGGAGGTAGAGGGTGTTAAAAAATAACACCGGGAGGAAACTTGACTTTGGCAGCTAATCAGAAGTCTTTTGCCTATGAGGCTGTCCTGGAATGACTCACTGACAGCTGGAGGTGAGGTTTTTGTCCATAAAATTTGTTAAGACACCTAGAACCAGTACAGGGTGTGATCGCTCAGAGGAACCCTGTCACCTATGTGCCTACGTGCAATTCATTTCTCAATCAAATACTTATTTACTTTTATGTAGACACTTTTTTGGCAGTGTGGGGTATGCATGTGTGTGTGTATGTATGCACTACTTAATTTCTCAGGAGGCAGTATTAGGTAATCATAAATAACATTGACTTTAGAATCTGTCACAAACAAGTCTGAAGCCTGGATAGTTCACTCACTAGCGGTGTGGTGTTTATCAGGTAATCTAAAATCTCTAAACCTCAGTTTCCTCACATATAAAATGGGAACATTAGTGAACATGACAGAAAGTTACTTGAAAAATTAAATGTCATGTAGTTTAGGAAGTCCTTAACATTGTGTTTCATACAGAGTATGTGCTACATCCCCAAATTAATAGTAACAAGAGTTTTGTTTTTTCTACCCAAAAGACTTTTCCATTTACTGGGATCTCTAGTTCTGACTTTCCGGTTTGCTTTCCATCACTTCCAACACCAAAAAACAAACCTCGTCGCTTTTCAGCTGATTCCAACTCAGAGTGACCCTACAGGACAGAGTGAAATGACACTAAAGGATTTCCAAAGCTGTAGTCTTTATGGTAGCAGCCCGCGACATTTTTCTCTCATGAAGCGACTGGTGGGTTTGATCCACTGATATTTTGGTTTGCAGCCAAGGGCTTAACCACTGTGCCAGGAGGGCTCCATTGTCTTGGTTAGAAGGAAACTAAGGACCAGGAGTAAATCAAGACTCATCCACGATCAAAATAATCCCCATTAACTTAAAAACTGAAATGTGACTAGTACTTGGACTAGTTTGAAAAGCTATTACCGAGAATTTATTCTCCTCTGTTAATTCCAAAGAATCACAGAGCTAGAAGGGAGTAACAGATCACAGGGACAGATACCTTCACTTCAGAGCTGAGAAAGCTGAAGCCTGGAGAGACAATTTACTTCCACCAAAAATTATTCCCAAAGGTGGGATTTGGACTGGAATCCAGGTCCTGCCATTGGCCACTGGACCCTGTTGCCTCCCAGCCCTTGCCTTAGGCTCTGCTGCCTTTTGACTCTTACAACCAGAGCTCAACAACACTTATCCTTCTGAAAATCTCTAACTAAGGAGATGGTGACAGGCCAAACGTGGGTCAGCCCTGCCACAGAAAGCCTGAAAACTCCCTGAGGACGAGACACAGAGACTTCTCTGTCTAGTTACATTATAAGGTTTGATGAAACTAAAAATGAGATCATGTATATGAAAGCAAGTCCTAAGAAGGGAAATTATATGTAGTAATGAGAATTAAAAATCTGCATTGCTCTTCTAACCTCCACAACACAGAAAACACCAGCTGCGTCTTCGTTAAAATCAAATAGCCTAACAGTTTACTGAGAACTCAGTGTTACATAGTCTTCACTGTGTGGCAGAAGAAAATTCTCGTTAGCAAGAAGAACGAGGGAATGGTGAACAGCAGTGTCCTAAGAATTCTTGACAGGAAATCAATTATTTTCCCCTATCTTACATGTCTTTAACGTTTGTCTATGAGGAATTTCTGGTCTAAGATCTCCCAACACCTGAAAACCAGGCTTCATTTTTGTTATTTATGAAGAAATTGAGACCAAAGGTAATAAAGTGATTATTTTAAAATACACACTAACCCGTACCTAACTAATTCATTGGCATCAAGTCTCTTACAATTCTTAAGAAGCCTACAGAACAAAGTAGGAACTGTTCTATTTCCAAGGCTGAAATCTTTATAGAGAAACTGAGAAACTGAGGGTTTGAACCACTTTAACATCAGCCTCCTTGACATATACAAGGACCAGTTAAAAGTTAGTTGCTAAAACTGAAGATAAAAAAAGACCAACTGAACTAAGAAAAATAACTGTATCAGAAGCAAAATATTGGAAAGCGAGAGGAATTAAGAAAAAGTAGGTTACCCAGATGATGTGACTAAGCATTGTTTAGCTTTATAGAAAAGGTTATATACACACACACACATATACATACATATATGTGCATGCATGTGTGTGTGTGTGTACATGTATATATATAGATGTATACATATATATTTAGATATATACATGAGATACTCATCTGAGGTCCAGCAATTAAGTTCATGAACTTGTCTCCATGGACTTGCACTGGCAGTACTGTGCAAACAACCTGGTAAGGTTTTATAACCTTGGTATATCAGTCTCTCACTGTGTTTGTGGCAATGCATGGTGGTGTCTTGCTGAATGCCGTTCATTATCATTGTTGTATGCTTTTGTGTGCTGTCATGAGAATGTCAGCTTGAATTATTGCAATGAACAGGTATTGAATTTCTTGTTAAACTTGGCAAGAGTGCAAGTGAAATCAGAGACATGTTAGTCCAAGTTTATAGGAATAATGCCATGAAGAAAATGTCAGTGTAAAAATGGATTAAACATTTGTCTGAAGAGAAAGTATCACTGATGAAGAGAGGTATCAGTGTGACCAGTAATGAGCAGTACTGATCAAAATGTTGCAAAAATTCATCAAAATTGTGTGTCAAAATTGTCAGCTGACTATGACAAGCAGAGAAGACCAAGGAAACATCTATAGAGAAACTGGAAATTCTTAATTGAAAATCTTGGCATGAGAAAGGTATGTGCAAAAATGGTCCTGAAGGAGCTCACCAATAAACAAAAGCAAAGGACAATATAAGTTTGCCTTTCGGAGAGGCAAGATGATGTTTGGGGCCATGTTATCACTGGTGATGAAACAGGTGTACCAACATAACCTTGAAACAAGGCATCAAAGTGCACAGCGGAAGTCAACGAACTGTCCACAACCAACAAATTTCCATCTGTCCAAACCATGAGTCAAAACAGTGTTGCTAACCTTTTTGTGACATCAGAGGGGTTGTTAATTATGAATTTGCACCAAATGGACAGTTAACCAAGTTTATTATTCAGAAGAGCTGAAAAGGCTGTGTGAAAAAATTAGATAATAGTGTCCTGAGCTTTTCACCAATTCATGAGTTTTACATCATAACAATGCACCAGCTTACATGGCACTATCTGTGAGGGAGTTGTTAGCCAGTAAACAGATAACTGTACTTGAACACCCTCTCTACTCACTTGAGATGGCCCCTAGTGACTTTTTCTTTACCCAAAGATAAAGGAAATATTGAAAAGAAGACATTTTGATGACATTCAGGACATCAAGGGTAATACAATGACAGCTCTGATGGCCATTCCAGAAAAAGAGTTCCAAAATTGCTTTGAAGGGTAGACTAGGCACTGGTATTGGTGCACAGCTTCCTAAAGGTGATACTTCAAAGGTGATCATAGTGATATTCAACAATGAGGTATGTAACACTTTTTCTAGGAAGAGTTCATGAACTTAGTTGTCAGTGCTTGTTTCTGTGTGTGTGTGTATGTGTGTGTGTGCATGCATGTGTGTGTATTTATATGATTTAACTGAAACACAGGATTTGTTTTAAAAAGCAATTTTGATTATATTTCTTTCTATAAAGGTATATGTTCCATTTTAGATTTATGACTAATAGCATTCATTCATTCTCTTATTCACTTGAGTCTTCTTAGTAATGTAACTCTCCATTCAACAGACCCAAGGAAATATAAAGAAGCTGGTGACTTCTTTAAATAGAAAATAATAGTGCACTAAGGGTCCGAGGCCAATTACAGATATGTCAAGGAAGAACTCTTCTTCACTTTTTTAAACCTTTTTGAAAAATTTATTTATTGTGATTGAGTGAAAGTATACAACACAGTTTAAATTCAGCTCATCTGCATGCAGCTCCTACTGCTTTCCTTGCCTGATACCAGCACACTCCTCCTTTCTGTTCTGTGCATGTCATATCGTCTTAAAAAATCTCCTGTCCCCTCTTCTCCACCCTCTCCACTGCCCCCTAGTAAGAGGCCAGTAGGATAACATCCTATAGATACATAGAACCATAAAGTGCTACGTGCTCTTAGGAGACATCAAAGCCAATTGGCGTAATTAGCCTATTGCTAAGTGAGTCTTCTCCACGCCATGTTGGTAAGTGATGTCTAGGGTCTTAAAAGCTAGCAAGCTGTCATCTGAGGTACAACAAATGGTCCCAACTCAAGAGGAACAGATGATCACCTAGTACAAAAACAACATGGAGAAAGAAGAACCCAGAAGACAGAAAGACTCACGTGAATGGGTGACTACATCAACATGTGACCAGAAGAACCAGATGGTGCCTGGCCACCACCAGTGATAGCCATGATGGGGCTCACCAGATAGAGTCCTAGTGGCAACCTGAGATTAAAAAGGAGTGCACCCTAAGAACTTCACTAAAAGACTGCAGTTGATGGTCTGAAAGCCTAGGGGTTCCCCCGTAAGCATGACTCCTAGACCTGGTGCTGCCCCTGTTCATAAACCATTACTGAGGTCAACTCCTCGGACAGAAATGGATTGGACTCAGTGACAGAGTGATCATATCTTCTTCACTTTTTGACAAAAAGAAAAAAAGATCTAAAATACAAGTAGCCTGGCAATAATGAGTCCTGGTATCACAGTGGTTAAGCACCCAGCTGCTAACTGAAAGCTCACCAGTTCAAGCCTACTAGCTGCTCTACAGGTGAAAGATGTGGCAGTCAGGTCACTATGGAAACTCTGGTGATGTAGCAGTTAAGTGTTGCGGCTGTTCTTTTAGTCACCTAGTGCTGCTCTAATAGAAATACCAAAAATGGATGGCTTTAGCAAAGAAAAGTCTACTCTTACACAGTCCAGTGGGCTACAAGTCCGAGTTCAAGGTGTCCGCACCAGGGGAAGGCTTTCCCTCTTGATGGCTCTGGAGGAAGATCTTTGTGTTGCATTAGTCTTTGGTTAGGAAGCATTTTGGTGCGGGAACCTCAATGTCTGAAGGATTCACTAGACTCCTCGAGCTGCTTTCTTAATGGTACGAGGTTCTAAACGTTTTCTCTTTGCTTCGCTTTCCTTTTATCTCTCGTAGGATAAAGGGATAAAAAGCAGTTGGTGAAAATCACACTGTAGGGAAACTCACTTTACAATGGAGCAGGGAGGTGACCTTACAAAGGGATTTAGAGTCCCACCGTAATCCACTTTGACATACAGCATAGTAAAATCACAAAATGGAGGGCAATCACACAGTACTGGTAATCACCACCCAGCCAAATTTCTATACATATTTTTGGGAGGACACAATTCAATCCATGACAGCTGCTAACCAAGATGGCAGTTCAAATCCACCATGCACTCCTTGGAAATTTTATGAGGCAGTTCTACTCTGTCCTGTAGGGTCGCTATGAGTCAAAGACATCTTGAAAGCAAAAAGGTTGTTAATCTGGCCATGGCCACAGCAGATCTTCCAACTATATACAAATCTCACACAGACTATTGAGAGCCGACTAACTCTGTGGAGACTGGACAAACAGTCTACAGAATGGGACACTGGATCCCCAAGGAACATAGCTGAGTGAAGACCAGGAAGGATAAGGGCAAATTGGTATCTCTCATTGTCCTGCAGAGTTTCGGATTCCTCAGGCTCCCTGCTGGAGCTCATTCCGTAGTCATCCTCTTAGAATTTCACTTTGCCTGTTTTGGGGAAATTCAAGGACTCAGTTTGGCTGCTGGGATGTCACTTTGGACATCTAAATAATGCAGACGCTAGACCACCGGCATTTTTGCCATCCTTCCCTTCCATCTGTCGTCAAAACTATTCTTTGTACTAATTAAGAAACTCAGTCGCTGGAGGGTTTTGTTTTGTTTTTTATAGTCATCTGTGGGATTTTACAACAGGAAAATTAGAAGCTAGGTGCTGTGAGTGCATTGAATTATTCTGTGGTATGTGATCAGGTCAGCACATGTGAAATGAAAAGACAAACAGGCATCCATGCTGTCCAGTGTTGCTACCTTTACAATGAATATTGATCACTACACATTAGTGCAGCTGGACCAATTACTTATAATCATGGAAATAGCCAAAATAAATTGATTGACTGTTCATTTGTCCACTTTCCCAGCTGTGCGGCCAGCTGTGTAGCCACTGCCCAAGATGAATTGTGTTTATAGAATCCTGAGGCTTTCAATCAGGAGACCACTTGAGGAAGCTTATTAAATGGATTCTTGAGAATTCCACAGCAGTTAAGGCATCTTAAAGGATGTCTAATTTCTGGAGAAGAAACTGCTCACCCGCCAGGATCCCCTCCAGTGACACTGATTCGATAGGCTGTACCTCAAGGCCAGGTGAGACTTAAGATAACTCAAAAATAGTCTAAATCGAGGAAACATTTGAACTCCGGCATTGTTGATTTCTTAACAGGTAGAGTTAAAAAAAATAATATGTAACAATAAAATTATATATTTTAATTCATTTCTATGCAATCAGTTTATACTTCAGTTTCTAAATGGATTCGATACACATACACCCACCATTAAGAAAAACAGATGCCACCATTATTCTCATCTACAGATATTGCTTATGTCATTTGGGTGGCTGACCAGTATTTAAAGTCATGTGAACTGCTAGTTGAGAATCTTACCACTGAAAAGTTCTGTTCCTTATTACAGAAGTTTTGTTAGTTTAACGTTGGTTCTGCATGAACAATAGTTTCATATTTTCTGAGTTACCTTTTTCACTTGCATGAAAATAGGACAACCTTAGTCCAACAGCAGCTGACACTGACCTCTCTTATGCTTTCCATCTGCACCACATTCATCAAACCATAGGGTTTGGGCTCTGCAGCCTTTTTATGCAATTTAGTTAGACAACAGAGGGAGGAAAGCACTAATAAGCCTCCCTTAGGGGAACCTGAATAGCTTCTAGCACTATCCCAGGGATTGGGATCAGTGCAGCACCAAAGCCAGCCTGACAACCTACCTCTGGACAAGGGCAAACTTTGTTTTGAAAATGATTCTACGCTCCATTCACCCTGTGGACTTCTGAGAGTCTCTGAGATTGTTATAGTTTCACATGGATGCCTCGTATTTCCTCTACATCAGACTGGAATGTTCCAGTTGTCCCCTCCCTGCCCCTGGGGAAGCAGAGGAGTTTAGGAATAAACTCTGGCTGGACTGGACTTCCACAATGGGAGGACAGAGATCGTGATCTATTATCAGAACAGTTTGACTGGGATCTTACTGAATATTTTCCTCGACAAAAATGGTGAAAATTCCTGGAACACATGGCCAAATAACAGGACAGGATATTGGCAATCAGGACTGCCCTGGAAGTCAGGACTCTTCTTGAAAATTTAAAACACATGACTTTAATAGTAACAATCCAAATTGATTTTCAAAGGGTGCCACTACGATTGTGCAACATTTGCAGTTCCGACACTTGAAAAAGTTAGACTACAAAGTTAGATTAAAACAACTTTAGGACTGTGTTTTAAGATCAAATACTTTGTAGTTTTCCCACTTAATGACTGACTTTTTAAAAGCACTGGAACTGAGATGTGCAAAACTTGACTGTCTGCATTTCTTTTTCAGTGAAATGTAATTGTGGCTTTCTGCAATTTCCACTTTTTGATGAGTTAATAGTCAAGTGTACTATTTGTTACAAAAGATGGAAAGAATTTAGCACGGCATGTAATATTCTCTCTTTAGCTAATTCCTTCATTAGTCCTTGATCACTAGTGCTAGTGGGGAGAGACGCTGTGAGAATAACCCAGAAATTGGAGGTCATCCACAAGGCATGTGTCGTATAGTTGCCTTAAAAATTCTTTGTATTTATTTTTGGGTATAATTACGGCCAATGTTAATTGGCATCCCCATTATTTCAGATGTTACAGTGAAGTCATGTTACAAGAATGACTTCATTGCTCAGAATTAGCAATATAATGTTTCTGAACATATTTGTTGTTTAATTACCAATCATAAATCTAGACAATGCTAGAATCAGGGAATCAGGCCATCGTCACACTTTAGGTTCTCTTGTCCCAATTCATAACTCTGCACCTTCCTGTTTAAGCCTAAATCCTCAGCACTCTAAGGTTTATTCAGCTCTTCTGTGGCATACTGAATACAACCAACTGATAAATAAATAACTAGCCAAAAGTTTGATAGTTCAGACTCATGTATTGGCTCTCCAGTGGAAAGACCTGGCTATTTGTTTCTGTAAAGATTACAGCCAAGAGAACTCTATGGAGCAACTCTTCTCTGTCACATGGGGTCTTTATAACTCAAAGATCCCCTCCACAGTACTGTGCAACAACAGCAAAACTAACAACAACGTATGTCAGCCTCACAACTGGATATATTATTAGGTGCTGTGCAATCAGTTCTTACCTGTGACAACCCTACGTACAACAAAACACAACCCTGCTTGGTCCTTTGCCTTCCTCACAACCATTGTTATGCTTGATCCCATTTGTTGTAGCTGCTGTGTCAATCCATCTCATTCAGGGTCTTCTTTTTGCTGCCTCTGCCAGGCATGATGTCCTTCTCCAGGGACTGACCGTTCCTGAGAACATGCCTCAAATATGTGAGGCTTAATTTCACGATCCTTGCTTGTGTATTTGAGGAAGGGGAAAAACAAAATTAAGTAGAACACGCACTTTCTACTTCAAGGAGCTCGCACTGGAAAGAGCCAAGATTTAATATTAGAAGCGTGAGTCAAAGTCATACGTTTGGTGATTACTATCTCTGTGATGTTACATGAATCAACTTACCTCCTTGGATCTCAGATCCCTCATTAGTAAAATGAATTGGTTGAGATGGATAAGTGCTTAGCCAGAAATGTTCTGAGTTTCTACAGAATTATGTCATGCACTACAAGAAGTTCCGGAGAAAAGAGGCAGTTTCTTGCCTTCTGCTCTAGAAAACATAATTCTGTTTTTACCTGTTGATACACTGGTTACATTGTTGTAACATTGTGTCTGGGAGAAAAAGAGAAAGAAGAAAAAGAAAATATGAAAACTGGTCAAACCACTTCAGTTCTAACATGTTTCATGTGCAAGCTGGCTAGGTGGAATGTTCATGAAACACCTGAGAGCATTTACAAAGCAATATGGAGAAATTATTTTCTAACTAGTAGGGTTAAATAACTCATACCAACTAGGATTGGTGATCAGGGTTGAGTAATGTCAGGCTTAACGAAGAAATAAGGGGTGGGAGTATTTGATTAAGCTGGACAGTTCCTGTAGATGGATAAATAGCTATGAGAGATAACCAGTATGCTCTCAGTGGTATTCTTTTTATTTTAAATCAAGAATGAATGTAACAAAATTGATTTTTATAGGTCTTTGCCTCCAGACAATGCAGATCCATATGTGCTCATGTACTGAAGACAAGGAGGATAGATTATTACAGAGTAAAGGAGTCTCCTGACCTTCTGCCCTTGGGACCCATAGACTGTCATGCCTTCTGCAATGTCCCAGCTTGCTAATAACATTGTGTGGCTATTGACCATATTTGAAATTCTACTCCCTTTCAAAGCACATCCTCCCCTTTTGAAAAGAGCATAAAATGTAAACTGAACAGCTATATCTGAGCATCCTTTCTAACTCCTTCTATATTTGCCACAAATAATTCCAACTTCTTCTGATGGGATCCATTTCCATCTCTTTTCTAGCATATTTCCAGAATAAAGTAAGGAATCACTTGATGACTAAGAGACAGCTTAAATGTTTGGTCCGAAATCCTTCTGTTTCTCTTCATCATCACAGAAGGATCACAAGGTCTCCTGATAGACTATGAGAGGAACAGGGCTGTTTGGCAACCACTTGATTTAAAGTGTTTGAATCTTTCTCTAACCAAATGTTTTACAGATGCTACATTAAAAATATACATCTATGTGTGTGCTGGGGGGAAAGGATAAGACAGAACAACAAAGCACCAGATGAAGTGA
This sequence comes from Heterohyrax brucei, assembly GCA_028571685.1. NCBI lineage: Eukaryota > Metazoa > Chordata > Mammalia > Hyracoidea > Procaviidae > Heterohyrax > Heterohyrax brucei. Next base: position 131,999,170 of record CM053146.1, on the reverse strand, counting down.
AGCTTTCGCTGGGGGGGTACCGATGAGACACTCCCCCCTCTTTCTCTACCAGTACTATCTCTTATTGAGAACACAGCTCTCTTGTGGTTCATTTGGGCAATCGTTTCCCTGGAGGTTAAAAAAAGTTGAAGGGTGGTCTCTTTTCCATAGAGACCACCTGTGAAACAAGAGTGGAATTTTTAAACCAGGGTATGTTTTTTCCATTTCTAAAAGAAAAACAAAATTACTTTCCTTACCAGCAAGGACAGCCCCTTCTTTCTCCCAATTTAGGTCCTTCCCAACCAATAGCCCCTCACCCCAACCACACAGACACACAGACGCACAGAAAGAAAGAGAGAGAGGAGAAATTTGTCCATTAGGAAAATGAGATGTTAAAAACAAAATTTTGATATTTAAAGTAAGTTCGCAACACCCTTGCTTAAACCTTTAAGTACTCCTTATCTTTAACATAACTTTTTAAGTTACTTCATCATCTAACCTCTCTTTACTTCTTCAGTCTCTCCTGTTCAGTAGGTCTCCCTCCAGGTACTGGCTTCTAGCATTGCTGGAATATACCCATTTGGGGACTGGCAATCTCTGACTTCCTATCCTGAACTCAGAGCTCCTTCTGCTTAGACTACCTCCTATGCCTCTTCTTTTACTTTCATTTGATTACAACAAGGATATAATCAGCTGTTGTAGAGTCCACTCTGACTAATGGCAATGCCTTTAACTAATGTGTGACAGGTAGGTTCAGCTCTGGGCATCACTTGAGATAAAAGCAGTAATGAGCACTTTCTATTGGTGATCACAATTTTCAACTCCAGATATGAGACATCATTCATCCATTAAAAACTAATTGCCAGAGGCACTGTTTATTGTAGAGAAGCCTCTACTCATGTTGATCTCATGTGCTATATACTACAAATATGCTCTGTATGATCATCAATGACTGATTTTTCAGAAGTATATGGTATGGACTTTCTTCCAAGACACTTCTTTGTTATTGTTGTTGTTAGGTTCTGTCTAGTCTGTGTCTACTCACAGTGACCCATGAAACACTGCCCGGTTTCAGGGCATCCTCACAATAGCTGATGTGCTTATGCCCACTACTGCAGGCACTGTGCCATTCCATCTCATTGAAGATCTTCTGATTTTCACTGACAGTCTGCTAACTGTGATGTCTTTCTCCAGGGACTGGTCCCTCCTGATAACATGTCCAAAATGTATGTGTCTCATCATTCTTGCTTCTCAGGAGTGTTCTGGTTGTATTTCTTTGAAGACCAATTTATTCATCCTTTTGGCAGTCCAGGGTGTATTTAATATTCTTCTCCAGCACCACAGCTCAAACATGTCAATTCTTCTTCAGTCTTCCTTACTCATTGTCCAGTTTTCACATGCATAGAAGGCTATCGAAAACACCATGGCTTGGGTCAAGGCACACCTTAATTTTCAAGGGGACACTCTTGCTTTTCAGCACTATAAAGAGGTTTTTTGCAGCAGATTTGTCCAATGCAACATGTATTGATTTCTTGACTGTTGCTTTCACGGGTGTTGATGGCAAATTCAAGTAACATGAAATCCTTGATAACTTCAATCTTTTCCTTGTTTATCATTATGTTGCTTGTTGGTCTAGTTGTGAAGATTTTTATTTTCTTGATGTTGAGGTATAAGCTATACTGATGGCTGTGGTCTTTGATCTTCAGTAAGTGCTTCCAGTCCTCTTCATTTTCAGCAAATAGGTTATGTCATCTTTATAGTACAGGTTGTTAATGAGTTTTCTTATAATCTTGATGCTCTGTTCTTACAGTCCAGCTTCTTAAATTATTTGCTTACTATACAGATTAAATAGATACAGTGAAAGGATACAACCCTAATGCACACTTCTGACTTTAAACCACACAGCATCCCCTTGTTCTGTTTGAACTACTGCCTCTTGATCTATGTACAGATTCCTCATGAGCACAATTAAGTGTTCTAGAACTCCCATTCTCTGCAATCTTACTCTAGTTTCTTATGATCCACACAGTCAGATGCCTTTACATAGTCAATAAGATGCAGATAGACATATTTGGGGTATTTTCTGCTTTCAGTGAAGATCCCCCTGATATCAGCAGTGATATCCCTGGTTCCACGTATTCTGCTGAATCCAGACTGGGTTTCTAGAACTTTGCTGTTGATATATTGCTACAGCTGATTTTGAAAGATCTTTAGCACAATTTCACATGTGTGTAATATTAATGATACTGTTTGATCATTTCCATGATTGGTGGGATCACCTTTCTTGGGAATAGAAATAAATATGGATCTCTTTCAGTCAGTTGACCAGGTAGCTGTCTCCCAGATTTGTTGGCATAGAACAGTACTTATACTGCTTCATCAGTTTGTTACGATATCTCAGTTGGTATTCCCTCAATTCCAGGAGCCTTGGTTTTCCCCAATGCTTTCAGTGTAGCTTGGACATTTTCCTTCAGTATCTTTGGTTCCTATTCATATGGCACTTACTGAAATGGTTGAACATCAACCAGTCCTTTTGGTACAGTGAATGTGTATTCCTTTCGTCTTCTTTTGATGCTTTCTGAGTCATTTAATATTTTCCCCATAGAATCCTTCTCTATCACAACTTGAGGCTTGAATTTGTCTTCAGTTCTTTAGCTTGAGAAACGCAGGGTGTGTTTTCCTGTTTTAATTTTGCATCTCTAGATCTTTGCACACCGTTATAGTACTTCACTTTGTCTTCTTGAGATGCTCTTTGGAACTTTTCTTCAACTCTTTTACTTCATCATTTCTTCCCTTTTCTCTAGGGACTTGACATTCAAGAGCAAGTTTTAGAGCCCAGGGCCTTCTGACATCAGTTTTAGTCTTTCCTTTCCTGCCTGTCTTTTTAATGACCTGTTGCTTCTCTTCATGTGTGATGTCACTGATGTCTTTCCACAGCTTGTCTGGTCTTCAGTGATTAGTATTCATTGTGTCAAATTTATTCTGGAGATGGTCTCTAAACTTGGGTAGGATATACTCAAGGTTGTACTTTGGCTCTCATTGACATGTTGGTCAAGGCACAACAGGGTGGACTCTAATCTGCAACTTCTGAGTTAGCGGTATGTTGTGTTAACAGTTTTTACCAACCAGATTCCTCTAGCAAAGATATACTTTCCCTAATGGAGTATAGGAACTCCCTTTTCCAATTAAAGTTGCTGTCTTCTTTTGTGATTATGTCAGTAGTAGTATAACATTTTCACAATTCACATATTCAAATAAAAAACTATATTTGCAAAACTTCCTATAGCTCACCTTAAGCAACACTTCCATTTCCACTTAGAAACAGAAAATGTTATTTCTTCACGTTTACGTGAAGCCACTGAAAGTACTGATTATCTTGTTATTCAGAGTCGTAATCTCAGAATGTTATAATCTTTAGTTCATCTCTCTGACCCTCCCCATCTCTAGGGATTATCTAAATTTGGAGGAGGATTTACAGTAAGAAGCCAATCAGAATAGCTAACCATTACTTGGTACCAACACCCCCTCCCAAAAAACAAACGCACTGCCAGTGAGTCAATTTCAATTTACAGCAACCCTATAGGACAGAGTAGAACTACTTCACAGAGTTTCCACAGAGTGCTTGGCAGAAATGAACAGCTAACTTTTGGTTAACAGTCATAGCAGTTATCCACCATGCAACCAGGTTTCAGGTCTGTGAAGTCTTCTGAGAGCCTAGCCCACCAGATAACAGTGTTATTTTCTTCCTAGTTCTTATTTTAAGAATGAAGAATTTGAAGACCATAGAGATTAAGTAATTTCACAAGGTTGAAAAACTATTAGGGGGCTCAATATGGATTTGAACCTGTTTGCTCAGCATCTCAAGCACATACCTCTAACCACTCTCTTATATGGTCTTTACAACTCCTAAGTCCCAAATCCACCAAATGAAAACTCTCTCATTCCTAGTATGTATGTCTTTGTTCAGTACAGTCTAGTCAATTCTGACACATAACAACCCTATGTGACATAGTAGAACATCCCCTATGGGATTTTCTTAGCTATAATCTTAACAGAAGACGTGTCTTTTCTCCTGAGGAGCCACTAGGTGGATTTCAACTGTCAACCTTTCAGTTAGCACCTGAGTGCTTAACTTTTGCACAACCAAGTCTCCTTCCTAATAGGCATTGTTTTTAACCAGTAGCAAAAGAATAGAAAGAAAGAAAAAAGAAAAATAAAGAAGAATTAAGCAAAGAGCCCTCAAATTGCAACCTGTGAGAAAGGAACTAAAATGCCCTTCCACTTTCCAAATGTCTATCTGGTGGCTGCCTGCTGGAGCAATCTGCAAATTCAGGGGCAACCGTCAGTGATTATCTACATGTTCCTGCTTGCTGAAAATACAGGGTGTAAATCTATGTGTGCTCACTTTTTGCATGTCTGGAAGGCATTACTTTATCATCTAGTTGCATAAGTTCTAAGGTGGGTGGGGGGTTTTTGGCAGAGGTCAAAGCAGAAGCAGAGAGTGGGTGGGACTGAGCCAGAGGACTGCCTGCTACAGATCTTCCTACTCGGATTCAGGAAAGTTCCACAGAAGAGCAGCCAGAAACAGAGACAGCTGGGGCTTTCAGGGTAGCTGATTACTGTACCAGAAACCCTGGTGGTGTAGTAGTTAAGTGATACATCTGCTAATCAGAAGACTGTGCTGTTCAAATCTGCTCTTTGGGAACTCTACAGGACAGTTCTCCTCTGACCTATAGGGTGTGTATGAGTGGGAACCAACTTGACAGAAGTGCACCCACTTTTTTGGCAGGTGAGGCATTGCCGTAGAGTCCTCAGATGGCACAAATAGTTAAATATTTGGCTACTAACCAACAGGTTAACTCTTTGAAATTATTCAAAGACACTTCAGCATAAAGATCTAATGCTCTGCTTCCAAAATATCACAGCCATTGAAAACACTACAGACTGTAGTTCTGCCCTGAATCACAGAGAATTTCCATGAGTCAGAACTGACTGCCTCGGTTGGGGGACTGCGGTACACTGAAGGTAATATTGGAAAGTAGACGGAGTTCTACTTGCTGGGTGCTCCAAAACTAACTTGCCTGAAGCCTTGAATGACATTCTGGGTCTCCACTTCTTTCTTACCAAAAATGGAGGTCATGGTCAGAATAGTTACTATCTTTACCAGGCTCAATGCTTTGTGACTGTTAACAAGCTGCCCAGAAGGTCCGAGTGTTCACCTCCAGGGCACACTACAGCCCAGAACTATTGCTGAAATGTTGTCGTCATCATCCTTTCCCAGGAAACCCTGTATGACAAGTGGAAGTTTGTCCTTGAACCTGTGATCTTATTTGAATAAAAAGAAGGTAATGGTTCTTTTGCTTAAATATAAAAAATACTTCATCAAATGATTCTCCATAACTAGTAACTGAAAATAAGTGCAACACCAGGGTTCCTTCAATTCATTTTACTTGGTATCAATGGATATTTCAGAGCTTCCACAAAATCATTATGTAAGTGATTTACTAAAAAAAAAAAAAAAAAAAAAAAAAAAAAAATAGTTTTTAATATTTGATGCTGTTAATGAAAGTCTAAGTTGTGGATTTTTTTATACTTAAGAATAATCATTGACAAATCAAAATAAAATCATAATCTGTAGGTCAAAAGAAGGGGGATCCTAGTTATTCTATAAAATAGTCCTCTTAAATTGAGAGTTTTAAGGTTGTTTTTTTTTTTTTTAAATTTTCTTTTCTCTTGCCTTCCAAACTAGATGTACCCTTTTCTATTTAATTTATTACTTTCAGGAAACAACTTAGTTTTGCTCCCACGCATCTGAATCGAAGGCATTGTCTTGCATTGCTGTCTTAAAATCCTATTGATAAGAGTCTACCTAGAAAAAAATAGTAAGTGGCGGAAAATACTTACTGTCAGCCTTTTCTTTCTGCTATCTATTCTTTGCATATCTTTTATTATGTGATTGTGCCAGCCCTTAGGGAGGAAGAGAATTGGGTGAATATAAACTATTAATAATATGGAAAGCATATAATGGTGAATTTGTAAGGCAAAAGTTTTTTTTTTTTTTTTTAACGTTGGAGGCGTGAAGCAATGGCAGAAAAGGCCAGCTGGCTTCCCTGGTAGATGCTTTGTAAAGATAGCTGCAACAATTTCTCCCAGAGCTGACCATGTACCCTACTGAAGTGACTTTAAAACTCTTCTCATAAAGAGGAGAAGCCCATATCCCCACCCCCACCTCCTTTTTTTAAGCTTGGACTGGCTCAGTAACTTGCATTTACCAATGGAATATGTCAGAAGTGGTGTTATGTGACTTCTAAACCCAGGATTGAAGAGAATCTGTAGCTGCCTCTCTTATACTTTTGGAACTCTGAAACCATGATGCAAGGAAGCCCAATTAGCCTCCTTAAAATTAAAAGACTATCTGGAGATTGTGACCCAAGCAACAACCAGTACCAGTGACCAGGCCTGCCAGGGAGACTTTCCTTGACTACCCCAGTTTGTATGACTTTTGTTCTTCCTCTTTTTGTATAGAAGCATTTATTGCCATTGTCCTGTCACAGTGTCACCATTGTATGTAGGATGTGTGTATGGCCGAGAACTTGTCTTTTTAGTTCACATCTATTGGGACTTAGAGGAACCCGGTCTGATAAACTGCATCAGTGGGTCTCATCTGCATTTAGACTTGACACAGTTAGCAAAATCATGAAATTAACAGTTAAGTCAATATGTCTCAGTGTTCTTTGCATATGATAATGACCATATAATTATGTTTTATCTAATGAAATAAAAATAAATAAATTGATAGGAACTTTCGAGAAATACCCTTAAGTGTAAGGAGATGATCGTTCTTTGTCCCTTCTAATTATTGTATGCCTACACTTTGTACATAATGACTAGACCTCCAGCTGCCATCCTGGACCTCATGATTAAAGGCTATACCTTAGGAATGGTGGAGTAGATTGTTGAAAGTTTCCTGAGGATCTGATGATTTCATGGAGCAATTATACCAGCCAATGTGTCCTGAAGTAACCATAAAGTATGCTTTTCAGATCTGCTGCTTCAAGGAGAATAGTTGCTTAACAGTTTCTGACAATACTTCTCTGGCTTCACTTTTATATTTGAGCCAAACATTTGCCCCCGGCAGCTCTCAGACAATGACGAAGGACAGCAGGGACACTAACACAGGCCCATTCTTGCGCAATGCAGGACGCCTCTCAAGGCTAATTCTGGTTAGGGGTGTGACCTAGACTTTCTTCAAATTGTACTACAGTCCCTTCTTTGTTCCTTTTCTCTCTCCTTTCCAACGTACTAAGCCTCTAATTTTCCATTTTCCCTTTTCTCCTTCATTGATTTTTTTCCCCTGTCAATCCGTTAGATTTCTAATCTTATTGTGACTGTATCTTTTCATAGTACCTGAACTGACACAGTTATCTCTGTCCAAATGTTTTATGTAAGAAAACACTGTTCTTGTCAGGTGTCAAGTTCTTCTGAATCATAGCAACCCTGTGTAAAGCAGAACACTGCCCAATACTCTGTCCATCCTCCAAATCATTTCTATGTTTGAGCCATTATGTCAATTCATCTCTTTGAGGGTCTTCTCTTTCACTAACCCTCTGCTAAGCACAAAATTGATGACAACATGTCCAAAATATGAGAGAGAAAGTCTCACCATTTACATTTCTAAGGATCTTTCTGGGTATACTTCTTCCAAGACACGTTTATTCCTCCTTGTGCCAGTGTGTGACATATTCATAATTCTTCACCAGCATCGTAACTCAAAGGCACTTATTCTTCCTTGGTCTTTCTTATTCATTGTCCAGCTTTCCCATGCACATCACATGACTGAGAATAGCAAGACTTGGGTCAAATGTACTTTATTCCTCAAAGTGATGTCTTCACATTTTAACACTTTAAGGAGGCCTTTTGCGCATATTTGTCCAATGAAAACATCATTTGTTTTCTTCACTGCTGCTTCCACAGGTGTTGACTGTGGATCCAAGTAACATGAAATACTTAATAACTTCATTATCTTCACAGTTTTTCATGATAGATATTGCTTATTGGTCTAGTTGGGAGGATTTTTGCTTTCTTTATGTTGAGGTGAAATCCATACTGAAGGCAGTTTTTGATCTTCATCAGCAAGTGCTTCAAGTTCTCTTCGGTTACATCTAGCAAAATTGTGTCATCTGCATATTGTAACATGTTAATGAGTCTTCCTCCAATCCTGATGTCTGCTTTGGATTTTCCAGCTTCTCAGATTGTTTTGCTCAGCATACAGACTGAATGAACATGATGGAAGTATACAACCCTGATATACACCTTGCCTAATTTTAAACCACATATTATCTCCTTGTTCTGTTCAAATGACTGCCTCTTGGTCTATGAACAAGTTCCATGTGAGCACAATTAAGTGTGCTGGAATTCTCATTTGTCACAATGTTATTCATAATTTGTTATGATCCACACAATTGAAAACCTTTGCATGACCAATAAAACACAGGTAAACAACTGTTTGATATTCCCCGCCAGTGTGGCATCAGCAAGGCTATCCGCCATTCTACTTAGTTTTGCATTTCTGGTGGTTCCCTGCTGGAATACTGCTGCAACTGATTTAAATTAACTTCAGCAAAATTTTATTTGTGTGTGTTGCTAATGGTATTGTTTGATACTTTTTGCATTATTTAGATACGTTTTCTTTAGCCTGGAAAGCCCACCATGCCTTCTCTTGCTATCATTTCTCTACCGTCACTTTCTCTCTCTCCCTCTCTGTTTCCTGGCTCCAGGAGCTTCTCAGTGCAAAGATCCTGGAACCAAAGGTGTGATTTCTGCTCCTGGTTGTTCTTCCTTGGTGATGGTAGGATCCTCTCTCTTCTCTGGAATTTGCTATTCTAAGGCAAAATCGACTAATGCCCTTGGTGGGACAAAATTAGGCTTTTGTCAAAGTTTGGCTCAGGCACCTTGGATGAAGTTACAAAATCGGGGTGATAAAGTTCACACAAAAGCCACCCACTGTACCACATATATTCATCTACCCATCTATCTAATCCCCTCCTCCCAGTGGAATGTAGGTCCTATTTATTTCTATATGAACTAATATTTTTATTTGCTTGGATTTCCCCAATACAGTATAATCATTTTGGAGTTAATCATATTGAAGAGTGGCCTGAAAACAAATAATTAAGCAAAAGAATAGTCTACAAATAAGCAATCTGATGCGACATAAAGCTAATTCATAAGTAAAATTAATTGAAAAAAAGCAGAATGATGAACAATGTCTTGTCTCATTTGCATTGTGTAGGCAGTCTTTGTGACAGGCAGAATAAGGAAGACCAAAGAAAAATGGATGGCTCTAAATTATGGTGTTGGTGATGAATAGAGGATATGCCATGGACTGCCAAAGGAATGAAAAAAAATCTGTCTTGAGAGAGATAAATTACAACCAGAATGCTTCTTAGAAGGAAAGATGACAAGATTCTGTCTTACTTTGGACATGTTATTAGGAGGGATCAGTCCCTAGAGAAGGACATCATCCTTGGTAAAGCAGAGGGCCACTGAAAAAGAAGAGCCTTAATGAGATGGATTGATACAGTAGCTGTAAAAACAGTCTCAAACATAAGGATTGTGAGGATGGCACAGGACTGAGTAGTGTTTCATTCTGTTGTATTTAGGGGTCTCTATAGGTTGAAACTGAATCAATGCCATCTAACAACAAAGGCAATCTCTAAAATGACCCCAATGAGCTCTGTCTTCTGGTATCCACATCTTTGTGTAATCCTCTCCCCTGAGTATGAGCAAGGATTATTGGCTCTGTCTAAGAAATAGAAAGTGATAGAATTTACAGGATGCCAATTCCTAACACTGCTGTTGAATCAATTCCTACTCATAGTGACCCTACGGGACAGAGTAGAACTATTCCATAGTTTCCAAGGAGCACCTGGCAGATTCAACTGCAGACCTTTTTGGTTAGCAGATGTGGTATTTAACCACTACTCTTCCAAGGTTTCCATATGACACTTAGGTTATTAAAAGACTGTGGCTTCCATCTATCCCTCTATCACCACAACCTTGTCTGGGTCACTCGTGCTGAGGGAAGAAAGCTGCCAAGTTGTGAGTATCCCATGTGGCATGATGAGAAACTGAGGTTTTTGTCTAACTGAAGTTTGCCTAAAACCATATGAGTGAGCTTGGCCATAGATTCTTCAAGCTTATTTGAGTCTTGAAATGACTGTATACCCCAGATGACAGCTTGGCTGCTATGTCATCAGAGACCTTGAACCAGGTACACCAAAGTAAGCCACTTGCAGATTCCTGACCCACAGAAAGTGAGTTAATGTTTGTTGTTTTACACTGCTCAATTTCAGGGTGATTTGTTATGTAATAATAGATTACTGCTACATACGTATTGTAAATCACTCATTTAGCAGGCAGTAAACTGAGTTTTAGCTAAAAGCTAGGCTTTTTGGTGGTGCAAATGGTGTCTGCTCCTTTATTAACCTAAAGGTTTGTGGTTTGAACCCACTCAGTGGTGCTGCAGAATAAAAGCCAGGCGATCATCTTCCATGAAGTTTATAGCCAAAAAACTTCAAGAAGCAGTTATACTTTGTAGCACATGGGACCTCTGTGAGTTGGAAATCTGCTCAGTGATAATGGAGTTTGTGTTTTGAAGCTATGAGCTACTGTGAAGAGACATAGGGATCTTGACTCTTCATTACCTGTCTTCAGTTCATACAATGAATGCTTTTGGCATACAGAATATCCCTATTGGAATTACGTTGCAAGACAGGAAAATACATTTCCTCCTAAACAGACAATGCAGCAGGTAGAAGACTGTAAGAGCTCTTACTGATTCTTGTATGTTGTGACTTTCTAATATAGCTAGTCCAGTAAAGGGCAACCAGTGGTAGCATCAGTACATTTGCACCGAACTAATGCTGGTGTAAATCTCAGGCTATGGAAGGATGTGTTGGAAGGGAAAGACAGACCAAGTGTGGCTAGACAACACAGTTCTCCATACATGCTTCAACAGTCATAATCTGTTCTTGGTGACAGTTAACACCAAGTTAACTTGGTGTTAACTTGAGTGGTGGAGACCCCATGTGTACAGAGTGGTGCACCCCACAAAGTCTTCAAAGCTGTGAACTTTCGGTAGCAGATCACCAGGACTTAACTTCTGAAGCACCTCTGGGTGGGTTGAAACTTTCAACCTTTCTGTTAGTAGCTGAGTACTGAGTTATTTGTACCACCTAGGGAGTCTAATTACAATCTAGAAGAATGAATAAGATACACAAACAACCGTGAAAGAAATTATACTAGGGATGGTTGTGGAAGACAAAGATTCTTCCAGCAGAGGATCTAAGGGCCGTGCAAAGTTTATAGCATTTTTAAAAACAAATATGGGAGTATACAGAGATTTCAGAAAGCAGAAACACAAGAGCTACTTGATTCTACAGTGAAAAGAAAAAAAAATTAACGTGACTATCAATGGTCCTGGGTTGCATGTTACTACTGGCTCTAGACACAGAGTAATTGTGAGGCAGTGATCTTGGACCACACATATGTGAGATCAGCAGTGGGTGGAGGTGACTTTCCTCTCTTATTCCTTTAATTAGACTTTTGGCATTGGTGTCTCCACATGCTGCTGAATTTCCACTAAGGATCAGAATTCAGTTTTCTAGATGCAATCTCTTTTTAAACTCATGATATGATGTAGAATCAAAAGGAAAACACAAAAGATGGACTACAGTGAAAGACAGTAGAAACTTCCAACAGGCTTGTCTAAGATCATAGAATTTTGAGTTCTAAGAGAAGTTAATTTGATCTATTCTTGAATTTTAAAAGCTGGAGAGAGCTAATCATCTGTCAATATCTTCTGGCTGACTTTTAACAGACCTTGTTTAACTTCTAAAAATAGGGAATTTGATTAAGAAAAAAAATCTGAAACTAGCTTATAGTTTAACAAGCAGGCAGACATTCTATGTCTTAGTAGTTTTTATAGATCATGAAATTACATTGTTAATTTTAAAAGTGCTGAAAATATTAAGATGGTGCATATGGGTTAAGGAAAAAATGCTATTTTGAAGCTATACATGTGTGTAATAACAAAGGCCAAAATGATTCAACAAATTAATATTTTGCCTAGGATATATGATTAGTCTCAAGCCCTGGTAATGGAGAAGACAGTCTATAATTGTACAGATGGATATTTATGATTATGATCAACAATAAAAAAGCATATATTTAGCATAATGTTTCTTTTTTTTCTGTCAAAAACTGTTACAAAGCTGATGGTTCATTTTACAATTGAAGACAAATTGCCTTAAGTATATACTGTAGCATGAACAAATATTAAAAGGAAAAGTGTGAAAAACTTCCTAACCAAACAAAATATAAATTTAGGTGGCAAGAAACATTCCAGTGATACTGATTTTTTTTGCTGTGATTTGCTTCAGTGCTCTAAAATTGTTTCATATCATTGTATTAATCTTTTTCAAGAAATTACCTTCTAGTATATGCAATGTGATAAGTAGATATACCTATTAGTAATCAAATCTAAGTACTTCAGATTTCTTTTATGGAAGTCTACTATCAAGGCAAATTATTAAAATGAATATAATTGTCTATGCTTGATTTAACGTATTCGGGGCAGAGTTTCATAATTTTTTTTTTTTTTTTGAGGGTATGAGGCAAATTCATAGAACTGCCAAAAAAAAACAAAAAACAAAAAAACCTCGCTTCTGGAGAATCTAATACTCATTGTAACAGCAGAGAGTGCGCATTATGCCAGTAAGTAACCATCAGCTAATAACCACGGATTTAAGACTAAATTCAACACCACTGAATTGAATAAAATTATTCAGTACTCCATTACTCCACAAATGAAGGAGAACTAACATACAGATAACCCCAGGTCTACCAGAGGCCAAGTGTAAGATCGTTACCATCTTTTTGTTTCCTCACTCTTTCTGTGTTTTGTACTATTTTATAGTTTGTGAAGAACAGTATTTTTATTTACATCTGTATACTAAGCACTGGTTTGATGACGAGTAGACCTTTTTCTCGCCTATACAGAACAGTGAATATTTCCAGTTGGAGGAAAATGTAAAATGTAAAACAGCGGTCAAATTTGGTTTATAAAGTGATGTTTGAAAAGTAATTTACATAACGAGATATTTTCCTGATAAGTGACATGAAATACATGTATATATTTTTAATATTTTATTTATTGTGATTGAGTGAAAGCGTACAATCCAGTTTAAATTCGCATGCCTGCCTACGTGCAGCTCCTACTGCTGTCCTTGCCCAGTGACAGCACACTTCTCCTTTCTGTTCTATACATGTCATACCCGCTTAACAATCACCACTTCTCCACACTCTCTATTCCCCTCTAGTAAGAGACCAGTAGGATGACATCCTATAGATGCATAGAACTATAAAGTGCACACATGGTATGGTCACTGTGTGTTGCCAAGTCCAATCCATTCCTGTCTGAGGATTTGATCTCAGTAACAATTTATGATCAAGGGCAGCACAAGAATGGTATGACCCTGGTGGCATCTTGGTTACTAGCTACAGCTGCTAACTAAGAGGATGCTAGCTCAGATTCACCAGGCTGTCCTTAGAAACTCTATGGGTGACTTTTACCTTGTCCTATAGGGTCACTATGACTTGGAATAAACATATGGCAGCAGACTTTTAAGGCTCCTCTTGTGACCTCATATGTTCTCCAATAGAACTGTGCTTCATAGGATTCTAACTTTCTCAGAAACTGATCACCTGGCCTTTCTTTCTGGGTGCCTCTGGATAGACTCAAACTGCCAACCTTTGGGTTAGCAGGTGAACATTTCAACTCTAAGTCCCTTCTAATAAACCGGCTTATAAAACAACACTTTTATGTAGGTTCAGTTCTTCCCTAACTTGGCCATTCTTAAATCAATGGAGAAGTAAGTTATAAACTTTGACATGTATTTCCTCTTATTTGAAAAATCTTTTAGAGTAGAAACAACAGGATGGAACTCTATGCTGTCACTCTACTTTTTTAGAATAATCTTTGGAACGATTCTGTTTCTGAAGTAATGATTTCTCTTTTGGTAAACCGAATCTACACTATCACAGAATGATTAAATGGGGCTAAATATTTCTAAGGTCCCTGGCTCAGCAGTTTAAATCCACTAGGTGCTCCTCGGAAACTTTAATGGGGCAGTTCTATTCTGTCCTATAGGGTTGCTATGAGCCAGGATCAACTCAATGACGGTGAGTTGTTTTTTTGTTTGTTTGTTTTTGTTTCTCCTGGGCAGTACAAATGGTTTGCAGTGGCCTAGCAACTCAATAATCGGTGGTTTGAACCCACTCACTGGCACCGTGGAAGAAAGCCCTGGTGGTCGGATTCAATAAAGACTAAAGCCAAGAAAATCCTATGGAGTACTTTACACATGGAAGTCACCATGAGCTGTAAATGACTGGATGGCAATCAGTTACATATTCCTAATGAATGCTTCTTCATGTCCTATCTGTACAATCCCTTAAAGCAGGACAGTCCACACAACTACAGTTATGAACATTTTCACAAACCAGGATTGGAGCAGCTGTCTTTTAGTCATGTACAGGAAAGTTGTGGTTGGAGAGTTTGGCCTGAGATGACTGGCTCCTGCTGCAGCAGGTTCATGTGGTCCTTACATAAGCTCCATCCAAAGTTACAGTTTTTACACAAAAGATCTAAAAGTAGCAGACCTCTACAATATGATATTATTCTTAACACATAGAGGTAGCTTTAAGACAGGATTTTGAAAGATTTACATTCCCTTCACTTCTTTAACATCGCTCTTATCCTCTTTTAAGATGTTCATTGCCTAACCTTTCTAACAAGGAAAAGCCAGCTTAGTGTCTCTGGGAAATGAGGGTAAGGTCGTATAGGACTTATCTAAAGACCTACTTTAAACAAAACTCTTTTCATAACTGCCTAAAAGCCATAAACAATTGAAAACTGGCCAAGGACAAGAGAACTTAAATCCATACTACTTGAAGGGAAGGATTTTAGGTGACCTTTAACCTTCCCTTATCAAAGAACCCTCTAGAGGATTAGAGATTACTAGTACATATACGTTGCCTATGCAGACACTTTTCATTTTCTACTTTTGCCTCTCATGTTTTCAGAACACACCCAGATGCCCAAGAGCCACTATGAAAAATTATTAAAGAATCTATCAAGTATCTCAAAGTCTATAATTACTGCACTAATTCCAGTACCATCACTGGCTGCAAGCAAAGTCTTTGGTATTCCCCTCCTTCTCTCCTACATTATCCCTTCCTTCCTTCCTAAAGCATCAAAGTATAAAGATCCAAAGGCTTTGGACTCTGCAGAATAAACATCTTAGTAAGAAGAGAGATGCTGTAATCTTAATTTCTACCCAACTAACTCTCTTGATGGAAAACAATAGTATTTTATACAAGACTTCTACTCAACAGCATCTTCCTCTTACAGTCAAGTATGAAATAGTTCATTTGATGACATATTTTATCAGAACGTTTAAGAGGTGAAGATTCATGCAGAACATTCTTCTAAATCAATGAATAAGCATTCATTACCCCAAAAGAAAACTCATTGCTGTTGAGTCAATTCTGACTCATTGCGATCCTACAGGATGGAATAGAAATGCCCCATATGTTTTCCAAAGAGTGCCTGGTGGATTTGAACTGTTGACCTTTTGGCTAGCTGCTGTAGCTCTTAACCACGATGCCACCAGGGTTTTCATGTATTTACTAGCAGAGGCAATATGTTCCACTTAAAAGGCTGTCTTACGCACGGATTCAAATATGAATCAAATGTGTAGGGCTGAGTTTAGGGAAAATTAAAGAATAGATTAAGTTATGCTCTGGAGCCAGACTACCTGTGTTTGAATACTTCTACTACTGCCACTAGGAGTCCCTGAGTGTACGTACTCAGCTGCAAACTGAAAGATAGAAGGTTTGAATCCATTCTCTGGCACCTCAGAAAAAAGACCTGAAAACTCAGCACTGAAAAGATTGTGGAGTACAGATCTAGTGTGACACACACGGAATCACAAGGAATCTGATCCACTTGATGGCAACTGGTTACTACTACTACTTATTAGCAGTGTAACCCTGGGCATGTTATTAAACCTCTCTGTGGCTTAGTTTTCGTCTCTGTAAAATTGTTAATAAGAATACTATCCTCTTCATGGACTTGTCAGGGGGATTAAATCAGTTCATGATGTTGTTGTTAGGTGCCGCTGAGGCAGTTCCAACTCATAGCAACCCTATGCACAACAGAAAGAAATACTGTTGAGTCCCGTGCCCTGCCCACAATTGTTTTCATGCTTAAGCCCATCATCACAGCCATGGCGTCAGTCAGCCTTCCTCTTTTTCACGACCCTCTACTTTACCAAGCATGATGTCTTCTCCAGGGATTGATCACTCCCGACAACACATCCAATGTATGTAAGACGCAGTGTCATCATCCTTCCTGCCAAGAAGCACTCTAGTTGTACTTTATTTAAAATTTATTTATTGTGATTGAGTGAAAGTATACAATCTGGTTTAAATTTGCATGCCTACCTATGTGCAGTTCCTACTGCTCCTCTTCCGTGGTGACAGCACACTCCTCCTTTCTGTTCTATACAAGTCTCATCCTCTTAACAATCTCCTGTCACCTCTTCTCCACCCTCTCCGCTTCCCTCTAGTAAGAAGCCAGTAGGGCAACATTCTATAGATGCATAGAATCATAAAGTGCACACTGTGATAAGGTCACTCTGTGTCTAGTTGTACTTTTTCGAGAACAGATCTATTTGTTCTTTTGACAGTCCACGGTGCATTCAATATTCTTCTCCAACATCACAATTCAAAGGCATCATTTTGTCTGCTGTCTTCCTTATTCATTGTACAAATTTTGTGGGGAACACGATACAAGTGAAAATATCATGGCTTAGGTCAGAGTCACTTTAGTCTTCAAGGTGACATCCTCACTTTTCAACACTTTAAAGAGATCTGTTTTAGCAGATTCTCCCAATGTATTGTGTCTTGATCTCTTGACTGCTGCTTTCATAGGTGTTGATTATAGAACCAAGTAAAATGAAGTCCTTAAAAACCTTAACCTTTTGAGGTTGACATATATTCCCTCAAAGAATCTGAGTTCTTCCTATTTGTTTCTTTCAAGCATTTCTCATCCATAGAGACACTTCTTTCTGGTTTCGCTTTGCTTTGAAGCTCATTTTCGGTTCTCTCACTACATTTACACTCAGATCATGCTCTTAATTTGGATTTAAATTATTTACAACTTGTTCCAATTATTTCTCCTTCCAAATACATTTACATTTAAAGACATTACATCAAAAGCCCTAGATTAAAAATAATAATAATAAAAGCTTAGATTTACAATAGAAACCTAGATTTTGAAATCAGGTAGATCTTACTCCTACAGTTTGCTAGTCATAGAGACTACTAATTGAGTAGTCTTGAGCAAAATAGCTATGTTTTCTCATAGGAGTCTTGGAATCTTAGTCTGTTAAATGAGGATAAGAATATTTATCTCCCAGATTTTTGAGAACATTACCTAGAACTTACTAAATAAAAATATATTTCAATACAGTCTCAGTCTCAAGAGAAAATTTGAGAGTAGGAGCAGTCCTATTCAGAACTGACTCAAACAAAGAAAAATGTTTATTAAGTCCCTTTACTGAAAATAATTGCTTTCAAGTATAATTGGAGCCAGATGCTTAGATAATGTCCTCAGAGATACGTCCTTTCCATTTCTTAACTCTGCTTTCCTCCAGGTCAGCTTCGTCGTTGGGAAGGCTCTCCTCTCAAGATGTCCCTCCTCAGCAACAGGCAAGCATCCTCCGAGCTTCAGATTTGATGAACAAGAGCTCTCTCTTCCCAACAGTCTATACAGAAGCAGCCTTCACATCTTGTTGCCCTGGTTTGGTTCACCAGGCGTTTGCATAACCTTTAAATGGTGGAGACAAATGACTTGCAGAGCTAAGATTGGCTTCTGTGCCTACACCTCGAGCTACAGTAGATGGGCTTAGGCCCAAGGAAAGTCTGAATGCTTTTATCTGGTTGAGCACATGCTGGATAATACCATGCATGCCCTCTCTAAAATAATACTTCTCTTCCAGGAGTACATATTGAGAGAAACCAGGAGAATAATTTCGAAGAGCATGGAGCTTTAATATATTACACGGCTCTGTGGGTGGTACCAATGGTTAAGTTCCCCGCTACTAGTCCAAAAGTTGATGGTTTGAATCCATGCAGAGATGCCTCAGAAGATAGCCCTGGCAATCTGCTTCTTAAAAGTCATAGCCTTGGTAACCCATGAGGCAGTGCTACTTTGAACATACAGAATTGCCATCAGTGGGAATTTACTGGATGATAGCAATGACAAAAATATCATACATGAGATGGTTACATTGGAAATAAAATGAGAAACTTTCATCCCCTTTCGTTAATACCTGGAATTGTTCTATGAATAGTGCAATGTATCATGTATGCTGTATATACTAATATATACGATATACAATAGATATTGGCATAGCAGTTAAGTGCAACATCTGCTAACCAAAAGATTGGTAGTTCAAATGTACCAGGCACTCCTTGGAAACTCTATAAGTCAATTCTACTCCATTCTATAGGGTCATTATGAGTTGGAATCAAGTTGACAGCATTGGGTATGTGGTATATATTACATATCATTTTTTCTTTAACCCATTTTTTTAAAGAAAGATGCCACCTTTGTACACTGGTATTTGAGGGCAGTTACAGTAGATGGTTAAAGTGCAGGGAAAGTTTTACAGGCTACTTTTACATCTGGCAATTACACACCAGTTTATTGGATCAAAATACAAAACTCATATGAGTGTGGGTAATACTGGGTTTTGTATTTGGTAATGCATTTCGTACATTTTATGCCCCCTTTAAAATGTGTAGCTGTGCATGTTGCTTTCAAACTAGCACAGTGGGCTTCATAAACATTATAGAACCACTGTACAAAGCTGCCAAATGAGTATTTTGAAATTTAACTGCAATACAGCTGGCCACAGATCTAGACATGGTTAAAGAAAAGAAAAAAAAAAGAAGAAGAAAGAAAGAAAAGTAAAAAGAAGAAACTATAGGTCTAGTGCCTTTGTTAGTGGGATCAGGTAGAAACATTTGCTCTAGGAGTCTGGTCTGAAATCAATAGCTGGTTCCCTGAATTTATCCTTTTGTGCAGTGCCACCGGGCCCCTTAAAACCCACAGTCCTTCTCCAGTGTATGTTATGGAGACTTGAGATTGCAATGCTTCATGGCTAAAGGAGGTCAGAAGTTCTCATTAGAAAATCATTCCTAAGGATAAAAACAAAAGGCCTCTGTCCTCTCCACATATGACCTCTGACGTGGCAGAAGGGTGAACACCCAATGGAAATTGCTGAGAACTCTGTAGCCCGTGGGAAGACGCCACAGAGTTTTGGTCTTGGAGACGTGGTTTAGACATGAACTTTTACACAGACTAGATCCATGAAGCAATGGCTCTAAAGGCGTTTTTCTCACTACTAATAATACAGTTTCTCTTCTCACTGCTCTTTAGAAAATAATCTTTCAAACTCTCTCAAGTTTGACACTACAAAGTGTTTTGTTGTGTTATGTCATCACATTGCTGTTACTAGGTTTGTAAAACAAAAAACCTAACCCACTGCCATTGAGACAGTTCTGACACGTGACTATCCAGGTGTTACTGAGTGGGACCATTCTGTAAGATTTGCTTTGCTATAAATATGTTTATGCACCCAGACTGAAAGGCCTTTCTTCCATGGCATCACTGGGTGAGTTTGAACCATCCACCTTTGGGGCAGTGATCAGGCGCAAACTGTTGGCCTCCCCCAAGGATTTTTACTATGTTCTAATGGAAACCCTAACAGTGCAGCAGTTAAGAGCTATGACTGCTAACCAGAAGATTGGCAGTTCAGATCTGTGAGATGCTCCTTGGAAACTCTATGTGGCAGTTCTACTCTGTCTGTAGGGTTGCTGCAAGTAGAAATTGACTTGATGGCAGTGGGTTTTGGTTTTGGTTTCTAGATATGTAGAAATACCTATATGCCCCAGAAAGAAGAAAACTGTTAACTGTCTCATTGTCATTCAGCTTCAGAGAAGTTACCCTTGGCCCTCCCAGCACTGGGGTCCCTCTAGCTCTCTGGCTGAAATTCCATCCATGGTCACAGACTTCTCTCTCTTCTTTCATTGCTAGGGTCTTGCACATCGACTCCTTTGATTCCGTAATGCACAGATTCAAATGGAAGGGTAAAAGCAGAGGGAGGCACTGAGTTCATAGGCAGAGCACCATACTTTGTGGAACCCAGGGAGAGTGGCTGGGTCCAAACTTCAGTGAAACCAGCCTCTAGGCTTGTCCAGAGATGACCCTGATAGCTGGAAAGAAATTCACTACAACCTAAGTTTTCTCAGGTTCTGGCTTTGAGGTAAATCCGAGCGAGGCATTAACTACTGCCTCCCCGCCCCGCTCAGCCAAGTACATAAGCCTTTCAGTGTAGAACTTCCTTAGAAAGCAAGTTTGACAAGTTTGATATTTATACCAGCACCGTGAAGTTTACTGGCAAGTTCAAAGGCGTAATCCATTACTTCAAGCAGCTGCAAGTGGAAAGACATTTAGCTGTAGTTTCATGGGAGTGATGGAAATGCTCAAGAAGGCATGATTTTTCCAAGGGAAAGGCTGAGGTTAGGTAGGCAACACTTGGATTATATCAACATTATGTTGGGCAAAATAGGGAAATGTGTATTCATTGCAGTGCTTTGGTCTCTTTCTATTTTGTGCTGTATTTTTCCCAATCCACTGCAGTTCTATGGCAAAGGTCAGAAACCTAGGCCCAGACATTCATGCTAATGCCACTCATACACACACACACACACACACACACACACACACACACACACACACACACACACTCAAAAGAGAAATCCTGTTCCCTCCCAAGTATTCATTAAATCCTAATTGTCCCTATTCCATAAAAATACTCGAGAACCATTGTTATTTGTTGCTATGAAGTTGTTCTTTCTGTATAACAGAACCTTATGTATAATAATAAACACTACCTTCTAGTCAATTCTCACTCATACCTACCCTACAGGACAGACAGAACTGCCGTATAGGGTTTCTGAAGGATATAAATCTTTACAGAAACAGACTGCCAACATCCTTCTTCAGCAGAGTGACTGGTCAACTTGAATACGGTGACGTTTGTGTTACAGAACAAGAGGTTGAAGTGTCCTGTATTAGCCCGGTGATCACTGATCTGGTTGAGTCCGAATGTTGTGATTGTGTCAATCCATTCATTTGAGGCTTTCCCTCATTTTTGCTGACCCTCTACCTTTCCAAACATGGTGTTCTTTTCTAACAATTGATCTTTCCCGATAAGTGTCTAGAGGGAGAGATACAACGTGTCAGTCATCTACATTCTTTAAATCTATCGATGTCTTCCATAGTTATGGGAAATATTTGCATTTTAAATTCTAAAAGCACATGAAGAATCACCCTTTATGGGATAATGGCATAAACGGAAACTGAATAATTGATAGCAAAAATGGGGACTATGCCTAAGAGTGAGTTAGTTCTGACTTTGAAGAAATCATTTAATCTCTCTGGCTTCAGTTTCCTCATCTGTAAAATAAGATGAGCATAGTGCTACCCAGACGTGTATCTGAGTGACAAAAGAGAATAGACACATTCTCTATGGTGTCTGAGAGGCAAAGTTTACAGAGCCATTGCCAGTGACTTTTCTTTGAAACCAATTTTTATGCATTAAAGTCTAGTCAAATATCATGTCCTACTCCATAATATTTGAATGTTGCTTTAATATATTAAAAAATATTCACAAATTTTCAAGCAAATCTGGTGCTGCAGAAAATGCTCGTTACACTGACATATCTCCCTAGAATATCACCGTGTGCCCAAGCAGCTATACATGATCTGTTTTAAGAAAAATGGTTTGTTCTGAAGTTCAGTCTTTTCTTAGGTTTTATCAGTTTATGGTTTTGGGTGGTGGGTATTTAAATGAAAAGTTCACATTATAGCTACTAATGGCCTATTTGGGAACATCTCCCTATCACTTGGCTGGCTTTGGCTCCCTATTCCTGCCAATAAAAAAAAAAAAAAAAAAAAAAAAACCTTGCCATAGAGTCAATTCCAGCTCATAGCAACCCTGTAAGACATAGCAACACTGAAGTAGCACCCAGTTGATTCAGACTGCCAACCTTTTGTTTAGCGGCAGTAGCACTTAACCATTAATTACATCATAAGGATTTACTATTTGGGTCAGCAGAAACATTAGTATGAAACTGAAGGTCCTGGACTCTCTGCCATTCTGAGAGTTCACTTTGGCTCAAGAAGACTCTGTATGGATTACTTACAGGACCTGGGAATTCAAGGATTCCTGGATGAGGAGTGATTCCATGAACTCTCTGGACTAATTTCTTGTATTGAAGAGCATGTAGACTGCAGCAATTTCTTTGAAGTATTGAAGAACCATTTTGCACTCTCACTAGATTTGAAGTCGGTCCAGAATTGGATAGCTTTAGTGTCTGGAACAGAGCTATCACTGACCTAGCTTCAGAAGGCACAGGGGCATCGCAATCAGCCTGAGGTATAAATAGACCGAGCCAGGACTGACCCCTTCTGGGGAGGTGAGCTGGGAGCATGGGCTAGTTTGTGAAGATTGACCCGAGGCCCCACGCTTGGAGAGGTACTTCCAACAGAACAAAAGAAGAGCAGCAGACCTTACAGCACTCCTTGAGGAAGGGCTCTTAAAACAAATTGGTTTATTTTTCACAGCTATCTCTGTTCGATGTTCAAGAGAAGACTGGAAGCCTCAGTCTAAAGTTCTGCTCTTCATCATTTTTAGTTTTGAAATTAGATCTTGAGGAACAATAAGAGCTTTACTAAGATTCATCTGCTTACATCAATCTTCTGTTTCTGAAAAAAAGAAAATCTCTCTTCCCTGTGGGACTTTCTCTCACATCCTTGTAAATGCTAACTGTTAGGCAGCCACCTGTATAATATCCACGAAACTCCTGACGGGCCTGTCCAACTCTATAAAGCACACAGAAATCAACTTTCTGAGACAGCCAAAAAAGGCTCACCCCGTAATCAATTCTGCAGGGACACAGAAAAGTCGTAAATAAAAACCATAAGTCAAAGGAAGCACATGATTAAGGAGATTAGGTTTCAAACATTCAGGTTCTGGACTTTGGTCTGGGTAAAGGAGGAATAAACTTAAAGAGATGGAGTTTCAAGATGTTGTGGCTTTTCTTTGACTCTGTAAGATAAATCAGAAATAGCAGGTATAACCAAAGATCCTTTAGTCTTTGGAAGCTCTCTTAACATGAGACAATCAGAACTAGTTGAATACTGTTGTTGGTAGAGGTGATGGCACGGAGATGATTTGGAAACCATTGAATATTTTGTTAGTTTCATAAGGCCGAAACTGCAGTCTGTGGAACACACACCAAAAAGTACTTACTGTTGTTAGCTGGTATCAGTCAACTCTGATTCATGGCAACCTTAGGTATTAACAGTAGTAAATATTGCCCAATCCTGTGTCATCTCTATGACTGTCGGTATGTTTGAGTCTATTGTTATATACACTGTTTTCATTGGTCTATTTTGGAAAGTAGATTGCCAAGCCTTTCTTTCTAGTCTGTTTTAGTGGGGAAATCCCACCAAAACCTGCTGACTGTGGAGGATGGGGCTGGATAAGTGAAATATCAGTGACATAGCTTCCAACCTTATAGCAACATACAAGCCACCACAATATGACAAAATGACAGATGGCTGGTGTACCAAAAGTCACTGGTGTGTGCTTAACAAAATGCAGATTCCGAGACCTCACCTCCAATTAAGTAAATTTCTGAAAAGACTGTGAATTAGTATTTCATCACATTTCCAAGTGATTTAATCCTAAATTTTAAGAAACACTTCATTAAAGACTGAAGCTTTTTGGATTCATTGGGAACTGTTATATTTGGCTGCTTTTATTCACAAAGACATTATTAAGGTGTTTTCCCAGTTGGATACTAAATCAAGAATTAACCAAGACATGGATTTGATGGGATAAATGGATGAAGGAAGATGACCTCAAACTGATCTTTGAGTCTAAGTCAGCTATGAGATTTCCAAAGCAATCTTCAAAAATAAATTTTAAATTACAAATGAATGTTTGTGAAAATTGATATCCAGTAACTATTCAAAAGTCTAAGAAACAGGACTATGCTTTCAGAATCTGAAACCTGCTTTTTCTCAGATTAAATAGGTAATTTCTGTATCTTGAGTTCCTAAATAGAAAATTACTCTTTGTACTTCAGATGGTTTAGTATTGTTTAGCTGACCCTCTTTAATTAGGTTGGCTTGGTAATTCTTTCATTAAAAATCCCAACATTGTGATTGATTTTTCTTATTCTTTTACAGGGAAAACTTAACCTGAAGCTGGCTACTGATGGAGTTTGTTTAGAATCAGCAAAAAAAATAAAGAAACTAGTTAAGAATATGGGTTAATTTGTCAAACGTGGAATGCAAATGACCATTTTGGCAATTGGGGTGAGTAGAATTTGTTGCATGGCAGAGAGCATTAAAGGCCTTGCTGTATTCCTAGCCCTGGACCTAATTTTCCTGTGACATCACGTGTCATTTCTGTGTGTTAGTTTTTTACATATGACCTGAAAACTACCCTATCTATTACAAGATTGACTTATCACCATTCAGTGACCAGTATGCCAAGGAAAATGTTAGCAACCTGTTAGCTGAGAAGATAACTTAAAGGCAAACAATTTTGTGAAGTCTGGGGGATTTAGAAGCAGCGTACTGATGGCTGACCAAGAGTTGGTTTAACAATATGAGAATAATGGTGAGGTAAAGCACTAGGAACTGAGATAGAAACCCGGAACACAATCGGCAGTACTTCCCTGCCAGTCACTGGGATACAAAGACTTATGTGCTGAGAACTACATTCTTAGCCTAACCCAATCCTTAAGCCAATCACAGCTTAGCTAGAGACTTTACTAAAAGTTACTTCCCCATACCTTTGTGTCACTCAGCTATAGCTTCTCCTCCTAACCATCTTTGTGTCTCATCATACTCAGTCATGCTATTGCACCATTTTGAACGTCAGACAACTTTTGATTGGTATGATTTGTTTCTAGAAATCCCCCTCCTAGGATCTGTGTGTGGCATTATGGATCCCAGACCCCAAGCCAGGATCCAATTTTAGTCTGGTTGAACATCTGTTAGTCTGGCTGAACATCTGATGATCTTGCCAACTGCAACAAAGATAATTTTTAGTAGCCAGAGACTCCTGCTGCTGGTTGCCTGCCTGAGTAGTCAGATCAAACCTATAAGGTCATATTGGATCAGGTCAGTCCTCAAACCTTCAATAAAATGATTGGACTCATCAGTTCTCCCTAGGGGGCAATTTCTACTACCAGGCTAGTTTCTCTCATTCCTGACTTTTCCATATTTACTTATTCATTGCCAGTTTGCAATGATGCTCCAGCTGGTCTCATGGATAAGCTTGTATACCACTTGTATACCACTCTGTGATTGAGAAAAACATTTTTTTAAAGTTATAAGTAATTGCTCTTATAAGTGGCATGGCATACTCAAGCAACATTTATTCCTGAAAGCTTGTATATTAGGCTGCAACATTTGAATTTATTCCAGTGAGAAAGGAAGGGAAGCAAAAGAATGTATTCATATAATTTAGGTCTAAGATATGAGAAATTTCTAAAAATAAATTTGGCATTTGTTAAGCACTACGAGTTAAGCACTGAGCATATAAACATTATATACACAGTTAATCTTTACCTAGGAGAAGGACAGTACCTTCCCTAGTGAGGTCCATACTCCAGCTGGTGCCACAAACACATTAACTGGGATAATGGATACTGTTTAGGGGTTGTTGTGAGCATCTTCAGATAAAGGTGCCTTGTTTTTGAAAATCTTTCATATTATATTTGAATTAAAAGCTGACTAACTCAACAAAGCTTACATTAAATGAAGCAAGCTATCTTCCCTTCAACTCTTCTACATTATTAGTAATGATCATCTCTCCATATTTCTGAATTAATAACAATGCTGGGTGGGTGCGTCACTAGTTTTTAAGTCATTTATTGAACCAATATTTCATTTGCATCTATAGTAGTCTCCTCCTACTGCAAGTATAATGCAAAAACAGAGATGATAACACACTTGAAGAATTTATATTCCAAACAAGAAGATCAGGCATAAAAACAATCTTAGTATTAAAAAATGATCAATTGGAGGACACTATGTTGAGTGAAAGTAGTCAGCGACAAAAGGACAAATGTTGTATTGAGACCCCAATGATAAGAACTTAAAAACAGACTCATGCGTAGAAGACAATACTTTTTGGTGGCTACAAGGATGAGGAGAGAGAGAGGTTGGTGGGGAGGGCTTAGATTAAATAGTCAGTAGAAATTTGGCTGGGTGAAATCTGTGACAGCACACATTAGAAAGAAGATTAATATTAACTGGACTTCAACATGAGTACTCCTTCCATCTTAACCCAATATTGCAAGGACAGAGTAGCTGGGGCAGGGGGCCAGGGACCATGCTCTCAGGGGAAACTTAGGCCAATTGGTGAAACTAGAGTTTTGCTAAGAGGGCCCTCTGCACCCCACATTGGTGAGTGGCATCTGGGGCCATAAAATCTGCCAAGCTACCATCTGAGGGTAGAGCAAATTGTCCCAACTCAGCAGGAATGGATGATCACAGAGGACCAAAATGACATGGGGAAAGTGAACCCAGAAGACAGACAGACCCAACATGAGTGGGGGACTACATCGACTTGTGACCGGAAGAACCAGATGGTGCCACGATGGAGCTCACAAAGTTGAGTCTCACTGACAACACAAGAATAAAAAGGAGTACACCCTGAGATCTCGACTAAAAGACCACAGGTGATGGTCCAGGGGCTTTGGGTTTCCCCTGGGAGCATGGCCCCTGGCTCTGATGCTGCCTCTGTCCATAAATCATAATGTAGGTCCACTCTTCAGACAGGAATGGATTGGGTGACGCAGATTGACCATATCATGTGTGCACATTATGGTTCTATGCATCTATAAGATGTCATCCTGCTGACCTCTTACTGGAGGAAGGAGAGTGGGTGGAGAGGAGGGGATAGGAGACTGTTGGGAGGATAGGACATGTATGGAGCAAAGAGGAAGACTGTGCTGTCACCAGGCAGTGAGAACAGTGGGAGATGCACATAGGTGGGCATACAAATTTATATGGGAGTGTACATTTTCATTCAATCATAATAATAAAAAATTAAAAAAAATAATTTTTAAAAACGATGAAATGGCAAAGAAAACAGAAAGAATGAATGAAACAGTTACTGTAAGCAGCTTACAAGTTGATCGAAATGGGCCGACAAAAGTTTCAGTAATTGTGGGGCATTACTAAAAAGTTTCCTATCTCATTGACACTGCTTTTCCTTGATATTTAAGGTAATTACACTATCCAAAATAAGAAAAACAAATCCAGTGCAACTGAATCAACTCTGACTCATATAGTACCAGGTCTTAGCAATTCCTCCTTGGAAATATTAGACATCGCCTAGTAGCTCAAAACACATTGTCAGTTGTATGAAGTTATGTAATCCAAAAAGATATATTGAATTCCTAACCCTGGGGTTAGGTTCCTGTGAAGGCGACCTTGTTGGGCTCCCACATCTGAATGTATTCCAGCGAGTGTGTGGGGAGTGGTTATTTATTGGAAAAAGGGTCTTTAAAGATGTTATCAGTTAATAGGAGGTTAGGCTGGAGTAGGTTGGGTACTAATTCTATATGACAGAGTAGAACTGCTCCATAGAGTTTCCAAGGAGCGTCTACTAGATTTGAACTGCCGATCTTTTGGTTAGCAGATGTAACACGTAACTACTGTGCCACCGCATTTTCTATGACATTTCAATAATTTATTCTACCCACTTTGTGGTACTTTGTCGTACATAGCAGCCCTAAGAGCTTAACACTGATGGTGCAGTTCCACCATGGAAAGATGCTAGGTGTTTGTTCTAAAGCACCTCTGCAGGGATTCAAACCTTCTACCTTTTGCCTAGCAACCAAGAGTATAAACCATTTGCACTAGTGACTCTTATCACCCAGGTGTTCCTGCCCTCTCATAAACCCACCAAACCAAATTCATGGCCATCAAGTCAATTCCAACTCATACTGACCCTACAGGATAGAATAGACCTGCCTCAAGGGATTTCCAAGGAGCTTTTGGTGGATTTGAACTTCTGATCTTTTAGTTAGCAGCCCAACTCCTAACTACTGTGCAGTCAGGGTTCCCCTCTCCTCTCATAGGAAAATTTATATTCTTCATGGATTGTGCAATTCTGGCCATGTCCATATGACTATAATCAATATAGGAGGAAAAGTAAGAATACAGTTTAGGCATCAAAACACTCTGAATCATTAATTGGTGTGTTTACAGGTGTATCTTAGTGTTTGCTCGTAAGTGCTTACAACAGTTGATGCTAGGCTATCAGACTGTGCTGAACACTCCCTCCTGGAACTGACCATAACTTCACCTCAGCTTAAATAAATGAAGAATGAAGCCAAGATCATCCTTTCTTCTGTGCTTTAGAAAATGCATTGGTATGTCCTTCAGGTCTGGGAGAAAGGAATTAAGTAGAGTATCACTGCCTTGGTGCTGCAATGGCAAAACTCTCGGCTGCCAACCAAAAGGTAGGCAGTTCAAATACACCAGCTACTCCAAGAGAGAAAAGACCTGGCAATATGCTTCTGTAAAGATTTCAGCCTAGGAAAAATTATGGGACAGTTCTAGCCTGGAATATCAGCTTCTTATGGCTTACAATTGACTTGAAGGCATATGACGACATAGCTGTGATACAGCAACCAGTTCTGCTTGGGTTAGCAGAGTGCTATTTCCTAATCACCAAAGGACAGGAATTATCTTTGACTCTGAGTAAGGAAATTATCAAAGATAAGCTATCAGGATACCTTCTTCAACTCATGGCTTCATTCTGACTTTGTTTCCTGATTATAACAAACCATCTCATCTTGTCCAGGGAACATTGGTCCAGTCAATCAGGTAGCTCTCTTTACTGGAACACCTTTTGCTGAAATTAGTGTGTGATGTGGCTTGCTAGCTAAAGGGACTTGGGAGACAGTGGGCTTCAAACTCTAATTGAAAGCCATTTTTTTGATGCCTCTTCCAGGATCCTGTTCAATAAAACAAAACATAGAACAAAAACATCAAGCTTCTGTGGCTATACTGGTTTTTCTTCTTCAAAGGTAGCGAAACAAAAGAATCATTAGCAAGCACATATTATTTCAGTGGGTGGAGGAGGAATAGCTCAAATACATAGGAGGATTATGCCTAAATTGATTTTATAGCCACAGGAAGTTTATTTCAAAGAAAAATTAGTCTTATCCAATTGTTGCTTAATATTTTTATACTATCTTGGGTGTTTAGAACAAGATGAAAAAGAACAAATTTATACAGTGCATTTGAAGTGTATAGCAGCTATGCTAAATGAATTCATTTTCAGAGAAATTATGAATATATGTATATAGAGGAAAACTGTAAAATGTACCATTTTCCAAAAATACAGCCTGTAAGTTGATCAGTTTGAGTCTAAGTTACATATGAAAAGTGCTTTCTGATTTTTGCCTGCATTTCCATCAAAATATTTTATGCTGTTGAAAAAAGACAACCAGACCAGTCATCATCAAGTCAGTTCTTACTCATGACAACCCCTTGTGTCGGAACTGTGTTCAGTAGGGTTTTCTTTGGCTGAATTTTCAGGGTTGATCACTAGGCCTTTCTTCCAAGACACTTCTAGGTAGAACTGAACCACCAGCCCTTTGGTTAGCAGCCTAGTAAATTAACTGCATCATTCAGGAATTCTTTATATTATAGTGTTCCACTTTTTTTTTTTTTTTAAAGAAGTGGTAACTGCAGGCAAATAGCAGTTTCTGTATGTGCAAAGGTGGGCAGGACCTCACACTGGTCTATTCCATCTCGCGTGAACCCATACTGGTAACCACCAGCACATTGCTCCTCAGGTCTGAAGGACAGCCATAGACACTCTCGTAATGGTTCTTTCTGCTCTGAAATCAAATGCACGCATCACAACAGTGGACATGAAATGCAAGGTGCTTTGGGGCACTGTACTGCAATGCAGCTGGGAGAGATATGAAGGTATGAAGATCACAGATGCTCTGCTTTAAGTTAAAAAGACAATGCATATGCGTGTGTGTGTTGGGTGTATTCCAGCCTCAAATCTTTTGCACGTACTGTTCTTGCTCAGCTCAGTTTCTCAACAGGGATGCTGTCACATTTTGCTTTAAGCAGTTCTTTTTTGTCTGTGACTATCTCGTGAGTTGAGCTTCGTGGGCTGCATCATCTAACTGCCCGTAGTAATACCTTCCCTTTCCATCCCTCACCAATTCTCAAGTGATGTGGCAACCAAACGCCTACACAATTGCAAATGACCCCATAGAAGGAGGAATCCCACCTCAGGTTGAAAACCCAAAATTTTATGACACTTCTTAGGCCAGCTAGTCACACGATTCCGCCCCCCCCCATCCTTGTCAAGTCTTTTCTCAAGTCACCACCTCTCTGTAGGTCTCCCAGGGCCATTCTGTCCCAAATGGAAGATGCTCCCTCAGGCTCCTTCTGTACTCTGCTTCCTAATACCCGTTTTTACTTTATTTTTCTCTATAGCACTTATCACAATTTGCTACATAATTTTGTTTGTGTATTGTTTTATTTATCTCATGTTGCTATAACAGAAATACCACAAGTGGATCACTTTAACAAAGGGAAATTTATTCTCTCTCAGTCCAGAAGGCTAGAAGTTCACATTAAGGGAATTAGTTCCAGGAAAAGATTCTGTCTTTATTTCTCTGTCAGCTCTGGAGGAAGGTGCTTGTCATCAGCTTTCACTTGGACAAGGAGCTTCTCAGGCACAGGCACCAGGGGTCCAAAGGATGCAGTCTTCTCCTGGTGCTGCTTTCTTGGTGGTATGAGGTCCTACTATCTCTTGGCTGGCTTCTTTCTTTTAGATCTCAAAAGAGACTGACTTAAGCTACAATCTAATGTATATCTCATCAATATAACAACATATAATATTGTTACTGTTGTCAGGTGCCATCAAGTCAGTTCTGATTCATAGCAACTCTATGCGCAATGGAATAATATGTAATATAATCTTATATATCTCATTAACATTATTGTCATAGGATTTACCACACATAGGAATGTCACGTCAGATGACAAAATGGTGGACAATCACATAATATTGGGAATCGTATCCCAACCTAATTGTACACGTTTTTGGAGGACACATTTCAGTTCATAAGATGTGTTTTCTGTGTCACCTTCCACCATAACAGGTATTTATTACACATTGAATTGTGTCTCCCCCGAATGCGTTGTAAATCCTACACCTCTGTAACTGTGGATGTAATCCCATCTGGCAAAAGGAGTTTGATATGTTGTTAAGACCACAACAGCTAGGGTGTGCCTGAAACCACTCACCAAGAAAAAATTAGACACAGGGAGGAAGCACAAAGGGAGGAGAAAACACAGGTCACATGACGATCATCAAGGAACAGAGGAACAGAACACTCAAAAGAGATACAAACCTTTGTCCAGAGTCCACAGAGAAAGAAAGCCTTCCCATAAGGGCAGCACCCTGAATTCAGACTTCTGGTTTACCAAAGCCAAGCCAAGTGCCACCAACTATGAGAAAATAAATGTCTGTTTGTAAAAGCCACCCACTTGTGCTATTTCTGTTAAAGCGACACTAAGAAACTAAGACAGTGGTTAATAAATACTTGTTGAGTTAAAACAAACTAAATGGGGCAGGAT
Organism: Heterohyrax brucei; assembly: GCA_028571685.1. Classification (NCBI taxonomy): domain Eukaryota; kingdom Metazoa; phylum Chordata; class Mammalia; order Hyracoidea; family Procaviidae; genus Heterohyrax; species Heterohyrax brucei. The sequence goes on along the minus strand of CM053146.1, from coordinate 131,967,285 downwards.
GTAATTATTCTCCTTGCTCTTCCTTCACCCTTGAGTCAAGGTATAAATCAGACAAAGATAACAGTGGAAAACACACCTTTCAAAACAATCCACAGGCCTATTACTTTGAGCTATGTCAAATTCCGGTCATCTTGAAATGTCCACATTCTGAGCCAGACCACTGTGTAGACTTTCTTCTTCTTTCTGGCTGTATCCCAGGAGCCTTGGCCATTCAACAGAGTACTAGAATGAAAATAACCAACTAGCAAGGCATAGAAAACAAATGACATACCAAAATCTGAATTATTCCAGGATAGTCTAATAGAGATATTGCTGTCTCATTTCATCTGAAAGGTCAAGCAAGGGAGTATCTATTAAGACTCCAGAGAGAGCCCTATAAAAAGAGCTAGCTTGAGGAAACTTTGATATTTGAATGAAAACATCCATTTAGAGATTAGTGTTCAAGGAGGGAGCTGGGCGATAAATACCCTGACCTAACTCTCTTCCTTCCCTCCATCTGCTACTTGGTCTTTCCACTGACTGTGCCAAAGGAATAGCTAGATTGCAAAGGGACCCACAGAGGCAGTGCATTCAGAAAACAAGGTGGAAAAGGATGGGGGAACTAAGGCCCCTACTCTAGAGAGCCAAAGAAGATCAGAGAAAAACAGTGAGATTGTCACAGAAGGCCCCATCAAGTCACCAAAGACTGAGATATGGAAGTTGAAAGCCAAATAGATGGCTTTTACAGATTCTTACAGATTAATATGCATTCATGAGTTCACAGGAAAGTTATTGGGGGAATGGACTACTCTGCTCCCACTCTTTAAAAATAGGGATGCAGTACTATGGTCCCTAGGTACTGACTGTGAGACACTCTTTCCTCTACATTTAATGGGTTTTATAGAGAGGACCAATACTAAATGAAGTTAGTGAGAGTCTCCAGGAAATATTTTTGTTCTCCACTGAGGATGGGATGAAAGATAATGTATATTCATCACAGTAAAAGGAGTTCTAGACAACGTCCCAAATTGTCTACAAGGGGAAAAAAAAAAATCCATCCTATAGAGTAACCACTTATGTGCCATATCTAATCAGCTAGAGATGGTGGATTTGTGGAGGAAAAAACTATGCAGCTAGCTTTCATATCACGTACACACAGCACACAAACACACATGGATGCAAATATTAGGATAGATTCACATATCTTATGGCGTTGGGAGGAGCCGTGGTGGCTTAACAGCTAAGAGCTCAGCTACTAACCCAAAGGTGGAGAGTTTGAATCCATCAGCCACTCCTAGCCCTATGGAGCAATTCTATTCTGTCCTATAGAGTCACTATGAATCAGAATCAACTCAACAGAAAGGCTCCTGGCTTTCAGTGGTCTAGAACTTCAGTCAGTGTGTGCATTAGGCAGATGCTTGATTGCTTGATAGACTCAAAAAAAAAAAAACAGTAAAGTGAGCTATTTTGCTGGTTGACAGAGAAGTTGGAATGGAACATATAAATCCACCAACAAAGGAGCTAAAATTAGGTTATCAAACAACTTCAAAAATCGGGAATTCTTGTGTCCTCTGCAGCTGCACATGGCAGCTTGTCTTAGAAGCTTAGCTTTGGTCCAAGTACATGTATCCTCCTCTGCTAGTTATCTCATGTGTTCCTGGCAGATCAGCTGAGGCCTAGGAGATAAGTGGGTGAGGTGATTGTCTCTGGGGGAGAGCAGATAGCTTGCATTTGCAGTGAGCCCCTAATGACAGCAGGAAGAACTCTTCCATTACCAGAGCTTAAACCTTCCGTGGTTGGATGTTACAGAGACATTCATTTGACTGGGTGACTTAGACAGTTATTTGGAGCACTGGTGGCATAGCGATCAAGAGCTCACCTGCTAACAAAGAGGTTGGCAGTTTGACCATCAGTGACTCATTGGAAACCTTATGAGGTAGTTCTACTTTGTTCAACAAGATGTCTCTGAGTTGGAATCTACTTGACACCAATGGTTTTTTTGGTTGTTTTTTGTTTTGGTTTGGTTTAGGGGGTTGTTTGGAATCTTAGTATTTCTTTTGTGGAATACAGGCTTACGAAGTCTGACAGTCTGCAAGCTTAATTGTTCTAAGTGCTACATACCTCACTGCTGAATATCACTACAGTCAACTTCAAAGTACTCCCCTTGGGAAGCTAGGCACCAACGCCAGTGCCTAGTCTACCCTTCAAAGCAATTTTGGAACTCTTTCTGGAATGACCATTGTGTAAGGTGGCATGGCAGCAAGTTCACCAACTTAGTTGTATCGTTGTCTGTGAGAGAGTTTTTAGCCAGTAAACAAATAACTGTACAGGACCACCATCCATGGTCACCTGATGTGGCCACAATGACTTTTTTCTTTACCCAAAGATAAAGAAAATATTGAAAGAAAGACATTGTAATGACATTCAGGGCATCAAGAGTACTACGAAGAAACTCTGATGGCCATTCCAGAAAGAGTTCTAAAACTGCTATGAAAGGTGGGCTAGGCACTGGCATCAGTGCATAGCTTCCCAAGGAGAGTCCTTTGAAGGTGACTTTAGTGATATTCAGCAGTGAGGTATGTAGCATTGTTTCTAGAATGAGTTTATGAACTTAATTGTCACACTTCATATCTTTGGTATTAAAAAATAAACTCATTTATTGATGTGGTTTGCTGAGTGACTGCTAAGATAGAACAGGAATGATTCTCAAAGGGAAAGAGAACCAAAACCCACTGCCCTCAAAAGTCAGTTCTGACTCAAGGTAAGTCCATGTGTGTCAGGGTAGAAATGAGCTCCAATGGGTTTTCAGTGGCTGATTGTCAGAATCCAATCTATAGGCCTTTCTTCTGAGAAGCTCCTGAGTGTGCTTAAGCTCCGTGACTTCTGTTTAACAGCCACTTGAGCATATTAACTGTTTATACCACCCAAAGACTCTGGAAAAAAGAACACCAGATGGAAAGAGTTCTTCCAGAGAGATCCAGTATGGGTCTTTGTATTGATCCATTGCTGTATCCTAAAGAAGGGCAGGAAAGTCATGGAAACTCAGCCCCGTCAAGTATTCCCTAATCTCACATGTGGCTAGGAATCATGAACGCAGTATCACCTGCTGCCAACGGGTGCCTGCAAGCCTGGAAAATGAGGACACCGATGAAGCCTGTGATCATGGCAGGCCAGTGTCATGCCTCGTCTTCTGACCTCAAAATATCTTGTTTCCTGCTCTGAACTGACCAGAAGTCAGCGAGAGGATAGTGGCAGGGACTGGGATGCCTGAAATGAAATTTCTCACCTGCCTACCTGATGGAGACTGGATATGATTTAATCTGACTTAAAGAACATTCACGGACATTGCAAATTTGAGGTTTATTTGGGCTAAATGTGAATTTTTTTAATGTATTTTTTCTATGATGACTGAGTGAGAATATACAATCCTATATAAATTCACATACCCGCCAATGAGCATCTCCCACTGCTCTCCCTGTCCAGTGACAGCACACTCCTCTTCTCCATTCTGTACATGTCATATCCACCTAACAATCTCCTGTCCCCTCCTCTCCACCCTCACCCTTGCATCCAGTAAGAGGTCAGCTGGATGACATCGTACAGAGACACAGAACCAGAAAGTACACACATGATATGGTTGCTCTGTGTCACTAAGTCCAATACATTTCTGCCTGAAGAGCAGACCTCCATTATGATTTATAGACAGGGGCAGCATCAGGGCCAGGGGCCGTGTTTCCAGGGAAATCCCAATTGTGGTCAATTGTGGCCTTTTAGTGGAGATCTCAGGGTGTACCCTTTTTTATTTTCGTGTTGCCTGTAAGACTCAACTTTGTGAGCTCCAACACTGGTGGCAGCCGGGCACCATCGAGTTCTTCCAGTCATAAGTCGATGTAGTCACCAGCTCACATGGGTCTCTCTGTCTTCTGGGTTCTCTTTGCCCCATGTGATTTTGATTCTTGGAGATCATCCATTCCTGCTGAGCTGGAACTATTTGGTGTACCTGAGATGGCAGCTTAGCAGCTTTTAAGAGCCTGGATGCCACTCACCAATGTGGAATGCAGAAGGCTCTCTTAGCAAGATGCTAGTTGTGCCCATTGGCCTCGGTTTCCCCTGAGAGCATGGTCCCCCGCCCCCTGCTCCAGCTGCTCTGTCCTTGCAATATAGGGTTAAGAAGAGAGGTGATTTTCTTCTCTATCTCACTAAAAAATGTCACAGAAATTTGTATTGGGATTGCACTATACAAGTAGATTGCTTTGGGTAAAATAGACATTTTCACAATGCTAGGTCTTCTCACCCAAGAGCAAGGTTGGTTTCTACATTTATGTAATTCTTGCTTAGTTTCTTGTATTAAGGTGTTATAGTTCTCTTTCTTAGGTCTGCTATTTCTCTGGTTAGATTTACTCCTAGGTATTTTATCTTCTTGGGGGCTGTAGTAAATGGTATTGATTTGGTGATTTCTTCCTTAGTAATCGCATCGTTGATATAAAGGAATGCTACTGAATTACTTATGTTTATCTTATATCCTGACACTTTGCTGAAGCCAAACCAAGTGCCGTCGAGACGGATCCTCTTTTATCAGTTTGAATGGTTTACTTACGGATTCTTTAGGATTCTCTGTGTATACAATCATATCACCTGCAAATAAGGAGAGTTTTGCTTCCTCTTTGCTGATGTAGATGCACTTTATGTCTTGGTCTTGTCTACTTACTCTAGCTAGAACTTCTAGTACCATGTTGAATAGGAGAGGTGAATGTAGGCATCCTTGTCTAGTTCCCATTCTCTAGGGGAATTGTTTCAGTCCCTCTCCATTCAGGATGATGTAGGCAGTGGCTTGGGAATAAATGGCCTTTAGTGCACTGAGGAATTTGCCACCTATTTCTATTTTGCTGAGAGTTTTTAGCATGAATCGGTGTTGGACTTCATCAAATGCCTTCTCTGCATCAATAGACAACATCACGTGATTCTTGTCTTTCCTGTTCTTTATGTGGTTGATCTCATTAACTGTTTTTCTGATTTTGAACCAGACTTGCATCCATCATATGAATCCATCTTGGTCGTGATGAATTATTCTTTTGATATGTTGTTGTATTCTACTGGCAAGAATTTTGTGAAGATTTTTGTATCTAGATTCATGAGTGATGTTTGTCTGTAGTTCTCCTTTTTGCTAGGTCTTTCCTGGCTTTGGTACCAGGGCTATGCTGGGTTCATAGAATGAATTTGGGAGTATTTCATCCCTTTCTATGATGTGAAATAGTCTCAGTGGTATTGGAGACAACTCTTCTCTAAAAGCGTGGTAGAATTCTGTGGTGAAGCAGTCTGGGCCAGGGCATTTTTTGGCTGGTAGTTTTTGGATGACTTTGTCGATCTCTTCCTTTGTGATGAGTTTATTAAGTTGTTCTGCTTCACTTTGTGATAATTTTGGTAGGAGATATGAATCTAAGAATTTGTCCATTTCCTCTACGTTTTCCAATTTGTGAGAGTACATCCTGTCATAGTATTCTGTTATGATAGTTTGAATTTCTCATGGATCTGTTGTGATAACTCTCCGCTCATTTCTTATTCGGGTTGTTTCCTTTCCTGCTTTTCTTTAGTCAGTTTAGCAAATGGTTTGTCAATTTTGTTGGTCTTTTCAAAAAAACAGCTTTTGGTCTTTACAATTTTCTCAATTGTTCTTCTATTCTTTAATTCATTTAGTTCTGCTCTAATTTTTGTGATCTGTTTTCTTCTGGTACCTGAGGGGTTACTCTGTTGCTCTCTCTCTCTACTTGTTCAAGCTGTAGAGTTAGATATTTGGTTTGGATTCTTTCTTGCTTCAGATATGTGCATTTATGGAGATAAACTGACCTCTGTGCACCGATTTGGCTATATCCCATAGGTTCTGGTAGGAAGTGTTTTCATTCTCATTGGAAGCCATAAATTTCTTTATTTCATCTTTGATTTCTTCTACAACACGTGGCTTTTTGAGCAAGATATTGTTCAGTTTCCATGAGTTCCACATTCCATCTTTGTTTTTTTACTGCCATTGATTTTGACTTTTACGGATTTATGGTCTGAGAAGATGCTTTGCAATAACTCAATGGTATGGATTTTGTTGAAATTTGCTTTATGTTGTAACACATAGTCTTTTCTGGAAAATGTTCCATGTGTACTGGAGAAGAAGGTGTAATTATCTGCTTATGGATAGAAAGTTCAATATATGTCGATGAGTTCTAGTTTGTTAATTGTGGCAATAAGATCTTCTGTGTCTTTATTGAGCTTTTTTCTAGATGATTTGTCCAGTACTGAGAGTAGATTGTTGAAGTCTCCCACTATTACTGTAGAGTGATCTGTCTCATTTTTTAGTGTAGTCAGCATTTCTTCCATTTATTTAGATGCTCTAGTATTAGATGCATAAATATTTAATATTGCTCAATCCTGCTTGTGTAATGAACCTTTCAACAATAAATAGTGTCCACCATTGCCCACGATGGTGGATTTTACATTAAAATCTATTTTATCTGAGGTTAGTATTGCTGCACCTGCTTTTCTTTGTGTATTGTTAGCTTGATATACATTCCTTCATCCTTTAATTTTCTGTTTGTTTCTATCTTTAAGTTTAAGGTGAGTTTCTTGTAAGCAACATATGGATGGGTCGTGTCTGTTGAACCGAGATGTCACTCATTGTCTCTTTAATGGAGCGTTCAGTCCATTCACATTCAATGTAATTATTAATAGGTATGTGTTTAGTGCTGTCGTTGTGATATGTTTATTTTTGTGTTGATTTTTCTGTGTTATTATTCTGTTTTGGAACATTCTTCTTTATGTGTTGATTTTTCACCTCTTTCAGTGTTGGTTTTGTGGTTGTTGAGACTCCTGTATTATGTTTCTTGATTTGATATGTTGTACCTCTATTGCGTTTTGAAGCTGCCCTTAAGGCCCCCCTTAAAAGCCTATGTTTAAACCCAATTTTAACTACTGTATGTCTTACTAACTTCCTCTCCATCTGGAAGGACTATAATGACTGCAGTATATCCTTCTTTACAATATGATCACATCATAGTTTTTCATATGATCACTAGATCACCTCTTTTAATATTACAGCTTTGATTGAGTTTAGATGCTTCCCTAACTGAGCAGGTTTCCAGATGATGTGTCCTGTAATTCCACCTAAAATATAAAATTAATGGTTTTGTTCTTCTAAGCCAAGGGCTTCTTTCAGTATTTCCTATAGCTTTTGGTTTGGTTTTTACAAAGTCTCCGTGTTTCTATTTATCTGGGTATGTCTTAATTTCATTTTCATATTTAAAAGATGGTTTTGCAGGATATATAATTCTCAGTTGGAAGTTCTTCTCCTCCAAGGCTTTGAATGTGTCATGCCACTGTCTCTGTGCCACCATCATTTCTGCTGAGAAATCTGACGAAAGCCTACAGGGTTTCCCTCTGAATATTAGCGTTGCTTTGAGTCTTGTTGCCTTTAAGAGTTTCTGCTTGTGTTTCATTTTGCTAAGCTTGATTATAGTAGGTCTTGGAGTCTGTTTTGGGGGATCTATATTGAGTCACATTCAATATGCATCTCAGATATCTATATTTTCTTCTTTCATTATTTCTGGGAAGTTTTCTGTCAGCTGTTCAGCAACAATATTTCTGTGTTCTCAGGCACCCCACTCTGTTCAGGAACTCCAATTAATCTTACATTGTTCCTCTTAATAGAGTCCCACATGCTTCTTAATGCTTCATTTTTCTTGTTTCTTGTTTCTGATTTCTCCTCATAGATGCTGGAGTCAGTAGCTCTGTCTTCCAAGTCCGAAAGTCTATTTTCCATTTGTTCCATTCTGTTTTCTTGGCTTTGATTTTGTTCTTGGTCTGTTGGATTTCAGAGTACTGGTGTTCTACCAGATCCAACAGCTTGCTTAATTTTTCATTTTGCTCTGCTGCATTTTGTGTAAGGTCTAGGAGGGCTTGCCCTCTGATAGTTTCAGAAAGGCTTCTTTGTCTGGGAATTTCTTTGCATCTTTCTTTTGGGGGCATTCTGAAGCCATAGGTAAATTCTTCCTAATGTTATGGTCCAAAGTTTGTTGCTTTGGGGGCAGCTGAAGGTTGTTTGGTTTCTCTGATGTTACTTTGTCTGAAAAGGAAGTTGATCACCAGACACCTCTATGTACTCCAGTGACTTGGCTCAGTGGAATCCCTGTGGTAGCAGGCTCCACTTTCTGATTGGTTAAGACATAGCCCAACTTACAGAGTCACTGGGCAGCCATCAGCTGACTGTATAACATGAGACAGTAAAGGCTGGAAGAGAAGTCGTCCGGCTGTACTGCAGTTATTTATCTATTGTAAGGTAAAAGGTATCCGACAGCTTCCAAAACTAGTCAGGTTTTCAGGTGTGCAATTCCCTCTTCCCAGCTGGCAAAGTACACTCCTCTATATCAAAGACTGCGTTCCTGACAGAAAAGTGCTCTTTGGGCAGGCATTGCCTCCCAGCCTGGGAATTAGGTCCAGCTGAGTCCTCCGTATAGGAATCTCCCAGTGAATCAAGATGGCATCCTGTACAAGCTCCCCTGGCTGCCTCAGAAAAGGCTATTCAATGGTGGAGATCCAGAGATTCCAAGACAGAGAGAGAGGTCAGATGTACCAAGCTGCACAGGCTCCAAGGCCAGGCTGTCAAAATGTGGCAACTCTGCTCACTGATCTCATCAGTAGTACATCCAAGCCCTGCCACCAGTCACCTCAACCCCTCCTGCCAGCCAAGATAGAGGGGAAAAAGAAGTCAAAATGGCCATTTACCTTCAATCTGCAAGAGCTGGGACTCAACAAGGGTGGGGGTCAGTGAAAGAGAAGAAACTTTCCACTCAGTGGTATGTAGACCAAATAGACAGCCCTATGCTATGTCCTAGGGCTCACTAGGTGTCCAGAAGGCTCCATTTAATTATCGCTTCAGGTTTTGGTTTCCAGCAGGATTTAGGGAGACGTGTGTTTAGTCTGCCATCTTGACTCCACCCCCTAAATGTGAACCTTTTGAAAAACAACTGCTGTGTTTGTAAACCTAACCAAGTAGAGGACATTGCTATTTTCTATTAGATTTTTACTTTCTTTCATTTTTTTCACTTGAACATCTAACGATGGTTAATAAATAGGCATCTAAAAAAAACGATAATACTAAATTACATGTCATCCAGCCAGTAGTATGGATGTAGAGCAATTTAGGGGATAAACATGAGCAGTAGGAAGTGGAGTAGGGAGATGAATATACATTGTTGTTCCCAAAAGCACAAAGATGCTAAAAAGATGCTTGGTAATAAAAATGCTAGAGAATAACCAAACTAATTCTTTGTGCAACGAAGAGCAGCAATGACAATCATATGAAACTGCTCACTTTTCTTTTAACTTCATGTAGATGTAGACGCTGTGTAGGAGTTCTTGGGTGTTGCAAACACTTAAGAGTTCGACTCCTAGCGAAAGGCTGACAATTCAAGTTTATGCAGAGGTGCCACGGAAGATGGACCTCATAGTCTATTTCTGAAAGCTCACAATAGTGACAACTTCATGGAGGAATTCTACTTTGCACAAGGGCTTGTCCATGTGTTGGAATTGACTTAAAGACAACTAATAACAACAAAAAAAGCCCCTGAGAGGGCTTTGGAAGTTAGACCACTGAATGGGCCTTGCTGGAAAAATCTCCAGGTGTGTTCTGTTCCTCTGCACCAGCTCATCTGAAAACTCTGCATCCCAGAAATACACTTTTAATAAGTGAGATCTGCATTTCACAGGCCTCTACCTCCTCCAGGTATACAGGATGCGCTCCACCTGGCTGTAGGTCAAGTTGTAGCTCCCTTAGGTCCCTAAAGATGTCATCCCTAGATTCTGCACTTTACACTTACTCCACCTCCTTTATCTTGCCTTTCTGTTCCTCCCACCACCCTACCTAGCTGATAGGTCCCGTGTATACCTGCATGATCCTTCTACCTCCTCCTACTTTGTCACTGATCCATGACATTTCAGAATTTTGTGGATCCTTCTGGCAAATAGGCTGACCTTTGGAGGTATATCCCAGATAAAGTAATGGAAAAATAAAGGAACCAGGGAATATGCTGACTGAAACATAGATAAAATAGTATCTCGAGATCCCTGATTAAAGAAAATTAAATGTCTATTGATTACAAACTATCTACTTAACCCTTTTGGAGATCCTAAACTAAGACGTGCTTTTGTTTGTTTTTTATTTTCTCTGTGCCGTCATTCCTTGAGACAATACTTTCTGTCATCTCCTTCTTGATAAGAGCTTTCAATTTTACTTTATTGAAATATTTTAAGGCAAATTGAGTGGATTTGGATATAAGTGATACAGGTTCACTCTTCAACTGTCATTTACATTGATGGTGGTTTACTGCCTGTGTTGATAGCATCCGGACGCAGGTATACCTGGGAACCCATTTCATTAATTATATAGATTAAGTAGAGTTTCATTTATTCTGTCAGAGGCCAGTTGCTAATTCATCAAGAGAATTAAATCCACTACATGGGAAAGAGTCCAAACATTACTTTTATTTCTGGCAGCAGGAACTGATAAAATGTCTATCATCCATGATAGCAACATCCTTTGTGATTTATGTACTTTATGGGATAAAAATAAAAATGGCAGATAGTAACACATACTACTGAAATAGTTCAGTAGAGAGTGTAGTAACATTAAGAATATCTCTACAAAGATTCACAGAATGTCATCAGTCAATCAGAAGTCCCTAGAGATGGTTCAAAGGGCCTAACAGCCCAATCATTTCTAAATAGATTTTCTTGTTTGAAAAAGGTCTTTGAAGAGGGCTCATTAAGAAGATGCTAATAGGTTGGGTATTTGTCCTTTCACATATCTATTTTAGTCAAGCCAGAAAACCCTTTAACAAGCCAGCAGTTTCAACTAACCAATCAGAATCTGCAAACTTCAGTCGATGAATACGCCCGCTGTTTATTGAGCACCTACAGAATGCCAAGCCTAATGCTGGCACTGAGGTAGCATACAGTAGTGACAAGGCAAACCCAATTGTAATTCAGTGGGGCTTCTGATATGGGTAAGTAGAATAGAACCAAGCAAACCAAGGTATAAGATATTTCAAAGAGGGATAAATGACACAAAGAAAATAATGCAACACACAGGAACTGGGACTGGTCTCATTAGGTGAGATGGTCAGAAGAAACTTTTCTAAGAAGGCATTGAAAGTGAGGCTTGATTGACGCACAGCAGTCAGCCTTGCAAAAATTTTAGTCGAATACATTCTTCAAAGGGAATAGCTGGTCTACTGGCTTTAAAGTGAGACAACTTTGAAAGATCTGAAGAAAAAGGAAAAAAGCAAGATAGCTAGACTGTAGTGAGAAGGGAAGAGAGTGGTTATGAGACACGGTTAGTGATACAAACTGTGCCCAGAAAATCACTTGGATTTTCTTCTAATGTGGTAGAATGTCATTGAAGACTTATTCAGTGGAGTTACATGATCTGATTTATGGTTTGAAAAAATATTTATTGGGCTTCTGTATGGAGAATAATCTATAACAGGGATGAGAGGGAAAGGAGAGAGTTCAGTTATGAAGCAATTGGAGATTTCAAACAAGAGATGATGATGCCTTGGACTAAAATGGTTTTTGCAAAGCTGGGGAGAAGTGATGGAGCTGAGATCTAGTCTGGCAGTTGAAAGACAGTGTCTTAGTCATCTAGTGCTGCTTCAGCAGAAACACCTCAAGTGGATGGTTATGACAAACAGAAGTTTATTCTCTCATAGTCTAGAAGGCTAGTAAGTCAAAATTCAGGGTATCATCTCCAGGGGAAAACCTTCTCTTAGGCTCTAGAGGAAGGTCCTTGTCATCACTCTTGCCCTGGTCTCGGAGTTTCTCCACAAAGGAATCTCAGGTGCAAAGGACCTGCTCCTGGAGTTGCTTTCTCAGTGATATGAGGTCCCCATGTCTCTCTGCTTTCTTCTTTTTTAAATATCTCAAAAGAAATTGACTTAAGGCACTATCTACTCTTGTAGATCTCATCAACATAACTACCACTAATTGATCTCATTAATACAAGTGATAAGTTCTACAACACAGAGGGAAATCACATCAGAGGACAAAATGGTAGACAGTCATACAATACTGGGAACCATGACCTAGCCAAGTTGATAGATATTTGGGGGAACACAATTGAAAGCATAGTAGATGGAACAATGGACTCGATGTAGAGTGGATGAAGCAAAGAGAAGAGCTAAGTCTTTGGCTTTTGACTTGAGCAGCCCAGTGGACTGTGCTTTTCCTTCTCTACATGGCCATTTTGGAATAAAGACTTTCACAATGTAATTAAAAATATCTTCTTTAACAGTCAAACTATATTAAAGTGGAATGCTGTAATCCAGATAGTACCATGAGTTTGTTTATGTTTAATCACTAACCTTTTAGAGACTTGCAACTATTCACTCCAATGTATTTTCTCAATATAGCAACAAACTATTTTGATTTATGGAAGCACCTGTATTTCAACAATGATTGATTCACTACTTTTAGGTGTTGGGGATTAGGCATGATTTTTCCAAGAAACAAATCTGATTTAGTGGAATAGAATGCTTGACTTTTTGCCAAGGTATCTTAGGATATCTCTAGAATCCTTCCCTCTGTTTGAAGGTCAAGAGAAAGCCATTTAGATGACATGGAACTTTTGCCAAATGCTGATTCTTATCCAAGGTTAACATGTCTCAAGTTCCATTCAGCAAATTGATTTCTCCTTGAGATTTCACTTAAAAAGAAAAATTTTATTGCATAATGAGGTAAATTAATGCCCTGCAAATGTAATGTGCCTCTGTGATATACAGAGTATTTTAGTTTTTATACACTTAGCAAAGCATTTATCCTATTATCACGTAATCACTTCCAGCCTAAATAAAGAATCCAGAGCTTAATGCACAATGAATCCTACCTTTTAGCAGCTTTATAGCTGTATCAGTTATTAATTTAAATTTGTGTCATTTTTAGTTAAGAAGAAAGATAGTTAAAAGATTTGTTTGCAGTATGTTATATTGAATACCCTGCATGTTGGATTATTTAACATTGAAAGAAAAAGCTATAATATTATTATTGTAATCTAGACATTCTTATAGTGCGTTTAATCCTCAGGCATCCAAAAGTGCTTTAAAACTCAGAAATACAAGGGACTTGTTTAACTAGTAATAAAGTGTCCAAGAGCTAGGTATCTGAGTCACAGAATGAGTGAAGCTTTCGGCAGCTAATATTCTGATAGCTTATACTATGCTTTAGTACAGGACACTTCTGTTAAGTATGGGGAAGACTAATTAGATGACACTTAGCAAGAATTTGGAGCTTTATAATAAAGATCTAAAGCTGTACAATGTAAATTTAATCCTATTCCCTGAGGTTTGCAATACTCCTTTGCTTCTAACTTCACTTTCATGGGATCCTGTGTCTTCAAGACAATTGTAGTAGCTGCTATACCAGACGTTCTATGGATGTTTCCTCAGGAATTCTTCAGCACTTTGAATTAGTTTGTTCTGGTTTGAACTGATACTGACAATTTGCATTTTCATCTCAGATATAGTCAAGCAGAATCTGTATTTTAACAAGATCCTTGGTTGATTTTTACAAATAATCAATTTTGAGAACCATTTTTCTCCTAGTGGAAACCCTGGTGGTGTAGTGGTTTAAGAGCTATGTCTGCTACTCCAAAAGTTAGCAGTTCAAATCCACCAGGGGCTCCTCAGAAACTCTATGGGGCAGTTCTGCTCTGCCCTGTAGGGTGACTATGAGTCAGAATAGACTAGACAGCAATACGTTTGGATTTTGACTCTACTAGTGGTTCTCAACAAACCCTAGTGGCATAGTGGTTAAGTACTATGGCTGCTAACCAAAAGGTCAGCAGTTTGAATCCTCCAGGTACTCCTTGGAAACTCTCTGGAGCAGTTCTACCTTGTGTTATAGGGTTGCTGAGTCAGAATCAATGGCATGGTAGTGAGTTTGGTTTTGGTTTGCAGACGTTCTCAGAATTAGTCCCTAACCAGCAGTATTAACACTGTCTGAGAACTCATTAAAAATGCAAATTTTCAGCAAGGGTTGGAACTGGAAGGAACTGATTCTAAGCTCTGGAATTCTCATGTAGCTTTGATTCCTTATAGATACAATAAATAATACCATTTTATAGACAGAGTAAGATTCACAGGGTTTAAGTAATTTGCCCAGTTTATAATTTTGAACCATTTTGTCAATGTGTATTGGGGGGTTACAGTGGTGGTGGTGTACCACACAGAGAACCATAACTGTTATGGATTGACTTTTGCCCCTTCAGGAGATGTTGAAGCCCCTAGTACCTGTAAACATAACATTGCTTGGAAACAACATCTTCAAAGATGCTATCAGTTAACATGAGGTCCTACTCAAGTAATTGTTATTGTTAGCAGCCATCAGTTTAGCTCCTATTCGTGGCATACTTATGTGTGTATAACAGAACAAAAAATTGCCCAGCCCTGCATCATCTCTGTAATTTTAATATGTTTGAGATCATTGTTGAGGTTATTATGTCACTTCGTCTCACTGAGAATTTTTTCTTGTTTTCACTGACCCTCTACCAAACACAATGCCATTCTCCAGTCATACAGGAGTAGAAAAATAAAAAACCCAAACCTGTTGTCATAGAGTCAGTTCTGACTCATAGCAGCCCTATAGGACTGAGTAGAACTGCTCCGTGGAGCTTCCAGGGAGCCCCTGGTAGATCTGAATTGCAGATCTTTTGGTCAGCAGCCGTAACTCTAAACTGCTATGCTACCAGAGTTGAGCAGGTCACAATTCAATCTGAGTAGTATCTTTGTAAATTAGAGGAAACAGAGGTATGAAGAAAGGGAAGATGGTCATGTGAAAATCTGTCTGTGAGCCAAGGAATTCCTGAGGCTACCAGAAGCCGGGAAATATAAGAAAGAGCCTCCTTCTAGAGACTTCTAAGGGAACACGACCAGGCCAGCACATTAATTTGAACTGCTAGCCTGCTCTGGTGGCATAGTGGTTAAGTGCTACATCTGCTAACTAAAAGATCTGCAGTTCATATCCACCAGGTGTTTCTTGGAAACTCTATAGAACAGCTCTACTCTGTCCTGTAGGGTTGCTGTGAGTTACAATCAACTTGATGGAAGTGGATCTGGTTTGTTTTTTGTTCTAGCCTCCAGAAGATGTACATGGTGTTGCCATGAGTGAGAATCAGCTCAGTGACAACTTTTTGTTGTTTGTGTTTTTCTTTCTATTTTCACCCATTGATAGTTTGACAAGCTCTGGGCTAAACTTGAGACCAAGTGAGAAGTGTTCGAACATTAGTGAGCTCCAGACAACAGTCCTGACGATCTTAAAAATAAATAAATAAATAAACCTTCATGGAACAAATAAGCTCAGAGAGGAGGCCGCTGCAACCTAAATCAACCTGGTTGTAACTTTAGACCACTGCCAGTGATTTCTACGCCCCATAAAAATCTCAGGATGTAAGCACCTAAACAAGACGGGGATGCAGCTGAATGGAATGAGACAGAATGATCAGTAGGAAAAAAAAGAAGATCATTTCAATAGTCACCTTTATAGAACCACTGTCAGGAACCTCAGAATACAACCAACATCTCAGAGACCACCTGTGTGAATAGATGACTTGGCACCCAGATTGTGGCTGCCCTTACCCTAGCCCTTGTCACTATTTAAACTCTCAAGATCTAGGTACAATATTGGTGAAAGAACTGTGTCTTAAAATCCCGAGTATAAATTTTTGCTACCCTGACTCAGATAGAGCTCCAAAAGAAGTTAGACTACATCTAGTTATATATTTCTTAGCTTGTGGACCAGTGATACATACTCAACACAAGCATGTACTCAAAACCAGCCAACGGATAA